>CM062212.1:2830000-4200000 GCA_031216445.1 Lateolabrax maculatus | reverse complement strand
CTTGACGTTTTAGTGCAACATCTATACAACTGTCCCCAAGCAAAGTACACAGGTTCTGATGGCTTTGAATTGTCGGTACACAGTGAAATGACAGCAGTGGCCAGTGGAAGAAACTGCCATATTTTCGTCCTTATAACTGCTGTGTAAACTGTTTTTTTTTCTGGAACTGTGGAGTTTAGACTAATGCACCCTCTCAACGCCACGAGCTGCTGGCTAAGGAGTAAATTTTGCAACCATTAAGGTACAAAAATATGATACGTAGAGTGGTTTTACTAGATTTTAGTGAATTTAATTGAATTGATCTGGCACTTGTGAACTCAGCTATTTCCACATGAGCCGGAGAAAATGTAGTCAGTGGTATTCAGCATGCAGTATTTAATAAAGAGTTTTTAAATTAATTGTCCTACATCTTTAAAGTGTCTGGACATGGCATCTGTATTTTGTGTTGATCAAGGATTTTATGGTTTTGTTACTAGTAGAGGTATTTATCTCTCTCTGACAATTTGATACGTATTTAGATACACAGTCGGATGCAAAGATGACAAAGATTAACAATTTGATTCAGCCATTAGCATTTGATGTTTTTGGTTTTGATTTTTTAACTATAAATTTATAATTAAAATCATTTTGTCACACTTTTTTATTTCAAATAAATTCAGTTTGTGGTCACTTATGTATCTACGTATCAGTTAGTCAGTAATACCCCTCGTTACTGGTAGAAACAATAACTGGCACGACTTCAGCGTTACTCTCTGTTCTTCTGAGGGCAATGACTGGAATAGTGTTTTGCCTGCGTCACAAAACCTGAGAAAATATGACTTTAGCTCCAACACCTCACTCAGAGTCCCACTGCAGGTACCACACAGGTCACTGCCATTTATTTCTACACAGGCAGCTAAGCAACACTTTTAAATTTATTTAAAGGGAAAGAGCAAGAGTTATAACACTCCTGAGACTTCCTCTGTTAGAACGCAAACACTCTGAAACACAACTTGTGATCGTAAAGCTATGAACAGTATGACGGGAAAAAGGAACTCCAACATTTCCTATGATGAGAAAATATACGTGTACGCACTAAAACCAGCAGTGCAGGTTGTCCAGTATCACTTAACAACCAGCCATTCACAAAAAAAAGATGCACTTTCATCTAAAGAGGTCTACTTGGGCCAATAACTCACTGACCCATCTTTCTATAGTCCTTAATTAGTCCTCTGCTAGGGAAAAGGCCATGCTTAGTCAGTTTCATGTGCACTCTGTAATGGCTTTAATGTTGCAACATCAGGAGACTTGACTCCTCGCCTGCCAACTTTATCAGACCCTCTTGCAGGAATGAGATAACGTCACACTGCTGCTGACTCAGAGGGTCATTGTCCCCCAGTTTAAAGCTGCGAGGGCTGCTAAACGCCCTCACACAAGATACTGCAGGAAAACTGCTGTAAATGTTTGCTCAAATGTACCTTTTTCAGAACTGGTCAAATTTAAGATGAATTATTCCTTGGGTCCAATATATTCTACTATGTTTCACTATTCTATCTTATTTAAAATGGGTTGCTAATAAACAGCAGGCAATGGGAAGAAATAATATTGTCCTTTTGCATTTCAGCTGCCTGTGCATTGTGGAGGAATTCATTCAATTTTAATTAGGACAAATTAGCTACACAATCAAACTACTCAATCAGTCATTCAGACTTGGTGGAAAAATGACAGGACACATTTTGTCTGGCATACAATTTGTTTTTCCATGAGTCTATTGTCCTATCTCTGGTTGATAGCAGGGACTTATGAGAGCTGTCAGTCAAGCACAGAAACTTAATCTGACTCAGGAATCTGTTCATAAAAATGTGAAGGGAGAAAGAGATGAAGCTTCATTGTTCTGTTGCAGAGACAAATGGCTTTACAAACTTGCAATTTTTGTTATTATTTGTCCCATTCTCTCTGCCAAAAACTGTCTCGAAATAGAGGCATTGTATTTTTAGACACAGCACATTTATTGCTGCCATTTAAGGCAATGTTTGGCATGCAAGGCTTTCTTTTTAAACTGTGCAGGGTATGTGAAGCCCTTCACTGTTTCTGCAGTAAGTGTGCCCAACATAGGGCCCTGTATTCTATCAGCTGATTTTTTTTTAACATACTAACATCTGCTAATTACTACTAAACACAAAGTACAACTAAGGCTGGTGGGAATGTTATTAGTTTTGCAAGTATTGGATCAATTAAAAGTTTGACCTGATGATGGCACTAGATAAAAAGTGAGGGTTCACCAATGTGATCAACCAACATTGCCATCCCTTGATCTACGCCGTCAGTGTGGCTAAAAATACAATACAAAGCCATTTGGAATTCTTTTGTGTTGTGATAATAATTCGAAACACCCACATAACTGTTAAAAACATCTAAAACTACTCATGCAGCACACCCTAAACACATTAGTAATGCCCAAATGCTCTTTGCAAAAATTTTGCTGGATGAGCCACTTCCTCATAACACTTTGTTGGCTCATTCTATCACTTTTAACAGGCAGGATTTAAATGTATTCAGTATCAATTGTTGGCTGCTTCAATCCAAAAATATCTGTCTGCACTGTGGCCTACCTCAGTCTAACACCCCCCGAAGCGAAACACGACCCAGGAGCATTTCTGTGTTGAGTTTGTTCTTTCCTAATGCACCGTTTGTAGGAGGAGAAATGCACGGTCGTGTTTTTTGTAAGTGTTCATCATCTCATCTTTTCTTTTCTGTGTCCCTGTTGCAGAACGCAGAAGTGTCTGTGTTTGAGGTGAACATCCGGTTTGTTGGAGGTCTGCTATCCGCCTACTACCTGTCTGGGAAAGAGGTAAGAAACATGCTGAAGCTTCCTGTAGTGCTTTACTCATGCCACTTCACCTTGAAGATGGATCTCGCTGCCAGTTGCCTGATTGATAAAACAGATGGTACGGAGCAGATGATCCAAGGTGGAGATTATGTGAATGAATGCATGTATATGCTCAAAATCTGTTGCAATATGCTCTTTTATTACCTGAAAAATGTATCCCATTAGGGAACGCAAGGTAAGTTCTCTTTCCAAGTACGGTTGCCCTCATATCGAGTTCAGCTGGTTTGCTCCTTGGTTATAGAAAACTGCCATTTTTTCCACTGTTGTACTTTTAAAATACTCACTTTTTCGAGGTGAAAAGGAAAAGAAAGGTTGTATTCCATCAGCCTTGGGAGGCAGAATATGTTCTGAAGTGTCTGAGTGCTGACAAATTATTGCTCCAGACTTACTTTATTCAGAAAAATGAGACAGGAGAGAGATTCCACAGGGCTTCTCACTTTACTCATACAGCCAGTGTGTGTGTGCGAGAGAGAGATTCTGCTTAGTGACAAGAGGCTGTGAAAATGACATCAGCAGGGTATTACACTCAGATCATGTTCGACTCTGCCAATGAAGGGATTTTGTGTTAAACTCACTTTTCCTCAATATCTTGTCTTCTTTCTTTTTAATTACACGCCTCAGTCTCTTAATGAACGATAAGTCCTCACCAAAGAATGGATAACTCTGCAAATCACCTGCAGAAACGCTTTAAAAAAAAACCTTTGATGCCTTCAAAGTATTTTTTTGGAAAACTGAAAGATCGTCAGAATTTATTTCTGTTCATAGACTGATGCCACACACATGATCTTACACCATCATCGTAGAGGTGAGCGAACCACAGTTGTGAGGCTACAGGCTTCTCTGTTTGCAGGGAGAGATAGTGGAGGCAGGAGTCTCTGGAAGCAAAACCCGTTTCCTAGCGCAATGAACATTTTAGTGCTTTAACACACACAGGAAATCTAGAGGAGCACTATTTCTTATTTGTTTGGAAAATGTCTTGAACAATAAAGATACATTTTCTGTTGATTGATTAATAAATTTGACTGATCATGTCACTTCATCAGTATGAAATATTTCACAATAACACAAAATGCCCAAAACAATAAAAAATTGCAAACCATAGTTCAGCTAAAAGCAAAAAACGAAAGTGTTTAAGTGTTTAAGAAGACAGCACTGAGCCTCTTACTCTGATCGTTATCGGCAGACACAATCGTGACAAAAGCTGCTCCATTGAAAACAGACGCTCGCAGATCATCCGAACTGATTATCCTCAAGTGTGAAACCATGGAGGAAAACTGTGACTCCTCATCATTTCTCAGCAGTGACTCTTAGCTCCATTTCTTTTTTTTATATGTCAGTCAGTTCAAGTCACTCCTATATTTCATCATAGCCTTGAGAGGTCCCTCTCCTTCAGCTGTGGGTCAGGGTCCCCTGAAGGATGGAGCAGGTAGACGGATGGCTGATGGTTGGCCTTGGAGGACTGAAGTCTGTTAATGGACCAGATGACTGAATGTTGCTGGTGGTGTGCCACTGAAGGGCTGTTGGTGTAGTGCTAGAAGCCTGCTGGTTGGCACTGAAGGGGGTTGTTGGAGGAGTGGTGGAGCTCACAGAAGTACACAGAACAGGGCTGAAACGGTTATTTTCATTGTATTATTATTATTATTAGTCTGCAGATTATTTTCTCAATCAATTAATTAATCACTGGGTCTATAAAATGCCAGAAATTATTAAAAACGCCCAAGGTTATGTCTTCAAATTAATTGTTTTGACCAACAAAGAATCCAAAACCCAAAAATCTACGGTTAACAATTATTTATTAACGCTATTTTGTCGTGTAAGACTAGTTCTTGGCAGGTCACTTTCATGACAAGACTATATATACAAAGATACTTTAAGATTGTAAATTTTGTACAAGAGTTTTGAGCATTTTAAATTGTCACACCATATGTTTTTTTAGATGAGACCCTCCAGTATTCCTCTTTTACAATCTAAACATTGACCTGTAAAACCGGTGCTTTTTTCAACACACTCCTGATAAAAGCTCTTACAGATAAAGTGGAGCTGTACAGCTACATTTTGCGGACTGATATTTTTATAACAAAATGGACTAATTGAACACTGGTCAGGCATTATGTAACTTCCCATTTGGAATATCTACTAGCTGAGACTGAGCCTGACCTCCTGAGAAGATGTTCAACCCTCAAACCCAAAATGACCACAGCAGAGAGATAGAGGCTGAATACAGAGGGTAATACAAAATATAAGACTGTGATCTTGGAAACTATTCAGCTCCTTGACTTCTTTTGCATTCAGTAGTGTTGCTCTCTGAATTGGAAAATGGATTCATTAGAGATAGGAGACTTTGTCAACACTAGGCACTCTCAAAGTACTCCATAATGAAAAACTAAAAAACTGATTTTAGTTTGATTATCTCTGAGTAAAAAATGAAATTTCCTTTGACAACATTATAATTTCTCTCCTGACAAGTACTGACCTCTGTGGAGCCTTTATCATTTTTATTTTAAGAACTTATATAGACATTAGAAAGACTGAGAGACTATAGAATAATGTAGACATTTAGTTTCTGTTACATCACATCCCATAAATTGAATTAATGGAATATGATCGGAACAAGTTGTAGAGAAGTCTCTACGACCGTCTGAGGAACTTTGATTAACTGAGAACTTAAATGACTAAAATGTTTCAGCTTCTAGCAATAAATAAAATAAAATTACATCTACTAAAGGCTATATTTCCTTAAGAAAATGTAAGTGTGCTTATCAAATAATGGATTAAAAAGCGCTTTTCTCTTCATGAAAGTAATACCAGCGTTTGTCCGACCAGTAAGAATTTGGTCAGACAGGAGTATCTCGACCAACCAGAAGTTGCCCTTGTTTGAAGTATCTTTTAAGTGTCGGGGCCAAAAATAGTGAATTTGAAATTTTAATTTCAAGTATGAGAAAGGCAGTTGAATAGTCAGTTTGTATATAAACAGTGAAAGCAGTTGAACTGTCATTTTAAGAGTAGGAGAACAAAGCAGTTGAAGTGTCAGTTGAATTGTAAAAGATGAAGGCATTTAAAATAAAGTGCACAGTGAATAGTTCAAGTGTCAGTCTGTATGCCTGGTATGTACAACTAAACACTTTAACTTTTCAACGTTTACTGTTCAACTGAAATTTCTTTTGTCACTTTTACTTAAACTGAAACTTACAGTTCAACTACGGTCAGTGCTTACACATTAGCTGACATTTCATAATAAGATTTTTTTTTAAAAATGCTGCTTTATTTGATTAATCTTTCACTTGATCCCTTTTGATTTACTGCCGTTGATGGCTGGAAGTCAGAGAGGTCGAGGTCTATCACCACGCCACAGAGCGTTTTTTGGTTTAAGGAAGCTGATGGATAAGCAGTCGGAGTGGTGAGAGGTGTTCGAGCCAGACAGAAGGAGCAAGTAGAAGAGAGGAGCCACTCTGTCTCTCCCGGTTGGTCCTAGTCTGGCTCTCACTCAAAGAGACCTGGGCCTTTGATGAAAATTTGATCTGTAAAAGTACAGCTGGTACTGGCTGTATGCACCCTACTGGCAGGCTTTTAACGTCCCTGCCTGCATACAGATCACAGCATGTAGCCTCATCCACTGAAGAAAGGCAAGAAAGGAAGAAAGGATGGACGTAGAAAGGAAGTAAACAATGTATGGAGATGAACAAAGTAGATTCCTGTCCTCCGACTAATCAAAGCTAAGTGCTTCACGAAAGGAAGGACAGAGAAAGGACAGACGGCAGCTGGAATTAAGAAAAAAAAGCAAGAGAGTAAGAAAAGGAAGAAGGAAGCAGTGCATAAAGGAAGATATTGTCGAGGAAAATAAGGGGAGACACCAGAAAGAAGTACGGAAGAAGGTGATGATTGATTGAGGAAAGGAATTGAAAAGAATTGAGGGAAGAATTTTCGAGACGGAAGAAAATGATGAGACAGTTGCTATATCGTATGTACTGTGTACACTAGTACTATATACTATTCTTAGTCTAATATATGTTGTAAACTGTTTTTGTAATTAGTATACAAGAAATCAACCTACTGAACTCTTTTATACCAACAGAAAATAATATAATCCTTGAGCTGTCAGACTTCAAAAGACAGTAAAAAGTTCTGTTTTCTCCATCATCCATTATTAATTTGTCCAGCTGTGAACAGCTCTTATATTTTATTTGTGTGGATTGATGTTCATCAACAGCACATGCATACCGTCTGTTTTGAGTCTATTTAAACACCAACTATGTACTTCTGAGTTATTACGGTATGGATTTAGGATACAGCTAGGAAGTAAAAGGGAAATTCCAAGAAACGGTTGAATAAAAGGGGAGCTAAAGCGTAAGGGAAACAAAGGCAGGAATTAGAAATCGACGAGTGGAGAATGAACAAAAGGAAGGAATTGGGGAAGGAACAAGCTAATAAAGTAGGGAAATCAGGGCAGGAAGCAATAACAAACAGGAAAAGGAAGTAATGTAGGAAAGAAAGAATGGCATTATCAAAAGTCTTATAATAACGGTATGGGTAATCAGAAGAAAGATAGTAATGACGGATAGGATTGAGGAATGAAGAACACCTTTAGACATGGGAAGGTAAAAGCAGGAACCCTCAAACAGAAGTACTTGGGGAACTGATGTTAGTATCATGGGTACTGAGCAGCAATTCTGTCTCTACTCATATGTATAATCATGACAAACGCAATATAATCCTCAAGTAATTTCTTTATGAAGTGATTGTAGTGTGTGAAATTCAAATTACAGTGTGCAAGAATCAACAAATCCTTGCTGTGAAGATCTGCTTTTAAAATTTGCTGTTATTCACCATAAGAGGAGGTTTTTCATCTTTACCAAACCCCTTATCCTGGAATGATTATAATGAACGACAATGATGATGCTTGATTGTGATGAAAACTAATCCCAATCTCCTTTAGTTGCGTCTGACACAAGTAATCTGGTGATTGCAGGGATGAGTGTCCCAGCTGCCTCTTTCATCCCTTAGAACAACCCAGATTAAAATGAATATCCTGTCACTGGAAAACCAAAGCAGAGGCTTGACTTTTCAGGTGCGTTATGGGCCTCCTTTAGACACAGAGAAACCGTGAAGATTGGACTGCAGGGACATTTATTTATAACCCTGACCCTGCTTCTGTCAGCCCATAGCAGGTTAGAGAACTGACAGGACAGTGTAAGCATGTGATTTTTGTTGATGTTTGATGCGATGTAAGATACAAGAACAAGGAATCTCCACAGCATCTTCCTGTTAAACTGGTCGATCCATCGTGGAGGAAGAAGTCAACACATGAGAATAAATATGTTGAATGATTATCGTCCTTTCTTACTAATAGAATTATACATATAAGACAAAATGTATGAGTTAATAAATCATGCATAAAATATACTTTGTTATGGCTGATACACTGTTTTGCCAGATATCCACAAGATATACAGGAATGGGTATTGATGACTTGTTAACAATGTCACTCAGTGCTGCTTTGCAGTAAATTGTGGTTGCCATTTGTCTGGAGAAACAAACTGTCGTGTTTGACTGATTTGGCTTGGCACAGTGTGGTTGTTCCATGGATTTCTGTGGTATGAACAACAGAAATTAGCTGAACTTCAAGTTCCTGTTGCCAGGCTTTGATTAATTTCTTTTTTTTTATTGTCAGCGATCGATCAGATGGCACAAGCCTGGCTCAGGATAGCACAGCATGACTTTGCCAATTGCTTCTGCTAATTGATTGGTCTCCATTAAGATTGCTTTCTCCAACTATATTCACAAACCTCAGCACACTCTGATCTGCAGTCAGGCAAGCATTCATTTTTCACTTTCATACTCAGCCTTCCATGATCAAATCATACAATTACTGATACTCTTTCAAGTGAACCGTGGTAGAGGTACCCATGATTTCATTAAAGGAAACTACTATATATATTTCTCCCAGTTCATGGCTAGTCTGATATAACATAAATGCAGCATTAAACAGAATAAGAGACAAGCCAAGATCAAGGCAGATAAACTAAGAGGCAGATTGTGACGGAGAGGTTTACAGACAAGTAGACAGGTTTTGTACTGAAGTTCGCAAACAGTGGGAGTCTAGAGCGCCAAGAACTACACAATTTTATGATGTGTTGCTGTCTCTGCCATATGGCTGATAGGGTGGGAACTTGAACAGCTGCTTGCTTAAAAAATCTGATTATGTGGCTACTTTACTTTCTCACTAACTCGGTTGAAAATTTCATGAGAGTAAGGAACAGTCAGATATGCTTTATTGTTATTTGTTACTGGGATGTCCAATTTCACAAAGTCAACAAAAAGTACACGTGATGTCCACATGAATAACACCCTTGCTTGATCCTGGGTTAAGACCCTCGAAGCACCCATTGGACTTACAAAATCCTTCTCCTGGGCAGAGCTTCACTAGTGTGAGGTAGAACCAAAGCAATTAAATGTTTTAATGTCCTAACTAATTGAAACAAGTTGTGTGCTGTCAGCAGCTTGAAGATGTTAACTCTGGCTCTAATATTACAGTGTGATTCATAACCCAACGTTTACTGTTCGCCCTAACTGACTGTATAATGAGTAATGAATAAAATGAGGTTAAACTAGCTATGGGCTTTCTCTAAACTTGGATTTAGGTTAGCCCGTGGCTAAGAAACACAAGTGTGAAAGGCCTTAATCTGACATTTATCCAAATATGGTCTGAGTGCTGGCCTCCTTAGTCCACCACTGATACTAACACAGTGTAATCTACTTGTATGTCCACTTCTGGCTCTACATGGAGGTGTTAAGAATACCCATAACTAGCACCCCTCTGGAACTACATAATAATGTTCCTGATGAGCGAGCGTGACTAAACAAAAACTGAAATCTGTGTGCAACTTTACCAAAGTGTATCCTTGTGTATTGTGTCAAATAAGAGCACAGTAAAATGTCTCACATGGAGGGTTTTTTTAATCATAGGAGGGAATATGGTGTCCGACATGCTGAATTGCGTTCCTGTGTCTGTTACCTCGGCTGCCCTCATTTTTCCTCAATTAACATGCATCACACTGTAATTAGACAGAGCCAAAAAAACATCCAACCCAGATGTACATCCCTCCACATAAACCACGTCTGGGGGCGGAGAGAGACACAGTTAGAACAAATAAGAAGTGCCTTGTTGAGAACAAATGAGAGATGAGTGAAGGAATTATCTAAGAGGCATGAAGAAAGAGGAATGTAGTCCAGCTTTTCGCCAGTGGCTCAGATAATGGAAAATACAGCAGGAGGAGGAGAAAAAGAGGTACAGTGTGTGACAATAGGTGGATGGAAATGGTTTTACATTGAAGAGAGGGAGAATGACTCAGTGAAACGAGGATTGAGTGAGACAGGAAGCTGCAGGGCAATCACAGGCTGGCTTGCTTTCTGTATCTAGGATCTGTGTATAACATGTAGAAAGTCACAGAAGAAGTGCAATGGTCATAAAACTTTTGAGTGCACATATATATGTTCAGCAAGGCTCATACACAAACTGAATGTGGCAGGATTCAGACACGAGAGACTGGGATCGAACACGAACACAGAGAGAGACAGACTCGTCTTAATCCCTGGCTTGAAGTGAATGTAGAGTGGACACCTACAAGCAGAATCACAAAAGACACACACACACACACACGTTCTTGAACAAAGAGGCAGCCAAGAGCGATCCTCATAGACAGACCGCTTCCCGAAACTGTGACGTCCAATCAGACACCCGTCGAGCGTGATACACACTCACTCACTCACATCTACAGGTCTCTACGCACTCCATCCCTCTTCATTGTGCAGCCACTGGATCGAGGGAAGAGCAGGACTGAAAACTGGATGGATACTTTGACACTTAACTACTCGTTTCATTCATTCCTTAGTGTGTTGTTTTTGTTCTGTATCTCAATGGATAAAGCAAGGCACCTACAAACATGCTAAATATACATACATGCAGGCATGGCACCGTAAGTTACTTTACATAGACTTAAAATCATCCACCAAATGGTGAAACCTAGAGTCTCTAAACACGTAAATCAGGTGAACTGAGGACTCCAGACTGAATATAAGAGCTTTGAATGTATTTATGTTCACAGACTGGTGACCTGTCAAGAGCTTGTCAGTACACTCGTGCTGCAGTTCATCCTTGTTCCTGAAAAGAAACAAAGGGACATTGTAGATGGATGGATCTGTGGGAGAGTTTCCTCATTGTCTTCAGTTTTCATGTTTGTAAGAAGAATGCAGTTAAAACCCAGGAAGCACCAGATACCCAAACTGAGATGTCTATAAATCTGAGTGTAGGACTGAGAATGTTATTCAAAACACTTACAGGAAGCAAGACAGTAACGTGTCCACTATATCTCAGACAAACAAAACAAACTCTAGATGTAACTGCGCTATATATACATTTTTTTATCGATGACGATCGATTAATCCTCATTTTTCAAGCTAAATGCCAAACAAACTGGCTACAGATTCTCAAAAGTGATGATTTGCTGTTTGTCTCATGTGATAGTAAAATGAATATCTTAAGTTTCTGGGTCTTAGGGGCTAGAGCACAAGCAATTTGAAGAATTCACCACCTTGGGTTTTAAGAAACTGCTATGGGCATTTTTCACTCTTTTTTACATTTTATTAGCCAAACGATTTATAGAGAAAAATATAATAATGCAAATAAAAGTGAGTTGCAGCTCTAGGGCCCATCCTGGAGACAACTTATCTCTTGTTGTCCCACATCTTCTACTATACTTCCTTAGAACTGCTTATTGGATGGTTGAACGGCTTGGGTCCAACAGTTTCTGTAATTTTGAGAAAACAACAACCCGACTTCACCCACTTCACGAGTACTAAAAGAGTACAACACTATAAATGTCTTCCAAGAGATACTGTCTGAAAATGTGTGCTGTTATCCCCACATTTAAATATATCATGTCTAGCCTATAAACGTTGTGGTGGGAGAACATATCGTACGAACCACTCCTTTTCTTTTGGATGGATGTTATTTATGATCCATAAATAACTATTTCAGCTTTACACTTTTGATCAATACCTGCCTCTGATACGGACGCACACTCTCGCTGGCAGGGGCAAGCTCATTGACACAAAGCCGCCCACAGTGTAATCCCGTCTCTGACCTCTCGCTGCGCAGGTCACCACAGCGACCTGCACTAGTGACCACTGACAGCCCCCCCCAGACATCTTCTATCTTCTATCCTCAGGAAATCCCTTTCTTTCTGTGAGAAAATTGGCTTCGGGATGGAAAGAGAAAAACAACCGCCCCCGTCCCTTTTTCCCCCTTTTGGCCATCTCCGCTATCCGCCTGCTGTGCCGAAGTAAAGCGCCTTACATATCCATACGCATTCTCACACACACACAGACACACACACGGCCAAGTAAAGGTTATTTACTAACCGTAGAGAATGAATTTTCTGGATATCCATCTTAATCTCTTTTTAGACTGTCCTAATCTGTTCTGAGGAGAGGGAGCAGGGCTACAGATGGAAGGAGGAGGATTGAGGACAGAGAAGAGGAAAGAATAGGGTCTGACCAATATGTCAGTCTGCCCACTCATTCGTTCTTTTTTCTTTCTTCTCTCATTGGTTATTGCTTATTTGTCCCGATTTTAACTAGAAAATATTAGACAGGTTTGACATTTTACCAGAGTTGGGCAAACTGCAGGAACACATGTAAAACTGGGAAGCTACAATATAATTTTAAACAAATGACTCCAATAAGAATTTTTCATATTCATCTTTTACCATCAACTTAATTTAATCTAAATTAGTGATAACATTTTGATTAAAAATTAAACATCATGGAAATTAAACTACATGAATAAATGTTAGGAATGTCTTCAAATTGCTGGTTTTGTCTGAGCAACAGTCAAAAACTCATGTATTACATTTTTAGGAAAGCAAAAGATGCTCAAAACAGTGAAAGTTTGGTGTTTTTGCTTGAAAAATGACTGACTGATGAATTAGTTATCAAACTTGTGTCCAAACTATTCTTGTGGTTTCATTTTCTGTGGATGCACAATCGATTAGCTGACCAATCTTTTCAGCACCGCCCACCCAATTATCTGTTCCGATCATGTTTACTAACTAAAGACCCAGACCGCAGTTTTCCCACAATCATCAGAAGAGACAAAATCTGACCATAGCTGGGCCAACAAGGGATCAGTTTCAACTGTGACTCTTTTTCCACAGCAGAAACATGTCCCCTATTAATACCATGAAGTGATGAGTATCGAGCATTCATCAGGTTTGATTAAAGGAGTGAGAGGAAGCCTGTGTCTGTATCGCAATGGGTATAAACAAAGGCTGATCTTTGTAGTGCCTCTAAGAGTACAAAGCTCACATCACAGTAACTTCAAAGGAAAAACCCAGTCTAAAATAGGGCCTGTACAGTTATTCCTAGAGCCAGGGAAAAGGCTGTCTGCAGAGGCCAACACGAACAAGTCACTGTCAGGGTTTATTCTGTGTTGCTGTTGTAACAAGTTCAATAAAATATGAATGATAAAAAAGGCAGTTGGGGTTTTAGTATAGAAATATGGAGAGCTTCACTGGGAATCCGTGTAAAACTTTGATATGTACAATCATGTTAAAGCTAACAATGTAAATGAAGCAGTGTGTTGTAAAATGAATATATAATTGTCCCTTATTTGCTAAAATAAAACAGATAATAAATAGGCTGTTGGATTAAAATCCAATGGGTAGATTTTAAGAGCTGTTATGAACACACACTCTCAGACATATGTTAAAGGTAAAATTGCCATGCAGGGAATTGAAACTGCACTTGTAACACTGCCACAAGTCTGTATTTCCCTCTGAAGCTGACTGACCAAAACCACTCTAGATAAGAAACTTGGTTCAGTGAATCAGTAGATGGAGGGGAAGACACACACACACACACACACACACAGATTTGATATTGTAAAGGTCATGGAGAGATAAAATAATTGATTGGATCACTAATCAAACACAACTGAAAAAGGAAACAGCAATTAAATGGAGCAATAGTGGTTTACAGTGTGTGAACATTATGTTAACTACATGATGTTCACGCAAGAGTTTTCATTAGATACAGTGTGTTCTTTCATAAATAAGATGATTTGACAGTTTAATTTCTTTAATTTGATCTGTAAAGTCCTATTCAGTTCCAGATACCATTATACACATATGTACTATCTGAAATTTGGTGATAAATAATATGAACTCAAAGACTTTGCTGTGTGTTAGATTTTTAGTGAGGATATACTCACTCTCACTACTCTCTACTATGCAGACAGCAAACTGGGGCTGTCAGAATCCGTGTTGTGGTGTACATGCAGGGTTTGGGCGATATGTTAACATTTCCCAACTGGCCACCGTCAGACTGGCAATTGCCGATATATTTGTGCAGGTGTGTATATGGGATCCACTCTGTTGCATTGTTTCCTCATTACATTATAAGTACACACTCTCTACTCTATATGGTCTCAAACACACACACACACACACACAGCCAGAAACCACAGCCACTCACAGCAGTCAGCAGTGGACTGCTTGACAAGGGGGAAAATTGGTTTGGTCAACAGGGTCACACATGGGCTGAGTTTTCCTTCTTTCCTGTGGCTTACCAAAGCCTTTATCAGCGTTGTGTGTCCACGTATGTGTGTGTGTGTGTGTGTGTGTGTGTGTGTTTGTGGGCGTGTGTCCCCACAAGCACGCATGTAATTCAGGCAGTTGTGAGGCTTTGAAGCCTCCTAACAACTATACCGGACTCTGTTAGAATAGGAACCAAGCTTTTCCTCCCGCTGTGCTTTGACAGACTGTGTAATTGCTACAGCACACTTTGCTTTATTTTCCTCTCACTCCCCTATTGTCCTGTGTCTTCATAGACACACTCACACAGAGCAGTTGGCCATATTGGTCTTTGTAAGTCATTCTTGCTGTGCAACATTTGAACCTCTATCAAAAAGGAAGAAGTGCTGCTGCGGTTAGGGAATTCAAATGAGAGGATTTGGAAGTCCAGCACAGAACTCCCCTACAACCCTCTTCTCCCGGGCTCGAATGGAGAACAAACGGGCAGGCTGTATTGACACCTGCTATCACAATACCATCTGTACGTGGACATCTTTACTGGAGTGGAAGAAAACTAAAAAAACTCAATATTTATTACCAGAACGAGGGAAACTTGCTCCTGGATTGGAAGTAGAAATCTGTAGAAGAGCAGCTGTACAGCCATGACTAACATCACTAATTCAAGTTTATTAAAAATTAACTTTCTGTTGTTTCATCAGGAATGAAACGAGGTTATTTGGTGCTTAAAGAGATTTGGATTGGAAATATGCAACCAATCGACAGGTAGGAACCTTATTAACTCTTCTCCATGAGGTTAAAAGTGTAATGTTAGTTTCTCCTCCTCCTCGCTTTCAACCGGTCAATTTCATGATACGAAATTGATTCAGCATGCAGTACAGAGTCGAAAATGAAACTTTCCAACAGTGGTAAAATAACAGGAATTACCTGCCAAAAATCAGCTTTTACTCCACTTTTAAGCATCCTTCCATCCACTTCTTAAGTTTGCTTATTTAGACATGCAAACAGCAAACAGACGCAACTGCATTGTGTGGAACAGCATAATAAATACCAACAGTTTGATGCAGAAACATTGTTTTGCTTTGACTTGACCAGTTCAGATCAACACTATAACCAAAACTATCCAATTTATCATCTGAAAAGGTTTTAGATGCTAAATTATCATCTGAAAAAGTTTTTCGAGGATAAATTTGATGAAAAGAGTGTTTTAAACGTGTTTACGTGTTTTTTGAGATTGGTGGATGAATAATTTTTTATTATTTCAAATTGTGGCTGATTTTTCTTCAGCACTGATAAAGCCAACAAAGCCACTGTAGAATTACAAGGCGGGTAAAAAATTTAAATGTTTTAGTAACTGAAATATCATCAGAGAGCCTCAGTCCTCCTAAAAGCAGGATGTGGTATTTTTCAATTACAAAAATAAAATGTGTGCCGTTAAAGATTAAAGAGTTTCAGAAGCCAAATAAAAAGTCTCCACTTGTAGTTATTTGATATTTTTGTGGGAAAACACATAGAAGAAATCTTGCAGGGCAGAGTTGGTTTTTCATAGAGAAGCTGAACATTAATGTTGCAGCAGTTGAAGAGGCTGCAGTGTGGTGTGAAAATGATGCACATTGCATAAGCGTAGCATTAGAATTCTTGCTTACAGTGTGAGATAAATGTAAATGCACTATTTTTATCACAATGATGCAACACTTAGGACTAATGGATGAAATAGTCCATCTTCCTGTCGCATATTAGCCGTTAGTATTTAAATTTGACCCTGATCTTAATCTTATCGTAAGCATATCCTTAAAGGGAAATTTTGCTTTGCTAAATAGTACTGCTACTTATTTCCAGTAATAAATCCCAGGATCATTAATGCTAAATAGTTTGACTCCAATCAATGTTACAGTAGAATAATTTCTATCTTCTATCTTCCCACATACAACCAAAGGATTATTGACTGAGTATGTAATCACTCAAAGTGGATCATATTCTTCAAATCAGTGGTACAGTTTTGGACCAGATCCATTTTTTAGCGAAAATCCAGTATCAGCTACATAATTATGCATACCCATATCCTTCCTTTAATATTATTAAACCTATATATATGTCCATCAAGTATGCTGATGTGTCCCTGGGGTTACTGCCTGACAGATCTGCAGCGGGTTATTGTTAGAATACCAAAATGTCCCTTGAGTTCATGTGTTTTGCTTTGTTTCTTATTCATGTCAGCTGGCCTGAAGGGAGCCGGGCTGCTTCCGAGACCCGCTCTCACTGGGCCTTATCTCTTCCCCCTGCGAGGAAGATAAGGCAAAGAAGCTATTTGCCTTGTTAATATACTTTTTCCCTCCCATGCACACACACACGTTCACCTTTTGAGTGACAGAGGTAGCAGAACAAGAGTCTCTCCCTTTGCTCTCACATTTGAGTATTATCAAACCACGGCACTATCTCATCACAGATTAGCAGTTGACTCCGACATGCTATTGTTGAGCTTTCTCTCCCCGCTCGTATCTCTAACGTGTTCGCCTGTCATTCATTCTCTTGTCTTTTTTTTTTTTTGTCTTATTTTACACTGGTCTCTTATTTTCTCTTTCTTTCATATTTCCTTTGTGTGTGTGTGTTGAATACATACAGTAATGTTGGCTTTTTTTGTTAATTTTAAAGCTTACTTTATTCCTGAAAATCTGTTCCAATTCAGTCAGTTTTGTCCACCACCAATATCAGGGATAAGATGTGGTTTGTTTACATACATTATTGGAGAATTGATCATTACTGCAGTGGTCTAAGGAAAACCCTGAACTTGTAGGACTGTTGTTGTAGTTTAGAAAGTTTTCAGAAAAGAAGGTGGCTGCAGTAACGCACTGAAGCCTGCTGAATTGCCACCTCTCTCTTGCTATAAGACCATTTGAAACCAATGTAATTAACCAACTCACATTGCCAGAACACAGAGCAGCTCATTGCAGCCCAATATTTTAGGTCTGCCTCAAGGCTTTTTCTCTCATTTTGAAACAGTTCCAGCCAATCCTCGGATTAAAAAGCTATTGACCCAAACAGCTTAATTTTTCCCCAGCACAGCCTGTGAAATACCAAGCATCTCAGCATAGTGTACGTAGTGTTTTTTTTTTTTTTAATTACAGCTCCAGCAAGCATGCTGTAAAAGTGGCATTAGAATGTAGCTGGCATTTGCTCTGTTCAGTGGCATGAAAAGACCAAGAGTTTCCTTGGGCGAGGCTGGAGGCTCACCCATTAGGCTGCATCTCCAAGTAGGACTAAGAACAGTTCGCCTAGCACAGCATACTGGATTTAAAGGATAGAGCTGGTGGTTTTATATATTATTCTTATTGTCAACAAATCCCACAAAAGGAATTGATCCTGCTAACAAGTATAGTGTGTGTGTCTAAAGCCATGATATCTCTTTTTCCTCTGTGCCATAGAGCTCCCTGTTGTCCAAAATCTATAAAAAAGCACATCAATGATTCACACCTTGCACTGGGTGAGTGCTCCTTCAATGCCATGAACCTGGCCAGTCCACTGTAGTTCATTTCCGTACTTATTCCTTATTTACTCCTGTTTTCTAAAAACTACGGTGCCCAGATGTTTTAATAAATGATTAAGCTTTTTATAAATGTCAAAGTATGTTGGTATATTGAAGGTGCAATAGAAATACTACTTACTTAAAATAAAATAACTTTTTAATGCATTCAAGACCCTAGTTGTTGCTCTGGACACAAAGCTCCTCAGGTCGGCCTTGGCTCCAACCGGGCTGTGGCCATACTGTCTTATCTGTACTCAGAGACAGAAAGTGTCCACATTTTGGTGGGTGAAAGTCCGCCATGCCCTGCGGCTCTGTGCTCAATATTAATGCCCAGCGCCGGCTGTGTGCCTCACCAGGCAACTCACTGCTCTATAGGACTTACAGTCCAATTACATCAGCTATCTCCCAGGCCTGTGAGTGTGTGTGTATAAATATATATATCTGTACATCTGTGTATCTGCAGTCCCCTCTGATGTCTTTTTGATGTTCGACTGGTGCTTTTAAGGGCTAATACAGAAGGCCTGTCTTTCTATCATGTCTAACCTGGCTTTGAAAAAGAAGGAAAAGTTAGTGTGTGTATCTCAGTGTTTGTGTGCCGTCTAGCTGTGGAGATCTGAGGTTTTTTTTTTCTTCTTCTTGCAGACAGCAGTTTGACAGGTAGCTTTGTTTAACACTTGTGCTACACACCGCCTTAAAGGTCTTTGTTCTCTACTCAGCTTGTCTGTCTGACTGCATCTCTTCCTAACAGCTCCTCAGTTTTTTTTGTTTGTTTTCCACAACAATAGTAAAAAACAAAACAATAACAAAATAATCACTCATCAACTGCTTCCATGACATAAAAAACTGGACGACATCCAACATGCTCGAATTCAGCAACAACAAAACAGAACTCATAGTTGTGGCGTCCAAGACCGTAGTCCAGAGGGTCGGAGATTTGCTCCGCCTGCCCCTCTTCTGAGGTAAAACATCTTGTTTTCTTGTTTTCTGTATGTAAACTGTCCTTTGGTTACATGATGGGCACTTAAAACCATATATATTATTATTATTATCTGTGCCTGCTGGATGTGTAAATGCACAACTTTTTGCCAACATGTTCACCACATCAACTTTATAAGGTAATAATACGTCATTGTTGTGTTAACAACTTGTTCTGCTGGTGCCAAAGTGGCAAAATAAAAAAAATAATAAAAAACTGCTTTAACCCCTGACATGTTTCCCCCAAACTTGGAGGTCATCTAAAGAAATATTATTTTTAATATTATATTTTAAATATATACTTATTTTTAATTTGTATTAATAGAAAACTGTACCGACAAAAGGTTCAACACTAAGCATTTGAATTGGTTGCCAAAGTTGACCTTTTGGTTGCCTTGTTTTTGTTGTTTATAATTGGAGAAACAAGTGACTGATACTGAACAGATAGGTATGAAATAGTTTTCACAAACAGCAGGTTTGCCAGATTCACTTACAATGCAGAATAAAACATTTGAGGATTCACAGTTGTGTTCAGGATGTGGCACTTTTCTTTTATGTACCCACATAATTTGGGCTACTGTTGTTGCATTTGACTTGCATGGTGGTACGTAGCCAGCCAGTAACAATAAACTGTATTTTTACTAGCTGTCTAAACAAGAAACTGTTTTCTGCAGTCTCAATCTGTCACTGGTAAAATATTCTTCTATAAATCTGCTAGATTATTTTTTTATTTTCATTTTTTGACATGTTTTGAAGATATTTGGGTTGCCCACTAACAAGGCAAAACCCATGCAATGTTGTCTTCTTTCTGGCAAACACCAATCCAGATCTTTTATCTTATTTTAGTAGAGTTACATGGTAAATTACCCACCTTAATACACACATAACACCAACAGTAACTTTATGGAAAAGGCAGAGCAGATATGACCCAAACACATTCACCTTTCTATCCATCAAACTGTCAAACATGGCAGCCCTTAAGGTGGAAAGCTTAATTTTTATCATCGATCTTTAACAAGAAGGTCTCAGCTATAGACCTTTGCCGTGATTGACATTTGTCAGTGACTGTGACATTTGAGTCCATTCGAACAGTTTTGATTTATCCCTCAAACTGAAAATTCGGTCTGCTAACGATTTGTTACGAAACTGATTAGTCCTGTGTCAATCCAGGTCACATATTCTCTCCTGGCATGTAGCTCTTCACAAGCTGCCTCGAGTGTGTTTAACATACCAAATATGGTACAGTACGGAGCGACGTGGAAGCCGTGCTGTAGCTGGTTGAGCTTTGACACCAGTTTGGTCTGTGTTAGCTTTGCCAGGGGGAGTCAGATCAGGCTCTTTACGGTCTTTGGTCTTGTTGAACTGACTGAATATTTGACATTTTCCTTCAGATGAAAGCCTTCCAGGGTTCCAGCTTCAGGCTTGTTCTGACAATACTGACTCTCCACTGGGACACTTGAATAACACTTCACTTTACTCTTTCTCATTCGCTGATTCGAAGTCTCTTTTTCATTTCTACTTTTAGTCTCTTGTTTCAGGAAGTATATTCTATTGAAATATTTATCATTGTGAGCATTCAGTTCATTTATTGTGGGCTGTATTTGTCCGGCTACCCTTCCTGAAAATTCCCAATGTGGCTGCTGAAGTGAATGAACAGAAGTAAATGGAAAAAAATGGTCGGTTTGCCATGGAGTGTTGTGTTGGTCAACAAAAGGTTGTAATCTGTTAATTAAGTGTGTATTGTCACTTAATGTTTTTGTTCTGGAGACTTCCTTTGTCAACTGATCATCAAAGAGTTTTAATTAGTTTAAGAGAGGTGCACTGAGCAGAATTATTTGAGTTTTCTTTGATCATGAATGTGTCAGCCTCCATTTTGTCACTGTCAGATAATTGTGTTTCCATGGCAACTGCCTCCAAGCCTATAAGCTCAGTTACTGTAGCTCTTAACCAATCACACAAACAGTTATAACCACGCAGAAGTTTTCCTGGTGTATGGAAGAATTTGTGTGGTTCTCCAGTGCCTCCATTGACGCCAAAATTATTTTTATGGAACAGAGCAGAATAGTTTTCCATTGTAGTTTTATCCACTATGCAAATTTCCACCACAATCCCCCTCTCAGGCTGCTTGGCCCGAGCGCACGAGTGCAGTTTTTCTGTTTGTCAGCAGTTGGATTTTTTCCCACAGATAAAATCAAATGTGAGCAGGGGAGCAAAAATCCAATCACAAGTGGCCGCTTGAGATGCATTTGAGATGCATCTAAATGTCAGGTGTGAACTGCAATCTGTCTCAGCTGGATCAAGACACAATCTGGATATGAGATATTCAGTCTGAACGGATTTCCATTCTCCCACCAGACTATAGGCGCTTAATTGCACTCTCCCACGGAGTTCTAACACTGTGTTGCTCATGCAAGGTCCTGTGGCTTTGTCTCAAACTTCAAAATGCATTATTATTTGGTTTTAGACATTTTCTTTCATGAATCAATGGTCCAACTATTGTAAATTCCATTGTCTACTGTAGGTCGTTATGTACTTCATACGCTAAGCTGATATTAATAGATGTAATGATGTGTATTCTGACAAAATTGACACATTGTAGCAGAGCAATAAACTCGCTGCTTGCTGCTCACATTGCAGTTTTTATCCCCCCCCCCAGCCCATATAAACGTGCTCTCTTCCCCTGTAACTTTCCTACCGAGGCGGCAATTTTCTATGTAAATTCACTTTCCCCGATCTTCTTCATTTCCATGGCAGCACCGTCAAAAGAGCTGACTGTCAAAAGTATGCGGAGTCAGCACCGACCGTGCCACAAGAGAGGAGAGGAAATATTATCAGGTGTTTATTCTCAACGCGTGTGCATGCACGTGTGTGTATTGATATGCAAACGCAAGAGCGAGGCAAAGATTGCTAATATTGAGATGCAGGATAAAGCCAAAGCATTTTCCTTTCTTAGAAAGCATTTCTACCTCTCTTGTCAAGTGTCTGTCAGACTCAGGAAAGGCTTCCAGCTCTGAAACCAGAGATCAGGAAGTTCTGACGTCCCTTTCGTCACAGTTTGATTGACATTATTTCGACAGGGCTGCGTTTTTCTGCCTTGTGGGACAATGAAAGCAGAGTTGATATATATTGGCTTTGACTTTAAATATTAGTTATATTGTTTGATTTGATTACGTAGTGCTATACATTTTGCGTCACGTCAGCCACAACACATTAGATAAGAAACCCACGAATTCCACCAGATTAATAAGAATGGGATGTATTAAACTGCGTGGATGCAGAATGTGTGAAATTACAGCAACGGAAACGCACCGTGAAAAAGATATGCACAAACAAAAGTGACTGTGTATGGCATGGCTCTCACAGCTTGTAACCTGAGGCTTGCCATCAATCTAAGATTTGTTTAATGTATTCAAATAATAAGAAAATGTTGTAGCTTTGATAAGGACAATGGAGCGGAGGCCTGTTTTGCATTGTGGCCGAGTTGACCCAACATATATATGACTTGACAAATGCTTTGCACTTTGCATTGCACTCATTAACCAGAAAAACAGAAACTCCTGAGAAATGGAAACCAACAGAGACACATGGAAGAACACATTGATTTTCACCAAAATTATATATTTTTTCTACCAATTCATACTATTCTATCCAAATCAATTCAAGAAGGATATGGTGAGTTTGATTATTCTACACATAGTGGATGCATAGTCGCTCAGATGAAAATAGGCGAGTGTCTGAATATGAGGAGGTCCAGCTCAAAAGTCTAATTATCCAGTAAAGACCAGTCTGCTATCAGCTGCTACAGTATATTACCTCCAGGTTTTGTGTCTGGCCCAGGTTGCGTTAAATTAGGTCAGTGGATTAGTCACTGCAGTTAGCTGCCACCTTGAAGTAAATATTCTTTTTTTCTTTTGCTAAAGATGTTTCACTCCGACAGTTTTGTCCAAATCAGCCCACTTGTTAAAGTCATCCAGTAATTACTGCAGAAGAAGTCCTGCCATTGTCATGAAAGACACAGATGCTGGATGCAGCACTAATTAACTGCCTTTTTCGGCAGTTAATTAGATTTGATTCAACAAGATTGACATCTCGACTGTCAGAGTCCTGTTTGATTTGTGTGTATACTTAATCTATTGAGATCTGGTTTGAAAGGATGTACTGAACAGTATTTCAATGTGTGAGTAAAAAACTGATATTTTTAGTTTGGATATAAGGTTCTATTGTTTTCTATTGATTTTATGTCTATGTGTGGTTTGTGGTTTCTTTATGAGTACCATAGAACCCTATCACTTATTACTGGAGGATGTGAGGCATGAAGTCTTTTTGTCAACCTTCCTTCTTTCTCCATCACGTTCTTCGCGAACAGCAAACCCTATAAATGATTGATGAGCGTTTGTGTCCTTTTGTGTTTTATCGCAGCTGACAGGTGGCCTCGCCGAAACACCATATTCACTCAGGAGTTGATCTCTTCCTCCGTCTCTGTTTCCCCATCCAGTCTCATTAACATTCAAACAGCTTCACCTGCCGCACTCCCTGGTAGTTGAGGCAGACTCAGAGTTTAATTATTTTGGACGGTAATAAGTATTCTTGGGAGGCACATTGTGGAAAGATCCCCCTTTTAACACCACAGTGGCCCAGGAAAGATTTTCTGTTGGAGTAATGCATTCATCCGGAAAACCCCAGCAGGAACCAAAAAACTGTGGATGAAATTTTACCAGTATTTCATACTATGCAAATGTATGTGACTTCCATGTAAAACCATTGGTTACACTGATAAATATTCCACCAGGAAATGTTTTTATACCTTGGAGAAATTTGCATTTTACACCTTAGTGGATGCCAGCGAAGCTTCTCCTGTTGTATGTCAGAATTATGGGTTCAGAGTTATGAGTTCAGAAGCTGTTCTTCTGGACAAACTATGTAAAGAAGACATTGTCTTCTGTTACATCACACACTGTTTCGCATTCTGTACTGCTTTTCTTTTATTTGCATATCAGACAGCATTTAAATCAGTATTGATATACTTATTATGTAGGCTAATGTGTGTTTCATAGTCTTTCTTTCTTACTTATCGCTCCCTTCCTCTCCTCTTCCTTACCTCTCCTCTCTTTCCTCTCCTTTTCTTTCTTTTCTCTCTCCCCTTTCCTTCGCTTTCCTCTTTCCCCCTCTTTCTTTCATCCTTTCCTCTCTCCCCTCCTCTCTTGCCATATACTTTGCTTTAATTATTACTAATTCGTCCCACCGTAGCAGTGTTTATTTTTCTGCCACTCTTCATCCTATGTTTTCCCTCCCTGAAGCAAGTTATTAAACCCAGAGAGAGACTGAGAGAGAGACTTTGACAGAGAGTGGAGAGGAGGACAAGAGCAACCATTCACACAACAGCAGGCTTCTTAACCACTGAAAGCTGTCACCTCCTCAGAGTGTGTGTGTGTGTGTGTGTATGTGTGTGTGTGTGTGTGTGTGTGTGTGTGTGTGTGTGCGGCCTAAGCCTCTCCAATACAGCTGTCAGGGCAGCAGCCCGCAAACGGGCCTCATTCAGCTGACACCATGACAGTCGTACACTGGCTTAGTCTCTCCATATTTAGTCTGCACTCATCATTAAGTTTTGCCTGCATGGATTCATTAATTCATGAAGTGAAATATTACACTTCTGGGCCCTTTTTCGTGCTACTTGAAATAGAATAGAATTAAATCCATGATAAATTTTGCACTTGAAATAAACATAAAAAATGAACATTTCACTTTTCCCTGACTGAATATAACATGAAGTCAGCGTGCCTCACCAGAGAACGAAATAAAAATATGTATAACCTCTCAAACAAAACTGACAACCTAAAAGTATATATAATATGACTTCAGATGTTTTTGGTCTTCGGTGATCTCAGTAAAAGTCATACAGGAGCCTTGTCCCCCGCCCACTTCCTTTGTTTCTGTACAGTACTTAGAGTGTAGACTAAAAGCACCTGACATCAGCATGAACTTCAGACCAGTATCTTTTGAAAGCACTGTTTTGAAGCGTCCTCGAGTTCCTTTTGCATATTTGACATCATAAATTAGGTTATGATGCCACAATATAAAGTTAATGCCTGATAGATGTTTGTCGTGCTGCCACCCCATATAAATGGCAGCGGATGTTGTATGGCACTGAAAAGGAGGATGTTTGAGAAGCAGATCTATAGGCAGTAGTCTGCATTAACAAAAATATTGATGAACGCTAAAAAGAACCTTTGGAAATTCAACAAAAATATTGAATGTAATACAAAGAAACTGCTAATGTTGGCAAAACGGCATCTAGTGAAAAGGGAGTGAAGCAGCCGTTTTCACAATACCCATCTAATATAATTGGTGTTAAAGGAAAAATGTGACTTATACTATTGGTCCACCTGTTTAATTTTTGCAAAAATGCACTTTTCTTTGCCGGTTAAGGAAGCAGCAGATAGATAAATTAGAGAATATAAAAGACTTGAAAGAAATAGAGAATGAGATGAGAGTAGGAGGGAGGAGGAGGAGGTCCTCTGGAGTGACTGGTGTGTTAGTGAGATGAGGAAAGAGGAGGTAGGATTTAATGAAGGGCAAAGGGGAGAAGAAGGCAGAAGAGGGGCAGTGTGTCAGGGTCCAGGAGGAGGAGAAGGCAGGCGGAGGTGTCGGCATGCGCGGCTCGCTGCTGTAATCTGGGCCACATGTCCCACAAGGGCTGCTGGGTGATTCATCTTAGTTAGGGAGCTGTCCAGGCGATTCTCTGCAGACTGCAGCAAATAATCATACAAACACAACGCACACAGACTGCAAACATTTCTGGTTAAAGAACTGGAGCTGGAAACTTGATTTTTGTGAACACACACACTCCCACATACTTAAAATGTTAAAAACCTTGTAGGGACCTTCCACCTCCATCGCCTCACTCTAAACACTGTCTAAACTCTATTATATACGTGACTCTAACACTAATATAAGCCTTAATTAAGGTAATTTATCTTTGTAGGGGCCAATGCAAACACCTGACAAGTATGCTTAGTACCATTATGGAAGGAAAGGAGAGGGCTGTGTTCGGGATATACAAGGAGTCATTCTCCACTTACAAAGACTTTATTGATCAAAATAAGGTGGAAATAAACCTGTAAAACTTTACAGAAGAGCTTTAGATAGTTTACTGAAGATGCTCAAGTTGAGGACGAACCATCACCTCCTCATAACACTTTAATCCTAAAAACAAAAGACGTATTATTCACAACCGTGGCACTTTCTGCATCTTTGACCATCGTTCCACTGAGTTATAATAATATTTTATTTACTGGCCACATTGCTAATATCCATCAAGAGGTCCAATGTGACATCTTCAGGTGTCTTGTTTTGTCCAACCAACTCTCCAAAAACCAAATATATTCAGTTAACTCTCACAGAAGACTATCAAACCAGTGGGTATTCACATTTCTGAGGCCGGAAACAGCATGAAAACAAATCATCAGTTTAATCCAATTATTTAAACCAGAGAATATATAAATTATTGACCGGACTCACTTACTATACTTACAGTCTTATTATAGTTGTGTGTGCAGGGAGTTTATAAATACAATGAACATTTTAAAATAAGTTTTAATTCAGTGTTTTTTAATGCTAACTTTTGTCAGTTACATTTTAATTGGTTTGGATAATTGGAGTACACTGGGGATTTGTTTACACTCTAATCTAATTATTAGTGTGCTTGTGTTGTTTGCTCTACTGGAGTCCTTTTTATTGATGTTGCTGGGTCCCCTCTTCTCATTAATTAAGTTGGTGAGAACTGGATTTTCAGCTGTTTGGAAAGATGACCAAAAATAAAAGGAAATGTTTCTCTGGATCAGTCAGTTAGATTTAATGCATTCCAGGTATCGTCTACTTTACAAACATGGCTGATGTACTTCTGTAGAGTATACAGTCGATCACTTGACACTTTCTTTCTTTCTGTTTCTTTTCTCTTTCTGAAATTTGAATCTCTGTCGTTTGTGTGTCAGTGACAACGCCTATATTGTGTTTTATGCTTTTTTGTCCGTTGGCCTCTTCCCATTATTAACAGAAAAACAATCCTGTTTGTATAAAAGCTGTATTGCCTTACCTGATTTGCTGACTTGTCTCCAACCTTCCTTGCCTACTTAAACTTCATTTAGTAACAATAAATATCCCACAAATAGTCACTAGTCTCCAGAGAACATCTGGTCTGGACTCCAGTTAGCGGTTTTGCATATACTTTAAGGTAAAAATAACAATATCAATGACAAGAGTTCAAGATTTAATTATCATGTCTTGTGCTTTGCTTTAAAGCTGCTTGTTTTGTAGAAACTGGACCCTCTACACAGGTGGTTAGTCTAGAAACAGATGTTTGACCCTAAACCACTAAAATCGGGTGCTTTCTATTGAATGTGTTTTGGTGGTTTCTGCTGTCTCTTATTTTCTTTGTTCTGGAAATATCTTGAAACTTAAACCTAACCTTCTAATTCTATATGCAGGGTTAACCCCTAAACCAAATTACTAGCCTTAACATGCCACACAAACTTCAGTCTTCAGTTTATACAAACACACTAATTACCCACACAAGAAAACAAGGTTTTACAAAGAAAACTCCCCAGTGGTACAGGTTGCATGTACAGTAACTGTGTCTTAAATAGACTTTGGTTTTGTTTGTCTTTTCCCCCTCTCTCTTTCTCATTCACTCTCTATCTCTCTAAAACACACACTTTATTCTCGTCCTGTGGATTAAATTACTTTGTAGAGAGCAAACATAAAGGCCAAAACTTCCCGAGGAAGGAAAGTAGAGCAAATGTTCTTCCTCTGTTTCTCTTTTCATTACTCATCTCAGGAGCTTAAACTCGTCCTGTTGTGTCTGTCTTTGTCTTTTGGATGATTTTTTGACCTGATTCACTACCATGAGTTTTGGTGTGTTTTTGTAGGGTGAAGTTTTACTTCACCCTACAAAAACACACCACTGCCACACCACTGTGTCCACTGCCACAAATCTGGCTTTTAAAAATTAGCACCATGATTATTATTTTTAAGCTCTGAGTTTCATATTGTGGAGACATTCAGACTTGAGACTGATATTGGCCTTTAAAAGCTTCCATCAAACTTTATGATTTTAAAAGAAATATACAGTAAATATATTGAAAAATTATGAATTAATTAATTATTAATTATTATTATGTGATATAATGTGTCCTCCTTTTAAAGCCTGCAAATAATATCACTTTAGTGCTTACCGTCAAAGCCTTGAAACACATCAAACTGTAATTTGATTTGTTAATTTCCTCAATACTCAGCAGATAAGACGACAGAACAAAGTTCACTTCTCTTTATTGGTTGACATATTATGAAACTTCTTCCGTTATCTTGACACAATCATTGCAAGGACTATCACAACATGAAAGGTACTCACAGGTACATTACCTATTAAAATAATAACATGCACACCTTTCCCGCTCTGTGGATATTTTGTGCAGTTAAAACAGTCAGCTGGTGGCTCCAAAGCAACTTCATAAACTGTCAAGATACTGATAACAGGTTTTTTTTCCCCAGTTATTTAGGTTGACACAAACAAAAGCACAGCGGTTAAGCAATTCATTTTCCTGATGAGTACTTTTGTCAGAAGCTCAAAGGTGTGAAATGTGATTATCAACATCTTTGTGTGTGTGTGTGTTTCTCTTTCTTTATAATTCAGTTGCTTATTAAAGCTTGTTGGCAGTTTGCTTGATGGCCTTGGACACAAGGTGTGTTTAATTTATTCTTCTGTGCGTCCCTGAGTGTTTTTATTCTTCCCCTCGGTGTGCTCCTGGCATTATTAAAGGCATTAATCACTGGGAATTGATGCCTAGTTACAACACAATCCTGCACATACACACACATATACAGTGAGTCAACAGTGTCACCACGAATCTTGAGCCTGAAAATACTGTATCTTCTAGGTCCTGAGTGTATCAATATTTTATCTTTAAAATGTTTTATCATTTCATGAGATTAAAGTTTACGAAACGATCCATAACCTCCAGGGTGATATTTTACAATGGGAGGTGTTGACGTTTAGATCTGCCTGTTTTGCCATTTCTTTGATACCAACAATCTCCTCCTTTTTCATGTGCCTTTGGCCAAAAGTGGCTGAAATACTTAAATATTATAGATAAGAATGCTGGTGAGTGTACAAGTCTCTTAAAGTTTAGAGCATTATACTGCACGTACATCTTTCTTACGTTTTTTTTGATGATCCACTCGTCCTGAGAACAACCCTGTGGAGCTTTTCACTGACGGAGTTTAAACTGGTTTTTGTTGTGGCAAAACCTCCAAATACTTCTCCAAACAGCATGGAATGTTTGATGAGGTGGCATTACACATTGGATTGTATATTTATGTCACTCATGTGCTTAAAAAATAAATAAAAGCCAGTTTGGAACTTAAACTTTTTGCTGTGAAAAACACTTTTGTTTTTCTTAAACCTGCATCAGCAAGTTGCTAACTTTGTCTGTTTTCTATCGGCATCTTGACAACGTCACACATACGGACATTTTGACATTGCTGCTTCCCACCCACAGTGTTCAGATGGTTAATCTCAGAAAGTCATTCCAACATGTACTTTCGTTCCCCATGAAAATCACATTTCTGTTAAAACTAGTCCATCCCACAGTCACCTATTCCTGCCTCTGAACTTTGAAGGAAAAGGTGTCAAGTTAGCTGCTTGAGCTTTTTTCTTCCCAAATATTTTTCTCCACAAATATTTTTCTCCACCCTGCCCCCGTGTCTCACACCCTGCTGGGTGGTAGATCTCTTGGGAACAGAGCTGCCAGCTTGACATAGTGTATGCTACTGTAACACCTCTGTGTGTGTGTGTGTGTGTGTGTGTGTGTGTGTGTGTGTGTGTGTGTGTAGATGAAAGGTATTACTACATGGATGAAAAGAATAATACATGGAGGATAACAAAAGAGAGGACTGCTAAACTTTATCAAAATTATACGTACAGTAAATTTTAGAATTGGTTATGAGGCTTGTGACAACATACTTAACATAACTTTCAATATTTTAAGAATGTAACCATGTAATTAAATTACATAATTCAACAATGCACTGTAGTTACAATGGGCTTTCAAATAGGGCTGCCTTCTGCAAACCTGATCAGATTCATAGGTAGTCAGCTGTGTGAGATCAGAGCTGTGTTCTATTTGCAAATGCAACAGAACAAGTAAGGCTGAAAAGTTTTTTGAAAATGTAGGAAACAGAAGTTTTGCTTGGTTTCCTGCATTTATATTCTGGGTTCAAGGGCAATATGTTCTTCCTTTAACAAGTGAGCTTGTTTCCTCATTCATAAAGCTTGATGTAATACCACTGCTTCAAAGACACTTTGATAATGTTTGTACTTTTACTTTTGTACTTAATCTTATATGGCTGTTTCTGTTCAGTTAGGTGTTACTTTTACCTCTTCTGAAGGATTAAATAAGTGCTACAGGGGCACTTCCATTCTACATCAAGGGTCAGGGATAAAAAGGCCATATGTGGATTGCACTAGTCAACAGAAAAACTATAACAGACATAGCATCCTTCTCACTCTTGTCAGTGGACAGCAGCAGTTTGGGTCAAGCTGCCAAATCCTTGGCAACAGTGTCAAACAGTCCACTACGTCTTGGGCCAAATCCCATTCTATCTTAACTGCTTGACTAAACTCGTGCCTGGAGCCAAATATGGAAGTACTTCACTTTTACAGCCAACAAAATCAGACACCTAAGAGACACCATAACCCTACGGCTAAAGCTGCTGCGAGGCAGTCCAGTCCGATATGCTTACACAAAAGCTTGGTGGGGGAAATCAAATTCAGTAACACATGAAGCTGATATTATTCAAGGAAAAAAATCAGTTTTGCATTAAAGCAGAAATACCGTAATTATAACGTTACAGAATAAAACCAATAACATGATTACCACTAGTTTGAAAAAGGTCAGTAATGAGACATTCGGATTATTGGTCCAAAATCAAGTATTAATTGTGTTTATGAATAGTGCCACAAACAATAAAAACGTGCCACACATCCAACAAAAATACAAATCATTATAACCTTAAAAATGGACAATATTAATTCACATTAAAGTATGTTTGGAGGTTATTTTTGTATCTCTGGGGTGTTTTTCCTTCAGTTTGTTTGGCCAGGGGAAAACGACTCTACACAGGTTTGGTTGGGAGCGAAAATCTCATGAAGACGAAGGTTGAAAGTCATGTTACACAGAAATTCACTTTTATAGGACATCATCACCTAGTTTTATTCAGGTCCTAGAAACATCATCCCCCAGTTTTGTACAGGCCCCAGATCCAGGTAAACTTGCTCTTTTGCTCTTATTTTACGGTTGAATATTCATGAAGTTATTTAAAGCAACACCAGGCCTCTGCAAACTGGTTCTTCAAAGTGGAATAGAGGATAGCTTTAGAAAAAATGTAACTTCACTACTCCAAAATGGTGTAAATTGATGTCAGTACACTGAAGTGCTCAACAAATGCTCATGTTTACCAGCTCAGCTTGTTATGATGGAGTGAGTAAGAAGTAAAAGGTCAAATATTAGTGAGTCAGGCTTTCTCTGGATGGAGGTGCTGACTCACTGCTGTTTAATAGGAGTTTGTATTATCACTTTCAAGTTCAAGCTTAAGTTTTCATTACCTCTGAGCGAAGAATCATTAAAGCGTCATAATTTAATTAATTTTCTTCAGGGAATGTTTCTTCAAACAAGTCAGTTTGGGTAGTGAGGCAGGAATACCCTGAATGTATAAAGAGGGAAACACTGCTGGATGTTTTGCATGTGCATCATTTTGCCCATTAGTCAAGTTCAATCAGATGTAGGCTGATGCTTCCAGACTAGTTTATTTTCATTAGTAAATTGGCCCAAAATCCATTTTGTTTAGTATGATTAAACTGGTGTTAAAATTTACATTGTGCCTTTTGAAGTATTCAGTGTATGTGCCAGAAACACTTGTTCTTCAGCTACAGACTTAACATCTCATTACATTATTATTTTGAGTGTTAGGCCCTACTGGAATAGTTTCACTGGAAGGTATCTTATAATTATATTTTTACATAGTGCAAATGACCTTCCAAAAAAACTCAATGGGGTAAAGAATCTCTGTAATTTTCCTCAAATTACAGTTGGAAAACATCCATGTAGCTGCAAGCAACAATAAGGCAGCCAGGGAATGATATTGGCAAAAGATTACACGGACAAAAGGAAGGAGACAGGAAAGAGGGAAAGCCTGGAATAAAGGGATAAAAAGAGTGGAAGGAAGGATGGGAGGACTTAGCTTTACATATCAATAAGAGAAGAGTTAAGATTATTTTTTAACCTAAAAAACAAGCAATTTTATGGACAATATTTACAATAGAAATCCCTCTTTGTTAAGAATTTGATCTGCAGTATGAATTCAGTGAGCTTTGAGTTGTGTAGATGTCCTTGTGAAATGTCGCCCTGGATGAAAGCATTGACCTCAGAACTGGAGTTTGTCCCCTGGTGCTGTGGATTGGCTGGCGCCACTGCTTTTAGTAGTTATTTTTAAAGAAATGTCAAAGACTAGTATACCCATTAAAGAAAATGCTTCAATTTTCTATTTGCTCCCATTGTGTACAAAGCTCCCCTGACATGAATCTTTTCTGTATTTGTCACTTCCTTTGGTTCCAAAACAATGGACATGGAAAATGAACGCAGGATTATAATTATAGCTGCAGTTGATAGAGTCTCAACAGTTAATCAAATAATCGAGTAGCTGATCAAGAAAAACATAATCAGCCGTTAGATGATCAATGATCGATTAATTGTTTTACTTAAGCAAAAAAGCCAAACGATTGCTGGTTCCAACATCTTTATTTGAGGATTTGATGCTTCTCTTTGTCCTATATGATATTAAAATGAATATTTTGGGGGGGTTGGACAGCTGGTCGTATAAAACAAGCAATCTCAAAAAATCACCTTGGGCTGTGGGAAATTATAAGGAGCAATTAGTCGATTAAGCAAGACACAACAGTCATCATATTAATCCATAATCAAAATAATAGGTAGTTGTAGCCTTATAACAATTAAACTTCCATTGCTTCCCTCAGTAATACTTATCAAGTTAAACTAAGGTTAAAGTTGTCTGGTATCTTTGTTTACATATTGATAACTACCAAACTATTCTTGTGTAACAGGCTTGATACTGAATGACGTTGCTGTGTAAAAATACCCATTGTGTGCTGTAGACTGTTACTTTTTTCCCCCTTCGTGGGGCACCATGTCTTTATTAAGGGTTGGTCAAGATGAAAGGCGAAACCCTCTTGTAATGAGATGCTGTCTTTCTTTCTGTCTCAGGTATTCCGTAGAAAGGCGGTGGAGCTGGGTGAAAAGCTGCTGCCAGCCTTCAAAACGCCCACCGGCATCCCCTGGGCTCTGCTTAACCTCAAGAGGTAAAACACACACACACACACACACACTCAGCCACTCTCCACTCTAGTGGTATTTGAGGCAGCAGGTCTGTTTTGATGGTTTGATACTTTAAAGAGCTCTTTGGTTTTGGGGCTTGATGTGAGCCAGGTTAACACAAGGTCTTTCTATTCCGCTTTCCCACACAGAGTTGAGATGTTTTAGTTTTACATGACAGAGCTGACTTGTCAGACAGAAGCTGTTTGGTTTTTCATCCAGGATTACATGCCAGCAGCTGCCTCTGGAAAACTAAACTCAAACCAAAAGTTTCTGAGTAGTCTGTAAAGGTTATAGGCCACAGTCAGCCTTTATTAATACTCTGCGACACACTGTCACGGGGCTGCCCCCTGGGTTTGACTGCTGCGCACACACATTCAGAAACACACCCAAGTTAACAACGGAGATATGAAGCCAGTCTGACGTTTTGTTACAGATCCCCTAACACCGATGTGTTGGATGGGATTCGACCTGATTGATAGTATATTGATGTTTTATCGACAGTAATTTGGCTTTAAAGTGCTAAAATGTAATGAAAACATAGGTTTGTCATTGGTGCAATGAATGACATGAGGGAAAGACCAAGACTACTGCCATTTTCCACAGTAACATTATTAAATCACTTTGCAGTACATTATTTATCAAATGTGTTTATTAACCTCCATCAGACTTTTTGTCAACAGATATATATTCACAAACCAACAAGTAAAATTAGTACCTTCAACTAGTTTACTGTGTACATATATATTTATCAATAACTTGGTCAATACATTGCTGTGTGCTTAAACAATGATGGCAATCTTTTCTTAACCTTAACAAATTCCCTAAACTAAACCCCACCTTAACAATTTAACAAATACACACACACCACAACATCAGTCTCTGTCTCAAAGAACATTGGAACTGTAAAGAACAGTCTGCCCTCTTTGCTTCCTTGCACTTTTTTCCCCTCCATTTTCTTTCTATCTCTCTTTCCCCAGAAAGAGACACGACACTCTGCTGTTTGTCAGCCGTTAATTAAAAAGCAGGCTGTCTTGACGATAAACGTGCTGTGAAAAATGTATTTTCTTTCTGTGTATATGGGTGAATGAACTCTGCCCCCATCTTATCCTCATCTCTGGATTGAGAAACCTCACAGGGGGTGGGTGGCTGTGTGTGTGTGTGTGTGTGTGTGTGTGTGTGTGTGTGTGTGTGTGTGTGTGTGTGCGTGTGTGTGTGTGTGTGCGTGTGTGCGTGCGTGTTCATGAGCATGCACATGTATGTGTGTGCAAATGCATGATCCCCCTAGAGGCCTGAGCAGATTGCTTGTGATGATGACTTTACCTGCATGACTGAGCTATGATAGCTTGGAAGCACACACACACACACACACACACACACACACACACACACATTACAGTAACACACACACCCAGATCCACAGCGGCTGATGCACCACTGAGCAGGGAATTTAAACTCCTACAGTATTTTTAGCTGATGTACACGTATGACAGAATAACATCAAAAGGAAAGTTGAGGGTATAAACCAGTAATTTGTTGAAATGCACGGTTTTCAATTCCACCTACTGGTTCCTGAAAATAAATGTGGGAGCAAAATTTAGATCTGCTGCGCTTTTGCCTCAATTGGCGATAACGCACGCATCAGCCCACATGCATGGCGTTTACAATATTGTGAACCAAACCTGTCAACCCTCCTGTATTACACCCTCCTGTCCTCCCGTTTAAAAAGTCCTCGTAAATCTCCTGTACTTTTTAACCTTTCTTAAAAAAAAGAAATTTCAAAAAATGGTTGGCGGTAATGTTGGGGTGCATATCCGTCGGGCCTATTTCCGGGGGGGGGGGGGGTGTACTGGTCATGACATGCTAAACGTGACCAAGGAAAGTGTTGGATTGCAAAGAGTCCAAAGTGGTGCTCCAGCATCAGCTAATGCTAGTGAACATCCAACATTGTTGTCTTGCTCAAATAATATAACAGTAATTTTACTACGATTAAATAAGATTCATTGTCGAGCAATGATCTTAATCATAAGTATAACCAATGAAATGTAAACAAAACCTTAACCTACTTAGATATCACAGACAGAATATCCATTCATAACCATTTCACAGGTATTATCATTGTACCTGTGGTGATATGACCTCAGGCTCTACTATTTATTTAAGTTAATTCATTTATTTCAGTCGTTGTTATAAGAATGACTTTCCTGTTGTGCCTATAGGCTACAGCTGGCTCCCAATGTAACACGCTCATAGTAAATTCTATACAACACAAACCTCTTATTATCATTAAAATGCTAATTTAACGAAAATAACCCTTGTATTGCTGTATTAATTTAAAAAACAGTTATTTATTGCTGCTTTTAAGTCATATGTTAAACTATTTAAGTTTAATTATGTCGATACAGAAATAAAATATTTCCAATGGCAATTATTAATGAGCTGTTTAGATTGTAGGATAAACAAACACTCATCTTTTCAAAGTTTCCCAGTTTGAATATATTTACCCGCTGTGTGCAGGTTAGACGCAGAGACTGATAGAAAAAGATCCAAAGTACTTATAAATGGGTAGTTGAGAAGAAACATCAGTGAAGTACTGTTGAAGCAGCATAGTTAGGAGCTGTTAGACTGCCTACATAACCTTGACCCAGATTGAAGTGGAATAAATCTCTAAAACACACACTTGCAAATGAGGCCCAATTATCATCTCCCCCTTCATCCCTATTGCTCCCCTCTATCTTTTACTCTCAATTCCTTTCTTCTCCTTTTTAAAAAACTTTTTTTCACATCCCACTCGCCTGTATTCCCTCTCTGTCCTTCCTCAGTTCATCCATCTTGCCTTGAGTGACCCAGTATCTTCTTTTGTCTCAGGACATCATATTGTACGTCCAGTCCACTCCATGGCCTTGTTCTCTTTATTTCCTCTCTGCAGTTTTTCAACACTCTAGCTTGCAGCTATTTAAAAAGCCCAAGAGGGGCCATGAGAAACAGGGCCACAGTTTAAAACATGTTATTGCTTCTACACCAAGTAAACTTTGTTTGCTCAGCTTTCATTTTAAACAACAAGATAAATGCCATTTCCTGCCTTAGCTACTTTGTTCCACTGAAAGTATGGCTTTGCAGTAGGGCTGCAAAATAAAATGAAGTTTCACTTAAATACATTAAAGGCAAACCTTGTTTAACGAATACACAAAGTTCGGTTTGTGTTCCCTCCCTGGCTCATAAACAGCAACATCATATCCCTTGATAATGGAGCGTGCTAGTATGCGTGACATGCAAACAGCCAGTCATTTAACATTTGAAAGTTGTGCCTTAGACAACACGACCCAGGTGGTTGCACTACTTTCCATAATACTCACTGCACCCTTGTTTGTGAGTATTATGGAAACCAAATGTCCCATGTGATTATCACCTCATTAAATATTGTTATTTAGCTGGCTGTTGGATCTTTAAAGGGTAATTTAACACCAGGGTTAGGTGTTAGGCGTGTTTCACCTCTGACCACACTGTTGGTGTGTGGTTTCGTGTGCTCTGTTGCACCTGTAATCACACCCAACAGTGATGCCACCGGGTCCCAGAGTTCACATTTACATCACTGCAGCAAGGTGAAAGGTTAAATCACTGGAGGTTCCAGTATCTTTACCCCTTTATTTGCCTTGTTTTATTTTAAGCAAACACTTGAATCAGCTTAAAAAGAGTTCACACTGGTCTGGGAATTCCTTTAATTTGCTAGAATCACATGTTGCAATTTCAAACAGAACAGGGAATAGGGAATGTACAGCTCATCCATGACAAACCAGTAACAAACCAGGATAAAGCAAAATGTATGTTTATTGAAGCACTCTGACTTAGTCATGATAGAGTTTCAAAAGAAATCTTCTTGGAATTATTCATCAGGGTGATCAGCGGGAAATCTTGTCTTGATGTGCAGTTGATTTATCTTCATGAAAAACTTCAAACAGCCTCAACTTGTGACGTCTGATAAATCAGGGGTACAGTACCTCATAAAGGATCAGAGGCTGGCCCTGGACTCATTGCCCCCCGTTGTTTCCTCACTCCCCCTCACCCCCACCCCCCTCTGTGTACAAACCCATTGATTTCCACTAAGTGAGCGGAAAATGCTGCTAAGATCCGATTGATTTGTCCAATTGATCTGCCACAGACTCTGGTGGCAGTTCAGTCAGAAGGACAGAGGAACATTTGTCCCTCAATTTAGCTTTGATAAGTGGAGTAAAAGAATTACAAAGGCAAAGAACAGCATCTCTGGGACGTTTGAGATGTCTCTTCCAGTGTCTCTTCTATTGAATGAACACTATCAAAGAAAACATTTTGATTTGTGTGTTTACTCTTCCCTCCTTTAATTCCTTAATGACTAAATGATTTTCAAATGTTTATCATAGACTCATGCAAAGTAGAAAATTAATCAAGCATTCATTTTGGTGAGGAAGTATTTAATTGTACGGTAGGGATTAGACAAAGTTCTGAACACTTAAAATTAGTTTTAAATATACTTTATTAGCATAAGAAATTAAGAAAATTACAGAATAAACAACCAATATTAGTGAATGAAATCCTGCATTGATTTGTTTTTACTTAGGGAAAGCCTCAGATCGTCAATAATGAGGAATAATAATATTGTAAGCCAGAAAAGGAAAGGGTTTTGGCAAAGTCACAAATTAATGGGGGTCTTACTTTAAATAGAATATTTTCACACGTTCATTACATTGGATGCTTTTAACCCAGTTGAAAAAAACTTACAATTTACCCCCGAAAACATTAACACAAGTGTAAATAAAAACATTTTGACCTTATATAATTGCTCCAACTATATACATGGAAACATACTGTATAATAGTTATAAAACAAAGCAGTAATGGAAATCAACAGCACACACAACATACATACAACAGCACAGTTGCCTTCACACACGGTTCGTGTGTACCCAAAGTGTAAATACGTATGTATGTGTGGCTGCCTACAATATTAGGTTGCAGTGCTTCATCAATGGTAGCCATAGCAGCACTTGAGTAGCCAACTGCGTCCCCCATTTCCTCTGACACTTTCTTTCTCTCTCACTTTTTCACAGACACACACACACACACACATACATACACACACACACACACACACACACTAGTTACCCAGCTGTTATCTACTTCGGCCAGTATGTCCCATAGCTCTCCTATTAACATTCAGACTGATAAAGCTCTTGCAAATCACTCCCACTGCACTGCATACTGACTGGCCTTAATGGGATGAGGCATTGTGTGTGTGCGTGTGTTAGTGTGTGCATGTTTGTGTGTGTGTTTGTGTGTGTGTGTGTGTGTGCTCTTGTACAACTATCTTTGTGAGAACCAGTTTGAGTTTTAGACCATGGGAGTGAGGACATTTTTGGAAAGTGAGGACATTTTGGCCGGTCCTCACTTTCTGAGACACCTTCAACGGGCTGTTTGAGGGTTAAGACTTGGTTTTAAGGTTAGGGTTAGAATTAAGTTTAGGTTAAGGTTAAGGTAGCGGTTGGGGTCAGGCATTTAGTTTTGATGGTTAAGGTTAGGGTAAGGGGCTAGGGAATGCATTATGTCAATGAATGTCCTCACAAGTATAGCTGTACAAACATGAGTGTGTTTGTGTGTGTGTTGGGTTGTGCTGAGGTGTCTGGATCTGCGCTCCACCCTAAAATTAGCTATTCATTCCTCTCTACACGCATCATGGTGATGATTGTATCCCACATACACTTACACACACTCACAAAAACACATTCATTTTCTTCTTCTAATTGACAATAAAAGATTTGAGAAATCCTCAAATTTAATTTGCCATTGTAAGAGAACACTTTTGCTTAAAATTACAAATGACAAGGTAAGTTTTAAAATGTTAATTGTAAATTTCAATTACATGTTTTATTAGTGAGGATTCTGAAGGTCTCGATTCAGACTTTATTGTCAAAGAGAATTAAAGAGCTACATACATTACAGTATGTATGCTGCCCAACGCCACCCACCATTACAGAGGTTACTAACTCAAAGAAAGTCTGCTTTCTAGCCAGACTGCTGCTAAAAGCAATGTCATCATCTTATTGACTCTGCAAAGTTGAAGCTTACTCTTTTGCCCCTGCTCTTTTTTCTTATCTTATCTCATAGAAGAAAATGTAAGAGAAAAATGTCAGTTTGGAACAGATTTGCTCCTTCGGCTACAGGCTCTCAGGCTGAAGCAATCAATCCTGAGCTCTTGGGGTCTTGGAGTTTGATTAACAGGCCTAAATGGAGAATGGCTCCATTAGTGAAGCCTGGTGTGGTTCTCACACTGGGTGACCCTGTAAAGTGCCACTCTGTCATGGAGTCTTTTTCTTCTAGATGTGATAAGAAAATTAACTTTTTAATCCAGTGGATGTGTGGAAAGGGCTGTGCTTAGTAGAGTAATGACGATGAAAGCATGAAAGCTTGATAATATTTAAGGCATTCGGTTTTTGTATTTTCATTTAGCGGTACTTTAAAATGCAACAGTAGAATAAGGCCCTTAGTGCCTACCAGTAAAAACAGGAAAGTTAAAAGTAGAATAAAGTGTCATCAGCATAGCAGCAGAAGAAGAAGTCGTAACATTTGTAATAACATGATCAAAATCAAACGATCTAAGAAAAAATTCTGCTCAGGCTATGATGGCATGTTTCGATCCTAATGGGAGTGTGAGCTCACTTCCAGGATACCAGATATATAAAATAACGGGCACAAGTCCTGTCAGCAATTATTTTGTTCAATAAGTAGCCAGTGAAAGGTATGGCAAACATTCAGAAAACCTGTTATTATTTTAGTTACAGATATTAATTTTATCACCTGAGACAGTTCTGTCCTCACCTTAAGCGAAACACATAAACAGGAGGAGTGTTGCATCGCAGCAATAGACTTCCACACATTTATAAAAATATATCCTAAGGCACGGTAAAGCATATTGAGGTACCTTATGTTTATGTTTAGTGTTTTTGGCATTTACCAGTAAAACTGTTTTAACTACATTGGTCTCATTCTGTTTCTTCTGGTTGATGGGTTCAGATTAGGTCAAATTGGGGTCGGTCATATATATCAGGGCTCAAATGATTTAATATTAGGTTCAAGTAACATCAATTATTAGGGTTTTGGGGGGCCTATGACTGGTTCTATGTGTCTCTACCCAATGGACAAAGGGATATGGGTGCTCTTACCATGACCTTATGAGTACATACAGCAGACACACAATCATGGTATTGGTAGTAACACCGTCTCACTGCCTTGAGGCATTTTTAACAACAAAGAAAAGTCTGGCATTCACGGTATCTAGAGATATTTTTTTTAAAAGCAAATACACAGAAATTCACACACTTGCTCTCAGTGCAGCTCTCCTCGGCAGTAACCTAAGGCAGTGGAAGGCAGCCATGATTTAAAACCTCTAATTAAGTTGCTAACTCTGAATCTATTGCAATTCACATTTTCTCTGCGCCTGGAGGAAGAGAAGTACAATAGATTTTAAGACAGAGAGAAAGAGATATTGAGGGGAGAAAAGCAGGAGGAAAACAGAGGTCATGGCATGGATGAGGAGGGGAGTGAAAGGGTTGGCATAGAGAAACAAAAAACTGGACTAAAATATGGGCTTCATCCAATCAGAGTACAAATGAATTGGGGAGTGCTTCCTAGTATAATACTAGAGGAGCGTGAGAGGGCACTTCCTCGTGTGACATGCTAATTTATGGAGATGGAATGCCTTTTCTGTTTTTCCAGGTTACTGCTTGGCACCACAGAATTAAAATCACTGTTGTTGGCGCTGCAGAATGGACTCGAGGGTATTAAACTAGCAGGCTACGATTTGTCATTTCACAGCTGGCCAGGAAATCACTACGGGTGTGAGAGGTTGAAAAATGAAAAGATTGGACACTCAGAAAAAGGCACAGAAGATAGACAAGATGCCATGAGGACTGGAATATGTCCTCCAGCACAAACCCTCATAATTCACAGTGGCCTCAATCTGTAATGACCTTGTTTTTTCTAGGTCGAGGCTTGGATCCATAACTCTGGCATGGACCACTTGAGCCCTTGGTTTTTTTGTTTTTTGGCTGAACAGCAGGACAGCACGATGTGGAGAAAATATGTGATGTCAGATTATCTTGCTGGACATTCCCATTTAAATTGTTGAAATGCTCTTGATACATCATTCGTGAGTAGTCCACTTGTGACATTTAAGGAATGTCAACTTCTCAGCTATGTCTCCTGATAGTAGCCTGGATGCCCCAGCATGTTTATACTGGAGGTTTTCTTTGCAGTAAATTGGTAAAATATCTTGCATCTGCAGTCTGATCCCATTTCAGCTCGTAGCTAGTGTTTGGCAGCTTTGAAAACCAAACAGTAGTTGATAGAACAATCTGACCCCAAGGTCCATTTATGATCTTCCTCAGCCGATGTAGTAAGCCCAGTTTTTCTCAGTTGTCATGTCATTTACTATATGATAACCGAGAATATTTAAAAGAAAGGTAACACAAAAGCAAATTGTTACTGGCCTGATTTCATAACTTCATCATAGTTATGAAACAAGATTAAACGTGGGCTAAGCAAATTAATTAAAATCTATGGACATGGACTCCTTTTAGTCAAACAAACTGCATCATGTCTGTCCTATCAGAGGTGGATGATGCCGGCTGATCTGTTGATTAATAATGAAAGTTCAATATCAGCTTTGATACATTCGTCTAAGCTTAGGATAATCTCTAAAAAGTCCTTTAGTTCTAGGTCGCCATAACATTAATTAATTTTTCTCATCTAGTTTGCAAAGAGAATTACTGAATGTTTTTCAGTGTGCTGCATTACATTATAACTGTTTGGTATAAAAACAGCCTCAAACCTTGACCACGTGTGCAGTATATTTACCATATTGCAGTATAATCACTAGTACTGGGAGAGGTCATAAACCACTCAGGGTTTCTAAAGTTAAGAGTTTGTAGTAAGTGTCATTACAACCCAAATTTGAGAAAAGGGATGTGCTTGTTGGTAACAGTGCTCTGGAAACTGGGCCACAAGGACATCTGCATCAGTAGTCAAACACAACAGTGGCCTCCCATCAGACATACTAATACAGTTGTATTGTTGCTGTATGCCAATGGATGAATGCCAGTTTCCAATCCCAGTATGGAAAGTGACTGGAACAACAATGAGTTTCCATCAGAAAACAGGCATGAATGCGCCTCACTGTTGGAACAGGTTCATTTCCCCGAAAAATGGAGCAGAGGCAGCTCCCTGACCTAATGTTTTTATTGGGTTTACTAGCATTAATCTATCACGGCTTATTCACTGTTATTGAGCTGTTATTGCAAGCAGCCACAGCCAAGAGTTGGACTAATCAATGAATTTCTTTTCAAACTCACCCTCATCTCTCTCTGTGATGTTTGTTGGTTTCTGTCCATTTGGTGTCTTCACCAGCTTCTCCCTGCTGTCATTTGTGTTATGTAGTCATGGGTGTTGTTTATACAGTACAGGGATAATAATAGTTAGAGATGTCACCAAATTCAAATGGATTTTTTTCAAATTAGTTTGAATGCAACTATTTAAGCTTCTGCTTATACCAGACCAAGTAAGGATCGGTCAAGGATGCATTTTATTGCTTATGAATGCAACTTTCATTTGTAAGAGCAATAGTTTTATTTCTTTGAAAAGTTGCACATTGTTGCTTTAAGTAATTTCCCAGTGTCATATTTTTTCCCTAAGTAGTGTAATAACTTTAATAGCTGTGATCAAACAGGTAAACTGGGTTTGACAGCTCTGGTCTTGAAAACGTCTTCATTTTCTTATTAAGTTCCAGCCAGCGTTACACATTTCAAATAGTATTAAATGTATCTTTCTGAAATTTGCACACACCCTGGCCAGATTAATTATATTCCATAAACACCCTCATGTATCCGTCTCCAGTATCATACCTTATGTCTGCTCTTCATTGGTTTGTGTCTGTTGGGTTTACGCAGCAGCTTTTCTCTGCTGTCTTTTGTTTTGTTCTCCTTAACAGGGATTTAGTGTTTCTCACAGCAGGGCTTTGGGAGGGATTGAGGTGGACAGGGGTGAGTTGGAGAGGTGTGTGTTTGCCTCCTCACCTACCCCCCTACCAAGAAAAGGGATTTAATGTTCATCACGGGGTTTATAAAAGGATTGAAAAAGATGGATAGACAGATCAAGTCTACAGTTGACTGAGGGGAAGTGGATGCAGCGTTGAAAGTGTTGTGTGGAGATAAAGGAATAATGTTCTTCTAAAAGTAGCTGGAACACTAAAACACAGTGTATATTTTGGATTTAAGTTAACAGTACATCATGTCAGCCACATGACTGTGCCTACATTAAAATTTTGTGCAGGTAATCGTAGACTATAATAACCTATTTTAATGTCTGCATCAGTCTAAAGCTAACAAACCCACCGCTCCCAACCTAATCAGGGTCTACAGTGATGGGATTTTCCCTCCCCAGTGAAGTTCTCTGACCCTGATCAGCGTCTCCCTGCTCGCTGCCTGATGCTGCTGTGGTCCTTTCTGTGTTTGGTTGACTTGATTAAATCCATGGTGTAATGGGAAACAAATTATGGCTTGTGCAGCATGATGAGTTGAAGGGGGGATAATTAGTATGTTCATCCACCTCTTTGAAGAGATGCGTGTGCATGGCACTTCTCCCAATTCACACTCCTTCTCCTCCTCCCTTTTCTCATTTGTTGGATGTCTCCCGTGTGTGCGGCTCATGTCCAAGTGTCCACATGTTGTAGCGCAGACATCCTGGTGTGTGTTTCGCATTGGAGTGAATTGTTAATATGTGTTCATTAGTAGTTACTTGAAGCATTGCCATCCGAGTCATCAGTCCTTGGCTTGGAAGTGATCTGTCAGTGGCTCTAATGATCCAACAAACACACCCACACACACACACACACACACACTGTTGCTAGGACTTTTGTCCTTGTCAAGCATGCCTGCGTTGACAGCTCTCACATATGGCCTGAGAGTCGATGCAAATCCGTCGTCACTACAGGCATCGTCAGGGGAGAGGGTGGGGTCCAGCAAGTTCTGATTGACTGACAGATGGACACCGGCAAGGAGAAGATGTGCTGCCAAAGTCAAGTGTGTGGAAAAAAACCCCCAAAAGATGCACTCATTAATATGACAGATGGAGTGCGAAGTTAGGTTTAGGTGTCATTAATGTAACTCTGTCTGTATGTTATTCATTTTAAGAAACTATCTGTAAATGTCACTAAGGCAAAAGATGACTAATATTAATGGCTTTATAAAATAACATGTAAATTACAGGAACATTTTAGTTTTCTTCACAATTCAAAGTATGACTCACTGAGCGTTTTAAGCTTCCTTTTTGAAGAGTTATCGCCTCTTTTCAGCTGTTTTCAGCTGTTTATTATCAAGACAAGCAGGTTTTACTGTGTGCTGATAAATGGCTTTTCTAACATGACTCTAATATGCTATTGCCCACTAAGCACTTGTGGGTATAAGTAGGAATTAATGTAAATTATACACAAGTAAAAACAAGTTAAGGTGGTTCTGCATGTGGCTGAAAAGAAGATTGTCTCATAATTTACTAAAATGAACAGAAAATGTCAAATATGTCGCAGTTTTCAAATGGTCTCCCTCTCTCACACAGCAGCTGTGGGTCACCTTGTCTTTTTGTTGTTCTGTTTTTTAAACCTCTGTCTCCCTCTTCCTTTTGTCTTTGTCCAGTGGTATTGGTAGAAACTGGCCCTGGGCATCAGGTGGCAGCAGCATCCTGGCAGAGTATGGCACCCTGCATCTGGAGTTCATGCACCTCAGCAAACTCTCAGGGAACCCGGAGTTTGCACAGAAGGTAACAGGCTCACATGAGAATAGATAATAATACTTAATGGCTCTGATTTCCACTTGGACTCTTGCACTTTAGATGCCAGGGAACTTCGAGAGGTCATATCCTGAAAGCAAAAAATAAAAAAACATTTCTGTCCTTAACACACTGTATTTTCAATGCACTGCACATGATGTTTGAAGTGAGCTTTACATGCTGTTATTCCTTTGATCATTAGGTAATGAACATCCGGAAGGTACTAAATCGCCTGGACAAACCCCAGGGGCTGTACCCCAACTACCTGAACCCCAACAGCGGCCAGTGGGGCCAACGTAAGTCCCCCTTCGACCCTCTATCACATCCTGTTTGGTTTCTTCTGTCTGGCCTTACTCCTGCAGTTCCCACATGTATAGTGCTTGAGTGGGAACACTGCCCTCTAGCTCAGGAGTCACAGATGCTGCACCAACCAGCATTTGTCCTTTCTGTATTTTTTATTATTGACATACAATTACTAAATCCTGTTAAAACCAGCTTCTAGTAGACACATGCAAGTCAGATATGGTTAACTCACCAGACGCTGTAGTTGGTAAACGAAGCTGACATTTAAACACAACATGTTGAACATGTGTAATACATGTTCAACACGTGATCTGTGCTGCACCCTGTTTTCTTCTAGGAACTAGATATTTCAGTCGCTGAGTCAGCACTTAAAGGGGATTTAAGTTGTCAGTGGACCATCCTTAAATTAAATGGCAGTAAAAATTGGGTTGGTCTTTTCTTTGGCTCTTTGGTCCTTCAGCGGTTAAAGAGAGAGTAAACATTTGTTGCAGTGCGCCTCAAGGCTCAATCGCAGAGCTCATGCTTTTGCTTGGAGCAACCATTTGTATGCTTAATATTACCTCTCACTGTTACTTACATCAATCTGGCCAAGTGCTTTCTGCCTTGCTGCCACACTTGTAAGTTTTGCAGACACAGCCGGAAGACTTGCTCATGACTTCCTGTGGAAGAATAGAGGTGAAACACTCAGAGATGGTAATTTCACACTTAAATACAGTGTAATATAAAAGAAAATCACAGGCTGAAATCTTTTGAATTAATAGTGACCTGGACTTTGAGGCTGATATCAGAAACATTAATATAATTTGCATTTATCACTTCAAGAATGTCACCGAGGTTAGATTTTTTCTTTCCCGATATGACACTGAAACATTAATGCATGCAAATTACATCTTGTCTAGATTGCTGCAATGCCATTTATGCTGATCTTTCAAAGAAAACTATTGTACACCAAAGCAGAAATGCCAAAAGTTCACTCGTTCTTAAATGTGAATATTAGCTTGTTTCATTTGTCTTCTATCACAGTGAATTGGAGCTCTTTTGGTTTTTATACTTTTGGTTGGAAAGAACAACCAATTGAAATACATCAGTTTGTGCTTTGGTAAATTGTGTCGGATGTAAAAAAAAAAATTTCACTATTTTCTTACATTTCATGAACCAATACGTAATTGACAAAATATTCAGCGGTTTAATCGGTAATCGAAGTAATCATTAACCCTAATGGTGAGGCAGCTTTTAGTTTTTGACTTGGAATATTTATTTGTGTTATTATTTTTGGAGGTCTTCATCTCTGGTAACAACAGCAGAAGATACTTTAAAGCCAAAATGTGACTTTCATTAAAGCTGTATTTACACGTTTTCTGCATCAAAGTGTAGTATGTCCTCGTAAGTCTGAACATTGATTTATTTTACATTGTTCTAACAGTGGTGACAGTGTTGGACAAGTGATGCTGAAGTGTTCTGGTTTCATGTCAACTCTTCTCATCACTCTTTCCATCTGAACCCTGTTGACTCTCTTTACATCACTGCAACCCACTATTTACCCGTGATATTTTCATACTAACTCCACTTCCGTTTCCTATCTTTAAAATCAGTTTGTCCGTTCACGTGTCCGCGTTTCTGTCAGGTTGTGGTAAAAGGGTATCATTTTGAATCCATTACCAGACTCTTCAAACCACGTAGCTGAACAGGTAATGATGATAATGATAGAGAGGTGACGCTGATGAAGAGGACAGAAAGGAGAGAGAAAAGAAAAACATATGGCGTTTCAGAAAGAGAGATATGTAATAGAGAAGTGATGTAAGGTATTGTTTGGGAGAGGAATCCAGCAGTAAAAGCCTCTCCTGATGCCAGTTGTCGTGTGTCGGCAGAGAAGAGCGGCAGCTGAGTAGGTGTAATGAAAGTGACAGTGAAAGTGGCAGAAGAACGGCTGCATATCAGAATCTATTTTTCAACCCTTTCTTAAAGCTGCTTAAGTGATTTTGACCACTACAGGGCAGAAATTGGACTTCAGAACAAATTCACACAATGACAAGCCTCAACATAGCTACGACATTAAATTACCAAGTTCTAAAAGGAATAGTTCAACCTTTTTGGTCAACGTGCTTCTTTGCTTCCCCGCATAGAGTTGGATGAGAAGATTGACACCACTTTGTTGTCTGTACGGTGAATATGAAGCTGCAGCCAGGAGACTATTCGCTCTCAACACCAGCAGGGACTCCAGGAATAGTCCGGCACATAACCCCTCGAAAACTCCAAACTATTGTTTTTACACCTCGGTTTTTATTCAGATTAAACCCTGTTTCCAGACTTCATGTTAAACAAAGCTTACCAACTCATGGCATTAGCCTCATATATAATGGACAGATATGAGACTGGTATCAATATAAGTATATATATAAATACCCAAAATGTCGATCTAGTCTTTAAATGTTTTGCCAAGTTAACAACAACCTGCAGGTTCAACAGAAAACAAGTTACATTTTCAGTGGTAGTTTATCTAAACCCTGAAACAGATTTCTGGGTCCTTAGTCCCACAACATCAGGAGCATCAGAAAAATGATCATTTAGCCTGCTGTGTGTTCATTTCAGCCACCTACCAAGAACAGCGGAGATTAGGCAAATTAGACCAATAATGGATTAAAAACTGACTTTGTTTGAAACAGTCTTATGCATACAAATTAGGACAGAAACATAATTTTCTTTGTAATTTATTGTTTTGAGACTGTGGTGTTTGAATCAAAAGGAAAGGACACATGCAGAGGTGGAAAGGGAAAATTAAATCACCAGAAAAGCTGAAGTAGTCTCTCTAAAGTTGTTAGGATGTGTTAAGATTCTTTTTTTTTCACTGTCACCTTGTGAGCATTTCAATTTTGAAATGAATTAAACTTAATTGTTTTTAATGCTTAATTGCTTTAGTATCCATTTTACCTTGTACAGGTGTCACGTTTGTTCAGACCTGTCACTACAAAACACAAAATGAGGGCATATTTCTCTTGACTTCCAAAAGAAAGTTGTGGCATTAAATTAGAAAATCCTTGATCTGGTTTTATTATTTAGTTTTTTATATCCTCTGGTACGCTTCAGAGTTTATTAGAGTCCTGTCTGGTATTGTTTTAGATACCCAGCCCTTGATTTGAAGGGCTGTTAGTATCTGTGATGGTTAAATACAGACCTGCACCTCTGGTCTGCTTACTTTTATTATCTGATGAATAAAACTACTGAAAGCACATCCACAGTTATAATTGTTGCCATTTAGCTGACAATCTTTAACAGAGCCAGTAACTGTGTTTTCATCTAAGCATTGAAACAATCACTCACAAAAAAAATAAAATGTTTTTTATGCTGGTCTTAGTCAGAGAAGTTTTTTTTCATCTAGAAAGAAATTATGCAATAGTGATGGGAATGCATTTGTTGAATAAATTATGACCTAGGGATGTTTGCAGCCTAGTGTTGTCGGAAAAATATCTCTCCACCACAGCATCACAGAAATACTTTGCCTGTGTCTTTCATATACTGTACATACATAGAAGACCCAGTCATGTTCGAGAGGTTTTATGTTACCATGTGTGGATAAGAAATGTTGAGTCATTCTTTCCACCCTCTCTCTGCTTCAAAGTATATATTAGAAATATGTTTGTACACGACTTCTATAATCAGACCGTTGAAGTTTGGTTTGGCAGATCACTAATGGTCTATTTTAAGCCTGTGTCATCTCTCTGGATTGTGTGGCGCTCGGGTTCCTGGCTTAATATTGAACTCACAGGAGGCCCAGGTACTCTTATCGGCTCAAAACCAAACCACCCTCGCCGCCCGCCTCCTTTCTTTTCACTTCAAGATGATCACAGCTGACATTTAATCTCTGCGCTCCACAAACAGGGCTGGACTCTGTTAATGACACATGCATATGGATGAGCCTTCACTGACAATCAGCAAGGCGAATATGAAAGTACAGCTCGGCTAGCTGCAGGCTCACCGACGATAACAACCGCTCACACACACACACACACACACAGTACAATAGTATATCATAGACTGTAGGTGTGTTCTGTTTCTATGACACACATACATCTAACGCTGTGTCAATCGAGGGTGATCTATGGATGGTCCAACTGTTGTAATCTAAACCAGCATACATGTAGGAGGTGTGTGTGTGTGTGTGTGTGTGTGTGTGTGTGTGTGTGTGTGTGTGTGTGTGTGTGTGTGTTATAATCTTTGTTTATCTGTGTGTGTTGCAGATCACGTGTCCGTGGGTGGCCTAGGTGACAGTTTCTATGAGTACCTGCTGAAGGCCTGGCTGATGTCTGACAGGACCGATGAGGAAGGCAAGAAGATGTACTATGATGCCCTGCAGGTAACACACACACACACACACACACAAACACTGCTGACACCCGACATCTCTTCATGAAGGGTCACGGTGGCTTTGACTGGATTCGATTAGTCGATTACACAATTAACAGAAGAATAAATGGAGACTGTAGCAGTTGAAATTATTATCAGCCAAATTCAAAAGTTAATTATTATCTGTTACATGTTACTGACTTTAAAAATTGTTATTTCTTCTTTAAAATACGGATGTCACTATATTATTTATTACAATAACAATAAGTTATTTTAATACTTACTTAACTTTGAATATAGTAATTTAGAATATATAATGGTTTAATAACCTTTCGTTAAGTTTCAATCAACTTTGAATTTTAGAAAAACTTTTTCTGTTTGTGGGTTTTTCTTCTGACAGCTGCAATTGTACTACTGAAACTGAAATCACCTGCATCATCTGCAGGTCCCTAAAAGCACCATCTGTGATTGGTGTTGAGCACTGTTTCCGTCCCACCCATCACATCATGTTATAGCTCTGAGCTCTATGGGCTGTAATCTCCAATCTGTTGTACTTCTTCCTCTGAGAACTGTGGTCTGCCGCATGGCTGAACGGCCAAGAGTGAAATGTAGCGTTGTAGTTCAATTTCAACATTTATAAAGTATAAAATATGGAAACTTAAAACACTACACAGGGGAAGCACTAGGAAACTATGAGTGTATAATATACAGCCAGGGACCCTCTAATCAGAAGCTATTCTCACAAAATCAGGGCTTGAACATTTACAGATGGTGAGCTGCATGGATTTTATCCACAGGGTTTTGCATCTCTCATTCACCCTCGGAGTTATAATAGATGGATTTTTGATAATAGTGGACAACAAACATGAGTTCAGCTTTAGATAGTGAAAAGTGGTCTTGCTGTTGTATTTATTTGTTCCTGCGGAAGGGATGTTATAAGAATCTAGTTGCCCAAATAACCTTGGGGCAACTGAGATTGTAACTGGTGTTATTAAATTAAGTTTTGTTTGGTTAGATTTTAATTTTGCTTAAAGTGGCAAATTTTCCTCTTTAAAAGTTTCCTCTTTAATGTTTTTTCTGAGCCAGATCGTGAGTTTGAGCAGATGGCACAGACAGAGCTAAACACACTTTTGTATAGGAAGACAGGGACAGAGAGCAGATGAATGTACAGTAACAACAGCCGCCTACAGTGAATCGATAGACAACACACACACACACACACACACACACATGCAGACAGCTTTTCTCTTTTCAAACAAATGTTCAACTTATGTTGCGGTGACAAGCGATGGGTCTCAGCTGGATGGAGCTGATTAAAATGTATAACTTGGCGACAAAAATACAGAATTAACCATGCACTGATACTTTACCCATAATCCCCCCCAGTCTTCAAGGATTATAGGCGTTCTTGATTTTTTATTTTTTTTTTGCCAAGAAGAGGCCTGGGAATAGAGACAGCAGCAACAGGAAAGTGACATAACTCCGGTATCCTTCTTGCGCTCCTTCTGTACACTATGGGCTGTGTTAAAGGGTCAATACACCCAAAATGCATTAAAACCTATTGTTTCTCTTATTTTTAGTGATACCCACCCTTCCAGATTCAGCATTTCTTTCCAGCAATCATGGCATGGTTACCGGTAATAATCCACCGGATTTGGATTTGGGTGTTCTGATAAAGGTTGCACACCATTGCATTGTTTATAAGGAGTATAATGTGCAGAACATTTACTTCCACAAGCACACATATTCGTTAGATAGACAGGGCAAAATTATGATGGTTAAGCTGTTAACAACAAGAAATGTGTAAGTTGTCAATGTTTCTGGAAAGAACTGTTGATGTTCAGCTATAAAAAATGAATTTTTGTTGCTTTGAGCACCACAGACCAAGTGCCTTTAAGCTGTGTTGCACTGGTCATCGTGGCCATCTCAAAACTAAGTGTTATAAACAGTAGTCTGGTTAATACAGTCATTTTTAAAATCTATACTCTCAGATTTACCTGGTAATGAGAAGCAGCAGATTAAAGCTTATTGGACCAAAGACGGTTTTCTTGCCAATGTTCGACTCATGTCTGGACCAAACCTACAGTAACAGGCCCATAAAACCTTTCATCACTCTTTGGCTTTCAGGCAATAGAAACCAACCTGATGAGGAAATCGAGCGGTGGGCTGACCTACATAGCGGAGTGGAAGGGCGGGCTTCTGGAGCATAAGATGGGTCACCTGACCTGTTTCGCAGGTGGCATGATCGCTCTGGGCGCCGATGGAGCGCCCAGCGACAAGACGGGCCACCAGATGGAGCAGGCCGCCGAGATCGCCCGGACCTGCCACGAGTCTTACGCCAGAACCGGTAAATATGCACACGTGGCAATAAACACTAAAATGATTCATGTTTTACATTTATTTTACAAGTTTGACGGCCAGTTTGGATTAAGTAGCAACAGATGCAAGTTGGTCATATTTTCTTCATTTCATTGTTGTTTTTTATAATTCCTAACAACATGAATCATAAATGTTTATTCTAAGAAAACAGAGAAATACTCAGATCCATATGGAATATAATAATATGGAACAAGTACTGGGAACCAGATGGCCTCTGCCATAGTGCTCATTTCAAAAAGTTATTAAAGTCATGTTTCTGAATGCTGTCCATGCGCTTGTTATCCTTCCATCCATCCCTTAATCAGTGCCATATGCCAGATTTTGTGGGGCTGGAAATTTAATCAAATTAATGTATTTATCTCCCTCGTTTTAATCCGTCCTCAACTCATATTCTGCAGTCGTCATGTTTTAAATGCAGCACTGCAGAAACATCACAACGAGCATTTCAATAACATATTATTATTATTATTATTATTATATTGCATTGCACCCATATACATAACTTAAACGTAACATTATGTAAACATATGGATGAATATAAATACAGTATATAACGATAAAGTCAAAAGAAAGACAATCAGACACAATTCAATATTCTGTAAAGTTTTCATCCTGTGAAAATGTTATATGTAATTTAGACTTAATGCTGCTTTATATCTACTATATTTTCATTTTTTCTCTCTCCTGTCTAGGTTTGAAGCTGGGTCCGGAGGCGTTTCGTTTCGACGGCGGGGTCGAGGCCATCGCCACCCGCCAGAACGAGAAGTACTTCATCCTCCGCCCCGAGGTCATAGAGACGTACATGTACATGTGGAGGTTCACCCACGACCCCAAATACAGGGAGTGGGGCTGGGAGGCTATTCAGGTAAAACGTTATTTTTGTTATATTGTATTTAGCAAGAGCTTGGCAATTTGGACAAAACATTTTCTCCTCTTACTGCACGTTAAATTCTAGAGAGTTTATTTCAGTGAGGTATAAATAATGGACTTCGACTAACATCGAAAACAACAACACAAGCTTACAGAAGGTCCATTTATTTAATTTATTTTTATCTTTAGCAAATAATCCGCCCGGAGGTTTAGGGATATTTTAAGCACACAAAGAGCTTGATTGATGTTGCCATTAACTGATGTCTTTCCTGTTTTTTCCCTTCCTGCTGTCTGTCTCCATTACCGTCCCTCATTCAGGCCTTGGAGCAGCACTGTAAAGTAGAGGGAGGCTACAGCGGCGTCAGAGACGTCTACGCTTCAACTCCCAACCACGACGACGTACAACAGAGCTTCTACTTGGCCGAGACACTCAAGTAAGACACACAAACTGAGCGTGTTTATACGCGCACCTTTCACTTCTGTCCTCTTATGATTGTGCTGTCATTGCACTTTATGAAGGGACAAGGCCCCTGCATCTCCGAACTGACAGAGATGTCAAGTGACACACACACAAAGTATGATGTTGTCATTCATTCAGACGAAGCTCCAGAGAAAAAGAAAAGGTCACTGGCAAGGTTACTTCTCTACACACTCACACACACAAACACATTGAGTGAATCTGAGAGACTTGTGCAGCTGTATGTCTCAGTCTTTCAGTCAGAATTAACTGCTGTGATGGACTACAGGCTGGATATGATATTAACATGAAAAAGATTGATGAAGAATAAAACATTTTTTTAAATAATACAAATGTTTGGGCCCTTAAGTCATTTGGACATTCAACATCTTACCAGGGGATTGGTGCCAAATTAATTTCTGTGTTTATCTCTGTGTCTGTGGGACACACCGGGCTCCCAGCCTCGGGTCGGGATTCTTTCAAGCAATTACAAGATCCTTTAGACGGGGTGAGAGATGGTTAACAGGATAGCAAAAGAACAAACAACAGCTCTGCTACACACCGTATTTACTTTTCTTTTCTCTCATCTTGGCTTTTTTTGTAAAATACTTGATCATTCTACCTCTTTAGTCCTCTAAAAAGGTTATACTGTAAGAGAAAAGCATTGGGACTGCCCACAACTCATAGACACATGCAACTTTTATTCTATTTTTGTAGTATTTCTTGGGCATTTATATGCCTTTATCAGATTGCAGACAGTGGGGATCTGACAGGAAAGTAGAGAGAGAGCAATAGGGAGTGACATAAAGCAAAGATCCCAACGTTGCTTCATTTTATGGGGTCGTAAACCAAAACCACTGCTCTAGATAATGGGTTAACATATATTCTACAGGTCTATTAAAGTTGACCTGTCTGTAAACTGAGTTTTTTACCGCTAGTGATGTTGTAGAGCAAAATTTTGATATCGCAGCGAGTCACATGTTCCACCACGAGCAGAGAAGTGACAAGATGCAGAGGACAGTAATTTGTATTTACGTGACATAAAAATACATCAAGAGTAGAAGAAGGCTGTAGGCCGATGTTAACAGTACAGGTTTCAAACACTCAAAAGTAAAGAACATGTTTATTAGTCCTTGAGGATTCTCACAGTGCATTTCAGGGATAAACATTCAATGATATGCCACAAAAACAACCCTTGAGCCCTGCGTCAGAGTACATGTTCGGAGGTACTGTTGTTAAAATCTGGACACATCAAATCCCACATTGTAGCTTTAAGGCCGCTTGAACATATTTTATTTCTGTTTTTGAATAAAATCCACCCACTTTAAACTGGAATGATTTCTCCTGTGAGACATATGATAATATGAAAATAATTAGAAACAAATTCTTTAAAAGTACACCACTCTGAACGCTGAACTTAGTTTCAGAAGCAGGCCAGTTATCACCCACGTTTCAGTAAAAATATCTGGCGACTTTGTTTCTAAACTGTAGCCATGTATATTTGTCTGCTCTGACTGTACTCGAGTCTAGTTATATCTTAAATACTAGAAAAATAGTAGAGAAAGACAGAAACTGTGAAAAACACCACATGTCCCAACACACCACAGGCAGCGGCTACTTCTCACTTCCTCCTAATAGTCACCAGATATTTTTACTTAACTGCCCTTGTGAGCCTGTCTGAGTTTATATGTGTTAATGTGTGTGTGAGGGTGCGAGTGTGTAGCCACAAATGGCTCTTTAAATGTGTTGTCAGCCACACAGTGTGATGTCTGGTGGCTTATCGGGCTTTCCCTCTCCCTCCCTCTCCTGCAAATGAGAGAACTGGAGAAAATTCCACCTTTTTAATATGTTATTTTAATATTTTATCCGTATTTCTGATATGTTGATTGTATCGGAGCTGCCAACCCAGGAGAAGTAACAGCTGCCCAAGTTAATTAGTTTGTTGTTTACTTCAGGTTCTCTATTAGGATTTAGCTGACATTAAAAGCCAATTATTTTCTGGACAAATCAATTTATCTGAAAAGTGTCAGAAAATAGTGAAATGTGTCCATCTCAGTTTACCAGAGTAGAAGGTGATTTATTATTATAGAAAACTAAGAAAACCAGCAATTATTTCAGCTCTAAATGTAATTATTTTGGAGGTTTTGAAGGGGTAATATGAATTGAAACTGCTGAACAGGTCTTCTTCTCATTTATTTGATGCCTCTAATTGATTTTTTTGTTTGTATAATAACAGCTAACCTTCGCCAGCCAGTTTAATAGATTTGAGATGCAACAGTAAAGCCTCTTCTTCCCTTCTCTTCCTCCAAATTTATCGTCCTCTCTGTTTCCTATACTTCCAGCAAATATTTGATGGCCTCTCCTGCATCCTCCATCTCTCCCTCCTGCGTTCACGTCGTCCACTCCTCTTCTACTTATGTCCCCACACACACACACACACACACACCAGACACTGTTGACAGGATGTCAAGGTTAGCCTAACAGAGGCTGATGGGGGCGAGGTGCCATCCAATCCAGCTTTTTTATAGGCAGTAAATTTTAACAAGCGTCACCTCTACTCCTGATTACACCACACACACACACACACACACACACACACACACGCATATAAATACACACACATATACACACTCAAAGCAAGATGGCTGGATTCCTGTTGCAGGTCCACCAGGTTGCGACATAAAGATAAAAGTATTTTTTTATCTTTTGATCTGCGTCAAAAAAAAATCTAAAATCTAAAAAAACCCTAATGCATCAAACATGAAAAAGTCAAAATGGGAAATTATATCTTTGTCGGCGTGATGAAAGGTAAGCAGAGCCAAAAGAAAGTGCCTCATTAGCTTCCCACAGACAACTAGAGTAAAATATATGAGCGTAATGGACCACCAGCCTGAACAGCAACACAATAATTACCTCATCAGTCAAGCCGCATCACATGCTTGATATCAGAGACGGACCTCACTGGACACAGAAAATATCAAACCCGTTTAGCAGCAAACCCGAAAGTCTAATCCTCCTAATGTTACTCGGGGTTCTTGGCATCGTGCAGAACCACTTCCAGTATTCATCTCCCCACCGCTGCCAAGGACACGGCCATACTTCACACTGCTGTCTGCCTTCAATCACTCACTGCTTTCTAGTGGTTTGCTGGCAGGCGGAGGAGGACCGGGACTCGTTGTGGAGGTTTAGGGCTCCGTGGACAACCAGCCCCTCTGCTGAATCATTAGTGTTAGTCAGCTGGGGGTTTTTTAAGGATATTTTTCTCACACATGAACACAAATTTTCCTTAAAAAAACTGCTTTGCTTTCTTTTTGTTGATGTCTCTTACTCTTGAAATGAAATCTGCAGGGATTACACTGGACCAGCAACTGCTCTCACTTTATTTACTTACTTTCACACCACTCCCTTCATGGATAATACTATTTTGGGGGGTTGGTTCATAAGATGTGATGACATTGAACCGCAGAAATTTCATCACTCCACGTTTCATAACCTGGCCCGAGCCGCGCCCATCTTTCACTCTCAGTTCCACATCTGTTTAATTTTTTTTATTATTTATTTTTTTTGGCAGGACTGCCGATAAATATTGCAAAATCTGAACACAATTCAAATAATATCAAAAGGGTAGATCCCAGTGTTCCCAAAACCAGTCATCTTTATAAAGAAGTAAAGACAGCAGTTGAATGTGGTGAAAACATTATTTTCTCCTCAAGATTTCATTGCAAGTGTTTTTTTTTTAGTATTGATAAACTGTCTGTACTGCATTAAAACAGATAATCAGATGGAACCTGCAGCAGAATTACAATCACAACTTCATTTTGGATTATTTATAGCAAATTCAGCTACAGTTTGCATCTTAAGTCAAGGTCTGTTGCAGGTTTTCTCCAGAGCTTTCAGCTGCACCTCACATTTTCATCAGTGGATGTTGTTTACTACTAGTTGTTTACTATCGAATATATTCAGCTAAACTGACATTAACCTAGACTTTATTTGGTGGGGAACCATCAGTAACATCACCATTTGTAAACCTGTTATTGCTGTGTGTTAACAAATATTTTATACACAGAAAAATTCAGCTTTTTTCCCTCGTTTGTTGCTGGTGTTTTACGTCCCGAAAGTCTTTTTTTTTTTTTTTTTTTTGTGGTCATAGGGCAATTTTTCATGATGCAAGGTGCATCCGTCAGGGCGAATCAGTAGGTTGTGGGTTTCTTCAAGTGCACCTGCTGTTTCGGTTCATATCCTGTAGGTGTAGCAACATCGCATGCAAAAGGCCATGAAACGGTGGGGTGATGGACAGATAAACTGGAGAAATTACCACTCCAGGAAATAATATTGGAATACTTTTATTTTCGATGCAGATTTAAACAGATTTTTTCTGATGAGTGTCCGACCAGAGCTGCTGCAGTGCTGAGTGTTAAATAACCGACTTCCCTCTCTGCCTCCTTCAGGTATCTCTACCTGCTCTTCTCTGACGACGACCACCTACCGTTCGACCACTGGGTCTTCAACACCGAGGCTCACCCCCTGCCGGTCATCAAGAAGGACAAAACAGACAGACCCAACGAAGTGGAGTAGTGGGCCGCCCTGCGCTGACACCCAGAACGAGTGCGAGAACCTCTGATCCTGTATACCTGAGCCTCCAGCTGTCTGTCTGAAAACAGTTTAGCCATTTGGAGCCCCCAGTGGTTACAGATGCCTCTTGATCGGATTTCACTTTTTATTTTTAACGGGATCAAATTAGAATTCAAGCCTGTTGACGCTGAATTCTTGCTGTAGAATCCAGTTTTGTTTTTTGCTTTTGTTTTGTTTTTTTTTTGTTTTTAGCCGTGGTTGAGTCCAGACGCTGACCTGAACCAACATATTTACTGTCGGATAACGTAATGACTCAACAACAGAACGCAGTGATATCCCCAGAGAGGTAAATAGGTTTTTTAATGTTCTTGCGTTACAAAATACTCTCTGATGTCATTACATTAAGTGTTTATTTCACTACAAGGTTTTTTTTTTAACTCATTCAGAGGGACAGTCTGACCAGTTATCACATTATTCGTCAGTGATTTTGTTGTTAGTAGCTGCAGCGCCGCCAGTCTTTGTTTTTTCATGAAGGAGAACTCAGACAGACCCCGAATCTGTCGTCTCCCTAATGTGGATATTTTGGACCTGAGCTTTGGGCACCAAAACCCAGAAAAAACTCTCACCTGAGGATTACAAGGCTGACTTAGTGAGCTAAAGGACGCTCCGTTCACTTCACACGCGTCATCTTTTCCTTCTGCTGTACCGCTTCAATATCTGAACAGGAACTGGTTTGCCAACGCTGGTGCCGCCGCCGCCACACCTCTGCTACGCCATCTTCAGAGAAACATTTGCTTTTATAAAAAAACGTGGTTGTCTCTGTGGGGGTAAAGGAAAAACACCGCACGACCACGGGCCAACCAAGGATCCTCTGCACCGCCCCTCCTCATTACCTGAACACTTGGCTGCTTCTTCCTCCCTCTGAGCTCGGTGTGACGCAGGACGACCAGGCGCACCAGCTCTCTACCTGCCAGTAATCACCTTCCTCCCCACGACGTTTACACAAAGCTCTTCTTCTTCTTCTTCTTCGGCTTAGCTCATCTTTAGTTAATCTGTGTCTTCATCATATTCGCGCCAATATTTCTTGGGTTTGACCAATACAGGTTTTTCAAAGCTGCTGACTTGTTTTTTCAACTGACAGCCAGTATTTGTTATAATTTTCCAAATATTTATCTATTTTATAATTCTGTTATTTTTTTTTTATTTTCCCCACAAAAATTACAAGTTTGAAGGATTGTAATCATCGCGAACTGGGAAAAAAAATAATCGTCAATGATTACATGGTTTTAAAAGTCAATTATACCATTTTTTGACCAAAAAAAAGACAAAAATCTTACCTCAAGGTCCACTTTAGCAGAGCTGTCGGCCACATTTCATGGTCTTACCCAGCAGATGGCGTTTTCTCAGCTGTAATGGACCATAAAGATGAGTTAAGCTGTGAGATGCAGTTGAATTCTCTGGAAAAAACTAGTAAGTGGACCTTGAGTCAAGTTTTTTATTTATTAACTTATTTTGTTTGATTGATGGCTTTCAAATTAAAAAATGTAATGTTATTTCCTGCTTTTGGAGTCTGGATATTCCACAAGCAGCTTCTGTAACTGTTAATATCCTTAAATTTAAACATTTGTGTTCTAAAAAACAAATTTTTAGTCTCCTTTAAGTCTCTGATAAGAGGATACTGATCGATCACATCCGTCTGAAAACATCTGTATCAGTCAAACTCTCTTTTTCGTTGTTGTATCGCTTCTTTTTGTCTCCGTCCTCCAGTTTTCCAGCGTATGGCAGGCTGTAGGATCTTCTCTCCTCTATGAGGAGACGTGGACACTCGACTTTGCTGTAATATTTCACCTTCTCACACACACACACACACACACACAAACAGAGGAACACTTGCACACAAGAAGCCATACTGATTCAATACAGCTTTATCATTCTGTCGTAGAGACTTTTTTTGTTGTGTTCCTCCTCCACACGTGGGGGGGTTGGGGTGTGACTGTACTGACACAAACTGTGTTGTTGTTGTTGTACATTTTAAATTCAGCAAGAGCTAAACTCATCAAAGTCGCTCTCACTTGGTCATGTAGTTGGACTTTAAGGTAACGATTTCTCCTGATGCCACACAGAACTGTAGCCAGATTAAATCCAGTTTAGTCTTCAATCTAGTGCCTTCACTGTTTGAAAAAAGGAGTCCGGGGGAAAAAGCAGCTCACACAAACACAAAAGAGGAGAGTTTTAAATAGTCACAGAGCTTTAAGTGAAGTCCTCATGCCTCAGATGAGGATTACACCAAAACTAGATTCATAGATTAAAGGATAGTCAAGAAGAGTTGGTGAAAACTTGGTCTTCTTGGTGATAAGTGGGAGATCAGATAACCATAGGTCCACCTGAGGATCACATGAAAACATTTAAAGATAAAACTAGTCTTATATATATACTATTATTTCTCTCAAGTCCTAGTTTGGCCAACATCTGTCAGGAACCATTGTTTGTTAAGGCTTGGGGACCATCACCACTTATCTCCTTGACGACACTGACCTCTAGTGGTGAGATTTTCCACTTACAGTCCACATGAGACCTGGGTTAAATGACTGAGGTCCAAAAAGTCACATTTCAGCTCATGAAAGAAGGTAAAAATCCCTTAATTGAAGTCAAAAAATTAAAAATCACTAAACCCAGACCTTTAAAGTTGTGTATTTTATCGATCTTGGACCTCTGAGAGAAGGAAACTGTAGCTTCAGTCCTTAGCTTTGCCAGGGATTCACTAGTTTTAATCTTAATCTTGAACATTTGAACGTGACACAGAAAGTTGTTGGACCCCAGACCTCCTGCTCCCACAGACGAGCTTTAAACAGACTCACTGGGGGATCCAGCAGATGGTAAGTCATTAGAAAGTTCACTCAACAACGTGTCTGAAATGCTTACCGGCGGTCTGACAGTTTCAAACCACGACAGGAGGTTCCTCTCAGCAGGTTAAAGACATTTGGCTCAGGTATCACAGAGCAGGAGAATGAAGCCGACACAAACACTCACTGAGACCCGATATACAGCAGTCTGTAAGGGAAACCTCCACCAGTCTTTGGGCAGAATGCTTGATGCTGTCTTGGCTCATGGTTTCTGTTTTTTTTTTTCCCATATTTTATGTCCCCGTACGTCCTAAATTAGTTTCTGCTGCAAGACGATGCTGATCACAGTCGTTTGCACTAAACAAAATCCTCTTGAAACAACAAGAGCTCAGAAATTCTTCAGATTTATAGAAACTAAAGACAAAAATGCAGAGAAACAGCAACAGGCTACAGATTTTGCTTCAGTCCTTCTGAGCAGAAAAAAACAAACAGTATTTGTGCTGCAAATGGTGTTTTTAAATCCAATTAAATCCCAAATGAGGTTATTTTTCATTTGATTTTCACCTGGTTGTAATTATATTAAATGAACACTGCTAAATTCCCTTATTTTACTTTTTTTTTTTTTTAATAAAAAACTAAATAATGATCCCTCCTCATGTAATGACCGACAGACAGATCAGTCAGATTTAATAGTGGTGAGTTTCTGAGCGGTGAGAAATCTCTCCATGTTCTTTATATCACTGTGCTTAAACTGTGTTTTGTTTAGTTGAAGTCGGTTCCGAGCGTTTATTATCCATGTGATGACGTATTGTAAAGGTTGATTTTGCTGATTGTGTTAATTTATTCTGTAGTAGTGATCATAGGACTTGGAGGGTTTGGAGCCGACCCCCAGGTGGCGCTGTTGGTTTAATGATTTGCGACTCGATCCCAAATGTGGAGCTTCACAACTTGGCATATTTATCGACCAAAAAAAGACATCGTGAACTGATGTCGGTAAAGAATTTAAAGGTCCAGCAGTTCTTAAAACCACAAATGTTGTAATTGTACCACCAATAATATGACCGATAAACTACAGGTGTTTAAAAATGCTACACATGGCACCTTTAAATTTAAAAATGTGGTTTAATGCCAGAAAGAGAGCAAAGAAACCACCTGGGAGTCAATCAAACAACCCTAATGGGAGGATTGTATTGTATGAATGTACCATCCAATGTGAAGTGAAGAATATTTTATATGCATTTTTGTCTTTGTGTGTTCACTTCTCTGTGCTTTTGTTGTTTTTTGTTGTTTTACTTTTATCTTGGAAAGCACAAAAAGTGAAAGCAGAGTGTGCAGCTCATCAGAAAGAGTGGGACTGATGGTCCTGTTGGTGTTTCTGATGGCTGTTTAATGCAGCGACGACACGCCGCCAATGTAGGAAATGATCCAAATCTGCCACATGAGGTGTATCAGTACATGGTGGAGACACTTTTTTGTTTTATTGTTTTCATTGCATCAGAATATTCTGCATTAAAGCAGATCTGCTTAAGTCTTCGTCGTACAGTCTAGTGTTAAAACACTAAAGCTGCTTGACATGAATATAGAGTTTAAAGAGTTTAAAGTGCTCAGTGACGTGTGTGTTCACCTCATTGGGCCGGAGGACACTTGTAATGACTTTCCAGATTTTAGTAAACAGTGCCGTAATGTTGCTCAGTGTCCAGAATAAAGACACTTTAATACACTGCAACAGTTAATGCTCTGTCCACGGTGATTGGGTGTTTTTTTTTTTTTTAGTTGAACTTGTGATCTAACACAGAGCTGCGTGTGGAAATGATCGACCGCTGATTGTTGTGTTGCTTCTCTACATACAAATGGTTCGAACCTCATTTAAAATAACATGTATTTAGGCGACGTTGAGGTCGATTGATACGGTCTGGACTTGATTGACAGCCTGTATTTGATAGAGTTTTGATTTTTGTAATGATCGGGGGGGTTATGTTTGTTGTTTCCTCCTACAGGAAGCATGGTGGTGTGCGTTGGTTGTCATTTTCTCCTAAAGAACAACAGTTTCCTCCACATGTTAAGATTTGGCTTTCATTGCATTTTTAAGGATTATAAATATGTTAAAGTAACTGTGTGTCGACCTGCAACCCTGTACTTTGGAGTTTAGACTTAAAGGGCTGATCCGCTGCATTTCCCCCAGATTTTTTTAGACGAAGCTGGGATCCAACAGGAAGCTCTACACGTGGTTGGTTGGATCGGTCGTTGCTCTCCTGGATTTAACTGAAAAGGTGTTTTTTCCTCCACCCATGTGACACGGATCTGGTCGTTTCTCTGCCTGAATAGGAAGTAAACGCAGAATGAGTTTGTTTTTCAGTTCTGCTTCAGCTTCACATCGTGTGACATCAGACATCATTTCCATACGCAGACTTTGTTATTTTTTTTGTTTCGTTTTTTTTTTCTGAATAGTTTGAATCGTTTTTGGTTTCTGAATATTGTGTTGACGATCCGTTGCGTTCCAATGCCTTTCTATTGGTTGATATATTAAAGGGGGATGCCACCCTTTTTAGGAATTCAAAAATAAGTCGTTCCTCGTGAAAATGCACCACTTTCACCTGAAGAAACTTCTGATTTATATCAGACAGACGTCGTTGCTTTTCTTCACAGGTGGTGCACGCTCACTAAATGTGACTGACCTGTCCCGGGACTCAAATAATGAATTTTTAAAATGGTTGGCGTTTCCCCTTAAAGGTTTAAATGTGTGAAACCAACCTCAGAAATGTATCTGTACAAAATATTGCTGATAATCATTCCATTGCACATAGTTTACTTTGCATTTATATGCAATATTTTAATTTTGTGGGGAAATCTGTTTTATTGTGTTAATATTATTATTGAAAAAAATGTAAATATTCCATTCTGGCAAATGAGCCGTTCTACATTTATATAAAAATCTTCTGAGCTTATGGATTAAAAATGATATTAATAAGCAGCAGACTTTTTAATAAACTATATTTGTTACACTTCTATTGTGAATAAAAACTCTTTTAATAAGTGGTGGTTTTGGGTTTGTGTTGTGTCTTTTTCAACCAGCAGAACTTTATAATAATCATATTATTATTATAATAATTCAATTATATTCATTTATAATCCAACATTAACATTTTAGGCGTACATTTTGGGGGTGGACGCAGGACACACACACACACACACACACACACACACACACAGGGTTGTTATGGGGGGAAATGATTTTGTTTTTCAAAATAAATGTCTGATACCAGTGAAGTAATGAGTAATAATTAAAAAAAAGTGAGTAACTAGAATCAAGAAAACAGGACCAAAGGTTTTGTATTATCCTTATTACCTGATGAATTTGAATTTTAAGTCACTTTTCTTCTTGATGAAAACTTCCCTGTGCAGACCATCGCCATGACAACAGATGTGTGATGTTGATCCACGATGGGTAATTATAGGATTTAGATATGACTTGAGTGTGAAAGTTCATTCTTGACCTCACAAATGGTGGAAATCTCAGGAAAAAGCTAGTAAGTGGATCTTGAGTAAATTTTTGGTTTGTACGTTTTTGGATTTTTCTCTTGTGTCCTCCAGATTTAACAAACAGGTACATTTAATGCTGCGAAACAACACTTTCTCAAACTAGAATGAAGTCCTACATGAGAATAAATCCTTAATAATGAAATTCTCGCCTTTACAGGAAATATAAGAAAGATATGCATCACAGACAACAAGGCCTCTCTGTTTCCTGACACCACTAATTCAGTTTTAGATTAATCCTGGTCGACTTATCTGTCCACTGAAAGACTGAGAACATTTTCCTTATCTGGCTGAATGAACATGCAAAACAGATAATTTATTTAAATTTGTTCATCTTTATCACATCTGCTCTCTCCCACGAAGATAAAACCAATACTGCCCATCTGCTCAATTCATCCCTTATTGCCTTCAGAGGACTGGGACCAGTTGAATCAAATATTTTCCTGATTGGAGATTTTATTTCTGCTACAGGAAGTGAACAGATGATTCAGACACGACTGCACTGGCTGCGTTTAGTTTCAGACAAAACCACCGTCTGATTTTATTATTCTGTGAACACATTGCAGCTCGTGGATATTTATCATACGTTTTAATTCTCAACGTGTAATTTCAACCAGAGTACACTGATGACAAAACACCAAAGCAAAACCAGTGAAAAAGAGACCATTAAATGTTCTAATTCTGTTAGAGAACCCAAACCTGGGCACCTGCTTCTCATTTATCTTAATCTAAAGACAACAAGGTGTTCAAAGGGTTGCAGTGCTGGAATGAACAAATACATTTACTACAAATCTGAGGTACTTGTACTATGGTTAGGTATTTCATGCCACTTTATACTACTACAAATATTGTACTTTTGACTTCACTGCAATTATTTGACAACTTTAGTTACAAACTTTGTGTGCAGAAATTGAGATTTGCTGCTGTTGCTTTTCATAATTTCAAATCATTTTTAATAATTGAGAATTTTGTACTATTGGTTGGACAAACGACCATTGTTTAGGAGTCACTTTGGGTTATTGTGACGGCATTTCTCGCTATTTTCAGAACTTTTATAAATCAAAAAATGAAAATGATTAATAAAGAAAATCATTTTTCTGCATTTATTACTTTTATTACTTTAACTACACTTTCCTTAAGTAATATTTTTCAGTGCAGGACTTGCAACAGAGTGTTTTCACAGTGTGGTATTAGTACTTTTACTTCAGTGAAGGATCTGACTGCGTCCTGCACCGCTGTAGTGTAGCACGATGTTCTCCTGATCAGCACCGGAGGGCAGCAGAGGACCATCAGAAGAGTCTGACCACCATGGTTTTTCTTTTCACTTGGATTCTTAAGGCTCATTACATTATATATGTATGTATGATTACAGCTCCCATCAGCCTCTTCTAAACTCTAAAAGGATATTTTATAAACGGCTCGGGTGTTGCCAAAAGGTAAGGCTGTGGTGCTCTGGGTGTTTGGTGGCTTGGTTTGATGATTGATGTTTGATGTGGTTGTTGGGATGGTTCCTGGTGGTTGATGGGAGTTTTTTTCGGTGTCAGTGGATGAAAACACAGACGCTGTGAGATGAAAACACTGGCTGGCTCGGATCGCTTCAGCACAAAAAAGAAAGAAAGAGAGAGACAGAGACTTGAGCTGTGTCCGAAATCTCTCCCTATTTGCCACATATTGCACTACTTCCCCCATTTTCATTTTGTAAAGCCCTAAAAAAGTCCCACAACAGAAGAAAAAACAGTATTTTCCTCTTCTTTCTGCTCATATTAACACAATGCAACACAACATTACTGTTGTGCAACTCTACAGCTGGCAGTGATGACTCACAATTATGATAATTTGCGAGTGTCATAAACTTCTATTCACTGCCCACAACTATTCATTGTCTCTTATATGGAAAAGAGTGAAGGAGCTACTTGATTTCAGACAGAGAGTCGAGTTGAATGTTTCAGGACCACGGACAGAGACACAGACAGAAGACTTGGTTTGAATGAGAGAAACCGGCTGTGATGATATTCACAGTAAAGTGTTAACTGTCAGGGATTAATATCATTAATACTTTGATATTTCTGGTCACAGTGTTTTAGTCCATTCTGTCCGGTGTCGTAAATCAATGAGCAGGACTGATTTATGACAGGATTTTAATTTATAGTGATTTTTGTGATCATGCACTTCATCAATTATTTCATTTTAACAGGAAACAGACGTCCCTGTTAATTTATCTATAAAAAGAGTTTCTCAATTGATTTTACAGAGATTTCACTACATCGCAATATAAATATCGCCAACGAATAGACGGAGACACTGAGGACAGTTTGAATGTCTGAAGCACAAAGAGAGAGTTTTCTAAATGCAGTTGTACACAGTTTGAACTGTGAACCTGAGTTACACATGTCTGCTGCACTCACTTGTTGTCATGGATACGACCAAAAAAAAGGAAGAAGTCTTGATCCTGTTGTCCATCTCACCAACAGGTCTAAACAGTACTGTGGTCTTTTCTGAGCAGCGTGTATAAATAAGCTTTTTATATCATGGCATGCACATAAATAAACAGTTTTTTTTAAAAAAGCAAACATGCCTCATATAACTTCTGATCAACGTCCTGCCACAGAAAGCCAGTTTGGTGTAAACCCCCCCACAGTAAACTGAGTGTGTCAGTACTGCTCATAAAAAGCCTAAAGTCTCGACAAAACCTGTAACCAACTGTTGCTCTAAAAGGACACAGAAAGAAAAATAGCAGCCTGGGTTTTTGTATGTTACTGAAGTCTGCTGAATAAATCTTGTTTGCACTCTTGTCTCGAAATGACAAGTTGATTCAGTGTCTCAGATTTGTTTAATTGATGGCATAATGTTTGGGGGAAACATGTCATTAATCCAGACATCAGTGTCAATAGCTGTTAATATGACAAAGCTACGAGTCAGCTCAGCAGTGGAGTCGCCTTCAGGGGACTCGCTCGCTGTCTTCTTTTTTTTTTTAACTCTAATGAGCCAAAGAGATGATGTACGATCTGTCAGCTGTGGCGCCTGCCAGGTGACACACAGGGGAGTTTGTTTATGCATAAACAAAGCAGCGTAGATCCAGAATTGAGCGTGATTCAGCACAGGAAGGCACATCCTGCACAGGTTGCCAAGCCCTCGCTGAGCTAACACAGACACTTGTACAGTAAGTGGCCACTTTATTAAGCACCGCGCATAAAAGCATGCAGACGTGGTCAACAGGTTCAGCTGTTGTTTGGATCAAAGATTAAAGAAGAAGAAATGTGTTTCAAGTGGCTTTAACTGTGGAATGATTGTTGGTGGTCTGAGTGGCTCGGATCTCCTGGGACTTTCACTCACAACAGTCTCCAGAGTTTACAGATAATTGTGTGAAAAGCAGAAAACATCCAGTGAGTCCTGAGGGTAAAAAAACAGCCTGGTTAACGTGATCGGATGGAGGAGGACGGCCTGACTAATTCAAGCTGCCAGGAAGGCGACAGAAACTCAAACAAGCACAACAGCACCGTGCAGGAGAACATCTCTGAACTCACAACAACTAATACAGCAAGTCCTGCCTTCACGATCCTGCTTCAGTAAAAGTACAGAAGTATTAGCTGTGAAATGTTCTTAGTATCAAAAGGAAAGGTCCCCTGTGACTCTCTGACATTATTAGATGTGTAAACAGCTTTTCACTGATGGTGAGGTGGAGCTAGTTTGACTTTATATACAGTCGGTGGTTTAATCCAGTTTTTATTCCCTTCCAAAGGCTCGTGAGATGATTAATGTGAGAGGAAAGAAGAAAAAATAAAGTTCTGAAACACAAAACTGTTTTCATGTTTATTGTACTTCTCTCTAATTTGCTTTTTCCATCAAGTATTGGATAATTGACATGATAAATTTTGGAACTATTCCTTTAATATCCTGCTACCATCCGTCCATTCCCTTCACACTTTCCTTCCTCGCTTACTTCCTTTCACTCTCATCCCTCCACTTCCCTGTTTTACCTTCGTCCTCAGATTACAGAGCGGAGCTTTAAATACAACTTTCATTCAGCAGCAGCAGCTTACAGAACAGGAGAGGACGCAACCTCTGCATCGACGTTCCTGAAAACTCCCTGAACACTGTGTGTGTGTGTGTGTGTGTGTGTGTGAGTGTGTGTGTGTGAGTGTGTGTGTGTGAGTGTGTGTGTGTGTGTGTGTGTGTGAGTGTGTGTGTGTGTGTGTGGACTGAGAGTAAATCTGCTGAGCCACAATAACCCTGGAGGAAGAACTGTTTTTCTCTCTTGAGCTCATCTTTTATTGAACAACAGAGACAAGATAGACTTCAGGGTTTCTCTCATATTTAGGCTCTTTACTTCCTTCTTTTAATACTCTTATTGAAAAAGTTCTTAGACTTTCTTGTAAACAATTTGATGGATGTTTCAGTGTGCAGCATATTATTGTGCAGTTTATGGATAATATGCAAGCTGCGGTTGTGACTGAATTTAATAATTTCACATAAAATGGATTATTATATAAGTATTGTACCGTGATTGCATTTCCTATGATATGTTATCTAATAAAATGCTTTTGTTTCGGTTAAGCTGTAGTGTTCTCCCTCTGCAGCGTCTCCCTCTGCTGAATCAGACCCTGGCTTTTATTTCCTGTACATTTTTATCTGACATTGTTCCGTCCGTTCAGCTTTCAAAGCCTCAATCAAATTTAGCTGAAAGAAAAATCAAACCCACCTTTTACAGCAGATTAGAGGAGAAAGAAAGTCATAAAAAAGAAAGAATAGACGGACAGAAAGACAGAAAGAAGGCATTTCACACACAGCAACACAGCAACAAACTCCAGTTCCAGCCGACAGCAGACATGTCAAATTTATTTTAGAAAAAGAGATAAACTGTCCAAAAACAACAGCATGATCTCTGAACATTGATATTAAAGATGCATGAGTGCAGAGAAGGAAACTGTGAATTCACTGTTCAGTTACCAAACACAGTGCTGAACATCACCGGGAGGAGTGAACATTGATGTAAGTTAAGAACAGCAGGTGAAAAATCGAATGTGTTTTCCTGACCACTGACACACTGGACCCGCAGTAAACACTATTTATATTTGGGGGAAACTATCACTTACTATTGCTATTTTTACAAAACCCTAGAATTTTACGCTGCTTATAATGATGCTTTTACGCACCAGAAACATAAGTGAGGCAGCTCAGATAATCAGCCTGCAGTACCTCCAAAACAAACCCATCAAAATCCTAAAACTTAAACATGACAGTATAAAAAAAGCTCTTATCTCCCACAGCACAACCAGCAGCAGTGAACCAGCCTGCAGTTTACTTTGTACCTTTGTTTTGAAAAGCGCTACAGACATTAAAAACTCTCCATGTTTGCAGTTAAGTGGTTTCAGATTCACAGGTCTGAATATCGGCATTAAGTATCTGCTTTTCAGTCAAACTATACGTGCAGTGAGCAGAGGCTGAAACACCACGACGACTCATGATCCATGTCAGAGCTTATTCATTACATAACTGTTATTATTGAGTGTGGTGTACTGGAGCGCTCAGCGAAACATAGAGATTATAAAGCCTGATAATGATCTTATATATGTGTATTTAAGTACAAGTGCATCAGTAAATTAAAATGCATGTATTTACAGTATATAGCAGCTGAATGGCTCAACATCACTAATAGTATATGAACATTTAAATTCGTAGTTGAATCACTATTAGTGTCTTTTTCTTGGTTTTGTGTGCAGCAATAATAAACATCAGTTTGAACTCTAATGATACCAGAATGTAGAGATACATTTTTACTTTTCTTGTCCGATATTTGATAATATTATTTCAATAAACATAACCTTACATATAAACAACTGTAACAGTGTACGAATTAAAAAGGTTTTTCATTCATGTAATAAACAATTTGCGTAATACATTTCTGAGCTAATAATGTCATCGTTTCTTTGTGATGAATATTCACATTACCTTCCTTTGATGCAATAATGTGTCTTTCCGGATGACGTGATCCGGCACAAAGGGAATGATGCACACACACACACACACACACACACACACACACACACACACTCTGAGCGCCCAGTCAAGCCAGCATGTCACAGACAATAATAGCACACCACTTACATCAGCAGCCCACGTCCACACAGTCACTTGATAATAGTGCTATTGAATGAAAATCCATCTGCCAAAGACTGAGAGAAACTCTACAGACACAGAGAGAAAGAACTTTTGTAGAGACGTTTGTCTAGAAACCTTCATGAGTAGCTGTCCTCACATTTCACACATCCCGTAAACAACAGCATGAAGGTTCACTATCGACGGTCTGCTTCGTAGATTTTTTCCTACTGTTAGAAAACTCCAAATGCACTGATGAAGACAATGAGATACAGTTTAAATCTACAGAAGAGTAATTGGACCTTGATTTATGATTATCTTGTCAGAACATATATCTAATACACATAATGTCAGCCGACCTTTGACGTGATGATACCACTCTGTATGTAAACGAAGGCTGGATTACATTAACTGTCAGTATATTAAAAGTTACTGAAAACCAAATGCTTTATAGATAATGAAACCTTAAATTGCACATAACAAAATCCACCTAGCAGCCCCTCTGATTAACTAATGATTTAAATAACTGAACATTATATCATTGTGTCAGAGTTTTAAAACCAGATTTTGTGGTTTTATTGGGAGTTCTGTGCTCGACTGTTTCTTGGCAGGTAACCAGTGACACATAACTATAAATAGTGAGCTTTAGAGGTGTTGGTAGGTGGATTTTGTTTTGGATAGAGCCAGGCTGATTGTTTCCCCCTGTAGCTTCATATTGATCATATAGATAAGGCTGATATCAATCTTCTCATTCTCCAAAAGTGAGTATGAGTATTTCCCAAGATATTGAACTACCCGTATTCCTTTACAGATGTAATAAAGGTAATCGAGCAAGCATACAGTATCAGCTATCTTAATCAAATAATGTACTTTTCCAGCCCCGTCAATATAATTTAATAACCGTCTTCTTGTTCCTGTTTATTAGAGTGATAATCCAGGAAGACAGGCCTTCGTCATAACACCAACGATTCCTTCTGGTGACTAACACAAAGCAGCCGGCTCTCTCTGTGCTGTAAACTGAGTGACTTCCAAACTTATCTAACAAATATACATCACAGCAATGTTTTATAACACCGGGGAACAGCACTGAGGCAGCGCTTGATCTTCAAATTCAATACAACACACCAGAGCACAGAGAATATTAAATGGTGTGTTCCTCCTCTCCAACCAGTTCACTGCTTACCAAGGTTGCTGAAAGTTTTCTTTTTTCTGATGCAAGGGCAGTTGTTCATTTTTTTGTTGCCTCTGACAGAATCTTTTCTCTCATGTTTTGAGAGAAAAGAATATGAGAACAACTCTGAGGAAACAAACCTGGGGAAATATTGACCTCGCTCCTCAGTGTTGCTGTATTTGCATGATTCACTGTCACCTATTGCCAATAATCTCAGTACGCATCTTGACTTTGAATTTCCCAGTCCCAGAAGAGTCCAGAGTGACTCCACATTAAGGCTGCAGCAGCTCCAGCAGTCAGCAGGCTCAGCTCGAGTCTGTGTCCCAGAATATATTCACACAGGAGGTGAATAACACGTTTTCTACTGAGTGCAGCTGCCTTTCACCTTGAAGGAACAGCATTGTTTACTTGCCAAACATCCAAAAATGGGCTTGTTTTCTTGCAGCAATTTTTGACAGAGAATGTATTTAATGAGCAGATTCTTTTGTTTTTAAGATAGATTTACGATATTTCACCTAATCACTACAGATATCTGCATGTGACAGCAGTTAAATAAATAACAGCTAATAAAAAGCAAAATATTTGTCAGACGATAGCCGGCGGGTCCTGAGATTGCATTTCCTTTGCTCTTCACATGGACTGTTTACCTGCATGCAACCAAAACCTGATCAAATATGATTGGTCAATACTACCTGGACTACAAGTGGACAACAGACAGAAAGCAGAACGCTTCCAATTCCTAAATCTTGGTCCCTTGCCTTCAGTCTCTGGATTGTGGAGATTAGTCATCCACAGACATCCACAGTGGTCTAAGACTTGTGTCCTGCACTGACCCTCAATTTAACAGCCTTAGCTCACCCTAAAGCATTTCTCCTTCCAAGATTTGGAGGATATTTGGTACTATGGCAGCACATTTCTCTTCAGTTTTCTTTTTGTTTTTTTCAGCTGTCTGCAGTTTTTGGAAGCTGTCATTTCCCACCGTCCATTTGGGCACAAACCAGCCCACAAGATGACATTACAGTTATAAAAATGTGTGCCATTTGGCTAGAAAATATAGGAGAAATAAGCCTAGTGTGCATCTGCTCTCCATCTGTCCCAACCATAAATAACAACCAACAACTTTTCCTTTTTTTTTTTTTTTAATCAGATTGGTTTAGGACAAATGAAATGTTGTGTAAGTAGAAAGTTGTACTGCACTGGTTGTTGCTGTTTGCTGACAGTTTTCACTCCCTAAAAAAAGGCCTGAGCAGAGCATACCTCTGCCAGCCAAACTGAAAACACCTGTGTAGGTGAGCAGGGCCTTTCATTATAAATCATGGGATGGAAAATTGGTGTAAAAACACCACAGCAATCATACTGCAGTGACACAGAACATGGAAAGGTTTCCATGAAGAAAATAGTTACTTTAAAAAAAAAGGTTTGCCTCTCTTTAGTTGCATGTTAAATCACTACAGGCAACACTTTTCAGCTGTGAATAATGAATGAATGGTACAATTTTCTGCACTTGGCCAACAGTGAGGATGCAGAGAAGGAGAGAGACGAGATGTGGATTTACTCTACAGCGTTCTCCATAAGCTGGCAGGGGAGCAGAGGGATGACAGCAGTGACACAGTGCCTTTGAATACATTTCCATACACACACACACACACACACACACACACACACACAAGCACATATCTGCTGAATCCCTAAACAGGCCATACATACATATGCATGCTTGTTTGGCATTCTGTTATCGAGGGAACTGTCAGTGAAGTTCCTCCTGGGACGCCGCTGAAGAGAGAAAGAACAAAAGGCGAAAAGTAAAACAGGTGGGAAACAAAAGTCCCATTTTTCTTTCCTATTAGTGAAAATACATTTTTTAATTCATCAATTATTCAGCATTTTTGATACATTATTCAGCATATTTAAAAACTGACCATCAGGGATGATGATGAATGTTTTAATACTGTTTGCTACGGAAATCTCTTAACATCAGTTGATTCTAATTTAAGGAAATACCAAAATACCATCAGGAGTCATGAGAGTCGTATCAATCTCCTCATCTAACTCTGAGAGTGTACGTACCCACAAACAACTGCCGTTTCACAACAACTCATTTTATTACAAGTTTGTGTCCTTGCCAAAACTGGAGTGACAACAGTGTGAAATATTAAAATACACTTTGGTGACTTTTAGGTGATCTGACTATTCTTTTGCCAAAACTTTCAAAAATATGAATCCACTAGCTACACAGAGTATTTCCACCACAGTTGTCTTTGTCAGGATGGAAAAAATTATCTCAGGACATTAAACGTTTCGACTGAAAGCCAGACTAATAAACTAGTTAGATTCAAAAGCATCATCCTATGAATAATCACACTGAGCGGCCAGTATCTGATTCCCCAATAATAAAGCACAATATCAGCATGTAACTGCTCTGTTTTCACACAGTTGTTCGCAGTAGAAAGCTAAGTAACGTGTCCCAGGTGTGTTGGTACTGTGTGCATTAGTTTTTGCCGGGGCTGCAGTTGTGATCTGACTGATATACTCTGAATAGATCCAATACTGTGTTTCCTCTGTAAAACTCGCTCACACAATAACCTTCTGTGGAGTGATGCAATTATGTTTCAATTTGATCGTTTGCCCTCCAGTGTTAACGCTGCACGCTGTATATTTCAGTGAGCAAAGAGAGATTAGATTGTTGTGGTTATTATGTTGTCAACTTTATTACTTTTTTTGGGTGAGCCACCACGCTCTCCTAATTGGATTGTGGTATTCCCTCTGCAAGAGGAAGCTCAAACCTATAAAATATTCCAATTATTAAGCCTGAACAAGTGAAGCGGAATGTGTGCCTCAATTTTATATCCTCTAAAAATAGAAACCCAGATGGACGACAAACAAGTGTGTGTGTGTGTGTGTGTGTGTGTGTGTGTGTGTATGCCCATGTGTTTGCAGTTACCGAATCAATCCCCAGTACACAATGGAAAACAATAGAGAGCAGTCCATCACTTTGTTGCACCAGATGCAATCCATATTCCCACAGCTCTCCTTATTTTTCTTTTTCTCTAAAAAAACAGCACAACTCCCGCTATTTTTGTTTTAATTTTTTTCAGTCATCCTTAATGTGTCAGAAATACAAACACAATGCTCCCAGTATGCGCACACGTACGCACACATAATATATCTTCATTAGCCTTGCTTTGCTCAGTCATGTTGCAATTAAAAAGCTGATCTCCAGAACCCAGATTCAGTCAGCTAAAGCTGAGCCAGCATGTCCCTCTTCATTATTCATTAAGAGCAAGTTAAATGAGGATATGCCCCATTTATGAATCATTACAAACAGTGGTAACTCTTAACATACATGATGTTATCTCACACACACACACACACACACACACACACACACACACACACACACACACACTCAAAGGGGTTTATACTGAAGTAGCTATTTCTTTTATATATCTGATTTCATAGTTGCACATCAGCGAGCAGGACTGTTTAACTGTTTTTTTTTTTTGTATTAGTGTGATAAAATACATTGATTTGTTGCCCTGCACACCTTTACAGGGGTTATCAGTAATTCTGGCTGCATGTACTACCAGGTATGACGAAGGTGTAATTTGTCCACACAGTCCTGAGAGGGGTCTTATCGACCGAAATAAATGAAAACACCTGTTTGTGTTTACAATGGGTGTCCAGGACCCTTTAATTACCAACATCAGCCAAAAACAGACATGCTATTGCAATATTAAATTTTGTAGACCATAAAAAAATTGCTTACCCCAAATCCGAAGAGGGAGCAGTGAAACTTCTTACCCCAATTCTTGCGTTTTGTGGGTCAAGAGTTTGTGGGTCGTGAGGCGCTTTAGCTGCTACAATGGCTCCTTCCAGCTCTGCCATAAAAGATACAAGAAACAAAGAAACATTTGATTTAATTTTGGGATTCAGAAAAGAAAGTTGCTTCATTCACTGTCAAATCAGAAAGCGAGTCAGTGTGACATTCATATAAAACAGCTAAATACACGGTGGCAAACAGGGAAGCAATATGTGCTCCAAAAGATACTTGTTATTTGAAGTACAGTTGCTGTGAAAATAAGACATTTCTTATCAGCAGCCTTAAAAAATGGGGTTTAGTCGTTAACACTAACAGTAAAATAATGTTAGGCAACATGAGGTAGCTAAAGAAAATCTCAAAAACCTTCCACAGTGCTGGGAAGTTGTCTTTTCCATTCCAGAGTATAGCTGCACCTTTTTTCATATCACAACCTGTCAGCACAAAGAAAGTAAAACATCCACAACCGTGTCAGTACTTCCAAATATAACTCCCTACTGTGTAGAGCGAAAATCAAAGTCCGTATTTTAATTCTCTCTCAGCTGCAACTGTGAGTTTGAATCCAGCATGAGCTTCTTTTTCCATTTGTCACACACACTTTAACTAATACAGCTCCAATGTTTTGAGATGATCAATAGTGAAAATGTCAAATGTGCCAACAAGTTCTGTTTTTGCACCAGTCAGACCTGCAGTTTACTGTGGTCACAATATCAAGCAGAAAAACGTCTTCTTCTTCATCTTTCAGTGATTTAAATCTCAGACAAAGGGAAAAAAATCCATCCCGCTTCTCTCTAACATTAAAAGTATTAATGGTGATCTCTCACGCTTCCCCTTGACTACAATACTGCTGCTAACGTTCCCTCAAACCTCTTCCATTTCCGTTCCACTTCACTCCAACCAAACACTGCAGCAGCTGTTGCTACTGATGAACACAGCTGCTGCAGGGTTTGGTGGACGGCCTCTTTCATGGTGCAGGACGGCAGACCTGTGGCTCAGGGGAAACACTCGCACTCTCCCTGTTTGTTCGTTTGCACTGAAATCATTTCAGGTGATAAACTCAAAAAAGAATAAGGAAGGCTGCGGTGTTAACAGCCATCCCTCTTTATGTCCGCACAGAGTGAAGTGTTTACACCAAATTACACAGCTTTAATGCTCCTGTGGGTCCTTGTTTTATCTGTTGGCCAACAAATACCTTATGAGGTCTAATATTTCTAAATAAAGGATTGCTGTTTCACATCTGCTGTAGTTATAACACCGTGAAGAGGCCAGTTTTGCTGATCTCTAATCAGGTTAATAGGGCCCCCCTACAGGTCCTTTATTTGGCTCAAACTTGTAAATCGCCTGTGATATAATCATTTCAAACCATTCAAATATTAGATGCAGCTGTCCAACACTCAGCTAACAAGTAATACATATAGACACAAACACACCCAATACAGGTGTGATCTGCATGGCTGAGATTCAATCTATTCCCAGACTGGATCAATCAGAGCAGTCTGACACACCCTAAGGAAATGAAGTACGCCAATACTCATACATATAAAATATAGAGTAAACATGTTTACATAAAAAGTGCTACACAGAAACATGGAAAATATACAAATATCTATTCACTGGTTTTCTGTGAAGTAGTTGTCGATGTCTGATGAAGGTCAAAAACTTTCTTTTTGACCTTCTGTCTGACTTCTGAGCAGAATATCTGAATACTTACAAACTCCAAAAACAAAACCCTTATAGTCACCTTGTCATTAAAAGCTTTATTTAAGTGCAATTAAACCATCATTTGTTCACTATTCATCTCTCAGGGACTGTGAATATACCTTGTTGCAGGTGACAGTGTGTGTTATACTGGCAGTCCAGGACTCATCTTGATGTACATGGTCAGTTACAGCAATATGATTTTGTGTCCCAAGACAGGATTTAATAAACGAAATGACATAAAGTTGATGTTATTCCGTTCCTGTCACTGCCAGATGACCGAATTTGTTGAAAAACAGAGAAAGACAGCCGAGTATACTGCTCCCTCTGAGAGTATTTTAGTTTCATTGATTTACTGATATGAGGAGAGAGGAATAAATGTCCCCTGGCAGTCCACCTCAATGACATACACATGATGCCAGGAAAGTGGCCTTCAGAGGGTCTGGGCTCACTAAATAATGGTTCTTCTCACTAGAATAACCTCAGTGTAGTGATAACAACAGAAGTGTATGGTTTAATAGCCCAGCCCATTAACCATGACCATGATTGGGTCTTCTAATACTTTAGCTCGTGTGGCCCAGGTGATCTTTAGGTAGGAAAAATACCCACCAGAGGATTAAATGCAGCATCTTTCAATTAATGATGCACCTGATTTGGCTTAAGCACACTAGGCTGCTCCCAGGGGCCAAAGGCTTGCACAGGTTGAGCTATTTTAGAATATTTGCTTAATAACTCTTGTTGAGACTTAAACATAGAGGACGAGTTGTTTTTACATTTCTACACTTTAATATACTAACTGTAATCATGGTAATGTGCATTACAGCCACACAGGACTGCAGTTATAACCTTTCACGCTTGGTAAAGGATGAGCTCGTTATTTGGGGGAAACCGTGTGTGAACTTTAGAGGTGTTGTGAGCTGAATTTTTCAATTTCAAATAAAAAGAGACCTGTTGGTCGTACTAGATGAAGTCGGGAAGTCACCTACATTATTTAAATTCTTCCATGTGGGACCATAAACGTTTGTGACAAATTTCTTTGCAATCCATCCGACAGCAGTCAAGATCTGAACCAAATGACACTGACAACCCTGGAGCCATGTTGGTCGCGTGGCTAAAAAAAGACATCAGGGAACAATCGGAGCGAGTTTTCTCCCAGAGAACACAGTTTACAGCCATAGATCGTGCCGGCCTGATAACATCCTGTCAGTCACCATTTCTTCACTTTGTTCCTGGATGTTATTTTCTGTTTATAAGCTAAGGATTTGTAGGTTTTGGTGGTAAATGATTGTAGATGCGGGGGGGATTTTGTTGGAGCTTATTGATGCCCCCTGCCCCTGCCGTGGGTATCTGCACATAAACCAACAACCGAGCCTGTGTGATAACCTTGTGTGCTGAATAATTTCAGCACCTGGGAGCTTAATCCCTTTATTGATGGACCTTGAGGCTGTTTCTTGTTTAACCAGATAATAAATGCACTCTATGAATACTTACAATTGCTTTCTCCAATTACAAAACACATCAAACCTGTGCATCCACTTGTGTTTATGACTACGACGATTATGTGTAGCACCACCAGTGAGTTTTCATAGTCCTTAAAGTTTAAAGAGTTATTGACCCACAACAATACAAAGACAAGAATTAATGCACCCATATTGGCTTCAAGCTTCAGTGAACAAGAGTGATTATGAAGTGTGTGTGTGTGTGTACACAGCATGTGTGTTCTTGTGCTTGTACTTTTCACATTGTGAATCTTTAAAGTGATGTAACTTTAGGAAAGTGTGTGAAATGTTGTTGTTGTGTTTGGCCTCACTGTGAGTTGGGGCGATGGTTGGATCTAGTCTCAGTGTTGAAGGTAGGCTGGTGAATATGACGTAACTACAAGACAAGTTTGACCACAGATTGGCAGCAGTGAAAAGCCAAATCGACCTCCATTGTTTTAAACTGGGAATCCTTCAAAAGGGTGTTAAATGACATTATGCGTGCATGAAATCGCTCTATAAACCTGTTAAACGCTGGCTAAGGTTCCTACTATAAGACTGAGTTGTTCAGCCAGACATGCTCACAGTTGCAGCTTGTGTTAGAGCAGATAAACACACTATTTTATTTATTCTTTACTCTTTTGCACCTGTGTTTCTGTAATTTACCGTCCAGTCTGTTTAATATTGCCGCTGTAGTCGGCTGCTGAACGTCCCGTATCAGCAGCCAGCATCTTGGATATTTACAGAGATACCTGAATGGCGCTCTTCTCTGTCAGTCATCTTATTAAACCCGCCTCCTACTACATAAACATTTGTGATTGGTTAGCCTGATAAAATGGCAGAGAAATCAGTTTGAATGGGAGAGAGGCCAGACATATCTGCCAGAGCAAATGAAACATGAGCTTGCAGATCCATCTGGTTCCCAGGCTTGTGTTTTTGGTTTTGTTAATTATTAGTTATTTTAATTAAATTATAATTAAATCAGCCTATAATGACATTCTAATGTTACTGGATAGAAGGATCTTTAATGATATTGTCCTAAACCTACATTATATATCCCACAAACATCGATGGTGACGATGACTTGCACTTGTTGTCTGCTTGTCGGCCTGTGAGCTGTTTCTACATCATGATTGAAATTCAACACAGCAATGCACAAATTCAGACTCGCATGCAGCAAACACCCACAGTGCTGCGAAAAACATGTGGAGGCATAAATAGAAACCTTAAGACAAACTGTTTGCGTCATCCGTGTGATTATGACTATGTGAGGTACGGCCTGCAGCTGCCATTCCAGTCAGTTTCAATTTTTTATTTCACTTCTGTTCAAGCTTTGATAGATGAAGTGACGTCACTAAAATTCAACTTGGTGCATTCATGTTCCACGGAAGAACTGATACTTCATATGAAATCCTACTGGGAGTTACTATCTCCCAGAGGTCTGCTACGGGTTTATTTTATTCTCATGTTGAAAACCTTGATTTTTTTTTTTTGAAGAAGTACTTAAGATTTTGGGGAAAACAAACTTTGCTTCAGGTGCATAACATTTGGTTGTCATGTTCTATCATCTCTGTGGGGTTAAACAGAAACATAGTGAGAGTTAACACTCATTTGCAGACCAGATGGTGGGTCAGGTTTTAATGAAATGAAAACATGCAATGCCGTGCAAGCTGATGATAAACAGCATCGGGTTGGATGCTCATTTATCATCTTTCCCACATCACATGAAAGCACCCTGACTGCTGATTACAGAAGAAGTAGATGTTTACCAAAAACTTGCAGATTTTTGACACGGATTCAAATGTGAGAATATTTCTAAGTTGATGCGTTTATATCTTAAATGCAAAATCTCGAAAAGTACCCTGTCGCCAGGACCATAAAGCATCATGCTTTGTTAACATTGGTAACAATGATAATATTTAATATAAAACAAAAAGTTATTAGTAGAGAAATAATCAATTAAAATACTGTAGATTTAGATATACTTATTGTGAAACTAAAGTTACCGTACTGTGAATATTGGTAACATTACAGATGAAGACAACCTTCAGTGAACACATTAACGTTACAAGCATCCATAGACAAAACACAATTGTTAAGGCCATAACCAGAATTGATTTTTTATAGGGGAATAGATACAGTACAGCGTCAACAGAGCATGAAACCAGCTTTAATTGTCAATATCTTATTTTGGATATTGGAAAAACATCTTGTCAACATCACAGCACCATTACAGAAGATGTAAAAATCTAACTCAACTTATTTCTGCACGTTTTTTCTTTTAATCTTACCACCCAGTCTTTCCACTAACAGCATAGTGAGCTGTCTGTCCTCTCAAATCTGATATCCCAGAAAGGAGCGGACACCAGAAAACACTCTAAACTTTCTTCTTTATGACATTTGATTTGAGACCATAACTTTTCCCTGACACACCAAATAGATTATTCTTTCTACTGGATTATATTGATTGTATTTAATTTACTCACTTTTTTTAATGGTGTTGTAATAGTCAAACACCATATGATGGAAGACATTACAGCTGATTGAGAAGATACTAATAGATGCCAAATAAATCCAGCTAATTGAGTCCAGCTGATTGACTTGAATCTGCCATGTATTTGTATAAATCTTTTATTTTGAAGAGGTCAAGTAGTCCTCTTGTTTATCCACCTTAAACAACTACACCTTTAGTTTCCTCAAAGCGTGATTTCACTTTTCACCATCTCTCGTGCTCACTCACCTGTCACTCAACCCCAGTTTTGTTTCTTGCTTTTCTGTCTTTTCTTTGTTTTTTCCCACAGCGCCTGAACGCAGCGCCGCGACGTGAATGCACCATAAACAGTTGAGGTGATCCATGGCAACAGCGGAGCAGCAACCAACCGACACACACACACACACACACACACACACACTCTCACACACACACACACACACACCGTAAATCTCGACACACACTCTCCGGTCTCCGCCAGTGTAACCGGAATGCACCGCGGACGAGGACTCACTCTTAACGGCTGCCGCTGGTAAAAAAAAAAAATCTCCGGTATCAAGGTGACCGAGCAGCGGGGGGAGACGAGCCAGCTGCCCGGGGAACAGCTCCACGTCGGCGGCAGGTGACAGCAGACGGGACCCGGCGTCTCGGAGCACCGAGCACCGGACACATTTTCGGTGTTTTTTTTTTTTTTTTTTTTTTAAATATTTATTTATTTTTTTTTGTTTGTGTTTCTTTATGAACGGACAAGATGGTTGTAGCTAACGTTTGTGGGGTTTAAAAAAAAAAAAAAAAAAATCCGTTTCACCCCGTTTGGTGTCTAACTGTCCGGACCCGAGCAAAATGAAACAAAATTTTAACAGTTTATGGGCTAAAAACGCTCCATTTTTTTGATTTTTGCTTTTGTTTTTTTCTTGGGGGGGAAAAGAAAAAAACCCCGACACTGTCCCGGTCCTCTCCGCCGCTCCCTGGCCGCAGCGTTTCTTTTTATTTTTTATTTTATTTCATCTCTCCTGAGCATCTGAAGCATCGTCGTGAAGATGGCGACTGGGTCGGGCTGGCAGCAGCACTACTGCCCCGCCGGTCAGGGCAAATTTACTTCGTCCTCGGCGTCCGGCGGGTCCTTTCAGTCCGGCATCGCCATGGAATATACCCAAGACCTGCACCTGAAGATGAGCAAGAAAATCGCACAGCTAACGAAGGTAACGAGGCCTGTTTCTTCACTCTGAGCAACCCCGGGGTTAGACCCCGAACCTGCCGTTCTCGTGTGAGAAAACTGGGCACCAAACTCCGTTAGCAATTCCGCTTATTTAAGTAATTCGTCTCTTAGTGGTGGACTTTCCTAATAGGTGGAGGAGATTTTGATTTTTTTATTGGATGACAGGAGTCTTGTTGTACTTTCGGCCAGCATACAACACAAAAATGACTAATATCTTTGGTAAAAATAATGAACTTTTATAATTGGTTCACACTGTTTCACTACTGCCGTATGTTGGTGGAGGGAAACTGGGAATCACGTGTGAACTAATGATTAAAGTTAGATTTCAATTAAAATACATGCTGTTGGTATTTGAATTGTATGCCGAATTAAAAAACAACTACTGTTCTTTACTAAAAAAATCCAATTAAACGCGATGAAAGCATGCATTGGAGTTAAACAGCAAAAAAGCCTAAAACTGTGAAATCCTTGAATGGAGTTTGGAGAAGATTCCAGTTCTTACTACAGAGAACGGCACGCTTGGGAGGTAGGAGCTGCCCGAGGCTGCATCCATCAATGTCGGGTCATTAACCACGACAATAATCAGATCAGTCATTAATCACCTTTGCAACACAGACACTGCTGGCATTTTGTTTTACTTGTCCATGTAAATGTGGTTCTGGGGGCCTTATGAGTAATGATGCAGCTAAATAAGACACTTCCTCCAAACTTTGAATCCCTCATGATGACAAGCAGCTCTTGAAAATGAGACACAGATTGAGAATAACACCGAGGCTGGCTGATAACTGGGCATTTGAATATCCTGTTAGTCTTACAATTCCCTTTACTCCCTTCTCATTTGCTTATTTTGAATATTTTATTCCATGCCTTAATTCCCCTGTTGTTATGCCAGAGCGTATGTTTGTTGAATTACCATTTTGATGTACAATACACTTAAATATGTATCTATACAGCAGGTAATCTTAAATTCTAGGACAATACATGCACTGTTAATAAAGTATATGTTAGATTTATGTGCTCGTTAAGAGGAATTGGCTCAGTTAAACATTTTATTTGCTGTGGCCCAGCTGACAGGGATGCTTTACTTGTACACCATACCGACCGTATACCTGTGGGCTTTCAAGGGCATTTCCACTGCTTTTTGCCCTGAGGAGCAGCACTTTCATCTCTCACATGCCAAAATGACAGGGTTCCAACTTCTAACACAGCGCGGCAACCTCTCCACAACATCCACTCAGGGTCAAAGCATGTTTGTGGCTCCAGTATGTCATTACCATCAAGCTGGAGGTCTGCCGGTGCCTCACATGTGTTCAGGTGGCTTTTTGGAGATGCCTCCCCTTTGCTACAAAAGGGTTTGACTCCTCAAATCAGTTATATCCTCCAAGGATTTCGCCGCTGACACTAACATAAGATTTGTGCTCTCAGTAGTCCTCTTTGTGCTGAGGAAGTGGAGGCTGAAAAAAGAAAAATCATAATTCAGCACCCTTGGGCTAGGTGTGTGCCAGGCCTTTGTGCAGTATGAGCTTTTTAAAGTAACATTGAAATTGAAATGGAAAAAAAAGGTGTTTTTCACCTTGTTAGCTAATTCAAGGAAATCACACACATTATATTTTCCATGTTAAAGTCTTTTTGGTTTTATGTTACTCAGAGTTTTATACAGTCATGCCCACATACACAGTTGAGCCCCTCCCTGCATTTAACACACTATAATTTAGAATTATCCGCAGCTATTGGTACTATTCAGAATCCATCACAAGGAAATGATTGTATGAAATATAGAGTATAACTATTCAGTTTAATACTGCAATGTTATTTGAAATAAAGCTAATTAAATTAACACTTTTTACAAGCTATTTTGTGATCACTATGCTCTAAATTCTTATTTGAACCTTCAGAAGTGGCAGGTTGGCAAAACAACAGAACAACAGAATAGCAGTAAAGACATTTTTTACTTTACATAAGGAATCGTAGTTGTGTCACAGTGGCTGATTTCAGTTTGTTTAGCAGAATCCAGTATGTGCAGCATTGGTTGGATAACACTGGGTTAAATTTAGTTGACAAGTGAAAAATATTAATAAGTTACACATCAGCATTGGTTCCACAGCATCTTAACTACCAAGATATGTGGATGTATTCTGACCTGCAAATGACCAAAAAACAACACAGAAAAGAAATGTCCAAAAACCACACTTATTGGGAAAAACATTAAAAAACATTCAAGTGAGCTGCCTCACCAGCAATGCTAAATATGCGTTATTAATGCACAATTCATTCCCTTCACATTTCAGTTCCTTTCTTTGAGGGATAGGCCAAGCATATAGTAGCATCAGTGTCATGAAATCTGGACACTAATGCTCCTGTAAACCCCTGCCAAGGATTACTTGTATTACATTGTGAAATTTAAAACTCATTAACATTGAATGCTTCACCATGCAGTATTATAAAGCTTAGTTTCTCCATGTGATATCCCAGTTCAGGCCAAGTTTTAGGGGCATTGGCATGTGGCTGTGAGGGGGGGTCGGGCAGTTTTATGAATACATTAGTATGTGATACGTTTCCCTGTGTTGTACATCAAATGAATCCATGAATAATAAGAATTTCAAGCATAGTAATTGCAAAATTGCTTATGTTTTACCAGCTTTATTTGAAATATCAATACAGTCTTAAACCTAGGCTAGTAACACTGAATATACTTCCTGGATGATGCCATCAGAATATTACCAGGTAAAATCTGAGGTGAACAGTATTTCCAACCAGTTTTTACCCACTAAAACAATAGTGAATGATACTTTTTCAATGTCAAGTCACATGATTCCCACACGTTCCCACAGGCGTCACATCTGAGCCTCGGATCTCCCGTGCCTTGTTGTATTAGGCCACAACAAAGCAGGGGAATAGGCCGATGGCATGCAGGCCATCTGCTCACACTGACCGCTGATCTCCGCGGAGTCAGAGCTGCGTTCAGGAATAAAAAGCATCCTTAAAACCTCTCTGAGCAGCTCTTTGACACATTACAGGCTGACTGATTTTCAGCTTCTTCCAGTTCGCCATGTCTGAGGATGACTCGGGAGTGATTGAGGCATCTGAATTTTTTATCTCATATTTTGACTGGCCTACTTTAATCCTGTTCTTGCCAGCCTGTTTGCATATTGTGATTGAACAAGATCACTTCTCTTTTTGGTTTTGAATTCTGAATTTCTTGTTCCGTTCCTTGTTTTAAATTGGGGCGTTTTGATTGGATTTGAATTTTTCTGATGTCTGACGATTATCTGCTCTTTAGTAATGCACCAGTGCGAAAGAACAGTGTGCAGCAGTGTTGTCAGTTTGACTTTGACGCAAACATCGGCTCTATATGCTTTTGCAGGGACTTCATGCACAGCCAGTAAATCAGTCATTGATTGCTATTCTCCTGTGGCATTGAATTACATGATTTGTGATGCAGGACTTGTATGCTGCCACTGTTATTTAAGACTTCTTGCAGTAATTTTTAATCCCACAAAGCTGCTTTCCGGCCCTTTGTGTAGTTCAAGCTCTGCAAGGATTTTGCTGTCATAATTTTATATTTTTTCTTTTTTTGGAAAGCCGTATTTCATAAGTTATACTCTCTGATGATTTTGCCTTTATTGTAATGCTTCTGTCAAAAAGAAGGCGATGTAGGGGTTTTGCTGCTATGGCAACAAGTTTTATATGAGTTATAATTCAGGGCAGTGGCATATAAGAAGTGGGCTGGGGATTTTTAAAGGAATAAGCCTGATTTTGTAGCCGGTCCACAGTGAATCAAGACTGAAGTTTCTGGTTGTTGTCAGAGCAAACAGAGAGGGCAACATCCTCATTTTGCATCGTCAGGGCATTGCCTTATAACAAATGTATTACCTAGCCTAGGGTGTGTGTGTGTGTGTGTGTGTGTGTGTGTGTGTGTGTGTGTACGTGTATGCATGTGTGTCATCAGCAATGCCTGACTAACTTTACTGTCAAAATGAATCAGAAATAGATCTCCAAGGCCTCCATGTATTCCATGGATGAAGGGATTGAAAGAGACAGAGATAGTGAAATACTGTAGTACGTGTGTGTGTGTGTGTGTGTGTGTGTGTACAGTGTTTGCAAGTCATATTCTCTAGTGCTGCAGCATCACAGCATCATCGCAAGCATCATCGTGCACTTAAAGATTTCAACAGAGTAGTGCTGAAACGCTGCAGGATACATTTGAAAAAACTACTTTTTAACCACAACATCAAAAACTGCTGACATCCTCCTGTCTGCTCTTCAACATTTCTGAAGCTTTGCTAAACCTCTTTAAATTCTTTATGCTATTGTGCAGCAGACACTGCGGAATCAGCTAAACCAACATGTGGTTGTATGGATACAGTACACCATACAGATATTGGTGTTTTCTATTGAAAATTAGAGGAGATTTAAAAAAAAAATAGGCTTGGAAACTACTGGAATTGAGTGAAGCTTTATTCATAATTATATGTAGACTCAGCTACATGGTCTGTATTTTAGTGCAGAACACTTATCCAAACCCAGATAATGAGAGGAACCGGTGTTATCCTCTGATAATGGATTAAGTAATATTCCAGTTTAATTGTTATCGATCAGAATTGGTCCTTTTGTTCACAGAATAAATTGTTACTTGTGTTTTTCTTCATGCATCCATCATCCCAAAGTGTGGCTCCTCTCTGTGCTTCAAAAAAATATAAATATACTGACAGATAATGCTCTTTTTATCACTAGAAATGTGTGTGTCTGTACCAGTCCCATTCACTGAGTGACTGTACTGGCTGCAAACACACAAATACATCACTTGTCATCACTCGGCAGCAACATTAAAGCCAAAATGCATGTGTGTGTGTGTGTGTGTGTGTGTGTGGGTGGGTGTGTGCATGCGTGCATGTGTGTGTTGATGCCATAATCCAGGGGTGGTAGTGCAGTGATCTGTGTAGCCCGGGCAGGGTTAGAGAGCAGATGGTCAGAGCAACATGACTCCAGACTTGGGAATAGAGTAGGGCTGATCCAGCAAGGGTTTTAAAGTCCGACACCGCTCATTCCAAACCAAATCTGCATCCTGTGTTGCAGTTGCATATTTTTAATTTGGAAAAAAATCTTACTAATATGTATCATTTCAAATTACAATACTGAATTTTCCTGACAAAACTTTCAAACATTAAATATTAGAATATCAAAAAAATATGTTAAGTGTGTTGGAAAATACCCCTACAACTATAATGTTGTACTGATGCTGCTGTTACTATTACTGTATTAGTCGTAATCAGATGTACTGTATTTCTATCACTAATGTTACAGCTATTATCACCTCTCCATCTGCTACTGTAGTTCCAATATTCCTAGTCTTAATGGGGAGCCAGGGTTATTAAAACCTTGATAATATCCTCTTAATTGAACGGAAATTTCAAAGATACTCCTAAGGCACAGATTAGAAGCAGCTACAGTAAATTAGCTATGGAGCTGTTATTTAAAGAAAATTACAGATTTTGTTTTCCTACAGAGAATTTTTGTTTTCTTTTTAGACCCAGCACTTAATGCACCTCCACATATTTCATGGAGAGGAACTGCTTTAAGTGTATGAGTGGTGTAAAAGACGCAGGGTAAGAGAGACGACAAAACAAGCTGAGTGACATCTCATTACAAGCTGTTATTCATCACAGAAAACAGGAGGTGCGAGGAAGAGCGATGCCACCGCTCTGGTCCCGAGTGTCTTTTCTGGAGGTGACAAACTGGAAAGATTGCCCCTCACGGCAGCTGAAAGTACTGGCCATGAATTTCAACTTTGTAAGCTCTAGATATAATTTTAGCAGAATGGAAATCCAGACGGGATTGGCGTGTGTGTGTGTGTGTGTGTGTGTGTTGTTAGTGAGTGTGTGCATGGCGGCCTGCTGCTGCTGCTGTGAGGAGTACAGCTTATTAACCTCTGCAGGATGCTCCTTCACTGATTGTCACAATTCTCTGTCAGATTTCATTAAGATATGCCCACACACTCACATACGTACACACACACACACACACACACACACTTACTCTGAAACACACAGAGACAGACAGGGAGAAAGATGGGGGAAAGAGAGGAGCATATTGGCCTCAAGCACTATCTAGTCCAAATAAAGCACTGCTGACATGCCTGTTGACTTGCACACACATGCTTGGACACACACACATACACAGCGGCTCATAGAGTTGCGAGGTGTGTACGGAGGATGATTTGATGAGTCATTCCTAATGTTTGACCTTGAACGTTTCCTCTGCCTTCGGACATCCAGAAGCCACGTTTTTACTACTCTTCTGTGGCCCGTTTCAGTTGGCCGACGCAACGGCCAATGGCGTTGCAGCAACAGGCGGGACGCAGAGCGACGCCGATGCACGATTGGCTGTTATATATGGCTGATTTATCCGACAAATACTCTGTTTTCTTTGTGGAAAGGCTCATGAAGCGATGGATGATGGAGGTTTGTCTGTAAACACAGCCTGTGTGTTTTTATTATTGCTGTTATGAGGTGTCTGACCTGAGCGTACTGTGGCCGGATTGTACTCAACAGACTGTGAAAGCTGCAATGAAACCTGCCTCCCTGATTCACTGAATGACTAATGGAATTTTTAAGGCATCAAATTACACTTATTGTATCATAATATATTGAATACTAGTGGATTTAATTCAAGGCTAATCATATTTGACTTTCCATCAAATCCATCACACTGTCAAATATTAACGCTGGTTTGTGACTCCACAACCTTGAACTTAATATTGAATAAATTTTGTATTAATTTGGTAGAAGCTGTCTTTTCTTTAAGTGTTTTGTTTAACTTTTTTTAATTGGGTACATTCAATCAAAATTATTAGTGCTGACATCGGAAAAGACATCCCAATTAAAAGCCCCTCTGGATGTTAGGCAGAGGAGTGAAAGAGCAGGTTGATATGGGATCAGACGCACAGGAAGAAGAAGAAGCTGATTGTACAATCATTCTTTCCCCCAGAACGAACCCTCAGGTGTTTTACACCTGTCTGCTTGTCTCTCCTCTTTTTCCACTCTTCACTTCCTTTGTGATGTCCTTCGTATCCTATCTGCTCTGTATTCCTGGCTGTACGGCAGAGAAGGAGGGATCGCTCTTAGCTCGCTGAAGTTTTAGCTCGTTCAAAGCTAAAGCAAAAATTTGTCAAGAGAACAAAACACGACTACATCTAGGAACAGGACATTTCCTTCACCACTATGAGCCAGTAACAGGCCAGCAGTATGTAACACCTCACTGCCTTGCCACAAATCGCCTGCAACTAGCCTCGCTCTGCACAGGATTGTTTAACTGCGAGGGCTTTCAGGTGATGTAACAGTGCTTCTGGTGGCCATATTGAAAGGCAGCAGCTTGTGGGCAACAGCAGCTGTGCAGAGTTGTGCCTGTAGATGTACAACATATCCACGTCATTACAGTAGGAACAGAAACAGTAGATTGTTGGAATGTCTCTGCATTCTTCAGAGTGTTTTTGTATAAGAAAAGATAATTTCATTACCAATCTATGCAACTGACTTGAGGCCACAATAATGTTGGTACATTGTGTTAAACAGTGTCGGGTTACCACCAGATTTCTAATGAAAGAAATCTAAAACTTCCCTGAACTGGTATAGAGTCTTTTTCAGATGTCTCGTGTGATACTATTTCACAGTCTTACAGATTTAGAACTATCTCCTTCCAAGCTATATTATTCACTCATTCACGTTGTCACACAACACATAAACATACATAAATATGTACATAACACATACAATCAGGAGAATAAGAGAAAACCAAAGGTATAAACCTGTTTCCATAACAACCTTTTTTGTGGGTGCATTTAGTCGGCAGAAGAATCCATATACAATCTATCATAAATGACAGCTGTGGGCCAGGTTTCCCCTCTCCTCGCCCATTTAATTTGACTTCAAACTAATGTCTTCTACCTTCCTCTATATCTGTTTATTTCAGCCAAGGAACCCGACTAGATGTGCTTTAACCCATTGTATAGCCAACAGACAAATAAATTTGAGAGTATGGCCTTAACAATAATTTATTTTTATTTTTACATGGAATTGTCCAATATGGATTTATAAAAATCAACACCTTAAATGCATATCTGAATCAACTTTCAAAAAACAATTTTGACTAAAATGCCACTGCAAGTCTAAACATCCCAACTTGACACCAGCCCACACATTTAACTAGAAAAGGGAGCTTTTTGGCAGACATTGTCAGCAGTAGCGAGTAAGCATAAGGATTTTAGAGGCTAAAGTCTGCCTCGACTTTCTCTTCTTTTCTTGGCAGCAGTGTGAGTCTACATGGCCACCAGGGACCTGTCTTTACTCACTGGGTTCTGTTTCTCTTTCCTGATGGGGCAGACAGACAAAGAGCGTCCAACACTAGCAGTTAACCCTGTTTTTGCCATTATCAAGATAATTCAGATGGGTTTGTAGGATTCAGAGAAACAACTATGGCTACAGGCAGTGGCTCCCACATTAGGTATCTGCTGAGCAAGGTGAAACACTGTCATTACATTTTACTCAGCAGGGTTTACTGAATTCTTTCATTACTTTAAACTGATAATGTTCGATAAATTCTAAGATGATGAATTTTATCAACTATGTAATTGTTCAAGTTGTAAAAAGAGTTAGATACTGTCTTTGCTGGAACAAAAAAATAAGATTTTTTTTTGTAGTTTTCACAAACTCAGTCTTGGATTGAATTCAGATGTATTCATTACATATGGGATGTATAATCTTTAGCTTCACTTGTCAAGGCCAGCCAACTATGCACTAAATATATCCAAACCCAAAATGCACAAATTCCTTTTAAAAAGGATGGCACATCTGAAAGTGACTTGTGGACAGTCAGACCTGCTCTGAAATCAACCTGAGGATAACTAGAGTCAGTGATTTAAACTGAGACTCACCTGAACACGCCCAAATAGAGAGAGAGCATCATCACTGGCAGCAGCATGATTAGTCAACAAGTTGCTGCGGTCAAAAAAAGCAGCAACACATTTTCTTTGCACTTCACAGTTCACACTCTTCGTCTCACCCCAGAAAACACAGTTTTCTTTTTTTGTAATGAGATTCACTTGGGTTAAGCACATATTGACACACAGACTAGAAACTGGCAGCAATATAATAGGACCCTACCCAATTAGACTGAATATAATTTGGACCCGTTTAAGGCCTCTACTATGAACTGCAGACAGGTCTGCAATTACGTTTTTAATACAGCGGTCTTCACTGCAGGTGTGATGTTGTAGACCAATACTTAATGTCTCTGGTGTATATTATTAGATGCTGCAATGAGAAGCTAATTTCCACGCAAGAAAAATATACAGTTTCATCTTAACGAGTCTCTGTGTCACACTATAGCCAGTCTGTGATTTCATCATCACTGAGCAGGGAGACAGCTGGATGAGAAAAGAAAGGAATCGTCTGCATATTGTGACACTTTTATAACAATAATTTAAAAGAAGCCATTGTGAGTCCCTGAAATAATATATAATCATATTGATATATATATATAAAATACTGATTATTTACAAACAAAGTGGGTTGATGATGCCTTTCTTTATGTTTTTATTTGCCGGTTCTTTCTGTTCTTGTTTCATTTAAATGAACCCCATGGCCATCTTGGCTCTTTCTGGAATTGGCAGGCCTGTTTACTCTCTCCTTCACGTCCTCTCTCCATGTCTGTGTTTATCTGTCTGTCCTTCCCTCTAGCTAAAGGACATCCAAACAACAGCGGGACTCGCTGTGACTTTACCCCTCCCCTTGGTCTGTCTTTCCATTAAGATAAGATGAAACTGATCCCTGAGGGGATATTTCGGCTATGATAACAGCAAACAGTGACCAGACAAAACAAAGGAAAATAGAAATACTTATGTTAGGATAATAACCATACACACTAGTGTAAATTGAATATATTCTGCTGAGAAATTTTAAAATGTTAAGCCTTGGGAAATGAGCAAGTGAGAAGTGAAAAACAGGAATAGAAGAGTCATACCCTGCCCATTTTATCTCTGTCTATGGAGACAAAATAGTTTTTGCTAATCATCAGTCGAGCCATGTGTCTGTAAAAGTCCGCAGTTTGTGCAAAATATATTTTAAGATAAAAAAAAAAAAAAAACATTTCCACCATCCAAATTAATTGGACAAAAATGTCAACATGTGTTGTTTTAAATCACAAAGTACTATGGGAAATCCCTATCCCTGACTTGACTCCATTAGAAGGATGATAGTATGAGAAAATAAAGTTGACCAAATCTTCAAAAGGGACCCTACACATGTGTTCCTCCATCTGGCCTTCTTTTACCCTGAGTTGCTGACTGCTTGACAAACCCCATGACTCAGCATCCCCCCTTTTAAACCAATCAGTTCTCTGAGTGGTGGTTTATGTCCAATCAATAAGGCTCATTCTCAACAAATGCCTACCTTGCTTCTCTTTGCCTCTTTGTGCCTGAGAGTAAGTTAGTCATTAGTCATTTTTTATCATTTTCCCTTGATATGTTGTCATCTTTATAGCCAATGTTGCAGCATCAGATGCAGTCCTGTTTGGCTCAGTGTAAAGTAAAGCATTAAACCAAAATGTTAGTTATCATTTGAATAGCTGTAATGCCAATACAGCTGCCATAGTGGCTCACACAGCCTGGAACTCCTTCTAAAAAACCTGCTTCCAACTTTAAAGTTTTAGCCCATTTATCTATAATTGAGCAGCCTCAGGCAAGAATGTCATGTTAAAATCCAATGGTCTAATCAGCCTAATCAAAAAGTAGGGCTGCAACAAAGGCCAGCCCCCCCAGCCCCAGTAACCAGGGAGCTGTAGATTCACTCTATTTGTTCAAATTAAAATCTGTTGTTGATATGGACACCTCGCTGCCCAGAGGAGCTGACAAACTAAAACCTGAATCATGCAGGGAGGAAAATTCTGCTTCTTCACTGCACCCTGTGTTTTCAAAACACTTAAACAAGATACACTTCTGCCTACAGCCCAATCTGCCATGTAGCTGCAGCCAGCTGTGCCATCCGCTGATTATTCTGATGTCAGTTGATGTCAGAGGAACTACAGCTAAGTTTTCTTCTCTTTGCCTCTGCATTTTAAAAACTTTAAAAACAACTTGCAAAGGCTCAGGCTGATAGACGAGCTGCTAGCTGGGATGATAAAGACGCCAGACACCCAATTGCAACTGGTTGTATGTTTGCTGTTGTTACTGACAAACTGAAACAGAAAACTGAGTCACTGGATGACAGAGGGTATCATAACTGACTGTTATGTCATACATTTTGTTGGATTCTGTTGCTGGTACTTTATGCTCATCATGCTCAAAGTTACTGCTTTAAAATGAAGAAATTCATTATAGAATTGTATAGCATTGTTGAAATCTTTCTTATATTCAAGCTTTTGGTTTATGAAGTAATTTCAATGTATTTGATCTTATTTAATAATTTATGAAATCCTTTTTATTTCTGTCTACATATTTCCCCCCTATAACTGTCTTGGGAAGTGTACATTTGTCTAAGGCAAAACATTTTACTCAAAATTACTTATATCTTATGTACATAATACATGCTTATATTGTACTATTATACCAGCCAATATCATAGTATATTATATTACCTCCAAAAACTCACTTTTGTCCGAACTATAAAGGAATTCAAGGCAATGCAAATCAATAGCTTCCCTGGTGCTACCAATCATTTTTGAAATTGTGCTCAGTTTTGAGGATAGCATACAAAGTTTGTATTTTAGAAATGAAAAGTGAGCAGCGTTATGCTTGTAATCAGAAACTGATCCTGTGAAATGAAAGATAAACACCTTCATGCAGCTCTCCGATCCAACAGTAATGAATTTCCAATAATGTTAAATCCAAAACTATCTGCATCACACAGCTGTAGCTGAGTATTGCTTTTTAGCTTTTTAATTGTTCTTTCCATAATATCTTTGCTGGGAGTGGTTATATATCTGTTATATACAGTATGTTCATGGCAGCTTCAAACTGAAAATTTAATTTAATACAAGCAGGTATCACAGTGGAATGGTTCTTATAAGTCAGTCAGTCAGTGCTTAGTTGGAATATAAAGAACAAGAGTAAGCTGAAAGACGAGGGGGGTAAATAAGATATCAGCAGGACACCGGTAGACATGTCTGATATAGCTTCAGCAATATTGTTTCTCCTGATAAAGAATGGATTTTCATCATCACCCACCAAAAAATAAATGCTTTCATGCACTGGCCCTCAGGTGGAAAACTATAATTATGATACTTCTATCATCCAAAATGTGAAACAAACTGCAATGTAAATTAAATACAAACTGTAAGCTCTGAAATTGACTGTAGTCTGTCATGGCTTTAGTAAAAACAAAGGGTTTCTTTTGACAAATGTGACATGAATAATCACACATTTTTTATTGTATTTGCATGTTGTTTGGAGCTGAAATGATGAGTCCCATTCGTTATAAAAGAAATGAGCATCACACAAACTCAACATACTTCACGGTTGAATTTCAAAACATTACAGTGAGCTGGGTGGAATTTACTTATTTTTGCTGTCCAGACTTGATAAAATTCAACATGGATTTGCCCAAATTCAGATATGTGCTACCCGTCCGAGCACAGCCTGTGTCACTGTGCATCCCTCTTGGTGTTAATGCTGCTAAGATTTCAGTCAGCATGATATGTGGACAGTCAAGCTGTGGACTCGTAGCTTATTACCGCTCCAGCAGAATGTCCGACCGGCTCGTGTTAACACCGCAGCTCTGCCTTCCTCCAGCTCGCCGTTGCTTTTTCATCTGTGTACTTGTCTGTATGACAGCTCTGCAGGTGAGCTTTGACATTCTGCCCTTGTCTTTTTTATCACCCCATTAAACAGACGTGCACACACACGTGCGCGCAGCATCATCTCGGCCTCAATGCTGCTGCCAAGTGATGAGCGTGTTGTTTTGTGTTTCTTAGACTCGATGATGCGATTACGAGCGCACATGTCCAAAGCGGACCAGTTTGCTCTCATGCTTGACGTTTTTCATGCACTGTTTAAAAAGGGTTCACTCGTTCCCATTGCGTCTAAAATACAACAAATGATGAGATCACACAGACGCACGCCCACGCAACGTGAAACAGAGAGGCTGCGGGCTACAAGTGCTATAGACACTGATGCCAGTGCTAATGGAATTCAGTGTGCTGTGACTGTGAGCGAAAACAGAGAGGAAAAGAGAGAATGAGCTATGCTTTTCCCAGAGGACCCGGTGCTGTGCTATTCTTAACACTTTCTCCATAATGACTGTCCCATTCATACATCACATCTTGTGCTACGCGGACTCGTAACGGCCTTTCCTGTGATGAGCGGTGAGACCAACATCTCCATTAGACCGCCGAGTCGTGTTGTAATTGAAGACGTATAAGACAGTAGACCCTATAGCTGCAGAGAATGACCTCTAGGCCTGTGGCTGTGATCTACAGCATGACTCAACGGAAAGTGATCACACCTTAAATGGTTTTCATGCTCCAGCGCCTGACCTGGTGCTGGCAAAGGACAAGAAAAAGGCTGTAAATCAGACAACACAGCAGGGGAGGGATCACCTACTGAGCCAATTCCTTCTAGCTTTTGCTTCATCTCTATGGTCCATAGTAGTGGTGTACTCTATACTATATGTCTGTGCTGTATGTCATATTTTACACTCAACCAGCAGACATAAGGAATACCAACGTGACACATGTCAACTAAACTGTTAAACTGAGCACATATGTTTTTCTGTGTTATTAATACTATATAATACTGTGAAATATGTACAGAAAATATTTGTTTATTAATGACAAATTAAAATCAGCTAGATAGTGTCAGCTTTGATAATAGAGTATGTTGGATTTACATTGTTTTTCATTCACTGGATGTAGGAGGGGGTGAAATGACCTAAATCCTCTATCATGGTATATGTCACTTTATATCATAATGTTAACGTATGTTGTGATATAGTAAATATTCTAGAAAATCAATTGATAAATAGTTTAGAATATCTGTATATTTTTAAGATACTTTATCACATTAACGCAATAATAACAGTATTGCCCAATATGGTGTTATACACTTATTAAAGGGATGGCTGGCATGGTATGAAGACCAAACCTCTGACAGTAGACAAATCTACAGACAGGTAACGTTTAACATTGGCTTATATTATCATATATGTTATACAAACCATCGCAATTTTGAGATAAACTTTTTACATTTGAATCTAGAACCAGTCACCTATTCGTCCTGGCAATGAGTGGAAGCATATATATATATATATATATATATATATATTAATTCACAACGACTGTAACTAGTCCGTCATACAAATAAAACACTGTGATACATTTGAAGTTGAAGATGTGTGACTTTATTTAAACCCTTGAAGCATCTACAGTACTGAGCCACAAAACTGTATTCCAAAAAAGATTTAACCAATACGTGTTTTTGCCTCTGTAAGGCCAATGTTTTATTCATATATACTATTTTCTACGGCAGAAAGAATTCCAAAATATCCAAATACTCTGTGCTTGCCTCCAGAACATTCTTCTAGTATCATGGGACACTGAAATGTTCTGACACACTTACAGTAGTGTATTTGTGCATTCATGATGATGCATGTAGTCCACTTTAACGACAATTAATTAGCAGTGCACGCAATATGTGATTATTCAAATCGGACTCGTACTAAAAGGCCAGTATCGGACCTGCATACAGTGTGTACTACGTGCGTCTAACCTTGCAAGGTAGAGTTGTGTGTGAGGAATAGACCTGCAGTGTTAAATGTTCACCACAGCCATTGTACTGAGACACAAACAACACCCTGCAGACACAACTGACAACTTTTAAGACAAGAGGGAGACATTAGGGACACAGAAGGGGACAGGGAGAGAAAGATTAACGGGATACAGAGAAGATACACTGAGGCATGAGAGAAGAGCAACAGACATCAGTGTGTGTGTGTGTGTGTGTGTGTGTGTGTCACCCAGTCATCCTCTGTTTCACAGACTGACTGGGAAGCAGGTGATGGAGTGTGCCTCATCATTCAACAGCTGTGGGCACTTATCCACACAATGAAACACCTAAAACCAGGCATCTGAGTCTGAGGTCAGATTAGATCAAGCTGTCGTTGCCACAACCAACCATTGTGTGTCAGTTTTTCTCTCTCTCTCTTTGTGTGTGTGTGTGTGTGTGTGTGTGTGTCTGTGCATTGCTGGATGTATTTGAAACTGCTGTGTTGTGTTTAGCCTCTGGGCAGGGTCGGTGTCATTCAGGGTTAGCCCATGCAGTGAAGGAGACAGCTGGAGAGAGATGGTCGACTGGACAAGCCGGCCACCACCTGGACAAACACACACACACACACACACACACACACACACACACACACACACACACACACAGAAAAAGAAAAAGAAAGAGTCACAAACACAGAGTGTCACTGGGTGTTTTGCCAACAACAGACAATGCTATTGTTCATCTAAAATTTAAATATTACTGTACATTGTAGGAGGTGAAGAGCTGGAGAGTGTGAGGATCCAGCTTAGAATGAGATCACATCGTTATATTTTGGGCTACTGAACGACTGTGGGTGGGGAAATTTGAAAAGCAGCCTAGTATCCCCAGGAATTTCATCTTATACCAGTGCAGGAAGAGATGTGCCGTTTATGTCGGGCTGAGCGTTATAGGAAAATAATGAATTGCAATTCTTTTTTGACCAGTATAGCGATTGTGATTCAGTATGCGTTTTTTCCTTCCATTTTTTTTCCTTCTCCCTTGTATTATTCACTATACACAAGCAATAAATAATTCTATAGTATGAACAACACACCACTGGATACAGTCAACGTATAAACTGCTCTTTCATGTAGGCTATGTATGGTGATTTCACAGTGCTGTTTTAAATCTCGTTCATAAGGAGTTACACTCTTCTACTCGACACACTGGAAGTTGGGTTTTTAGCCACGCGATCGTCAAACACGGCCTCGTGATGCTTTTTTAAATGCTGCAACAGATTTGTAGTGTTGCCTCCTGTTGCTACGGTAACAAGGCACGATCTGCACAATACCTGACTGTCCAGCATCTTCTTGTCTAAAACCCAAATAGGTCCAGACAACTGATGTACCGTTCCTCTTTGACTCTGACACTTGGATTAATCGCTCAGTCCTACTTCATAGTAAAGGAAAGTAAGAGTGGTAGATGATCATGTACCTTCCTGTGGAAGACCATAGCATCTTTCTCTAATCTTTACCATATTTTATGACATAACCACAACATTTCATAGTATCCAAGTGCAGATATTGTAGAAGGAATGAATTTTAAAAACATTGGCACTGAACATTAGAAAAACATTTGCGTTGAACGTCATCAGGGGTTGTGATAAATGTTCTTGCCTGGCGATAGCGCAGACAATAATGGGTCTAGTTGATTGTGTAAAGCTGACACCAGAACATAATGTTTTGTCTTGATGTCTTAAAAGCTCTTAGATAACTGAAACCTCTCATGCTGTCAAACTGAACTGAACAAACCAAACCTTTGGCAATGTAATAATAGGAAATGTGGAAAGATGAACAAAACTGAGATAGGACAAATAAAAGAGACAAGACTAAACTGAAGTCTGTTACAAACAAAATTCTTTTTTTTTGACCAGAGTTACTGTTTCTGTTCAGACCTCCGAGGTAAAAGCTTTTTCAGAAGTTTCTCTTCTAGTCGCGTTGTATGCAGCTTCAATCCCACAATGATGACAACCTTTCGGTAACCCGCATCACTCAAACCCTAACTCAAACAAATGACCATGCAGTAGACCAACACGCAAATTGTGAGACATCAGCCGTCAACAGAAGAGCAAGCTGAATGAGATCGCATTATCACATCAGGCTGAGAGTGGATTAGAGAGCGAGAGATTGTAGCTTTGGGCCTGTGCTGCTGGTGACTCATCTGACCTGATTCTGAACAGCAGCAGCAACAGAGGCAGAAAAGGACAATGAGACCCGCATCTATCACCTACCTGTCACCATATGTGGGATGTAATGCTTTCACATATGCTTTGCATAGTTTACACTGATTAACATTGAATCCAAAGCACTGTTTCTTATGTTCTTACTGTTTATTATAGAACAGTTGGTTAAATTTAGCTCAGATTTCATATGTACTTTCACTGTACTATATGGCAGATTTGAACAACTTGTCATTTTAATGTAGATAAAGCAACAATTATTCAGTAAGCATTCAACAACAATTAGCTTCAGCCATTGGCACATGTGAAAACCTCGAGGTAGCTGTATCCAGTATCCAGATATTAATGGATTTTCACATCAGACACCACTGTGTCTGCTGCCCAGTGACTTCTGACATTCAATCCTGCTGTCGAACTGAACCACACACCTCAGCTTGTCACTGTCAATTTACTCCAAACTCATTACGCAGCTGAAATGAGCAGGTTTGCAGCTTAAAATAGAGGAAAGGGTTAGTGCTTAATTTAGAAAGTTAGCTAATATTATGAATATTGTTTATTGGCTCAGATTGGATTATCAATCTTCGAGGCTAATGTTGCTCCGAGACCATTTGTATTAAATGACATATTCCCTGCTGGTGAAGAGGTGTATCATTAAGTCAACTCAGATACCAGTACAGTTAGCTCCTGTATTCTTTGTCTTGGTGTGGTTTCTGTGGAAACATCATAAAGTCCGACAGAAACGGCAAATACTCGTGTATATTGACAATAATCCAGTAGCCTCATATCGCGGCGACACAGCTGTTGTCGTGTTTACATTGAAAACAATGGAATATTTAGATCGAATATTCTGGCAGCAGACATGAGAAAACCTCCAACCTGATCTTTTCATGGACACACTGTCCTTTTTATCCATTATTGAACAGAACTCCCACATCCACACATCGGATTCTGATTTATTTGTCTCAACCAAGATCTAACACTAACCCTGACCCACTCACGAGTACAACAGGGACTTACAGAAAATGGCAGTACATAAGAGCGCAATGGCTGCTTTAGCTGAATGACGATAATTGAGGCTGTGCTGATGTGTCCATTAACGGATCACAGTGGGGGTGGGCTGTATATGCATATGCACATTATCTCAAACAGACTGATGTGTACGCAGGGGAACAAAACTCTGCAAATGCAAATTAGGTGCATTATTTTCAGTTATTATGCATGTACAGACTTAAAGCTTGACTTAATGCCTCATGTTTCTGGTCTTCAGAATATGAAGACTTTCCTTCACCCGACTATCCATTACTGCTTTAAAGACAGCACAAACGACATATGAATATGAATATGGTGCTCATTTTTTACTTGAAGTATAATTTCTCTGTGGCGGCCACCCGGCCAAGACAGACAGAAGTTTGCTGTACAATTATTTTTAATCAGTGGCAGCCTTAATTTCCATAATCGCTCCCATTAGCTCAATCATCATCTGTCCACAGCGAGTTGTGTTCCCCTATCTAGTTAGATAGCACCTGACTGCCAACCTGCCCGCCTCGCTTCCTTAACTCAATCACTGCTTTTAGTACGTGCGTCACCAGCTGAGGCAAAATTACAGGGTTTGAATTAGAAATATGTTCTGCCACTTATCTCTTTTTTTTCTGTCGTTCGTTCATTTGCAAACCCCCCCCCCCCCCCCCCACACACACCTTTTCTCTCCATCACCTTTTTCGACATCCTCCGTTTTTATAGAGGCAGCTGTGTCTAGTTACCATGGCAACATTTGCGATAAGCCTTGCCAATCAGACGTATGTGTGTGTGTGTGTGTGGATGTGGATGTTTGTGTATGCATGTGTGTGAAAGAGCTTTTAGTGTTTAAACCCCCCTCCCCCTCCCCTCCCTCCTCACCTGTCTGTGCAGTGTGTAATTACAGTCTACCCACTCACTTCTAAATATATTTCAACCCTCCACAGGCACCTGTGGAAAGTTTAAACTACAGTAGTTTTAAGGACAAAGTAAAATGTTGCCTGCTGCACCTTCTTCCAGCCTACTGCTGAGGCCGCTCAAACTTCCTCCACCCAGCTGCTTGAGGGTACAGACACTACCTGACTTCTGATGCCATAAAAACACCCACAACAACTCTCCAGCTGCCATAACACACAACCAGAGCTGACAAAGAGCTGGAACAAGCTGCTGCTGACTTTCCTTCCTGGTGCTCATCTCTTATTGCTTAAAGCTTTTCTGTGTTTGATTTTTTCATTGATTAACCGGGTGACTGGATGTCAGACAAATTTAACCTGTGAAAATCAAACTTTAATAAAGTAATTCACACGCTATAGTCCCTTTTTAGTAATTTTTGAGGGCATCACTGTTCAGTCTAAGGGAGAATAAACAATACTGTGAATAGTGTAAACCTGTTGAGTCCTACAAATCAATATTTAAATCATATGAGAATTCATATTTGACATATTATAAAATTATAAAATCATGTGGATGAAAATTAGGGTCCTCGAGAAAGTCCATCCCTTTGTTTCATCAGGACTTAAAGGAATAGAAAAATTACAATTCTCTTAGCAGCCGGTCAGGATGTTACTGGTCCTGATCTATAGTCATGAACAATAACCTCCCGGCAAACGTCAAGTTGTCATTTTTACACTTTGCTTTCTGAACGCTAGATTGTTTATCAACAGACAGACTCACATTTCTGTCAAGAGATACAATCCACTGACTAACTTTTTAAATATAAATATAAATTGGTTTCCCTCCTTGGCAAACCATCTTTGACCAAGAGCACAATCACCAGCCAGCAATTCAGTTTTTTCATTCGAGTACATAACAAGCATTTTTTGTTTTGTGTTTTAAGGTAGTTGTCGCAGTGGCATGTTAAAGACGTTGCAGTGGGTGAAGAAGTTTTATACTCAGAAAGATTTTTGACTACTTTGCATAAGCAATTAAAAACATGATCACTACGGCACACAGCCTTCAGCCAAAAGGTCTTGAAATTGCAATTTCAGGTTTTTTTTTTATCAGTTGTTGATGCAATTCTTTATCAGTTCCTTTACCATTCCAATTGGCAAAAAATACACACTTTTCTTTGCTGTCCTTTGTATTAGTTTTATAAATCATAAACAATTCATACTAAAATCTCTGGTCTATTGTTTAGTGATGAATATTTATGATGTCTTTGCAAAACATACATTTTTCATCCAAGTAGTCGTATTTAAATAAATTAAATCTTTTGCTGAGGCTGCCTGTGTGTCTCCAGTGTTAACATTACATTACAAATGCACTTGTTATTGCCGGAGGGGATGCAGCACTCGCCCTCGAGCTATCAAAAACACTGCATTCCTGTATTTTAATGCCATGCATTGCCGGAAAATGTACAGTATGAGCATATTTGCGGTTCTGCCACTGTTGCTCATAATCAAAGTTTTGCAAATATTGCATCTGGCCCTGGTGGATAAAATGTGCCCACACGCATATTTTATTTTTCTGCCGTGGCTCGAGTCCCACATGAAAACAAATTCAGAGAGCGAGCAGACCGGTGAGGAGATGATCTGTATCCACACACTCCCACGTGGGGTTTTCAGCACAGTCTGTTCTCTGGGCCAGTTGGTCAGCTCTGTCTGTCTGTCTGTCATCAAACATTAAAAAACACACACACACACACACACACACACACACGCACACTCTCCTGTCTTCCCTTCCTGGTGACAGGTGAGGGATTCGACATTTCGTGACCACAATGCACTCTGTTTCAACTCTGCCCGTCTTTACACACTAACAGACACTCTCTCACACACACACACACTTTTGCCTCTAGTGTTGCACCAATTGGTATATTGTTCATATAACATATAGATAATCAACATGTTTAATCCTACATGTCATAATATGAGTTTCAGTGTAATAAGAAAAAAAGTGAATTAAACATTTTTGGAGTAATGGCCTCTAGTCAAAGTACAATATCTTCTTGATTTTAAATGACAGTGATGTTCTCAGTCAGCTCGTAAGGTCGGACACATTTCTCTCCCCTACATGACGTCGCATTAGCTTTTTTAAATTATTAACACCAGTGATATCTGCATCGATATCCGTGATCTTGGCTTTGGTATTACTTGGTATCGAATTGAAATAAAACGTTGTGGTACAGCCAACCCCTAATTCACAGATAGAGTCTGTCCATGCTCCCAATAACGCTTCTCTTGTCCCTGACTAATGTAATTAATGTTATTTTATCTCTTAATTGTGCTTGGGTCTTTTGTTTAATTAATTGGTATATACAGTAACTATGTTAGTCCCACTGCAATTCAGAATGTTTAATTCAATTGAAACTGTTGCCAGTTTGCATGCCAAGAAGTGCCGTCTGCCAGCAATGTCGGTATTTATAAATCATCGAAGTGTAGTGCTATCCTTGTGATTTTTGGTTCTCTATACAGTACAAAGAATTTGCAGTTGAAATCAAGCTAAGAAAGACAATACTAACACAGCATCGAAATCGATTGCAAGTCTTTTGTGTATGTTTTCAATAAATGTGTATGCACGCACTTTCCTAGCAGTAGCTTAATGGGGTTTCGCTGCCAACAGAGCCTCTTATTACTGTAACTATCGCAGCATCTTTCATTAATAAGTAAACTCAGCACATCTGAATAATTGTTGTGTTCATAATGAGCCAAGGTTATATGCTTCTCTGTGCTTTCAACCGCCACATAATGATTTGCAGTATGCAGAAAGCCTTCGAGTCTGAGTAGTTTTCTCTGTGAGCGTCTTCTTCACCTAATGCTGAAACCGCCCCTGTCCACCCAACCGACCTGTGAGCCTCGCAGGAAAGAGGAAAACGAAGGTGCGCTGTGCTCAGAGAGAGAAAGATAATGCCTTCTCATCAGTGTTATCTGGGCTTGGCTGTGGCACCTGTCATCTCTTTCCAGGAGCCATGGCATTTTTATCTGCCAGCCTGTAGAGGAGGAGGGACAAACTCTGAGATTAGGTGCCGGCTGAATTGTTCGCCACAGTTGTCGGAGATGTAGTGTCTTCTGTGCTGTGCATATACGGCATTTCAACTGGGTGATTGCATCCTTAAGGCTGTGATTACAAAGCAGGATTTTTCTTTTGTCCTGCTGCTTGGAGTATTGCTAGAAACACTAAATGAGCAATACATCACTCATTCTGCTCTTTCTCATGCAGCTTTAATTATGCACCTGTTGTTTTTGCAATGACATATGTAGTGTTTTGCATCTACTGTTAGGCCCTTGTAACCACCAGCTGACACAACCAACATTATACCATTAAAGACAAGAAGAGTCACTTTGTCTTTTTAACTGGGAAAAATAGCTTTAAAGGATAAAGCTGGTGATATTCAATGTTTTTCATATTGTCAACAGACAACAGATGAAAAGCCCAAAACCAAGTGAGCACGTATTGTCTGTGAAGCCAAAGCCTGACATATCTTATTTCTCTTTCCAGTTACCTCTGCTTGTGTTCAAAGCTGTTCATTCATTGAGCCACACCGGCGCACCGGGTACCACGTTCCTTTATTTCAATAAACATGGACACGGGTTTATTTCAAGCCAACACTGTCTGGCTGCCGAAAAATACTCACCAATGCACCAAATGTGATTAATCTCCAGCTAAAAATAGTTCCCATCAAAATGCACTATTCACTCACATTTAAGTAACATTTTGAGTGTGTTCAAAACAGATGCTCTTATTTGTTTTTCCCAGGAGGTTAACAGACCTTGAAACATCATCTATAATTGTGTTTAAATCTCAGTTGCAGGCTTATATATCTAAAAATTTAATGCCTTTTGCTCGGACAAAACAAGTAACGTGGGCTCTGGAAGATGGGATGGGAATTTTGTCATTGTTTTCTGACATTTAACAGACAACACAATTAATTGATTTATGAAAAATAATAGAAAATGTATAACATACACAATGACAGTGTATATATTCAGTTTTCTTTTATAACTTCTGTTTTGCTGCATCTGCTTCAAAAACAGACAACAGAGGAAACAGCATTAGCTGTAACTGTTGCATGTAAACACACGCTTGTGCACACACATGTACACAACTTTGTGTGTGCACTGTGTTGTGTTGTGTTGTGTTGTCCACGGTCCCATCTGATCAGAGTCAAATGTTTCTCAGCCTTATTCTGCCTCTGAACTGAACACATGGGGCCACAATGCTGCAATTAGCAGAGTTAACCAGTCCACCAGCATATACACCCCCCCCCCCCCCCCCCCCCCCGCTCTCTCTCTCTATAGATAAATAAATGAAGGCTGCTGCAGTGATCATTTGCTGTTCTGTGCAGTTTATTAAACTGGGATTTTATACGCTACAGTGAGCTGTGCAGTCTGAGCGATCTGTTAGTGGTTTCTTTGACTACTGCAGACTAAGAATACAAATAGAAAATACTTGCTTCAAGCTATGTTTCTGGATTCTTTCATTCAGGCTGGTTAATTAGACATTCCTGAGATTCAAAGACGTGCGATCTGCTAGTGCAAAGCAAGGTTGCAATTGTTGATGTATGTCAATTCGGCCTGTATCTTTTCTTTAAAGATGCAAGAATTCTTTTTTTTAGTTTTTTGATCATGTGCACATTTGGGCAAAATAACTAAAAAACAACCTGAAAATGCACATCTGTGACATTTCATTGCCTTATAATGCAATGGTGGTAATGGTTGCCTATTTACACATTCAGCTGGCACAGTGCGACATTAGCATTCATTTGGAGTCATGTTTCTGTTCACTCGCACTGGTACTGAGCGAAGAGTGCAGAAAACCTTTATCAGAATTTATATGAAAATAGCTGTCAGAAACATGCTCTCCTGGAACAGAATTTATGGGTCCTAAAAAAATATAGAAAGACTGAAAAACTTTGGAAAACTGTACAATCCATCTTTCTTTCCACGTCTTCCTTTTATAATCCATATGCCTATATACCAACAACAACATACAGTAATTGCTCTTTGTTTAAAATGGGATTTGGTCTGGCCTCTGATTGGATAATCCTGATTACATAAAGCTGCATCAATATTTCTTTATTAAATGATAATTCCAGTTTATTTTAACCTGGCATATTTCCCATAAGTGTAGTTATTGTGGCTCTGTGCGCTATGCCAACTTTGCACTCACCACCTCCATTGTAGAGTTTTGCGGACTCATGCAAAACAATATATATTGTTTACAGGGTTGGCTACCAAACTCTTGGCTTACCAATTCAAGTTGAATCAATCTGTGGCAAATTTTGGTACCTGAGAGCTCATCTGCGTGAGAGTGTAGGGTAAGCTTTGAGTATAAGTGTAGCTATAGAGCCGTGTTTCACAAATAAAACAAAACTGAGCTAAAAGAAGAGTAAATGTTGCATTATATGAGGTGAAAATGCGTCAATATTGTGTTTACAACTTGCCCGCCAACCTCGCATGAATATAAAAACACAACAAACCAAACAATGCAGCTTTAAGACAAGATCTGTATCAGTGCTTTTTGCAGTGGCTTTAAAATTCACATTGGTTTCAGGAAAATGTTAGTATTTGCAGCGAGGCTCAATTCATATGCATGATCTTTACCTGCAGCCGAGATAGAACAAAAATGAACATATTGATGGAAACTGTTTCTAATTCTTGCAATCCTCACTGAAGCAGCACACGGCCAACTGCAGCATACTGGGAGGACTGTGGGGAAAACATAAAAGGCCGACTCGCACACGAGGAGATTACAGGCTAACTGTGCATGGGTGTGTGCGTGGGTCGGCCTGTGTGAGGGGAATCAGATACAGAAAAGATGGAGAAACAGAGCTAGAAAGAAAGTGAGATGTGTCAGCACAACTCTCCATAGGCTCGCTCCCTTTCCCTCCTCCTTCTCCTCCATCCGTTGCTACCCTGTTGGCTGCAACGTGGACCTCCCGAGAGTATCACATTTTCTCTTCAAAAAGCAAGAAAGTTGTCTTCTTCTCCCTGCTCTGTTCTGATATCTGCTGAGACAGGAGGAATGGTGGGGAGGGATGAGAGTGGGATGGCAGAGCAGGGAGAGAAGATTCTCAGTTGGTGTTATCTGAAACACTTCAGGGTAATGAGGCGCTATAATGTGTGTGTGTGTGTGTGTGTGTGTTGAAAGACATAAAATACAGGGTGGTCCTCTATATGAGTAAGAGCCTTTTGCAGGCTTTAAATTTTAAAGGCTTCAGGTTGGTGCAATAGTTTAAATTTCTGGCTCTCATGCTGCGGGGTTGAGCACCTTAAGCGATGAGACAAGAGTCACTGAAATACTTCATGCACCCTTAAAGCCCAAACGCACCGAAAGCAATAATTGACGCGCCTCATTTGAAACGGGTCAATTGATGCTCCTATACCGCACTTCAGGCATCAGATTTGAAATGCCAACACCACAGAATCAGCAGTATTTTAGGAAAAAGTCACTACTGAGGCAAAATGTTTGTACATTACAGATACCCCCATTCATTTTCTATACATTTCTGTGGGAGTTGTTTGGGAATCCAGCCCAAAGTGTTTTGTTTTTAACGAGGCCTCACAAAACGGTGGCTTCGAGGCACCACGTCAGGATTTGCCTCCGTCACATTTTCTAGCATTAAGGCTCCAGAAAAGCAATTTTACCAAATGTCTGTTTGTCTGTTGACATGTCTAAGGAACGGTAATGCCGTCAAACGATGTCTCACACAAATTGATGCTATGTAAAGTTGCCACTGTATTTTGCCTTTTACACCACATGATTTCAGTGATTTTTGAAAAATATATGGTGAGATTAGTTTTAGTGGATTCCCTTTGGATCTTAGAGACTATTGGACAAATTGAATTTTTGCCCTTATGATGGCGGTAGAAAAAGTTTCCATATTTCATGGCAAGAACTTCTAAGTCTGCTCCAGAGGTAGGAAAACCTTGGGACAGTCTCTTCCTATGTTTAGATAAGGATATAATATGTTTTTTGCGGCCTTTAATGAACACCATTACCCATAAGCCCTAGACATTTGCAGGCTATGAGTGATTTGAGGGGTCACGATGAGCTGGACAATAGCAGGACAGAGAGGACTCAACGCTGTAGATGTTTTTAGATAGCAAGTTATAAATAGAAAGTTTAAAAAATGACTTTAGAAGAAAGCGTCGGTGAGTTTTATGGATATTTCATTGCCATCCATACAGCCATAATGGTAGCATGGTTAAAATGTGGAGCAGGTGGTTGGATTGAAAACCAGGATGTTGCAGTTGTAACCTGTAAATGCTTCAGTGCCACTCGAGCCACCAGGACACCCTGTTTTTAACATAGTCTCACACATACACTCACACTCACCTGCCTGCTCAATATTTCAGCTGTAAATCTTGGCGTCTGCAAACTAGATGTGCTGCCAAACAGCAGACCAGCTGTCAACACGGCTCAGCTTGACAATGTATCTCTGTAAAAGGTTTTAAGTCTTACAAAGGGCTTACATGGCCTTCATTTCCTCACTTTGCATGTACAGCATACACAGTGAGCGTATTGTTCTCTCTGCCCACCGAGTTTCACCTTCAACGCCGTTCAGTTTAGAGCCATTAAGCCAAAGCCACGATCTCAGTGATGAAACGTCAGTGTGATCTATGAGGACCTACAGAGTCGGTATCCGCTGGCATACAGGTGTTTGACTGGCCGTTACATAAATTTGTTATCATCAGCTGGCTGAGCAAAGACAATCACGACAGGCTATAACCATCAAAAGACAATTTCTAGTCAAGTATTATATTGATCTTACAGCTGTACCCTGTTTATATTCATTTTTGTCCCCGGTGAGACGCAGCATTAGTCAGCACGTTTGGGAAAATAACCAGAAATGCTTCATGTTAAATGCGGCTCACAGCCATAAGGCCTATGAGAAATCTGTGCTTTAAATAGCCTCAAAGTATTTCCCCCATTTGTCCTTCACTTGCTGAAGGTTAGCTTTAAAAAAAATCACAGAGGAATAAAAGCCATATTTCTGTCACCCTGTGAGCAACGAGCAGGCAGCTCGGTGTCCCGTGTAAAATAAATACCTTGCTGAGCACAGAGACAAAAACGAAGTGCTGCATATTTATAGGCTTGGCACCTTTTCAATCAAGATAATATTGCCATTGTCCTTTTTCAATTTGTAGTTTGGCTCTAGCACTACTACTACTCTTAAAAGTAAAAAACGAAACTATTTTCTCACACCAGTGAAGAGCATACTGTACCTTTTCTACTAATTAAGATGCCAGATTCAGGCCATTTGCCCAGTTTATATTCTGGTGTCAGGTGCAATACTTGGAACAGTCCTTTTCCCATAAGACATGATAACTCAAAACTTATCACTGAGATATAAAAGACAATCCAAAACCAAAACTAGTGAGCTCTCTATCCAGAGATTTTATTTTATTTTTTTACCCTCTCCTCCCTTCAGGATCCTTTGAACACAACCATGCAGTGTGTAGTTTGCTGACTCCACTTTCTAAGATTGCAGGGCTGCCTTTAAAATTCAAACAGAATTCAAATATAACTGTACTGCTTTCATTTTAAAAGCCACTAACGTACTAAAGAGCCATTTTGAACCTATAGGGCATCCTGTTGATGGCTTTGCAGAACACAAGGCAGGTTGGATCCCTTTGAAATGGGGAGATGCTTTCATGTAGTCAATGGGTATGACATGAAAGTGGGGATTTTTCTGCGGTATTAAGTTAATTTTTCCTAAAATGGCAGTGAGAGAGGGGGAGTTTTCTTACAGTAATCTCGTCTGAAGTTCAGCCGAGCAAGTGGAAATTCAAAAAGAATTTATGAGTTAGAAGTTGTTGCTTTTCTTTTCATGTGGCTGTGAAGGACCGGAGGTCAAGAAGGAGGAGGACAGTGTTAAGGCGTCAGTATACTTAAAAAGAAGTGCTTGTTGGATCCTCGATCGTTTGAAACCTACTTCTTTAACAGCCGTCCGATGTCTGATTTGGGAGGGCTGCGTCTGACAGTAATTGTAACTTTCCGAAACAGACACCAAACATCACGCCAACCTCACACAGTGATTGACCAAGTGTGCAGGGGTGAGGAAGTAGGCAGGATTTGAACTTTTCTCTTAAGCTCTACAACTACTTCCGTTACTGTTTGTATGTACAGTCGAGCGCAACATCATGAATGCCTTTGAGGAGAGCCTGTCTGAAAGTGTGCATTGTAATCCCCATTTCTGTGATTATCGCTCCTCGCTCCTCTCTGTGACAGGCAGTTTTTATCCATTTAGAACTATAACACTATAACACGTTTGCCTTTAGACGTGGTCGGACAGCACTGCGTGCCAACTAGTTTTTTTTTTCACAAATTCAGCATCCTGAAGTCTATAAATTGTCAGGTATTCTGATGATGTATGCTTTTGTTTGATGGCATTCCACCTACACTTGAAATATTTAATTTTAAAAGCGAAAAAGTTAAAATTCCAAATAAAAAGTGACAGCCGTAAACATCGTAGCTTTAAAAATGCCGACAATTATGTCTGCTGTGAAGTAGACACTTAAAAAGGCTGAAGCATGCCTGTTAAGACAGAAACATTTACATAATTTATATTATGTTCTGTTTACTTAACTGAATCATCAGTCACACCACAATGTCTCAACATCTCCATGGCTATCATCCATTGTTAATTGTCCCAACCGCAGGATAAAATTCTTAATTTGTCAATCTTTAAACTTCATGTTGATGAACATTTCATCTTTTATTTTGCAAAGTGCCATTTTGCAGTGCAGCCATGCCTGACTTTGACGCTGATGCTGAAGTGGGAGTTTCAAGACAACATGTTTGAAACCATGACAGGACAACAACAACAACTGGACGTGCATAAAACTGCATGCTGTCAATTTACCACTTATGCTGTCAACCTATCACAATTTACAGCTTATTGTTAACAATTATTTACTGTGGTGATGGATAGTTTCATTTATAAGACACATTTAGTGGCTTACTGGTAAAGATCAACAAGCTTTATGCAGAAGAGTCGGTGTAGCTCATTACTCGTTTTTGTTTTTTGCCAATCAATTTGTGAACAGCTATTATATTAGTCCTAACAAACTGGATCAGTTAAATATCTCAATCCCCTGCAGCCAATCTACGCCAGCTCACAAATATCCTTTTGCTCACTGTGGTCTGGTGAGGCTAAATTGGCATTTGCTTGGCTTAGAGACATCATCAGTGGATGTAGACCAAATTTACTTTGCTGCCGCCTGGTTCAGCCCTTTACTGAATCAGTGCCACAAACCAAACACAGCGTTCAATTCAAGCAAAGAAAAACTGCAATGCACCTTATTGGCATTATCTAAAGCAAGCCCCATGGTTTGCTGATTGGTCCGGCCTCCAGCTGGGAGATGTAAAAGCATTCATGGCTTTGCTTTAAGTTGATTTACTGCTGTGTTATATCAGAGAGCAGCAAAGCAGTCATTTGGAAGAAACTGTAGTGATTATTGCATTGAATAAATGCACAGAAATGAAATCTCTTTACAGCAGTGAGATAGACCACGGTGTTGTGAGCAGGTGCGGGATTATGGGAAAATGTAATAAAATGACAGCATGTTCTCAGAGAAAGGGCAAACAAAGAAGCACGCTCTGACTGAGAAAATGAACTCGCAGTCCTGGACTGGATGCTTCCCTTCCCTGTAAATGTAAACAAACACTTGTTTTATACCTTATTTTTCCCTCAGAAAGAACTAATGTTTGAGCATTACATTACGTAATACATTTTTTTCAGTATTTAATTTACTAGATTCACAAACATGGAGGGGATCTGGGTAGGAAAGCTCCAAATCCTGGGATTATTTCCCTGTGGTTGATCTTCAGGCTGAATACGCAGCGGTACACGGCATCTTGGCAAGAACCGTTGAGCTGCTCAGCCAGCAACCTAATCAAGAACACATGAAGGTGTGGCGGTACACGCATAGGACGTTACAGTGCGCTTTCTGTGCATGAACAGTGTGAGATCTTTGATGTGCTGGTGGATGGACAGCAGCAGAAGCCCTCCTGTCATAAATCAGACCAAAGTGGTCCAGACTCTGTCATCTTCTACCTTCTCACCCCCTTCAGTCCTGTGTGTTTGCCAGGCTGCTCACCTGTGCAGATTCCCACCAAACACACACTCACACACACATTTCTGTTGCCCGTGAGGTGCGGCTGATGACGGAGACAGAAGAGCTCCGGCTGAAAACCATTTTCTTCTCTTTCTTTGTCTGTGTTCTTGTGGCTCTCCACTCCTGCATTGACATTTTCTGCGATAAAGGTAGTGATAGAAACACACCAACACCTCACAGCGTCGAAGCAGCATGTCACCGAGAGATTAATCCTGCCTCTGCCTCTCTTTCCACCCTCACACCTCACACAGGATCTTCCCTCCTCTCCTCTATGATTAAACCACACAGAGAGGAGTGGATGAGGGTTTTTATTTTTTTTAATTTTTTGGTAGCAAAACACCTGAGAATGAACATGAAAGAACTGACACAGAAAAAAAAAAACACACAGCCGTCCCTTAGATTTAAAGTCTCAGAAAAGATTAAGACAGTTCATTTGCAAATACACATTTAATGAATGCAGTTACAGCTACAAACTTGACATATTCTGTTTATTTTTCTACAACAGCAGCTTAGTGATTTCAACTTAAAGCAGAATCAGGCATCGGGAAACACATAAAACGCATATTGTTTCCATTAAACCTGTAGGTGGATTCAGCATCTTTGTGTTGTGTTGCGTTTTAAAATGTGTTGTTTATCGAGTGCCACGTGTTGCTGTTTATTTTGGTCTGTGGGTCTGCTGGGACATTACCAACCACAAGACTAATGTCATGTCACTACCACATAGCAATCTGCTACATTTTGCAGGCAAAAAACAAACCGGACTACTCCTTTAACAGCTATGACGTCCTTTGCAGTCTATCAAAACCTGAGTGCGGCTCCGAAAAGCCACATTTCAACGGTCGGTCACGCTGCCTTTGTGAGGGATTTAAGCTTCCACTACATTCTGTCCGTCCAGCACAGGGGCGTGTTGTCTATAATTCAAATACACACATCTCTCGCTGAAACTCACTCGCGCACACACACACACACACACATTCACAAACGTAATCGGATCACCGTGTTTTCCTCCGAGCCTGTTGGCGACAGCGGGGAGAGAGGGGAGGATGGATGGAGGGATAAATGATAAACTCCCTTCACTTATTTAATCCTCTGCTCCCACCCATCCCATTCTGCTCCCCTCTCACGGACCAAACAGAATGCGAAGGGAAAGAAAGAGTTAGTCAGGAAATCTCTTAGAACAGATGTAAACTAAATAGAACCAGCAGTAAAAACCAGAAGGGTAAGATTAGGAGGAAGTTAGTGTCTCCATTCATCCCTCCTCCCAATACATTAATCAGGCCTGATAAAGGTTGTCAGTTACCTGCTGTTCAGCCGCGTACTGCAGGCTCATGGTTGTCAGCCCCTCGCATTAGTCCTCCAGTGTACTGTATGTGGAGATTTTTGTTGTTTTAAAAAGGAATCTGCCAGTTTGATCCATTTCACTTAACAGTCCTTGACAATGTGCTAACCAGTACAAGCTGATGAATGAACTGCAGCCTTTCGCTTTTCACGTGGTAATTGAACCCTGAGCCAATTCAGAGTCTGAGTGGTCAGAAAAAAGAATGAGATGGAAGTGAGCCAGCAGATCAGATAGACAGATAACAGGATGACTGGATAGGAAATAAAACCAGAAATAATCAAGTTGCCCAAGTCGACGTGTTTCTGGCTGCAGGCCATCGGCTCAGTGGTTCATTTGTTTGATGCTGTTTGTACTGGAAGAACAGCTGCAGATGTAGAACAGTTTAATGACAGTTATGCTGATGTCAAGAACTTTAAAAAGCAAAAACACCCCCCCCCCCTTTTTTTTTTTTTACAGTTCAGTAGTTGTAACAGAAAATTGAATCATGTGGTGCACATCTGCAGATAGAGATGACAACAGGACAAGTTAGTGAATATGACACACACATGTATTATTAGCTCTGTGAACTGCTTTCTCAAGGTTGAATTTATTGTTATTCTTTTACAAAGACAGTAAAATACACGTTATTACATACAGCACATCCATGTCATTGCTGCAGGGCCAGAGGAAAACAAAAAGGAAAGAAATAAAGCTGATAGTTGCTGATAGTCGCCAGTAATATATAGCTTTGCAACCCTATCACCAGACATTACTACCATCCACCTCCTCACCTTCAGTAGCGCAGTTCTTCCTTCATTGGCACTAAACATTGACGTTGGAAGTCAATAGTGAGGTGTGAAATCGTCCGATATGGACTTAATTCCCAGGGAAAGTAGGTCCGGTACACGAGCATTTTTTCTTTAATTGCTGTCTCAGATGTTATATTGACAACAAAGGCTGAATGAAGACAGCGAGAAAAGAGGAAAAACTACTTTCCAGCTACCTTCAATAGTAAACTAAGTCCTTAGAGAGGGTGGGATGAACCCCTCAGTCCGCCTTAATAAAACCTGAGCAAAGAGCTGTTGTAGAAGCCTGACACTGAAGACCTGTGGACAGATGAAAGAGACCGGACCGACTGTAATCAATTCCAGGTCTCTTCAACACACACACACACACACACACACACACACACACACACAAACACATAGGGTCAAAGCAGCACCCAGGCTGCATCCCAACTGTATCATTGACATCTGAAAGCTAGAAAAGGGGAAAAGGCCGAGACGCCAACTTTGTTCTCCATGTGGCTCCAAGAATCTTCTTTGACAGCTTACTTCACCTGTTTGGACTAACCCAAATCAGTCAGATTTCATAAGTTACAACCCCCAAAGCATCATAAAACGAAGATTATTAGGCCAAATTGCAGCAGACGGCAGATATTAACTTATTGTTCTTTTAAGTGTGTGAAATTAAAATGTAAAATAATATAAAAAACATATCCAAAAGTTTTGTTTGGAGAAAGGCAAATTGATCTAACACGTGGTGTGTTAAGTGAACTTACAGTGTAGTTGCTCTTTTGCAGAGTATCTTAAAACAAAATAATTTATTTCAACACCTCGGTGCATTATCAATATGGCCTGCAGTATACCTCTAGGGTTGAAATGTCTCAGCATCAAGTATAGTCACTATCTCTCTCTCTTCATCAAAAACATCAATTTAGAAAAACCTGCCATAGCTGCTACACTATACAAATAATGTGCAGAGTAACACTTTTCTGAACATTAAACACTGAGTTAGTAATCATGATAAAGATATGAAATCACGTAGTGCAAACCACACAAGGGCCTTCTACTATTGTGTGTGTGTCGTACAAATACATTATCTCTTTTAATTCTGCGACATATGCAGGAATCACTGCATCTGTCACAGATAAACCTGCCTTAATGCTAAATATTAAACCACTATTAAACCATCAGAGAAATGAATGAAGCCCGGGCATCTGCCTGAACACTCGGCGTGTGTCTCTGCCTAAAACTATGAAATCATTGAGCAATATTAACAACAACATATTGAAGATGTGCTGCACATATTTTTTCAGAATTTCTTTTTCCAGTAAAACTGTGTGTGTGTGTGTGTGTGTGTGTGTCTATGCGATGTTTGTTTGTGTGTGTTTGTGTGTCAAATAGGCAGAAAGAACAATAAAATGCACTCCGAACTCACAGTAAACTAATGGCTCCAGATGGTGCTTATTATTCAATTAGAGACGTCTTTACTCTTTAGATTATGCAATGCAGTATCAACACACACACACACACACACACACACACACACACATGCATACTACAGTATTTCAGATTTATTGTAAACATATGTTATGCCAGATATGTTTTGTTTAGTTCTATTTCTTCCGTAGAATCAGGTACCGAGGCCCAGATTTACATTTTCCTACAGAAGCTTCCTTTTAATAAACCTGAAGATGTGCAGAAGTTTCAGTAAATCTGCTCCTGTGCTAAATTAAAATGGGCTCTTTCAGTCGTGCATTGCTGCAAATTAAGCCATTACAAGTAGAATTTGAAAACTGATGACTTCTGTTTAATCTTTTTAATTTAAACATTTCATGTCTCCCGTTAGATGACTTGTTACTCTCGTCCCTGCCGTCTGCACAGAGCATAAAGAAAACGAGGCACTGAGTAAATAAACAGGGACAATCATTTTTCCCATCAGAACAAATGGAATATTTAAGAGTAGAATTATAATTAGTTTAACAGGACTATCTCTGTTCACATGATGTTCTGCCTGATTTGTGACAGGTCTTTCATTTCCACTGCGGTGGGTAAACTGTGTGACAAAAATTGTGTTGCTGCTAAATGTTTCAGTAATAACTCTACAAGCTGCCATCAAAATCATTGGAATTTATTAATAGTACCTAATGCTAACAAAGGATCTCCCTCACTTCATATTGACTCATGTCTTCGTGCCAAATGTTGACGACACAATGTCTGATTGCATTGGGAATCAAGCTGGAGACGTTTTTTGGAAGTAGGAAGCACTTTCACAAATCTTTTTCTGGACAAAAATGCTTATGCTCATATTTTTGGACAAAATGTCACGACCAAAGCATCCGAATGGAAAATATTCACCTTGAAGCAAAAAAAAGCACTATGTGTCTACATCTTTTACTTGGAATAGTGCAAAGCAGTGCTCTTGAGGCTCTTATGTTGTGGTGTAAGTCAATTTATACATTTTTCTGGAGCCCTTTCTGTGTGATGAGTTTTATTTAGAACAATATATATATGTAAATATTCACATGAACATAGACCAAAGTCTGTATAAAACTGAGGCATTCAAACGTTATCGTCTCAAAAACCGTGGTGAGTGGCCTCTTTATTTATTTAACAGTGTTCAAAAGCTATGTAAGGCATTTGCATTAAAAGCTTTCCCAAAAACAGACCAGAAAACATGTACAGTCTGCAGTGAGCCTCGCTTCATTTGGTTTTCTGCCCAGATTCTAACAAGCAAGTCACGACTTTGTTTTCCGTTTACTTAGTATAATAGCGAAAGAGCTGATTCGCTGATCACAGATTCTGCATTTAATTAAAGCCAAACTTTGCCTTTTACTCATCGGCTCAACCCCGTCTCAACGGCACCAGCACTTACACCACCACAGAACATCCCATAATTAGCTGACGGATTAAGGTGCACCTTACAGTTTAGCAGATCACAGCCACGCATTATAATTAAAGTAATTAGGCCTGGTATCTCTCTCTCAGCTTCGTTAAATTCAGGCCCAGTAAACGCATAATATTGAGGCTGTGGAAATGAGATGGCATGCTGCCTCGATGTGAATTTTTTTTATTTAGAAATATGAAACTTTTGGATAGTACAATGGTGATTCAGCACATTACAGATGTGAGGAAGAGCAGATACCAATATAAGCTTTAAACTGCAAATTGCTGGTGTGTATTCCCTTTTAAAATGGTTATTTTTCATGATGCTATGCTGAAAAGAATGCACAAATAATGTATATGCATACCAGTGTGGACCCTAGCTGTACTATTGCACTGGAATCAGTCTGGAGGCAAACTGTAGTAGTGAATAATCCGTCTGTCAAGTAAACAGTCAAATTATCCATTTCATCTGTGATGGATGACACTAGACTAGATCCTAGATTCATTTTTAATGAAAGGCCAATATCAGAATAATGTTAAATCTATATATAATTTATAGCTAAAGATGAGAAAGGGCTGGAAAAGTGGAGCAAGTGAGCTACACAAATCAAAGACACACAAAACAAAGATGACCATAAACAGAGAGTAAGCACAACACCCCAGGGTAAGTTTGGAGACTCTGACTCTTGACTATGATATCTTAGGAACATACATCCGTATCTGCCTGTACACCTTGATTTAAACATAGAAGGTTCAAATATTAATGAATATTAAGTTTAGTGCAGCAGGGTCGACGAAGAATAAGAATTATCAAACCAGAAATTCCTGTTACCACAGTCTTCACTACTCAGAATTAGAAATTAAATTTCCAATTAGACAATGATTAAATGATAATGAGTGTAAGAAGGTAATGATAATTACCCACTAATGTACCTCTCTGCAGCTCAGGAGGTTTATGCACTCATGTCTCATCATGTTGTTCAGCCAAGAAGTATTCAAAACCATTCTAGTGATCAGACAGTCACAGTTACACCCGGGTATACGGTAATTTTGTATACAGATAAACAAAACAAAAGTTTTGGTCAATAGTACAACAATTTTAAAAGTTGTACTCAAAAAATCACATCTTTGGCATTACTGTTTTATCCCTAAATAGGTTTTTGTCTTGAATAAGCTCTAGATTTTAGGAGATGCATGACGACATTAATGGGCAACGAAACAATACTACAATTAAATCTCAACTCAAGGTCCACTTACCAAACTCTCAACTACATATCATGGTCCTCCTGCCATCAGATAACCTAAGTGTGAGATGTTATTCATTCACACAACATATCAATTCAGTTTATTTAGCAAATTCTAATTTGCTGATGAAGACCATGAGATAAGATTAATAGACCTTGAGTTGAGATTATTTCGTCACACAAACTGATCCAAAGGTCCAGAATTAATTGTTTGCTCAAGGAAACAAAAACATTTTTTTCAATCAACCATAAAATAAATAAGTCAAAGAAAGTAGAAGAATTATTGAATAGGTAAGGGTTACTTTAGTCAAAGACACTCTCCCACTCCTAAAGGAGACCAGCGGGTGAACGAAGGGTTAAGGCTCGAGATAGAGAGAACTGACTGAGGAAAAGGGAGAAAATGAGGCTGGCCTCCATCAACAGAGCGATAGTCTGATATGCAGCAGTAATGATGAAGTTAATTGCTTGCTAAACCAGTTTTCCACTAAACTGACTACCTCTGCAACAGCTCCGTCTCTAAAAGGGATCTATCAGTGAAATGACACATCAATAGTTGTTGCAGCAATTAAATGCTGCGTCTCCCCGTTGCCCTTTTTTCCACACGGTTAACGATTTTATCCCCAAGTGTGCAGAAATCAATACACTGCTAAAAAAATACAGTCATTCATATCTGCAAGGCTTTACGTTTGAGACTCCAAGTTGCTTTTCAAAATGTGAAATAATGGTGCGGGTCCCAAAGATTGTGACGATCATAATGTTTGTGACGGCTTTTTATAATATACTTCCTCGTCTCTTTTGAAATGTTTGGAAACAGCTATGGAAGGTAACAGAATCCACCCGCCAGCACCTTTAAATCTCACTGATAAACATGTCATATCTCCTTTGTTTAATCTGTACAAAAACCAGTGTAAAAAAACGTCAATTTGCCGAGGGGATTGCGAGCTGGACTATTTCTTGGCCGGGACCATCAACTTCCTGGAGTTTCTCAGCTGGTTGCCTGGGAACTGCTCAGAGCCAAGAAACAGTTTGGCATGTAACTCCTGGTAAAAGTGAATTGTCATTTTTACACTTCAGCTTTCGTACGGTTTTTAACAAACAAGATAAAACGTGTTAATTAGGGAGCTTCAAAAGGCGTTGGTGGATTTTGTTACTGTTGGACAGAGCGAGCTGTTACCCTCGTAGACTGTAAATAAAAGATGGACGACGCGTGGCTCCACTTCCTCTCGCTGTACAAAAATAAAGCCAAAATATCCCAGATACAGGCGCTGCCGACTCGAGCTGGTGACGTGATTTGAAACCAGAGTTTGCCCTCAATTGCGATCGTTATCATAACTGTCAATTGTGACGTCATACTCCATTTTTTGAACACACATCAATTACAAACTAAAATAACAAAAACCATCTTTGGGGAAAATGAAGGTGTAATCCGCTAACATGGAGGGGGTGGGGGGTTTGTGACCTGCACTCATAAGAGAAAGCTCTGCTGCCACAGGGTGGAAAACGACTACTGGCTAGTGTTAAGGTAGTGAAATGGTCGTCATTAGACATCGTGATTATCATCAAAGTCTCATCAGTGGATGGAGATGCTTGAGCTGAGAGATGAGGAAGGTGTGTGTGTGTGTGTGTGTGTGTTCAGGCCTGAGAGAGTGAAATAAGAGGAGACTGCAGCCAGTCAGGGTTTGTTAGGAGTCATTAGATCCTTGGTTACCAGCACCTTTTCATCTTTTATCTCTCTCTTTGATCCGCTGTGAAGCCAATGACACCAGACTACAGGAACAGAATTTGGCACCTGCTGTCATTTTGGCATTCAGCTTTGGATGCAAACCATCCTAGAGTTTGTTTCTTTGGTCTGTAGGTTAGATACTTTTGTTGTCCTTTTGTTGCGAAGGCTAGCAATGAGCTGTGTGAATGGACTTCCTTTTAGTAGCTTTCATCCTGCCAGTTAAAAGAATTTGGCAGCACTTTGGAGTCTAAACAACCCCCATTTAATTTAGTTTAACTTTTAGCAAAGATTGACCTTTACTGTTTACTGTGTGCTGCTGTTCATATTGCTTCCATGAAGAAATGCTGCTAAAGTTTCTCGATACATGAGGCACTGCTGGATATCTGAAGTCAATACCAATTTTCACTTTATCCATAAATGCTTGTTTTTTTGTTGTTGTACTCTACTGGCTTTACAGCCCCACTGCTGACAATCTACTCCACAGTTCCCTCGGAAGAGGCTTTTATTTTTCGGTCTTTAGTGCTGTTATGGCCAAATACTCCAGATTTTGAGTAAATCACAACCTTCAACACTACAACCTATCCTTGGAGAGACGTAGAGCTACAGTATGAATCCCTTTCTCCTCCTGGCTTTGGAAAGGTAGCAACACATCAACAAGATACAAAACCTCAGAATAGTATCTGGCAAAAATCTTGATCATCTCTGGGAAATGAACGTGACCCACTAAGCAATTCTGGCAGACAAAAGAAAAGTCTAAAAATACCATTCAAAAGCAATTTAATGCGACAAAATGTGAGATTTGAGAGGTTTGGAAAAGTGAAGATGAAACAGCATATTTTGCTTTGATCACTACAGCATCTTTTCTTTTATTACCTAATTAAAAAGTTATGACTTACCTCCCCTGTCAGACTTTCCTCACAGTGCTTTTGTTGAATTGTTCTGGGGAGATTTTGTTTTTGTTCAGAATTAACTTTAGTGCTTTTTGGTGGAGCGTTGGTGCATTATAGTAGCCAACAACAGACAAAGATAAGACATAAAGGGGGAATGTTGTGATATATCTATCAAATAAAAAACATTTGTAGTGTTTGAATTGTGATTACTGGATAAATTAACTTTTTATCAAGTTGTTTTTGTTGTTGTTTGAATCCTTAAAGTTAAATTTTCTTAAAACAAGTGAATAAATCTGCCTGTGCAGTAAGAATATTTCATCTTGTCTATACATGAAGTTGTTTTTCACAAATCAAATGTAATTGTTCTTGATTATTGTACAGCTAGACGCCTTATTCTTTCTTACTTTGACATACAGATACTCATCTCTACAAAATATATAAAGCATGATGATTCTTATTGAAAACAGGTTGAAATATTCTCACAGCATTGACTCTTGATTTTAAAAACCAAAGCTGTGGTGACATGAAATAATAAGTGAAAGGTTAAGTCAGTGTAGTCTTTATCTCTCAGTTTGACTTCTATTTCTATGTAAATAATGTAGCTGTCTGTGTTGGTTAATATATCCGTAGACATTAACATTCGTTCTGTGTATTCTGACATCAGTTAGTTTGTTTGTTGAACCTGTTTTCTGAAGTTTATTTCGACAAGCAAATATCAAGATTACAATGCAAAATTTCCACAACTTGACATTTCCTCCTTTCTAACAAGTACTGTATCCAAACAAAGAAGACAGAAAACAGATAAAAGAAAAGTACAAGAGAGAAGAAAAACACAAGTTTACATCTCTGGACTATTCTTATGAAGGTTATATAGTTATACGGGTTATACAGTTAAGTTTGAAAAGTAAAGTAAAAGTGAGCAGAAGGAACACAAAAGCCCAATTTTTTCAGCTTTTACAGTGTTTGACAGCAGAGTCATATTTCATCAAGCAGCGAGCAGGGCCTCAGCTGTAGCTCGGCCGGCGAACGTCTCGCTGAGTTTCTCAGCTGTGACTTTCTCCCAGCTGACAGATTAAAATTTGTGGCATTTCGCTGTCACCGTATCGATCTGCCTGGTATCACCGTCATTTATGCAAACCCTTCCAAGGACATGAACCGATCGACCCGAGGAGATGAGAAAGGATCACTGCCACCATCTGTTACACTCTGTGATTTTCTCACACACTCACACCTTTAACAGTGAGAGTGGAGACTCAACAGAATAAAACGAAATTTAGACTCGCGGTGCAGAAGAGTAACAACGTGTAATACAAAACAGGTTACAGTACTTGGGTTACTTCAGGTTCATGTAAACTGTTAATGAATAATTAACATTTTGAATGCATGTATGTAGGTAAACGCCTAAAGTTTAAATGTATGTTAATTACCATCTACCAGAGCGCTAAACCAAAAGCAATGACTGCACTAATCAGAACTGATAATATTTGATGACAGTGCAGAGAAAAGGGCAATTTTTAACATTTCACAAGTGATAAATTTGTATTTTACGATCTGACATGTCGCAGATATCTGGTGTTGTGACAGTTCAAGTCGTAAACTGTGTGTACCTACAGGGTGCCAACACAGCACCTCGACAGAGAATCTTAATTCCGCCTTAAGGCAGGACTTCCTTTAAGGCTGTGTACTACCTGAACACGAGCACAGTCTGGGAGTAAGCATTGCCTGAGAGGATCAGTCCAGGGTAAGATAGTCCTCGAAATTCTAAATTGTGTGTATTGTAGTACTCACAAAGCCCTAAAACTCAGGATGGGTGAGTAGTATTTATACATACTATATATTGTATAATACTTGCAGCAGAAATTTGTTCTTTTACATTAAATCAAATTCTTTTCATTAATAAGGTTAAATTCAAATATTGTTAATATTGACCCAAAATATTGGCTGAAAATCTTCAAACCCTGAAACCCCGTTGAAATAACATTGATTTTGGCACTTTGCTGCCCTGCGAGATCCAGTATCTGTTGTTCCCTCATGATGACGACAATGATGATAATATTGGCAGCCTTTGTCTCTCAGGCAGCAATGATCATTGTAGTGTTTGATACACACACACACACACACACACACACACACACACACAGACAATTGTCTCTGCCTCCTCGTCTCTCTGACCATTTGTCAGGCAAATTACGCTGATGAGTTTGGACACGGGTGCCTGCCTTCATGAGGATCTTGACAGTCTCTGGTGTATGTGTTTATTTGGATAAATGTGTGTGCATATATGTGTTTGTTATTTTGCTCTGTGTGTGTGTGTGTGTGTGTGTGTGTGTGTGTGTGTGTGTGTGTGAGAGATTTGTGCATTTCATCTGCAGAAATGTGCTGACGACTCTCGGGATGTGAAGGAGATTTTAGCTCCTCTAACTGTTACGTCTGCTCCGTTCACTTCCTGCGCTGATGAGAGACTGAGACTGAGCTGACTGAATAATTTACACGTGTGGAGGAAGAGATGTTTTATTTTGGAGCAAACTGAATTTTCTCAGACTTGTTTGGCTCCTTGTAGTTTGTCTCTGATCTCGGACAAGAATTCCTCATTTGTGAACATGAAAAGGTAGAGAAAGAGACTCGGCACGAGAGGTCCAGATGAAAGTACACATTGTAAAACCTTAGCTCATACAGATAAACTACTTAACTTTACTTAACCTTCCTACTGAGACAGTAAACTGTTACTTTTTCAGACGAAACCTGCTAACGGTTAAGTCTTGTTTCACAGTAATGGGGGTTGAATTAAAAGAGAAATAATTTTAATACGCAGCATACAAACAAAAACTGGTGATCATATTCACATTACGAGGTCAATGAAAATCAGATAACTCCCATGGCTGAGTGCCTCTTGATTAGAATGTGTTTAATTTCTCTTATTGTGTAAAGGTCTGCGGCTGTCAGGGAAAACACAGTGAGTGTGTGTGTGTGTGTGTGTGTGTGTGTGTGTGTGGGGGGGGTGGGGGGGTAAACAAATGGGAGAAAAAAACACCACCACTTGTCAAACTAAATCCTTTCATCTGTCACCAAGGCATAAAAAGTAGATGCCCTTGATTCACAGAAAGCTCTCCTCTTTTCTTCGCTCTTCCTTTTTTCTAATTCTGTTGATGGACTTTGGTCCGAAGCAAACAAAGGCTCTTTAGCACCATCGCACAGTTCAATGTGCTGAATTATTGACTTGGTCTTTCAAAGAGGCAACACATAGCTTTGTTACTCGCGGCGGGGAGAGAAGCACGGGGGGGAAGAGCTCCTCGTGGTTCTTCATGTGGAAATGTAAAACCCATTTCTGTCCCCCCTCTCTCGCTCTCTGCTGCCTGTGAGCAGGGGATCACTGTGCTGTCAGATTATGGCTCTCTGGATGACTGCATGTATTTTTGGGATGGATTTAAAGGTCAATCTCATGCACAACAGCTTGCTTGTGTTATTTTTATCCCCAGCAAATACAAGGCATCAACCAATTTTTAATTTATAACTGTGGGGCACCGCTGATGCTTCCGAGCTAATACTGGAAACATCCAGGCATGTATACAGATATACACCACAGCTCATTTACTTTTCATATTTTTTCTTGTTTGCAGTGAAATAGCATTTGATCTGTACACTGATTTAAAGAAAATTAATGTAAAGTGCGACAAGGGTTCACATGGTTTGCCTAAATATTAGATATAGATGTTGGCCTTTTAACAATTACATTGGCCAACAACAGTAAAGTGTACACGTCTTTGCACAAATGTAGTCATTTAAGTGTTTTTGATGCATTATGTTGCATATTCTAAATCCTAATTCTACTCTAAGTACAGTCCCAGCTATTGCGCATACATAGATTTCATTATGAGGGTTTTCATTAAAGGACTTGACAGTAAAACTGCTGTATGTGAAGCTTTTCTATCCTGCAAACACTAAATTTAAAGGTATTGATCGTTGGCAGCTCCATCCTAAAAAAAAACATCAATATCAACATTCCTTTTATCTCCATATTTCCTTACTTTACTCTCACGCTGTGTTCTGCTGTTTCATTTTTCCACTAAATGCATCCAACACAGCAGTCATAACACAGCCCATGTGGGTTGAACCCAGGCTATTAGAAGTGCAGTCGGCCTCCCGCCAGTTTTAATACCGTAATAACTCCTGATTATGAACATGTCTAACAGCTAATGGGTTTCTTTAATCTCTGTTGCAGGTTATCTATGCACTGAACACAAAAAACGATGAACACGAGGCGGCCATCGCCACGCTGAAGGAGGCCCATGAAGAGGAGGTGCAGCAGATTCTCTCTGAGACCAGAGAGAAGATACTACAGGTTTACACTGTATTTGATTTTTTTGTTTTTTAATCAGTAAGACACTGCCATCCTACTTTTAAGTAGAAGAAGTTATTGTTCTCTGAGTTATATCATCCGCTCCACTTTGATCTCCATGTGGAGTTTAAATGTAAGAAGGACAAAAGGAACTATTGATGTTTGCTGTCCTGAACATTTAGATGGATAAATGACTTGCAGATATTTGAAGTGAAGAGAGAAGGCAGATTTGTCGGTGAAAATGAACATTAATTTAAATAAGTAATGTAATCAACCGCTGCTTCCTGGGAGGAATAAGTAAATGCATATTACAGTATTACTTTTGGAACGATTTATAACTCTTGAATTATAAATAACTTTTTCTGGTTAAGTAGATGAATTACTCCAGCGTGGCTTTGTACTCTTTGACATGCGTACGAGTGGGCTTTGATTCGTTTTTGACTATTGATTTAAGAACAAATTTAAACAGCTGAAATGACTCTCATGGATCAGCCTCCATGTCATACTGTGCAGCTACAGTACAGAGAAATAATGCAGTATAGTGTACTGCAGCTGTACATGAAGGATATATAGTGATGCTCAAGCCAGTTGGTCAAGATGAGACGGTATCACTGTATTGTATTACAGTCATGCATAGCAGCTGTGCACTACACTACACTGCATTATTTCTCTTTACTGTAGTTGCACACTATCACTTGGCAGCTGATCCGCTAGAGACCGAGAGAGATGAATATTTATGGACCAAATTTTAATTATTTAGGTCTATATGTCATCACTCTTTATGGGTATTACTTGCTTCCCTGACAGCAATGTGACTAACCTTGAACAGCTAAACAGATATATGCAGACATTTACATGCTATACATCTGCACAAACGCTGCCTGGAGGAAAGGTTTACTGTTGTGCTTTGAATGCAATATGATGAATTAAACTGAATTCAATGTACTTACTTAATCTTTGAATTTTCACTTTCATTTGAGTACCATAATGAGTTAAATCCAACTAGCCAACCTATTAAAGAAAAAGATCTTTTTGATTAAAACTGAAATCCATGATGTTAATTTACTGTCTCTAAGGAGACTTTTACACTTGATACACTTGTACTCTGTAGCTTATTCGTTAACAGAATACAAATACATTTTGGCTATTTCTCAGAAACTACTGTATTTCAGTCTACATGTTGACGTTTCATGTCACACTCCAGTACAAGAGTAAGATCAGCGATGAGATGGACCTGAAGAGGCGGATCCAGTCTCTGGAGGAGTCCATGGAGCTCCACGAGAGGATGAAGAGGCAGGCGCTGGCTGAGTTCGAGAGCTACCGTCAGAGGGTGGAAGACATGCAGCTTTGCACTGAGGCTCAGGTAGACAGAGGAATGATGTGGTGTGTGTGTGTGTGTGTGTGTGTGTGTGTGTGTGTGTGTGTGTGTGTGTGTGTGTGTGTGTGTGTGTGGTAAGAGGCAGCTGTGCCCGGCGTGATGCTGCAGTCACAGCTGCAGGTAATCAGTACTAATGTCTGTTTCTGTCTCCTGTTGTGAGGCTGGAGAGACTCTGGGCTCTTTTCATTTCTCTATTTTGCGCCTCCTCCTCTCCTCCTCGCCTCCTCTCTCCTTCGTCCTCCTGCCTGTGACCCGGAAATTGACCTCTGCAATCCCATCTTGAGGGATGTCTCAATTCCTAACATGCATGTCGAGGAGAGAGGATGCACAGGTGTATCCTTTGCAGAAGTCTTTGAAAGAGACGCGACACACAGCTGGAATACACAAACAGATGATGCAGCTGTGACACACGTCATATTTATTGACGTCGATTTAAAATGACAGCTCCGATGCAGGCGTGTCTCATTTCGTTAAATACCCGTTGCCTCGACTCCTCTCTCCTCGTGTATCTTCCTCGCCTCCTCCGCTCGCGTCTCAGGTCTGGTGGCACTAAGACACGAGGAGAGGAGGCGAGGAAAGGAGCCGGGGAGGAACAAACTGAAAAATGAGAAGAGGGGGTCTCGCTTGTCCGTCAGCATCACCACTGTGAGTTTGTCTGGACGCCAGATCACAAATATGATTTCAGTCCGTCTTGTTTTTCCCAGCCTACATGCAGTGTAAGCCCAGCGGGTGGTGGCAATACACCTGAAGTTGTTCGGTAACTGCTAAATAATGCTAGAAGGAGAATAACGTTCAGCTAGCTACACAACAACCAGTAATTTCATAGTAACCTTAACGGCCATCATCACAGTGGGTAGACCCTGTGAGTGGCAGTTTTCACAGATTGCTTGCTGACGTTGTTCCAGTTGTGAGGCGAAGGCATTACATATGCGTCACCTTTTCAACATCTGGCTTGAATACGCGTCAAACACCTCCCAATGTGGTGAAAGACTGAATTTCAGTCTGCTTCGAATGCTTTTGCGATGGATTTACACTTTGTTTTTTGATATCTGATAGCAACACAAAGTGCCTAAGACACATGAAATTACTTAAGTGTAAATTAGTTTCTTCACCGGTTCTGTATTGTTTTTTGTTTATTATAGCATGCTCATGGAAAATACTAGTTTCTGATTTGTATGTGTCCGTTAAAGTTATAAAACACTGTAAAACACACTCATACTGATCTGGTTTAACCACCATTCTAAATCTGCTTGTAACAATAGCAACAATACTGCTATTAATAGGGACCATAAATTAAAGTGAGTAAAAACAAACTGTTGGTATGGTATGCAATAATAATAATAATTATAATAATAATAACTTTAATTTATATAGCGCCTTTCAAGAGACCCAAGGATGCTTTACACATAGTGTGGCAGACAAAACCCTGAGTAGAGTCGCACTCTTCTCGTTACGGTGTAATTCGCCTCTGCCTTTTATTAAACACATTGTGTATGTGCTTAAGGTATATAAGTCAGCCAGTGTGTATGACCTTTCCCCCTGTGTGTGTGTATGTGTGTGGGTGTGTGTGTGTGTGTGTGTGTGTGTGTGTATGGAAGACATTGAACATTGTTACAAATCGATACAGTAGTTGCAGACTGGATTGACTGATGGAACGGTTGACATTATTATATAGAGAGCATGATGGATGCGCAGCTTTGTGTTGAGGTACAAGGGATGAGATGGAATAAACAACCGGACGGTTTTGAGTGACACTCAGAGAAAGAACATGCAGCCACACTAAGGCTCATGCAAAGCGGTGTTTGTACGAGTGTTGTCATAAGAGTTCAGCACCCAGACGGATGTCAATGATGAGTGTCACTGATTGATGTAACAGAGAAAACTGTCCGTCACACTCGTCTCCCTCTGACTTCAGCTTGTGTGTCTGTAACTCCATAATCAATAGTTCAATTTCAGCATCAAAATTCACCATTAAAGTGAACCGTTTGAGCTTGTGTTCAGGTACAAATTGCACCTAGTAGTTAGTGTGAGCCGCTGATTGTGTAATTACCTGCTGCCTTCTTAAATTAAATGCTAATTTCAGACTGTGCAGCCAAATTAAATGAAAGGCGTGGATCTGTATATGTAAATCTGGTCCTGAGAGATGTTTGTTATTTGCCTCGATTTCCTCATGGGCGAATTTAGGGACCAACCTTTAAGTCATTCAACATATACCTGTTTGATTTAAGCAACCTCATGATAACACAATGCTACATCAATGCTGTGTGATGTCTTTCTTGTTATATTTGTACATTGACTTACATAGTGCCTAGTGTTCTGATGGTTGGATTCTGTTTGGTGTGTTTGCTGGTTTTCAGCACTAATTTAAAGCAGGAATGTTGGCAGCCAGAAGGCCAAATTCCCCAGAGCCAGTACATCACACCACCAGCGTAAGAAGCCTTCAAACCCACAAATCGATCCTCCTGTTAGCTCAGTCTTTTATTCCCGTCTTGCTCGGCAGCACACGCAGCGTGTGGTGTCCATGTCAAGGGAGGTGGAGGAGATGCGACGGTCCTTCGAGGAGAAGCTGCGCACGTTCAGCCAGGCCCAGGCCCAGTTCGAGCAGGAGAAGAGGGCTGCTCTGGAGGAGCTGAAGGCCCAGCACAGGCAGGAGATCCAGGAACTCCTCCGCAGCCACCAGAGTCAGAACGCCAACTACAGTAAAGACCAGGAGAAACTGGGACAGCTCCACAAAGCCGAGGTAACACACTAACTACTGCAAAAGTAGAGCAGCTTCTGAAAGCCAAAGCAACAAACTAAATCACTACAGGGAGAAAGTGGGACAGCAGTGAGTATTATGTTATTAACTGTGAATTAACCTCTTACAAGAGCTCTAGAGCTCAGCACGTCAAACTTTTTCTATATGTAAGGTCCCTGCTGTTGTACCAAAGGGGTTTCAGCTAACACTGAGCACATTTTTAAGTAGTTTTAGTAGTTTTAAGTCTCTACGCCAGATCACTAAGATAGCCTTCTGCTTTTTGATTGATCCAAACTTAACCAACGTGAGCTGCTCTTCTGATGTTGTGCTGATGTGTTACAGGTGGATTCTCTGACGGAGCGGGTGGAAGAGCTCAAACAGGACAAGAAGAGACTGGTGGATGAGTACGAGGCCAAACTCAGCAAGGTAAAGTACTGTAGCACACACTGCAAACAACCTGGTGGGTGTTTCCTGACGACTTTTGGAGTGGAGTATATTTCATAAAGTAAACACATTTATGTATAAACTTAAATGCAAATGAATGCATGATGGTGAAGTGTGTCCTCTGCAAATGTGCATCTATTTATACAAATGTATTTTCTAATATATTGAGTGGCAAATGTTTTTTTGTTTCTTTGAAACCAGGACCACACGTCTCAAGCTTTACATTACACTCCTAAACCCTAGAAATCACAGAAATTCCTTGTAACTACTGTTTAAAACATTCCTTCTAATATATTTTTGTGGCACAACAAATTGTCCAAAGATTTAAGGGGTGTTGTAATGTTGTCATAGCACTGTAAATATCTCTTATGTAGTAACTTGGATTGAAAAGGAAGAAACTCTCCAAGGTGTTGCTGAAAGTAAAATCGACTCTGCCAAACATTATTGGATAAGTAATGGTTAAAAAAGAACAAAAATTACATTTGTATGCCCGATTATGTTGACCTTGCCGAAAGTTAAGGATGCGATCTGCAGATTCGTTTACAGCGAAAAAGGAACAATTTAAGTACTGCATTTAGAAGCTATTAATTTCAATAAAAAGAACATCTTCACTGACAGTGAACACTGTCAGCCAAGTCGTTTTGGCTTTAACTTTCACTTGCGTTGATTGTTTTAGTATGAGATTGCATTTTGATGAGAAAGCATCAAACGGTCCAAAACGTTTTCCCAGAAAAAAAGATAGAAAGTAAAAGTCAGTAAGGACTAAAATAAAGCCCAGTGTCCCTGTAAGAGCCTTTCTGCTTTGTTTTATACTTCCATTAATCTGTTTGGATTAAAGTGATTTTTCACAGTGATATGACACACCAGTCCGTCTGTCCGTCCCCAGGCTCAGGCCTTTTACGAGCGCGAGCTGGAGGCCATGAAGAGAACTCAGCAGCTGACCGCCGACAACCTGTTGGCATGGAAACGCACCGAGGCCGAGCTGCGGCGGGAATTTCAGACCCAGGAGGCGGCGCTCCAGAAAACCCTCGGCAAACTGAGGACCGAGTTGGCCAGGGTTACAGATGAGGCTCGGGAAAACCGGGAGAGGTCCCACAAGCTTCAGTCGTCACTCACCGTCGCCGAGAGCAACGTCAAGGTGAGTCCGAACAGCCGATTCACACACATCGCCATCTTCGGAGTCACATGCTGTAGAAGTCTATGATTGGCCACACTCTGATGCAGTTTTTATAGACAGCCTACAAAATGTGTCCTCTGTTACAGATGATGAAATGTGTATATAAAAACAAATAGGTATGTGGTATAAAATGAGATACTTCACAGATTATATTACAGAAAGTGAATGTTGTGTGTGTTGTCATTGTAAAACTTATTTGTTGCATTTTAACCAGTTATCCGTCACCTTTTTCTTTGTCAGTTATATGCAGTGTAGAGACAAACAAAACGGTTGTCTAACAGCCGTTTTTATTGTGTAAATGTTTTATGAGAAAGAAATGCAATATGTTAGACCTCAAGGATAAGAGACTTTAAATGTAAACACAACTTTTGTTTGTTAACAAGAAAACTCCACAGGGCACCTTTAGGAGGAGGTGTCACATTTCAGAAATGGTGAACCTGATGAAGATTTGTTTTTAACGCCACAACCCACCTGCATGTTGAATCTAAATGATGGTATTTCCTGTCGTTTCCGAGGCATTCGTCCCATGTCTTTGGCCGTTTTGATGCTTTTTAGCATCTTTTCTGGACAAATTGAGCAGCCATTTAAGTGTGGTACCATTTCCCCCAACCCCACCACTCTGGCAGTTATGTGTGAATTCTGTGTGGGGCAAAAATAGCAACACTGTGTTCGTTTCCCAAGTAGATGTTTTTGAAATTCTACTTTCAGAGTTCTGTAAGGTCTTTGGAGTAGACTCACATGATTATCTCCACCACTGAAACTAAAGTTGACATGTGCTCCAGGGGAATTGGTTAAGTAGGTCTGTGTTGTTTTTATGATATGCTCTGAAGTCTGTGTGAAATTATCACTGATTGCACAGAAGACAGGAAGGGGTCCCCTCTTCTCAGTGTTGCCGAGAATATGATCAAGGTCAGCGGTGGCTGGTGTGCCTGGAGTTAATTATTTCATTAGTTATCAGAGCAATTAACTGTAACCCAGATAAAGAAATGACAACAGAGCGGAGAACTTGAAACCAACTTCACTTGACAGCTCTTCTAGATTGTCTCATTCGATAGAAGATTCAAGGCATTAAAACAGACCTCAGAGGGTAGAAAAACAATTTGATCCTGTTCATATTTAGTCTTTCAAACAGTACGTAGCTGATATGTTGTATTGTTGCTATAGTAATATCACAATAATCTCTTAATAACAGCCTCAGTCTATGAGCATATCCCTTAATCCTTCAACTCCTTCTGTGAGTGCATCACTGAGAGATAATAGATTTTAATTTAACCTTAACAAGCTCACAGCAGTTTTAATCTTTGGTTTCGATCATGACAATGCACATCTCATATCTCGTTATTCCTCTCGCCTATAGTTAGTAATTATTTGGTTTCCATGAGGTAGCAGTTTGCTCAAGCAGAGTGACATTTTTAGACTCTCTTCACTAAATTTCTTTTCACTCTGGTAAATTAAAATGTTGCGCCAAATCAATGTTCCTTAGTCTCAGGAGGCATAATTACTGTACCGGCAAACTACATGGGTAGAAATAGTAGCATCAAATATCGACTTAACACCAGTCGAAAGCACTTGCAGTGGGTATCTGGATGCTACAGCTTCTTGCTTCAGTGTTCTCTGTTATCCTCCTTTAGCTTATGATTTAGTAGGTAAATCTCCAGAGAAATGCAAGCAAATGATCGCTTGGAGTAACAGAGACAGACATAATTAATGGCTGACTGCTCACAAGCTTCTGTAGGAATATGCATGCCAAAAATTACAAATTATTCCCCGAGTGAAACACTCCACTGAAGCTATGTTAAATTACTGCTGTCACCGTATTTGGACTAAATACTTACCTCTCCTCAGGTAAAGCCTATCTGGACTGGTTGGTTGAAGCTTTTAGCAAAATAAAACAATAAATCATCTAAAGCACAGTTTTCAGGACCTTTTATATTTAAATGGAAATGTGGGAATCAGCCTTGTCCAATAAGGATGATTGACAGAAGTGAAGCTCTGTGTGTGTGAGCATGTGTGTACGTGTGTGTTTAACTATAAAACCAAGTCTTGAACCCTTTTAAGATGTGAGGTCTGGACAAAACAGTCCTAATTTTCCAGTAAAACTGTAACCCTCGAGGTTTAAAACCTGAAATGGTACTCACAAAGGTACTCACTTTTCAAAATTGTCCTCACTGTCCAAAAAGGTCCTTACTTTCCAAAGAGTTTTCACTTTTCAAAATTGTCCTCCCTCTTAACATTTAAAGCCTAAATTGGTCCTCACATACACAGACACTTGTTTAAACACTGCACTTCTGAGGACCCTCAACATGCATAATCGAACCTTGGCCCTCTAGTTTTAACCTTAACTCTAAAATGAAGTCTTAATCCTCAAAACAGCCCTTAAAAAAAAGTGTCCTAATTTTCTGAAAAAATGTTAACCCTCAAGGTCTCAAACCTGTATTGGTCCTCACAAAAGTATATAAGACGGTCCAAACACACACACACACACACACACACTCTTTACGGATCTCTTACCTAAACCTAGCGATCACAAAGTGCATCTACCTGGTAATCAGCACTAACACACACACACACATACAGGCAGTCTAACACACACACATAGAGACATCACGTCTAATTTGTGTGTGACTCCTCAGTGGTTATTATCATACTGAGGTTTCTTTGTCTTAGCCGTAGCAGCAGTAATTAAGTTTGAGGCAGGCCGTTTGATGGGATTGAAAGACGTGAAATTGCCTCTCATGAATTCTTACAGAGTGCTAAATCACACTTCTACTGTGCTGTGTGTGTGTGTGTGTGTGTGTGTGTGTGTGTGTGCACATCAAACCCCTCCCTGAAGTCCAGTTCTTATTAATTGAGCAGCAGTAAATATTTACATTCTTGATCTTCAGCATTAGTAATATGCCACCAATATGCTTCATTCTGTAGGTTTGACAAACTATCTATGGCAGTCCAAGATGTCTGAAAACCCACTGTTTGCCATAAACATATTCCAGTTCTTTTTTTAGCTAAAGATAAATTTATCATGTGGATGTTGCCTTCATCCCACTAGCTGTATATTTATATTTGCACAGCTCAAGCTCTGTGCTTCGAGGGGAAAATTTCCACTAGCGATTGATTGTGTTGCTTGAATTCCAGTAACACATAAGGAAGGATTACAATCAAGCATGGTAGCTTATTTTACTTGTGGGGACCAGGGCGGACTGGATTTGTTGATTGACCGGAAGATACATCAATCAGTTCATGTGCAAGAGTCACTTAAACAGTGGCCTAGTTCTCTTCTACGTAATTGTTCTCATGGAAGTCAGGTTTGTCTGTTACTGCATCTGTTAACCGAGTTTCCTTTGTTCTCCTCTCTTCTGTGTTGATTTGATTCCTCTCCAGGACTTAACAAAGCAGCTGGACGAAGTGACCCAGAACTCGGAAATTGTGGAGATCCGTCAGAAGGAAGCTGAGTGTGAACTAGAGGCAGCCAGAGACCGAGTTCAGCAGCAGGCTACTGAAATACTGCTCAAAGCCAGTAAGACCAAAATCTTCTCTTCTGTCATGTGGATCTATAATGCTTGTGAATACTTGTACCCACGCTACCCACAAGACACTTCCTGAACTTGTCGTGCAGAAACACGTGAAACATATCCACTAACAGCTCCTCTCATCTTGTCTGAGGCAACTTGCCCTGTAACACTTTAATGGCCTAATGCTGTATATTCCTAGTCCCTTAAAGGCCGAGGGAACCCTTCTCACATCAGTTATGCCCAGTTTAAGGTGTGTGTGTGTGTGTTTGTGTGTGTGTGTGTGTGTGTGTGTGTGTGCACTCACGTCGGGTAAATTGTTGCATGCTAGAATCTGATTTAATATCTTATGACGTCTCTCCGTCAGTACCCTGAAACAACCTTGCATAAACATCGTTGTATGAAATGTGTGAGCAGCAGCAGTTTAGTGCAGAATTATGCTCGGCCCATTAGCTTCCCATGAGTTCCTCGTGCTCAATGAAAATGTTTCATCACTTTCCACTGGAGCTGCTTGCATGTGAGGAAGATCCATCTGGGAAATGCGACTCTGACAGTCACATTTACCACTTTCTTATTTATTTATACTGTAGAGGACGAAACCTTGTTCTTGGTTCCTTTGGTTGGATGTTTGGTTAGAAAGTGTCGGCGGTAACTTATATTAAAGTAAAATACCAATTTATTACAACATGGGTCTTATTTTTGTAGCATTGGCCATCATTTCCATTAGTTTTAACATTGTACTCACTCAACAAGTAAGTGCTGATATTGTGATATTTGGAACCATGGCAACAAACCAACGGTTCAGTCAGATTATCTAAACCACTTTATTTGGAGGTAAAACAGAAAATGATTGATGATTTTAACCTGGTGAGCACAATAATTGAAAAATAACAAAAGCCAAAACTACAAAAATATGATCCAAGTTGTTGGATTATCCTTTGATCGTCCTGAAACACTTTAACATTACGTTCTCCTAGCAACCGTTACCACGGCCTCCATGTCGACTGCAAATTACATCATCAGGATGGATACGTCACAACTGATTGGTTGGATTAAACAAAACAAAATACCTCCACCTCCAAAACAAGAAATTGGCTAACATGAACATAATGTTGAATTGAAAATCCAGGAGTTAAATGTTAAATTTGCTGATGCCAGTTTTTCTAGCTCATGTCCTGCTCACATCAACAAGAAACCTCCAAGAATGACAATATGCAGATGACACTGCATTTCAACTTGCATTCCTTTCACGTCTGTCGCCTCTGTCCTTTCATAGGTCAGATAAGCAGCCTACAGGCCACCCAGATGACCCAGGAAGCTGCCATCAGGGACCTGGACAACGAGCGGAGCCGGCTGAAGGACAAAGTGCTGAGGATGGAAGAAGAGAGGGAGTCCCTGCAGAACCAGAGCCAGGCACTGGACGAAAGACAGAAACAACAGCTTCAGTCTCTGGAGAAGGTGTGTGTGTGTGTGTGTGTGTGTGTGTGTGTGTGATTTGCATTTACTTCAGACTCTCAACACTGTTATGAATAACCAATAAGCCATCAAGATGCTGTGACTGGAGTTTTTGGTAGACTTTGCTTCAGACCTGTTTTTTCATTCTTCAAATACGATTCTGTGCTCATAGTTTTGAGAAAAGGCCCTTGCATAAAAGTGACGCTGTCAATTTATACCAACTCAAGTGATTAGCATGCATTTTAGGATTTCAGAAGTTTAAATCTATAATTGTATTAACATTGGTCCTCTTGCCTGTTCTCCATGGTCAAAATCTCAGAGTCACAGAAGCGAGATTGTCATTTTAAAGATGAGGAGATTTGTTTTTTCACGTAGGAAAAGTTTGTTTTCGCTGTCTTTTTCTGGTGACCTTAATGGAGCTCAGCTTCTTCTAGATGATCAGGCCCATTTTCCCCCGAAACTCTTCAGTAATCCCTGAAATTCAGCCTTTTGGAGAGAAAAGCCCAAAAGTAAATGACAATTTATAGGGTCTATGGAGCAATTCTAATACTTACTTGAAACCCTAAAATGAGAGAAAAACTAATTGATTGATTTAATTGAATTTGGTATTTTTATTTTATTACCTTTTCTTTCTACTTTAGTTTTGCAACAGTGACATTTCTGTGACTTTACAGAGACTGTAATCCCCCTGTGTACTCTTGTGAGGTTTATGTTTTGCCAAAAGCCAGTCTTTATAGATGGAAAAAAGGACTATTTGACTTGAATTATTGATATATTTCAGGAAATGTTAAGGCTTAAGCATATAGCTGTACAGAATGCATAAAGACTCCCACTCTTTTTCGATCTTCTTGCCTTTCCTTACCGTTCTGAAGCTCAAGAGGGTCTTTGAGTCATTCTGCTGCAGAATTGTTTCTACAGATTAGGGAGAAAACAAGGTTTAAAATGTTTTATGAGCAAAAGGTAGCAAATGCTGACCTGTAATCATCAAACTGTTGAAAGGGTCAAACCTGTCGATCGCTGCATTTAGAAACTTTGGAAATGCAAGTTGCTCTTTTTAAAAACCAAGAAGCTTAAAGGTCAAATGATTTAAGGAACAGTGTAGTCAGCAGACCAACCACAGCCGACGGTAAATGTCAAGTGTTGCTGCTTCATGTGTGTTTTCCCATCCCTTTATCTCTGACATTTGTGCAGTGCAATCCTCTGGGAGCTGGGAGAGTTCTCCCACCGAGCGAAGCTGCTGTGAATTTGAATGTCTTCCTCTGGATAATAGAAGATCTTGCACCACATAAACCTTACGGCACCAACATCCCTCAGCGCTCAACTGATTTCTGCTTGAAATGGATTACTCGCACTAATCTGGCTATCGGTGAAAGTACTGTTGCTGGGTTTTCTAACCAAAAATCGTGTAATATCAAAGTGGATTTTTCTGCAGCAGAATGTGTTTTCCAGCTTCTTTGCATTAAGTAGTGATTTTTGGATCAATTGTGTTTGAAAACAAGCAACATTAGCAAACTGGGATGGAAAGAACATTTCAGATAATGTTAGTGGTCTGACTTAACTGTAGAAGGTTGTAGAAAAGTCGTTACATTAATGGGAAGCTTGGTTTTTCTTCTCTCTTATTACCACTGTCTTTTCCTCGTTTATGTTTTCTTTCTTTAAAAGGCTTTTTTCCCTTGTCCTCTAAGCAAAAGGAGAAATTAACCTCCCAGGGCGTTTTCATGCCTTGGCTTTCACGGCACGCTGTGGAGATGTTCTCCCTCTGCTTTGTTTGGCCATATGACAACACAGCATTCGTGCTCAGTGTGACCAGTTTGATGGGCGTTTTTTGGTAGATTTCCAAAACAGCCTTTGGTTTTGAAACAATTAGTGCACCCCAATATGATTGCATCCCTGGTGGGAAATTAAAATGTATTTTCATGTGGTTGCCAATGTCTGATATATTCCTACTGCTACTATTTTAAAATGACTGGTAAAGTCTAATTGGAATATACATTTTGCATGTTTTATGCAAGTAGCTATATCAATTTCACAGGTTAAAATGACATATCAACTGTTGTTAATCGAAGGTAATTCCATGAGTAACTTGATAACAGGCCAAAATAAAATGCGGTTGTTGTCTGATTAAAGTGCTCACTGTAAACCGAAGCATCACTTTGTGCCACCACACTGCGAGTGGACCGAATGTTTTTGTAACTCCAGCAGAGTGATGCCTCTTCTCTCTAGTGAGTCGCTTCAGTTTCAGACGTCGCATTCTGCCAGTTAATCCTTCCTTCCTATCATATGAATAATTTATCAACTTCGCAATCGTTTCGCACCAGGGCCTTCAGTATATGGCTCAAGTAGCTCTTGAAAAATAAGGTGTGTCAAAGTAAGAAGGCTACATGTGTTATTTCAGTACATATCGGACCAATGTTAAAGGAATCTGACTGGGATCTGGGCCAAAACAAACTCGATCGGGACATCCATAGCATTTAGTCAATTTATTAATTATGTATGTGCTCTTTTCATACCATGCAATTTTGTAAATGTCAAACACCTCATCCGATAAAAAAAAATTAACAAGTCATGCAGCAGAAATCTGAACAATCTGAACTGCCTCTACGCAAATTGTTTATCGTAGCATCTTTATCCACAAAAACATACATTGTTTTTATTGTCAGCTGTAAAACAGAGAAATCAAGAAAAAAAGACATGCATACAACTGATTTGCAACCCCATCTCATTAGCAGTCAGATAATCTTGGCACACACTTTAACAGGAAATATTCTCACATAGAGTTTCTAGGCTTACTTTAGGAGTCTTTTACTGTGCCTAATGCTGGCTCAAATAATGGCTACAACTGTCCCCATGTGGCTCTTTTGGCAAAGTTTGGCTAATTAGAATTTTGTTAAACCCATGCAATGAAGAAACAGCTGCTCCCCTGATTAAACCCAAAGTAAATGGGCTACAGATTAGTTGTTTCCTTGGAAAAATCACTGTTTTCTGTGACCTTAACCTTGATTCTCGCTGTACCATAGTTCCAATGACAAACCCAGTGCTCTGTGGCCTGGTATGGAGGGCATTTGTTCTTGCCCGTCTGCTCGTCTGTCCGTTACACAATATATGGAATTTAGAAACAACTTAAATCAGCAGGACTTCATTCTGTCTCCTCGATGCCCTCTGAGACAAATCTTTTGGCTTTTATCCATCCCTATATTTTACCACTTCCCTCTGTTGTCCCTCCAGATTCAAATCTACGAGGCAGCTCTCTTCTGATTCAACTACCGCTCCTCTTACATATCCGCAAACCAATCACTCACCCACTCATCGTCACCCCTCCCGCAAAGAGTGATTGTCCAATCATATTGTAGCAAATGTACCTAGACTCAGCAGTTCTGTCAAGCCTTGATATCTCTGTATGTATGGGGTTTTAGTAATGGTAATGCCATCAAGTGCATATTAAAGACCTTTCGACACGGATTCTCTTTTTAAAATGCGCTTGGTGCTTGATAACGATATAGTCTTTATAGCTACATAATCAATAAACCCATTATTAATAATCTGCTACAAAATCCTCAGTTGTCAGCTTGTTGGGTTTCTGTGCTTTAGGAATAACAAATATGAATGTGAAGTGGTTAAAAAAGATAGAAATACAGAGAGATGCTGATCCAGAACATTTCAGATACAGACGGACTGCCGGATTGATTCCTTGGCTGTCACTCAGTAAACACTGGCAATATGGCTGAATAATACAGCATATGGTGTGAATGTCAGCCCGAGCTCTGTGTGTGTGAGTCTATCATGACACTCACCTTTGAGCATATTTAAAATGTGTGTGTGCTCGCATAATTACCTTCTGATTTGTTTTTCCAGACCCTGCGCGAGGAGAAGCTGTCCTACGAGAAGGACATGAACAACATGCGAGCCCGATCCGAAGAGGAGGCCAGCCAGATGAAGGAGAGCCAGGCCCGAGCTCTGGAGGAAGTCGCCAAGAAAAACAGAGTGACCCTGGAGAACGCTCTCAACAACGCCGAGAAGGACAAGAACCGCATGCTGGCTGTGAGTTATTATTACTCTTTATGGTTAATCCTAAATCATAAAAATCAGTCTAGTTGATCTGTAATGTGATGGAGGCAGCTGCAGATGCTGATGCTGATTACGAACCCACTTTCTCTCTGGGACATCTGACACACATGTAATCACAAAGATGTGTCGTTCCCGCTTTGATGAAAACAAAAGAATCCATGGACAAATACTACACAACAATATGTCCGGCAGAGGGTGCATCAGATGTCGAGTTCTCTGGGAACAAAGACTAAAAATCCATGAGATTAATTTTCAGATTGCTGCATTTTGTGTAATCAGTGTTTACTCCTTAAAGCCGGAGGAAAATGAACAGCTGTATGTTTTAATTGATCCTGCATCATCAAGCTCGGGGCTCCTCTCAAACCATAAACATGGTGTCCATGGGAAGCTTGTTTTTCCCAATTTGGTAGAAGTATTACTCTCTTTATGTTGTTTGTTTTGTTTTATAGTCCGCTTGGGGACATTGGAACACCCTGATATCATATATGATATATCATCACCTTTTATAGTTGTTGTTGCAAACGTTGTCTGTTTTTGGTCTCCTCTAAAAAAAATCTGTCTCTTTAGATGCTTAATACTCAACTATGTTCACCAGATAGTCGCTCACTTTATCAGTCTGCCATGCAGTGCTGACCGGGCAGTGTGCTCTATCTGTATCTAAAGAAAAACAGGGTTTATGAGAGTGGTGAGAGTTCAAACCAAAGCAATGAGCTGAAAGCAGCAAAGGGTTCCTCACTACGACCGACTCCTTTCATGTTATATGTAGTCATTTGATCTACTGTTAATATGAAGATGTTGAGGAGTGCAGTTTAGGAGGATCTCAATATTTCTTTCACTGCTGGATGGATAAACACCTCCATAATTTCACTATTTCCACTATTCCCATCGCCCAGAATCCACCACTCACCCACTGCAGGTCTGCAAGTTGTTAATGGGAGTTGATATTAATAACTAATATAAAATTGAACAGTATGATATTCAGGAGTAACTCAAGCTGCCGGCTCTCTCAGTCTCTCTTTGTGCTTTTGATTTGTTGCCTGCCAAAAAAATTAAAACCTGCCACACCACCTCAGTCTGTTGATGTTATACAGTATTGTTAATGAATGAGAGGTGATGATGAATGAAGCAGTACCACTAATACACCGTTATACTGTGTGCATGGAACTATATTGAACCTTATCACTCCACCGTTTGCTGTTGCTGCTCATGAAGTTGTTTGGAGAAGAGACAGCAGTCCTCGTTTACTTCCCCACAGACACTTTGTAAGCTTGTTGAGGGATTTCGATGGGTTACGAGCGTGCCTTTCTAACCTCTAAACTATCTCTACACTGTGCACTGACTGTGCCATCTGTTACAAGAGCTGGAAAAAAGCTATGGGCTCGCTTTTGCCTTGAAACTTAGAATTGTAAATTGTGTGTCTCACGAAGGTCCAAATATTGTTCCAGAAGCTTTTCTGTCTTGATGTGCATAAAATTATTGAAGGAAATACTGAATTTTGAACTTGCCATTCAATGAATTTGGCATTGAAATACAGGTGATGTCCTTCTATTATTGTATTGTAAAAAATAGCCTTTTTACTGTTTTCAGTTGATAGCCTTGACTGTAAAAGTTGATATGCAAAGAATGACATTCACGTTTATCCCTCTTGAATAATAAACTAGATTCTTGTAATGAATACAAGCAAAACAGCAGATTATATCAGCTATAAGTGTTGTTATGACAGTGGTAGAAAACTGGGTAAATAACTGGGTAAGTTTTTGAACTGGGAACCCTAAAAGTTTATTTCTACTAAACTACGAGAAGTGACAGGTCCAAGACAGACCAAGAGAGTTAGGGTGTCTCCACCCTGAGACTGATGGTTTCAACTTTGCTTAGTGCAGAAACGGTTCACATTTTTCATTTTTCAGGGAAGGCTTAGATTTAATGACTGGACTGTCATGATCTATTACACTTAAAAGGACCCCAGGGTTATAGCAATTTTTATAGACGACATCATATGGAACCAAGAAAATCTTTATAGTTATTTGATAGTTTATTTGACTTTAAAAAGCCATCTTGCATTTCCTCTTCAAGATATGAATATCCTTATTAAAACCATAACAGGGCTTTATGTTTTTACTGCAAAAAGAGCAATAATATCTAAAACTGACAAGCTTTTACTGTTTTAAATACTGATCAGCTCTTCACCACAGGAAAAAAATGAGTAATTGAAGCTAATGCTGGTAGCAGTTGGGTCCTAGACGAATTTGGCAGAACAGTAAGTGACAAAGAAACAAGATCAAGATGGTGTGTAACGCCTGAACATGGGGACAGAAAACATGATCTTGAAAGTAAAATTTTATCTCCGTGATTTCCATCACACGTGATCCTGTGATATGAACAGGAGCAACACCAGCGACAGTTTCCAAAGGTGTGACTAAAGGTTTGGGATTTGTAATCTCTCTGCACACGATGATATAAAAGGGCACACACTGAAATTAATACAACCTCACATGTAGGTGTAACAAGTTAACAGGAGCTCAGATACCTGCAAACCTTGTTTAGGTTGTCTTTTGACTAAAACACATCAAAAGGAGCTATAACAGTGACTAAGAAGCTGGCAAACTCAAAGGAAGAAACAAAGCCTACTGACGTGGGAGCACATTTATATTTATCACTTATAAATGTCATCTTGGACACCTCTGAGCTCACATAACCTGGGCTGGTTGAAATGTGAGTAACCTGGAGGAGCTTCTGTCAGTGATATAATTCGACAAAAGAGATCCGAAAAAGGCAAATAAAAATAAATTCTCAGTGAAGGTTTGGAGCTACGGCAGCTGATGTGAGCCACATGTTTGTGGACGCCACACGCAGTCTGCCTGATGAGTCACACAGGTGACGAGGGTGCCTCGACGTCGTAATGGGCTATTTTTGGGGCGATGCTAAAACTGCTACACCTCCTATCCACACACAGGCGCACACAGCTGCTGCAGTGTGACAATAACCGGCGATAAAATACTAATTAGATTAACACGCTGCCTACACACGTAAGGAAGTAAAAGAACATGTTCAGATCTTTAAAAAATTGTAAGAATTCTATTAAAGTTTGTGCAGGAATTGAACTTTTGTGTGGATTTTGAACATTTTTACATAACATATATGTGTGTTTTTTAATAAAGGCAAGATGATTATGTAACTAATTATATTAAGCACCAAAATCTTTAAAACAAATCAGGAATTGAAGGTTTGGAGAAGGTGTGGAGTTTTGACATTTAAATCTGTGCCGGACCCTTAGATTTAAGTGAATAATCCTGCTCGTACGGCGATGACATTTACTGCACATAAAACTGCAATTGGAGAGTGTAAAGGGAGCAAAGTAATCAAAATTAGGACAAAATGATGGGATGGTGAAAGATGGATGTGGCTGAGGGATGTGACTCTGGCCACCAACCACTACGTGTGTGTGTGTGTGAGTGTGTGTGTGTGTGTGTGTGTGTGTGAGTGTGTGTGTGTGTGTGTGTGTGTTTCTAAAATTTACAGCATAAATATTTCACTGCTACTTACTTAGCACAGAGTGTGGCTGCCCTAACAGGGCTTAAGCTCATACATACAGTATACGGTACACCCACTTCTTAGATGGCCCTTTTACGCTGCTTGTCTGCTGCATATTCTATGGTATATATTTTTACTCCATTACCTTTTTTAGCTCTTGGGAAGAACATGGGAGTTTCTGTTTTTGTTCATCCTTTAGCTGAAGTGAGTTCAGCGAAAGGAGTTTATGAGTAAATGTGAATTTCTCTTGAAGGTACTTCAAAGAGAACAGCTGATTCATATTATTAGTATTCCTGTGATCTTGAACATTTGAACCTTGTTTTTTGAACATGAACCAGACAACCCAGAAATCCAAATTTCATAAAGAGTCCTGAAAGTGCACGAGAAGTGAAATACCAGAATAAACCCCTTTTTATACCTAATGCACGTATGTGCACAGTCAAATGGAGTTGTTGGTTGGACAGAGGATTGGGAGACGGCGGAGGCAGAGAGTCCACCGACAAAGGACCACATACCTATCTATCAGCAAGGACTTTGCTTATCCTGCCAGCCTGTAACAGACATCTGTTTCTCCTGGCAGATGGTCTGGAGACTAATACCAGTTCTCCCTATGCACTCCCCATTGCTGTCAAAGTCACTACTGTGCTGCATTTCTTTGGAAGTGGGTCATTCCAGCGTCCCCTGAGTGCAGGATCCCCTGGCTTTTAAAGGGAATGGGAGATGATCAGCTTGAGTCACTTCTGAATATCATACTGTTCACTGGTTGGCTTAATTCATGTTACGCTCAAAACACACCTATGATTAATTAAGAGACTAAGCACTACAACTTTTGCACCTCACTTTGCGCCCTGATTATGCACCTTTTTACTAGTAAAAGTGCATTTGGAAGCGCCCTAAAGCCACTTGCCTCATGCGCTAAAGACCATGCACTATAGACTGTTTAAATAGTGCTTCACAATAAAATTAAATAAGACATACAGAAAAAACAGACATAAATACAGACTAAAGAAGAGTAAAAACACCACTGACACAAAGACAAATTATAGTAATCGAAACAATCCAAATAGAGTTGACAACAACAACCAATCTGACTGCAGCTCCTCACAGACTGGTGTTGAAATAGTACCAAATACCCAAATCCCAGTATCATGACGTCTCTTGTATCTGATATGAGACAGTAAAATTGCCCCCTAGGATTAAAAGCTGGGCACTGGGACTCGTTTAATGAGCCTGAGGTCTTCCTGTTCCGAACCACAGCTTTCGAGTGCAGCCGAGGCGTACAGTTCCACCAGCCTGAAATTGCCGCGTGATGATGCCTAATCTCCACAGAGTCCTTTATTCCAGTCACACACAGCCATGTGAAAGCAAGTGATCAAGTATTCTCTTGCATCAAAGTTGCATAATGAGGACGTGTTTTAAATGATATTCCGCAGTGGACCTGATCAGAGCTGACAGCTACATTAAGAGAAGAGCGTTACGCATTTCCATAGATATTAGCTATGCATCCCATGTGCAGACTTCCCCCTCTCTGGTCCTGTGTGATTTTCATGGTCTCATATTGCCTCCCACTGTTTTCTGATATGCACAATAATTTGCCTTTGCTCCCGCCTGTGGATGATTATGCTGCCAGTGTTGGTGCTGAAATGTCCAGATTGAAAGAGTGACGTGGACGAGGCAGCATTCATTCACTTCTCATCCACTCACTGCTGCTCCAGTTAGATATATTGTCTGCAAAATCACAGATGAGAATAAAATGCCTCCTCATCCGTCTACTCCTCATCTCTTTATTCTTTTGTCTGATCCAACTTTCATTACGTCTAGTTAATCATCTTTTCTTTCATCACCTCTATTCTTTCATCACTTTAAATTATAATGAGAGTTGTCTGTGAGACGGCTCGGTTTGGAATTTAAATGAATAGGTCTGCAGTACCTCGGCCTCGCCCCCTGTATCGAGCGGCAAGGTATGACAAGAATCCTGATGTGCCCTCCCCGTTTGACTTTGTCTGTTTCTGGATCGACCAATGGACAGAAGATTCCCTCTATCATGTCCTTGGTATCATCAGACAGATGGAAGTCACCTCACGTAACAATAAAGACATCCACAAATTATGTTTTTTTACATATTGAGAAAAATGTGATGTACTTTTGAGACTTAATGTTGGATATATTTCATGGTTTGGATTTGGGTGTCTGATGTGGAGATTGTAATTCATTTTTTAATGTGTCAGGTTCTCAGTATAGTTGAGAACTAACTAAAAATTCACCTTTTTTTGAATGAACACTTATAGGAAATTTTGCTAATAGGGCCTAATCAAATGAAAATTTAAAAATGCAGTACACATAGTGTCTCCACTTATAAAGAAATTACCAATTATTTGAAGCTTTTGTACTCAGTATTTATGATTGAGACAACTACATTTGGTAGCGTCAACTAAATAAATAAAGTTAACCAAGTACAGTTTTTCATATAGTTCTGTCATACTTCCCTTACTTATTTACAGTACTTGCAAAAAATGCAGCACAGTGTTCAAAACTGCACTAATAAATATTTTTCAATCAACAATGGATCAAATGACCATGTGTGATATGAAAGCAGTCGCTTGTAGTGAGAATTATCAGCCAACACTGCAGTTCCCCTCAGCTCTACAGCATGAAGCACCGAGCATCTTTCAGCTCTTCGTTTTGGCCTCAGGGTCCACAGCTTTACTGTTCTGGGTGACTCTCACCACTCTCGTTTTCACTGTCTGACTCCTATAAACTGACTGGATCCTACCTGCCCATCACCAAACAGCAGACAAGCATTATTGAGTTGGAAATTATTCCTAAAACAGACTAAGCAACGTGTCTCAAGGAAAGGAATAGTCTCAAAGAAAGCCTTTGTGAAGCCCTGAAGGAGCAGCAGGCTTCAGGCGAACAGTGGGTCTTGGTGACTCTTGGTGAATGTGGAGTGATCTTTGAACATTTTCAATGACACGCTGAAACATGCCAATCTGTGATTCTTTGCACCAAATTATACCCAACTGTTTAACCGATGCATATTTGAAACTTTCTCCACCCCGTGACCCCCTAAGAGGCTGGTGAAATAGAAGATGTCATGAAACATCACACATGAATTACTGTAATTTTTCATTTTTTCTTCCATTCAGATGAATTCCTGTGAAGTTTCATTCATTTTTTATGGAACTATGACACAGCAGTCAATGCACTGAATGTTTTTTTTACAGCATTACAAACTCCATCCTCCCATGTAATGAATAATAGTGGCGAATTTCATTTGACATTACAGCAATTTCCCTCCGCTCTAATTGTCCTTGGAAAGCAGCAATCATTGCACACTATAACACGAATCATTTTCCATTCATCAGCCGGCATAATAAGCTTTATTATGGTAACAATGCTGTAGCTCTTTCTCACTTCTCTGTCAAGGACAATGAAAAGTATCTTTAGAAAGTTGTGCAGATGAATGCAGCGACTGTAATGTCGAACAAACAGGAGCGAGGCAGGCAAGTTCTGGATCTGCATCCCAACTGAGGAAGAACTGTACACACACTATATATATATGAGGGATTTGAGTTGTGTTTGGACCAGAGGTGTGACACCACTCTCAGAGTCGATGTCCATTTTCAGTCTCTGGCTTGAAATAAACATTTCAGTGCGTCCCTGCATCATAAAGCACACCCTGAGCCTCCAACAAATCAACTTCCTGTTTTTAGCCATGCAAGTCTGTCTGTCGGTCGGTCGTCTGCTTTGGTCCAGACTGAAATATTTCAACAGCTGTTGTATGGATCGACATTAAATTTGGTACACAGATTCATATCCACCTGAGAATGAATTGTAATCAATTTGTTGATCCCTGTTTTTCGTCTAGCACTAATATCAAGTCAACATTTTAATTTGAAATTCCCATCAGCCTCTTAACTGAGATGATAAATATAGTAAACAGTATCTGTTAACATTTAGCTCAAAGCACCACTGTGCCCAATCACAGTCTCACAGAGCTGTTAAACTGACTGTAAACTCTGGTGTAACTGTGGTTTGCAAGACTTTGTATTGACTTTGTGTTGAACAAAATTCAAGATATAAAATGATGGACACCCCTGCTTTGATTTGTCATGTCTGGACTTCATACAGTATGACTGGTTTGATACAATAATAACATTGAAGTGCCTCATGACGTCATGGTTGTTTTTTAAAATATGTATTGCAAAATGCACTTAAAATGTAGCAAGTCAAAGGAAAATCTACTTGTTGTGTTTTTCCACTTAACCAGAGCAGTTCTAATAAGGTTAAACAGAATTATTAATTATTCCAACTACCTTTGACTCGTCTCTTTCAGATATAAAACACCATGAATACTAAAGATCTTTTACTTTGTTCCAATAAAACATGCACAACTTTACTGGTCGGGGACATTGGACTTTGTTCACCTGCGTGTGAATTACTGATGTAGGCCCGGAGACGTTTCACTAAAGTTCCTCGTTGATGCTCTTTGGCTTTTACCGCTCACTGGTTTTGACAGATTCCTGTTTCTGATTGGTCCCCACAGGAGCTGGAGCAGCAGTTTGAGAGGGAGCGCCACTCGCTGGAGGAGCAGAAGACGCTTCTCAGGCAGCAGCTGGACGAGCTGAGGGAGGAGCTCACCTCCAAACTCAACGCAGCCAGTGAGGAGGTAGGACACCTGGAGCTTTAAACTCGTACCAGACTTTTTGTAGTAAAACCTTAGAAATAACATGAAAGTTACAAACATTTGTCTTTGGTCGCTTCCTTATCAACTATACACTCAGTGATATGATTGAAAGCTCCAGAACAGCTACTAAATGGCAACAATATTTGGTAACTGGTTATTTTGTTTGCAATGTTTTTAATAATTTACTCACTCACTCCACTTAACTTTTTGTTGGTAATGTCACCTCCAAAAGTTATAGAAACTGGAGTCTGAATCCTTAGCTCCTTAATAATGTGTGTGACTTGAATGTTGAGTAGTAATTTCCCTTTGAAAGATGAAGTAAACAGTATTTTCCAGTCATGTTACCAGCTGAAAAATGTGCAGCTCCCATCCTTCTTAAGGGGCACATTAACATTTTCTGTGTGGAAAACAAATAGTATAAACTCAAACCTAGCCCAGGAGTTATAGCTGTTTAACATCCCAAATGTTGCAGAGGACCTAAATGGCTTTTAGCTTTCTAATTGTATTATTGATAACAGTTTTCCTTTTAAACCCTCAGCTCAAAGTTAAAGTCAAATTATTAAAGCCAGCTGTTTAACTGCCATAATCAGCAGAATACAAAGACGGAGTGGAGTTGTGTTGACCTTGTTCCTGTTAGGTGTTACTTTTTGTAGATATTTGCTTTGTGATGCAGCTTTTTATTCATTAATAATATTGGTTATTGGATGTGAAGTGTTCCAAGTATTTTCTGTGTCGTGTAAAACTTAATTGGAATATATGAGCCTGAGATTTTAGTCAAAATATATTTAATTGTGGGGGATGTATGTTAAACAAAAGAGTGAGCGAGAGGGAAAGACACTGTTCTTTCTCTAATGAAAGTTAGTTTAATCCAGTCCCTGGTCCAGTCCGGTGCCATTAGTCTTACTATTAGTTTTCCATTACCTGCGTATAAACCCACTGCCACACTGTGTTTGTTGTTGTTGTTTGTTGCTGTTATTTGTGCACTCCACGCACACATTTTCTAGGTTCTCATGTACTTTTAACATTGAGGTAAATGAATATCTGATGCATTGCAAAACTACAGTATGTTGCCACGTTTGCAAGAAAGTGTGTGGGCCTGGCTCATTTAAAAATCATAAATAGAAATGGTTATTGAGTGCATTTTTGATGGAAATTCCACCTCGCTGAGCATAAAATGCTGATGTAGTTTCAAGGTTTCTGCCACACTGAGATACAGTCTGCAGTGCAACAGAGTAGAGGTTGTGAATATGGTTTATTCTCTCTGTCTGTCTGTCTCTCCTCCCCGCAGGTGACTCGGCTGCAGGAGGAGGTGCAGCAGGGGGAGCAGGACATCGGAACAGCCGAGGGACAGATTTCCACACTGAAGGAGGCGCAGGACAAACTGCTGGAGGAGCTGGACGCTACCAGGGGCCGTCTGAGAGAGACCAGCAACCTGCTGACTGCACTGCAGGTGAGCAAAGTTAATCAAACATCAATTTAACCTTAATCTAAACAGATTTCCCCCACAAAAGAACAGGTTCTAACTCTCAAACAGTCCATTGGAGAAGTGAGGAACAGACAAAATGTCCCAAAAATGTCCCCGCTGTCAAGGTCTTAAACCTGAACTGGTCCAAAGATAGAAGCACAAGAGCACACATACACACACAGTGATTGGACTGATTCCAGAATATTTGGTCAAATCATACTGTACAGTGTCTTATAATCAATTAAGACTTATTTAGTCTATAAAATGGTGAAAAATGCCCACCATAAAGTCCCAGCGCTCAAGATGGTGTCTGCTGCCCATTGCTTGTTTGCTGTAGTTTGATCAACAGTCCAAAACCCAACTTATTCATTTTACACTGACAGGGAAAAGCAGCAAATCCTCATATTTGAGTGTGTGGAACCAGTTAATGATTGGCTGTTTTGTTTTCTAAATTACACAGTCATTTCAGCCCTACAGTGTAGACTTGTGTTTGACCAGAATGGGTTTTTGAAGGGCGTCCATGTCACCACTTCTTTTTGGATTGACACTGCCGACAGCCAACATTTTGTGTTGGCTGTTAGCAATGTCACTCCAAAAAGGCTTTAACCTTTTTTCACGCTACAGAAAGTTTTCAGAGTTGCCTAAAGAACTCGATTCTTGTCAGGGCGGAAAAACGTCTGAGCAGCATTTAGACTACGATGGCACACTGACACTTTCCATTGAAACCAATGTCTGTCTGTCTGTCTGTCTCTCTGTATGTTTGACTGTCTGTCTGTCTGTCTGTCTGAGTTTGACTGACTGTCTGTCTGTATGTCTGTCTGTCTGTCTGAGTTTGACTGACTGACTGTCTGTCTGTATGTCTGTCTGTCTGTCTGAGTTTGACTGTCTGTCCTCCTTTTTCACAGGGAGAGTTGGAGACCCAAAATCGTCATCATGAAGCCAAACTCATCACCACCAAAGAAGAAGAAAAACACAAAATGGACAAGATGGCTCTGGAGCTGGAGCTCAAATGGACCGAAACACTCAGGTAGGTGTGTGTGTGTGTGTGTGTGTGTCTTTGTGTGTGTCTTTGTGTGTGTGAGAGAATTTTAAAGGGAAAGAGACACACACTGTCTTTATCTTAAAAAAGAGAAAGCATGAAATTAATAGTGAATGGGAAATGGGAGTCTTTCTCTTTCGCTATTTTCGTTTCCCACACTTCCTGCACACACACACACACACACACACACACACAGGTCATCCGGCCTCAATATTGACCGTGACAGAGCATTATCCTTGGAGAGCTCTGCAACTTCTCAGCTCAATCCAGTGTTAAAGCCCCCAGCTCAAAGTCTCCGTTAACGTCCACAGACCTTTGAAGTGTTATTATTCAAAAACCTCAAAGAATGAAATTGACTGTTTTGAGGTGTGAACTGATGTACTTTTCACACAGTAAAGTCGGCCGCTTCTTAATGACTCTATTAGAGTTTATCTCAGCTTTAAATAGTGTCTTAATGGTCAAAACCGCAGAAAGATTTTCCACTTAAAAAAAGATTGTCTTTTTATATACTGACGTGACTCTAGACACTGCCGAGTCCCTGGACACTCTAATATCTATTTATTGTTTTACACGACTCCTTTTGCGCTGAGATGGTTTGATTGCCTTTTTAGTGTACTTGCATTCCCTCACTCTTTTATAACTTCAGATAGTGATTCCCTACATTTATAGTAACAGCTATTCAGCAAGTTGGTGAACACCGGGGCTTGTATATGACCATGTATATACGGCTTTGAAGGTTAAAGAACTGTCGGTTAATCCAGAAACTGTCCCAGTTACCCCGGATAATACACAGAACACATTGTCAACTGTTTTCATAAGGAGTATTTTTTCGGTTAAAAGTAGTTCTAATGAAAGTCTGTGGATTATTATTTTTTAATGCTGTGAGCACCATAAACCATAAACGATACTCCGTTCATGTCCACTTCATTACGGTCATGTTAGAAATAGGACACCTCAAACATGGACGGATCATGAGACGATTGTCCCCTGGACAGACATGTCAAAGGACACCCCGTGAACATAGCAACTACCTGTTTGTGGCAGTTTTGTGTCTAAGTGACATTTTGCAGACTAATCGTAACTGTAAAACGCTGCTGTTGGTTGGACTTCACCTAAATGTCACACTGTCTCCTTCTGTCCAAAGCTCTCTGCCACAGCAGATCCACATTGAATTGACATTTATTATATATTATACTATATTATTTATGATTTATTGGGGCACATAGTCCCCTGACTGTCAACACTGTTAGTCACATCAAACCCACTTTTACTGTCTATTCATTCAGTTGAGCACAGTTTTTTGTTTCTGGGTTAAAAACAATAGATTGGTCGGGCTGATGTATCAGCGTACATGTCAGATGATAAGTAACAAGAAATTGCAGTAAATTGTCTCCATTACTTAGTTGAAAAGATCATTTCCATTCGGTACATATCTTGTTCATAAAAAAACAATATAGGCCAATTTATCATTATTGGATTTTTGCCGTTCCTGTCTGTTTAGAGATCCAGATTCCCGGGCTGCTAATCCCACTACCTGCTGACGTCTTTGTGTCTGCTCCAGTCTCATCTCAAGCAGTTGCTCATTCTCAACTTGCAAGTTTGTTTAATCTGTTAATGCCCCGGCTCTTTGTAAAGGTCACACTTTATATTGTTTGATATTTTTAGCCTTTCCTCACTCTCTGAGCCCATGGACGTCTTCGTGCCTCGCCGCAATATTTTTCATTACTCCACTCCACTTCTTGCATCACTTCACTCTCCTCCTTTGTTATCCTTTGTGCTCTCGCTATTTGAGTGTAGCCAATGCTTGTGGATACTCCGAGGCTTTAATGGCATCTCGTAAAACCTGTATCATCAAATCAAATGCCTTTGTATACTGTCTTAAATCAGGTCACTTTTTTCAAGTTCACTTGTCAAGGTCACACAAAAAAAGGCAAATACAATTTGGTTCCAGCCAGAGATCTATACAGAGGTTAGATATCGGATTTATATGTTTATCAGATCAGTCTACTGGTCTGACTCAACCTATACATGTTATAACATTAATGTTTACAAAAGTAAAATAGTTTGTTTTGGCATGATGATCCTCTCCTTTCCAAGTTTAAGGAGAGAGATCTAAGAGGAAAACAAAAATAAAGGGTCAATAAGTGTTAAGTCCTACATCAAATTATGAAAGAATTTATGTCAAAATACCAGGAAGCAGTTTAGGAACCTCAAACATCCTTCTCCTATCTTGGGAATCTTCACAACCTGAATCTGTCAGCAGCCTCTCTCCAGGCACTTTTTATTTCTTTTTATACCACCCTAGAAGTATGAAGTTGTTTTTTACCCAAAAAATTGTGAGACCATCAAGGACACACTTCACCAATCATGTAAATTCAGCTGATTGCATCCTCTGTATTCTTAATGTTTGTACTGTTTCAAGCTGTAGAAAAAAAAGAGTTTCCAGACAAGCACGACGCCCAATATTTGAACAATTAGGAAGTGTCTTGAATAAAAAGTGACAAGAACCAAACACAAAAAGAAACAGTATAACATGCAGGGATAGCAATGATGGTGTGACATTTATGACTAACAATGGCTGCATCAAAGGCAGATTAGGGGATGTCTAATCTAATTTTCTGTCTGCTGTGCTGACAAACCGACTGCAGCCAATTCAGTTAAATCTCTAATAAATCTCAGAGTCATAATACGAGTGGATTTTGAAAGTAAAGGTCCACATACTGTAGAAATAACTAAATATAAGAAATATGAAGAAGCATACTCATACCGAGCTCGTCTATCTGCAACTCTCTCGGTCTCCTCCTCATTACCTTTCATCCACCTTCCTTTGTCTTCCGGCACACAGCTCTTTATTCTCAGGAGAACATCTATTCATTTGGTGGTCGGGGCGAGTACACTGTGGTTAGTGAGCCGTCTGAATTAAAGAGGCTGGCTTTAATCCTTGTTTCACCGTGGAAACAGACGGTTTCTCTGTGATAGCATAATCATGGAAATAGCTGTCAGGATTACCAAATGAACAGAGGGGGTTCAGCGGATCAGCGGACTAAAGCACAGGCAGTACCATGTTAGTTTGTCCTGGTCACACAAAAGATCTTGTAGTGCACGTTGGGGACCTGAATCGTTTGCCTCTTGATCCAGTCGGTCGCTGTGCACGGTCGGTTGGTTGGTCCACCAGTTTGGTGCAGAGGGAAATATCTGAATTGTTGGATGGATCACTGTGAAATTGTGTACAGACACTCATGGTCCCCAGAGGATGAGAACGAATGGCTTTGGCGATCCAACGTGGCGTCAGCCTCAGGTCAAAGTTTTCACCAATCCAGTGAAATATCTAAATATTTACCTCCACCAAGGACGTTATTTTTCAGTGCTGTTTGTCTGTTTGTCAGCAACTACTGGCCCGATTTTCATGAAACTTAGTGGTCATGTGCAGCAATGAAGAACCCATTAAATTAAAATGAAATTAATTAAAAAAAAACAAGATACAATATTTACCAAAGTGCAACACAGGTGCCTAAGGCAAAGTGAATGGTGTGGTGCAACCACACATACAACAACCTCAAACATTTCTGTACAAAGACAGATGCAGGTTGAGCTTGCAGATTTGTATATAATAGATATAATAGCTGGACACTGCATTTGGTCTGTGGTCCCCGTTATCAGATGGATTGGGCCGAAACTTTGTACATTCATGGTTCTCAGAGTATCCTATTAACTTTGGTGAAACCCCCAACTTTTCTTCTAGCACCGCCATGAGGTTGACACTGAAATGTGTCTCTGGCCGACATGCTGAAATGTACACGATTTGACATCAAAGCTTACTGGTACAAATGTAATGGTAAAATCCACAACAAACACTATAAACCCTGTGACCCTTGAGATGTAAATCAATGTAACTATTTCTTTGTTAGGTTGAGTAGGTTTTATGAGTGGGAGATCACATCGGAAACCGTTCTTTGGTCCTTTCTCTTGGATGTTGAAGTTCAAGTCCTCTCGGAGAGCTGCTGTACTGTAGCTCCTGCAAGGTGAAGCATTGACTTTCCCTCCTGGTGCAAGAGTCTTCAGGCGATTTAAAATTTTGGAGCAGAGTTTGTATAAGAAGCCTCCAGCAGGTTTTGTGTACTGTGATATTTGTGTTAAACCACACATGCTGCAAGCAGCTCAGGCTGTAACTTGTCAAAATTGTATTGAATATTGGTGACAAACAGGATGTCAGATCCGTTGTACACAGTTCTTTTTTAGATAGGAGTATTACAACAGGGAATCTGGGGGTATTCAAAGTCCTGAAAAGTGTTTTAAATGGCAGAAATTGTAACTTCATATGTGTTATTATACATATTTTATACAAGCCAGATACTAAAGACACGTTATTTCCAGGTAGTGATTAAAACCGTGGCATACACACAAAAAGAGACTCAAACCCATATGCATAATCACACACACAAATGCACACCTTAAATGAGCATATGTGCCTGACATCTCATAGCACATGCAGAATCCAGCCAATTATCCCACATTTTATCAGGATATTTCCTCCGTCTCTGACAGTTCCTTCAACCCTCCGTTCATCCACTCACTTATTTCCTTTACCCCTCTCTACATCTGCCCTCATCTTCTTCCTGCAACACAGATGCTATAGAACAACGCTTATTAGGAAGAGCTCTTTGAAGCCCAGGGCCTGTATGTATGTATGTATGTGTGTGTGTGTGTGTGTGTGTGTATGTGTGTGTGTGTGTGAGAGAGAGAGAGAGAGAGAGAGAGAGAGAGAGAGAGAGAGAGAGAGAGAGAGCATGCATCCATCGACATCTGTGACCGCGTGTTTTATACTGAACGAGGACATAAATGATGACACGTGTCAAGTGAGCAGCATGATGAACGTGGCTGTCCGTGTGTGTGTGTGTGTGTGTGTTCAGTCTGACACTTTCTGGCTCTCAAAGTGACGAAAAAAAAAAAACCTGTTTGCCTCGATACTTCATTTAACAGCTGCCATTTAAACTCCCACACAGCTATTACATTGGCAGCACACACTCACAGTAATGCAAAGAGCTGTTAGCAGCACAGTTAAAGAGTCATGTTCGCTCAAAAGCAGTGGTGAGGTCTGATAAAGGACCATTTATTGTTCCCTTAAAGCACATATTGAGCTCTCTGAAGCACCTTTACCTTTGTCACCAAGTTCTGGCTGTTTGTTTGAGTCTCTCACCAGATATTGTTAATAAAAAGTCATGTCAACAAACACAAGTAACAACAGCAAGAGTACAAAAGGTGCCTTAAAGAGACACACAAAGTTTTGGGAGCTTGTTGACTATTAATCCTATTTATTAAGCATCTCATAATCTTTCAGGTCGACTTGTTTATCTTCCAGGCAGCCAGTGGTTTCAGTTCATGCCAGACTAATGTAACAATCAACTTGCAGGGACTTGAAACTTACTCAAAATAGGTAACGCTTCAGGTCTTTTCACTATTTTATGGCAATGAAGCCACAATCAAAGACTCTTAAGTTTGAGAAGCTTTCCAAAGTTTTCCTAATTCAAACCTGCAACTTAAAATTCCTGCTGAAAGTCATTTTACTGGTGGGATGGAGCATTGTATTAGGTGAACAGACTAAGAATAACGTTGCTTCTACAGCAGAGTCCAGATCAAGCTCAGTTAGGTGGCATATACATGAAAGCTGCACTAATAAACTGTTTTTTATATTAATAATGGACCACATGACCATGTGTTATGGGAAAACAGCTGATCGTTGCAATGAATCCCAAAAGAATTAGTATCTTTTATGCTCTTTCAGTTCATTGTTTAGGTTATACGGTTTGCAACGTCACTGTTTTAGTTCACCCTCATAGTATCATTTTTAGCATTTAGCAGCTTAAGACTCAGATATTTTTCTCAGGAACTCGCGGAGACCAAATCCTGGTAACTAATTCAGCTTTAAGTGACCGAGCAGTGGTAACCGTCTCTCTAAAAATGGATTGTCATACATTGTTCATAATCAGAAGTAGTTCCAAAAATACACCTTACCAAATTAATATCAGCTATATTAAGTTAATGGTTTTTTAGATTAAAGTTATGAGTCTACAGGCCTTATTATAAATTTACTTCCTTAAATCATTTGTATGGCCTCCTGTAATCCAAGATCATGAGGTCCACCCTTTTCTTTAGCTGATCTGTCTTTTCTATTCCAACACTTTTCTCAAACAGGGTTATTCTGTTACATTGATTTTAGTGAAAGGCGCTGACCTTTGCTTCCTTTGCATTTGGGTTTCTGGAAAGTTTGCAAACTCACAGTGAGAACTGATGCTGGTTTTGTTGCCGGTTAATTCAATCACATTGGATAACAGCATCAGCCAACTACCCGAAACATAAATACAGATATCTGTGTGCCGTGTTGTGTTGTAGGCAGGAGTGTAAGAAGCTACGTGAGGAGCTGAGAGAGGAGCACGAGGAGGACAAGGCCGCCGCACTGGCTCAGCTGGCACAAAGCAAGGAGCAGGAACTGAGCAACGCCAGGGAGAGCTGGCAGAGGAAAGTGGAGGACCTGCTGGAACAGGTACGACTACTGCCGATTGATCTGTATACATGTACAGTATGTGCACCAGTGTCTGTTCTGGAGAGGAATAAAATGACACCGTGATGAAGTGTTTTTGGGGGTTTATGCTCTTTACAAAATTCTTAAAGGAACATGAGAAAAAATTTACAAAATCTAAACTTAAAGCACAAAAAGAATATGCAAAGAGAGATGATCTCTAGCCCTGGATGTAGCGGATAAGTAGAGGTACCCCCGTTCACTGGTTAAAGGTGGTTTAAATCTTTAACTCAGCTGCAGATCTCTCTGAAAACAAAATACCAGATGCCTACAGCTTGTTGTCGAAAGGCTGTAATTATACCAGAAGTGAAAAAAAATCAATATGGAGGGTGAGAGAGGACGAGAAAGGCAATTGGACCAACAAAGCTGCCCCCGTAAGACCTCCCTCCCGCCTGCGCCAGACGGACATATTTCCTCCTCGCACTGGTGGACAAACTCACTCACATATTCATTATTCGATGCTGCGGTGAATACACCGGAGCGGGCTGCTGTTGCTAATTACCGGCCGGTAATATTAATGTGGCGTGACTAAGCTGTCCTGTGGTCATCGTACACACAGGCAAACAGTGTTAACGGCCTTATTTATGTTGATTTCTGCATGCCGTGTGCATCGGCTGCTGGTCGCACCATGTCTCGCGCTGTCCATCAACTCCCATCCAGTGATTAATGTGTCTGCTTCACGGCTCGCAGTCAGCTGAGCCATATTTATTTACTCTAATGTCAAATCAGAGCAGACAGACGGACAGAAGATGTGGTTTTTGGAACTCGAATGATGGCACAGACGCTTGTTTTTGGTGTTATCAGGTAGAGTCACAATACCTTGGTGATAATGATGTCAGAATACAGCATATATAACCATACACTTATGTTAATAAAGCTATCCAACCTTATTACACAGTGTATGACTCACGTCTTAGTCATAATATCATTTCCAAATTTGGGACGCAGCTATTATAGGCTGAGCTGCACTGACTGCTCTTTTTGTTTACTGAGAATTCGTCGTTGATGTATGGATCAACGGTCCAGCTCGTCTCACCTGTGCTGACTGTTACAGAATGTCTTCCTGTGAATTTGCTCCAAGGGACTTCAGCAGTTGGTAGAGCAGACAAGGTTATCATCCCTGGGCAAGAGTAACTTTGCATCCTGCCATTTAGTGTTGATGTTTCTAGACAGAGAGGACATGTGAGCCCTTAACACAGCAGCTGGCTGTACTTTCAGTAGCACATTATAGGTCGCCCAAATAATGGCTGTAGTCCTTTATTGGGCTTCTTTGTCAAATCTTCTTTATTGGTATGGCCACGGTTAAATACAGCATTGACAAAGCAGTTTGTACAAGATTGTACTTTTTTATCTCTATACTTGCCCAAATATTCATGGTATTAAGTTGTCTAGACACAGACTCATTTGGTGAATCATGCCGCTTCCTTCCAATAAAGAATTCTAGTGCTGCATTCAGTGCACTATAGCAGTTTATTATGTACTGCAGTGAACTTTATTTAAGAAAAGTAAGAAACTTTATTGCTCGAGGCTTTAAAGAATTAGAAACATCTCAATATGGTAACATTTGTTTAAGCCTAATTGATTGCCAACCTCCCTTTGCCCTTCTGTTATTCTGCTGAATAAAGATGCTGCTCCCTTGAGACACCAAACGCTTTGTTATACTTCTCACTCTTCCTGCACCATCTACTCGCTTTCCTTTTAATAAGCATATGTAAGCAAAGGTGCAGATTCAGCGGCTCGTTCAGCTGTCCCGGTAAGTGTCTCCCTCCCAGTTCAACGGTCATTATTTTGCCTGTTCCTCTCTAGATCTCGCTGTTGAAGCAGAGTCTGGAGATGCAGCTGTCCCAGTCGCAGTCGTCGCTGCAGCAGCTGCAGCACCAGTTCAGCCAGGAGAGGGAGCACCTGAGGATGCAGCTGGACGAGCTGCAGACGGAGCACCAGAGGCGACAGCAGCGTCTGCAGGAAGTCCACTGCGGCTCCATGCAGGACATGGAGCACGCCAGGCAGAGGGACCTGAAGGTACGTGGTGGCGAACACGCACACTAGAAACCGTGCAATCTAAAGCAGATGTTCAAATTATTTAACACCCTGTGGAGTTTTCTTGTAAAGAACATGTTAACATTCAGTGTTTCTCACCAAAACACATTGTGTGAATCCTTGAAGTCTAACAAATGTGTTGAATGCAGTTCACAAACAAACAAACCAAATGTGGACCCTCTTTTCAAAATAAGGCGCCTCTAGTGGTCAAATGTCAAAACTGTTTTTTTGAAGCCAATATTGATAACGATATTTGTGTATTAAAAAAAAATCTAATAATGGCCAATATATCGCTCAATATATACATTTGTGTATTACAGTTTTGTTTACCAAGATTTTTTTTACCGAGTGGGACATTCAACAATTACATTTATCATTTCCCGCTTGTGGGAAAAATATGTAATTGTGACCCTGTTTCCTAATTAGCTCAAACATATGTTTGACTTTTCTGTACTGACATTTCTTTTTATTTATTGGCCAACAAATCTGCCAATACGATATATCATAACAATGTGTCTCTCAAGCCTGTGAAAAAGCAAACCTGTTCTTAGGAAGTTCACAAGTTTAACCAACTGCAAACCAGCACTAACACCAGCCCAAATGAGTGTAGATTATTTACCTCAATATATCGTTCTAAAATGAATTTAGGTCTAGTATAATAGCTGTAAGAAAACCTGCATTTTCAACACGCAGAATTCTCAAACTACTTAGTTCCTAATGTTCGTCAAGATACTCATTATTCAAAACTGTAGAATGATTATCCTGTAATTATATACAATGTTCACATGTTATAAGAACACATGAACTATGAGTTGCTCCGTTTATGTCATCTTCTCAAGCAGTTAGAGAAACTCCTCGGGAGAAGCCATCCATGACATTTTAATCCAATACAGCCTTGTCAGAGTCAAGGTTAGACCTGCAGTGAGTCATCACCACCATTACTCACTCTCACTGACAGCAGACCTCTTCTATATCAAGTAGCTATACCGACAGCTCTGTGTTTCCCCTTTATAATGTCAAAATATGCATGCACAAACACAACATACACACTGCTCAAGGTGCCAAGAAAATGTTCTTCAACGCTAATCCTTCCATTTCACAGTCAAGGTCGATTTGAATCAGCTATACATCACAATTCCAAATCCCGTTTTCGACTTGGACGCTGTAATTGTATTAATGCTTTAGGCTGAATGGAGGTCAGGAAACAGCGTCCTTATAATGTGTTTTTGGCAACTCCTTGAGTACATGTGCATAAGGACTATCACCTCTGAGTCACACAGCAGTTATAGAAGCGGCAGTCTTCTTTATTTTGCTGCAAACCAAACTGACTGCTACAACAAACGTGTTCCTTCGTGCGATCTTCCTCTGCTCCTCCACTTGTTTCGTCTTTGATGAAACAAACATACACAATAGCTGGTGCACATTCCCTCAATCTAACCACAACATTGACCACCTTTTGTGTCAAACACTCAGAGTATTCTTTCTCCTGTCACAGTCTTAGTTAATAAGCAGTGAAATAAAGTGTTAAACGCTTTACTGAGAGCTTTTATGGTGTCGGGGTGCTTATATTTCTGTCTGCAATGCAGAGAGAGAAAACTCAATTATCCAGAGTGGAGGCATTAGAGGGAAGATTTGTGTATGTGTGCCATATGTGTGTTTGGGTGGATGGGAGGTACATTCAGATTGTCTGGCGTTATCTGTTCACAGTTCACAGACAGTGACATCCAGGGAGTAATAAAGTTTTTACAAATCCCCGCTACTCCAACACATTCACATAACCTAATTTTGCTCCCAAGCGCTACCTACAAATAGAAGCAGTGAGTCTGCATAGAGCAATTGACAGCTTATTGATTTTCTTATCATCTTTTGTCTTACTTATCTTATTTCTCAGACTCTTGCTCACTTACTTGTGTCTGCACACTTTCGGAAGCAGAAGAGTTTTACCAAGACAAGTCTACTTTCCTAAGGATATGTGAATATTAATATGAATTAAAATACAAAATGTTAAAGTAAAAGCAAGTAAGTGATGTTTAAACTGCTAGTTCCTTCATCATTTTAGCCAAGTAAGCAGCAGTGCTCTGTGGGTTGGTCCATCTCAACAATGTGAGATGGTGGATGTGGGATCGGCATTATATTTTGTCATGTTCCCCAGAGGATGAATACTTATGACTTTCGGGATCCCCTGACTTTTTAGTTCAGTTCAGTTCAGTCTGTCTCTGCAGCATGCCAAAAATAAACACATCAATACATAAAAAATCTATCCATCAGTAAAACTAAATAAAAAGACACATCAGTTGGAAAGCAAAAGCAGTAAACATAATAAGTCTTACACTGAAAATCAATAAAAAATTAAAACAAGAAAACAGGACAATAAGGCATTGACGGTCTTGCTGATATCAACAGAGGATTCAAACTAATTGCTAGTGTACAAGTTAAGTTGTTTTACTGCACATATTAAAAAGGAACATTTGAATCTATGGCACCCAGCCAAGGGAAATCTATACTTCCACCCTGAAGGAACCAGCTCAATGTGCTTATTGACGATATGGTAGATATCAGTGGCATTAATGGTTGCTTAATGGCTTTTGTCAGACTTTTTTAATAAAATTGTGTGAGTGTTGATTGCTCTTCACCAATAATCCTGCTGGTTACCATTATTACATTTGTTCAAATGTTTTTTTGTTGTTGACTTTCATGTTAGCGTGCAATCCTATAAGACCAAGATAAAACCACCAGCAACTCAATGTTTTCAGTTTCCTCTGAAAACTTTCTCAACATCTTGTTTGATTTATTGGCACTTCATTTGGTAATGACATTCATGGTCCCCAGACGATGCAACCTTATTACTTTTGCGATCCACCACTTTTAGACTTTGTCCAATGCTTTGGTTTATGAGCAAATACCTAAAAATCTACTGACTTTCCAAACAGCCTCAGCTATACTTTACATATCTATAAGATGGTAAACATCATACCTGATAAAACTCGGCATTTTTGTTGTTTGCGTATAAGCGATTAGCTCAAAGCACTGCTGTAGTCCAGACTCACAGAGCCTCTGACACGGTTGTAGACCATTAGTTTTGTTAAATCTGTAATACATCTTCATGAGGTAATAAAACCAAACTATTAATGAGCAAACTCTATAAATCGCCCACTAATATTGTTGAAATCTTGTCATGCCCCAACTCAGCTATCTTCTCTTTTTTCTTCTCATGGTCTGATCTGAATTTTAAAGCCCACATTAAAAAACATCACTAAAAAACCTGAAAACTTGCCAGTGTGCGGCCGTTTCTCACGGTCAGATATACTTAAAAGGTTATATATGCCTTTATCTCTAACAGGCTGCACTAGTGTAATGCTCTCTGTTCTGGTCTGCACAAGAAAGCTTGGCATAAACTGAAGATCATCATAATGCGGCAGCTTGAGGGCTGACTAAGACCAGAAGAAGATAACATGTTGCACCTGTTTCAAAGCCGATGTGTTGGCTCCAGGTTAGTTTAGGCATTAAGATTCTGCTCTTGGGTTTTAAATCACTCAACACTGTAGCACCTGAATACATATCAGACATGCTTTTAAGCTACATCCCTTTTAGACGCCTCAGTTCCTCCAACTCGGGTCTTTAAGTTGTCCTCGGGGCCAGGATTAAGACCTGTACTAAAGCAGCTGGATCAGCCTGCCAGAGGACCTGAGGGCCACAGGCTCAGTTCATGTCTTTGTGTGTTTATCCCTCCTGTCTCTCTCGCTCTTGTTCATCAGTATCACCCCTTTTTACTTAGTTAAGTGGATTCACCCACCAGTAAAGTAACAAATATTGACCGGCCAGTAATGGAATGAAGATTGAACAGCCAGACCTCCACACACAAACAGCCCAGACAGGAGTGAGGAGGAGGTTAATGTAACAACATTACAGTCAATTTGTAATTATAGGATTCATTGAGATTAGGAGTAATTAATGTGCGCCCTTTAATTAAAGGAATAAAAGGTATGGTTTTTACCGACCCACGGTACTAAAAGGCCAATGATCAATACCAATAAATAAGAGAGATTAGTGGCTTTTACAACTCGATTTCTCATACTGTCAACACACATCTGTACTTGTATTTCTACCTATGATTAAGATTAGTGGTGCTACTTTAAAGTCACAGTCGCAGCTACTGTAAAGCGTCTTTAGGGTCTGTTGTGTGATATGTTTCTGGTCAAGTGCGATTTTATGTGATAACCTGGTCGGCCAAAATCCCTTTTGATTGGATAAATGTATGTTTAACCCTGCAAATTCATTGAAAATATTATTATTGAAAGTTTTATAGGAAGAGACAAGAAAAGTGCCAGCATTTAACAAGTGATAACTGAACAGTTAACATAATAAAAGCCTCAGATGCACAACTCAGTGACAGGCGGGCAGGGCAGAGTTAATGAGAAAGGTGAACCATTAAAGCAGAATACAAAATAGATAATTTGGTGAGGAAATGAGGCTAAATGATATGTGTTCACTGTATTGGGGAGCTGATTATAAAGGTTTGGGAGCAGGTGCACAGGTGGATGTGGAGGTCAGGTGCAGCTGAATGGCAGAAAACACTGGGGACTACTGCAGGACAGGGAGGGAAGAACGTGCTCTGAAATGACAGGGAGAGTCGGTGACTGGCAGACTGACAATAGAAAAAAAAATGTGCAAAATAGAGAGAGAGGCTTGTCGTTGCTTGGTAGTATCACTTTTTAGTGGATACTCAACTAAATACAGTGTGAACAACATTATTATCCATCCAGATCTTGTCACTAATGAACTGTAACACTTTTGATTTGCATTCGGGGCTTTTTAAGTGTTACCATAAAACCAGCATGGGGGCCCCGTCAAACACTAAGAAACTGAGACTGCTGTCTGCCAACCTCGGAGCGAGGTTCATTTGAATATTCAGGGCTCTCTTCGTTCCATGAATCATTTCCCAAAGGCATTACATATTGGCGAATTAAAATGCCACAGATGTTGCTGTCAACCTCCTATGAATATCATTTTAGATGTTCCTCGTTGATGGGTTCTAGTTATAATCTGCAAAATGGCATCTTAATATAGTACAGACAAAGAAAAAATGGGTTAAACTCAGTGTGAACAGTAGTTTTCTTGTCTCAATGATGTGTTTTAATGGATTTGTGTAATAATGAAAATGAAAATGAGATCTCAGCTCTGTCAAATATTCTAAGATTGCTGATGGAAAGAGGAGCTGTGTTTTCTCCTTTTATGTTAAACGTTTCAATTGATAACTCTGTCTGCAAAGGCATGTATGACCTGTTACTACCCTACTTTGAATTAAATGATATGTTCATTTATCTGGATATTAATTTAGACGGATAATTCAAGGGTTTGTTAAAGTGGGAGTATAATATAATAGTACAGAGGTGCACAACAGGTATTAAAGATTACTGAAAATATTATAGCTGGTTGTTTTAACAAAACATTCTGCCTGTGCAGCTTATTGTCAATATATACAGGGAGATCATAACACAAAAGGCAAAGTAAATAAAATATGTAGTACAGCCCAGCATAAAACATATTTATAAGTTAATATTTGCGCTGCTCCACACCTGCTCTGGGTTTTAGTTTTCTAAGTTCTGTTTTGCTTTGTCAGGAGCATATTGATTGATAACATTTATTAGGCTTTGACTTAGAAAACTAGTCGACAGGTGATTTGTGGTACAGCTCAGAACATATAGACACATTAAAAGCACATCAATTAAACAATAATCCAAGCTCATCTATAGCAGCCAACATAAATATCATCTCTGTCCAGGCAGGCATTAAAAGTGCATGTCAAGTATACCGCACATCCTCTATGTATCCATGTATTTCACATCCTCTAGTCCAAGACTCCCCCATGACTAGTGCATCTTGTTTAATTGAGTTATTGCCATGGGAATAAATAACCCTTTTGCTTGGTTGGTTCTGATTTTTGGGTATCTATACCTCCAGCCAGAAGGGAGTGGCTCCACTGAACTGTTGGCCCTTCTTAAAAATAGCCTCGGCACATTAGTTCCAGGATAATTTATGATCTATAACAACAGGGAGATATTTTTACTCCATCAACATCTCAGTCTCCTCTCCTCTGGTCCTAGATAGAGTGGCTGGTGAAGCGTCACGTCTAAAATCTAAAATCAGCTCTTTGGTCTTGGATGTGTTCAGATTCGAGTCTGTGTCTGAGATATATAACAAAGCTGACATCACACTGCCCTGTGGTGTGCCAATACAGGTATAACGCACCTCTGACATGGGTTGCCCGCCGTCACCCTTTGACGTCTTGATCATCATAAGCAAATCAAAAATCCATGTGATATAGTTTGGAGTCCGGTCCAATCTGCTCTTTCAGTCTGTCAGCCAGGATTTGTGGGTGGTTGTATTAAACACAGAAGAGAAATCTGCAAAAAGGACACTTGAGTGTGTTTAACAACCCTCCAGATGCATATACAGAAGGTTTAAAAGCTTTACAGTGGCGTCGTCAGTTCCTCTTGCAGAACGATACACAACTTGTGCTGGGTCCAGGGCCTGCTTACAGTAGTTGATAATGTGAGTTTTGATAATCCTCTCCAGTGATTTAAATACCAGTGAGGTGAGGGAGATGGGCCTGTAGTCATTAGGAGAGGATGGATGAGGGACTTTGAAAGAGGGAGCAGAGAATCCCACTCAGTTAGGCCGAGCAGTGTTTCAACCCCCTGCCACTGATGTTACCGGGCCCTGGACTCTTTCATGTGTTCGTGCTCTCAAACACTCGCCGCACCACCTCCTCCTCGATGACGAGTGTTTTGTGTGTACTAGCTATTTAGAAAATGACAAAACACTGCCTGAATGCAGGTCAAATGTTTTGTCAATTTGAAAGACAAAATTATTTGTGGGTCTCTAGAAGTTACATTATTGTCCTGTAATATGAAGCTGAACCATGAGAGCGACGCAAGTTAGTGAAGTTGGTGTTGGTAGTAAAACGTACGTAAAAAAAGATGCACAACAAGTTAATACTGGCTCCAGCAGCTGCATCCATAAATAACACATCATTTTGATTTCTGTATCTAAGTAAAAGATGTGAGATCACAGAGAAACTCGGCTTTACTCAGTTAACTTAATTATAAAAGCTGTCATCATATTTATAGTTTAAAAAAAATTGAGTTGAAACAGAAACATGGCTGTTGGTGGTCAAACGTAACGTTGGTCTCACATTCTCTGCCAACAAGCCAGCTGACAGCCAACTTCTTCAGACCGATGATCTTATAGACACAGCAGGCGTCTGTTGAATTGTTGATCGAGTTGACATCAGCACCGGTGGCGAATGTGTTTCCCATAAAGTAAAAATAATAGAAACCCACTGCTACAAACACTCCTCACACATCAACAACAGCTTTTTCTGCCAGAGTAAACATTCAACTGCCAGCAGTGTAATGTTAGTAAGGCTATACTCTGTGTGTGTGTGTGTGTGTGTGTGTGTGTGTGTGTGTGTGTGTGTGTGTGTGTGTGTGTTGTGGCAGCCCTCCAGTCAGCAGTGCTAATGCGTGATGTTAATGCCGTGTATATAAGTGTTTGTCCGTTTTTTTTTGTTAATATTCTAAATTGTTATTCTAGTTAAATTGTTTGTTAAATATTTGTAATGAAGCCAACGACAGCTGATGAAACTATCTGCACACCATTTAATTAATCCCCTATTTATTTATTTAAAACAAAATGCAATTAACAAAACCGGGCAAAGAATTAGTTTAGATGCTTTTTTTTACTCCACAAATAAAGTTTTTGTTAATGGAAATCTGTTCACACAGAAAACTTTTGGTAAATTTTAGCCCGTCTCAACTTTTCTGTCTATTAGAAAACTTTTTGTACATAATGTTGGAGAGATTATCTGATGTCTGTCCATAATACACATAATTATCTAATTTTTACTAATCCATCCTTCTGGTTCTACTGTGTCAACACCATTGGTCAGAAAAATACCCAAATATCTGTTGGAATATCAAGCATTTGTTTTCACACTCTTTATCTTAACAAACTTATAACCCAATCCCCAAATAATTGTATTTAATTAAAGTAAAAAATAATCACAAAAAACTCCACAAATTATTAAGTGCCATTATATTGAGCCACTACCTCTCCATATAAGAAAAATAATTTTACCTGGAACGTCTTATTTTTCTACAGCCATCATTAACTGTTGCTCAGTGTCACTGAGGAAAATATTGTCACAGGATATGTTCAAATAATAGAGAATTGAATTGTCTGTGTTTTGCTATGCATAAAAGGTGACCTTACTTAGATTTTGACAGTGCACGTAACGACCTTCAATCAAATGAAACAGTTTCTATAAGACTTCACAAATGAGGCAGATTTGTCCATGTTTCACAATGTATTTTGACATTGGAGGTGATCAGTAGAAAGAGTCAGATTTTCTTCTCTTCTTGGCTGGTGCTTCAGTGCAGTTTAAGTCAGTGTGATGATTGGCCATTTTCTCCTTCAGCCTTTATAAAGGATTTAAAATGTTGCTGAAATGCTTCACTATATCTCCCACTTTTCTCTCCCACTCCGTCATCTCCTCCTCCGTCTTAAACTTCCCTTCAACAAATCTCCCTCCGTCCCTCCGTCCCTTCGTCTCTTCCCTCCCACTCTGTTTTACTCTTTCTCCCTATTTTCCTGCCCTCTCTTTGTTCCTCTGTTATCCTCCCCTGTTCCCCTACCTCCCACCATCTCTTATCCTCCCCCTCTCATACCTCCACCAGGAGTTGGAGGAGCGTCTCCGCCATCATCACCATGCAGAGCTGCAGTCTCTCAGAGAGGCTCACCGCCAGAGCATCGAGACACTCAAACAGCAGTCAGAACAGGAGCTGCAGACACTGCGCTTTGAACTGGAGGACGAGGGCAAAGCCATGCTGGGTAAGGTCTTAGAGTGTGTGTGGGTGTGTGTGTGTGTGTGTGTGTGTGTGTGTGTGGGTGTGTGTGTGTGGTTGGTGTGGGTGTGTGGGTGCCTTCAGTAAGAAGCTTCACCGTCCCATGACCTTTTGGCACATCTTTTTCCACAAAATGACTTAGGAATGCACAGATTTGGGGGTTTTGGTCACACTATGCACTGATTTTTCTGTGGAAATTGAAGTCAGACTGAAAGAAAATACAGAAAAGTAAAACCTCCTTTCATGTAGTAAACACTGATACAGGACTGTTAGTTTTAGATGTACTCATTTTTCTACATTCATTTCCAAATGCAGTACATAAAGTACAGTTTTATATAATTCTAATAAAACAAAACATTTACAACAGGAGGCAGCATAATGCCCTGTCACGCTCTCATTAGTTAACATTGGGCTTTGTCACCATACTTGTCTTTGAATAACACATGGATGGTCTCTAATATAAAGTCCTCTTCTTAACTCCTTAAATTAGGAGATTCTCTAGCTAGTTTCAAACCAGTGAGTAAATGTCCTGGCTGTAAATCCCTTAAGAATGTGTAAATAATGTGGAAGCCTTGTCCTTCTGTACAAATGGATCAAATACAAGACACATGGATGCTGTGTGGCGTCAGGGACCAAAATAAACTAGCAACCCTCCTTTGCAGATTGCGCTTGTCACTACTTTCTTTCTTAATGCAGATTTAGGAAAATACTAAAAGGTGCAGTCTGTGTTTTTACATACAGTATAATGTGATGTAGGAAATCTTAAGTCTAAGATAGACCAACACGACTGGAAAGTGAAGTGAAATCTCAGTCTTGCCCAGTTTTTAGTGCTGCGCTGTGAAAAATGGTCTTCCATTAACCTCCATGTCATGGTCCTGACACTGGAGAGCTGCTTCCATCTATCTCTTACTTCCCACGTCCTGACATCCTTTTATTACCTTTTCCTGCTTCAACTCTGTCTTTCTCTTATTTCTCTTCGTCTTCTCCATGTGTGAATGTGTGTATATACGTGTGTGTGTGTGTGCTCAGGTGGGAGTGTACGTGAATATTATGTGATTTATTCTGTATTTATATAATTTACAAAAGCTGCAGTGATCCGTCAGAACTAGTCTCAGCTTTCACGGCTGTATTTCTTTATTCTGACATTTTAAATCGGTCTTACATTCAAATAAAAAGCTACTAAAAAACCATTAGACTGATGGCAATGAAAGGTGTTCATTGGAGTGAGGATTAAAGGCCACTTGGGTAAATGCAGCCAAAGCACTCTGCTTTATGTGCAAAATAAAAAAGACGTAATTTATTTATTTTGTAATAAAAGTGCCTTTGCATCTAATGAGCACCTTTTTGCAAGCAGATCTTCAACAAGCTTTAAAATTCCCAGAATCAGAAATGTGCATACAAGCTTTGTTTCCTCCTTCAGCCTCTCTGCGATCAGAGTTGAACCACATCCACGCATCAGCCATCGAACACCTGAGACAAACCCACCAACAGGAGTCAGCTGCAGCCAAGATGGAGCTGGAGAAAACTCTGGAGAACAACCGGACACAGGTAGGACTCTGGACACGTTGGGCTGAACTTCTGTTTAATGAACACAAATTAAAACTTTAACAGCTGTACTCTTGTGTCTTTAGAGCTGATTATAATACCCAGAACTATAATTTTGTGATCATCTGTGTTCTTGTTGACACAAATCGTCACTTCACCATTGCATGGAAGCAAAGCTGCTGTGATAAATGACTTTCTAGTAGAGTGTGAATCCTCCCAAACACAAACTAGCATGTTCTCTTTCTTTCATGGTCAGAGTGAAGACTGTGTGATTAGAATAAATAAAATTAAACACAGACACTCACAGTCGCCAAGGAAGCTATTTTAGTATAAAAAGAAAAAGAGACAGAAAGAGATTAAAATCTGTGTAATACACATTAAGGATTTACTGATAAGAAATTTAGAAGCTGTTTGTAATGTCAATATGTTTGGAATTACACTGCTGAAAGCTGATATTACACAGCTTAAAGTTATAATTCATAAGATTTCAGTCCTGGTTGATTAAGCGATACCCGTGGTCTCTGGTGGTAACAGGAAGTTTGGTTTGATACTTTGTCAGAAATAAAGCAGACGAGCAGCTGGTGAATCTCTTGACACGGTCTGATTTCACATTGCATATACCGCAAGTAGTCTTCCACACAATAAAACAGCAAAGTTGGTTGTCGCCTACAGTTCTTCATCTAACTGCGGCTGCTCCTTCGTCTTCCATCACTCCCTGCAATATTTAAAAAATATATCTTACGTAAACATGTAACATTGTGTTTCCTGTGACTGCTTCACGATAAAAGCCACCACCATGTTTCTCCAGTTGAATGCTTTAAATATGAAGCAGCAGCAGTGGGAAATGTTTGTTTTCCATTAATACAACTCTGACACAAAGAGAGTGAACAGTAAACAGTGACGCTGATATCATTACATGCTGCCTTGTTTCCTGTGTGACGGCAATTTGAATCCAGTATGGTAATCCCGCACTAACAATTATAATAACTTTTAATATCCAGGATTATAACTTTCAAGTTTCAATTTTGATCATCATACGGAAAATTTAATCTTCATTGGACTGTTAGAAAAAAAAAACTTGCACCCTTTGAAGTTGTGATGGGCAGTTTTTGCTATTTTCTGACATTTTAAAGACAAAAAAGAGATGAAACGGTTAAGAAAAATAGTTTAGATGTTTTTTTAAACAATTATTATTATTTGTTTTCAATGGTTACCTGTGCCAGCAGTGGAACAGACATTAGTGCTGAAGATTGTGTGAGATGATGTACCAGCGTGCCTCAAATAACACCTGCTGCAGGCACACACACACACACACACACACACACACACACCCTGCAGGTTACCCTCTTACCATCTCGTGTAAATCTTACTAATTACCCCAAACACTATGGGTTCCTCTCTCATCACCTTGTGATACAGATGTTCTAGCAGAGAAACACAGCTGGTAGTCTTTAATACCCCCCACTCTGCCATCGGTCCCTCTCATCTTTAGTTGCCAAGGCAATAGGGAGTCAGTAAAGGCTAATAGTGGTTGTGTTACAGTCTGAACTGCCTGTCACTCACAAGTTTGTAGCAAATAGAGTGGAAACTGAGTTCAGATTTCAATTGTCATACAGCACACAAGCTTCACATTGAGTCACAGGTGTTTATTTAGTCAGATTGGTAAACACTGGTACTTTTGGTCAAATATTCCTGAATAGATTCTTTTGTCCTCTTTTTGTTAGGATTATTTTGCAGACACTTTGATCGGGTACAGCAGAGAATCAGAGGTGAAATGTGAGAGCAGAGAGAGATACGGGGCAACATGCTACAAAGGATTTGAATTGGGAACGTTGCACTTACTTTGTGTCTTATGCAGGATACGTCACTGGTCAGTCGACCTAATTTGACAGTGACTTTATCCTTTCTGTCCTTTTACCATCTGGTATTATCTCCCTTTGTAAGGATAAAGAAAGGCAGCAGATTTCATGGCACAAACTGTGACCCACCACGTGAATTTCCTGGTGGGGCACTCAAGTTAAGCTTGGAACATATAGTGTAAGAAACCAGAAGGTCTTATTTATTGATTTATTGTTAAGATGCTGCATGTGTAACGTTTAAATTCAGACACATCGAGAGTTTGTGTGTACGTTAATTCCTTGTTTACTCTGCTGGAGCCCTAATGGCACATAAACTGAAACTTCCGGAGTTGAGTCATCAGAGTGGAAGAGCTCAGCAGCAGACAGTTGTCGCGCTGTGTTAAATAATGTTTTTATACCTCCAATTACTTAACAGACGGGGAGGACGAGGCTGATGAAGTACGGGGTTGTTTGTGTGTCACATTGTCATCGGTCTCCCGGGAGATACTTACAGCGTCTTGTTTGGTCTAACAGAGCTGCCTGATCAATTATCACATCATCCGCATCTTCTGACATTCAATATCTGTTCTGTTCTATTTCCATGATATTGCTCTATTTTTGACGTTGTTTTTAGTTTGTAACAAAGCGTTTCTTTCTCGTGTTTGCTGTTTCACTTTGAACTGCAAATTATTATTTTTATCAATACATTTAAAGTTTATTAGGAATGCTGTCATTTTCTGTTACGTCTCTCGTGCTTCAGTCTAGTATTTTTATATTTCACCATCAGTCTTTTCCTCCCCTGGCCAAGATATTTTACTAATCTCCAGTAACTTTAAAGCCTTTAAAGAACACGGATTTCTCTCAAAGTGGTGCAGTGGGTTTGGTCTCAAATCAGAGGGCCTTTAAATGTTATATTATTCAGTGTGTCCCAGTGCAACACTAGAATTGCCCATTGAAATTAAGGTTAAATATGACAATCTTAATGAAAAAACGGTTCACATTAATGGTATTCTTTACATAGTCAGTGTAACTCATTCTATAATAAACATATCAGTCATACTAGATGGATGATGACGACCAATAATGTCCACCCATTTTCAGCACATCAGGAAATCACAATTCAGTCTCGATTCGGCAGCTAATGTCCCCGCCTGATAAATAATAGAATAACTTATTTATTTTTCAAAGACTTAAAAAAAGGATTAGAGAGGGACTTGGGGGGAAATGGTGCACATATTCTCCTTTACAGTGCTGTTTGCTTATTTAAATAAGTTGCTTGGAGTGGAGAGGAAAGTGGGAGATGGTGACAGAGAGACTAAAGGTGATGACAGACACGTCATGAGAGCAGAAATAAAGCTCAGTGCCCCAAAGCAGCCCACAGTCAACACCGGTCGCCTGCCATGAACATTGAACAGAGATATCTGCTGTAATTTGATCAGATTAGATCCTGGAAAAAGCCTATTGCAAGTCCCCGCCCAATACATACTCTTCAAATAGCCCTGGATGCACTGAAAGAAATTTTGCTTTATTTTCTTTCTTCTTTTTTCTTTGTTCCTTTCTTTTATCCTGCCAGTTTTTTTCTCCCCGTCTTGTTCTGTTTTTTTTTTTTTTTAGGGTTTTTTCTTTGCTTTTGTGCCTCCTCTCTCCCCAGAATGAAGCCAGGAGTGTGATGAGATGGATAGTGAAATGAGTAAATGAGTCATTAAAGATAAATCTGCCCTGTCCCCATTGTGCGTAAATGCGTCGCTAGGTTTATTGACAGTGAAAATCCGCCAATGACATTAAATTAAATGTTGAGAGGGGACTCAGATAGAGACAGATAGTGAGACAGGAGTTTGTGACGATGAAGCTATTATACAAGATTATAGCTTTTGGATATATGAACACAACCCTTGGCACAAATTGTTATAGAGGCAAGTGGAATGAGATTTCTGCAGAGTGGGGAATCATTAGTGGACAATAACGTGACAATATTTAATCTAACTCTAATGGCGTCAAGTGGTCCTCTACTGGGAGTCATCAGATCACATCTTTGCCTTTCTTTGCCTCTTTATTCAAGTCTATAATCATAATGATCAATTTGGCAAACAAGGCCCACTTTGCTTCTCATCATAATGTGGATTTGAACACTGACTTTGGCAGTTTTGCAAGATGATACCTGACTAATGACAAGATGAAACAAGACAAAAAAGCTGAAATACCTAAATTAACAATGTGTTAGTCCATCTCTCCATATTTTCTGTCCTCATTAACTTGTGTGTGGCCCCAAACCCATTAGTCCCTGATGAAGACAGATGTGTAGTTGCATTTTTTAATAAAACAGCTTGGCACTGTAGTTTTTATGAAATATTACCCAAACAGGAGGAAAATAGTGTTTTTGTTGTTTGACTATTTTCAGCCAGGGATTAATCCACATTGTGTTTTCTGGTGACTATTTATGGCAGCAGGACGGTGTTTTTGGGATTGATTCAAATAAACTACAGTGCCCATGTTCATCATAGTTAGAAAACATGTCATCCAGTGTGGCTCACTGATGTGTTTTTAATCGTTTTTGAGCAACAATGGAGTTCTATGGCAAAGAGGAATAAAATATCTATCAAACAGTACTTGTTCACGGGATCAATTCATTCTTAGTTTTTTTTTTTTTAATGGAATTTGTCGACATTAATCAAAATATAGAATAATGCCAGCCTTTAAACTGGATGATATTCTATTAACAACAAAAACTTAAATACTTCTTTATCAACCAGGACTGAAAATCTTGAGGATTACAACTTTAAAAGCAATAATGTTACACCAAGTTTAAGAAGTGATGAGTCAGTTGTTTAAGCATCATTGTAGAGTCAGGCAGGTTGCGTGTTGTCTTTATGTGAGCCTTCGATTGAACCTACGCATTGTTCACTCCCACCCTGTGGAGAAAATCACTTGTTCATTTTCTCACATTGAAATCACGACTAATATAAAGCCAGATTTTGTTTCGTTGCGGAGCTCCGAACAAAAGAGCAGCTCCGCAGGGGGTCATGAGTAATTTGGGTAGTCGGTCATCGTTTACATGGACGTCATTCAGTGATTTGGAGACTTTGAATAATTCATGAGCTGAATTATTGCTGAGTGATTCAGACGAGCATCTGCATCCTTGTACAGTGACGATGTTGACTGAAAGTTTTGTCATATTTGTGAATGAATTGAATCTTTTTCAAACAAACATTTTACACGTGAGGTTTACTCACTTGTTAACTTTGCCTTTTTACACATAATAACCAGCAGCATTGTCCCGATTCTTTAAAACGACAGTGGATTTTATGGTTTTAAGTGTTTTTTACATACAGTCAGCCTAAATAAGCTTGGTGTTACTATAATAAGACATACGGTGCCTCTCAGTTCATGTAAAGATGAAACGTCTGACTGCTTCCACTGATGGTTGCCCTGCAGAACATTGAGTAAAAGTAATTTGATATGTGAAATCCTTTTGAATCCTTTCCTTATAATCTGATAGAGGTTTGTAACTGAACTCGATATATTTAAACCATGAAAATGAACATTTATTCTAATTTTATCAAACACCTTCTTAGGAGCGTGAGCTGCTGGGCCGGATCACTGAGCTGCAGGAGGAGGTCTCCAGGAGGAAGAACCACATCGCTCAGCTGGATCACCAGATCCACACACTCAACGAGAACATCAGCACTCTGACCAAAGAGCTGGAGCTCAAGGGCAAAGAGGTGCTCAAGATCCGCAGCGAGGCCAATCAGCAGATCAGGTATGACTGTAACTGAAACACAACACAATACAAAACAGAACTCAAATGAGTGACTTTTTCCTTTGAGTTTGTCCGTTTTCTGTGTGTGAGATTTAGTTTTTGTCTGTATCTGAAATATTCATGGTCACGCAGTTGGATTTTGCATCCTCGTCTCACTCACATGCACATCCACAACCAAAGAAGCACAGACCCGTGTGTTCACAACACAGTTTGTCTTAATACACTGTAACCTGGCAACCAAACTACTGAATATTTTTCCCATGAATTCAGAGTGGTGGTCCTTGAGTTCATTTTCTTTGCCTCCATTCTTTGTAATAACCACTTATGATATGGTGGTGTTTTCATGTTCTGGCTAAACCTTCTGTGCTTTAGTGCCTGAGTTCACTTTCCAGGAAAAATAGTGTGACGTGTTTTTCTGTGAATTTTCTGTTGATGAAGAATTTTAATTTAGTTTTATAAAAAAAAGTACTTCAACTTTCAACATTGTGGGCAAATACTTGTGTCAGCCTCCTTTCTGAGAGTTAGATGAAAAGATGGATACCGCTCTCATGTCTAGGACAAAGCTGGAGTTCAGAGACGGTTAACTTAGCTTAGCATAAAGAAGTGGGGAAAGCGGTTAGTTTTGCTGTTTCTGTAGTTCAGAAATCCAGCCAGCAACACCTTTATCTGTGTTTAAACAGAGTACAGGGTGATATTTTAGAGGTGGCGTGATTGCATTTACATTAGACGTGTTATCCCAAGGTTTTTTGAATCTCCTTCATAATCGTTGAGGGACGAGAAAATAAGGGAGTGAAGACTGGAGGAAACTAACGTCTGTACAGTCCTTACACTGGCTGTTTGGGTCAAATTCAAACAAATGATGCAAGGTGAATACTTGCTTCGCTTTCTGTCTTAACACACCTTAAAACTCACGAATTAACAAGCCTGAATAACACAAAACAGGAAAGTTAAATGGGCAGTTTGTGGGTTTAGGGGGAGTTACATGTTGTTTTACAGCTGTTGTCATTTCTACATTATTGTTTGTGTCTGGATTAAACAAAGGAGACACATTGTGTTATTTGGCCAAGGCACGTGTTGGTAGACATGTACGTTATTTGAACTTTGAACGTTCAGACACGAGAGTGGTGTCCATCTTCTGTTATTTTAGGCAACTAAGAACACAGTAGCAACATTAATAACACACTATCACAGACATTTCCGGACAGCTTTGACATCTACACTTGGTTTTCCAAAAAACACACACAGATGCCCTCGCTCAACCTTTCCTGCTCTGTGTGGCCGCTGTCATCAGTGAATGTTGCTGAATTTGACTTTTCTTATTACATTCGGATGACGATAGTTTCTGCAACCCTGCTCCAGTCCTGATGAAAACACACCGAGATGAAAGAGGGAGAAAGAAAAACCCAAACGAGCCAAATCAGTCTCTCTCTCTCTCACGGTCTTTGTCTCTCTCACGACCAGTGTCAGGAGCCCATTGATTTGGAGATGTGAAGGTTTTTCAGGGTAAAAGCAAAATGGAATCTATAATCATGTTGTTCCCTGCGGCGTGTTATGAATTTTTTAAAGTGCTGTATGGCTAATGGGGTCCAGCTACTCATTAGAATCAATTTGTAGCCATAGATTAATGTGTGTACGTGTATTTGAAGGTTTTTCTGCATGTGTGTTTGTTGGGTGGCTGCTCCCATGGTTCTTTATTCTCTCTCGTTAATTCATGCTCTGCTATCCGTGATGTATACTCGTCCTCTCTCTCTCTCTCTCTCTCTCTCTCTCTCTCTCTCTCTCTCTCGTGCCCATGCGCAGCACAGTTCCCCTTCTGTTACGTAACTCTGAACATCTGAATCCTGGTCACAGGGATAAAAATAGGCTGATAAATAAATAAAAAGGAAGCAGAGAGATAAGATGTGCGCCCCTCGGGGGGGAGTCGGCCCAGTCAGAGTGAGAGGCAGACAGACATCCATGTTTCGCCTCCATCCTCCTTCGCTCCCTCACATCCCTTTCATCAGCCCCGTTCTCCTCCTCATTTCATTATCATCATCTTTTATTCCCATTTTCCATCCTCCCCCTATTTCTTTAGCTCCTTTCCTCCCATAGCAAAACCTTCAACATTTGCAAATTGAGCAGATTTTATAAGAAAAAGACTTTCTGAGCGTATGTTTTACATTTTATATATGTAGTATAGATGCATGTCATATTTTGCACTTAAGCCATAACACATTTATGTTTTCGTGCATTTTAATAATGTCTAAATGTGTTCTGCTGTTATTTTGCACTAATTAAAAAGTCATATTTCTATCATTATTATATTCATAGTATGTTTTCATGCAATTATGTTCCAGGAATTCCCTCCCCTCTCTCTCCGTTTTCTAATCTCACCGCTGTTTCCTCTGTGGAACAATCCATTATGTCTTTCTCTGTCCGTCTCTCCCAGGAGAGACGGACAGAGAAAGAGAGTCTGCAGGTCCTGATTAAGTCTTAAAGAGAAATGTCATCATTTAAAAATATATTTTTAAAAAGTACTGTACTTGATTTTTTTATGTAGTGTGAAGTATAAAATATGCAACAGTGTCCTTATACTGTTGACCCAAATAGTGAGATACAGTTAAAGAAAGCCTTTATCAAAGCATCAGTAGTTGAAAGTACATTTACTAAGTATTATACAGTACTTGTACTTTAGTTGAGTTTTTCCATTTGATGATAATACTAATGTACTTTTACTTAAGTAGATATTTAATGCAGGACTCACTTGTAATGGAGTATTTTTACATTGTTGAATTGCTACTTTTGCTAAAGTAAAGGATCAGAATACTTATTATACTGTTATTTTCTACATCAGGACACCTCAGAGTGTATTATAGCTCTCATACTACTACTATACTTACTAAGAGAAGTTTTTGTAGATTGGATTGTTTGTAGTTTTGTTTCTGTTTCACCAGAATCATGTTTGAGGTGTCCTGTTAACACCTGACAGCCAATCAGGAACAAGGATCTTCCGTGGCCATAGTATAATAATAACCAGCAGCTTCAGTCGTCTCTCTCAGAAACTCAACTGTGCATTTCTCCTCTCTCCTCAGGGCTCATGAACAAGAACTGACGAAGAGGCACGAGAGGGAGCTCGCCGAAATGAACGCCGTCCACAGCAGAGAGACGCAGAACATGCTGTCGGACTTCAACAAAGCCCAGGAAGTGCTCAAAGACAAGATCTCCGCCCTTCAGATACTGTACGTACACACTGTAAACACACTGTGTTGGTCTTCAAACATCTATGCAACAACTGAAGGTCTATGGCAGAGAGGAGTAACACTTAAATCTTAACTCATGATTGCCTTGTGCGCAGGTCAACCTGTTCGTCCTAGATAATGCAATTGTGTGCTGTCAGGTGCCAAGTGGAAGCTTAAAACAACAGACAAGTTTTCTCTGGGGAGAATAACAGACGATGCATTCACACCTGCCTGAACACTCCTACTTTCTCTTTTCTCCTCTACAGATTTAATTCTGTTTATCCACATCTTCTACACTTGCTTATATCATCTCCTCTGGTCGTGTAGATGATCAAATATGGGACAAACATGTTAAATACTTTTCTTTTTTGTCCATGCAATGACCTGCACAGTCACTGCATCATGTAGACAATTAGGGCATGTCTAAACACCCTTACAGTTGTTAGACATATAGGAGCAGGCGCATCCATGCAGACTATTTTCATTTTCATTTGCGTCAGGTGAAGTGAGGTATAAATAGAAGGCGGCTGTGATGAATTATTTTCTCCTCAGCTAATCATATTGCTTGTGTCATACGTTATAAACAGCTGCACCAAGCACGACGGTGCATGACGAAACTGGCTCACCATGAAAGGCAGCACCAAGACAGATTTACCGTCGCACCCTCAATCTGTACCTGAGCCGCATTCTTCTGAAAACAATGTATTCCATTTTCAAAACAGAACAAAAGCACAAAAACATAAAATTACTCCATGAAATTGAAGATAAAAAGAAAGAGAGAGAAACACAAATGCCAGGATTTTTTAGTGTTGGAGTTGCATTGGAGTCTTTGATTAAAAAGACTTGTCTGACAACTGATTCCAACTTAATGAAAGATTTATATTAGAAGCTTTCAGTTTATGAGTGAAAAAAACCCCAGTTTCATATCCTGGATGTCTGTTTACCTTGTGCGTCAGCGCGGCTGCATCACATGAACTGTTAAAACTGTCAAATCTGCCGGAAATGTTGGTTTTCATACGTAGTGAGCAAAGCCTGATCTTCATCTTTACATTGTTGTGATTTGTTCAGTCCAAATACTGCCATCGTATCGCCGATCTCACTGTTATCTTAACTGTATAAGTATAAACCACAGAGGAAACACGGCCTTTCTAACAGAGAAGATTTAATGTCGTCTCCCTTTACACAGATAAGCACAAAGCATAATGCTACAGCAAAAAAAAGAATAATAACATTTAGCATCAAATAAAAACAATATCTTACTACCAAACATGCACCAAATTCAATTGTGGCTATGGTCAGTGCTGTCAGTCCCATGGTTTTTGTCTCCCCAAAACCTTTACTACACTGCCAGGATACAATTCTTAATATTTCCTTTCTTATATTTTAATTTATATTCATAGTTATTGTCTAAATGCAACCAAATGTATAGATCTTTAATCTAAAAATATATCAGAATCATACTTCTAAACCCACCGTGTGTAAAATGTAAACAAGTAAACTAATCTTCTTGTAATTTTTAGCTGGCTGTTGTAAACAGTGGCTTCCCATCAACCAGGTCTCAGTTGCTAGTTTCAAGTCTTTTTCAGCACAGCAGGATGTTCGTTTAGTAAATCATGTCACATTTAGAGGAAAATAGACGACAAAGCAGCGTATGCCTTAGAGCGGGGCTATCATGTGATTGGCAAGCCGTTACCACGGCGACTGCCAATCAGGATAGAGACAGCGCTGTCCTCTCATTTAAATAACGTCACTTCTGGCTCCAAAAAGGTGGCGACGGCCAAATAGCTGAACTAGCGGCTTCAAAACGTCCAATGGGAGACGTCACGGAGGTTAGGTCCACTTCTTTTATACAGTCTTTGCTGTGGACTCTAATGTGAACCTATAAGAACATAAGAACAATTCATTTTTCAAGTCAAACTCAACCACACGTGTTAGTTTTAACCAAAATCTGAAGACATATTCATCTTATAAATATGAAATTTAACTCTCTGGTATCTTCAAATACTCTGTATATGGTGTATGATGGATTTAAAACAATATGGAAAAGTAGAGTTCAACCCCCTTGGATGGTTGAAACTCAGGACATGTCCAGCCAAACGTACAGTTTGGAATAACTTCTGTCTACATATCAAATATTAGTTAAAACTTCCTCAGTTGAAGAACTTGCAGAGATCAAAGGTAACGTATAGACTCACATGAAATAAGGATCAAAGACATTTATCTTAGGAAGTAACGATACTGGGGTCTAAGACTCTAATTAGTGGAAAGAAGTTTCTTTTATTACTAAAGATGAAGAGGGAGATTTATATCATCGATGACATGCAGTGAGGACACTGTGGGAACGAGAGATCAAGTTGTGAAGCAAGAGCTGTAGTGAATCTATAGAGTGAAATAATGCAAGAGAAAGCTGTGTTTAGGTTACAGCTACAGAGAAGGAGGAGAAGAGTGGGTAGAGGATGTGACATGAATGATTGCGGGTGAAGACAGAGATTCATAGAACAAGATGGATGGATGGAGAAAGAGAAAAGAAAGAAGTGAGTTGAAAGGTACGTTTTTTGCCGGTGGGCAGTGGATGATGCCGAGTCATGAGGGAAATGAGCTAAACCAGACCTCAAGAGAAAGTTACAGAGCCACAGAGGCACACAGAGGACAGCAGATAAAAACAGACTGAGATAAAGAAGGAATAGCCATATGGAAAACTCTGCAGCACAGAGTCAGGAGATATGCAAGGATCTAGCATCCTCTTCAGAGCTGACCTCCTTTTGGTCTGACTCAGCTGAGAGCAAAGCGCCCCCTGCTGGACTAGAGAGGGCGTAAAGCCAAATAGAGCATCCTCAGGAGTCAAATCCACATTTGTTGGCCATTATTACATCTAAAAATAAAATGCCACACTAAGACACTTACTGTACACACGGTTTTACACAAGATTTATAGTTAACGAGGGTTTAAGATTCAATACAAGGACACTTGGACAGATGCTGATACAATGAGTAGGGAAGATGACATTTTCCTAAAAAAGTTCCCATATTTATTCTGTTGTTTTATAATGCAATGCAGTCAACTAAACTGTGCTGTGTTCAGGGTTTATAAAAAAAGAAAATTCCCCTTCTGTTCTATTTGCACAAATACAAACAAAAACAGCGACAAAAACACAAATTAAAATCCCAAAAATGTGGCAAAGGTCGATAATCTACAGGCTTCTACAGTGGACCATCCTAAATAAACAATACAGCATTATACAAGAAGTTTTACTGTTTAGTGCTCAGTTATCTTGAAGATGGATGTGCTGACGTTTAATCTTAGTGACTGTTATGGTTTCATTCATTGCACTTTGAGGATTTCTCGTCCACGTTGGGTTCAAGTTCAGCGTTCTCGACCTACATTTCTAACCACGCCTGCGGTGAGGGTCCAGGGAGGCCAATGTCAGCCGGTTGGTTGGTCAGTCCACCACTTTGATCCAGACTGAAATATCTCAACAACTGTTTGCTGATTGCCATGACATCTGAACAGAGATTCAGGGTCCCCAGAGGATGAATCCCACTGACTTGGGGGATACCCAGACTTTTCATCTAGCGCCACCATGAGGTTGACCTCTATGGTTTTGGGTGAAATGTCTTGACAAGTATTGGATGGATTGCCATGAAATCTGGTACAGACATTCATGTTCCCCTTTGGATGAATTTATAAGAATTAACTTTGGTGATCACTTCTGTCACTCTCAGAGCTGCTCAGAACAGGCAAAGATCAGCTATTGTATAGCAAAAGTAAGGAGTGAGACGTTCTGTACAGTGAATTAAGTTTACAGACTAAACATGTAGTCAAGCAGCTGCTTTCTGTGTTATTTTGACTAGTTTTCTGGGACAAATTTACTTCAATAGTCAGCAGTTTTTATTTTTCTGGCAGTTTCTTCACTTTACCAAGTGGAGGCTGTCCCCAGAGACGATCCACTGCCTTCCATCTCATTAACTAAAACACAGATCTATCAAAACCACCAGCCCTGTTTCTTCTTACCCAATTAATCACCGTGGTGACGACAGCCTCGTCCCCCTGTACAAATCCCTCTCCCTAAACAGCCACTGAGAACGCTCCACCGTTTAAATGTCATGAATATTTAAATATTTTGTCCTGCATCTGTGCCTTATTATTGCCTTATTATTCTCTCTGGAGTTAGAAAACGTGTCTGTGGGTTGCAGTTTGTGTTTGCTCTTGTTTTTTGTGGTCACATCTGTAGTCACATCAGCAATATTACAGCTTGCCGAACTCCAACGCTAACTTCACATGGAGCTCCAAAACACCCAAATATAACTTTTCACATTGAAAAAACTAAATTACCGTGGTTACTGTGGAGTTACTCAAGTTTTTTTTTCACTGGGAGTTTTTTATGCCAAATCTGTTATGCTCACACAGACGTGATCCATGATGGTGCTCTACATGGCACCAGAAAGACAGGGAAGGTTCCCCTGAATCATATTATGTGTAACACTTGATACTGACTGAAAGAAGAAGCTCAGAAATGGCGAAGATATAAACGATGTCCAGGCGTTTCTAGGTTTTGAAGGGTTAAACTGCAGGTAACCGTAGCAACAATGCTTCTGCTTCCTGCTACATTACCAGTTGAATCTCACCATTTGCATGATTAAACAAGACTCTGTGGATGCCGAGCAAGAACCTTTAAACACACAGTTCACCTATGGAGCAGACAGGATAGTCCAGGAGCCCAAATTCATCATGACAAAGACAGTGATGTAATTTTTTGAAACTTGATGTCCCTCTTTCTATGAAGTACAGCGCCACCACACAAGTCACACAGCCCTGTAAAAGATGTAGCTGTCACGGCACGGTAGCCGTTTGGCAAATACAGGACCCAGGTGCAGAGAGGAGAGGAGACCGGCAGGTATGCTGACTGGAGTTTTATTGGCATGAGATGAGGTGCAGAGTCCAGAGCAGGCAGGTAACAAACAACCAAACAAACAAAAGGATCTGACACTGACCATTGAAATGAACTAGTCTATATACTCAGCTAATAGCTGAGTACAGACAGGTGAACGGAGTGAAGCTGACGAGGAGGGAGTGGCTGAGAGGAGAGTGGAGACAGGTGTGTAGATGGGTGGGGCAATCAGGTGATGGGGAAGGAAGGAAAGTCCGAGGGCATCTGGTGGAAGGTAAGGGAATGGCAGGTGAGGGGAACCGAGCAAGAGTCCAGAAGTGTCAGACAGATCATGACAGTAGCTGTCTCTGGCATGTGTAGATAATACTGTGCAGCCTTAACAGTCTTTATACAGACTGTACATTATTGTTGAGGTTTGTGCGTTGTTGTTAATATAGGCATACAAAATCAAAGTGTCAAAGTGTAAAGTCTTCTTTAGTCTTTCACCGCTATTTTCTTTGATAATTACCCCCGTGATAATGGACCATGAACACAATGGATTTTTCTATTATAAGAAAACAAATGACTTGACAGGGGACATTCTTTGTCCATTATTGTCCATTATCTAGAATTTTATACATTATATATACACGTCAGAGTGCATTATGTGTGCATTATGTTAGTCGTAGAAGCAATTTTAAAATTTAACATCTGAGTTCCCTGATTTATACACCTCTTCACCAGTGGTGACAATATCAATTAACAAAAACGGTCTTTAAGGACTTGGCCAGTAAACTTGCTATATTCGTTGTGTCATTTTATGTAATATACAGGATATTACTAAAATACAACCTGCTATATTTGGCTACTTGATGAGATTAGAGTCGCGGCTGTCAGGAGCCTGTAGGTTGTTAGTAGGATTGGATGTAATCGGAGATGTGCCTTGCTGCCACCCATTCAAGTTACGTGGCAACACCAACAACTGAAAGTACGTTTTCAGTCATTGTTTTGTCTGCAAAAGGAGAGAATCATTTATGTGATTAAAAAAAACATAACATGTAGTACAGTGAGTTTGCGAATCCTTCCAGTAACTGCAGCAGCAGCAATGAGAGACACGAGCAGAAGGTAGTGAAGATAACAGAAGCACTTACCCAACGCTTCCTCTGGACCATCAATCACCGTCAGTTATGGGTATATATTAAATTCAAGCACTTTGAAAACAGGCACCACCTTCACCAAATATGAACTACTTCCAGAAAAAGCACATCAGCACCTTGTGGGTTTACTACTGAGCAGCAGTCTGTCTGATATCTCTTATCAGCTTAACCATGCAGTGGATAGATGTGGACTCCCCCCCCCCCCCGCGGGTTGTGTTGAAGAAAATCGGTCTGATGGCTTGCATATAAGCCGAGCAATAGCATGTGCATTTGTCCGATCCATGGAAATATTCTGTTCATGTGCTCATAGACAAACCCCAAAATATGATAAATGCCATGGGTGCCTCCCTTGGCTTTCAGTCACTGACACTCCAGCTGGGTGTGACACAGGGTCTTCCTGCTCAGTGAAGGGTTGCTGATGCTGTGGCAGTCGGGCATAAAATTGTTGGGGGACTAAACATTTGGCCTCAGTGTGCTCCTGCCCACAGGAAATGTAGCTACAGTTCAACCAGCTAGTAATAAGATATATATACAAATTGGAACCACACGGCCTACATCAAGCAGAAAATATCTGAATATTTGGGTCCAATCATGAAGTCATCGCCAGCCTCAGTGGGAACAAGTGAGCTCCACTGGTGTAAGCTTCAGGTACATTTTCTTGCCAAAAGTGATTAAAACTTGAAACAGAAAATTACTTATAGACACTTTGTTTTCTGTACTCTTGCCTTACTTCAGTCGAACCATATACTGTAGCTTTAAAGCTGCACTGGTCATTGTTTGGATATTAACACACAGAGACTCAGAGATCACTGATCACTACGCAATTCAGCATTTTAGCATCTTTAAGCTCATTGTTTTGGTTCAGTCTTAGCTCTTTCATCCACCTTGTTTCCAGTTCATTGTAGTAAAAAAAAAAGCTGTGATGAAACTACTGCTGTTAATGTTGAATTAATGAATGTTGATGTTGCTCCGTGTCTGCTTGATTCGTGAATAGGCAGCTATACAAGGCCATACCATGTCAAGTGTGATTTTCAGCTTGTTGTGGAGCTCTGCAGGCCAAAAAACGGATTAATGCAGCTTTAAAGGGCCATTATGATTTACTAGATTGTCCATTGGCATTGCTAATGTTGTCTGCTGGATGTGTAAATGGACAACTGTTTGCTCACACGTTCGCCAAAACTTTACAGGGTAATAAATGTCAATATTGTATTTAAAGCTTTTTCTATTGCCCCAAAGTGGCCAAAAAAAAAACAAATAACACACTTAATACTGTTTTAAGTACTTAAATAATGCAAATGATTGTTCATAAAGCTTAGCACCCATAATTCAAGGTAACATACGCCCTCCTCTTTGTTGTAAAACAATCGGTTCCTGCCAAACACAGACAGTGATAGAGCAGCAAAAGAGATTCTGATGCTCGAGCTGCAGGGAATGTTCAACAGACAGGAGGAACACGATGAATCGACTACCAAAAGTGCACAGAAGGAGCAGCACAGCAGCTGACAGTATATCTGATGAAACTGCAGATCAGCATGTATCAGTATCACTGAGCAGCGCTCCGGTGGCTGCTCCTGTACGGCGTCGGACAGTCCTTGGAGAGATCGCAGTTTATCGGGAGGACAAGCTGCTGTGGTGCTCGGCCTTTAAGAAAGTGTGACTTCACACTGTGGCATAAATGTCACAAAAATACCCCCTCAGTGGCTTGTACTGTGGGAGCGTGGGAAGGGAAAGGCCGTTTAGCTCACTGTCACATGAGGTACAGGCTCACAGCTAAACATGCAGAGAAACCTTGTTTGATTAAAAAGAACCACTGACATGACGAGGCAATTCTCTGTAGCCAAAATATGACACGTGAAACTGAACTCTGTGACTGTTTCATGTTTAATTTCCCAGTATTTTGTGTTTTACTGAAGCTCACTGAACTTCAGATGTAATTTTCAGATGTAATGGTCTCTTCCAAATTATCATTTTAACTTTTACTACAACAACAAATTGCAATATTATAAAAAATGCTTGAACCTTTCAGGAAGAACCCCAAATTAGGCGCTCAGTAAACAATTTCAGTGTATCTCTGTCTCAAATTATAAGGTTGACACAGCAATATATGTTTAAGGTGAATTTCTGAAACTGAAAAATCTTTTCAAAGTGTATAAGTTCTCTAAACTATAGGCTGTTGTTTCCAAATTAAGGCTTTTAAAGGCTTTTATTCTGAATATAACAATTTCAAAACATGAGTCATTTTCCAGTCAACACTTATGATTAGTTGTTTTTCGCTTTAAAAATATTTCAACCCACTAGTGCCCGTTCTGCTCAGCGATCTTTAGCATGTGTTGCATTAGGGAAAATGTCACCGAACTTTAAATAAATCAGAAGTTTTATCATGTGGTGATTTCTATGAGGGCCAGTTGTGAAAATAACAAAAATCCATTATCATGTTTTTGAAAGTTCTCATAACTCACAGAACAAGAACAACCACTTTAATGGTTTTTGTGATGAGAAGAGAGGAGGGCAGGGAAGGGAAGGGAAGGGACCGGGGACAATTCCTGTTTTATTGATCAAAAGCTAATAAAAAAGGAAAGCCTATGAATCACTAGTCTGTAGTTCATGCATTTAATTCTCATTACTAATAAATGGTTCCTTTGAGTACAAAACACTAGAAAGTGCAGAATCTAACAAGTTCACCTGGCTCTTACTTTGCCCTTTTTTGATGTGTAGTTGATGTTTGATGTTGCATATTTTACACGATCTCGGTTGTCAGTGTTGTATTACATTTTCATTACTCAACTATTTAATTTAAAGATGTCTAAGCCTGAATGGTCTTCAGTGGATCTCTCGGTCAGAATATTAATGGTTTAGTATTTTTTTCCTCTCATCTTACAGGCTGGAAGGAACAGAGGAGAAGTTCAGGAACCGGGAGAGTCGTCCTGAGGATCTGCAGATCATCGCCGAGCTGAAGGACATGGTGTCTGAGAGGGAATCTCTAGTGAAGAAACTGGTGGTAGGTAACTGCTAAGGAGGTAATACGTGTCCTATAAATACAGGAGGAAGTTTGGAAAGGAAAGTATTCCATCTCCTGTTTATATTATAGTTTCATTTTGTTGTTGACAGATTGGACATAGACAACTTGCTGTCACATTTGTCTCCTACAAAACTGAATGTGTTTTCAGAAAGGTGCCTCTCGTTGAGGGAAAAGTAAAGGAAGGGAATTATAGTAATTTGAGTGTAAGGAAACTGGAGCATAGATTTGTTTTTTTCAAGCCCACAGAAGATATATATGGCCTTTAAAGTGGTGCTGGTATGTGTGTTTTTTAACTTTGGAGAGAAGAAGGTTTCATTTAAATCTGTTTCTAGTTTTCCTGGCAATGTTTTTGGGACATACAGTATCCTTCAGTTTGGTGACCAAAATTTTGGGATTTTTTTATGTTTACAGGTGTGAAGTCTTGCATGGAATCCATACAATAGAGGTACTTTGTAAGTGATTTGACCTGATGAAAAGATACTAACGAGAATTAGATAGGACCCAAGATACAGCCCTGAGGCATGCCACGGTTGATGAGGTGTTTCCTAAACCATCAGTTGTGTCTAAAAGACAGGAGGAGAAGACCAAAACCTGTAATGACCAAACAATTAGAGATCAAGGATGATTACAGTGCAATTACTACAAGTTAACAACCTAATAGCTTGTTTACCTGACTTTTAACCTGTCCAAAGGATACACTTAGAAATATAGTACATTTATTTTTATACTGACTTTCAGGGCTTTTTGTATACAATCTTCAATAATATATATGGATTAGTAAAATAGTAAAGGACAACAGAATTTCATGCTTGTAATTATAGCTTATTTGAAACTTTTAACCATTTCACATTTAAATGGCCGACCTTCCTTTCTGTCTTTCAGACAGTTTGAGATCCAATGTGCTTCACCTCATTAACACTGTGATTTTCATTGGGTTTGTCTGGGACACAGTTGACAAAAACACAAGGCTACTGTGGTTCCACTGCACTAATCACATGAAGGTGACTTCATAAATCAGCTTACAATTTGTCACGGTTCAGTGCTGTTGCCATTGAGGCTTCTGAGTCACGGGCTTGTGTCTGAGAGCCACAGTCTGCAGTCGTTTTGAGGTAAAGTGTTGACACTAGAGTGCTTAAAAGGTAACTCACAGGTCCCAAATCCAGTAAGGAAGGAGAAGCTGGAGGACATTTTAAATGGTTAGAATGAATGTTTTGAAGTAGTTTTCATAAAGGCATGAAACTGCAGTGTCAAGTGTGTGTACCCCTTAAAAAAAAAAAAACCTCTGCAGACAGAACTCATTAAATGTGTGATTTTCAGTCTTTTCACAGTCCCATGAGTCTTCCACAGCCTTTCTGGCTGTCAGCTAACATGGTTTTCTCCTCCAGGATGATAAGAAGTTCTACCAGCTGGAACTTGTCAACAGGGAGACCAACTTCAACAAAGTGTTCAACGCCAGTCCTAACGTAGGAGTTATCAACCCGCTCATTAAGGTAGGTCCTAATATCCTGTAACACACCACACACAGGGGCACTCTGATGAGCCTGTCGCTTTATTTTACTACATAGCAAAGATGATATCCACTCCATCTCATTTCCCATCCATCAGTGCTGATCGATTAGAAGAACAATCAGCACTGAGGCTTTTAAACAGGTACTATTGCATTGTAACAATAATAAACCATGACCACAGTCATTTTTAGGTACTACTCTAATCGCTGTTAACAAATGAGACCATTTTGAGGAGATTGCCAGTTTGACTGTTTCAAGGTTGAACTGAGCAGACAACACAAAGGGAAGTTGTTTTTTAACAGCAAAAGACAAGATTATGTTCCAGTGAAAACAGCGAAAACTTGGCAGATGGTAAAAGGGTGATGGAAAAATCGATTTTAACAAGTTTATTTTTTTTAGTATGAACAGAGTCGCCAAGGACGGTGAAAGAGGACAGGAAACATTTGTTAAAGAACAGCTCCACTGGTATGAAATGGAGGCTAATAGTTTTACCTACCAAGGTCTCATTTCTTTACAGCAATTAAACTAAAGTGTCACAGTTCAAAAAGTATTTCTTATCTATAATTGAATACACCAGCAAAATGAAGCACCCAATGTCATCGCATTTATTTGTAGTGTGACACGCTTTAAAGGCCCTGAAAAGCAAATAATTACTTAAACATTATAAATTCGTATGTATACACATTAAATATTAATAATGAAATAAACAATCAAAAATAAACTTTAGAAAACTTCTTTAACACTCAAATACAACACAAACAACCCCACAACTGTCATCAGATTTTGATAAATGTTGCTAAATCCTGATTGGTGCATGGAAGGACAGAACATCACATTGAAATACAGAAAATCTCTTAAATGAAATGACCAAAATTGGTCAGATTTTGGCAGAAAATTGTGTGGTCATTTAGGATCCCATCCCTCATAATAAGAACCTGTTTGAGAAAATATGTTTTCAGGGCCTTTGAAGCTCCCAGTGCTCCTGGAAAACATGATATTTCATTTCTCACAGTATGTCTGAGTTGAATGGTCGCCACTGCATGATCAACATGTAACTGTTGACACCATCTCTCGGGTTCTATAACTTCCAGTATTTTTGTTTTTGCTGTTACATGTGTTTTTTCCACATATTTGTATATGTGTTACATGTTCACCATGTGTTAGTTTTTATTCATCATGTGTTGGTGCGTCTGAATATGCCAGTGATTCTTCCTCCCAGTTCTTCCTGACTTTTTCTCCAGCTTTCCTTTGCTTTCCAAGCCATTTGTTAGTGTGAGATGTTTCCTGCTTTGACACATCTCTCCTCATCTGAACTTCCATGCTGCTCAGAGCGACTGGTGCTTTAACACTGAGCCTGAGTGATGCCAGTCTTCAGATTGATCCATTCACTCTGCTTCGATCGCCATTTAAATATGATCAAGTTAGCACGCTGCTCTTTTCCTGTCTCTCATTGGATGGACTGTTACGAACTCTAGGGCTCTCCCTGTACTCCATCTTCCCTTTTTTTTCCTCCATTTCTTCTTATTCTTTATTATAATTTTGCTTCAAACTTCCCTTTTGCTCCTTTTTTGACCCCCATGCCCCTCCTTTTCTTTTTTTTTCTGTGTAGCAAAAGAGAAAGAATGAGAAAACAGCAGCCAGCAGATTCAGCAGCTCTTCTAATGTCAGGGCTCTGGAGGCAGCAGGTATGGGCGTGGGCGTGGCGGGTTCAGGAAGTGGGCAGCCCCCACAGCCGCCACCCCCGCCCCCAGCCCAGCCCAGCCGCCTAGAACCCATCCCCAACTCCCCCCTCCACCACCTTGAACTCAACTCCAACAAACCTCTTCCCCCGCCGACCCCTCCCACCGAACCCAAGAAATTCATGAGGTGAGACCTTTTCAGCCCCGACGGGCAGCAGCTGGTCAATCCACGCATCAATCATCCAATCACAGACCTCCGTTTAATTGGAAATTCCTGCTGGTTAAAGAGGTTAAAGCACTTTCACAGATTTGACTCATAGCCTGAGTCAAACCTTGAATGTAGGATCTGTGTGTTAGGCCGTGTTCTCTCACAAAAGCCTCAAAAAAAACAACTCGCTGTTGTTTCTGGCTTTGAAAAGTGGGACAACAACTGGTGTTTTACATTTTCATTCCTTCCTGCCAAGTCTGGCCCTTCCATAAACCATAAGGAGCATGAAACCATCGTCATCACGAGCTGCAGAGTGTAAAATAAACTGACCGTTCGCACAATGCGTTTACAATGATAACAGTGGCAGATTTACCACTCGTAATCGTTAGGAATTTTAATACATTTCAGCCAGTGGTGGATGAACGCACTTTTGATTTTGCTGGCTTAAATGGAAACTGTTGCCAGCTGAGTTTATCAGCTCCGTGAGTTGGTTGAAACGTCGTCTCCGGCTGACTTTTTAGTGTTTCCTGCTGACTCGTTTTAAAACTAAACATGTAAAAGGGTTTTAAATATGCACTTGCTGGCTACATACATGATATAGTGCTGCATGTCCAAAGCAAAAGATGACATGGAAATAAAGAAACAGCATTGTTTTTGTTATACAGTATAGAATTAGTTACTCCTATGTATCATTTATAAGTATGATAAAGAAAAATGTAAGACTGTTATTTTCTACTGTTATTGTTAGTTATTGTCTACCGTTGACTTAGTTTAAACACTTGGATGAGCAAGACAGGAGTAAGATTTATGCTTTATTGTTTAAAGTAATGTGTCAAAAGTATGTTTTACTTTTAACGTTACAAGAGAAAAGGCTCTTATGATGAGGACTAACCGATGTGCTTTGCAAACGTAACACTATCTCAGGTGACGACTTTAGGTGGGGTTGCTGGAGTTTAAACTTCATCAAATCCAATCCAGAGCGGGACAGAGCCGCTAATGTTAAATGTTAACGATACACTCTGAGAAAACACTACAGTGGATGCAAAATATATAACTTGTAACCCCACAAAATAATATAGTATAAAATGCCCTGGCCTTGGAAGTAATGCACGATTACTACTGTAAGTCGTAGTAGTGCTCAGTTACAATTAAAACAGACTGGTAGATGATGTCAGCTTCCTGTGAGGCCCTGAGATTAAAGCCTGCAGCACTTTTAAACTGAGAGACATCAGCTGCGTCACAGGTCTTTAAATAAAAGTGATGAATATTTATAACTTAACATCATAACCTAATAACTTTGACACGAGAGTCCCATTTGCGACCGAAGCTTCAGAGAATGGCCTTGGAATGCAAAAGGGGCGTGTTTTATTTTTATTTTCGTCCGCTCCACGTGTCCGTCAGTCTGAACATGTTAGCAGCGAGCATGCTGACAGGTTTCCCCTTTTCTGTTCAGGAAGTTATACAACTTGCTGTTAATATATGTTGTGGCTTATTGTTGTGCATTGTGTCATTTTGTGATTCTTCATCCTCATCTTCATCTAACTTTCAGCATGTTGCACACGTTGTACTTTTTCCTCCTCAACTCGAAATGAGATTGACTATTTTTGTACAAAGTAAATAAACTATTTTGTTATGAGAATTCATAATGAAGTAGATATTGTCTTTTGCTATCATGGACTGTCCCCTCTGTGTGTGGTGGTGTCTTATTTTGAAAACAGCTTTACTCTATGGTCCAATAACTGCTTCTCGTGTTTTCTTGATAATGGCTGTGATTGATCGCTGATGTGTGAATGTATATGATGATAAATGATGTAACATGCTTCTCACATGAATACATGCAGTTTGTGTATCGCATGCCAAGAAATGTGTTTTTAGGGAACTAGTACGTAGATTTATAGCATGTGTGAGCGTGTGAGCGCATGTTTTGGTTATTGTTTATCTATCTTGCTGCATGTAATGCTGCTGCTGTACAGAATGAGACGTGGTGGCTGCTTCAGACAAACCTGTTATTATGGGACCCACACACACACATTTTATTAAAAAGGGATCCTGGTTTTCTGACGAAACACAAACACACATTAGTATACCTCATTTCTACTGGTGGGAAGGCGGGAGCACCAGCAACACACACATTAAACACACTCACAACTGAGCCAAGCAATGACAGTATGAGGTCAGATATTATGGATCTTCTCTGAAATGTTTTCAGACTCCATTAAACGATTCGTCCCTCCTCTGCTCTCCCTGCACACTCTTTGTTCCTGACAAACATTTGTAGTTAGACTGATCTGCCTGACAGTAACCCTTAACCCAGCACAGTGATGAGCAATTTGTAAATCTGACCCCTTTAAATCACTGCATCCTTTAAGTATTCATATCTTGAAGAGATGTTTATTAGATGACAAACCTCATCTAAGTGTACTTTGAACATGAATACAATCAGGAATATTTCAGTTGTTACTGAATACTAAACAGTGAGCAGTGAAATAGGTATCTAGAATAATCTTTCTTAGACTGTAAATCTCTAACTTCAACCCATTTTGTCCCATTTGTTTCCCAATATTACCTTACTGTGTTTTATTGTTTTAGTGATGATGAAGAAGATGAGAGTATAAATTTCACACTAACTTCTCTGCATAAATCCAGGTAGCTACAGACTATTAGTGACTAATTTAATCAAAATTCAAGCACTTTGTACACTGCATATCTTATATTGTGTTCAATAGAGTTTATACAAACATGGGAAAACATTATTTACTCACTATGCAGCTAAAATAACACTAGTCTTATACACTTGTATGATTAAGACTTGAAGCTTTAAAGAATTGTACTGAGCTTTTTGTAGATCATCTTGTTGCTCATCTGTGCTGCTATAAATATCACATGTAGAGGGTTTGTGCTCCATGTAAACACTAGTATACTGTGCACTATATTAAGTGATAGAAAGCCAATAGAATTATCTTCAGGAAATAAGAACTTGTTGCAGCTTTAAAGTCCAACTGAAATCACATTTAGTCAAAAATAAACTTTTTGAATGTATTAGTAAAAGGAAGAAAAAAAGGTCTTTGGGGCCGACTGGATGGGCGGGTCTGTGTTTTTATGTTTGATTGACAGCACAGTCAATCAAACAGTCAGTCAACACAATCAGTCACTCTGCCAGAGTGCCGGTGTTACACCCTGGGGGAACTTTAATTCTGAATAGTCATTGCAGATAATATGTAAATAATATAAAAATGTTTGTAGAGGATTGGTTCAATTTGAACAAAAGATAATACAAAAATAACTACTTCGATAACTAGTAATGTAGAAAACACGTCGGTCCGTTCCTGATTGATGAGGCTGTTTTGCCGGACAAACATTTTTAATGCCCGATGATAGCAGTGTAAGCTTTTGAATGTTTGGCTTTGCTTTTAAAGACGAGACAGACCTGTAGGATTTCTATCTGCCCCTGAGATCTCCTTCACAAGCCGTGAGAGTCACATCATTACCTCCTCTCCTCTGATTCTCTCTTTTCTTCATCTCTCTCATCTTCTTGCTTTTACCTCTGACCTTTGATTCATCATCTCATCCTGTGCCACTCTCTTTTCATGTCCTCTCCCATCACATTTCCCTCCCCATATTTCTCAATTCATCCAACATCTCTGCTCACATTTCCATTCCTTTCCCCTCTCTTTTCTCATTGCTAATCAATTATTGCTGTTTTATAGTCAATAAAATGATAGAACGATATTGAAATTTCTGTATATATTACAATTAATATTTTAGGGACTTGCAAGACACCAAAAGTGGAGTTGCAGCGGTCAAACATTTCATTTCATTACAAAAGTAAAGGGTATGTTACAGCTCGGTCCTAAAATATCCTGCCTTCCCTCCCAAGCGTGGCAAATAAAATCTCATATGAAAAAAGTTCCCTTCCTGAAGCATAACTCAAGTTTTTTATAATCATCCAGCCAAAAGAAATCAGCATAAATGTAGGACATATTACTAAAAAGTACATCCCTTACATCCTCGTAGACAGGACAGCAAAACAAAAAATGAACCTCATTTTCAATTTCCCCGAGGTCACCCAACAAACAAAGTGTGTCCTCCTCTGGAGCTGCATTAAACCTGTCAGGGATAATGGTAATGTTCCTCAACACAACTGTGCACATAGGGATCTTTGTCTAAATGATACTTCACATACAAACATTTTCTTTATGAGACAATAAGTTTGTAATTTTTGTTTGTACCATATATCAACAGACCATTTCCTCTCCATACAGGAGAAACATTTTGCTCCTAATCTCCTGAATATCACAAAGTAACCTGTGAGTGACAAATCGTTCAAATAAAATAAAGATTTCAACTCATTAGCGCAGGCATGACCGTGCAAAATGTCCCAATTAAATATCCTCTGTTAAGTCTGTTCCACAGCCGAAGCATTTGACATTTACTTGTGATGTTTGGAGGCTCCCATCCCGTGTCTCCACTAATGGCCTAAGCTGAAGTAAATTAATGGACTCCCAAAAAAGATCAAATAGCTCTATGATGCACAGTGTTACAACTTGTATGTTCGTGGAAACCCCAAACACCAGAAGCTTAGTCAGACACAGGACACACACATGAATTATAGAGTTGTGTGTAAATATGAAATCCCAGATTACCACATTGTTTAATTTTGTACAGTACAGATGCCAGTGCTCTATAATTATCTGATAATCTGCAAATTTCTCTTATGTTCAGGAAGTAAACTACATCATCTGCATATAATAATATGCCCACAATCTGATCATCAAATTTAGTTCCCAAGATAGAAGCTTTAATTTGAAGAGCTAAATCATTAACATAAATGGAAAACAATATTGGAGACAAAATGGTATAAACATGGATTATCAGGCTACACAAATATAAAGGAAGCCCTTTGGGAAGTAATTGACTTATTCAAGCATAGAAAACAACCAAAACAATGACCCCCCAAAAAATTAAATATTACCCTGGGCCTATGGGACTGTTTATTTAAGGAGCAGCCAATTAAGAAAGCACAAGTAGCTCCAATAGGTGTTTGTTTTGTTAGATGCAAACAACCTAATTAGTTCAAACTTTGGGGAACAACACGTTTTCCCCCGAGGGCACGAGTCAGGAAGTAGCTACAGCTTCACCCGGTCATACAGATATCACCCATGACTGGCATTTTCCTGTAAAAACAAATACTTTCAATTGTTTTTTAGGGGTTGGTAGAGGTTGTGCAGTCAGATACTAATTCTAGCGTCTGAAGGTTAATTCTTGACCCTGTTTTAATATCAACAAATCCCATGAAAAGACCAAAACCAACTATGTGTTAGTCTGTCTCTGTACTTTCTGAATTCCCCACCCTCTCTCAGCTCTCGGTCCCAAGTTCATTGGTTCCTACCGAGGACATAAATCTTTTTTTAAAAGTTACAAATATATAGTTTAATTTAGTTTTTAAAAGCTCAGTAATTTTCCTACAACAGCACTGTAGTTTTTAGTAAACCTTACTCAAACAAGAATGAATAGTGCATTTGTTCTGGACTATTTTTCCACTGTGGGTAAATACACATTTGGTACTTTAGTGAGTATTTGGGGCAGCAGGACGGTGTGTGTGTGGGATTAAGTCAAACTAAACTACAGTGTGTGTGTTCATGGTAGTGAAGGAACATGTCATCCACTGCCACTTTTAAACAGTTTTTGGACAGTATTGAAGCTGTATGGCACGGAGGAATGTGGTTTTGGTCTTTTCATGGGACCTGATGTAGACCATCACCAGACTTTACTGTGCATGTATTGCATAATTATTTTGTAAGTTAAATAACTGCACCGTATACTCTTTTCCTGTTTACTAACTGCAAAAACAGTTCATTATCACAATAGGCATAAGAGTAGTCTGGAATTAGGACGTGTTTCTCTGCTGCACTCTGATGAGGCTCACTGGATCCTGACAGAGGTTTTGCTGTCTCCTTGTGGACATAAAACTGAATTACACCAAATATATTTAAATTTTGTGCAAAACTGCAGTTCAGTTCTGTGTTTGATTCACATTGATTTAGTGGGAAAGTTACAGTTTTAGCACAGAAAGAGATGAGGTCCAGCAAAGGGCTTTAGCAAGTCATAGCAGAACAGTGGACTGTGTCTCAAATGGCAAAAAAAAAGTCTACTTTTTGTAACTTTAGTGAGTTTAATGACAGTGGGATAAATGATAACCCGACACTGCTGCTACCATTCATTCAGGTGCAACACTGTGCTGACTCAACCTCTGGCTTCTTCCCTGACTTGTCTTTTTCTGTCTTTGATTTGATCTTTTTTGCGGTGGTGATTTTGCGCGCCCGTCCTCCTGAAGCCCTCCTGAGACAAAGGACTCCGCCATCGACTCCCCGGACGCCCAGCGCCAGGAGTGGTTCGCTCAATACTTTTCCTTTTGATTGACCACAAACCTGCAAACACAAGGATTCAGCATGTCAACCAAACTTAAAAAAGCTAGGAAAAAACAGAAAAAAACTGAAAAAATGTTAAAACTATTTGTTCTTTATTGTCATTGATAGGTTTGGGGATCAATTCACTTCAGATTCAGCCAACTGAAGCCGTAATTCATGGTTTGAGAATTATTTCTCACTGATCTGTTAAGGAAAAGCACCGAACTCGATGTCATTAACTTTCACTTCAGTAAAAATGTAATGATTATCCACTTCCTGTTGTTGACTGAGGTGAAACTGAATTGAACCCGAATCCTGACCGTCAAATGTCATCACTCTGATCTGATTTGATTGTTTGATTATCTCTGATTGTTTCACTGTGGACGAGTTTCTCTCTTAGTACAGTGACAATGATCATCAGTATGTTTGATGTTTATTTCATTTCTTTACTTCCTAACTTATTTTGCAGTTTCTTGGAACTAGGAAAAAAATGAGTGGTGCATTATCATGCTGCTAATTGCCATTGTTGGACTACAGTAAGAAATATATATATAAAGAAATATACGGTAGGTTATTGTGCTCTCTCTGTACGTGGGCCCACTGCATACAGCATCTTAGACTAGGAGCGCTGATCTAAGACCAGTTTGCCTCCTAATTATGGTGACATTTACATGGACCTGATCCTAGATCGGTTACACTTCTCTGATATGCTCCATGAATACAGGCTCTGATTTTAGGACGGCACCATCATGGCAAGTTTGTTACAGCTGCATAGAAGTTTCAGCAGATTTTGGTAGAATATTAAAACCTGTTTGTATGGTTGTCTGTCTCAACACAGATATAATGATGTCTCACCAATTTTAAAAACAAAAATAGCATATTTTATATTTATATTATAATGTGTATGCTTAATAAATAATTATTGTGACATTTACTTGTGTTTGTTTGTCATTTATTTGAATGAATCGGTGGTTTACATTTCATTTAATGTCAGGAGGGATACAGTGTTTTAAGAGATGAAAGATTTTTAACGACAAAACCAATTTGATATAGAGAACAAGTTTAAAATGTTCAATGTGTGAATTGTTTTTTTACCATTACTCAGAGAATGTGAAGAGACTGTTCACCAAATACATAAATACAGTTTATGTATTTTGGACAAATAAGAAAAAGCTGATTAAACGCTGAGAGGAGCTGAAACTTCACGTTCTGGTCAAACTGAATGAGTTCTCTGCAGGGGAGAGTGTCTTCAACTTAAAATGTTTGAGTCCACAGTTTTGTCTTTGCATGCTTTCAAAACTGATTCGACACAAGAAAATCTGTTCCTCTCAAGTCTTGGACTGTAACTCCTGTCTATGGAATATAATACAACAATACAGACAATACACTGAACAACCTTTTCCAGATTGTTTTAGAGAGTAATTCTCCTCCCGGGCTGATTGCACTGATGGGTTTCATTATATTGCCACAAAGTCTTGAAACATCACAGCAGTGGTGACTGTCGCTGTCTTTAGTTTGACATAAAAGTCTCTATATATGAGGAACTAGTTGACACTTATGGGATTTAAAGGCTTAAGATCTATTCTGCAGTGCTAGTGTAACTATGAAACAACACGTGGGTTTTTGAAATATGTTGTTTTAAACCCAGATTGAACTGTTTAATGAAGACAGCACATCAGAAAGATGATGAAGGAGAAGACGAAGAAGAGGAGGAGGAGGAGAACACAAAGGTACAGAGTAAAGTAAAAGGGTTGTTGTATGTCCTAACTGTTTTAATGTATGGGCAGACACCTCGGAAACTATTTTGCAGAAGTATTCAGATTCTGTACAAATACCTCATTGCAGAGAAATATCCTTCTGTATATCTGAGGATATACTATATATATCTATAAATATATTAGTATGATATAATAGGCCTATGTTATTAGATTATATACATATATTATATATATATATATATATTGTTACTCATGCATTAATGTTAAAGCAGTAGTTTTCTCTGGTAGTTGGCTGAGTTGAAGCTTTTTAACTGTTTTATATTCGGCTGCAATAAATGATCATTATCACGTTGAATTAATCTGCCGGTTGTTTTCTTGATCGATCCATTTATTCTATATTATAGTCGCAGTCACACTGAGCTCAAGGTGACTGACGTGGAGCAGCAGTCCAGACCTCAGACTGATTCAGTTCACTGAGACGTTAAAGAGGAGGAGAAGCAGCAGACTGTCACATCTGAGACGTTTCTACATGAGAAAATCACTGAAATACATTAACCGTTCAGAAAAATGTTGCTGATTCATCTCATGATAACTGACCAATCAACCATAGATAGATTGATACATCGATTCAACTTTATTATCATTACACATGTACAAGTACAGAGCAATGAAATGCAGTTCAGCATCCAACCAGAAGTGCAATAAGAAGTAAGTACCAAAATACAGATAATAAATAAGTATTTTACAGATAATAAATTAGCTTTTTAACTTGAACTGTAATATATAGGTGAAAAATATACAGATTATTAGGTGATATGCACATATTATACAGGTTGATTTGTGCTTTAAATGTAAGTAGACTGTACGCAGGAACTATAAACATAATTTACAATCAACCAATTTATTCATTTACTTATTATTTAAGTTCCATTTTTATACACTGTTGGGTAAATAAATCATTTTTTAATGCGTCTTGTTTTAAAAGCACAACTTGTTCCCTCCTGTCCTCGCATGTGGCTGTGAGGAGTCTCCTGCAGGGGGCGCAACAACCTGCACAGCGGCTGAACCGGAACAAAAACAAACCCTGACCCGGTCCCCGTCGGTCCCCGTCGGTCCCCGCACAGGCTGAACATGGCGGCCACGGGAGCCGGGTCTCCGGGCCGGCTGGTGCAGTACGTGGTGGTCCGGTCGGACCTGGTCCCGGTGCTGTCCTGGCCCCTGGGGGCCGTGATCACTCAGGCGTGCCACGCCGCCACCGCCGCCGTGCACCTGCACTACGCGGAGCCGGACACGCAGCGCTACCTGGCGGACCTGGACAACATGCACAAAGTGGTGCTGGCGGTGAGCGCCGCACGCCAAACCCCGTTCAAATATCACTCACTTTTAGCGCTGCGTGGACTCGGCAACATACGCACAGCGGTTATGTGGTTTATCAGAGTTTATTTGATAAGGAATTTTAAGTTGTTTTGGTTCGTTGTGTTGTTTGGCGTCATTACATTTTTATGAAATGACATTTTTAACAGGTTTGCAGAAGTTGTAGCTAATCTATGTAAAACGTGCGAAAAGATTAAAAGACCCAAAGGTGAAGAGATTTTTAAAAATCCTCGATTTTACTATCAAGAAATGTTTGATGTGTAAGTGCCGAATTTAAAAGTGACTTTTTAAGATTATAATAAGGTTTTGAATGGTTTTCTAGCTGGTATAAATTTCTGCTGATAAGCAAATAAATCCTTAAATGACTGGATTTTGAATAGGGTATGGTGTTTCACATACATGATTTACGTCAGTACTGTAACTGTAATGTTAAAGCAACCAAATAATACCAAATACTAATTTTGAGAATGGACTCTAATTAAGGGTTTGTATAATTATTTATTCAAATTAAAAGGTTACAGGATTAAACTCCCTCTTCAATAGGACAAAGCTGAATTTCACTGTGATGTAATTCAATAATGAATCACAAACATTACAGATTTACTGTTGCACTCAGAGGTTTTTAATCTCACCACTGCATGTGGTTTGGACCGGTTTACAGTTCAGCACTAAATCAACAACAAATATTAATTTTCTCACATGAAGCGCTGCAGTGAGATGTGAAGAAATGGAGATCTGGGGCCCAGGGTTGGATGTTTAATATCCTGGCTTCCTGTCAGAATGTGGATTATTGTTATTTTCTTTCTTTTCTAGGCTCCAGACGAGGCCGCCCTCTCCGGTCTGTCAGAGACTCTGACACAGGCCGGTGTGGCCCACAAGCTCTGGATCGAACAACCGGAGAACGTCCCCACCTGCTTGGCTCTGAGGCCGTATCCAAAAGAGACCGTGCATCCGCTGCTGCGCAAGTTCAAACTCTTCAGATGACTCCCGTGAAAGACTTTCTCCGTCTGTTCGCCACATCGCATGACAGCAGTCTAATGATCTTCTCTCACCTGTAAACATCTGACAGATGTGCATCCAAACACCTGTAATTTCCAAGATTAAAGTCTGAAAATATGAAGTTTCTTTTGGATTAATTTGTTTAAAAAAAAAAACAAAACAGAAACATAAGGTGAGTTATACGAACATATAAACATTTCAGTGATATTAAAATAACTGGACCGTGTGTGCTGGGTGGCACCGACTACTGGTGTTAAAGTTTATGTGGGTTTGTTGTAAATAAATCAGCCTTGTTTATTATGTTGTAATAAAAATCTGTGTTATCACGTTGCCAATCCTCAATTCAAGGATGGAAAAATCTCTGCTGTGTCGTGACTCACGTGAGTTAATGTTTGCATGTGGATTTACACGTCCACCTTTTTGAAAACACTCGTTTCCATCAAAACTTTTATCTGATTGAGTTCATCTCCAGCTATATTTCCCCAGAATGAACTGTCACTAAACACTGTCTGCAGAACTCTTAACACAGGTTTCCTTCTTCACACATAATTTATTGAAAATTAGATAAATGTGGAACAATTGTTTAAATTCTCAGCCGTCTTATGCCACAGTGAGCTTCTTTTCACAGTGAAATGTTCTTGTTTTGCTTAATTGCCATAATAATTCACATTTAGCTCATTTCACGTCAGACTGAGCAGAAAAACATACATTTCTCCATCTCTGGATGAATTATTTTTCAGCTTGTCAAACAGGAGTTGTGACTTTGTTGTTGTTACATATAAAGAGACAAAAAAAAAAAGAGTGTTTATTACTGAATAATTATCGTGAGCAACTGGTTGATACTCAGTAGTGTTAGTCCCAACATGATGGGTTTCACAGCTGAACTTTCCATTTCACCTAATGTCCTCTGGTGCCTGAGTGAAAAAAAAAAGGAAAAACACCATTCACTGTGAATATATGTGCAAAATGCAAAAACGTAAAGTGTCTGTACATTGAGGATTAAAATGAAAGCTCGCCACCACTCGTCCGCTGAGACCCAGCAGATAATTGTGTCCTCATCCGTTTGATTAAATGCAGCAGTGTTCATCTCTGTGATGTGTTCCCAGAACTGCTCATCTGCTCCGTCTATGTAATCCAGCACTTCATGGTACTGTTGTCGCCTCCATTTTTCTGTGTAAAACGGTGAAAAAAAATATATACAATTAAAACATAAAGTCCTCTTTAGACTTGAGAGACAACATTCGGGGAAATATATAAGACTATATATATATACCTTGTAAATGTACACTTATATCCACTGTACAGCCCTTTCAGGCTTCGCTCTATGATTGGTTACTGAGTTTATAGAAGGTAATTTATCTTAATAGCTGATTTCATGTCCTCCAAAGTGCTTTTAGAGGAAGATATTAAAGCTTGTCAATGTATATTTCTGGAGTCTGTTTCCTTGACTGACAGGTTTTTCAGCTGTTAACACACACAGACATGTCAGGGAACAAAGCCAACTGAAGGCACGGTGGCAATTTACCTAAACGCTCATTTAAAATTAGACTGCATGCCATGTGTGATTCATCTCCAGCGTCCACCACCCTTTTCAGGCATGCTTTAATGAGGCACAATTATTACATTTGAGAAGTTAAGCCATAAAACCCAAAGAAACAATAATAAATGAGCTTCAACGGTCAGATTTCCCATGATTCCAAATGCCAGTTTTCATGAGTCATAACCTTGAACTTTGAAGTAAGACTACGAGCTCTAAAGGAATGTAAGTGACCAATTAACATATTACACAGAATGTAATTACTTCTCAGAGTATTTCCCAGAATATCTCCCAAAGACACGCCCATACACACGCTACGCTCCTTCTTACATGGAAGTTCATCACAACATTCAGAGCGCAGCGGACACGAGAAACCGCAGATCAACAGCTGAGGAGATGTTTTTACCTTTTCTTGCTTCAAAACAGCTGCACGCGTCTATAAGGGGAAGAGAGAGTGCAGGAACAGCAAACAGCAGGAAACGTGCTGTTTACCATCCCTATACTCTGACGGAGCAAAGTCCACGCAAGGCTCCAAAACACCGCTTCATACCAGGGGAAACATTAAAGCTGCACTTCACATTAAAGCTGCACCGATCAATATTCTACGTGCACAATTCGACTGTTCAGTATGTGTGATGGGAAAAGTTGTCGCTTGCAACACACGGAGAATTTTCACCCACTTCTGCAGTTCCACTCTTATCTTCAGAGTCGATGGAGACCAAAACGGAGCTAAAAGTAGAGTGAATAATGCAAATAATAATGTTAGTTTTGTTCTGTGTCTGCTGGGTATAAACCACATTATCCATATCAACTTTATAAGCCTAAAATATGTCAAATCTGTGGAATTTTTTGCTTGTTGAGGAGAAACTGATGAATGCAGCTTTAAAGGGCCATTACGTAATAATTGTTTACTAGGATATCAAACCTGCTTTTGCAACCAGTAGGATAAATAAATAATACAATGCACAATTCCTAAAATTGCTTGTTATGAATTCAATTAACTATGATATAAAACAGCATGTTCCCTGTCATTAGGACCTGATTATATAATTCTCTATGGGAAAATGATTAGGAGTTAAATTGCTCTTGTATAGTTTCTATTTTACTCTATTCGTATTTTTACTTTATCTAAATGCTGTTTTCAGGCTCCCTCAACCTCGCAGAAATAAAATGATGTTGGAAAAATAATGAATAATAATAATAATAATAATAAATAATAATTTTAACTTTCAAGTCCTCACACATTAAAACCCAAATTCCCAGAAATAAAATCAGAAAAGAAATAAATAACCTGATGACCTCAGTGTTAAATGTATTTGTGTCTTTCTGAAATAATGTTTGTCTCCTGTTTTTAATGTCGTGTGGTGAAGACAAAGACAGTTAGATTTTCACTTACATGATCTTTTCTTGAAATATTGTTGCTTTTTTACATAAAAAGTATAAAATATAGAGATATATATGAAGTTAGTTTACACTAACTTCATAACTTGCTTATCTTGGAAGATTTACAATAAAATATGAACAAATAATTATAAATAGAAAACACAGTAAATAAGAATAACGTGCAATAATATGTAAAATATGAAAAGTGAGAACAGATGTGACCAGATGTGTAAAAGTTTGAGCAGGAAGTGAAGGAACGTCTCAACGTGCAGGACGTCAATCAGATGAAGACTGAACCGCCACTCATTATATCACAGCAAGCAGCACACACACACACACACCACACACATACACACACACACACACACACACACACACCACGCACACACACACACACACTCACACACACACCCACACACACACACACACACACACACACAGGCTCATACACACACACACACACACAAACACACACAGGCTCACACACACACTCACACACACACACACACACAGGCTCACACACACACACATACACACCACACACACAGGCTCATACACACACACAACACACACATACACACAAACACATGCACCACACACACTCACGCACACACACACACCACGCACACACACACACACACACCTGCACACACACACACCTGCACACACACACACCACACACACACACACACACCACACCTGCACACACACACACCACACACACACACACACATATGCACACACAGGCTCACACACACACACACACACCTACACACACACACACACACACACACACACACACACACATATATGCACACATATACACACACACACAGGTTCACACACACACACACACACACACACACACACCCCAAACACACACACACACACACACCCCAAACACACACATACACACACACACATATGCACACACACACACACGCTCAAACACACGCGCACGCAGCTCGTGCCCTGCGTCGCATTAAGTGTCATCAATAATAATCAACAGTCTCGCTCTTCTTCTCACCGGCACGAGGAGACGCTGCCCCTCCTCCTCCTCGTGAACGCGCCCCCCCCTCCTCCTCCTCCTCGTGAACGCGCCCCCCCCCTCCTCCTCCTCGTGAACGCGCCCCCCCTCCTCCTCCTCCTCCCCGCGTGCGCACGAGCAGCCCTGTTTGTTTGTGTTGAGATTGGAAATGGCGGCGAGCGGAGACCAGCAGCGATAACTCGGGTCCTGCGAAACAAGAGCGCGCCGTCATTCACGAACCCCGCAGTCACAACAACAACAACAACAACAACAACAACACAACAACAACAACACACCCCCGCGAGCCCGCTCCGAGGAGGGGGGGCAGCCGATGGGACACGAGCCGGACCTCGCGGAAAGAAACAAGAAGGAGAGAGGGGGGGATTTTCTGCTCGGGAACAAGGTTTCTCTTTTTTGGGGGTGGCGGCGGTGGGGGGGGATCCGTCGAGCTGGTTAGCGGGCTCGGGTCTCCGTGCGGGGCCGCCTGGCTCCGGGTCCCGGTCCCCGGTCCCCGGTCCTGGTCCCGGTCCTGGTTTTTTCCAGCTGCGCAGCTTGTTTGTCAACAGAAAAGCTGCCGTTAAACCGCTAGCGAGCCAGCTAACGCGACACCTCCAGCCCGGTCCTCCGCTCTAAACAACAACAACAACAACAACAACAACAACAGCAACAACAACGACGACGACAACAACAACACGGCTCCGGGGGCCCGGGGTGGGGGGGCGGGGGGGGAGCTTATCGATCCGGAGGTGAACCAATCATCCCGATCACCGTCGAGTTCAGCCGGGGAGCTAAGGCGGCTAACGGGCTCCCGATGGGACTGAACCGTCCAGCGTGACGGATCTTTGCTCACAAGTTCACCGCGGAGCGACCAGGTGAGACCGCAGACTACACCTGCGTGGAGGCAGGACGGCGGGTCGGCCGTGACACACACACACACACACACACTCACACACTCACACACACTCACACTCAAAAACAACCGTGATTTATTATTTTTTTAATTTTTTTCCTGCAAGTGGCCGCAGCAGCAGCAGAGGAGCATCTGCTGAGGCCTCCGACACACGCATGACTCACTGTTGGTTTTTCCACACAACGTCGCTGCAGTTTCCTCCTGCGGGGCTGGATGTGCAGCCCCGCAGGGTGGAGAGGTGCAGAGGTGGAGGTGTGGAGGTGTGGATGTACCTGCGAGGACAGATCTCAGGGCTGTTTTTGTTATGTAAGACGGTCGGATCGGCCTGCAGGGGGCGCTGCTCTGCGCTGGATTTACGCGCAGCTTGAGTCCTGAACGCGAAAAAACTTAGAGGACATGTTGACCTCTTGGCATGCAGCAAAAATAAAAAAAAAAAAGTGGTTGATAATCCACATGCATGACTCAAAAGTAGATCAAGAACATGCAGATGCTTTCGCGTTAATGTAGGACAACTTTCACCTTGATTGACCCCATTTGTTAGTGTTGTTTTAAAGGGGTTTAATCTCTGTGTTACATTGTAAATTCAGTTGACAACAACTTCTGAGTGTTAAAATAGTGAATCTGAGCACAAAATATTGACTGTCAACAGCTTCAGCCAAGTGGATGAATGAACGTGGCGTCCTTGGAAGTCAATGGGACGAATCAGTACCAACTTCTTGTGATTGAGGACGTGATCAGCTCTGATTTGCACTGATTTATCAGGTGATGTTGAAGTCTGCTTGGATTTGAATAACTGCATTTTAAAGACCTGCTCCAAAAGATGATTTATGCCCAAATTAGCATTTCAGGATTTGTTAAATTGAGATTTGCTTACATCCCAGTGGATTTATGGATTGTCATCCAAACAGGCAGCGTGTTTGGAGCGAGTCGCCTGAAATCACAAAATAATTCTGAGCTACTTAATGTTTTACTTATTAAAAGTCAGAATTATTATCATTACTGCAGTAGTCTGGTTATAAAGGCCATGTGAGCATTAGTATTATGTTGAAACTTGGCCTTTGTGTGCCAGAGAAAGGTGTTTTAGCAGTTGGGTGAATGGTGGACAAAAATCTCTGGTAATATGTTTGAAATGGTTTTCGTTCTCTTAAACATAAATCTGCTTCAGCTCCAGTGGAGTTGGATGTTATTTAAGTAGAACCCATTTTGACGTGTTAAAGTTTTTCCATTGCGTTCAGACGCAAGTAAATTAAAAGCAACTGCAACAACTCAACGCTATTTTGACTTAAGTGAAGTCAAGGCATGGTTTTAATATATAGCCAAAAAAGATCACAGATGTCTTCTCTGAGAACTAGTTGGTGGTGATTACCTGTGTTTAGCAAAGATAGATCTTCACATGGACTTTCAGGTTCATTTAATTCTCTAAATTCAATATCTTTATGCATGTTGCAATGGACTACTTTGTTTTTCTTGAGCTCCGTGATAGCGGGTAGTCTGTTTGTGTAGTATTGATGTTGCAGACTTTGCCAGGCTCTAAGTGAAAGCATTGTAGCTGGGCCTCTCTAGGCTGAGATGTAGTCCAGATAAGACCCAGGATATAGAGTTCAATGTAGGCCTCAGTTATATAGTTCAAAGTTTGCAACCGGAGTCGTAGCAGAGAGACTGCCTGACTACAACCTAACAAAAACACTGTAGTAAGAAAGTGGAAAAAAGTCATAAGTGTTGTTTTATCGCTCGTGTCTCATTAATTTTTCCTTGTGGCATGTAAGACAGCTTAAACAAGACATGCAAAACATATAAATGATGGATGCACGTTCTCTTACACCCAAAATGCAACTGGGATGTGGAGAAGAGATGAAGATGAAGAAGTGTCATGGCATGGAGACACTGCTAAAGCGCTGCAAGCTTCACCTCTCTACTTAAAAGAGAGAGTTTGTGCATACTGATGAGGATGTGGAGGCAGATGAGGGAGGAAATTGTTGCCGCTTGATGAGTATTACAAGTCTCTCATTAGAGTATAATCCTATGTGTTTAATATTTATCCCATTGCATGCAATAGTAATGGCATTTTCTGCATTGGCTCTACACTCAGGCTGTTAAGCCCACCTAAGGATGAGCCACATTTGAGGCAAATTGTTGGGAGTGGGAGACCTCCTCCTCCCAGCTAAGCTCTGTGTCTGTATGGAGAACGAGCAGCCATTTTAGCACTCGGCTCTGCTGCAGCCCGCCTGCCACTGTCACAGCATTCTTCTGCTGGAGCTGGAGTAGGTGTCCATGCTGTTTGTTTTGAACCTCCCACCCCCCTCAGGACACCTGCAACCAACCTGTGAAAATGTCTCTCTGATGCTTTTACTTAAGGCCTGAACACCCAGAAAATACTGATGAATGCGTGAGGCTCATCTGCCACACTGGCTGGGAACTTTCTGGGATGAAAGCACATGAATGTGTCACTATGCAGTTGGAAGTGTTTTCCTTCTGGTGTTGTCATGATATCTATATTTTAAGTGGCACAAAGTTTAATATTTCTGAATATAAACACATTTCTCTAAATCAGCATCTTGCACTTTTGTTTTTTGAGTCACTTGTCCTTCTCTTTAATCTTTAAACATTTTGGCAATGTTTGTCTTTATCTTTCTGAGTTATATGACGCCGTATCTCGCTCCTTCTGTGTATAATGTCGACCTCTTGGCCATGGCCTTGTCTTTACTGGGTTGTCCTCACAGAGAATTGTTTGTCCTGTTCTTAATCAAGAAGCAAAACAAGCTGCTGACGTCTTTTTTAGATCCAATGTAAGATCCCTGTCATCACACGGATGCAACATTAAACCTTGTTTTCATGGTCGGGACAGTGAAACATTGTACTATACACTGATAATGGACCAAAAGATTAGACTTTTCAACCTTTAATGTATGCCATATGGTATGAGCTGATGGGAATTTGGCAATTGAATTACCCTATTTATTGCACTTGGAAGATTATTAACTCACATACTTAAATTTATCAAACTGTGTTTGTGGAAGGTTTTATCTGAGGACGAGTGAATAAAGCAAACTTTGTCCCGGTGTATCCTAGCGAGTACCTCGGACTCACAAGTTACAATTTCTGATTATCCTGTCAACAGTGAGCGAGGGGAACCGAGGCCAGCAGCTCACTTGAAATCACAGCACTCCTAAGTGACAGCTTCATGGTTTTGTGTTTTTTAGCCGGGGGTGGCAATGTTGGTTGGTCCAGACTGAAATATCTCTACAACTATTTTGTGGATGTCCATGACATTTGGTACAGATGTCCGCGGTGCCCAGCAGATCAAACGTAATGACTTTAGCAATTCTCTTGACTTTTCCTTTAGCCCCTCCTATAGGTCAGTGTTTTCACTTATCCTGTAAAAATATCTCAATTTCAACTCGATCGATTGGCACCAAACTTTGTACAGACATTCATGGTTCCCGGACAATGTATCCTAAAGACTTTTTTGGTTTTTAGTGAAATGTTTCAAATCATTGGATGGATTCCAGTGAAGTTTGGTACATATGTTTATTTCTTGTTTTTGTAAATTGTCTGACTGAATTTGAATTTAGTGTCTGAATAATAATCAGATATCTGCAAAACTAATGACTGTCCTATCGGCCTCAGCCACTGAACTTGAGCTATTGGATGGATTTCTGTACCATTTATGTACAGATATTCATGCCAACCTGCTAAACAAAGATGGTGAATATACCTGCTAAACATCTACATGATAGCACTCACATTGTGAGCATGCTGATGTTAATCTCAGAACCACATATCGGCCGATATTCTTTGTTTTACATGACATTAAAAAAAAGTTTCATAAGAATCCAGATAATACTGAGCGGGACATTTCTTGTTATTCATCGCCCAACAAATGCTCTGGCTGACGTATTGGCACAGGCTTTCCCAAATGGCATTGAAGTGTCACTCATCCTGGCATAATTGCCAGACTTTAAACTTTGCTCCTGCTGGCCACCGTACACACTTTTTCCATGTGCTGATCAAATTAAAGAAAAAAAAACACTGATTCTGCATTAAAAGGCCTCAGTGCTTGCTGCATGCTTGCTTTTATATATATGTTTTAGAAATGTGTGGAAATATTTACTCTGTGCTAGAAAGTAGCGCTGAGGTGAATGGTATTTTTCTGGCAGGTGAGGCAAAAACTAATCTGGATAAGGCTTACATTTCATCAACCTGCAGCTTGTGGTTTCCTGTTTGTTTACTTAAGGGATAAGAAGGAAAACTATCTTTTGTGATGCAGTTTTCCTTTAATCAAGGTGTGATGTCTGCGATTCTGGTGTAGTTTGAGCGTGCAGTGCGGGGGCCTTGGTTTATGTAGTCCTGGCAAATCAGTGTTATCACAAATCAGAGCTTGTAGATAAAATAAACTCAAGATTTTTCTTCATCTTTGATAATATGCAGTGGGACGTGCAAAAGCTCTCGTTTCTGCGAAGCCGAAACAGGTCGGCTCTTGGTGTAGCTCGGGCTGCTGTGTGCTGTGGTTTGTCCCTCAGCTCTGGCACTCGTAGTGTGAGGCAGCAGCACAAACACACACACACACACACACACACACACACACACACACACACACACACTGTCTTCAGCTGCTGTGAGCGAGCAGAATGCGGCGAAGAAGAGAAGAGCGGCGCTGCTTCGACTCCTCGCTGCCTTCCTGCTGTCAGAGCGATGGCCTACATTCTCGCCTGGAAAAAAAAAAAAAAAGGCTTGTGCAGCAGACTGTGAGAATTTGTGAGGGTTGGGAGGAAATGGATGGAAGGAGGGAAGGTAAAGGCGAAGAATGAGAGAAACAGAAAGAGGAAGAAATTGATAGGGCAAGTGAGAAAACAGAGCAAAGAGAGCGGTCGCTGTGGTGTTGTGAGTGAGTTGACAGTCGAGCCCCAATGGCCCGATTTTTCTGAACAAGGTCAGGCCACAATAAGAAGAGGCGCACAGCAGTTTTGATTGTCCTGCGTGGATTTGGTAGGCGGCGTCTCCGATGAAAAATGTGTTTGCCGGGGTGATAATGCTGGGAATAGACAGGTACATTATCCTCCGCCGATGTGTGCCTGTGCCTGCCCAGAGGACACTGTCAAGTGAATTAGAGGAATTTTAACAGTTTAACAGTTGTGGGTCTCTCACCTTAGATGTGAGGTGAACAGTGTGTAATGAACATACGGTGCTGTAAACACCTTTCGTGAAGTGGAGCATAAAGGTGTCTATGTGTCTGGGTTTTAAATGGGTGGGCGGTGAGATACTTCCAAAGTTTCACTAAGATGTTGCTGTGCAAGTCGGAGCCGGCACTGAAATTTCTTATTTCTGCACTTGAGAATGCTTCAATTTGGCATTGCATGCACTTTTTTGTTGTTTTTGTGGTATCGCTTTTATTACAGAATATGTAAAGCAGATGGATGGCCCTGGGGCTCCAGTATTCTCAAAAATAAAGTAAATAAAATTTGGCTTTTTTCTTTCTCAAAGGCAGTTGCATACGACATTGGGTGCAAATACCAGTGTGTTTACTGTGACTGGAATGATTTCAGTTGAAGGAGGTGAAGCCATGAATAAATTTTAGATGATGAGAACCTAAACAAAGACAACACAACGTTTTAAAAGTTAAATCCAATATCACAGGAGGAAGAAGATGATTGAACCCCTCGTGCTACTTTTTGGTGCCACAATTAGTGACCCATCTTATTAAAAATTGTCTTTACTCCATCAGTCATTGCTTGAAAAAGCAATTAACAGTCTTAAAGTGATTAACTTTCATTCATTTCATTTCGGTGGGAAGTGCATTCAACATTTTGATTTATTCCTTAATTTAGATATGGAGTAAAGGAGTCAAGGCTGCCTGAAACATTCTGTACAGGTGCTGCCATGATAAATCAGACCAATACATGATAATACTGTGTTTTTCCGCATTTACCCGAAAGGCACAGAAATACAGGTATCTGAATACAATTATCTACAGTTTGTTTCAGCCCACACAGCTCGCTGTTACGGCACACATTGATAATAATGAAATCCTGACTCTGTGGCCAACCAAGCACAATGGCGGCGTCTTGTTTTTCTTTGAGAACGTGCCAATTTCGCTTTTGTTTCATATACGGTATATTCTGCCTGCCTGCTTTAGGCTCGTTACTGACCCAGGACCAGGGGATTTACAAGGCAAGGTGGAAGTGTAGAGAAGCAGGGTGGGGGTGGAAGCTACAGCAAGATTGAGAAGACTGTCCTCTATCATCATGAGAAACTTCAGGAGTCAGAGGGAAAGCAGCTTGATTTATTGCACAGCAGAAAGGCTGCAAAGCAATATACCTATTGCAGCGGTGGTGTCTAGACTGTGGCCGTTGCAAGGGGAAACAGAGCACAAGAGAAAAAAGAAGTGGTCTTGTTGATATGTGTGAAGTATAATGTGCATATATTCAAATGCTGGCTGCAGGCTTATGGCAATTTTACCTGTCACACATGTCTTCACACCATCATTCTGGTTGTTTACATCTCTGTTTAGTAGATGTTGTTGCAGTCCGAGATAACTTTCCACCCACTCACGTTATTACAGCTACAGCATCTCAGTACCAGGCATTGTACTCAGCAATAGCTCCATCCTCACAAACACCACTTTATATGTACAATGCAAAACAGACAATGCAATTCTGTTTTTTTTTGTTTAGAAAAGCACAAGTTTGCAGTACAATACAGAGTGTCTAAATGGGTAGGGGGTTTTCCAGCCTGTTTTTTGACTGCCTAACCTAAATTGAAATCAGAGATACATTACAGACACAAAGAGCTGCAGGAAAATGGGAGTCGTAGACAACAGTTGTCAGAAAGAGGGCAGAATTTAATGCTTGACCATTTTCTGATGCCGGTATGCTGTTAAGTGGCTGAAAACTCAACACCTTGTGCAGCTGCTTTACAGGAGGAACTTTGCAGCAACGTTTATAGATTGTGACTTTCACTGAGAAGAAGCTGATTTGGTTGGCAGATGCCTGACGGCATGTTGTGGGTTTAGGGCCAAACAGCCAGTTGACCACTTTGGTCCAGACTGAAATATCTCAACAACAACTACCATACTTATACTATACTACTGGTACTGTACATGCATACATATTCTTCTGCACTGGTTCCACCTGCTTACTTACCTGGTTACCTCCAGTTTACACCTGTTTACATCTCAGGATATGTATTTATTACTACCTGGTTACTCCTGTACACATCACAGTATATATATTTAAGTGCATATCTGTCTACAACCTGTTCTTGTAACGCCCCTGGCTCCATATATTCTTTTACTGTCTAATAGGTATACCTGCTGAGTAAGAGATGACGCATCTTGCTGGAGGATTGCATGGAGTAAAGAGAGTGTATTAAAATAAGCATATGAGCAAAAGTGTAGTTAAATATTATATGCAAATGATTCAAGGGGCTACTAGCACTGTGCTGCATAGTTTGATGCATTTTACTGTTAGTGTTAATGATGCGTTACATGCTCTTCATAAATACCAGAACCTTAAGTATATTATAGTAGTCTTAAATAATTATTATGTCTGTTTCTCATAATACTTAGTGCCGTGTGTGTGTCTATATATTTAGTCCTAGTTTTCATCCAGTGTTAAGTTGCTACAAATACACAAACAAATGTTAAAAAATAAGGCAGCTTCTATTGAATGTGCTGTGAAAAGCAAACCACCATCATTGTAGGATTCATAGAATTGTAATCATTGACCTGCTCAACTGTAATTACCCGACTAGTGAGCCACGGCATTACTGATTGCTGCCACGTTTGGAAAATGTGCCAGGGGGTAAACATGTTATTTACGACCAGATTTCAGGTAACACAACCAGTGTGCAAGATTATTCAGATTGTCAATGTGACTTATCGAGCTAAAAACATCACTGACAGTTAAGGACAGTCCTTGTTCACATCTGTTTAGTTGTAACTAATTCTTCTCTGTCTGGTGCAAATGGCCACCACAGGATTGGATCCATAATGCATTAAATATTAATCTGTTCAAATCGTACACTGTTAATAATTGCATATCGATATTTATTAACAAATATTGTCCCAATTCCCTTTTTTTTTGCTCCAGGTGCCACACAAAAGTCTTACCCATTGCTAGAAACCATGACTACCAAAGAAAACTACCATTTTGTTTTCTTTAGTCGCATTGCATTGTAAACAGTATGACTTTTATTATATGCGATAATATCTGCTGAGACGCATATTTTGATGCCCAAATGATTGGGTATGAATGTAGGCATCATTTCATTGTTACATAATAAGGTGTGAGACCAGCACTCATGACTGTATTGTGAGTGCTGTGACAGGTTGGTGCACTGACTCATTCAATGCAGAGAGTGCTATTGGATTATAATTTTAAAAATACCAGAATTTGGACTCTCTCATTGACCTTCTAGCTGATAACACACACTTGTATAAGCTGGCTGACCTTTCCACATCTGCACCGTTTGTCACGTAGTCCTTGTACTTATTTACAAGCATTGATAGATGAGGCATAAAGACATTCATGCTGTTCCAAAACATGTCTACTGAAGCTGAGACTGAGGCTGCACCGAACTTGGTGAAGGACAGATGGAGCTTCCTCTGAAGCTTAAAGAAAGGAAGGACTGTGTGGAATTCAGGTTTTATTGTGTTTGATAAAATCCTTTGGCTGAGTGGTTTACATTCTCAAAGGAAATGTTTTGTCCGGTAGTTAAAGTTCATGTATAGGTGCAGGATTTCCCTGGTGTCCCTGAATAATTGTATCAACTTCTCCTCGATCATACCTTGAACATAAACAAGTCTTAATACGTGCGTGCATTTAAAGACTTGTTACTTTTAAACAGGTTGCTTAGTGGCAAGAGCAGGTGAATAAGAAGTGTAAGTAAAGGGAAAGGCACCAATCTATGAAATACTATGAAATACCAAAGCCTAATATTTGTGAGGGGAAGGTTCTCTCTCTCTTTTCAAAAAATCTCAATGTGTCCACTATCTGAGTGTTTCTGAGAATTTTTCTGCTATTTTCCATCGTTTTGACCAGGTACCAAATCAGCAAATGCTTCTTTGTGTGTTATGTAGGGGAAAAAAAAGAAAAAAAGAGAGAGAGAGTTCAGCATTGCTGAACAAAAATCACTTTTGAGCAATCCTGCGCACCTGTCAACTCATCTTCCAGTTCGCACAAGGTGTCATTTACACTTGAGGAAATACGTGATTGGTTAAAATCCAATGAAACATCAGCAAGTCATTAAAAAACCTTTTACACAGAGGCCACATCCCAGGCAGACCACTCCTCACAAAGCTTACGACTTGCAGGTTCTCGATAATACCATAAGGCAACAGGCAGCTCTGTTATGAAAGGGACTGGGTTAGGAAGAAAACTTCATCAGTGGGTGTGTTTAAGACTAATCATGTTCCATAAAATGCTTTATGTCGGTGCTTTGTTGCCCACGCACAAGGAAACGGAGTCTAACGTCTAAAAATCAGTGCACCTCCCCTTGTGATGTGGAGCTGTGGTGCAGCAATCAGTTTCAGCTCTACTTTAGATGATTTACTGTCATCTGTATTGTGGAACGTGCTCTGCGATGTACTTGCTGGTGAAGCAGACTGCACACAGGTACGAATGGAGTTGAAGACCCCTCTGACCTTAGATCAGTTGCACGATAATGTCATGACATAATCACAACACAGCACTTGGTGGTACTTTTTTAATTGGATATTTAACTTGCTGGAGCCACAGTAACTTTTCCCTCTAGAAAAGTTCTTACAAAGTATATATCTCTGTGTACTTCATTGTTCTTTCTTGTCTTTTTCATGTAGTCATTACAATTCTGCCTTCTAGATAATCTCTTTCCACGATTCATGTGCATATGTGGAGGTAGGGCTAATTCGATTAATTAAAATCTGCGTTTTTTGCCCTTTGACTCTGCACACTGGTGTGTGTTCTCAGTTGTTGGCGAGGCGTTACGATCACGAGAGGTGAAAGCACGGAAGTTGACAGAACAGTGTGTAGATTTTCCTGCGTTCAGTCTGTTCCTACCTGCTGGGTAGTTAACTAGCCAGCTGTCTGCGGATATCAAGCTGATGTCTTGTTAAGAAACACAAACATCAGGAGCAGATGAATCAGTGTGCTGGTTTTCCTGCTCGGTGTGTGCTGAAACCGATTATTAGCATGGACATGTGTGCTCTTCTATCACTTTGCAAGAAAAAATTCTATTAAAACCGTGAATCAACTCCCAATAAGAGATTTTATTGTTTGGCCATGTCTCACAGCCCTGTGTGGTTGTAAAGGAGGAGTAAACTAAACAAAAAATGTGAAATGTGCTACACGTGAGCAGTCAGTCACCACACACTGATCAAGTGAGGGTTCAGATACATTCTTCTTTAATATGATCTTTGAATATAAATATTTATGCACATTTGTATATACGGTGAATAGTGATCATCGTCATCCGTGACATATTAACAGCCGGTCCAGCATAATTCAGATGAAAGATCTACTGCACCACATACTGACAGTGTTCTGTTTCTAATCTCTTTTGGCCGTTCTCTTTCCCCAGTCGGAGGCCGACAGGCTTCTCTCTGCACCTGGGATGGTGCCATGTGACAGACCGGCCGTGGAGCCATAACCCCACCGCCACCGCGCCATCATCTCGACTCCAAGCTGCTTGCCCACCACTGATCTCGCCCCCAGTCTCCCCTTCCTCCCTTCATCTTTGCCCTGAGACCTGGACAAGGCCATCACAGCCACCACATGACTCACCCGCTGGAGCCCTAGATCAAGTAAGCAGCGTATGGCTGATCCGCACTGTGTGCTCTGTTTGAGTGCTGCAGTATGTTGTATGTATTGTAGCTCACAGCCTATTGTGTGTAACTGTGTTTATTATTCAGCATTGATCTTTCACTATTCCTAGAATATCCTTAACATATTTGTTTCTTAACTTTATGGACAAAGTATGTGCTTTTATTTATTATTTTGTGTGTGTATTTGTGTGAACTGGGCCTCTAAGGCTCAAGGGCATGTTCGTAGGATGGCAGTGGTAGAGTTGAACAGAGGTCAATATTCAGTATTCAGGGAAGTAAAGCAAGACGCGGGAGTGGGTCATTTTGCTGTATTGAGCTGAAAATGAGCTATGGACTTAATGTGCGCACATGCACCATGAGCCTGGAGGGGCTTCATGCTTGTTTCCTAATGTTGCCAGTGGGGTTGGAACTAATGATTGATGAATTAATTGTTTTCTTGATTGATCGTCTGGTCTACATGTGAAAAACTGTGAAAATCGTTGATGGCAAGTCATCAAATTGATTGAACCAAAAAAAACATTCAATTTACACTGATACAAAAGTGAGAAGAGCAGCAAATCCTCACGTTTCACAGGCTTGAACCAGCAATTTTGAAGAGGACTAGTTAGTTCAGGTTAAATTAATAGTTAATAGAGAAAGAAGAAAGATAATACCCCTCTCTTTCTTTTCCGAACCGGCTGCGTGGCTCTCAGCATCCCAGCATGTCTGACTAGGCCTCCCTCAGCGTTTCACGAGTTGAAACGAGGACGCTCACGCTCACGCTCACACTCCAAATTACACAGAGTTCAATAAATAATGAATATTCATGTGGAATTATCAGTCTGGCGGTGAACGTGTTTGAGATTGAAAATGCTCTGTGAAAAATGAGGTGAGCAATGACACCCATAGGCACTGAGAAAGGCAGATCTGCATATCTGCCTTTCTAAAGAAATGACTTCATACGCTCATGTTATTTTAAAAGATATTCATAATTTTATTGATATATTTCTAGATATATTTTGTCACTGTTTTATGTCGCTACTATATGTATTTTTTTAGGGTTAGGTCATTTGGCTTATAAACATGGCCTGGTTTTTAAGTGACATTTTCCTTACGTTTCTCACAGTATATCTCACTTTTCTGCTCCTGTTGCTACACGGATGAGGAAAGCGACTGTGGGCATCAGTCCACCTGCTGTAACTCACCACTGCACTCTGCTTTACACTGTGTATTCTATACACCGAGGAATTTGGCGAACTGTAGTAGTGTGCAGAGCTGTGTGCAGTCCAAGGTTATTTCTTACTCTTGGTAAACATCCTGGATCTGGGTGTACACAGATGTTGGGGGGAACAATGGACTGGAACTTAACAGGTTATTCAACTGAGACGCAGGGACTCTGTATGCATTGCCCCTGACCATTTTCCATAGCATTCTGTAGTGTTTTTAACATTTTCCACAATGCTGTTACAGAAGGAAAATCAACTTTTTAGAGGTCTTAAAGTTGTTAGAGTTAGAGATAATCCATTACATTGATGTTTAGAGTTCAAGTGGTTAGTCAATCCACAGAAGGCCAAAGCCAAAACGCTAAATAACCATTTGTTCCAGCTATTTTAACGTGAATAATCACAATTTTCCTTAGTTTTTCTATGATCGATAAATTGAATATATTTGGGTTTTGTACAGTTGGACGAAATGCGACATTTGCAGCTGACTCCTTGGACTTGTGCGATCAGAGCTGAAACAAATCAATCGACAGAAACTTAATTGCCAGCTATTTTGATAATTGTTTCTCTCTAAAGTCATTTATCAAGCGGAAATGCCAAATATTTGTATGTTCCAGTTTCTTAAATGTGAGAACTTGCAGCTTTTCTTTGCCTTATTTTATAGAAAAGACGTTGACTCAGGCGGGAATTGTGATTGACATTTTCATTATTTTTAAATTTATTTAATTAAATTCTTTTTATTTAGTTAGTTTAATTCTTCACTATTTTTCAACATTCTATAGCTTAAACAACTAATGGATTAATCCAGAAAATAACTGGCAGATTAATTGATAATGAAAGTGTGAGTCGCAGCCCTAATCACACTTGCTTTTATCTGCGTTGTCAAAATGTTATCGAATATTAATCATGCTCTGAGTGAATTAACACACTGACATGTGAGACACGTACAAAGTGACAAAGTAACAAACAATGTGACAGAAGTTTGACATGCTCCTGTGGTTATTTAACTTGGTCCAATTCTTCTGTAATTGGTTTGTTTTGTTCTCGGCACCACTGCTGAGGTGCAACCTGTATGTTTCTAGTGCTGTGAGTGTTGTTTCCCCCCTTTCTTTAAAGTTGTACACCCTGTTCACTATTGAAACACACAGCCTCTTGTCTCCCAGAGAAAGCCTTCTTCAAATGAAATTTGATTAATTTGGTTTTGATAAATAATGCATGCAGACAGGCTGATGTTTTGTTTTGGAAGGTAATATTGCAGCAGTTTCTAAAACTAAGCAAACTCAATCACTTTGTTCTGTGTGAAACTGAAGGTCATGAAATCTGCTGCCGGTTTGCAAATGATCTGCCTATAAATGTGAGAAGGAACATCACAGATGATCAGATGATATTTTGCTGATTACGGAGATTTGTGGAGAAACATCCAGTGGCTTTAATGATGAAGTGGTTAGGCGCGTGGCCATAGTAGTTTATCAATCGTAGAGTAATGGCAGCATCGGTTTGTTCATTGATTTGAATTATGGGAGATTCCCACCACAGAAGAAGTCTCCTCAGCTTGATGTGACTTTGTTCTGGTGGAACGAACATTTTTTTTTATAAACGTGTTGGTGAATCCCACCCTTCTCAGCTTGGCCAACCCGCATGTGTAAACAAAATGCTTTTGTCACGTCTGATGAACAACCTCTAACGTTACAACATCAGAAAACCCACATAGATCACCATCCCTCCTTAAGAAGCAATGTGTGGAAAGTTTTTCGATTTCCATCAACGAACGGAAAAATAACAAATAAAGACATAGTAATCTGCAAAGTCCAAATGAAATATCGCTGGATAATGATCAACTTGAGGGCACACATGGCAAGCTGGGCGATCTAAAGCCCGAGGAAACGCAGCTGAAGCAGACGAGAATGACCTCCCTCCTCCTCATCACAGGGCCAAAAGGCCAAAACTTGATGCGGTTTTTCTGCAAAGATATGAGACTGATTAACATCTCGCATGAGGTCTGGGTTTAAAGATTTCGCCCACGAGCTTGAGCCAAGGTACACGGCTCCTAAATTCTACGAAATTTTAATAATGGGCTAAATCTGAGTCAAAATATATAAAAATAAAAATGATAAGGAATGAAATTCGAATGGGATTACAGAGGAAGATTGACAGCACTGGTGTTTTCCCCGCAGGACAATGACTGCTGCTCAATAAAATAATGATGATTTGTCATAAAGCATTTCACCTGCCCATATGTTAATACTCATATATGTTTCACACAACACGTATGAACAAATGAGTCCAGGAATCAGTGGGTGTACTGAAGCCGTATACTTTCTCTGGTTATGTCCTATATTCAAGAGGGTGGGCCTTAGCAACAGTGACTGAGCAGCTTCTCATGGGCTGTACCATCTCAGTGCAGCAGAGAGGGGTGGTCACGCTCCGTGCATGAGAAGTGTGGTGGTCCCATGTAGAAAATAATTGTTATTACTACTCACATTATGCAGCATTAAATATCAATTTAAATACCATTATACCATGTTATCAGCCTTTTGCGGTTGTCATTATCTACACACTGAATACGCCAAACTCAAGCGTTCCCACTTGTCATGACATGCCTGGAATAATATGAAATTTGGAGCGGCACATTGAAGACAATTAATAAAGTCTCAAGGAGCCTTTTGGACATTTTACCAAACGATTTGTGCAGATTCAGTGTGCACCAGGACCCAGATATGAACTCTTGACAAGTGGAGCTTGAGTGATCATCTAGGAAGCGTCGATGTGACGCTCCTGGTCACCACGCTGTCCTTCACATTCATACCCGGATGTCCAAAATGACATGGGTTCTCAAAGAAGCCTAAACAATGAAAATGGAAACCAGTCAAAGCTTATATGTACATTAGGTAGACTTATAAGGATAATGAATGAATGTGTGTTTGAGTCAGTTTCGCTCTTTCCATCCTTTCCTCTCCCACTACCTCTCTTCTGGTAATCCACATCCTTTACTCCCTACTTTCTACCTGGTGGTCTCTTCCTCACCACCTCCCCCCGTAAGCCATATATTGCCACAGTTCAGTGTGTGTGTGTGTATATATATGTGTGTGTGTTTGTGTTTGAAGTGAACAGTATAGCTTGTTGAATGAGAAACCGAAGGAGCTTTGAGAGAAGAAAGACAAACCTAAAGATACTGAGCCGGCGGGCGGTTGTAATGGAGAGCCTGTGGAGGCACTGGGCTGTGTTTCTCAGCGCTCTGACTCTGCTGCGCTGTTGCTGCTGTTGCTGCTGCTGCTTTTTCTTCTTCCTCCTCTCTGGCGACTGAAGGCTCGATCCTCCACCGTACGTCACACAGAGAGGGCGGTGAGGTCAGAAGGTGCAGGAGGCCGACCTGGTCTACAGGTGTGAGGATTAGACTTGCAGTTGTTTTTTTTTTTTTCCTTTTGCGCATTTTTTTTCCTCCCCTTTTATTTTCTATTTACTGCAAAGCTGCAGGTGTGTGAGAAAGTGTGACTGAGGCTATGTTCACACTGCGGCTGTAGCAGTTATAATTATGATTGTTTCAGTCACATGCAACACAAACCGGATGTTAGTCTGGTGCAAGGTGTGAAAGCTGTCATCTGTCTTTTAAATATTGCTGTGGGTTACATACGCACCTTTTTTTTGAAAGGTCATTCAAAAGGATCCGTTGAGGGGATCAATTTAAAGATTTACCGTACTACCTGGCTGTATGCATAAATAAATGCTTTTAGTAATATTATAATATATTTTTCTGCGTGAGAAAAAAGAGAAAGTGAATCTTTTGCTGTGGAAAGTTCAAAATGTTATAAGCGTATGGATGAGAAAGAGCGAGACAAAGAGAAACGTTACAGTGAATCATTTGAACGTTTTAATGGATCAGACTTTTTAGATTCAAATTTGTACCACTGATTTTTGCTCTTGTGCCATGAAGGAGCCATTAGATTAAAAATGACTGACTGAACAATTTGGCAGTCTTTTCAAAGTACTAATAGAAGTCGTAGTAATAGAGTCGCACTTTAATGCCACAGCCAGTATTATATCAAAATTTGGCTGTAAGGACTCCAGCCAAGTCGGTTTACCTGTTAATGTTTGTATATGTATGAGTTGCTGAGAGTAATTGTTCATGCATGTGTGAGAGTTCACACTGTACTGGGTGTAAAGTGTGTAAAAACAGATTATTGGTATTTTTGAAAATCCATTTAGCAGTTATTGTGGAGCAGGTGCTGGCTCCCCTTCTGTAGTGCATGTTAATTAATCATAACAGAGCGAGTTGCTATATGTAAACAGAGCCCATTATAAAGACGAAAAGGGATACCATATAATTATGTTAAACCTGTGTATTACAGGTAACAGTTACTCATGTGGGGTTATTGTGTAAAGACACATAATTTACTGCTCTACTTGCTGAAATGCAGCACGACATCAGTTTAACAGAGCAAATAAAGAGAGCAGGACAAGCCGGCTCTCACAGACTGCAGGACGATAGTAACACATACAGGAAGCCACATTTTTCACAGACTGCCATGAGTGAATGAATGTAGCTGGGAGCATAAACATGATACCTTTCAACTCTGACGGCTCACGTGTTGTTTTTGTTTTCAGTAGCTCTTTATCACAGTCGAGAGACAAGCAAAGTTAGGTCAGGGATTCAGCTCGTCATCCGACACTTCAGTGCCTTAAACTCATGACAATACCCCTTTGTGTACTGTAGATGTGCAGTATATGGTACATTTGTGCACCTTCAAAACTAAACACATGTTTGAAAGTTGCAACGATTTTTTTTTTTTAACTTTTACTCATCTGTACCTCAGCTTTTTTTGAAACCCCGGCACTTCTCGCTTTACAGGCCAGTCTCCAGTCTCAGACGTGGAGACAGCTTAGAGATAGCAACCGAGACATGATGCAGCAGGAGTGTAAACAGTGTAGGTGTCAATTAATAATGCAGTGTTGGCTGCGTCAATTAAATAGTATTTTCTGCTTTTCAGGATTTTGAGGTGAGCTGCAGACAAAAGTTTTACGGGATTGATTGAATGAGGTCTCAGGAGAGAAGGAGAGCAGATAAAATTACTGGTATAAGTGAATAACTATAATATAGTAAAATGGTTGAATAAAGAGAGATTTTTCTGAAATAAGGAACTAATTTCATTTAAAAAAAGTGTTGGACAGTGCCATGTGCAGCCAAACATAACTCTTAAGTTGCACAAAGGCCCTGTTTACTCTTGTCGCACAAGTGTCTCGGATAAAATCCAGACGAGACATTTTCATTTACACTTGGCCACAGGTCACAAATCATATCTGCAATCCGTCTTTGTTATCCCGGGGCTGTATGCAAATCAGGCTTGGCCTTCCTCCAGTCCAGAAGGAGGTGGTTTCATGCACCTGAAGCTGTTTGGTCGCTGCCAAAGAAATGCAAGATAATAATAACTTGAACATGTTAGCAGTTTAGTGACAACATTAACAGTTTGGCAGTTAGGTAGAAGAGCCGCATTCATGAACTACAAGTGAGACGAGTTTTATCTTCATAGGCTTTAACCCACACTGCTCCCTCACATACAGATCATTCAGTGGCCTCCGTGACGTCACCCATTGGTTTGTTGACGGACGTTTTGAAGCAGCGGTTTCAGTGACTTCGCTGGCGCCATCTTGGTTTTTTGGAGTCAGAAGTGACGTTATTTGCACAAGAGGGTAGCACGTCCTCTATCCGGATTGGCTGTCGCTGCGGTAATGACTTGTCAATCACATGGTAGCCCCGCCCTAAGGCATACGCTGCTTTATCGCCTATTTTCGTCTAAATGTGAGCGATAAAAAGTTGCCCCCTGCTGGCCGTTAGAGAGAATGCAGGTTTAAGGCACTTCCAAATTTGCTTCACTTTTCAGACCCGGATGTTGCCGCCTGGATACATCAAACAAATAAAGTTTCTAATTTACACACATAGAAGTATTTGATAATGGTTTTTCCTTTTTGATATCTTTCAACCGATCGTCTATGTTCTTGATATTGCCAACTATAGTTCAGCATTGTTGGGATGTGGAAGCAAAGATTGGCCACCAAGTGTAATGACGTTTCCTCGATCATAAACACTTACCAGGTGGAAAAAACTGTTGTTCACGAAACATAATCACAGTGCTTGGGAAACAGGAAAGCCCAGAAATATGATGATGGCTGTTGACGGCTTGTTGTGCCCGGCTGAAGAGCTTATCGAGCATGCACACTTCAGCCAGGTTTCCATCATTGTTTCGCTCTATAGGAAAAGGGATTGTTAAGCTTGTTTTCACAGTATAAACACACAGTTACGGCATGTTCTCGTGTTTGAATTTGTAAATAAAATCATCCATATAGAGGCAGAGTGCAGTATATATGCACTTTGTGTCGTCTTATACATCATGAAATATATAACAACTGCATCTTACGCCCTTTTTCACCAATATACTGTACCTGTGTTGACTTATTGACAGAAATACACCTGCATAATTTGGACTTGTGATCATAATAAATGAACAGCAGCATGAAGTCATTCTGCTAGTTTCTGTGTCGGGTATTTGATGGTTTGTCGGACAAAACAAAGCCTTTGAATATGTCTGCTTGGGTTTTGGGAAATTATGATATTTGATGAAATTTTACATGTTTGAACTCAGCAAAGTAATCTATCAAAAGAGATATGCTTTTGGTATGAGTATGAAAACTATTTCATTTTTATTGACAAATGATAACAAGCAACGTTCAAGGGTTCACTGAAATGTTGTGGCACTTTTTGTTGTGTTATTCCCACCACATACACAGACAAAGCAAACATTGGTTTAATGAAAGTGTGTTGCTGATTATGACTTTATTTCCAGTCCACGCTGCAGTTGACTAAAACACTTGAACATGGCCTGAACATTCACACTATTGCTATTTCTTGTTTGTGCAAAGCTTGTTTTGATAGTCGGGTTTTCTCCGTTGTTTTAAGCGTACACGGAGCCCACTCTCTCAGAAACTCGGCTAATTTGTATTTTCATTGAGTGCTAATGTGCTGCGGTGTTCTCATTTCTCTCTGTGGCGGACGGGTCTTTTTTAAGTGCTGCGTGTCAGCAGCACAAGGAGGGCCGAGGAGGAGCGGGGTGATTTGAGGTGAAATGTAAACACGGCTGGTCAGGAAGGATTAGCGTCCTGTGAGCAGCGTGGCCCTGCGGCAGCACCCGGCGCTGTGACAATGGCAGCTTGTTTTTTGCGGGTTGCCCGTGGATTTAAAACCATGTGTGTGTCTGTAGCTTGTGTGCATGTCCATGGTTTACAGATTTTTATTTTCGATACTTCAGCTTTGATGTGGTTTTACGGAGACTTGAGCCCATCTTTTGTCATGTGTGCATTTTTCCCTCCTAGTCAGAACGTGTACAGAGTAAATTAAAGGCTTTCAACTCAAATTCTTTTAGAAGCCTGATTTTTTTTTTTTGGTAATAAAATAGTTTACCCAGCCTGAATACAGAAATGTATATCCTTTGCTGCTTTTTGCTGCTGCTGTGTGTGTGTGTGTGTGTGTGTGTGTGTGTGTGTGTGTGTGTGTGTTTGGATTATAAATTGATCTTCAATTCAATTTCTGATGCCATTAAAAGGGGTTTTACTTTAATATTTGGCTTAATGGATCGTGCAGGAAACCTGTCGACTACCCTCTATACACGGTGTGCCTCATCAAATGTTGCAGCATTTTCTGTTGCCATGGTTACCCTCCCGATGCAGAGGGAGACTGAAGGGAGAGCGTTTTGGTATTCTTGCTTTTATGAAATCATTTTTATTGAGTTTTTTGAGAATTAATCTGCTACACGGCTTAAACAATTACGCACATTTTTCCGCAATTTTAACACAACAGTTTATATATATATATATATAAATGTATATGTATTTTGCTTGTTTGTTGCTATATGTATTTTTTGTGAAAGTGTGATGCATATGCAAATATCTGTCATTCATTTTGTTCTCTGTAAAATCGTGGTCCATTTGTTTACAACTCTAAAAACGAATGAAAAGCAGTGTCATCTTTTGTTTTTCTGTTGTTGTTCCGCTGTATTGAAAACATACGTGATTGTGACTGAATATGATTTTTTTTATTTATTTAACCAGGAGAAAAAAAACCCATTGGGATTAAGCATTTTTTCTTTTCCAAGGGAGACCTGGCCAAGACAGTCAGCAGCATAAATAAAACCACACAAAGTTACAGACAAAAACACAAATAGAGACAAAATACAATAAACAAGCACAGGGAATTCAGAGAAGTCTCTAGAGGACAGTTGCACAACCAAGTAAATTTAAAAACATTAACAAACTGAATCTGCCTCCTAATTTTTTCATTTTAGATTTAAATGCATTTAACAAGATTAATTCTTTAACTTTCAAGACATTTTGCAGCGTATTTCATGCCGAGGGGGCAGAACACATAAATGCAATGACTGTATGTCATTGACTGTATGTGATGGCTGTTATGTAAGGGATGATGGTGTCTGAAAACAAAACCCTGTTGTACAGTTTCAGCAAACATTTCCAAAGAATAATTATTGAGTATCACTTGAACTGGTTGGTGGCAGTGACAGCTCCAGTAGCCACTTTAAAAGTGAGTGTTCAGGTGTTTGGAGTGACTGCAGTATAACCTGTTCTGATGAAATGAAAATTTACCGTGTGTTTCTCCTCTACAGGGCAGTCGAAGCTGAAAATGAGTGCAGTAGGGGAGAACCCCCTGGACCCTGCCACGCCAGAGTCACGCAAGAGGAAGGGCTCGCCATGCGACACATCAGGGCAAAGGTAAAGACCCAGCCACGTGTTCTTGTTTTGTTAGTGACATGACATTACAAACTTTTAACAAACACTATCAATGGGGTTTAAAAGCAAGAAGTGGGAGGTTGATCAACACGCTTCAATTAGTCGATCGACAGAAAATGAATTTCCTTCTACTTTGATAATAGTAATTCTCAAACATTCAAACATATAATTGTAAATGCAAATATCTTTTGCACTACTGGTGGGACAAAATCAAACATTTTGAAGGCGCCACTTTGGGCTTTAGGATATTCGAACAGGCGTCTTTTAGAGCCCAAACAAACCTGCTAATCGACAAAATGATCAGCAGGATAACTGATAATGAAAGAAATATTTGTTGCAGCCCTGAAAAACATGTGGCCTGTGCGTGTCAGAGATCATCAGACATTAGTTACCCATTATTAATAATGTGATGCCCCGTGGGGATGAGCGATGGCAGATTAGGGAATGAAAACACAGTCATGGAGAAAGCACCCCATTATCAAACAACATAAACTGTAAATTGCGTAAATACTTGTCACATCTCTCCTCACTTCTGTTGCTCCTCGCGATAGTTCGGCCTCTTAAATAACCACTTAGTCCATCTGTAAACAGGACAAGTTGCTCGATTAGAGACGAGTCTGTGAAGAAGGAACCTGCGGCTCACGAAGGCGTATCAGCCACTTGTACTTTGAGCAGAGTGGAGACTCAGAGAGGCCTTTCGAATGCTGTCTTGTGTGTGAAATCTTGTATATCTATCCGGCGGCCGAATGAGATCTGTCAAAGGCTATCGCGGGGTTAAGACCCTAATTTAGGGTCAAGGTTAGATGCAGCTTTAGGTTGGTGGGGGGTGAAGTAAGGTTTAAGGTAGGTCATGTAGTGGTTAATGAATGAATGTGCTCAGTGTGCTGCCTGTGAGTCTATAAGGCCCAATAGCTGATGTAAGCTGATGTAAGAGGCCAGCACTTTTTATTTTTTTTCTTCCTCAGCAGCTACACACAGCCACTGACCTGCGCATTCACACAGCAGCGTCCTCCCCCTCCTCACCCCTCCCTCCCTCGGTCACCACGCCTGTGTGTTCTGGCTGGCCAATGCACTGACCTACTTTTGCTGTTGTCGTCTCTCACACACACACACACTCACATATGCACACATTCCTTTTTTCATGTTTACCACATACCTTGCTGTAACTCGTCGGTTTGAAAGTATATTATTGAAACTGGAGAATAAGGTTAAACACAAGGCCGTGCATGGAGTCGAGTTAGAGGCTGATTTAAGTTGCTTTTTACATATTTTCTGTCACTGTGCGATTTACTTATATAAGGCAACTTTCATGTTTACATATTACAGGCAGCTGGGTGAAAAACCACTGCACTTGTACAGTAATGTTACTTTTATACTTTAAACTGCCTCTTCTGATTTAAAAAAAAACAAGTTTCTGTTGTTCACGTTCATGATGTTTTTATGTTACATTTATGTCTTATTTAAATATTTATTTCTTTCAATAATTTTAGTTTAAATTTAACAGTTCCATGTAAAGCCAAACTATTATTTTCATTATTGGTTAATTTACTGATTATTTTCTTGATTAATTGATTAATAATTTGCAGGCAGAAATTAGCATAAAGTCAAAAAGGTCCCCAGAGCCAAGGTGACTTCCTTAAATTTCATTTTTTGTCCAACCAACTAGAGTTTGACAATCTGCTGCTAAAGAAATATTCTGTTGTTTCAGTTCCTGTCGACAAAACCACTTAAAATCAGCACCACTCTCTCTCCACCTCCACCTCTGTCTCCTTCTCTCCCTCGTCTTTTTCCCAGCAGGATCTTCTTGTCCGAGCACATCCTCTCGTCACTCACCAGTTTCCCATTCGTCTCTCTTACTGCTCCGTCACTCATGCAACATATGTGTATTTTGGAAGGGAAAATGCATTTGCTTAAATATCAGATGAGATGATTTTGTCCAAGTTAACTTTTGTTATTGTTACTGTTGTTAGTATTAGACTTAGTATGGTATGGTATTTAACTTGGCATCTTTTCATTCTGTGGTTTTATTTAATAGTGTGATACAGATTTGAATCTAACACAGATAAAAGACTCAAATCAACAGTGTTACTTTTATATTGCATTTTGTATTTCTTGTGATTAAGTTGTTTTGAGGTTTACATTTCTGAAATCAATTCAAAAAATAGTCAATTAATCGTTTAACGGAAGTCTTTGATGTTTCCAGCTGGTATATTGAATATCTTTGGGTTTTGGACTTTTGTTTGAACACAAAAAGTTATTTGGAGACATCACCTTGGGAAAATATGAATGGCATTATTCACAGTTTTCGATGGTTTATAAACCAAAAGATTAAATGATTAATTAAGGGAAAAAACTCATTAGTTACAGCCACAACATTTAAAATGAAAAACAACTCACTTTTCTAGTGTAATTTTTTTTAAAAAGGACCAAATGCAAGTAATTACTTGTTTGAAACTCATGGTTGTCTACAAATGTTTTTTTTGCCACAGTGTGGAGAAGCGGAGACGGGAGCTGGAGTGCCGCTACATCGAGGAGCTGGCTGAGCTGCTGTCGTCCAACATGGGCGACATTGCCAGTCTCAGTGTCAAGCCCGACAAGTGCCACATCCTCAAGAGCACCGTGGACCAAATCCAGCAGATGAAACGGCGCGAACAGGGTGAGGAAACACACACACACACACACACACACACACTGCACTAAAAGATATTTTTCATTGATTTGAAAATTGTTTTTTTTGTCTGCAATTTGTGCAGTTTTTTTTTTTATTACATTCAAACTGAAAATTTTTTTTATTTAAAGACGAAATAAGTGAAATATTGTGTGTGTATGTATGCACAGCACACCTCTCATTTATGTCAGGGACAAATAGTTGATGAAAATATCACATTTTATTTTCTCATATTCATGTTTTAAAGTTTAATTTCCATTCAAAATTGTAGAAGTTCTGTGAAACAAAAGCATAGCAACATTTCTTCATTGATTCTCAGTGGATTTTTTGGTTTTATAATAGATCAAAATTCAGAAAACATTAATCCTGTGTGGAATGTGAGGTTCAACTTTTGATGGCTTTTGGCTCCAAGTCTCTTTTGGAATAAAGCATGTTATTTTTCAGGACATTTCTATGTCCGTGTATTCACATTTCTGATTTTCTGACAGAGAAAGCAGCTCTTCTGTCTCCAGATGACGAGGTGCAGAAGAGCGACATCTCCTCCAGTAGCCAGGGGCTGGTGGAGAAAGAGGCTCTGGGGCCCATGCTGCTAGAGGTGAAATACACAATCGCACACACAAAGTTTCTTCCCCACCACCGCAGCTGGGATCTATACTCCAAGCTCAACACACACAGTCTGATTTCCTTTACTCCCCCTCCCTCTATTTGCGTTCCTTCTCCTGCTCATCCAGGCCCTCGATGGGTTTTTCTTCGTCGTCAACCGGGAGGGCCGCATCGTCTTTGTCTCTGAGAACGTGACGAGTTACCTTGGATACGCCCAAGAGGAGCTGATGACCTCAAGCGTCTACAGCATCCTCCACGTGGGAGACCACAATGAATTTGTTCGCAATCTGCTGCCCAAAAGCCTGGGTGAGTGATCAGGGGATGTGGGTTTTACCCGAGAGTGTGGTGCATCTGCTGTCTAATACTTTATACTATAGGTTTAAGATGCCAGAGGCTATTATTTTTTTTAAAGATATTTGGTAATTACATTTTCAGTATCTTCAAATTTGACAGTTTCCATGCCAATGAAACCCATTAAGGAGGCAGTAAAAGAGGATGGGTTTTGGCAGCAAAATCAGTACACAGTCCCAATACAGATAATTAACTTGCTTTATTGATGAAAAAGACTGTGGCTGAAGCAAATCTGAAGAGCTATGAAGAAAGGTAGAATGACAAACTACAGACATTGTAAATTAACTTAGTTTTAAGTGCTCTACACAAAGCTGCAAAATGTGCACAGGAGGGATAAACCAGTAAATTCTGAGTAGAGAGGCAGCGTATGTGTGGGTGAGTTTGAGGAGCGAGAGAAGAGTGAAACATGACTTACTCAGTGTGATAATGCTATTTTAATTTTTTAAGAACAACCTTGAAAAGAGATTGTAATGAAAATGGACGGGGCCTGAGGGGGGTCGCGTAAGGACAAAAGATAACAGAGTGCAGTAGACGTGGAAGGTGGAACAGTTGTAATCTCTTTCAGGGTCTTTCAGTACATCTGGGTTTTAGGCTCATTTAGAATGCTTTGTTGTATGAACCAGAACAAAAATGTTAATGTCACAATTGAGCAAAATGAGGAAAATACACAAAACTGAATTTTCATAATGTGGTGTGTTTGTGTAGATCTGTAAATCTCAGCAGCCATACTTTTGAGACAGGAGTGATTTCCTTCCTCATAAAACTTTTGCAAAACTTGGCAGGGAAAAGTTTTAATCCTGCGTTTATGTTTACTTGCAGATATTCTTCTTTACTTTATTGCCCATTACCACCACTAGTTAGTGGAATAGTGTGAACAAAACCCACTAATAAAAATGTAGTACATAGCTCTACTAGTGGACAAAAACTCCACACTTTCCCAAGGGATGTGTATCTTTTCTCGTATTAAGGACAGTTAATTTAGTTTTTCCTCATCAATACTAAACTCTGTGTTTAATCTCCTCCTTGTCCAGTAAATGGTGTGCCGTGGCCACAGGAACCGAGCAGAAGGAACAGCCACACCTTCAACTGTCGCATGCTGAAGAGGCCGCCGGACGAGGTGGACTCAGAAAATCCCGAGGCTCGGCAGCAATATGAGATCATGCAGTGTTTCACCGTGTCCCAACCGCGGACCATGCAGGAGGAGGGAGAGGGTGCGTGCAAACACATATGCACGTACACACTCAGTCTGCAGGCATTTCTTACACTCAGTCAATAGATGTACAGTTTTTTCTTTTTGTTAACCTTTATTTCTGTGAAGACTTTTTAAAAAAATAGTAATATGATATGAGTTTTATTATGATGGTTTTGTTATTTCCCCAACCCAATGTGGACAGAGCAGAGCAGGGTGTGAACCTGCTGCTACAGTATTTAACACAATCCTCGTACTTTTCCAGTCCTTTTCCATAATGTTTCATAAACGTCATCAGTGATTTAGCAGTTTTCTAACCAGCAGTAAGAAAAATGAAAAAAGTGTGTATGGATCCTCCCTCACAAGATCCTTGACCTCAGACACAATTCTCTTCTCATTAAGCATTTTTGCAAGGTCTAATGTTTGTTCGTAAAGCTCTGGGAAACCTATAAGCTACTGAAAACCAGGAATTGAAACCACTGTAGTATAAAGTGTGAGGTGGCTCCAATATGACACTTTTGACAATAGGAACACATGACTTGTTGGTTTTTGTGAGTCGTTGGTGCAATGGCCTTGAAAAAATGAAAAAATATAGCCCCTGCATTGCAGATTTACTGTGCTGTTCTGCTCCATCTGCTTATAGTCATTCTGGATTGTAGATTTGTGCTCACAGTATAATAGGGTTGTGCTATATGACGGTATATACCACGCAGAAGAAATGTGTCCACCAGTAGAGATTTGGCAGTACAGTTTCCACCGCCTGAGCTATACATGATGATATATAACGTTACCATGATATATAATTACATATACTGTGATAGATGACTTTGGCCATATCGCCCAGCCCTACAGTATCCTCCTTCTCTCTATTTTTGTTGATTTTTAAGTCCCAACGTCTGTTGTTTGTTGTCAGATATGATTGACAGCTCACTCTGCACATTTCCAAGCTTTGAGTTGCTCATTTATTCAGAGAAGCCAAAATGATGATCACATTTTTGTTTTGACAAGTTGTCATGTATTTTCTACCACCTGTGTGTATCTGAGAGGGATTTTAGGAAAATATAAATCTAGTATTTTATGTAAATTAGAATGTAAGGTAAACCTTGCTGATGCATAATTCACTTACCAGACACACACACACACACACACACACACACACATCTCACCACTAGTGTCCTTTCTTTCTTCAGACCTGCAGAGCTGCCTGATCTGTATTGCCTGTCGGATACCTCGCACCCAGCCTTTCAGCACTGAGTCTTTCATCACAAAGCAGGACCCCACAGGTAACACACACACACACACACACAGGTGCAGTCTAGTAATCAGGATTCCCAAAAGTTGTTGTATTGCTGGAATATGGTGGAATTTTGAGAGCGTTTTAGGAAATGCTCCAACTTGAAAATGATAGAGGTTTTCATGGGAGTCACAGTGTGAACCCTGGGTGTGTGGACGCTACTGCAGATGTTGAAATATGTGTAGACTGATCCTGTGTGTGTGTGTGTGTGTGTGTGTGTGTATGTTTGTATGTGTTTGTGTGTGCATTGCTCCGCTCCAGGGAAGATCATCTCCATAGAAACGAGTGCTTTGCGAGCGACAGGCCGGCCTGGCTGGGAGGACCTGGTCAGGAAGTGCATCTATGCTTTCTTTCAGCCTCAGGGCAAAGAGCCCTCCCACGCCAAGAAGCTGCTGCATGAGGGTGAGTAGCCACAATTGATTGTTCAGCTTCACTCCCGGAAATCATTGACACGCTCTCCGCCAGCTTTGTCATGGTTACCAGAGTTTCAGCACTACTTCAATACCAATATACAAGATTGGATTTGAATACTACATTTCATTAATGTTTCATACTTGCAGGAGATGTTGTGAGAGCTTTGTTCCAATTCTGCATCACCTTCACAGTTTATTATTGTAAAGCAGAAGAAGAAACTGCTTTATTTTTGACTGACCAACATACCAAAACACAAAAAATATACTTTATTTACTACTTTGTAAGAGAAGACAAAAGCAGCAAATCTTCACTGTTCAGAAGCTGTGACCATCAAATATTCGGCATATTGAAACATTACATAAGTGATTAAAAAATTATCAGAATAGTTGCTGATCCTTTTTATGTTGATTGACTAATATATTCATCAACTTATTGTTTCAGTTCTTGAAACCAATTTCATCTTCCAACTGCTAAAACCAGGGCAGTATCATCAAACTCTCCACCACATTTGGTAATTGATAAGACAGATCGGTATTAGATTATCCCAACACTGAAATCAATTATGTTGAGTTACGGCAACACTTTGATGATAACGTATCCTGTAGCCTTTTGGGACATAGGAGCTCTTTAAGCCGGGATGCATACGGGATTGGAAAAAGCCAGAAAACAGACAAGAGATGAGACCAAAGTCTAAACGCTGTGTTTGCTTTTTTTCTTTTAATAATCCCAACAGTGATGACCCACGGCACCGCTATCAGCCCGCTGTACCATTTCACTTTAAGTGATGGCACCCCGCTCAGCGCTCAGACCCGCTGCAAGTTCTGCTGCCCCCCCAACCCTGACGTACAGCCCTTCATTATGGGCATTCACACTATTGACAGGTACTGTGTTGGACATGCACACACACTGATGCACCGGTTTCCATGCTTTCCAGTGGTACATTACAATCCTTTTGGAGCTGATTCCTAGTTATTTACGGATTGCCTCGCATGTCATGTAGAAAGGCACAGCAAACATAATAAATTCTCAGTTAAACAGTAAGTTCAACAGAATGATCTATTGCTTCATGATACTGCTTAATAATGTTTAATTAGTGACTATTTATATGAATTTTTGAAGTTTGAAAAAGGTCCTGAGGATGCCCGATACTACAGAGTCAAAGCAGACACTCAAATACAATTTATTTGACTTGACTGCATTTTATCTGATCAAGTTCAAGTAAAACGATAATAAAAAATGCAATATTAACTTTAATCCTGGAATGAAAGTGAAAGTGTGACACTGGTTATTTTTGTTCCAGTCTTCTATTGACTAGAGGGAAAAGTTAAAGAGTGGTAAATACAACACAGTCCAGGCAGCCAGAAATCAACCCTAACAGCTGAAGAAATGACAGATTGCTGGACATGGAAGAGTCAAAGACATACCTGCACTGATGCAGATGATCTGAAACCTGGATAATTACAGTAGAATTGTATGCAGGGAGCTAAATAACCATTTCAAACCGGGATACTGATGTTTATGTCCACACACACAGTGAATACACCCTATGGACTCCTCGGGTTACAGTTTTCCTTTTATTTTCCTCCTTTCTCCCAGGGAACACAACACTGCTAGCTCTCAGGAAAACACTAACCCCAGCCTTCCACCGAACCTTGGCAGTCTTGCCCAAACTCCTTCCCGCTCCCCTTCCCTTCCTCCCGGCAACAACTGGACCCAAGGCTCAGGCGTCGCCACCTCGGGCCTTCACCCCAACAACAGCAACGCCTCCTCCCACGGACATAACCCAGCCACACCCGCAGGCTACCTGACGCTCAATCGGACCTGTTCCCAGCAGGTCAACAGCCCCTCTCCTTTGAGCAGCCCACTCACAGCCACCCCTACCTCTTTTATGTCACCCAGGATGCCACGGGCCAGTCCTGGGTTAGGGGGAAGTCCCCGGGTACCGGGGAACCCCTTTTCTCCTTCCACACCAGGCCTCCATTCCCCAGCCGGGGCACTAAGCAGTGGAGGCAGCCTCAACAGGCAGCAGTCTGGCGGTGATAGTAGTAGCGGCACCAGCGGTGGGTCAACGGGGTCCTTCTCCCTGTCCTCTCCTATCCCTCAGAGACAAGCCAGTACACCCACCGGCTCTTCTACTCGGCCTCCATCTGCAAAACCCCCAGAGGGAGGAGAAGGAGGGGGAGAGGACTCTGTTAAAGCCCCCCTTCCTTCTGCCTCACAGCTGGGTAACCCCAGACCCAATCAGCTCCTGGATAGCAATGGGCCAGGAGTTGAATCTAACAACAACAGTATCCACTGCACCTCATCACCTCATCCTCCTAACCCTCCCCCTGCCCCTCAGTGCCCTGCCTCCCACAGTACTCTAACGGAACGACATAAGATCCTGCACCGGCTGCTCCAGGACAGCAGTCCCAACGACGCCTCCACTGAGGAAGGAATAAACAAGAACCAAGTTGAGATCAAGAAGGAGCCGCCTGCCAGTCCGGCACTGACTTCAGCAGCTCCCAAGTCCAGCTCCAGAGAGCCGCAAGACCATCAACTGCTCCGTTTTCTCCTGGATACAGACGAGAAGGTGACCTTTAAATATTCCTTTAAGGTTCTGTTTTCGGGTTTTATTTTTGTTTTTAATCCACACAAAAAAAATTGAAAATCTGTTCATTTACATACCTACTAAATAATACAGCAGCATTGTTATTTGCCCTGAAAAGTCAATATTATTCTTCCTCTTGAGTCATGACGCCATGGATAATAATAACCGAACTTAACCATTATTTGTTTTTGAAGGACCTGGGGGACCTGCCACCTCCATCTGCTCTCAGCCTGCAGACGGTTCGGGTAAAAGTGGAGAAGAGAGCCAGCGTGGAGGGAGTGGTCTGTACGGGGTCTACCGCTGCAGCAGGAGGTGCGTCCAAACCTGCAGGAGTTTCCAGCAGCTCAGCCTGCATCAGTCCCAAATCGAGCCCCGTCGGAGAGAACCGCAGAGACGGCCGCAGGGACAGCCGGGACTCCACGGTACAGTGGTTCTCAGTGTCGTGGGTTCTTGTGTTAAGAGTAGAGAGAAGTTTGGTAAACAAAAACATCATCTGTTACACCACTTTCTCTGTTTAACAGGGCCGTGGTCGCCTGGTTGTTATTCAGTTTAGTGCCAAACACTGTTGCAGTTTATTCAATCATGTTACTGCAACTTGAAACTAATTAAACACCAAATTCAGAATAAACCTAGGCTGATAAATCGTCTGGGTTGATCACATAAATGTGCTGTACAGAAGTGGCAGAATATTTTTGAGGTAATTTAGAAACACTTTCACCAATCTTACTGTTATTTTTTTTCTATAATGTCCCACTAAGTACATATCTTAGTCATAATTCATTCAAAGAAACACATTTAAAGGCCCTGCACACCCTTGGTAAACCCACACATATCATTAGAGAGATTACTTTGCCTGATTAGTCCTCTTCTCAGTACTGTGTGGGTGGGTACAGACTGTGTTTGATTGACATCTCCTGGACTCTCCTGTCAGCAAAGCGCGACCACCTTCAACCTGAGCAGATGGCTAGTTAACCAAAAACACCTGTATATCTTCATCATCATCATCAAGTTTTTTTAAAGTTAAGTTTCTATATAGGTGTCTGCCACACTGGCTATAGATTAGAATAGGATCGAATAAAGGCATCGCTGATCTTCACAACCACTTTCAATCCTTAGGGGCCTTACTTTTAGCTTTACTTTTACACCAAACTCCGTCCACCTGAGTCCCGTCAGACAGCCATGACACCTGAGCACCTCGTGCATACGTTCTGCTCACTGTGAGAAGGAACACTTCGCAATTAAGCGTTGGAATTTTGCTCCTGCATTGGCAGCCGTTGTAAATTATGTCAAATGTTTATTTTCTTGGACTTTGTCTCCACTGTAGGCTCAGCTACCAGCTGCAGCCTTTGAAGCTCGCTGGCCTTTCACCTTTTGTCTCTCCCCATTTCTCTGTCACTGATCGTATGCCCCCTTTTCTGACACCCATTATTCTTTAATTCTTTACTCTTTCACTCCATTACACCATTCATTCTTCCATAATGTCTTTTTCCCCCCATCTTCCTCATCTCTATCCCTTTTCATGTGTGCCTGTTTAACTCTCCATTTCCCGCCCTCAGATGTCTGGTGGCCCTGTTGACATGGACCCTCTCACCCAGCTGCTGCCTGGCCTGAGAGGCCCAAGCGGGGCCAAACAGGGAAGTGAGGATTCAACAACAACCCCTGGAGGAGGCCCCCAACTCCCGTCTCCAGCCCCGCAACCTCAGCCCCCAGCTCAACTCCAGTCCCCCGTCCCTCAGCTCCAGTCCCCCCTGTCTTCACAGCCCCAGTCCCTTCCCCACTTGCAGTCGCCGTCACCCCAGCTCCACTCCCCTTCCCCCCAACTCAAACTGCAGTCACCCACTCAGCTCCAGCCCGGTGAGGCCAGCACTCCCCGCAATGTAAATGTGAAGAGAGAGCCTCCCGGCACTCCTAACAGAGGTACAGATTAAATTTAACAGGGGCGGGTGGGGACATGTAGAGGAGGGAAGAGTTAAGCATTATATACTACCTATGGACACTGGGGTTTTAAAGTTTAGTATCAATATTATTATTATATACAAACTTCTGAGTGTTTCTTAAAAAATATTTGTAAATTTTTGTGTAAATGAGATTACAGAATTGTCTTTTTCTCCATTTTTATTGGATTTTTATTGAACTATTTTGTTGTTGGTATTGTTATTGTTATTATCAGTAGTAGTATCCACTATAGTAGTATGATCCACAAAGCTCTCTCTCCCTTCACCTTGTTAGTCCTTATGCCCCCTAGTGGTGATTTGAAGGCATTGCAATGTCAACAGATCACACTTGGACCCAGAACAGTGTAGTAACAATGTTACTATGCAGAATGTCATATGTCTATAAAGGTTCAAAGTGTGACTCTGTGTATCAGTATTGTACTATATTTATATTTTATTATTTGTTTTTTCCTCATTTTCTGAGTGTGTTTGTTTCCCAGGGCTCGGCGATGGCGGCCCGCCCTCTGGCTGCAGCCTCCAGAGTCAGTCATCCTTTGATTTCTGCAGTCCCCCAACTCCAAGCCAGACACAGGCCCAGGGACAGGGAGACCCCTTCCAGACATCCAAAGACAACAGCCCCTTTCCAGAGGCAGAAGTGATCAACCCATTCGGTTCAAGCACTGGTATACAAGAACACATACTCATTCAACTGTCGCAGTTATTCATTGAAAATGTAGTAGAAAAGTGCTGGAAAATAACAACTGTGGGAACCCTGTTTGGGAGTAACTTGACCCTAATCTTCTGTAGCATTGTTGAGCAGACCTCCTATAGGTTGAAGGTTTCAGTACAGTGCTACATCGTTGAAGTAAGGTACAAATATAGGATTAAAAGCAGGATTTTAACCTGATGTCACTTTTTAAATATAGCAGAGTGCTACTTACTGTACATGCATTTAATATAGTTTAATTATAACAGTTGAATCTGATCATTTTGAGTCCAACTTCAGTGTTAATACATTTTCCTTTTAGGGGGTTAATTGTGTAATTATTTTCTCTTAAATCTGTTTCAGGTCTAACCAAGATGGATGTGGGAGACTCCCAGTTCCAGCCTCTGGCTCTGTCTGACACCTTGTCCTTTGATGGTCTGGGAACCCCTCTGCAAGCTCCCTTGGCATCACCACAAGAGTAAGTGTTACTGTACTCTCAATACCCAATCTAATGTAATTTAGGTATATTATACTATTGTGGAGTTGTGGGGATTTAACCCACTGGCACTCCAGTGTAGTCGTGCAGTAGTGCAGGTGATAATGTGAACCTGAGCCATGAGACGCTGTGTTTATCTGTGTGAGCAGGCAGTGTGTTCCCTGTACGTTGGACGAAGTGCTGGGCCCTCCGACCACACCTGAGGGGCGAAACGATGAGAAAGCTCTGTTAGAGCAGCTCGTCTCCTTCCTCAGCGGGACCGATGAGAGCGAACTGGCTGAGCTGGATAAGGCCCTGGGTATTGACAAACTGGTACAGGTGAGTGTGTAGACACCTGAGAGAGCTGGGCAGCGGGCGTGTACAGGTATAAAAAGTGTAGCGAGCGAAAGTGCAGTTAGGGAAGGCTTTACATGTTTAATTTTAAGAGCATTAATTGTACAATGTCACTGTAATTAATAAACACAAACAGAAGCCTCTGCTGGCCTCTGCTCTGCCTATTTGTGCCACCAAGCGGGATTTGGCAAAAACCCTGCTGGACTGCCTTCAAGTACAACTGGCATCATCGATGGTTTTCTCTGTAACAAAGAGTGATGCCAGGGAGGGAGAGGGCAGGCAGGCAGGCAGTCTCCTAGAAATCAGATATGTAACTTAGTGCAAATCACATTTAAATGGAAGTTACAGAATTCAAAATGTCAACAACAAAAAGAAAGGTTGTTTTCATTTATAATAAAACACATCTTTAATATCTCTTTGTCCTGTCTTTGTCTGCCTCTTCCCAGGGTGGCTGTTTTGACCCTGTGCCCCAAAACTTCCCAACCCAGCAACCCACTGCCACCCCAGTTTCCATGGACCCTAAACTCCCCACCTACACTTCCCAATTAACACCAGCTCCTCAAGCTCAGTTTCCTCCAGAGCTGGCCACGGTGGGGCCGCAGGGTCTGGGGTTTGGAGCCCCCCGAGGGGCTTTCCCCGGTGGGACGACGGTCATGGGGCTAAGGCCGGGCATGGCGCGACCACAGGGGATGGGCGCTCAGCTCAGGCTGCCACCCAACCAACTGCGCCTGCAGCTGCAGCAGAGGCTGCAGGGCCCACAGCAGGTGAGGACACGGAGGTGGTGGTTTGTCTCTCATTTGTACTTCACTTCATTAGGACTATCTTCCATTTATGATGAATGATGTTGCTATTTGTGAGGCTTTTACAACACACCTGCAGGGTGTTTCTGCTATGGCTTAATGTGTTTAATGTATACAGTCACAGCTATGCAGTGAGACATATGTTCAGAAGCCTAATTAGGGGCAATTCAGTCACACGATTCAAGAGCTGCTAATATAACAGAAATCTATAAACAAGTGAAAGAAAGGAACACCTTTGATTTTTTTTCACACTCTCTGTGCTCTCAGCGTGTGTGTGTGTATATATATATATATGTGTATATATATGTGTGTGTATATATATATTTATATATACATACACTTTTATCATTGCTCCTCACTGTGAAAGACAAATGTTGAGCGGTGTAATGAATAGTATTGACTTGTAATTTTCGGTCTGTCTCAGTCCTGCTATATCATAATGAATCTTCTGATTTCATTTTTTAACATTGATCAAAATGCTCTTAAAAGCACTTCCCTCTCCTCTGTCATCACTAATATTCGACTCTTCTCCCTCACTGTCACTCTTCTGTCTCCATCCCTCCAATTATATTTTTTTCTGCCCTCCATCAGTGACCACACTTTTTCTCCCCGTCACTCGTATTATCAGCAGCTGTCTGACCTCTGCTCTTCTCTTTCTCCGTCCCTCTGTCTCAGCTCCAGAACAGGTTGGCGGCCTTGAATCAGTTTCCCGGAGGAGCCCAGCATGTGAACATCGGGATTCGTCCGGGGGTTCAGTCACCTCAGATGCCCTCACAAGTGAGTCAAAGTGGCAGCAAATGAAGCCCCGTCACTCTGACCCTGAGCCTGAACGACTACCAAAATAATTTGCTCATATCGATTCAGCTCTTTCAGCTTATTGGTTTGGTTTTACATCCTGCAGTTATGATGTTTTTTGTAATTTTCCAGCAGCAGCACCACACAGCTGTTTTCAGCAAAAAAAGAAAAATATTTTAGCGACTAAATTGAGCATTTAGGAGCTAAAGAGTCAGATATTTCCCTCAGGGGAATCGGTAGTCGGTAGAGGCCAAAACAAAGCTAAGACAGTGAATATTGGACTAACATTCATCGGGTGGCCAGAAACAAGGATCTAAATGAATACTAGTGTTGAATGAAAGATGAAGATATGTCAGTGTTTTGTTTTACAGTTTATTCTGCTGCCCCAAGTTGCCAAAAATCAGTTAATGCAGATTTAATTAGAAGGAGAAAGTAGCACAGTTTAAAGGAATTAAGCAAGTCAGTTAAGAAATATTGAACTGTTTGAAGTAATGTGTGTTTTTTTTAATTATAGGTTCATTTCACGTTCAACTGTTGCATTGTAGTTTTTAAACTGTAAATGTTTAACCTTAAATAAACGTGTTTTTATTTACCAGGAGCTTGATTCAATTATTGAACCTACAGGCTGACATGACTGCCATCGGTTGGGTCTTCTGTAACAAGTTCTTTTACATCATGTCTCTCAGCAGCCCCCGCTGAACGCCCAGATGCTGGCCCAGCGTCAGAGGGAACTCTACAGCATCCAGCACCGCCAGCGCCAGCTTTTCCAGCAGAAGGTCATGCTGATGAGACAGAACATGGCGGGCGCTCCGACTGGAGCTCTGGGGTCCATCGGAACTGCCAGGGTGCCAAAAGGTGCCCCAACGACGCCTCAACAGCAGCAGCAGCAGCAGTTCAACTTCCCACCAGGGTACAACCCAATGACGGGAAAACCCCCTACCTCACCGAGTCACTTCAGCCCCATGACCGGGGCCCCCCTCGACAGCAAACTGTCCGGCAGAGTTCCCCTGAATAGCCAGACGCTGATGGGAGGCGTGCAGGGCCAGTTCAGCAGCACCGTGAACTCCTCATTGCAGCCGGGCCTGTTTCAGCAGTTTGGAGGGTCTGGTGAGTTCAAGGAAAACACGCAGTCATTTTCTGAAAGAGCAGACTAATAATCTACCTCTACAATCTAGATTTTCATATCAAATGTTTGTTTATAATATTAATTAACCCAGTGTCCCATTATTGTAAGCCTTCACGGTTGTAAGTGATGTATTTTGAAAAAAATATATATTAAAGAAATGAAAAGTTATTTGTCTGAACTTACTTAACTTTTTTTACTTTTCCTCTTTCGAAGCTTTGGTCCAGCAAGACCCATCTTTCCCTCCTGAGATGAGTCCGACCAGCCCGTTGTTGTCGCCTCAAAACTCCACCTCCCAGAGTCCTCTGCTTCAGCAAGCCCCACCTCCTGGCTACCAGTCGCCAGACATGAAGAGCTGGCAACAGACCGGCATCGGCAGCAACAGGTTAAAAATAACTTGTAATTTGTATGTTTTTTTAAGTGAGAGCCTTTCTCGTGCCCTCAGCGTAACGTGCTGTCTCTGATTGTTTCGATGCAGCCTGTTCAGTCAGTCAGGACAGAGTGCAGGGCAGGCCTTCGCCCAGCAGGGGGTTTACAACAACATGAGCATCACCGTCTCCATGGCCGGAGGCTCGGGTGGTGTCGGCTCATTACCTCCCATGGGGCAGCCGGTTGGCTTGAGCAACAGTAACCTCAGCAATGTGGGTTCAGTGTGCAGCGACCAGCAGGTTCGTGACTGTCTTGTCTTGATGAGGATGCTGTCTCGTGTTTTCCGTCCACTTACCCTCCTACCAGCTGACTTTGTGGTGCATTTCCTTTAAGTTTTAAGTCCATGAAAATTAAGTATAGTTCACCTAGTTTTATCCTGGTTTACAGCATGTTGGAAAAGACGTCATCATAGTGGCATCTGTTGCTCTTTTGTTCTAAATTTGACCTCCAAGGAAAGAAAACCGTGCATAATGTGGATTGTTTTGCTCATTTTGATTGCTGAAGTCACTTTTCTGTTTCTGTCAATTTAATACAGGATTTTGTTATGCAGTATAGTAGCACAAATTGGACATAAAAACCTTATTTTTTCCTGTTCAGTGTCACAACTTTATGGGATTACCAGGGTCAGGCTGGTTGTTTCTTAAATTTGGTTGTTAAAAATGTTTTACAAGTAGTTATTTTGTTCCTAAAAGTTTGTTTTGGAAACCTGTGGATACCAAGTCTCCAATATACAAAGGTAACACTAATGTTCAACCAATACATCTGCATGGCCTTTACTGTTTGCATGTGGCAGATATATTGTTATCTGTTTATATGTCAGCGGATGACTAATAAGAAATTGCTGAGCAGAAATTATGAATATGAAGATATGTTTGAGGTAAATTACAAAGCTGTAATTCAGCTGTAAAATGTCCAACCAAGCTATTTGTTAATGTGCTTATGTAAAAAAAAAATATATATCAACAAGCATCTGAAACATTCTCTGCTATTTGGCCCTTGTATCATTGTCGCGTCTGTGTCTGCAGGTGCAGCAGGTTCAGGTGTTCGCGGACGTCCAGTGCACAGTGAACCTGGTTGGCAGTGACTCCTACCTGAACCAGGGCGCCATCGGAGCTGCGGCCTCCCAGAAGGGCCCCGGACCGCAGGGCTCCCAGAACAACCAGGCCCAGCAGAAGAGCCTCCTCCAGCAGCTGCTGACCGAGTGACAACCCCGACGCCCCTTCAGCTCTCCTACTCCCTCTACTCCTCACTTGTACGCCTCCTCCTCGGAGGTCGGTGCACCAGACCCATTGCTGTCTCTGTCTCACCTTTTGGATGGATGGAAGGATGGATGTTTGGACGGCCGCGGCGTGTAGGCTCAGAGAGGTTCGGCTGTCGGCGGGGTCACGCAGCCCGACCACTTCTGTGCGGAGGGGGATTCGGGGCTGGTTGTTTTGCCTCCCAGTACTTTAAGAAAAGACTCAAGTCAGAAGGAGCAGCAGTGTATTTAAACCTGCCTGTCTAATCTGTCTGACAACCTGTCTGTCTGCCTCAGCCTATTAAAGGCAGTGTTGTCTTGCTGCTCATTCCTTGGTGACCTACTTCCTGCTTCCTGACCCAAGAAAACAACTGCGACATCATTGTAGATTTGCCAAGTTGTCGTCACTGTCAAATCAGGGCCGGCCTCCTTTTTTGTGTTTCTTTTTTTTCTTTCCTGATCGGACGGTTTCTGTCGGGGCCGTCGCAGCAGCAGCAGCAGTAGTGCATCTTGGGAGTTTCAGCATACAGCTGAGCTCAGCGTTTAAGTGTGGGAAAATCCCACACAGCAGCAGCTCTGGCTTTTATTTTTGTTTGTTTTTGTTTTTCCTCTACCTGTCTCTCAGCGATGTGGGAATGTTAAGGTTTCAGACCTCTGTGGCATTGTGGGATAGAAGCTCAGTATCAGCTGGTTCTGTGACTGTCTCTCTCTATCAGCTACAGTGCCTGGTGGAAGTTTGAGTTTTTCCCAAGCTCTGCTTCTTCTTCTACATATTATTCTATTAAGTCTTCGGTTTTATTTTGAAAATTTCTTTCGGTTGAGTTGTTTTGTTTTGTTTAAAATCTTCTGCTCTCACCGTCATCAACATCATCATCATCATCTTCACGATCATCAGAACAAGCTTTGACAACAGCCAGGATGGATGGATGGATGGATGGATGGATGGATTGATGGGAGACAGACGGGATGCTGCTCAGTTTGAAACTTACGTGTCTTTCTCCCCTGGGAGGAGGTTTTATTTTTATTTTTTTCAAAGTATAAAAAAAAAAAAGACTGTTATGATTATTTAACTGTCTGTCCGTCACATTTTACCCCTCACCTCAGCAGCTGTGAATACAGAGCCCTGTTGGGTTCTTTCTCTCTCTCTCTCTCTCTCTCTCTCTCTCTCTCTCTCTCTCTCTCTGTGTATCTTTCATGCTATCTCTCGGCCTATCAGTGTTGTTTGCCATGTGCACCATGCAGGCGGGTAGTATTGTACAGTACAGAAGGACAAAGACTTGGGGATGAACTCACTCTTCTCTTGTAACTGCTTTCCTCTAAAAGAAAAAAGTGTAATTAATTCTCTACTCAGAACAGCAAAACTGTGTATAATGTGATTCGAACCAGGTTTTTTTTTTTTTTTTCTAACTCTAATAATGTCAGCTCATGGTTATTTGAGATTATTTTTGGCATCATGATATTGTAATACCGCTACATGTTGCAGTGCAGGAGGAAGTTGTTCCATCTCCTGAAATGTGAAAAGAAATTTTAAGCGATTGATTTTAAAATATAGCTAGGTCTCGCTCCCTTCGGCCTCCGGTTCAGCGCTACAAGAAGCCACACTTTCTGGAAAAAGAAAATAAGAGTTTGATTGCTTTGCTTTCTCTTGTGGTAACCAGGGAGCTAGTTAGCCAATATTTTTCTTGCTTTCTCCTCTTTTTTTATTCTTATGTATGTACAATACTTTGAAGAAAACTTTTCAGACAGTACATGTGTTTGTAACCATTGTATAAAGAAAGCATAAATAATACCTTAAACCGCGCTCTTTGCTGCGATTACGTGACCTCTGGTGATGCCAACGGTACTGAGCCTGCATCAACTTTGTACCTGTAATCACAGCGAACGACGCGCTTTTGGATATTGTTCCTATATAAAGACATTTAAGTAGAGGCTTTAGTAATAGAAGTTCCTAACAAAGATGTGATGGATAATTAATTTAAAGCTGTCATGAAATTGAAAACAGGATGGGTTGAGTCACAAAAACATACATTATTTTCTTTTATTTCCTTCCTCACCTCCTGCAAACCTGTTTCATCAGTGTTGTTCCCCTCGAGGATTTTTTTTTGTTTGTTTTTTGGGATTCAACCCTCTTCTCCCTCCACCTCTGGTTTCCTGATGAAGACTTCACTCCACTGGCTACACACACATACAGTTTTCTGTTGACTACTGTTGCTCAGTCAGACACTGTCTCTCTCAGCGATAACAGACCTCTGTTAACAAAAAGAAAAAGTCCACTACACACCGAGAACATGTGCTGCTTAAAGCGCACACCTTACCAGGAGGTTAGAAAAAGGAAAAAACCTGCCGAGACGTTGCCTCAAAATACTCTTTACGTGATCAAATTAATGTAAAGATACACATATGATCTTGACATCAGGCATATGAAATATAAAAGTTTGCTTAGAGCTCAGTCAGACACATTATATACTCATACACTATAAGGACTGACATGTTTTGTATCAGTCTCTTAAGCCCTTTTTACACAGGAATAATTCATTAGGGAACATCCAGTGACTTGTAACGACCACAAAGGTCCTCAGTTCTGTCAAATCTGCCACGTCTGTACTCCAGCACAAAATCCCACGTTCCCTGATCGAACTAATCCCGTGTGAATCCGTTGCTCTTGGTTCATTGTTTCTCCTTTTTTATTATTATTTTTTTAATCTTCCTTCTGTCGCGGAAAACTTGGAGACAGCAGTGGAATCCGTGGAGAGGGTTTAGCATGCAGCGCAGACCTCACGTTCAGATATTAGGACGCGTCATCACCTTCCTGTAGATGAGTTTCACAACTACCTGACCCATCGCTCTCATTAGGTCTACAACATACAGTCTGATGCCTCTTCAGTGGAATAGGGCTTTCCTGTGTACTGTTTTGCAACATTACCCGGTTTTAGAGGGATAGTATGCAAGGTCAACATTCCACCCACTCCCCCGACGTTGTATGATGTGAGAACCACTTTGTGCTCAGCTGAAAATGCTCTTACGTGCGTATTTGGACGTGTTTGTGTGCAGATCCGCACGCTGCGTATCCAAACAGAGGCCCAGGAACAGTCGCCATCTTTAATCTTTTCTTAATAATTTTAAGTCCGAAATGCAGGAAACTCCTCCTGGACTCAAACTGATTTTTAGAAAATTATTTACCAAGACTTTCTGAGATGGGGTTTTATTTTTTCTATTTTTCTGTGTGTATATTTATTAGAGGGGCATGTGGATAAATCATCAGTAGGCTTTTGAGCACCTTTTTATTACCTCATTGTTTTATCAGACAGTTCTGTCAGATAATCTTTCCTTTTGACCAAGTTTTCACACTGTGAGCAGTTTGTTTGATTGGTTGACTGCTGGGAAAAAGACCCTCTGCAGCCTGCTGTCGACCAGGATCGGCTTTACCTCCTTAACCTTCCCTTTTGGCCGTGTTACGTAATTTTGTTTCAACATCGCTGAATACAGAGCACTTTTTAAAAGTAAAAAATAAACATATCCCGAGGTTAAGGGCCGCAACTTAGACCAGCAGTCCAAAATCAAAAGATATTCAAATTACAAACATAAAACAGAGAAAATCAGCAAATCCTCACACTGGAGAAGCTGGAAGCAGTGAACGTTGGTCCTTCTTGCTTGATAAATAAACAGTTAATTGAGTATCAAAATAGTTGTTGATTCCCAGCTCACCTGAGATCATTTATGAGACTCCCACTTCTTTCCTTTGACCTTCACCTCCACCGAGTTTATGTAAAACGTAATGGTGTCTCAGATTAAAACCTCCCCTCTACCTCCAAACTGAGACTTTCCATTACCACACGTGGCATTGTGGATAGCCAAGAAAAAAGAAGCCATGAACAGTTTAGGGCAGTATTGCAGTAGTAAACTGGATCCAACCTGCAGTTTATTGTTCAACTTCAGAACAAATTCTAAGTTTTGTTGTCCAAGCCTCATGAGCATGACTACGAAAGCAAGGGCAGAGTTTAGGGAAAGAACTTGTACAAAGCTATCGACTTCTATATTCACAACAAAAGTCTGCCCTTTATTAAATCCTCGTCCATTTTGCACTTACTAAGCAGCACTGTCGATAGAGAGAGAGAGAGAGCCCATCAGTTAGGGAATTGGAGGCTCAGAAGTCAAACCTGCATTTGGTGATAAGCTTCTTGAGTAACCACACGTCATCCATGTTGCCGGTGTTCTTATGTTTTATAAAAGGAAAAAAAAAAAAGGTGGATTTCCTGTAAATTTGATCCTGTTTCTCACAGTGTGAACGCACTGGTCAGACACTCCTGTGCCACTGTTTGGTCGATATGAAATACTCCGAAGAGACAGAAGCTGCACATAGTGGAAGAATGTATTTTTTGGAAGGATTCTGCCAGTGTCGGCCTCTTCTTGTGTATCTGCTCTGATGATTTCACTCATACAGTATTGATAACCCCCCCCCCCCCCCCCCCCCTTTCACTTTTCTGTGTGGAATAGGCATTCCTATGGAAATGGTTCCTTCTACAACCCTGTTAACTACAGAAAACTCAACAGCAACTGTCAGCTTATCCTGCGTTAAAGAAAAACTAAACATGCCAAATACAACCAATGCATATGGAATCTTTTTTATGCAACAGCCATTCAGTGGAAACGACAGTCCCTCCTTCCTCACTACAATTAACAGGTACAAGGTTAGGTTCTTTTGTAACATTGGTTTCAAGATGTTAACATAATGTATATAACAGAGAAATGTGAATATGTATTTGTTCAGAATCAACAAAAAAGTAGTGCTCCGAGTTTGTGGTAAAAAAAAAAAAAAAACTACTCGCCTCCGTCATGTTTTTATTTTATGTTTTTATTTTCTACTTTTTTATTTTTCTGATGATGTATGTATGTATATGACTATCAGTGAGTGCGTATGTATGTGTGTAAGTGATTAATACTGTATATCTGGTGTTCTCTAAGATGGAAAAGTCGAAGATGTCCTGGTTTGATTCTTCTTTCTTCTTTTACTCTTTAGACCCTGCACAGTACCTGTGGGTGTTTCAGATAACTATGCCAGAGAATGGTTTAGCGACTGCTGAATGTGATTTTACTGAGAGAGAAGCAGTGTGGACTGGCTTTTTGTACGGGTTAATTTAAAAAAGGCCATATTATTTAATTTTCTCTGTTGTCAAAAGTTTAAGCAGATCTGGGAGAGTGGAGCCTTGGTTTTATGGAGAAGCATTGCCTGGTTGTGTATATTAGTGGGCTTTTTTCTTTATTCTTTTCTAACTGTCTGACTAATGTAGCCTTTTTGCATTTGTCAATAGTAAACGACCAAAGCTTCAAGATGTTTGATGGATATCATATGCAAACCTCACCATCACTGGACAAGACATAATGTAGCGGCCCTTTGTTAATTTGGATTCCTCTCTTCCTCACACAGCGACATTCTGCTGCTTTTTTATTTTCTCGACGTTTTGCATGTTCGTCTTTTCCCTCGCTCGTTACTTTCTAGACACCACCGGTCCTTTTAAAGTGGCCTCTCGGCAACATTCACGCGCGATGTCCCAAAGTTAGGTCAGTTTAGAGACGTCTCCGCTTTGCCAATGAGGTCTTTTGTGCCTGAAGTGCTATCACTCGTTTACAGGAAGAAAGAAAACATTGCAACCGATAGCTATGCACCTTACTGAAACAAGCATTTCCTCACGTTGACTTGGGTATGTAGAATTAACACTGGAGCAACACTAAATCATTAATTTCATAGGCAAAGTATTTATAGTCAAAAAGCCCCTTCAGTGGGAGGACCCCTCTCAGTGAATTTAGTCTAGTGAATTTAGTTAATATCTGATGACCTTTCTCAGCTTTTAATCTCACTCTTGGGGAAAGTTGTTTTTTTGTTTTCTGTTTTCCATTAACTGAATACTTTATACCAAACTTGAGGTGCCTCGTGTATATATTTTCTGCAGTAAAGATTGCTCCTTTGCTGTTTAACAATAATAACCTTGTTAACCAGGGTTTTTTTAAACCTTTTTTCACCTTTATAAAAAAAAAAAGTTTACTGTATTTTAAATGACTTTTTTACACACATAGATTAATCAAATTATTCCAGGAATTTGCAAATACAATCTAATTTTGCACTTTATATCAGATTTACTTGGAGTGAAAAGGCCATCAGAATCTGTCTCAATCAGATCAGTATTTGGAGATAGAATAAGTAATGTCCCCTGAATGTACCAAGAGAAATGTTAGTTTTACTAGTTGAATTTGAAATTAATGAATTGCTCAGGTTCTGTATGAAGAACTTGACTGTTATCCAAAATGACGACTACAAATTGTACACACTTTACCTTCTTTGTAATGCAGTTCTCTCTCTGTCTCTTTCTGTCTTTCTCTGTCTACACCAACCGATCCTCAGTATAAATACTATGCCAATCTTCTTCAGGTGACATCCCCTCCCCTCCTCTCCGCGCTGTCAGCTGACAACAGGCGTACTGTTAAAAACCTCCTCCAGCTCGAACTCTCGGAACATTCCTGCTCGCAACACAGTTTCAGCAGCCGTCAACACTTAGCTCTGTAGCTGCCACCGCCGACGCTCGGCGTTCACTTTCCTCAGCTTCGAACGTGTTTTTCCTTAAACCAAGGTGGACACTCGCTTTTTATTAGCAAAAGTCTGGTTGTGTGAGACTTAACCTCTGCTATCTAGCAACAATTGTGCACTGACATAATTGACAACACTCTAACTTGTCTTCTCTGTTTTGCTTGTCTTGTCACACTTTTGTGCTGCCTAATGTAGAATATGTTGTGCTGTGCTGATACCAGGATCGGGCCAATGCCGGGTGCAGGATCGGACTAACGTCTGATGTAAGGTAATCAGGGAAATTCATAGCAAAAAACCCAACAATTTGATGCATAAAATATATTCCATTTTGAAAGGATGATACAGTTTGATCAGCTTTTGTCTTTTTCTTCAAGCATAGCCAAAAAAAAACGAAGAATTCTCACTTGTCATTGGTCCAACATGATATGGTATTGGTGCACCACTATGACCCGCCATTGTCCTTTAAATCGTAACTCCCACTCATTCCTAATGCAGGTGTTCTAAGCTAATGTCTACTCTATGTGAAAGTCACTACAGCATCAGTTGTCAAGTATTGTAAGTGCTGCCGTATTGGGACTGAGGTTGGATATGGTTCAGAGACTTTAAAAGAAGGCGTATTATTAACTCACCACTTTGTGTTGTTTTGGGGGCGGTAATGCTTTCTCTGGAGAATTTGAGAAAAATGACCAAGGTTCCACTTTCTCCCTTGTACAAATTAATATAAATAAATATATATATAAATATATATTATACATTTTACTCATTTTTGTCCAGTTTTGTATATTACACTCATGTAAAGTTTGTTTTTAAAGAGGCATCGGAGCAGCTATTACAAGACAATATGAGTGACAATGTTCATCTGGGAGAATTTTATGCATGTTATATTTTCTCTTTTTCTCTCTCTTTGTCTCTTTTAATACCCCCCAACCCCCCTGTTCAGGTGTGTAACGTGAATATAAAGAAATCTACCTTTTCTTTGGAATGTTGTAGACAATCAGTCTCAGGCCGGGTCCAGTCCCTGCAGGGAGTGAGAGCCCTGTAGGCTGATAGACAAACAAAACTCCTTTTGTTTGACAATTTTAAAAACTCTCTTTATTTGCATCTACTGGAAGTCTAAATTTGGAGGTTTGTTCATTCATATGTTCGTGGCTGCTCAAGTTTACACAAACACACACACTTCTCTACTACACTCAAAACACAAACACCTCGTGCATTTGATCCCTCTGCTTTTTTTTTTTTTTTTTTTCCAAGGTGAGGATGCCAACCTTGAGGAAATGATGCTTTGACTAACAAATCTATAACATCTATGAATGTGGGAATGCAACACATTGCAATAAAAGCACCATTTGAAAGGCAGCATGTTGTCCCTGTATGTTCTTCATGTCCCTGAAGTTCTAGAAAAGGAGGTTTTGTTGACGTCAACAAGTTTGCAGATGATGAAAGTGTTTATGTTGGACTCTTTACTGGCCAGTCCAGTCAAAGATGAGCGTGGTGACAACACAAAAAAAAATTGTGTGTCATTTTTGGAATTTTGGAGAAATGGAAATTGCATTGAATTTATTCTATAAATAAGACGCTTATTCATGAAATGTACAATTTAAGATCACACTTGATCACGACCTGAAAGTTGTGGTTTGCAGCAAAGGCCAAAAGAAGGAGAAGGGACTTTCCAAGTGCAGATTGTTTCATAGGCAAAGTATTTAAAGTTACATTACACATACAACAAAAAGCACCCTTGAGTGGGAGAACCTCCTTCAGTGAATTTAGTTGACAGCTGATGACCTTTATCAGCTTTTAATCTCCTTCTTGGGGGAAAAAAATGTGTTGTTTTTTCCATTAACTGAATAATAAATATACTAAACTTGAGGTGCCACGTGTATATATTTTCTGCTCCTATGCTGTTTAACAGTAATAATCTTGTTAACCAGGGTTTTACACACATAGAAGATAAACCAAATTATTCCTGGAATTAGCAAATATAATTGAATTTGCCATTTATTGAGTCCATCAGAAACTGAAGGTTTGTTGCAGTTCTGGTGGCTATTCTAACATATCAATTGAAATTAATATTAAATTCATATGTCGAATCAATTATTGCATAGGCCTACCTAGCAATTGCCAGGGGTTATTATCAGTGTTGAGCAGAACAGAATTTAAATTGAAAACTAAAGTTATAAGTGATACGGTTCCCTGTCACTGGTAATTATGCATGTGTTGTGTTTTCATGTTATGAAAAAAGAAAACTTGCTTAAATCTTAAAATATTTATACATTTATTTTGCACTTTGCAGTTTTACAGTATATAATTTCAGTTAGATATATCTGTTACAGTAGAGTAACATTTACAAAGATGTGAAAATCTTTTGGTTTGATATTGGACACTTTCAGATATAACAGCCCTTAAACACTGTAAAAAGGCAGTCAGTTGGGGATAAGATTGTTGGTCACAACAAGTAGCTCTACAGGTACTTTACTTCTTAGTTGTCCAGGCACATAATCTGTATTTAACCTATATATAACATTTATATAACCTGCATTTTCAGCTTCACAGGCATATTTTACAGTGCACATTATACAAAATATTTCACCCACAAAAGCTACAAAGATTCGTCATCAAAACAAATATGCAGTATTATTGTTCAAATGATGTTTCCCTCGTCACTAGTGGCTTTTTTGGATATGAGCTGTAACTTTCTGGCTTTTGAAATGTGACATTATTTGTGGTACTGTTCCGGTTTGCGGCTTTGTGGATGGCCAGGATGTTAAAAGAAACCAAAAAAAATAAATGTCTCAATTGAGTCTCTACATTGATGTCTGGTGAATGATCTTGTCATCTGTTTGAATGGTTTCCTTGGGGCTTAGGTAGTTCCCCTCCTCAGGGGGCTTCGTGGGATTCTTGTGTTCGTGGTACTCCACTATCGGGTAAGTGACGACGGTCAGCAGCAGAACGGCCAGCAGGATGTACAGTTTATACTCCAGACATAAGAAGGTGCTGTAGGCGAAGGCGATAACGAAACCGAGTGACTCCCACATACGGTAGTTGGCGAATGCTGCCTCTTTATCCCGGGAGAACAGGACGCCATAAAGAGCTGCAGGACAGAGAGCAGATAAAAAACTTCATGTCCATCCATGATCATTTGTATTACAGTGTGATTATATACTGATTTAATGACCTTGATTTTTCTGCCAAGCTGGCGGTGTGTTTCCAGGGATGGCAATGTTGGCTTGTCAATTAGCCAGCCAACTAATGGCTAAATTTCATAGCAATCTGGCCAATAGCTGTCAAGATACGTGCATGATATCATACTGATGACTCTGAGGACTTACGATGGCCATTTCTTTGGGAGAGCAGAGGAATTTGGAGTTTCTTACCATTGGTCTGAGTTTGCCAGATAGCATCTGCCATACCCCACAGAGCAGGGAATACGAAGAAGACCGCCAGGTCATCAGGGTGAGGCCTCCAGAACAAGAGGGCAATGATACAGGCAAAGTTGGCCAGTGCAGCTGAAAATTGACAGATTTGCGAATCAAATGGATGCCAGTGGTTCATTCAGATTACTTTTTTTCATACATGTATTGTTTAGTCAACATAAATGTGTGAGGATGATGAAACAGGATTTGCTGATGACAAAGTGAATGCTTTATTAAGCAAAATCTTATTTAAAATACCCAAAACAGCCTCCTGATCTGACTCAAAAGATAAAATTAGGCTGCAACAGAGGAGAGCATCTCATTCCTTCTTACACAACAGATCTGAGCTATTTGTCATAATCTTCTCACAGAAAGTGTTAAATCTTCACTTGAAGTCAGAAACAGCAGTGAGCATCCCCTTTTATTTTTATTAGAAAGTCATCACATGCATCTTTATATCTACAAAAGAGACTTTACCAAAGAAGAAGAGTGCGACTCTCCCTGTGTACCGAGCGAGCCTCCCAAAGAGAAAAGAGCAAATAGAATTAGAGGCTCCGAAGCACATCATGACAAAGCCGACGTAATGGATCCCCAAAGCACACGTCACATAGTTCTGCAAAGAAACACATTTTGATTGACAGAGCAAATTCATTATATATCTCACATCTCAAATAAACTCATCATATCTCATAGATATCCAGTTAGTAAAAGTTAGAGAAAAAGTGGATCACACAGGATCTAAAGACCCAGATATTTTAATCAGGAGTTGGACAAAACAGAGCAAAAAGGAAAGTGAATATTGGTGGATACAAACACTTGTACGAAGCACATCCTAAAATATGGCTAAACAGCTTCTATTTCTTGCCAGCACAGTCATCTGTTTACATTTGTTGCCTGCCACCAAAAACTGATGTCCGACTTTTACAAAAATATGGGCAACAGCATGGTTACTAGTTCATGTTTGGAGGTCTCCTCACCTTGGTGTACTCCCCAGAGAGGAAGCTTTGTTCAAAGCCGCTGTACATGGTGAGAGGGATGAGGGTGACCAGCCTCCAGTCCTTCAGCAGTCTGAACGTGGCCAGGAAGGTGTGGCAGAACGGATCCCGGTTCCCCCGAAACTCGGTGGCCTGCTCCCGGTCAATGTTGTCCAGAAACACTGCCACAATTAATATGGCCAGCACACCCACACCTACCACACAACAAAGGGCAAAAGTATATTATACTGGTGCTGCCATGGTGTGAGAGAGTGCAACTGGTTTACTTCTACCCTGCTGACTGAAGGTGTACGGGAATAAAGTTATTTTAATGCTGGAATTAGATTTTTCCAGTTTGGGGCATGTATTGTAGTGGATGATGAAATAAACTCTACTTAAGTCACTATCGACAGGTCACCTCGACAGGTTTTGGAGGAATTGCCCTGAAGGTTTTGTACAGATATTCATGGTCCCCTGACTTTTCTGGTGCGCTGCCAGTAGATCAAAGTTTTCAGTTATCCTGCCAAATAGTTCAGCATTTACTGGATGGATTGGAATACAAATGGTACAGACATTCATGGTGTCAAGGACGAATCCTAATGACTCAGTGATTCCTTGACTTTTCTTTCAGTGCCACTAGCAGGTTAACATTTCACTCAAAGTAAACGCACCGATGTAGCATCCGACGAGTGTCCACACTAGTGTCTGAGCAGGTCTGGTGGTGGTGCTGTTGCTGGTGATATTGAGGCCGCAATCTGCCGCTCCGCAGGTGCTCAGCTGCGCCTCTGTGATGTTAGCTGTCCAGAAAAACAACGTTATTTATCGTATTTATACATTTCTCATGGATAAATACGACTCTTTGTCAAAGAAAGAAAAAAGAGAGATGCTTTTATTATTCATCAGGAAATGTCCCTCAACAAGTGCCCGTCATTATCTAAGCGGTCAAACTGGAGAGCATTCACTCCAATAAAATAATATATTGCATACTTGGCAACATCCTCCACTCTTTTCACACACCCTGTCTTATTCTCTTCTAAATTGAGCCTATAAAAAAGCTGACACCAGTTAGACTTCGCCCACTGATCAGGGTTTCAGTATCAGCTACACACACTGAAAGATGGAAACTAACCAACACATGTAAGAGCATTTTAATGGTGTAGTCCATCAATGTGGTTCCAATTACTTACTCACTTTACTTTGTATACTACTGGGGTAACTTTTAGTATAGTACTGCATCATATCATATGGCATATTTTGTGTTTTTATCTAAGAAGTTACTAAAGGTGTCAAATAAATTGAGTAGTTGAGTAAAAAGTACAATATTTACATTTGAAATGTAGTGGAGTAGCTCTAAACCAGTTATTATTAAACCAGATATTCAATACTAGTTCAGCCATCTTAAATAACGTTTTATTTGTCTTGCAGTCTGTGGGTTTATCACTTTGCCTTACGACCTACCTACCTACCTATATTGGTGTCCTGTCCAAAGATAAGCGACGACATGAGGTTTCCCCACACGGCAGACGACTGAAAGATGAAAAAGAAGATGCCAAAGTACTGGTTGATGACATCCGAGCCTTTTTTACCCTCCTTAGCAGCCTGAATATTGCCGGAGATGGTCAGGTAGGTGCATTTAGCCGACCAGAGAGGGGAGCCACCCAAACCCAGGATCACTGAGGTGGGAATGAGGCTGGCCCTGTGTGAGAGAGCAAAGGGAAATTCATTTTAATGCTTTGTTAACACTTTTTAGCCCAGAATAAATAAAAAAATCAGCCATGAAGCAGACTGATCTGCGTTGTCCTGTGAGCACACTGCAGTAGTTCTGGTAGTAGTGGTAATATAAGAAGTCGCTGTAGCAGCATTGTAACAGTGGCAGCAGCTGTTAGTTGCACATCTCAGTGAGCATCGACTCATGGACAGTTTTATAATTCATTCAAATCATTTAAGTCATTTATCATGGATTTTATATTTTAAGCCCCTCAAATGTGAGGATGTACTTGTTTTCTCTGTATTATACCACTGTAAACTGAATAGCTTTGTAGTTTAAAATACTGTTTGGACAAAACAAGCAATTTGGAGACTATGTGGAAATGGGGAGATGGATATTTTGCATAATTTTCTCTTGTTATAAAGGTCCTGTGTCATTTTTTCACATGTATTAATTGCTTTTAATAGCCAATGTGTGAACAGTTTGTAATGATTTTTATGTTAAGCACCTGCTTTTCGCAGGAAAATCAAAAGGATGTGACATAATGCTCGATCCTGAGTGCCAACTTGACGACATTCTCGCTACATTTTGCAACTTTTCAGATCCTCTTGGAGACTTTATTTCTAAAGAGTGACCGGCTGTATATTAGACAGTATATTGTGTCCACTAACGTTAACAAACGGCCAGCGTAGGTGTGCTCGGCCTGCCAGATCTGCTCGGGGTCCTGCGTGTAGAAAAGGATCTACATCTACAACAGGAACAAAATGATAAAGACTGATGATTTCAATGGTTGAGTGATTGATCACCATCCAGGGACGAAGTTTCCAATGGAGTAGGTGACGTAGCAGGCCATGCCAACGACGATGGTCCATTTACAGCCCAGATTTTTGATCATGATGGGAGGCAGGAACATGGAGGAGATGATAATGGAGGCGTAGATGACGCTCAGAGACGCCACTCCCATCCCCTGCTCTGCATTCAGACTGCTCTGCACAGACCGGACAGGACTCAGTTAGAGCTCAATGGGCCTCGTGCAAAAACACTTTTTCATCATAAACCTCTTTTATTCTTTTACTTTTTTCTGTGAGGTTTGTTCGTACCAGTGGTTTTTGCATGAGGCCCAGTGTTAGTAAAGGCAAGGTCAGTTCAGTAGTAATTTAAGTGATGACAGTTCTGTTGAAAATACTTTTTCTCCATTGATTCAAGGTTGGAGGGAAAATTGCATCAGTCTGAAACATTAAGAAACTTTCTGTCCCAAGAGCTAAATATGGATATGTGGAGGAATGAGTGGATTCTCAATGAAATGGTTAGACATTTCATACACACACACACACACACACACACACTGAGCAATCTTTAAGTTTTTTTTAAGCATAAGGATTATACAGTCATCTGTGTCACAGGAGTTTGGAAGATCAAATAGATGGTGCCTCTATTTTAATATCTACTGTGGGTTGGCGATATAACAGAATTTTGTCCCACAGTACTGATAAATACTTTCTTATTAATTAAAGTAGCTAATGTACCGCCTTGAGAAGAATTTTATGATATAATGATTTATGAGTTGAAAGCATTTTTAATAGGCTGCTTCTGAAAATATTGTCTTCACTAAAGGCTGAACTCCCCCAGGTGTTATTGGTTATTGCATTGTGCTGGTGTGACTGCAGCTGAAAATATTTTCTTTTCCTTTCTTTCTTATTCACAATGTTTTAGTGGAGAAATATTCATGGCATCTGCAAATGATGAGGAAACAGCTTCCATTAATACGGTTAGTTAAATCGGGTATCTTATTTGAAAGAAGCTAAAGTGTTTATGTACAGATAACTGCCATGTTTGATTTCTTAAAATAAATAAAAATGGCATCACAAAAAAAACTTCCCCTAATGTGGTCAGGGTTATCGCAGCTTGCAGTTTTTATTGAAAAGCCTTTGTTACAAACTGGTGGCCATAGGCAGAGAGGATCTAATAAAAATATGCTATTGGTTGCGTATGAGAAGTGTAGGCGCCAGCGTTTTTGGAGCTTGACCCATATTTGAGACTAAAAGTCAGCATGTTTTCAACTTAAGCTGCTTCGATTTTAGTCTTGTGAGTCCTCCGACTTTTTGAAAGTGCAACACTAAACCACAGGTACTTAAATATTACATTATTTTGTGAGAACTTTATCAAGCCCTAAATTTTTACAACAAACATTCTAATATCAAGAAAGCACAAGGAGACGGGAACTAAAAAGTTCTTTACAATAGATAAAAAAAACCAAGAGATGTGTAGTGCAATAAATCAAAATTATGATTAAAATAAAGAGCAATTTACAGATTAAATTTAAATAACCAACACAGTAAAATCACATATTAAAAACAGTACACAAAAATGTTTTTATAAAGAATTTGTTTTTAGAAGAGATTTACACAAAGACGTAAAACGATCACGTAGTGGAATCAACCCATCAGTAAATCTCTTCATCTTATGGTACTAACGTTCATCAGGTATGGCATTTTAAATGAACAATTAATTTAATTCAAAATTAAAGGCATTTCACGAAGAAAAAAAATAAATGTTCTTATATACTGAAACACACTAACATTAAAATGATAACAAAACCCATTATTTCTCAAGGGACATTAAAATGCTCTTGGTCTTTATGATTAAAGAAAGAAAAATACTTAACCAAAAGGAAATATTATCTATAGTTATAGTGCAATTTAAGGTAAACAGTCAAATGTCACTCCATGGAATAAATAAGTACTTCTCTTGAGTTTATTGTCTATTCATAAATTAGTCTACATGTGAATAAGTGGTGTGAAAAAGTCCCTCGATTAGTTGTCACTTCATGAATCACCCCATGAATAAATCCCTAAAAACCCCATGATTCTTACATCTAGAATCGATTCATCTTACATTTAGGTATTATTCATGAACAATAATCATAAGTCTTGTATATAAAAAAAAGCAACTTTTCCACCTACCTGTAAACTCTGCAGGCCTCCATAAGCCGTGAACAGAGAGAGAAACCCGACAGAAACCACCAACACATTCTTGAAGTTACGGCTGATCATGGCTGCCTCTCAAAAAGAGAAAGACCTCCACAGACCGTCTACCTTTGAAAAAAAAAACAGCTGTTAACTTCACTGTGGGTTTATTTCAGGATCAGTGTCTTCATACAGCAACTGCACAGCTCCAGAGTCAATGTGAGGCTCTATCTGCTGAAAATGATTGTGTCTGTGGTAAACTCGTACACTAGAAATAGCTGAGAACAAAGTCCAGCCCTCACACACACTCACACACAGTTTTTGCAGCATATCCCTTATCATTGGGCCTCCCACATGTCAAAATTGGACGTAATCGGCTGTACACCTCCCTTTTTCTACTCCCTCACCTTCTGAATCATTATCATTAATCATTGAATCATTGAATCATTGAATCATTAAAGATGATGACTGTAAACATCACATACTTTCCTTCTTCCTCCTCTGTGTTTTTCTGCACATCTTTTCATTCCCCTTCTTTCTGCTTCATTTACAGTCCTATGTTTCTCTCTGGCTGCGTTCACTAGCAGTCGAGAGTCGTCATATAAACATTACTGTCATCGGCCATACATTCAGGAGCAGTGGTGCAGGCCAAAGGTTTACAGCGTGTTTTTCTACAACTCTTTTCTTTTACGACGGCGCCAGCTCGTCCTTTTTTTTAAAACATGATAGCTTGTTGTTATTTGAAAAATATGACAAAAACACAGGGACACTGCAGTCCCCTCTCTGTTATCTCAGCTGTACTCGAAATGACACTAAACGGCTTCAGACTGATGTTTCAGGCCTGTGTTAACCTCTCATTAAAAACCCAGATGTGGTCAATACCATGGTTTATGTTTTTATCAGATCAGGTTTTTTGCGTCCAGCGATGATCTAAATGCTGTTGGCCTCTACATGCTCTAAATCATTAAATAGTTAATAGTGTTTTTATTGCAGATGCTTATTAGTTGAGTCACATGATGAAAACATGTTGGCAAAATGACCAAAATGCATCCCCCTTGTCAACCTGCCAGTTAAAAATAAACAAATCACCCACTGATTTTAATCTCAACCAGAGTTTGGAACTGTATCACCATAAATGCATCGTGACTTTCTTCTCACTGGTGCCATTTTTATTTTCTTCAGACAGTCGACCACTGAGCTGGTCTCCTGATACTGTCAGGGTGCTGCTGACAGTATAGTAGAGTACAGTATAGTAGTGGGAGCTGTGGTGACACGTTGTGGACGTTGGACTGTGATGATCCTTGTATGAAGTTGCCCAGTGTCGAGTTTATGGGAGGCCGTGCAGTACAGTATAATCTGTGCACACCTTTATACATTTGATAATCAGAACAGTCACTCTGCATTTTTTTTTTTCTCCATGTGTTCCACATGTTGCCATATGTGAATATTGAGAATCATAATCAACGAAACAACAACTCATAAACGTGACAGAATGGATACAAGCTGCGTTTTGGCTGGTGACAACCGAGGCCGAGTGAAGCATTCAGACCAGTGTGAGTTTGTGAATTTATGATGGCGCTGTAAAAATCACATCACGTGGATTTTGGATTTTACGGGATTTTGGCAACTACTAAAACAGCATGTAAGTGGCGTCAGACTTCCTTGAATGATCCGAGATACCAGCTCAATAGAAGCACAGAGTGCAATTATCATAAAAAGATAGCAACTCTGACAATGACGTGTCTTACTGTAACAACATCCTGACTTTGGAACTGTTTACATTGGAAATTGTAATGATTGTTTAAATAGATTAAGTAAAATAAACTGTGTAATTGGATAAGACTAGAAACAAAATATAGGATAAGCAGTGTTTGACAGTTTGCCCTCCTGTCCTGTCCCTGACCTGACACAGTTTTACATTGTTGTATATGCAGAAATTCCAAAAACTGAGGTTTGAATAAAGGAATCACACATGTTCAGACTCTCGTCTTGGTGTTGGCCAGGTTACTGTGATACCAGGGTTGGGTTGTGGTTTTATCAGATATTTCTTTTTTATAGACTTGTTATAGACTTCTCCACCCTGTTGGGTGTTCCAGGCTGCTCCTTTTGTTGATCAATTTTCTGATATATGCAGTTGACGTCATACTAGAATATGGTGCATTGCTGTAGATGAAAGTAGTTCAAAGTTTAAACAACCTTAAACATATATAGAGGTAAAATGCAACATACACATTAATGCAGCGGTAATATTACTCCAAAACATCATATATGTATAATAAAACACTGACACAGACCATTATCAATGGTCAATGCAACAAGAATGATGAATTAATCTTAAATAACAGTAAACTGTAAGTGTTAATAGAAGTGTATATGTTGTGTTGCAAAACCCCCATCCAAGTCGCAGCTACATTTATGACTTACAGTGTCAATGGACACATTACACTATTTGGGTTATTTTAATTACCTAAGTGTATTATACTAATTTATGTTGCTTATTAAGCTGTATACTGTGGTGAGTTATATATATATATATATATATATTTCAGTAGGAATAATTTTACAGCATTATTAGGGGCCGCAGAATTAAATGTACTATAATATAATTATTCCATTATCATTTATAGAACTTCAGCTATTATTTTATTTATAAGTTGCTATTCATGTTCCCTTGCCCAAGAGTAAGTTTAGTTCCTACCTGCTAGGACAGTTATGAGTGTAACAGAGTGACACGTGCATCGGTAGAGTAAGAAGCCTGTTGTGAACCCGAAAGAGAGAAATTGGATGTACATCGTTGATTAAAGAGGAATAAATAGGAGTAGATAAAGACAAACTGTAGCCTGCTTATTACCCACAATCCAGAAGGACTGGAGAACACTTCCAACCAAGAAAAAATAGGTTTCCTGTGTTTCGTAAGCGTATTTCTAAGCTGCTGTTTTAAGTAAGTCTCTGTAGACAATTTGGACATGTAAAATCCCTCTCTTACTTATAAACAGCCTGATGTGGAAGTGTGTTCCTGGTCCAAAATTCATCTTTTACTCTTTTATTTGACCAGCAGAGGGAGTTAGAGTCCACAAATAAAGTCTCAAAACTTAGACGGTCCAGTATTCCTGCAGATCTCCTACAATCTATCTACATAGCAATCATGTGAAACCTTTTACAGTGGAACTGCACGTTGAAATACAACAGCATGTGATAGAATAACACCAAGTTCAACGCACATATTCACATCATGGCCTCACATCTCTCTATTATAAAAGATATAATATTTAAAATGTCACTGTACTTTCATATTAAGCGTTTGCACCTTCCTCATTGTCAGTATACACGTGGCCAAACTATAGTTGCCTTATATATTTGAGTCCTGTTTGATATGTTTGTTTTGGCCAATTTAGGAGTAAATGTTCACCGTCCAACAGGTCTCATGATGACCAAAACATCAGTGACGTCACATAATATCAGAGATGTCATATAATAGCAGGGGCTGTGTGAAAAAAAAGGCATGTAGAGACCAACAACTCTCCACCGGAGGAAAAGAGCTCCACCTCGACCAGCTGCAACACTTTAATATTGATCCAAAAATATACATATAATAATGTAACACTGGAAGTACTTTTACTTATGTTTGAAGGGAAAACTTTGAAGTTGATTCTTTTGTATTTTCACATTATTTTATTGATTCTTTTACTCAAGGGAAGGGTGTGGAGATTTCTCCAACCACCGCCAAATGTAGAATGATGTAAATAACTGGAGTGAGATGACAACTTCAAACCAGATGAAGCCAAAAACGTCAAGATAACAGAGCAGTTGATGTAATTCTTTTAAAGAACTTGACACAAAGTGTAAATGTCATCCTGCAAGAATCCCTATCAGCACTGTTTGTTGAAATATTCTGCCATAATGAAGAGTATTTTCCAGAGCAGAAACCTGCCCACGCACACACACAGCAGAGGATTTAGATATGTCTGTCTTATATAAAGAGTAATATCTCTGGCCCAGTAAGACTCAAATTTAACTGTCAACTACACACTCACACACACACACACTAACAAACTCACACTCACACTCACACTCACCTCACTACCAGCCTCCAATCCCCAGCTGCCTTTTATAAATCCTCTGAGGAAACAGCCACACTGCAGTCAAAGATCCCCTTCATATTTATTCTTTACCATCTGCCTCTTGTCACAGAGCTCTGCAACTCCTTGCTGCTCACACCCTAATTTCTTCTTTTCTCCCCCACTGACTTCCTGTGTTTTTACTCTTTAATTTTCATGTTGTGTCATGCTGCCGGTGGAACTCCTGTTTCTGCTGCCAAACCTGCCACACATGAAACAGTCTTTTCAGTCTGATGTTTGCTCCGCGAACAAGCCGAGGTGACAACAGTGACAAAACACACAAATAAAGGTTAGAAGGAAGACAGTGTTTGTTCTCCTCCTGTCCACATGTCCACCACCATCAGTGTGTGAGTGTGTTTGTGAATTATTGTAAATTGTAAAGCGTTTTGTCCGTTAAGGTAGAAAACTGCATTTACTGTTTGGGCTATTGAACATTAACTTCAACTTTGTAAGATATGAGAAATATGGGTAGATTTAACTGACTAGATGGACTTTCTAGTCTTTAAATGTCCCTTTGAGTAGGTTTAAAGGGCCACATGTGTGCTTGTGCACGATTTATAGCTGAAGCTGAAACAAGAACTTGCATAGTTAAATTCATTGTTTGAGGTTTTGGGGAATACGCTCATCTGCTTTCTTGCCGGTGAGAAACTCGATAAAATATAAGCCGGCAGCCAGTTAGCTTAGCTTAGCACAAAGACTGGAAACAGGGGGAAACAGTTAGCCTGGCTCTGCCCAAAGGTAAAACAAACATCTGCCTTCCAGCACCTTTAAAGCTCAGTAATTAACATGTTATACATTGTTTGTTTAATCAGTACAAAAACTGAAGTGTTGGTTATGTGCCGGACTATTTGTATAGTGACTTCTTATCTTAAAGCTTTTTGTCATCGTGCTGTTGTGTTGTGGAGGGAGAAAGGCCATTCATTTGGTTTTGAGATATTAGAAACCTCTCTGTTACAGCACGTAACTCCCTGTGAAACCACAATTGTTTGTACACTGTTATATAATTTACATTTCTGTCTGTGTACGGATCAAACAAACACACTATGACATGTTAATTATTACCACTTACCTTTACAGATGCTGGTAGGTTGATTTTGTTACCTTTGGACGGTCCCAGGCTAGCAGTTTCCACCTGTTTCCAGTCTTTGTGCTAAGCTAAGCTAACTGGCTGTCTAAAATAATTTCATTATGTCATATGTTCACATAATTACCAGCTTACAACTTGTAAGTTTCTTAAATGTCAACATCTTAGCCGTAATTACAGTAAGGAGGCAAGATTTTTCCAGAAGATCCAACACATCTGACCACAAAAGCAAACTAACATGGACGCCTCACATCAGCCAGAGTTCGTCATTCAGGGTAATTAAACCCAGATGTTGCATGTTGTAAGCATGGGACTCTTTGCCAGCTTTGCCATCCATCCCATATGACATGAAGACAGTATTAGATTCACTTTGCTCGGTGGACGCCCTCAACCTCCGTTCCCCAAGTTTGTAACGTAGACTTTTCCTTAAAAAATACAGTGTCCGAGCCAGAGCCGAGATTATTCAAGTGTGTCACTTTACTCAAACTCTTCCAGAGCCACAGAAGACATAAAACAAAAGATTTTGCAGGCTTTCCCTTTTCGTGAATAGTAAACTGACCTTGCTTCAGGTGAATCAGGTGAAGGTCTTCCCATAAGAAAAACAACGATGCGCTGATAAATACTGTGTCAAATACTTTATGTGATCAAATACGTTCATGACAACTGAAGGATCCGTCCTTTCATTTTCGAGACTAGTCTGGAAGGCATTAGTTAGCAAAATGAATGACGTGTCACTGTAAAAACATTTACACACTGACACATCATGCAGAAAGAACAGAGCAAACACTCTCTGAAGACATGATGTACATACAACCACTGTATGAGAATTTGACATTCCTTTCAAATGACTTAAGAATAAAGTCAAACTAACACAACAACAGACAGCTGACTGCAGTCCAATACAGCAAAGCAGGACTCCCATAGGCTGGTTTATTCTCCCTGATTGTTGATTGGCTAAATAAATGGACCAATGGGGAGTAAGAGCAAACCTCCCTGTACACACACACACACACACACACACACACACACACACACACTGCCAGGCCCTGAGGTGGAGAATTACAGGTATTAGAGTGGCAGACAGACAGGTATGTCTGCTCTGCTTCAGATACAAGCTGAAAGCTCTGTGAGCAGACCAGCTTAGGGCACTTTAATAATACAGTACACGTCTTTGCGAGTGCATGTGTGTGTGTTTGTGTGTGTGTGTGTGTGTGTGTGTGTGTGTGAGAGAGAGAGAGTAAGCCACTAGAGGCCTCTGTTATACACAAAAAAACAAAAAAGGTGTGTTAGTTTTTATCATTAACTGTGTCCCGGTTAATACTATAACATGTTCTAGTATTTCAGCAGAATTGAATGAACTTAATCCTTTTGTACAATCAGGAAATTACACAGATCATGTTTTATCAGACGTACATTTGACATGTTTAAATCAAAAACTTCATATTTCACCATATAAAGTTAATGTGTTTGCTGCCATTAAAAGGTGGATTTACTCACTGATTTAATGGATGGGTTTAATTTGGTGTAAATACAGAGAGCAACATTTTTGGTTAATTCTTACCTTAGCTGGGAAGTTGCAAATATTAAGATATATTATAAGATCATGTATTTTAAATGGCTACAGAACTTGATAGGGTTGTGTATTTTTACCGTGTGGTATTGTTAGCAAAGTGTCTGAATACTTCCCCTCTGACCAACAGAAAACAAAAAAACAAAATACCTTTTTATTTTATTTTACAATTAACACTTAAAATGATGAATGCACTTGCAAATACAGAAGTTGTTTGAAAGAAATGAAGAAATAACTGCAAACGTTCAAGCAGAAAACAGTAGAAAAGCCCATCAAATGGATGAATCCTGACGATCCTCTGACTTTTCCTCTGGATGTATGCACGGCCTCACACAGCTGCTGTCTTGGCTGTAGCCTACCCTCCTGAATGAGGTTTAAGTTCAAGTAAGTAAATAATTCACAAAATTGATATTTAAATCCAAGATAAGCAAGAACGGCTAAAGATTAAGAACAAATGGGGTGAGCAAGCATCAATAAAACTCCTGCAGGGAATAAATTGATCTGTAGATTAGTTCTTGAGGTAACACAAAACTTTTTTTCACTTCACAGAAGACATAATAAAAAAGATTGTACTAAGTGCTTAGTGCTCATAGCTGTGGTGTCCCTGCACTTCAAAGTGACCTATGTTCTGTTTAAATGTCTTTCTGCAGGTGGCGCTCTTATCTCAGGCTGCCTTCAGGTGACTCTCACAGCTCATGACCGTTCTTTAGTTAAATCAGTATAAACAGAAAATAGTGATCGAGCTACAAAGTGTTTAACACAGCAAGTAAAGTGGATATATGTTAAGATTATCATAGCCTACATTTATTTATAAAAGTGTTGCCGATTATGGTTTAAAAGCTTGCATGGAAATTGGAGAATAAGGAGAAGATTTTGAGGTTTTGTCTTTCTTTTGATGGTCTGTGATGGTAAAGTGGGGCTGATGCCTCATGTAGGCCAGTGAGGTCTGTGAAGGAGGAATTCATTACTCCAGATTGAGCTGGGTCACACTCTCTAATCCCAGACCCCTACCTGTCTGACTGCGACGGAGTCATGGGAAAAAACTCTCTCACACGCACTCCCTTCGTTTCTCACACACACACACAAACGCACACACTTTCTTTCCTCCTGCAAACTCTCTTTTCTCACCCAATCCTCCGGCTCTCTCGCCCTAAATCCCTCCTGGAATCTCAGACCTGTGTGTGAACCAGACTGCGGTCGGACTGATATGAGTTTTTAAAGACTCAGGCCGATACTGATCCTTTTGGATTGAAGATGCCGACAGCCTTCATATCTTCAAATCTGACTACTTTTATGACAAATACGTAAAGTTTCCAGTGTTCCTCTCTGAATTAACTTCTCATCAGTGCAGAAAAGCCTCTGGAACCAAGATCTTAGACATTAAATCCCTACAAATAACTAATGAAGAATAACAATATTTATAGTATAATATCATAAGAAAAACATGTTTCTTCTTGCAGTCTGATAGAAGTCTCTCATTAGAATCATCTGAGGTTACAGCCTCCCACTGACAACCAATAAGTATTTAATCAATCAAACTGCATCATATGAATCATATCAGGGGTGGAGCACACACACAAGACCACATCTGATTTTTAATAAACCCAATATTACTCACATAAATTTTTCCAACCCATAAATAATAAAGAGATCCAGCCAACCAGACAGACATTGTCAGCACATCATTTTTATTTTTTAATTTTTTACTGCATGATTAGTTGGCTTTACTGTTAGCATTTACTGCTGCAGTCATTAAATGTACTTGCATCAAATAAGGTGCAATTAATCAATATCTACCGCAGCATATTGCTCAGTTTTCTTTTTATAACATGAACATTTTTGTTTTAACGAGACCCTTCCACGTTAGAACAAGATACTTTTCTCGTTATTATGACATTTTTTTACATTATTACTAAACACCAATGTATTCTTCAAGTACCTCATTGTACATTGTTGTAATAACACACTGACTAACAAGACAATGACCCCAACAACAAACATTATCTAAGTAGCTCATATGGCTATTTGCCATTTCATACTGTAGGTAGCTTACCTGTCCAGCTCTACATCAGTAGTTTTATCTCCGATCCGGTTCCCTCCAAATATAAAATACTGCAGTGATGTTCACTCTGGATTTGGAGAAAGTGGTGCAAAAGCTGGATGAATAAGGGGTGCTTTGGGGGATGAAGTTTGGCTGTCGACTGAAATTCCCAGCAAATACAAAGAACCTCTTTGTAAAAACTAGAAATACAAGCAGAGCCACCAAGGAGAAAGAGAGTGACTGACATTGATTGTCACATCAAGCATCAATTCGAGTGACCATTTTGAACACAATATTACTGAATCCATCTTTAAAAAACAGAAAACTAAATGACTAAAATTGCACCTTAAATTGCTTGAATTGTTGTGATGCACTTTCCGCTTTAGTACACTTAGGTTTAACTGTAAAAGATATTGGACACAAAATATACATTTTGGTCAGAGGGAGTGTGTAGTTTTGCAGCTTCAGGCGTCCTCAGAGAGAAACATGTTAAACATGACCGGGTGTGTCTGACTAATGCTGCCAGCATGAAACAGTTTGTTTACAGCCTATCTTAGCTTATCATGTTCAAAAGTGCATTCCTTGCAAAGGGAAGAATGAAGAGAGACCTGAGGTGAAGGCAAAGGTGAAAGGGGAGAGGGTGGGAAAGGGAAATCTGCAGAGGAACAGATAGTTTGGACGCCACTAGTTTCCTTCCTCCTGCAACAATGCACCATTTGGAACGGAACAGCAAAAGGCAAATTAAAAGTAAAGTAAGCAGCGATTATAATCACAGAAACAATACTATTATTTGCTTTCGTAGTCTAAAGAAATATATATTGTTAATAAAAATTGGGCTGTTTGAAAATGAGACGCTTTTATTTGACAGCAATCAGTGCAGGAGTCCTGTAACTCCTGTTTTGTGTTGTTTTTGGATAAAATACAGTTTATCTATCCGCCGAGCACTTCAATGAAGCATCTCCGTTGATCCCAGGAAGAAATTTGCGGAATCACCAGATAGTTCTGTTCTTCCTGTTCATGTGAAAAACTTTTACCTCTTCAAGCCTCTAAAAACCCTTCAGATTAAACAATCTAAGAAGGACAAGCCAAAAAAGGTTGGGAACTACTGGATTAAACAAACAGGATAATCCTCATCATCCCCTGTTGGACTTATTGTCACAATGAGCTCCCTCCATCGCTCCCTGTCCTTGGCAACATGTTGAGCCTCCATCTTGGTTATCTGAGTCGTCGCAGCTCTGGACCAGGTCAGTTGGGTCCAGGTTTTCTCTCAGCGCAGCTTTCTGGATGCATCCTGCCTCCATTTGTAGCACCTTGCCCACCCATCACAGTCGCCATCACTGCCTTGTTTCAGATATAAGTCCAGGGTATGTGATGTTGTTAGGACAGACGTTTCTGTTACAGATTCAAACCTTTGTTTTAAAGCCTGTGAGTGTTGCCCGGACTTCTAGAAGTTGCAGAGTTAGGAAAACACACCCTGGGCTTCCCCCAATCTTACCTCTGTGTCCTTCTGTGTCCTGCAGTTCTTGCTGATAAGGCTGCCGAAATAAGTGAAATTCTCTACAAACTCAAGTGGTTCACCATTTATTGTTGTATTAGCATGAAAACAAATTATATATAATGTGTAGATGTATTTTTGAACATCTGACAAAGCCAAACCAGTCTTTATTTCCCTAAATTATTACAAATTTCTTCAAACCTGTGCTCACCCCTACCCAGGACAGCTTCAGTCCTTTTCTGGGGGCGTCCCTCAAAACCTGGACACCCCCCCCCCCCCGGTTCAGCAGTGTGTTTTGATGTGAGCGGTTGTTGCAGAGACTCTGCCTCCGACTGTTGTTTGTGCCCTTGTGCCGAACAGGAAGTATGGATTTGCTCTGGTCGTTAATACAACCCCTCCGATCGGATGTTCCAGTTTGATTAATTAAATAGTCACTCAACACGATCAATAACACACTGGATGTCTATGTGGAGCACTTACGTAGAAGTCCACACAAGGATATATAGATGTTACATCCTTATTATTGAGAGTGGAAAGCAGATCGTGTAGCAGCAGTAAGATATTATGGGTCTCAACTGAGAGAAATAATTATTTATATGGAATATAAAACAGCCTACTTTTAAATTATAAGTATTAAAAATCAGACTTCTTTAAGAAAAACAAAAACTAAACACTGGTATAAACTTTTCAAAAACATCCTCATGGGTAGAAAAGCACGTATCAGTGTGAATCAGATGTGTTTTAACCACACAGCAGCTGCTGGCGGCTTGGCCTCAGGCTGGATGACCACAGCAGCCAGTGACTCCAGCCGTTTGCTTTTAGCAGATAGTGTCTGTGGCGAGCTTCACGTTTAGCCTCCAGCCTCTCACGCTGTATTTAGGTGTCGGCCTCGGCCAGCCGCGGCGACACGTGTGTGGGTATTTCAGCAGTTAACCATTATTAGTGGTTTCAGTATTTTCTGCAGCTCGACCAGAGATGAGCTCATCTTCTGTAGCTGTAGTTTTGCTCAGAGCTCGTGTTGTCTCAACAACCAGTATGTGTCTCGATGTAGGCTGATCAGTTTTTGTGTACTTTTGTGTATTTCCATGTTTTTTTTAAGTTGTTTAATGTTATTCTGTCAAGTATTTTTTTAGGATAATTGATTAGTCCTCTTTAAATTGTCAGAAAACAGTCAAAAATGTCCCGGAGCCATTGGTGACATCTTAAAAACAAGCTGCTTGTTTGGTTCCAAATTAGTCTTAAATCCGCAAAATATTGAATTTACAATGCTTTAAAACAGACATGCAGCAAATCATCACATGTTTTAAGAAGCTAGGATGAGCAAATGTTTGGCATTTTTCTTGATAAATGACTTTTATTCTCTGTCAATTAATTTATCTTTCAGCAATATTCACAAACTACAGCTTTTATTCATCACAAGATTTTTAAACTGTATCTGGATCAAAGCAATGAAGGAAACGCAACATTAAGGCTGAAATTTAGCTTTGATGTCTTGTTTTCGTCACTATTTATCTCAGTCAGTCAGCTCACAAGCCCTCCTCACTACTTACTGACTAACAGTGAAAGAAAAATTCTAATTTCAGTCCTGCATTATGTGATTTCCTTTTTTTTTTTTGGTGTCTTGGGTTCAGCGGAAACAAGCCACAAACACTGTGAACACCAAAACTGACATTTTAACAACACAAGAGGGTCTCTTTGAGAAGGCTTTAAAGAGCTTTTAAGAGATTATTTGCATGAAAACATGGTAAAACGAGGTTGAGGAGAGCAGTAAGAGTGAACTAAAACAGTAAAGTTTAGAGCTGTAAAACCAAAACAAGCTGAAAGAAGCTAAAACGCTTTGTAAAGCTGAGGGGAACTACGCGTTAAGTGACAATTCAGCGACAACAATGTGCTCTGAGACACTTTGGTTGTTGTTATTCCTTCTTTTACCCGATCACCTCATCCTGGTTGTGAAACACCACAAGCTGATTGGTTGAGGTTCACATATGACATGTTGATTGGTGTCAGCTGACACGTCTCATGGCAGGAATTTAAGGCTCCAAGATCAATTAATCCGAGACAGTGGCCACCTTCAAAGACAAACATGTTTTGTATGTTTCTGCATCCGGCATTACAATGTCAGGAAAATGTATTTAAAAGAATCCTGGAAAGCCAACTCCTGCTTCAGAAGGATGTTTTGGTGTTTATTTTTTATCTGCAGCAGCATTTGTGTGTGTATGTGTGTGTGCATCTAGTTTGTATCGAGCTACATATTGCAAACAGGCTTAATGTTTTACACTAGTGACAGCCGGGAGTCACTCCCAAAACATCCATTGTGACTCTGTGTGTGTGTGTGTGTGTGTGTGTGTGTGTGTGAGACACCAGACAAGCCATTGTTATGTGTTTGCTGACATGGTGCATCATCCGCAGGGCTGCTACTGTTGCTTTCCCAGCAGCACAATGAACAGGCAATGCAGAGATGCTGAGCCCAACACTCCACGGCTTTATTTAGCTGAATGACACACACACACACACACACAGCAGACAGAGAGAGGAATGTGTGTGTGTTGGCATCTCAAAAGGAGCGAGAGGACAAGGGTTCAGCTTTTTACAGTAGAGGAAAAACTTTTCTTCAGCCATGGAAAAAATAATCTTAGGCATTAGTAAGAGCTATTCAAAATCTGATCTCCACTCTGATTTGATATGAACAGCTTGTTTTCTTTTGAAGATTAGTTTCTGGAGGTGCGGCTGCATCTGAAACTGTTCAGTTGCCAACACAACAGGCAACAATGTGCTCTGAACGCCGCATTGAGGGTCATTTGAATGCCAAATATAGAAAATGAGACAAGAAATGTGCATGAATTATAAAAGCGTCATTGTTCCATATCTGATATCTTGTGTTTTGGTTTTTGGAAGATAAGATTACATTAATGCAGCTTACGGCAAGATGAAAGCAAACATTTAAGAATAGTTGCACATAATTTCAACACCACATAATTAACAGAGTTATAAAAATATAAAAACAGTAAATGTATGAGTTTAAAGAGTACATGATGCATACTCTGGTGATTATATTGGCATTCACAGGTTTATAAATTGTCTATGCAAAGAAAAACAAGCGTTATCAAATATATAGAAGGTAATTATTGTCCTGTGCACATGTGAAGATTTGGATATGTGCATCAAAAGCTGTTCACATCATCCAAACCCCTGATGGAGGAAGCAAGAACAATGAGTAAGAGGTATGTGGGATATTCCCCGTTCTCATTTCGATATATTTGCACACATCAGACTCCTGCCGATGTTTTTCATCTGTCCACTGGAGCGGAAGCAATATTTTTTTCTGCGTTTCCACTTTGTACTTTCAATTTGTGCATGAAAACATGTGGAGTGAAACCCACCTACTGTTTTGTCATTACTATAGTGGATATGTTGTTTGTACTTCACACTAACGTGATCTTGGGTTGATAAATCTGAATATAACTCACAGTATACCAAATCTATTTATAAGAAGGGTCTTTAATGTGCCACATTTCATACATAAACATATTTCTGGATGTTGGACTTCCCGGGACAAAGACAGAATCATCCAGCTGTTCTGCTTTTCCTGATATGACCTTTGACGATCAAAATCACGACACACACAACATGCGAGTTTGCGCAAACAGCCTCGTGTCACAGTTTCTTGCATGCTTTGTTAAGTCAATAGAAACTGTAGCTGTTATCAAGGTGTAGTTCAAGAACATCCCCTCCGTGCTCAGCGCCATACGTGAGGTGGAGAGAGACGATGACAAAGGAAAGCTCCATCAGAAAAAAAAATAAAAATACTTTCATGAATTATTCAACTCTCCCTTTGTGTGCTCTCCATTTATCTCTCAATCCTCCCTTTTTCTCCTCTCGTCTTCGAGATGCTACAGACTCTGACAGCTTTATTGTAGCTGCTGGAAGCTACTCAGTGTGTGTGTGTGTGTGTGTGTGTGTGTTTCTATTCTCATGCTAGTGTGAAGCTCGGGGCGGTTGTGATGTGTGTGTACTGTGTAAGCGCTGGATAATAGTGCAATAGGGCCTTGTGTCCACCCCCCCACCACATACACACACACTCACACCACTTTAAATAGCCTGGTAATTAGACAGGCAAATTACAGCCCTTTCTGCCCGCCTGCAGCCGAGGACTGTGGGAAACGTAGGCAGCTTAAGTGTTTCCTTTATAGCAGGGATGGCAGAGGACCAGGAGTGTTTTTTGGATTTCTAAAGGCAGAGGAAAAAAAGGAGGCAGGGTTCGTGTGATTATCTGTGGCGCCGCTGGATTCAAAGTTCATCACGATTTTGGTTAGACAGAGCAGAGGGGTGTAGGAAATACCTGCTGATTAATTGCTTTTTTTTTTATTATGATACATCCAGAGAGACTGAAGGCATTTTGGGCGCAGAGGGGAAGATTTCTGAGGGATGGAAATCTGAATTTGACAAAAGCAAATAAAAAGAGAAAGAGAAAACAAAAAACGATTTACTGGTTAACAAGAAAGGAGTAAGCGAGTCATATACGTCCACTAGGGCTGCACAATCCTCTAAATATATTAGTTAATGTTTATGTTTTTCTGTGTTTTTTAGTCTGCATCTGGTTCTCGATCGACATCAAACTGTGACACATAATCATGTTGATGTGCTGAGGGTGTTTTAAATTTTTGGAGAATAATAATCCTGTCTGGACATATCACAACTGTAAGATTGAATTGTGCCAATTGCGAATAATTAGTTATTACAATTTTAATTTGGCTTATTGCTGTAGAACCATTTGTAGATGAAATGTCAGGATTGCTGAGAATACATATGTGTAGTTGTTATCTAACAGAACTGATATACCCCACAAGACTGTCCGAATACAGTTGATCTGTGGTCATTACATACTGTGTTAATAATTAAAATATGCTGTGACTTAAAGTTCATTCTTGAAGTTGGAAACAGCTGACATAACAACATTAATATCCTATCTGGAGCTTGAATAACGCACGTTTCCTCAGCAGATTGAGTTTCCCCAGTCTCAACCTTTAAGGTAACATGGATGAGAAGAGTCAACTTCTGCTTCCGAAGTTAAAAATGAAATCATCCTAATAATTTATGTACCACAAAGTCGTGAAGCTGGTGCATCAACTGCATTTAGAGGAGTCTTAAAAGAACTTTAGAGCTTTGAAATTGAAAAAAAAAAATCTGGTTTTTCACCCAAGATTCAGGTGTTTTGAGCCAAAATGTAGCGTTCAATAAATATGGAAATGTTGGTGCTTGTTTACTTGGCCCGTGTCCTAAATTTATACCCAATGTAATTTCTGTTTATTACCAAAAACCATAGATGAACCAAATACGAGACAATGGGCCAATGGGCACAGACCAGTTGGTAGTAAGTGAACAAAAACTATAATAGAAATAAATATTGATATAGTGATGCTCAATATTAAGGGAAAAATGTGATTGGGATATCTCTACTTTTCTTTTCTATTTCCAAATGTTAATAACAGGACCCCCTGAGCCCTTGGGCCCGTCACTCTGCACCTCCTATAGGCCTGTGTGGTAATCCATCCATGCCAAATACATAAATCTCCCTGGTAGAGATAACAATCAGACGAATAATTAATGTCATGTCACATTCTTTGTAAATAGCCGCACCATGCCGCGGATGATGCACATGTCAGCCTCCAAACCGTAATTACAACATTGAGGAGGGTAATTTCTATGTCACTGCTTCCGAGTTGTACCGACAAGATGCAAATTGACACACAAGCTGTGTCAGCAAACAGAGAGCAGATTCACGCCAGTGTTACTTTTATTCTATTTTAATTCAGCAAGTGTTAATCACCTCGACAAACGTGACGCCAAATACCCCTCGAGGACATTAATCCCATTCTTCTCGGGAACGAGCCGCCCAGCTGATTCTGCACAAACTGGTTTCTGCTGCTTACTCACTCACACTCACTCACACACAAACTCACACACAAACACAAACACACAGTCACGCAGGTTAGCAGATTCCATGCAAACAGGTATGGCAGCATTTTACACCATGTGACCTATTGGTAGTGTGAATATTTGAAACTGGTCTAACTGGCAGCGCAGCCCTCCGCCTCCCTCTTATCTCACCTCTAATACACAAACACAGTGCAGAGTGTTTGACTCGGTCAGCTGGATCAACAGTTACATTGCTGCACACCGTTGCCCGTGGTGGTCACGGGAACACGCGTGCAGAATTATAAAACTACATAATACAACATATTAACACCATAAAAGATGCTAAAAGTCCAAAGCAGGCTTGTCAAACTTGGATGGAAAACCACTCATTATTCTGACTTGTGTTCAAGCATTGCTCTGAAGTATTTACTCCTGTTGATAGTGATTTTATTTAGATTTAGCTGCCAGCGTTTGGGGCTTTGCAGTTGAAAATTCTGGTGGTGTTCCATCATGAACAAGCTTTTTTATTGTAACCTAATCTGTAATCCAACAAAATATAGTTAGTTAATGAAATGCTGCTTGGTTTTTAATAAACGCTGGGTTACACACGTTTAATAATTCTTTACTGTTACTTTAAAATGTGTGTGTGTGTGTGTGTGTGTGTGTGTGTGTGCATGTGTTGGTGTGTGTGTGTGTTGGTGTGTGTGTGTATGTGCATGTGTTGGTGTGTGTGTGTGTGTGTGTGTGTGTGTGTGTGTTGACTCCATGACGGGTTTACTACAATTGGTTCTATAGGGGCTTTTGTGTGTTTCTGTCACAGTCTGCTGGTGACAAAAGCTGACTTAATGGAGTGGTGCTGAGTGGTAGAGGCTGACACACACACACACACACACACACTGACACACACAAACACTGACACACACACTGTGTAGAGATATTAATAATATTGTATTAACATCAGAACTTGTTGTTATTTTATTGATTCAATATTTCAAACCATAAGGAAATAATGCATTTTCTTTAAATTTTGTACAATTTCCTATTAGTTTGACAACAAAAGTAATTTGTCTGTAGATTCCTAAAATTACCAATATGAACGCTTTCTGATATTCTGGCATTATAGTTAAAGGGACAGTTCACCAAATCACAAAGTTACATATTCTTCCAGTAATGCCATACAGGTAGTTTTAGTTTTATGTACCAAATATTTCTCATTCTTTTCATTCCTTTCTTCAAATACTTGTTTGTGCTGCTCAAAGCACTCAACATTTTTTTATAGTTACTGCTTTAAATAGGGCAAAACCTATTTACAAATTCTCACTTAGTTCATCTCAAACATTTGTAAATATCAGCATCAGGACATGTACATGTATGAAGAAGCAGCACTTTAATAATTAGGGGAGCTGTGGCCGCTGCCACTGTTGCCATGGTCCATTCAATAAAATGACCTTTACAACCAAACAAGGCCTTTGATTGATGTGACCTCTGCAATCCCAGTTTGGCCCTTTAGTGGTAATGAGCTTCATACTCTGGGTGGTCTACTCATTGATTTAACAGAGAAATGTCATTTGTTTTACACAAGTTGATTTTTAAACTATATTATGAATATATATGTATACAAGTATTTATATTTATGGTTTCAGTCTGAATCTACTGGCATTTCTGTTTTTAACAAGGTGAGGGCGAACAACACCAGGATTTATTTAGAAGCACTATTTTGACCTCAGTCTGGCTGGACAGCTACACAACATGCAGGCACAGAGCCAGAGACCAGGGAGGGGTTACAGTCTGCTGCTGGCCTGTACCACCGAATGACGGCTGCACCTGGTTTAAATGAGGACTTTCCACATTGCTGCTGGACAGGGAATGATGCTGATCCGGAGAAAAACACGAGAACTGGCTGAGAAGCCTGACTGTCCATCCATCTGTCTGGCAGAGGGAGTCTAGGGTTTGCATATGTTCTTTTGTTTAAGTACTTGCGAGTCCAAAAAGATAAGACAAATCCTCCCTTCTAGCTGTGCTGTGGCCTGAGCCTGAATCTTTAACTCTGACGTGTTATAAAAGTAACGTAATCTATAATGTCCTCTGCACGTCTATACTGTGAAGTTTTTAGTCTGTCCAAAAGGCTGTCAGCCAAAGTTTCCCTGTAGTTCTTCTGCCATCCACTGACGTCATTTAATGTCAGTAAACTAGATTGGCACAGAACCATAAAGATAACACTGTCAGGTACTGTGGGAGTCATCAGCATATCCTCTCTCTTTGACTCATATATGGAAATAAGATGGAAAAAAAATAAGCTCCTTTGTTGTGCAAGTGCTGCTAACCACATTACATCACCAAAATGTGAAAATACTGTTTTGTTATGCTGGTTTAACCTGGAACAACTAGAAAAAAATACATACTAAAGTACTAAAAATACAGAATCCAGCAATACAATTGTCACTTGTTTCTAGAGGAGCTAATATAATGAATAAAACAAGTAAAAAGATAAATAAATAATTAAGCACTAATGGTGATTACTGCAGTCAAGACAAAATGTTTCCCTATTTTTAGTTTTTTATATTAGTGGTTCCCAATTGACGGGTCAGGACCCCCACAAAGGGACGTAAGATGAAACTCTGGGGTCACAAGACAATTAATAGGAGGGAAAAAACACAAAATTATTGTTGAGGAAAATCAAATGATCTTCCTCAGCAGACGAATTCTGGATGTTCAGATTTCCAATTAGATTTTTCGGTTCAGCTTCGGACCTTGTGGCGAGATCATTGAGATAGTTTCCAAGATCAAGAATAAACTTTGAACCTCACACAACATTCTGTTTATCAGAAGATAATCAAGATTTTTCTCTAATCTTTATCCTGTTTTCAAGTGAATTAAAAAAAATGTAAAACTTAAAAAAGAAATATCTTCTTTGGTCGAACAGGTAACAACTGGTAGACATATGAAGCTGAAGTCACAAGCCAAAAGTTTAAAGTGATTTGGTAGCAATGGAACTTGACCTAAAGCATTTCTTATTTACCGTAGATCCTAGTATCCTGTATCCTTTAACACAACATTATGGGGGAAACTTGGTAAAATGAAGAAATATCCAATTTTTCATCAACATTTAACCTTTGAATTCATACAAACTGGATTTTGGATGAATTGATTCAGTGGAAGGTAAGTAAATCATCCTTGTGAGTTCATGGAGCCAGAAATAGTAACTTCTTCTCCCACATAAGTCAGGCATTTGAACTGTATTTCTATTAAAAAACCAATATGACGGGCTATAAAATGTTCTTACGCTATAGTATCCAGCCATCTTCACCATGTTTGTTTTTCACAATACGAGTATACGCTTACCAGATTATTCCAACCCAGTTATAATGTTAACATGAATCGACCCAAAACAGCCCTGCAGCTGTTTTAAGAAAACCACGCTTAGAAAGGAATTCTCCATACTTGCAGCCACAGCCACTGATGCCTTTTCCAGATGCCTGTCAATGGCAACTCTGCCCAACACAAGCGCCCCGAACATCTGTGAAACTCAGCTCCTCTCTGTGGGTTTGTCACCTCCTCTACTTCCACTCCTCCCTTTCCTTTCCTCCCTGTTTTTGTCTCCAGTCCATCTCCTCGGCTCCAGCCTGTTTCTGCTGCGTTGCATCAACGTCGGGAGCGCGGCAGAAACTTAATAAGTCTCGGTGGATTGCAGATGGTCAGTGCAGTGAGACAAAACAAAGATGTTCCACTTTCACTCTGGTGCTGTTTAATTGCTTATTCAACAGCGTGGAAGTTAATGGGTCTGTTTGTTACACTGCACCATTACACTGGTTCCCACATCAAGTCTGAAGCTGAATGAATACAATAGACTTGCTGTCCAATAAAGGTAATATATTGTCCAGTCCGACCAACCTTGTCCTTGGACAGAGAGAAATAGATCCGAGCTCAAGATTACTAGGGCAAACAGGAGGATGCATGAAGAAAAAAACCTGGAATTAAAGGAGAATGGAAGGAAGGATATATGGAAAGGAGGAAACGACTGAGCTACATCCGTAAACTAAAGAGAAAGATTGGAATTCAACTCAGTTAATACTGGAGAGACTGATAGGCTTCATAGATATTTTTTGTTGTGGTCTAAGGAGTCTAACTTGTCTCAACAACATTCAAAGTACAGTATTAAAGGGTGAATTCAACAGTTTGGGAAATAAGAGGAAACAGCCAGCCTGGTGCTGTCGAATGATAACAAAATCCACCTACCAGCACCTTCAAATCTCGAGAATTAACATTTTATATCTTATCCCCCTGCTTCTAGTCTTTATGCTAAACTAAGCTAAATGTTTCCTGGCTCCATCTTTATATGTGAACAGATTTGTTGTCTAACTACCAGTGAGAAAGCCAATGAGCCTATTTCCCCAAATGTCAAAGTATTCCATTAAATGTGGATTTGTTACTACATTGACACCATTTTGTCAAATATCTCTAATAACAAATCCGAAGAACAATTGATTGCACTACATTATATTACTGTAGGATAAAACTGGGCCTTTGCAGTAGTAAATACAAGGATACAGCGAAAATAAATATAAAGAAAATAAATATAATAACAGGTAAAAAGGGCGACTAGAGCATAAAACAGACACGTATGAAATTAAATGTATGAATAAAAATGTGGGAAACAATGGGATCGTGGCAATAACAAGAGTATCAGTAAAAATTTAACATTGTGAAGCAAAACACTAACAACAGGGGAAATCCATGTCAGCTGTGTGTGGGTGGAGTGACTTTTGTGTTTCATGACTAATAGATGTTCAGTCAACAGGACATTTCAACAGATGCTGCAAAGCCCCTGTAGCACATACATACAGCTCTATTATCTGTGCATAACGCATCTGAATGGCTGAAAAGATGCAGTGTGGGTCTGTACAATATACAGTGTACAACTATATAGGCAACATGTTCACATAAAGCCTGCAGGATCCTCATTTCCTGACTTTATTTTGCTATTTGGGTTTTCTCCTCGTAGATCCTCTGTGTTGTGAGGTCTTTTTTTTTTTGGATTTTCTGCTCATGAGTTTCTGCTGGAGCTTTTTTTTTTTTTTTCCCGTTTTGTGTGCCTCACCATAGCTCCTGGGTTTTATTTACTTCCATTTCCATACCACCTCTCCTAAACCAGGTGTTTATGACTGCATGTAAAAGCACACAGACAGCTGCTATAAATTGATTACATTTGAATACAGCGTTTTTACGCTTTCTCACACTTTGAAATAATATTGTAGGTAGTAAATGACATACTCTCAACCTGTTAGTATAAAATAATGATAGGGTATTTCTTATTAATTAGAACAACATCAAATAAACAAAACTCACTGAACTTTCACGTTAAGTCTAGTCTAGATTTAAAAGCTGAGCTCTTTGGCCTCTTTGGTGTTGTTTCTTCTTGATTTGTGAAAGTTGAGTAACGTAATGGTAACACATGCGACTCATCAGAAAAGGGTTCATGTTGTCTGTGAGGAGCTCAGTTATTCGAGAGGACTTCCTCATCAAGCTGCTGCTCCTCCACACCGAAAAAAGCCAGTTGAAGTGATTCAAGCTGCTAGCGAGGACAATCCCCGACTCGCACTTCAACTCATCTTGTGAGGCTCCTCGGTGAGCTGGGCCGCAAGAATGAGAAAATCTAAAGTAGGAAGAAAAGAAGAGCATGATATTGAAAAAATTCACATTTAATGAACATAGCAAAACAGCAGGAAAGAAAACACCACATGACAAAGAAACACTTAAATAAATAATCCGAAAAATCCATTAAAACTAAGTTGTCATGCTCTGGCCTCCATAAGGAAGTGTGACACTACAGTACTGTGCTCTTCGATATTTATATGAGCTGAACAGGAGGTGCTCTATACAGCAATTCATTAGAACCATAAATGCAGCAACTCATTTAGGCTTTACAACATGATTAAGTTTCTCAGTTAAGACCAACAATGGCCGGCTTGTCCGATGAACAAAAGGAACTAATGTGTTACTGTTAACAGTGCAGGATATTTGTCACTTGATGAATGAGGGAATGTCAGATGAAATATAAAACAGTGAGTCACATGCTGTACATGCATGCTTTTATGTGTGTTTTCGTAAATGCATAAGGCACAGCTTCCTTTCATGTATGTTGTAGCCTGCAGAACATATGCGATGTTCGGCTGTGAGTAGAAGCCAAACTGCCTGTTTGCATGTTTGTGCTGGTGTTCATTTATTGATTTGTTTTCACATAGAAGCAGATCCACCAGGAATGCTGAGTACAGGAGGACAGGAGACTGATGAAGACACGGCATGCAGTAGATCAATTACTTTATATTGATATTTTACTGTATAGTCTGCATACCAGTTTATATATTGTATGTAAACATTGTGCTTAAAACATGCATGTGAATACATTTTTATAATGGGTAGAATAACAGAGGTCATTATGGGGCAAATACGATTATCCATATATCAATGCAACTTACCTTTATACAGTATATATAACCTTTGCTATTACATGGGCATCAGGCTTTTCCCATTACAGACAATTTGACTTGTCTAAAACAAGTGTAACTAATAGCATGACTAATGGCTGCATTCCATTCAGGTGTTTTGTTAACGCTGACTAAATGACTCAGAGGCATTTTTAAGTCTCGGTCACAGAAAGTGGCAAAGTGAACTGCACATGATATTTGGGCTCTCCAGCTCCTCACTCCTGTTAATTTTGTGGTTCACCAGAGTTCACCAGAGTTGAACTTAACATGAAAGATAAGCAAGAATTTACTTTCCCTTGCGAGTTGTTTTAAATGCTGGTGTGACTGAGCCTATAATGTTATTAGTAACACACCTGTGCTTTTCCTAAGTCTAAAGGTCTGCCGTGAGAAAGGCCAACTTCAGAAAGGTGTTTGTATCAAACGTTGTTCCCAATACAAAAAAGTTATTGCAAATGAAGTAGAAAATGTGAGGAGCTTTTCTTTCAATAACCAAACCGAAATAACTAAAAACTCTACTCTGACTGTGAAAAATAAAGTCAAATAAACATACTTTTTGGTGTCTTTTAAAGCTGTTTTTGATGATAGCTGAATGCTAAATTTTGTGGCTCCCATTAATTCCAAAATTAACATTCACCTGTTCTGCTTCATTTTAATCCTGTTAAAGTAGGAATTATTCACTGCAGTTAATCTAGGTCACACACACGATCGGTCTAATATTGTTTTTGTAAGATCAGAATGCAAATCAAAGCCGATCCTGCTGTTCTCAAAGCTTTGCATTGATCTCTGAGATGAATGTGGATGACCCTGATCAGAAAATACACAAACAGGTTACCTGTATCAGTGTGATGAACGTGATGAATAAAACATCACACTGGTGCTTATGCTGACAGTACGTGACGTCTCCCTAAGCAGACCTGGCATTAATCCAGAGTATTTGTGTCACATGAGTCTGTCACCTCTCATAGAAATGAGCAGTTTGCATAAACCAGGAGAGAGGGATGTATTGGAGCGGTTCAACACTCTGCGGTTATGTTATTCCTGTTATAAGAGCTTACAGTAATTTGTTCGCACCTTTAAATTCATACAATCCTCCCTCCACCTCTGCATGTATCCTGTATGGTCACATTTCACACTACAGCAGATGTTTCCTGTTGAACCGTGTGGGAGAAATAAATGTTTCTCTTGGAATATGAGCAACAGATGGTGAGAACAGAACAGGGAAAAAGAAAGGTGTGTTGATAGATAACACTGAATCATGCCGCCACGCAGAGAGAGAGGCGCATTTTTTAGCTGCCTGTCTGATCACATGTCTTTGTTACTTATAAAGGGATCACACACTCTTGCATGAGTGTAAATGTGAAGTTTGTGCGAGGTTGTTCCTAATGAAGGGAGTGGCAACTCAGTGACTCACTGTGACACTAATACTTTATCTTTGAGTATCTTTATATGTATATTATATCTTTATATGACTTTTATTTAATGTCAACCTATGTATATGTATGTGTGTATGTATAAACATACCAACCAGTACCAGTTCTCATTAACCACATACATTACTACATTACTTTATTCATTTTATCACTAATTGTTGTGCATACGACCATACATAAAGTGAAACATAAAAAACTTGAAACTTGAAGTATGATATGTTTAAACATGTTTTTATATTACTTATTGCTTCCTTTCTGGCTGCCATATTTGTGCAACTATGTTACACTCTATATTTGCACCTAATGTTATCCCTCCTGGCTGGTTTAGTATTTCACAGGTGTCTTAGTGAGGAAAAGCTGATTTGTCATTCAATTCAGAACCTTCTTTCTCCCTGTGCAGTAACTTTCTCAGCACCTATGACGTTAAAGTTTCAGTCTTATCTCTCTAAGAAGCATGGTCTACTGATGATAATCTGGGCTACTTAAATCTTCCTTGCTTGAAGATATTCTCCCTTCCCTTAGGAATCAGTGGGATAAAGATGATGTCAGGGTTGCCTGTGGTCTGATAAGGGGGAAGTTTCATTCTGAAATTGGGAGTGTAATCTATGTTTGAGATGAACAGTTGGCGAATCAAGGCAGAGAGCAGATGCTGACCCCGAGCTGCAGGTCAAACAATACAGTCTCTTTCACAAAATGTCATATAAGGTCACATTCAGCCTGATACTCTCCCTATACTGTACATATCCTCTCCACTCCCTTATTTCCTCTGCCCTTCTTTTCATCACCTTTTCTGATGAGCTTTTTATATCTGTACTTTGCATGATTTTCTCTTCCATCCATTTTTATTATCTGGCACACCCACTACACTGTATGTTCTCGTTGATTACTATTCACTACCCCCATCTCAGGCCTCTGTCTCTCTGTTTCTGTCTGTATTTCCCTCTCTTGACCAAACAGTGTTTCTTAATACTGGCTCCACAGTATAGATAGATAGAGTATAGATTTGCTGATTAGAAAATGTGGCCATCCACCATGATGACAGTAAATGTAACACCCTTTAGATGATAAATCATGGTGAGCGGCCTGAGACTGAGCAGCCTTCCTGCTCATGAACACATCATAGAATACAAAGGCAAGAGGTCAGGTCTCACTCTACTCAGCTCGTTGACATAAATAACATTTCAATGGCAAGTCACTTTGTAGAAGTATGTGAACGACTGACCCTGTAGACGATCAGAATGTGACTCAGATGCTAAGCTAGTAAAGGTCTACAGCCCCGCCAGCATCATAGCACATTCATTCTGTGGGGAACACTCTTAGATGTTGCTGTAGATTTAGCAGCACAGTACTGTAAAAACCTACAGTACAATACCATATTTCTTCATTACAGTAAAACATGTTTTTGTCGTTTTGTGTCATTTTTTCTCCTTTATAGTGTCGTTTTTTGTTGTTTTTTGTCGTTTTTATGTTGTTTATAGTGTCGTTTTTGTTGTTTTTTGTCGTTTTTTGTTATTTATAGTGTCGTTTTTGTCGTTTATAGTGTCGTTTCTCTTGTTTTGTGTCTTTTTTTGTCGTTTTTTGTCGTTTTTTGTCGTTTATAGTGTCGTTTTTTTCGTTTTTTGTTGTTGTTTATAGTGTTGTTTTTGTTGTTTATAGTGTCGTTTTTGTTGTTTTTTGTCGTATAGTGTCGTTTTTTGTCTTTTTTTGTTGTTTTTTTGTTGTTTTTTTTCGTTTTTTGTTGTTGTTTTTGTTGTTTATAGTGTCGTTTTTGTTGTTTTTTGTCGTATAGTGTCGTTTTTTGTCGTTTATATTGTCATTTTTGTTGTTTTTTGTCTTTTTTGACAGTTTTTTGTCATTTTTTGTCGTTTATAGTGTCGTTTTTGTTGTTTTTTGTCGTTTTTTGTTTTTTATAGTGTCGTTTTTGTTGTTTTTTCGTTTTTTGTTGTTTATAGTGTCGTTTTTGTTGTTTATAGTGTCGTTTTTTGTCGTTTTTATGTTGTTTATAGTGTTGTTTTTGTTGTTGTTTGTCGTTTTTTGTCATTTGTTGTTATTTATAGTGTCGTTTTTTTCATTTTTTGTTGTTTGTCGTTTTTTGTCATTTGTTGTTATTTATAGTGTCGTTTTTTGTCGTTTTTTTCATTTTTTGTTGTTGTTTATAGTGTTTTTGTTGTTTATAGTGTCGTTTTTGTTGTTTTTTGTCGTATAGTGTCGTTTTTTGTTGTTTATAGTGTCGTTTTTGTTGTTTTTTTGTCGTTTTTTGTCGTTTTTTGTTGTTGTTTATAGTGTTGTTTTTGTTGTTTATAGTGTCGTTTTTGTTGTTTTTTGTCGTATAGTGTCGTTTTTTGTCGTTTATATTGTCATTTTTGTTGTTTTTTGTCTTTTTTTGACGGTTTTTTAGTTTATTTGTTTTTTATAGTGTCGTTTTTGTTGTTTATAGTGTCGTTTTTGTTGTTTTTTTGTCGTTTTTTGTCGTTTATAGTGTCGTTTTTGTTGTTTTTTTGTCGTTTTTGTTGTTTTTTGTTGTTTTTTTGTCGTTTTTTATCATTTTTTGTCGTTAATAGTGTCGTTTTTGTTGTTTTTTGTCGTTTTTTGTCTTTTTTGTTGTTTATAGTGTCGTTTTTTGTTGTTTATAGTGTCGTTTTTTGTTGTTTTTTGTCGTTTTTAGTTGTTTATAGTGTCATTTTTGTTGTTTTTTTGTCGTTTTTTGTTGTTTATACTGTCGTTCTTTTTGTTTTTTGTCGTTTTTTGACGTTTTTTGTTGTTTATAGTGTTGTTTTTGTTGTTTTTTGTCGTTAATAGTGTCGTTTTTGTTGTTTTTTGTCGTTTATAGTGTCGTTTTTGTTGTTTTTTGTCGTCTTTTGTCTTTTTTTGTTGTGTAAACTGTCGTTTTTGTCGTTTATAGCGTAGTTTTTGTTGTTTTTTGTTGTTTTTTGTCGTTTTTTGTTGTTTATGGTGTCGTTTTTGTTGTTTTTTGTTGTTTTTTGTCGTTAATAGTGTCGTTTTTGTTGTTTTTTGTCGTTTTTTGTCATTTTTTGTTACTTATAGTGTCGTTTTTGTCGTTTATAGCGTCGTTTATAGCGTCGTTTTATGTTGTTTTTTGTTGGTTTTTGTCGTTTTTTGTCGTTTTTTGTCATTTTTCTTTGTTTATAGTGTCGTTTTTGTTTTTTTCTTGTTTTTTGTCGTTTTTTTGTCGTTTATACTGTCGTTTTTGTTGTTTTTTGTCGTTTTTTGTCATTTATAGTGTCGTTTTTGTTGTTTTTTGTCATTTTTTGTCGTTTTTTTGTTGTTTATAGTGTCGTTTTTGTTGTTTTTTGTCGTTTATACTGTCATTTTTGTTGTTTTTTGTCGTTTTTTGTCGTTTTTTGTCATTTTTTGTTGTTTATAGTGTCGTTTTTGTTTGTTTTTTGTCATTTTTTGTTGTTTATAGTGTCGTTTTTGTTGTTTTTTTGTTGTTTTTTGTCGTTTGTTGTCGTTTATACTGTCGTTTTTGTTGTTTTTTGTCGTTTTATTGTTGTTTATAGTGTCGTTTTTGTTGTTTTTTGTTGTTTTTTGTCGTTTTCTGTCGTTAATAGTGTCGTTTTTGTAGTTTTTAGTCGTTTTTTGTCATTTTTTGTTGTTTATAGTGTCGTTTTTGTTGTTTTTTGTTGTTTGTAGTGTCGTTTTTGTTGGTTTTTTATCGTTTTTTGTCATTTTTTGTTCTTTATAGTGTCGTTTTTTGTCGTTTATAGTGTCGTTTTTGTTGTTTTTTGTCATTTTTTGTTACTTATAGTGTCGTTTTTGTCGTTTATAGCATCGTTTTTGTTGTTTATTGTTGTTTTTTGTCGTTTTTTGTTTATAGTGTCGTTTTTTGTCATTTTTTTGTCATTTATAGTGTCTTTTTTTGTTTTTTGTCGTTTTTTGTCGTTAATAGTGTCGTTTTTGTTGTTTTTTGTCGTTTTTTGTTGTTTATAGTGTCGTTTTTGTTGTTTTTTGTTGTTTTTTGTCGTTTTTTGTTGTTTATAGTGTCGTTTTTGTTGTTTTCTGTTGTTTTTTTGTTGTTTTTTGTCGTTTTTTGTCGTTAATAGTGTCGTTTTTGTTGTTTTTTGTTGTTTTTTGTCGTTTTTTGTCGTTTTTTGTTGTTTATAGTGTCGTTTTTGTTGTTTTTTGGTGTTTTTTTGTCGTTTTTTGTCGTTTTTTGTCTTTTACACTGTCGTTTTTGTTGTTTTTTGGCGTTTTTTGTCATTTTTTGTTACTTATAGTTTCGTTTTTGTCGTTTTTGTCGTTTAAAGCGTTGTTTTTGTTGTTTTTTGGCGTTTTTTTGTCGTTTTTTTGTCATTTTTTGTTGTTTATAGTGTCATTTTTGTTGTTTTTGTGTCGTTTTTTGTCGTTTTTTGTCGTTTTTTGTCTTTTACACTGTCGTTTTTGTTGTTTTTTGGCCTTTTTTTGTCATTTTTTGTTACTTATAGTTTCGTTTTTGTCGTTTTTGTCGTTTAAAGCGTTGTTTTTGTTGTTTTTTGTCGTTTTTTTGTCGTTTTTTGTCATTTTTTGTTGTTTATAGTGTCATTTTTGTTGTTTTTGTGTCGTTTTTTGTCATTTATAGTGTCGTTTTTATTGTTTTTTGACGTTTTTTGTCGTTTTTTGTTGTTTATAGTGTCGTTTTCGTTGTTTTTTTCGTTTTTTTGTCGTTTTATGTCGTTTTTTTTTGTTTTGTGTCGTTTTTGTTGTTTTTTATCGTCTTTTGTCATTTTTTTCTTGTTTATAGTGTCGTTTTTTGTTTTTTTGTCGTTTTTTCTTGTTTATAGTGTCGTTTTTGTTGTTTTTTGTCGTTCATAGTGTTGTTTTTGTTGTTTTTTGTCATTTTTTGTTGTTTATAGTGTCGTTTTTAGTAATATATCAATATTAATATAACAGGGGATGTTACAGTACAATAAAATAAAATACAGTATAAATGGGAAAAATTACAAAATACAGCACATATACAGTAAAATACAGTTTTGTAGTAATACAGCATTGTTCTATATACTGTAAATTGCATTACAGTACAATTACAATAGTTTATTGTAAATTGAAATACACCAACTTCCTGGCAACTGTGCTTCTAGTAACTTCCTGTAAATATATGAGGAAATTGCTTACAGTGCATCCAGTAGTTGCCGGAACATTTCACTCAAAATCACAAATGTGAGCCTCATGGTGGCACTACAGGAAAAGTCAGCGGCTCATCAGAGTCATAAACATTCATCCTCTGGAGATCATGAACGTCTACAGAAAATTTCATGGTAATCCACTGTTGTTGACATATTTCAGTCTGGAGTGGTGATGGTGGTACATATTTTCAGCCTAACAAAGTGCTTCGGCTCAGCTTTCTGCTTCCTCGTTTTGAGAGTTCACACCGCAGCCAACTTCCTCTTTTCAAATTGCATTGTTTCGCTCCATGTGGGTTTGCTTGTACTGAAACTGAAGGCTTGTGACCAACTTGTTCGCTATCTTTGTGATTAAGTGCATAATGTGCTGAACTGCCTCTTTAGACATCCTTTATCAAATGTTTGCTTGCGTTGGTGTTTTGTCTGTTAACCTTTGTTTGCATCAGCTTCAATCTAACTGCTTTTTACAATCAGAACGATTTAGTAATCTGCTTGAAGCTATTACTGTAAGTATGATAAGGAGTAAAAACACACCTCATTCCTACATGTTATCATCATTTATTTAAAAAAAACTAACAGATAAGAGAGTGTTGTTGTGAGTAGGAGACAAAATAATTGATAATTATTTAGGCGGACGAGGACATCAAGCTGGTGTGGGATTCTCATATCTGAGTATGTGAAACGCAAAGAAGCAAATGATGAAAGCAGGTGATCGCAGTGGCTCTTTGTCAGAACTTGACAGAGGATTTGACTCATCTACTTGCCAGTAATAAACTAAATAAAAATGCCTAAATAGAGTCACTGGAATATTGGTGTCTGCATAGATTTGTCACAATCAGTGTGACTTGTGCTTTGTGTGTGTGTGGTGACTGAAGCTGTGATAATATCACAGATACAGGAAGTGGTAGGGCAATCTGGGGAAGATGGTTTCCTGTTGTGGTTTCTCACTTTTGCTGTTGATTTCAACAAGAGTTCAGCAAAAACTCACACATCCTCTCACCAAGAAGCAGAAGATCCTGAAAAAGTCCTTAAAGTACTTATGTGATACAGAAGTATTAGTAATACAGAAGTAATAAATGTACTTATTGGATTGTTAGTGCTCGTTCTCATATATTATTATATACGAAATAATTACATTGTTACTACTAATGCATCAATGTCTCACTCGCATTTTCCTCTTGTGGCAGTTTGAGGTGCAGCTAATTTGAACTATTTACAGTTAGGTAGTTTAATCCAGTGGTTCCCAACCTACGGGTCAGGTCACAAGATAAATCTTCAGAAGTTTTATTTTTTGGGGGGGCTTTTTGTGAAATATTAGAGTCTTACCTCTTTGGGCCTTGATCAGTTATTTTAATGTAACCATCTGAGAAGTTTAAAAAACCACACAGTGCTTTTTTGTAAGGGATCACAAGCCAAAAATGCTTTGGAAACTTATTTCATAAGCTTTGTAAGATAATATTTTATCTTTATCTGAAAATATTACCCTGTACAGTATAGTAACTACAGCTGTCAGATAAATGAAGTGGAGTCAAAAGCACAATATTTGCCTTTGAGATGTAGAAGAATAGACGTATAAAGCAGAAATCAAAGTACTTTCCACCATTTCTTCTCACAAATAAACTTCATTGTTCAGTTTCTGTTTAAAGAAATGAATTGCATTTGAAATAAATTTGAAGGTGAATTTAGATTTATATCAGTTTATTTGTTGTTGCTTACTTTTATCTTTAACCCACTGTGTACAGTTTGATCAGCTGCTCTGATGAAAGTCTAGTTCTCCTTCATTACTTTAAACATGATGTCAGCGCAGCACTCACACCCACAAATTCGGGCACAGTGACTAATGTGTTTATAAGAAGTGAGGGCTAGTATTGTACACCCGGTCTGAGAGAGGAGGAGGGAGGACATGACTAACCACACCGCTGTATCACAGCTATTTTGGTAGATGCTGATCTCTACCATATTCCTGACATTTCACATGTCTCTGCCTGATATTTGGTGACCTTTCAGAGTCACAGACAGTTCTGTGTTAATAAAGAGCCGGTGTTTACATAGATGGAGCACTCTGCTGCTCATTACACACACACACACACACAGAAAGGAAACCAGCATTTCTTGATTATGTTATAGTGTGTCCACAGGAAGGACACACGTCATCAGTTACGTAGAACTGTAGACAATGGCTCATCCATCCTATCCCATACGAGTGTTTGTACTGAGGTAAGCCTTAAAAAGTAGTTCAAAATAACTGTAATATAGTTTGAGATTTTGCTTTATTTTTCTTGAAAATTAATTTTCTGAAGTTGACAAATAAAAAATAAAAATAATTTGTATCATGAAAATCGAAACTTTATTGAGTGATTTTTAGTTGATTTGTATTGGTCAACAGTTACCCCATTCATTTTTAAGAAACAAATAAAGATAGTATAGGTTAAAAAATGATGATGATAATCTTTTTGCAGTGTTTGAGTGTGAGAGACTGTGTGTGTGTTTGTGAGTGTGTGTTTGTGTGTGTGTGTGTGTGTGTGAGTGTGTGTGTGTGTGTGTGTGTTTGTGAGTGTGTGTGTGTGTGTGTCTGTGTGTGTGTGTGTGTGTGTGTTTGTGAGTGTGTGTGTGTGTGTGTGTGTGTGTGTGAGTGAGTGTGTGTTTGTGAGTGTGTGTGGTTGGACACAGGGACTTGGCAGTGCTGTGTGACATTCAGCACCTGCTGGTTAGGACTGAACTAAGAGACAACATGACAACAGAAAACACAAAGAATGCTCCTCTCCCACTGTTAGAGGAGGAAACATTTCTGATAGATAATCGAGGGAAGTTCAGTTATCTTGGGGCTGACAACTGCAGTGTTGTATGTAAAATTAAATGTTCCTTCACCTTAAATCAATGATATGTATTATACAGTAAGAAGTTAGCACCTAAAAAGAGGAATAAACTGTAAATTGCACAATTCCAGACCAAGTTAGTGCGCCCTGCCTTTTCTTTTTTGGTTTTCTGAATACTATGGAAGTGTGTTATATGTATGTTATGTTATTTACAACATAATCGGATCAGATCTGCATGTCAACCTATTAACATACAATAATTTATAATAATTATTCCGTACAAAAAAACATAACAAATGATTGTTTGTTGACTGTTTGTGGACAGTAATTGTTATATATATTTTAATTTTTCTGTAGTCTTTCAATGCTTTATTTATTTTTTATTAAATGTAATTCTGTTTATCATGCCCTGTTTTTTTTTAAGCTTTTAGTTTCCTACCTTTCCTCCACAAACTTTTTCTCACTTTAAATTCATCTAAATAAAGGTAGATAAAAGTGTGTTTTATTTATGTGCAATTCTTTGTGTAAATTAGTTGTATTTTTAATGTGCAAGCAAATAAATAAGAACAAGGAATAAATTAATAAACACATGAATACACTGTGGGAACAAACTCTCGGTCAGATGTGGAGATAATAAATAAAAAGCAGCGTCATGAATCACAAGTTACTGGACCTCAAACGGTTAACAGTGTTGCGCGTGCACGGGACCTCCATCCAGGGAGCAGCGGGAGCGCGCAGAGCGGCACCGGGGACGCGGGGCAGGAGCGGCGCAGACAGCAGGTCGGTCGCTCGGTCGGTCGGTCGGTGAGCAGAGACGCGCTCCGTGCAGACCTGAACCTCCCTGTGGTTTCCGAGGCGGCGGGGTTTTTTTTTTTCTCTCCCCCCCTCCCTTCCCTCTCTCTCCCCCCCCTCCCTCCCCGGTGGACTTAACGTTAACGGGAGGGTTTTTTTCATCCAGCAGCAGAGGCGGACGGAGAGGCTCAGACAGGCGGTCCACCATGTCGGGCAGCAGGGAGGAGGAGAGGAGGAAACTGGCCGACATCATCAACCACTGGAACGCCAACCGGCTCGACCTGTTCGAGATCAGCCGGCCCACGGAGGTAAGGAGTCCCCACCCCCGGGCCGAGCAGCAGGAGAGGCCGCGGCTCCGCACGGGGCCTCTCCCGGGTGGTGGTGGTGGTTTTGGATGATGTGGGGGGGGGGAAGAACCGTAACGTTTGGCTCGGATACGGTGAAAGCCGAGCCGAGCGGCGGCGGGCGGCGTGGTTCAGCCGGGTAACTCGGTGGTAAGTCCCCGTACGTGCCGGGAGAGAATGAGTGCCAAACTCCATTGAAAAATCAGGTGATTTACTACGTCGTGATACACACACACTAAACAACACGGGGCCTTTTTAACATTACATTCATCTTTGAGCTTTTATGACGACTAAACGTGTAAATTAAATATTAATCCACAGATCCGCACTGTGTTTAGGTTAAATACTTTTTATTCTTAAAGAAATATTTCACACTAACGTAACGTGAGCTAGCCGCTAGCTGCCCGCCCACAGCTAACGTTGGATAGAAAGAATAATTTAAAAGTTAAAAGTTTACAAAACCAGTGAGTGCTTTCTGCTTAATAAATACGCCGAATTTAAAGTGAATACGAACAATTTATGTATATAATCTTGGGGTAAACGTGTACCCGTGCGATAAGGGAGGACACCCTGAATTGCCAGATTTTTGAATGGGGTTTGGCGTGTTGTTATCTCTTAGATACCAGAGGGGAACGGCACGGATCGGGTCTGGTTAGCCGGTTAGCACGCATGTTACCTGTGGATCTAACGTGAACCCGGCTGTTTGATTTAAACAGATGAAAACTGACGTGCCTAATCTGTAGCACCCCCCCCCCCCCCCCCCCCTGCACAACACACGCACCTGCTATTTAAACGAGAAAAAACCCAAAGTTGTACTATATGCAGCCCTGCCTGTGTTAGCTGTGTGTGTGTGTGTGTGTGTGTGTGTGTGTGTGTGTGTGTGTGGTGAAGCGGGCTTGCAGCAGTTGCCTGCAATGGCTGACAAACCCAGTCTGAGGTGGTTTTGATACGCAGGGCAAATAGATGAAAGCTTAACGTATTAGCAACAGGCTGGGTGTAAATGCTCGGACCAGGTAGGGCGCTCAGAGCCCGGAGGCCCCCAGCCTGCAGACCACAACACGCACGCCGTGCATTGTCCCCACTCCAGCCTGCACGATGCCAGCTGCTTGTTTGACCAGCGATAATTTGACCCCGCAACGTATTGAGGAGCAGTGCTGTGATTAAGTCGCCCCGTCTGGACTGGTTGTGGTTGTTTACGGACAACATGGCAGGATAAGAAACTCCTCCCTGCATGCTTCAGTTAACCAGAGAGCAGAGAGGGCTGGGTGATGGTCCTTAAAGAGTTAGTCAATATCCATTTAACCTTACCCTCTAACTGGTGCATCTCATGCCTAAGTGGTTTTGATTTATAGCTGTGACTTTGGTTGCGTCAGCTGCAGTGTTTTTAGGCGGGCAGCCCACCCCCACCTCTCCTTGGACAAGGGTGTAGGGGGGCCACGGGGTCCCTTCTCGTCTTCTTGAGCCGATTAATTTATCAGGATTGAAGCTGGCCAGCCGTCGGCCGGGGTTGCGTACCGCACACACACGCACACACACAACCTCTCCATTCTGTGAGGATTGATTAACCCAGTCCACAAGTTCTCTCGGCTGTAATTCTCTCACTGTACAAGAAGCATCGCTTCGGCGTGGCCGCTGAAGACAGCTCGGTTTAGTCCAGTACAACATGATTAAATGTAAGCAGATGCATGGCCTTCCATGCCACGCCACACCCTCCCCATATGTCAGCTGGTAGAGCCCCCAAGCTGCACAAGTGTCCTTCACACTGTCTGGACTGCTCCTGAGTGGAGCTGTGCATGAAATATTCTGCGTTTGTATTAAAACTTCACAGTACGATCTGTGATTGCCACTGATTTTAGATGTGATTTACCACACACAATCAGAAAATCTGATAATTGACGATTTTTGATTTACGAATTTCAGACCAAACTGCCGCTGAGAGCGGTGAGATCATTTGTGTGATTAGATTAGTCATGGATGGCTGATTAGTCTGGAGCAAAGGTCCTCAAACTTTTTAATCTCACAACCCAAACTAAATAAATCCTGCTGTGAGGCTCATTATAACATAACAGGTACTCCTGTCACGTGGGAACTCGCAGTAGGCAGAGATGTGGGGTTTATTTTTGCAGAATTCAATAAAGACCAGGCTTGAAAGATGTAGCACAAATAGATGTACTGGAATTCGGATGCAGTCACACCAACAGTTTGTTTTATTTAGATAAAGAGATTGTGGGAAAGTTTACTTTGCTTCACTTTGTCTATGTCCAAAAGGAGGGGCAGAAAAGAGTATTAGAGTATAAGAGATAATTCAGCATTTCATTCCCTCACCCAGGCCAGACCACTGCCGTTCACAGTATGGTTGCATTGAACGACTGTTACATGTCACATAAAAATGATCGTCTCAGTCCTGTTTGAAGAGAAGCGCTGTGCTTTTTTAGGATTGTGAGCACAGTCTGCAGCATCTGCAGGAATTCTCCCCGAAACACAAGGTTTCATATGTATAAGACTTTGAATGTTGACAGCTGATATCCAGCAGATCCTTGTGCTTGGAAGGTTGTGTATAAGGGAAAAGTTGTTGTCAAGATTGTCCTCAGAATAACTTATAGAGCGCAGTAGATCCAAAGCGACATTTCAGGAACCAATGGGCAGAATAGAAAAGCAAGTTTCTGAGGGAAATCGTTTCTCTCTTTTATAACTTTGGAGCCAGCTCTCGATACCCAACCCTACACGTGAGCTTGTTTATTAAATTCACAAGTTCTGGTACACTGGCAGCATTAATATAAACAAGCCATAAACAAAAGTGTTGGGTCCACACATCCAAAGCATTATCATACATACTGACACACATTGTACAGGACAAGCAGACCTTGTATACAGTGCAAGGGACTGGGCAAGATAAATGATAGAGAGTAGATGATTCATATCACCTTACAAATGTACTTTCAGCATTCACTCACTGTGCACTCATGGATACCGCATGTGTCCAGCGATACAATGAGGCATAAGGAAGTGGCTGTGACGATGTTGTAATTAGCAGGTAGTGCTATTTAAGCCAGTAATTACATGTAACATTGGCGTTAAGCAGGCAGGGCTGATTTATATTTAGTTGACATTTTCCTTGGCAGGGGCAGTTTGGTGTTGTAGTTAAATGATGAAATCACTGCCTGTAAGTGTGATTTGACTTGGATAAGTGCTGAACCCTGTAAACCTGGCTGCATCTCTTATCAGGAGAAGGTTTGACTTAGGCAAGAGTCGAATCCGCTGAACTGTACCTATTTTTTATTTGCGTGATGCAGGTAAGACAGTTTTAAAGCTCCTCCACAAGTCAGGAGTGCCAACCTAGAGAATTTATTCACTTTTTTCCCTGAGCAACTCAAGAGAGGCTTATGGTTTAAAACGGGAGCAGCAGATTGTTTTGTCTGTCCTGTTCTCGACTGATCCTCCCTGGAACAAGGCCTTCTTCACAACCACATCAACTCCACCTTCCCTTTCCCTTCCCCTTTTATATTCCCATTCCTTTTATCAAATCTTCTCACCTGAACAGACCCAAACATCTTGTCTTTAAATGCACACTGTCCTGATATATTTCCTTAACTGTATGCTTATTTATAGATTCACGAGCTGTTTTCTGTTTTTATTACTTTGGTCTGGTTTAGCAGCTTTAACTTAGTCTTAAAATGTCTTGACTTTGTCTCACTGAAACCTGCAGATGACATAGCAATTACAGTGAAAGCGAGAGTTGCCTGTTACTGCACGGTGTGACAAAATGACACAAGGCACAGCTGAGAGCGAAGTGTAACAGCTCATGTAACCTCCGTGCACATGACTGTGCCACACAACAGGCTGAACAGGCGTGGAGGAAGATCATACATACCTTTGGCCTTAGTTTAATGGACTATCCCTACACTGGAAAGGTTAAATTGAATAGAAAATTCAGGAAAGCTGCTTTGGCAGGTTGTAGTTTTAGCAGCAGAACCAAACATGGTGGAAAACTGTAGGGTTAAAAATACAATCAGCATGTCCTAAAATAGCTCTCAATATATTCCTCAGCTCCATAATGTAAGGTATAGCTCTATAGAATGACAGTGTGTTGATGTGTCATTTCCAGTTTAGCATCCTTGCTGTGGCACAGAGGTGGAGGGGGAAAGGCTGCGAAACAGGGGTGGTTTGTACCATTTGCAGGAGACTAAAGGGTGCAGGTTTATGGCAAGAGTCACCACACATCTGGTCAATGGTTTCCTCACAGCTTAACTGAAAAAATAAAACTTACCCTGCACAGTAGTGCAGCAGTAGTGTATTTTGCTTTTGCTTTTGCTCTGTAAATCAGTAGGATGACAGATGATGAAAGGAATTATTTGTTTTCATACAGCAACACGTCTTAACTTAAGGTCTCTGTGCACTTAAGTGGCTCCTTTCTAACCGTTGTTACAAAATGACTTAGCACTGATTGGCTGAATCTTAAGGTGAAAGGAATTTACTAGGAGGAAGCTCATATCCACCTTCTTTCCTATGGGACGTGAATGCAGTATGTAAGCAGACTCGCCGTGACATCAGCGGCCACTCCCTCCTTTTCCCACAGGAAACAGGAAGCCGACAGGAAGTGTGTGTTGTGTGTAGATAGTGGGTTTCCTGTGGTCTAGGTGGAATGACTGGGTTGTTTTCAGAGTGATGCATGGTCAGATTTTATTTTATTTTATCAGCTATTCCAGATTCTAGTCCTCCAGAATAACTCTTTTCAACAGTGGCACCAATATTATTGTTAATATACTAAGACCGCTATGTTTTGGTGAAGTAACACATGTCATGTCAGATTTTGACATTATTGATTTATTTTTTTGTTCTTGTTTTGGTTTATTGACATTGCCCATAGATTATTATCTTTAGCTTTACTGGATGGGCCCTAAAATCTTAACTACCCTGCCTCTTCCCAGGTATCAGTTTTCTATGTTCAGTTGTGGTCCCTTTGATTGGTTGTAAGTCTTTTAAAGTATGATTATATTCTGTCTAATCCAGAAAATTTAGTAGTTGGCTAACCAAGATTCTCCAGCATATTGATGCAAAAGTAATTTAATATTAATATAAAGCTGACCTGCACATTGATTTGCAACATTTCCCTCAAGGGCAAGGGGATAGATACCTCAGTTTAAACACTATGGCAAAATCTTTGAGTGGATTGATTCATTTTTGGTCTATTACATGTCAGAAAATAGTGACAAATGCCCATCTCAATTTCCTAGAGCTCAAGAGAACATCTTTAAATGTCTTATTTTGTCCGACCAATAGTACAAAACCCAAAGATATTCAGTTAACTATAATATAACAAGAAACAGCAGCAACATTTTGAAACGCTGAAACCATTAAATATTTGGAATTTTTCCATCAAAATGACTAGATCTTTCTTTCTGTCTATTGACTAATCCGTTAATTGACTTTAATTTGCTTTAATTTACAGTATATTGTCTCATGTCATTGCATTCACCCACATTCTTACCTATCAACTGTTCTCCTACCCGCCGGTATGTGTGCACAGGTACAAAGATAATATTTATTTAATATGCTAAGAAATAAAGTACCATATTGTGCAGTTAAGTGATTCAGATGAAAGGTGAGTGTGCTGGGAATTTTGCTCTTGTCTGTCTTGTGTGTCTGACTTTGACGGAAAGGGCAGTGTCAGCCTGCTGTGTACCTGTTTTCTGTAGCAGCTGGCGATAGTAGCAGCATGTTTGGCAGCAGCACAGTCGGCCTGGTTAACAGATTTGCTGGCCTCAGCCACAACTACAATACCATGAGGGCTCACACACACTCACACACACACACACACACACACACACACACACACACACACACACACACTCACACAGTGGCTGACTGCTCCGTGCATTTATCTTTGTTTGCATTGTCCGTCTGTGTGTTCGTCGGCCATGCCCTCCCTCCCTCCCTCCCTCTTTCTGTCTCTCTCCTATCATGTCATGTGGCCACTAGCTGGCTGCGTCACCATGGTAACGCTGTAGCTGTGATGAGGACGGATGACAGGAGCTCAGCACAAGAGGCCTCACACACACACACACACACACACACACACACACACACACACACACACCGTAGTACTCTGCAGTCATGATGAAGGTTATGGTTGAAGGTATTCTTAATACAAGTCAAAGAGGCCATCATGAGTTTGCATCACACTTGGATTTATTGTGATGCAGCTCTGAAGTGAACAGGATTCAGTAATCTGCTCATTTTGCTGCACCCGGAGTAGCAGGTGGGTGGGTTGACTGTGCCAGCTAAAGGCTAAATTATGCATCTTCATCTAAGGTGTTGCAGTTCCTAAATGTGGTAGGATGCCACTAAAGCCAGGGCCCCATTCACAGCTGTCATTTCAAGTGTCCAGATAAAAAACACATGCAATTTAAGGCCCTTACATTTATGCTTTGTATGCCTGACTGCAGTCCCTCTTGGTTTTCCCAGGCTACATGCAAATTTGTGTCCGCCTTTCTCCAGTCTGCTCGGAAGTTCTTTGGTAACCCTAACGCCTGAACAACACGTCCATAAACCAACACAGATCATTCAGCTTGAACTGATCAGCAATCAGATAAACGGTAAAGCGTATTACGCCTTCTGTATTATTGTTAGTGTGAAAATAGCTATTTCCTCTTACCTCTTTTCTCTTTAATGAGACAGGGAGAAAGATTGCTAATTATAGGGTCACATTATCACAAAAAAAGACCCCATGAGTGCCTATTACCACAGATTGCTGACTGATGTAGTTCCGCTTGGGAGGAATAAAGATTGCGTTTGCATCTTGGAGAGACAGATGCATTCACACCTTTTTCAACATCTTGCCAGAACGTGTCTCAAACCACAACCCGAGGTGCCATCTATGACTAAGTGCAAATGGCGTCTAACATGAACCTCCTAAAGCTGCGGCTTTGTGGAGACCACAAACACAGCAATTAGTCTGCTCGTGCTGCTTTGTTTTCCTGGTTTGCTGGTAGTTTTTTCACAGAGAAGACAACAGGGAACATAACCTCTGGGCCGACTGATGAACGTTAGAAAAGGTGCATGAAGAACTTATTGTGAGAAAAAGGCTGAGGTGCCAAGTAGGATGTTAACGGAAAGGAGCATGACGCCTTATCGGCACTCTGGGTAAATGTAAACACACAGTGGCAGCTCATATCACTTGCAGTGATGTGACGATTTCCCTCTTTTATACTTCTACTATTCGTAATCATTGTAGTCCTCCTGCCCTTTGGAATTAACTGCTTGTGTTTTATTGCAGTGCTTTGCTCTTCTAGCCAGGAATCAGCTCAGTGCTCTTGGGAGGACAGGACAGGTGTTTATTTTGTTCATTCTAGTGGTTTATTCGGTCTGTGTTTTAATTCTAGCTGCCATTAAAAGTGTGTTCACTCTTAGTTTGACCTTCCATACACCCGGCTGCTCGGGTCCTAGTTTTTCTCGTGGCTGCAGTTCCAGCCTCCTCCTGCTCCTAACACTCTGTAGACTTGAAGTAATTGTAGCTCTGCATGTGTTCTTGAGAGCCCGTGTCCACCTGCGTCGTCCCTGTTGCTGTACACATCTGCCAAGTGTCTGCCTATCAGCCCAACCAGTTGAAGCTTTAAGTGTGTTGTGTGTCACTTTTCATGGCCAAAGTGTGTGTGTGTGTGTGAGAGTAATCGCTCCACAGCGGTTCATTACGAAGCGGGGCAAAAGATCACGACCACAAGTCTTATAGCGTGTCCAGCAGAGTTATGGCCTATCGCTACCACACACACGTACGAGTACACACATAGATACACACTTAAATACACTTAAAGACTGACAGGATTGGACCTTGCAGCTCATTCCCATCAGCCAGCCACTGCTAAGTCATGTTGAATTCAGTTCTCTGATGAGATCTGTAGTGTTTCTCACTGCTTGGGTGTTTTGCGGGTTAAACATTAAGTCGGCTGTAATTTCGCTGCTTGCAACTTGTCATATTCACTCAGCCTGGACTAGTGCTGTGGTTCACTTTATTCTGACAGTTTCCTCCAGTTTGACAGCCCGGATGAGGCAGCGGTGCTGTTCTTTATTCATAAATTTGCAGTTTTGAAATCATGATCCACTTTATGGTTCTGCTGTTGAGTGCTGTCTCCCTGTACCGGCTGTAATTAATGCAGCTGGCCTCGCTCTATTGGCTGCTGCCTGTTACAAAGAAGGATGGGGTCACACTGGACAGCCAGGATATTTATCACCGCTGTTTATTTTCAGCATGTTAGGAAATCCACTTCAGCCTCCGGTAGAGTGATTTTGGCTGTATGTAGGTTATGGATGAAAAATCAAGTGGATGGAAAGGTTAGTAAGTGGGATAACAACAGAGATGGATACATTTATTAAATATGTTAATCTCTATGGGAAATGTGTATATTCAACATGATTTTACTATATAAATTGATAAACTTGTTTAAGAATTATTAGGAAAATGATTCATACTTTCATACAGCCTTTGGTGAAGTATCTTTACTGAAGCACTGAGGTCTCCGCTTCCAGGTATAAAGTGATGAGGCTTGTTTTAGTTTAAAAGCAGTAGCAGCGAGGGCTATTATAAAGGAAAATGTACAAGTAATTATAGGTAGTTTTCATTTTTCAGCATGTGCCATCAAGCCCAACATTTGCTACCTTAGTTACTTTGTGTTTTAAAGACAGAAACCAGAGAAAACAACACAAGATTTAGATGTCAGCTAATGCAGAACAGCAACTGAAGCATATCCCAAACACAAATTTAAACGGTCCTGAAAAACCTTTAAAATTGTTTTCCAGTGCAATTATCTGAGCTTAAGGCTTTAAGTGTAAGGTTTCTCAGTGCAGAGCTTTCAATGAGAAGTCATCCCAGCTACAGAGGCCTACATTGCACAGTTTTTATTTACACATTTGTTTAGGTTGCGAAATGTATCAGATAATTGATTCTTACCTTAATTTACAGGTTCTTTAAGCCTTAAATTAAACTTGGTCAATCTTGCAGAAACCTTGCTCCACTTTGGAGGCAGTTAATTTTCCTAGATGGGCCGCCGAAGTCTGATCAATATATGTAAAGTGCTCCTTTAAAGAAGCCTTCCTAAGCAGTCCAGAATAACACATCAGCATGGTCTCTATGTGGGTGTGTGCAGGAGGACTTTGTGTGGATCCAACTGGGTAATATGTCATAGTTTTCAGGGTTCCTACCGGTCATGGAATTCCTGGAATGCAAATGGAGTTTTGATTAGTGAATTCCAGACAAAGAAGGTCAGGTAACTGGAGAGATTCTCTGTGGAAATTGGGGAACGTCGGGGGGAATTTTACAACCTGAAATAAATGTATTTTTCAGCCTTTAGTGAGACTTGGGTGGAGTCCAGACGTTTCAGAAAAGAAAGAGGAATTGGAAAAGTCATGGAAGAGTCATGGATTTTACACTAGGGCCACAGCGGGAGTTCCTCTCTCCATTGGAAGCACAAGTTGGGAAGCACCTGTGGTTTAAAATCTCTCTCTCTTTTTGCTCCCTCCCTCTCTCTGTTAAACACACATTCCTTCTCTGTGATTTGGCCTCTCTCTTATCTATCTTTTCTCTCTTTCCTCTTGTTCTAAAACAAGCAGTGTATTGTGTGTGCTCAGCAGAGCAGCCCGCCCTAAAAGCTGTGTGTGTGTGTGTGTGTGTGTGTGTGTGTGTGTGTGTGTGTGTGTGTGTGTGTGTGTGTGTGTGTCCCAGCCAGCCTGTCAGACCGTGTTAATCCCTTCAGAGGCCCGGCTCACCTCCTCCCCGCCTTTCCTCTTTTCCTCGCTCTCTCCTCCGGCCTCCATTGGTTCGTGTTGCCCTCTCAGGGCAGCTGATATGCTCTCCTACCTGTCAGTCAGAGACCGCTTGCTTCCCTGCGGGCCAATCACACGGGAGGTAACCCCCCGTTGACCTCACAGGATCAGACAGCAATCAGGGACCAATGACTATAAGTGTTTAGCACCGCTCGCTACCAGCTCCCATGGTGCTTTGCAGCAGATCAATGTCTAAATCGTAACCCACAAGGAGGGACGTTACTGGGGAGTAAAACCTATTGTTTGCCACATGTTGGCAGTTTACATGTGGTCAGAGGGAAGTGGCAGTACGGCTGCAAACAAAATATAGAGAGAGATACGCTGTTTTAAAAAATGAATGTATGTGATGCCCTGTATGTTCAGATCAGATTTTAACAAACTTTATGGTGAGTAATGTATCATCTGACCTCAGTGTGTCTGAACTGAAATCACATGCCACCCTCATGAATGGTGCTGACCCAATGTTTCCCAAACAGGTAGTGTGGTCGAGGCCAGCGTGGGACACGGGGTTTCATTATGATATCTGGCTGGTGAAACTGCCTTAGCGTGGGATATTATTTGATTTAGTTAAACTTAATTACTATATAACAATCTGCAAATAAGCGTGCACACACACACACACACATAGCGATTGAACAACAACACAGTGCACAAGTGACATTCCACAACTTTTAAGACAGGGACCACAACATTTTTGGCGCTGTGTCTGTGTGTTGAAATGTTTGCTGGTTTGGTGTTTGTCTGTGAAAAGTATCAGCATAACAAGTTTATGACAGCAGATGTGCAGATGGACTCAACTGGACTTCACTTTTTCACGATTTCTTAGAGAAAAAGGAATTTTAATCGAGCTGAACTGAGTTCACGTTGTCAACATACGGTTTTGTTTTTGGCACGTGAAACGAATGCACACCAGTATGCATGTTTAGAAATGTCCTCGTGTGAAATTGATGCCTGGATTCTTTCTGAGAGAGCCCAGTGTCCATGATGGGGTTGCAACCTGTCAAAGTATTAATAGGGAGATAAATCTACAGTTAAAGCTGCACTAATCAATGTTTTTGTATTAACAATGAATCAAATGAATATGTATAAAGTGAAAGTGGTGGTTCTTCCAGCTTTCATCAGTGTAGCTTCCAGCTGCAGCAGCTCTGATAGACCCACTGTAAACTACCTGTGCTGCACATAATAGCAGACAGATAAAGCTAAAAGTAGAGCAAGTACTGGACTTACAATTGTTGGGTGGCCAGAAACACAACTCCAAATTAATTTTAATGTTGCCCTGCTGGATGTTTAAATCGTTGGCTAACACAACCGTCACAACTTTATACGGTGATAATATGTCAGATGTTGTGTTTTCAGCCTGTTCTGCTGTCCCAGAGTGGCCACAAAAATGTCACTTACCCAATCTGAACGTTAATCCCTCTGGTAAAATGGAAGCACAGCTCATATGATTCCCAAATTAGAAAAAAGCAGTCGGACTCATTCAGTAATACAAAAGTGAGAAATCTAAAACCAACGTAAACATCCACTGGGAGAGAATCTAAACTTGTGTTTACCGTTTGGCAGCAAAATAGGCTACAACATAGTTTTGAGACGCTGTCACTGCTCAGCGAGGGATGATCAGACAGCAAACACAAGCAGGTGCCGCAGCCTAAAGTTACATACCAACTCCTTCAAAGAGGCCTGTGTGTTTGTCTTAAGTCCACTCCTCTCATCTGCTGGTTGTTAGCAGGCCCCCCAATGGAGCTGCACCCCGTCCTCGCCCCGTCTAAGCTCAGCCCCACCCGCCTGCTAGGGCCTGGTGGGGAATTTGAACACTAAAAAACAATAATACTGTGTGGGTGACCTCAGTGTGCCGGGGACTTCCCTACACTCAGCTCCACCCGCTCATATTTGTTGATCTTAGCTGTCCACCCCGTTTCATAAGAATGGCTTCGACACACATACACACACTCACACATTTACACTCACAAACACACAGCAGTGCAGTGGGACAGTGGTGATGTGTGACTGGGGCTGACATCGCTGACGCAAGCCCAGACTGTGTGTGTGTGTGTGTGTGTGTGTGTGTGTGTGTGTGTGTACCTGGGAGTGCAGGGTTGCTGTGTAAATCTCTCCCAGGGAAGAGAGAGAATAACATAATTCGTCTGCAACTTGCTCCTCAGTTTGTGTTTTGTGTTGATGTGCTTTGTGGCCAGCCGGTCTGTCACTTTCCCTGGATGTTGTCATGTGTGTTTGCATGTGTGTGTAGAAGGGGATAGGCTGCAGTCCAAGCTACTGTTCCTGGTCAGTTGTTTGTCAAAGGAGGCAGTGCCCGATGCAAATGCAATACATCATCCGTCAGCGTTGTAAGTGGCAGAGTTTGCCACATAACACGGTTGATACCAGGCAATTTAGCCAACCAGCGGAAAGTATTTGAAACTTTTCTGTGACGGACTGCTGGAATGTCCTGGTGCAGTAAATCCGCACATGTGGAAATTATGCTCAGACCAGGGCTTCTCCTGCTTTGAACTGGGTTTTTGGTGAAGGCCAGATGATGTCATCTGCTAATTTGGATACTTGTGGCATCAGTTGCATCAGTTTCAGGATATATCTGCAACTTTCATCAAGACATTTCAATGCCTTTCGGATGCCAGTTAGAAATATGACCCCAGAAATTGTGACAGTCAAGTTTTAAGGCCAATAAATTGTCTTTTTGGTGTGTCGTAAAAGGTCGGCCATCATCATCAAGCTATTGAATCAAATCAAATACATTTTCAGACCCTGTAAACACTTTGAGAGTTTTGAAGAGATCCAAAATGTAGCTCCATTTGTCATATTATACTACAAAGTTGTTTTTTCAAAGTTTCTAGGTCTAGTGAATAATGTAGATTGATGATCAGTACAGAACTCCTGCCCACACAAACAATGAGGTTAATGCTGAAATGTTTAGTCAATTAATTAATGGGCTGAAGGAATGCATGCAAATTCAGGGAAACAAAGCTAAACATTTGTTGGTTCCAGCTTATTAAGTGTGAGTATTTGCAGATTTTCTCTTTTGGACTTTTGGTCAAACAAAACAAACAATTTGAAGACTGTCCTCAGACTCTGTGAACTTTTAATGGGCATTTTTCACTATTTTCTGACATTTAGACAAAACAATGAAATGAATATTAACAGTTTTTTTCGCTTAAGGAATACAACTTGTGTTTTTAGAACTGTCTGCTTTTTGTTTGTTTCTGTGGTGCATGACTGTCATACTGTATATGTTCTCTATAGCAAAAGCCCTGTAAGAAAGACCTCTAAATGTTGTTTGAACAAAGTGGGGCATATACGGAGACCTCTGCATTACTGATCGTGTCACCACATGGAGGAAAAGGTTTGAAACCCTTCAGTGAAATTTTTATCATTAGGGTTGTGATATTCAGGTCAGTTAGGAGCAGGAGTATGAGCAGGAGTTTGAAGATGAAGAGGAGCTGGAGGATCATGTGGAGGAGGAGGAGAAGGAGTGACATTACAGTCTGCCAGCCTTACTTTGCTTCTATCCCTAAGATGCTGTTTGAAATGTTTTCCAGTATAAGTGGGGATTTTCAGGCTTTATATACAGAACTGAAAGTTTACTCTGTTATTAGACGCTGGCTTTTATTTAGAAGCTTATTTTGGAATAATTGCTGAATCAGTTTGGACTAAACAAACCTTATTCATAACGAACTTGGGTTGTTTATTACACCTGGACCAGTTTTGCTGCAGTAGCATATTTTGCTCCCTCCTTTCTTTGTTTGTCCACCTGACACCTGAGAGCTGGGCATGGCCCGCCTACCAGCGCCATGGCAACATGACACCCAGCTGTGAAGTGGTTTCCATAGCAGTGGTCAGTAGCTCGTCGGTGTTCGGTTCCATCGGTGGGTACTATCCACGGGAGTGTCAGCTGTTTCTCTTCGGAGGCAGCGGGAAATTAATATGCAATTACTTTGATAATCGATGCAAGCAAAAAATTGCCCAAAACATCTCTGGTTCCAGCTTTTGAAATGTGTGCTTTTGTTTCTTGTGGGATAGCAAATTGAATATATTTGGGTTTTGGACTGTGTGTGAGACAAAATAACCATTTTGAAGATGTCACATTGGGTTTTTCAGTGTATTGTGTTGCACTGTTTTTCACTATTTTCTCACATTATATCGACTGTTAATGATTAATCGAATCAAATCAAGTAAATGTTAGTTGCAGCCCTAATCTTTCGGCTTTACAGAACCTTTTTGACCTTAAAAACAGCAGGATGGAGTTTGCTGGTTGTTGTGGAACTGTCATTTTTTTTTACTTGCTTAACTAAGTTTGAACATCTACAATTATAAGCTTGTTTGCTTTGGACAAAACTATAATAATGGAAAATGTAAATGACTGCAGTTCAATGACAACTGAGAAAACAAAGTGAGTAAGCAGATCTTGGGTTGAGATTTGTGTTTCATTCCAGTGTACTGACTAACTGTTTTGAGATTGCGTCATCTCCAAAAGAGAAATCTTTTTTTAAAGAGTAGCTCCTGTTCCACTGAAATGCACATTCACATTGGATTAATATTATCAGATGTCCTCTGAATTAGAGCTAATTCTTGGTGGGATTTTTAATTTGCAGATTACCGACATGGCAGATTCACACAGGATTAAGCACACAGACGACCTCTGTGGTTATTAAAAAATCTTAACAGGACCCCAGATAATGCTACTCCCGTGTGGATAGGGCTTTAAAGGCTACATTACACAGCAATTAATTACTGTTGAGGCCTTGGATATACAGTAGGTAATCAAGAGAGACTTATTAAGTCTTCTTCTGGACCTGCAGACCTGATAAGTGCCTCTGCTGGTCTATCCAGTGGGTTTATGTTTGACTGTTTTGGTCTGTTGGTCAGTCTTATAGTTTGTCATTACTTCCTCCCCCTGTTTTGCACCAAAGTCACTCGCTGAGAGAGCGAGATGTGGGCTGACCTGCATAATTCAACGCCTCATCCCGAGCGTTTTTGTGTGTGTGTGAGCGTGCATGTGTGCGCACTGCATTCTTAAGAGTGCTTCTTTATTCTCTGCACGTTGGGACCTTCAGAAACGCCTGGTAAGGTCACACTTGTGCTCACGTTCGTGTGTGCACGCATGTTTGTGTGTAACTCCATAGCCCTGATCGCAAGGTGCCATGTTTAACCAGCCCCCCTGTAAACCACTGCAGACTGTTATTGATCTTTCTTGTACATACACACACACACATACACACAAACACGCCCAGAAACATGTGTGACCTTTCTGGCTTTGTCTCAAGTCTCTATTTTCTCTCTCTCTCTTCTTTTATAGTTACTGAGAATGAGAGCGAAAAATATCAGTAAATGGAGCAGAAGTGAATGCTTCCTCTCATTATCCAGCTAGTTTCTAACTCTCGCTTTGAACGTTTCCACTGGAGTTAGACTTTGTCACGGCTGATACAAATACCTATGCTGATATTTCTTGATTTCTGGTTATGGCCAACACAGACTATATTTAGATTTGACCAATTTAATGCCAAAATGAAATGATCGTGAGCTCTATATTTGCAACTGCAGAAGGAATCTGGCCTGAATTTGAAATCGGCTTATATTGTTATGTTTTCATTTACTAATTATTTCACATAGTTTACTCTGGCGTTCTGAAACTGAACACGTCTTGTGCAGATGTTTTGGATAATAAATTCCAGTTGAGAGTCTAGATTTTAAAAACGGCACCTATGAAATACTCAGATTTTAGGAACAAAGACCCTTGAAGGCAACAACACATTCTGTATTTCTGCACAGGCAACTTGAAATAGCCGAACTATGCCGTGTTGTTTTTGTGTCTTAACTTTGAGCTGATGTTTATTGGAGAACAATGGCTTCTCTGTAGTGGTCAGCAGCCCGGGCCTCTACTTATTAACTGTGTGTGTGTGTGTGTGCGTGTGTGTGTGTGTGTGTGTGTGTGTGTGTGTGTGTGTGTGTGTGTGTGTTTGTGTGTGGTCAAAGATAGATAGACGTGCCCCCATCAGTAGTCAAAATAAATCAACACTTTCTCTGTTTTTATTTAATTGTAAACTGAATATATTTGGGCTTTTAGACTGCTGGCTGCAAAACAAGAAATTTGAAGACTTTGAACTTGTGATGAGCGATAATCAATAATAAAGATTTATGGTTTAGTTTTAGTTTAGAGTTCATGTCTTATGCTATAAATGCTGTTTTAGATCATTTTCAGCCAATTTTTGGGTAAACACAGTGCATAGTTTCAATATTTTGTTGATTCTGTGACTTCAAAATGGTCAAATTCACCAGTGATGGATTACAAGGAGACAAAGTATGTATAAGAAGACAGGTTTTTAGGTAATAAAACATCTTAAACGACACTGTTAGTCAAGTTGACAGCCATGTCAGCTATACATCATGTCTCCCATCACCTGTGGGGTTTAGTACCTGTGTCTGTGTATGTGCGTGTACGAATCCAAGAGAGAGTACGACAGGACACAAACTCATCAGCCCTTAACGGCCTTGTGGTTGGCAATTACCTCACACACACATTCACACCCACTTGCACACAGTGATTTCCTTCCAGTGGCCATGCAGTCATCTGCCAGCCTTGATCCTTGTGGGTTGCTTATGGAGGCGTTGAGGCAGCGAGCAGGTCTGATTTGTGGCCAGGCGTCAGCACTGGATCCAGACGATTTATACAATAGCGTCCCACAATGCCATACTCTGTCAGGATGACACGGGGCGAGCCGGGGGACGGGGGCGGAGGCAGGACGGCTCGATACCGAAGCAGAAACTCACCTGAAACAAAGGGGCTTTTCTTTGCAGCAACACAGGAAATGTGTGCATTTAGTCTTTTCATTCATTCGTTCAGGACAACAGGCCTCCGCTGCCTCCATTGTTTTTCCTGGTGTTTCAGGTTGTTTTTGCTCTGCAGGAAATTTTGCGAAACATTCCAGATTGGTACAGTCACCATAGCAGATTTTGACTCTGATTCAGTACCAACTTTAATTTCAGGACAGGACAGTGTTTTTCTAATATTTCATTCTAACTATGTGTCTCTCCATATATAGTTAGAAATATCAGCAATAAATCAATAACAGCTCAAGGTGTCCTCCATCTGTTGCCCTGATAATAGCTGATCAAACCGTGGACGTCTGTGCTCTCATATGGGTCTGTTTAGTGATTCGTGGTGTGAGATATGTAAACATGAAATACCTCATATAAAATAACCTTATTATATACTGCATAATGTTGAATCTCTCCAGATGTCCAGGCTTAGTTTTTCTCTATGGGTTTCAGTACCTCAGCTCAGTGTATTTGCTGATACCAAATATCAATTTGTCACGAGCCCTCTCCTTTTCACAGATTTTTATAAGTCTGCCTAGTTCACTTCCTTGAACTCAGTGTGTTAATGTTCATGTGAGGTAACCTGTGATTGTTGTGGCTCTAAAAACTGAGTTGGAGGTCTGCTGTGACTGAGTGAATGTAACCCATAGGAAAAGCACAGAATGTTACTGTAGAAGGATATTGATCTGTCACATCCGGCAGATACCTGATTCACTTAATAAAGTCAGTATCTGCGCCAGTACCAACCCAGCAAATTGGATTGCTGCATCCCTATGGATAATCTTGGGTTTAATGTGGTAAAATATGTCCTTTGTTACGTGTTTGGACTGGTAAACAAACTGTACTGTTGTTAAAAGCAAATTTCTGGATATATGCAGACCCTTAGAAGACAAGCTTGTTAAAATTCAAGGTCTTTTCAAGGTCAGCATTTGCATGAAATGCCTTGAAACCAATTAATAGAAGCCTCATAACTTCACCACACAGTAATGGGTTTTTCTTTGCTGCATGTTTTTTCTTAGATGAAAAGTAGAACAGAGTTACCACTATAACCGCATCCCACCTGAGTTACTAAACACTAGTATGCAATAATAATCATTTATAACCAGTTTTTCTTTGTTATAAATGCAATATTTGAACAGAACGTGTGAAAAGTCATGCAGTCTGACACGGGTCTTGAAAAACCTGAGATGGACTGAACTATTTTTCCAATTTTTCTGTAGCTTTTTGTTTTGTTTGAGGGTGTGTCGTCAACCCTTTTTAAATCTAAAACAAAAAGTAAGTCAGGAGTTGGACTTTCTGATGTTACATCTGCAACCGCGAGTTCCCGTGAGATATTTGATATCGTGGATAATGTGCCGTGAGCACTGCATCCTTTGGCTATTTAAAGCAAGAGGAAAGAAATTGTCCTGCTTCATGTGATGGGATTCTTTGTCTTCACCCGTCTGCTCCTCTCCTCTCCTTTCTTTTTCTCTGTCTTTTGGCGTGTCTGATGTCTTTGATGGGATTTGGATGTGGGGTGAGTCTCCCCCTCCCCACATCTGAGTTAAAACCTCAGTCTAGCTGACCTTAGACACAAGCTTAGGGAGGAATCCCCCCATGTTACTGCAGGTGGGGCTGCAACAATATTGACTCAGGAACTCAGTTCATTTTATTAGGCTCATGTTCGTGTGTGTGTGTGTGTGTGTGTGTGTGTGTGTGTGTGTGTGCAGGAGACTAAGATGACGCACAGCAGCTGGAATCTATTCTCATTTTCAAACAGCCATCTTCCAGAAAGCTCCTCTCCTCCCTTCTCTTTAAATTCATCTTTTCAGTGCCCAAAAAAAAAAAAAAAAAAGATTCAAATTTAAGTATTCAGTATCTCCATGGAAACTAAGGTTTAACCTTTTTTGGTTTGCCTGTACTGGTCTTTAATTAAACACAGGGCTGCAGTATCAGTGCAAGAGAAAGCACAGTGTTGGTAAAAGAAAAGAACTTTGGTTATTTACATGTAAAGGTGGGAAATAGAGTGGTGGTTTTAGTATCAAGCAAAACAGCAGCGTTAAACTAGACAAACTGGGCCACATATTGTAAGTTGTATTTCCAATTTCCCTTTGAAAAGAGAAAAGCTGCCCAAAAGTGGATTCACAAAGTCAAGAAGTCTTATCTAAGAGTCGGTGGTCCATGACTGTGCGATAGGAACCATTTTATTGCCTTTTAATTGTTTTCATATTGCATTTTCATCACATCCCAGTGAGCATTGTCCCGCTAAATTGAGATAGTGAACCTGATGTATAATGGTTGTTATTTAAGATCTAAGACTTCTTCCTGCAGGAAGTGCTAAAACGTTTCCCAGCTGGAAACTAATGGTGTGATCCATTGCTGACACTGGACAGCTGAGATGTTGAGACTTTCATGGTGTAAACAGGGTGAATTTGAGTTTAAAGTGAATGTTTGCTGGAGCGTCCTAGAGGCCTACTGGTAACCACAATATCCACATTTGGAGCTGGGGATCTTTGTTGCATGTCTCTCCATTCCCTCATTTCCTGTCAATCACTGTACTATTAACAGTCCAATTAAAGCAAAAAAGCTGAATATTTAATTGACATGTTTGTCAGAGCACGACTGCATAATACTGGTACTATGGTAGGAGCATTTTAATTACTACATTTTCCTTCTCTATAGAAACATAAAAACTGCATTAAAGCAAGAACCTACAGAAAGTAATCCAGTTTGATTTCATTACACTAGGCATTTATCAAGTTCTGCACATATACCACATGTATTTAAAACCACATCCGAGTTGTGCATTAAAATATTAGTTATAGCACATCTCATAGTGCCATTGAAGTGTCACACCTTTTTCAAATGGCAGGTGGAAGAGTGAAGAGTTTAGATTTTATTTTCTGCAGCATTATTTGATTGGTGAAGTTCATTATACTTGATATAATTCATTGGACCACTAAAAATGTACATAATGTTTTAAATCTCATTTAGATCCTAGTGTTTGCCTCCTGCCGACCATTAGACTTGTGCCTCCATTAGAGTTGTGTGTGTAAAGATTGATTTATCACGGTATTGAAAGACAATAAACAGTGCAGCCCATTTGTGAACGTTGTACAACTTCTCCCAAATACTGTTTAGTATCTTTCTTCTGTACCAGAATTCACTCAGACGTGCAGCCGTGCTCAGTCTCAGCACATAAGCGTCATGCTGGAGGCCAAAAGTGGTTTACGTGCTCGGAAATGGAGCTCTGGTTAGTTTCCTGAACACCTGATAACCCCCTACCCACCACTCGCCCACTTTCTCTCTCTCTCACACACACACACACACACAAATATATCCAAGCTGTGTGTATGTAGCCTGGCTTTATAAACCGCTTCGGAGGCTTGCTGCTTTTATTTGTGAAATGTAGAGTGAAAGAGAGATGTGGGAAAATGATAAAAGTGAGTGAGACACGATGGAGAGTGTTGAGATGGTGACCGATAACTGTGAAGTGATGACTGTATGTGATTAAGTGTTATGGTCTGTTACAAGCAGGGTTTCTCATAAAACTGATCATATCAAGGTTAAAAGAAGTTTGTAAATCAGCAGGATTTAGTTGTTTCCAGTCCAGTTTGTGGTCGTCCAGTAAAAAAGAAAACAAAGAGAGATTTTAGTCAAACATTGAATGTGTGTCAGTCAGTGAACTGTAGCGGCACTCACTATGTCTGTGTGGTGCTTTTAGGACTGCAACGTTGTGTATACTTCTACATTTAGAAATCGCCTTTGGAACAGTCATAAATTCCAACTTGGACAACAACACAATAGGAAACTCTTTGCTTGCAAAAAGGGAAAGATATTTCTTGGAGCTTCTGATGAGGACGCATCAACAGAAGCGCACACGGAGCAAAAGACGGACATTAGAAAGGCTGTAACATAACATCCTGATGGGTAGACAACATGTTCTGAGCTCAGTGCTCCTCCTCAGGCAGCATTTTATTTGTCTTGTGTGCACATCTGAAGCTTTAATAAATATTTTCCCTTTTTGCAAGCAAGTGGCTTCCAGTGGTCCTTATGTTGTTTATCCCTGCCTGTCTGGATCCCCTTTTGTCACGGATACCTGGACTCAGCGTAGCTGCTGGATTGAAGTGATGTAATGCACAGTTTATTTTTTTATATGAGATGCTTTTTTTCCTTTTTGTTTATCCAGTTTTTGAACACATGACACATCAAGATACTTTAACTAATAGAACCAGAGATATTGAAAGGGCTGATACCGTGGTATAAATGATATCAAACATCTCTAACAGTTCAGAAAACTATATCACCTAAGACAAATGTACCAAATGCAGTTTTCTGTTGTTACTTTGACTGCATGTATTTCAGTGCTCAGACGTTAAGAAGGAAAAACACTTAAGTGATTGTCATGCGGTGTGCATAGTATCATCAAAGTGATTCATGTGACACTTTCTCAATAGTAGGTGAATAGTATTTCCTGTTCCTTCCTGCGTCTGTTTACATACTAACCTTCTATTGTTAACAGGTGTGAAGTTACTCAGTTAAAACCCAGAAAGAGGTGAAAACGAAAGGCTACTAATTTAAATAAATTAGTTTTTCAGTTTTTAATTTAACTAACAGCAATTCACAGTTAGATTTTTGTTTATTTTTTTGGGTACAATAAAACGCACGATCTAGTCTGAAATGAATTAGCTGGTTTACAAGCAGGAAAACTACTTTCTGCTTAAAATGTAACACACACACACACACACACACACACACACACACACGAGAGACAGGCGCCAGGTGGGATCTGTTTTTTACAGCCAGAGAGTGAAGTTAACTCACTTTCTCATACGAACACAGACGTGACCTCCGACCCCTCTCCTGGGAGACCTTTGACTCTGAGGTGTTAGTCAGAAAGCGTGATGGGTGGATCTGGACGTCGGGGTTATCTCTCACACCGCGTGCTTTCCCTCCACTGTTTCACTTCAGCAGGAGTCGCACACACATTCACACGCACTTTTACTGATGAGTGGTTTGTGTGTAGCATTCCTGAGCTGAGAGATATATAAGGGACAGAATAAGATACAACAGCTAAATAAGGGGACTAAACGTTATTAATGAAACAAAAAAAAAATTCTGGATTTTGAGAATAATGCAGATATTGATATTTTAAGTTGAGTTTAAAACATTGATAAAATATATCAGCCAGTATTCATCTTAATGATCCCTTAGTCACAACTCTTTGAAATACAAACCTAACATCCGTACTGAGCGGGACACTGTTCCTAAACCACCTCAAACATTATTCCTTTCTCTACCCGTCGACATTTACGGTAACGATGATGAATGAAACCTGTACTAGCAGAAGTCAATATTTGCCAATGGATATTGATAAATTGGTTTGAATGCACACATTTAAAGAAACACACACTCCTCCCACCCCTTGTCTCCGTCAAGTTTTATCTAACTGATAAAAACTATCTACCATGTTGCCCTACTTTGCGTATGTGTGTCATAAATAGTCCTCTGTCGCAAGATTAGTCACAGGTATCATTCACATATCTTGCCCCCCCCCCCGTGTGTGTGTGTGAATTCCTTTCCTGATGCCTCTGCCCTAATATACATAGAGTTCACTACAGAACACTAGGTTAATTAACCTTAGAGGCAGAGGTGTGCACATGCACTGTAGTTGACCCACTATACAAACACACGCCCACAGTGACAGAAGTAGTCCAACATCAAAGACTTCCCTAAACCTGCAGTTTGAAATATGTGACTGTGTGTTTGACAGACAGCGCGGAGCAGGTCTTATCCCGGCTGTTGTTTTCTGACATACTGCTGCATTAGCATTTCCTGCCAGCCCGTGTGCTGTTTGCGAAATAAAAAAAGCTGTTAGGGATTATTAGAGTGAAAGCTGCAGAAAGGATAAACTGAACAGTTTGTTCTTGTTTTGCCCTCACATTTTACATTTTGCAATTTTGAGCATTTGGCTGACACACTCAAATAAGCTTTAAACATACAAGCAGCTAAAAGTGGAGTCTGAGGTCAGGCTCGCGTCTTCAAAAGCCAAAGGACTTTGTCCTTTGGCCTTTAAAATTATTTGCTATTTTCATTTGTGAAATGAGACTTACATCAATTAATAATAATTAAAATGTGCAGATTTAGGTTTGTGAAGACCCTAATTGCATTATTTGGCCACTTTGTCTTTTTGTCAGACCTGGACAATGTGTGGATGTATGGGTTTGTAGGTCTGAAGATATGGAGGTTCATCATTGGACTATGGCCTTGAATTAAGGAGGTGCAGGACTAGACAGTGGTTTTGCTCTAGGGGTTGTAGGAGTTGACTGTACTTGGCGGCTTGGAGTTGTGGGAGTTGAACGTGAGTTATGGGGTGTGTAGGAGTGTACCATGTCTTGGAGGTATGGGGGGATATGGCCTGTGTGTGCTGGACATGAGCTCCAGTTAGTTTGTTTTGTACTTTTGTTAGAACTCAACACACCTTGATGTTGTGGGTTTATAAGGTATTGAAGTGTTTGACCATGACCTTGACATACAGCAGTTTGGCACTGGACTATGGCCTAGAAATATAGGGACATTGGACTGGACCGTTTTCTGTAGGAGGACCATGGCGTCGAGGTTTGGAGTTTCAGGAGTTGGCCACGGTGTGTAAATATATGAGTTTAAAACTGGACCATTGCCATGAACATGGTAGGGGGCGTGGACCATAACCTGGAGGCATGGACTGTGTAGGACTGTACCATGTCCTGGAAGGTATGGGGGAGCCGGACTGTTGCACTGGACTTGAACTACACGTGGGTTGTACTTGTCCATTCCCAGTGGCCAAAAGGGGGACTGTGGTTGTACTGGGCAGTGTGTTAATCATCCACTGCTGGCTCTGAGCTGGGCTTTGTTTGAACCCAAGTGGACCAGTGTCTCCACAGTAACAGTTACCAACGGTTACGCAAGCTTGACAACGGCAACCCTCAATGACCCACATTCCAGCAGTAAATCACAACACACACACACACACACACACACACACACACACACACACACACACACACACACACACATTCCCAGCTCCACCCTTGCCTATCGAAACTATGCTCAGAGTTTCCACTGTGCCTGTGTCTTTATCAAACATGGGAAAGGGGGAGACAAAGGGGGGAGGCAACGGGTGAGAAAGAGATGGAGAGGGAAGAAAGTTTTGTCTTTTATGTAAAGTAGAAAAAAGAGAAAACATTGGTCACGCCCTTTTTTTTGGTCTTTCTCTTTCTGTAACATTTATGAATCAGTCTGTCCTCAAGTCCTCTCACCACCTTGTTTTCAGTGTGTGAGTGTTTGTGAGAGAGAGGCCACAAACAGACTAGATCAGTGTAGATTTAATCCAGTTAAATCTAGTTAAAACCTTGTCCTTTAATCACAATACTCGCCCTCCTCAGACTCTGTTGTAGGTCACACACATGCACACACACGCACTCGATCTGTCACCTTAGAAAGTCGTCTGGCTAGTTGTCTACCCTTCTTAAAAGCTGGCAAGGCCTCTCTTTAAAATTCAAATTCAAAATTGCTTTGTTGGCATCCCGACAGGAAAGGTACCTCCGTTGTAGAAGAACCACTGTCAGGGTTTTCCTGCAGCTGCTTTTGAAGACACTACATCCTCTTCTAGCAACATGAACAAGAATAAACTTTGATGGAAATAAAACCTGGGAGAACTTAAAAGGAAAATGGCACATCAGCTGTTTTCATTAGGAAAACCTTTTTTACTTTAAAATCCCTTCAGGGGACAGACACAAAAACATGAACACAATCAATACAATGACCCTGCTATGTATGCTGCTTTAAAGCTTGTAATGTTCACTTTGTTGAGGTTATTTTATAGATAAGTATAATTAATTCCATAGCAATTTTCTCAGCTATAGATGTGGTGGTGTGTTGCCTCATATTGTTATTGTGTTTCAGTCATTATGCACGCGGTTACTTCCACATTACTGTGATAGTTTCGCATCCGCTTTGACTTCACTGGGGTAGTGAAGGAACCATTTCTGTCCTGCTTTAGATTTGTTTTTATTTGCTGATTTTTGATATTAAAAATCACATACTAGTTTTCAGATGTCTTCTAGACCTCATGTGGATGTAAGGCTTTCTAAGATCGTTTTACTAGCAGTTAACATGAAAAATGAGCATATATGCATATATATGCACACACAGGACTGCAAGCTACAGTTGCTGCATCAGCACTGTGTTACATACGATTATATCAGGACTGGGTGTGTATGTGTTTAAGACATTCTTGTTCTATAGTAGACTCTGTGTAGAGGGAAATGTCAACATGTAGGCAATGAATTTGTACCTACATACACATGCAGTGTAGATAGCCCCGGGTCTCTATTTCAGCCAGCTGCTTTCACATCCGACATTGACTGTGTGTGTGTGTGTGTGTGTGTGTGTGTGTGTGTATAAAAGAGAGGTTTCCTTACACCAGCACCATGAGATGCAATAAAATAGATAAGAAGGCTGAAACACAATAAATGATAATGCTTTATTTTACAGGTCAGGAAGCTTTCTGGAAAGAACTGTGTAATTTAGTACTACTGCTAATTAAAGTGCTTTTAAACCGAAGTTAGTAGAAGCCTATCAATTAAATATTTTTCCCATAATTAATACCAAATACAGAGTTCTTTCCACAAAACATCATTACATTTAAAATTTAAAAAAATTATTTGGAAATTTTGGCCCCATAATTTATAGGCAGCTGCCTGTTTGTAAGAAATAGTGTTTTTGAAGTCAGTTGCAGTGCACACAAGTTGGCGAATGAGGTTTGACAGCCAGGTCAGTGAATGACGGAACAACCTGCTGACACACTCCACTTGCTGGCTCCCAGCCAGTCGTGCTCCTCTCCTCCTCCAGTGACAGTCAAGCTGCTGAACAGTCACCTTACTGCACCGTCCTGCATTGACAATGACTGCTTTCAGTTTTTTATTATGTAAAAAAGAAAAAAAACATTTGGCTTGAAATAAATAAACTGTCTTCTGTAATGCCAAACTTATTCACAGTAAATGGGTTATAGTTTGCATGTAAACATTAACATAATCAATGTAGACTGTGTTTCTGCAGTCAAATCACACACCTCCAGTTAACAGTTTGCATAATAAACCCATTATGGACTCTCTATCTCTTCAACAGGACTTGGAGTTCCATGGCGTGATGCGGTTCTACTTCCAGGATCGGGTTGCCGGTAACTTTGCCACCAAGTGCATCAGAGTGTCCAGCACAGCGACAACGCAGGATGTCATTGAGACGCTAGCCGAGAAGTTCAGACCAGACATGAGGATGCTCTCCTCGCCAAAATACTCCCTGTATGAGGTCCATGTCAGTGGCGGTGAGTCCCATATATTGGCCATGAGAAGGAGAGAGAGGTTGACCCTACACAACCCAGCTTTGTTTAACTAATGTTTCAGTGTTGGGAATACTAATAATAATTTGACATAGTTGACTCTCAGATGAACTGGTGTATCTGTGTATTTGTGTGTGTGTGTGTCTGTGTTAGAAGAGCGTCAGCTGGATCTGGACGAGAAGCCTCTCGTTGTTCAGCTGAACTGGAACAAAGACGACAGAGAAGGACGCTTTGTCCTGAAGAATGAGAATGACATCCTGCCTAAGGTCAGCTGCTCTGTCTGTGGTTGTCTGTTAACCTGTTTGACTGTTAATCAGTCGGTTTACTAGTGAGCTGACTCGTCCATTAATTCGTCCATCACCTGTGAAAGACAAAATGAGATAAAAATCCCCTACAGCTACTGGCAACTTACTTTGCATATTTGGATATATGTTATTATTTGAGACCTTTTTGTACTTTTCATGAAGAAAACGACACAAACACAGACCTGAGATATTTCAAGCACAGATACAATAAAATGTCATTGTTGAAAATGTTTGAGTAATCCAAAAAAAAAAAAAGTTCAGATATATACTTGCCAAGTTTAAGACCAAAATGCAATATGTTGATTTAGATATATTCTGATTAATGTAAGGGGTTTGGTTTTGCGCCAGTTTTAACCACCACATTGACTAGTTATATATTTCTCTGAGACAGATTTGGATCATATTTTTCCCTTATTTTGATCTGTTGTCTGTCAAAAAGCCTTCTGTTAAATATAGGACATCCCTAACTTGAAGTAGAAGTAAATAAATAAGGTTTAAAACTAAATTACAACCCTTCATCACACTTGACTTGATGTATCGTTCTAAAATGATTGAGGAAAATTTTTCCTGTTAATTTATTTCTCATTCAGAAATGAGTGCGTCATTACAAACTGTTGCAAGCTTCTCCCCCTCGTCTCTTAAAGGGCCTCATTCACTCTTCTTCCCCTTTCTACCAGAAGAGTCAGAGTAATGGGCCGGAGAAGGAGAAAGATGGAGTGATTCAGAACTTCAAGAGGACTTTGTCCAAGAAGGAGAAGAAGAAGGAAAAGAAGAGGGAGAAGGAGTTCGCCCGGATCCCTGATGGAGATGAGCAGGCGCTCGCCCGGGAGGACGGGTAAGACTCGTCATCCATCTTACTGTCCTGCCCTTACATCCTCTCAGTCCTTGGAGAGGAACTTGTTTTTTTGAATGCCAAGAAAAGCACAGAAGACTCCAGAAAAGGAAAGAATCAGTGATTTAAACTTTCACCTTTCTGTTCCTCCATCTGTCTTCTTTTTCTTTTTTCTTTTTTTCACTTATTCTGTCCTCTCCCCGTCATTTGTCTCCATCATTTTGTGGTTTAGAGAAAACAGTCGTCTGGCGGCAGAGGTTTACAAGGACATGCCGGAGACCAGCTTTACCAGGACAATCTCCAACCCAGAAGTGGTGATGAAGCGGAGACGCCAGCAGAAACTGGAGAAACGCATGCAGGAGTTCATGAGCAGCGACGGGAGACCCGACTCAGGTACTTAAACTAGTCGTTGAACTGATTTAAAAAAAAAAAAAAAAGAAAATTAAATAGTATATATTTAATAGTATATATTAAATAGTAAATAGTGTATCCAGACCTAAACCCAGCTTGAGCTCTGATCATCCAATAATACATAGTTCATAGTCTCATAGGTCTCATAATTCACAGTGGTTGTCAGAGCAAAAACCTTCGTCGTATACCTCTGAGATAGTGTTGAGGCATAGATCCAGATAAAGCTATGAAGAAACCTTCCCAGGGGCTTAATGATATTCATTATTATGAAATAGAGGAAGTTTTTTTTCCCGTTTTTTACCTGGCTGACTGTCCAAATGTAGCACCTCAGGGACTTAGTCTAGGAAGTAATGAAGATCCTCATGGCTTCCTGAGAGCTTCTCTGCAGAGATTGGAGAACCTGCCATAAGGACAACCATCCCCTGCAACAATCAGATCTTTATAGATAGAGTGAAAGGACTGAGACGTGAGGCAAATAGCAGCAAGATTATTTTGTCAGATGAGACAAAAATGCAACTGTTGGAACTGATGGGCAAGCCTGGTTCCAGACCTCTGACTCACTGCACACGTCAGATTGAAGCAGATAGTCAAATAAGACTGGTGTTTGGCCCATTGAGGGCTGCTTCTGCTGGTTGGAAAAAGAGTAAATCAAGTGGATGCCATCTTCCTCTGTAGCTAGTTATTACCTCGTTACAAAAATAGAGGCAGAAAAACTGGATTTTGGATCAACTGTAAAATGACGTCGACGGGGCGGATACATCACTCGCATGAACACAATGTTTGGCTGAATTAATGAAGTGAAATGAAATGGCAATTGCGTCTGATTATTATTACTAATGGCTAATTGCTGAAACTGGAAAATACAGATAACACCCATCACCTGACTGGTACAAACACTACAGTGTAGCATAGGATTGGTGCATCATGCTCTGGGGAGACTTCACATCAGCAGGTGCTGGAGGACGGATGAGGATTGAGGGAACAATGAAGGGAGCCAAATATAAAAAAAACTTGTGAACAAGACATTCGGAAAAGGTGTATCTTTGCGTGATGACAGCAGTCCAAATCACACAGCCAAAGACGGAAGTGGATTGGTATCGGAACAAGTCTGAATTTGTCGTGGTTTACCGTGAACCCGAGAGAAAATATGCAGAGTGACCTGAAAATTACAGTTCACTGCAGCTCCTTATCCAGTGTGCCAGGGCTTTAGTAATCTGCACGGACGGCTGGAAGAACAGCTGGTAGAGGTGTTCTGCAGCTGTAATCACTGCCAGTAGTGCTTATACGAAGTAATGAGTAAAGGGGTCTGACTATTTATGGAATTAAGATATTCACATATTTTCCTTTTTAATAAAATAGTGAAATATATTTTCACTGTGCATCACTGATCATTCTACATCATGTTTACATCAGCTGGTCCAGAAAAGGCCATATGTTGTGAGAAAGTCTCACGCTGACATGTTTACACGCACAAAGGCATATGTACATGTCGAATGAATGAAACAAACACGCTGGGTGGTTTCTGTGTTTGACTCGAGCATTACCTAAGAGACAGATGGACCAGTGAACGACTCTAAAAACAGCTTTGACCACTGCCACATACAGTAGAGAGACACACACACACACAACTGGTTTGACAGGGTGGCTTGTGGGTAGACATGACGTTCTCCCAGCAGAGAGTGCTATTTTAACCAAGCTCATTTAATGTAATGCTTCTGAAAATCCTGTTTGCTTGGCTGAAGACTCCTTGTGGGATTTACGAAGGTGATCATTTCTAGCTGACACATCACGGTCACACGGCCTCCAGATGAAAGTGTGCTACATTATATAAGTTTTATGAGCACTACAGTCAGTCCCCCAGTCAGGAAAATGTAACTCAGCACTTCACATTTCCACATCATGACCATCTATACATGTAGTACATTCAAGTCAGCATCCCTGTACAGAAAATCATTGTTTTGATTGGTTGTTCAGATCATGGTGGATTGGTAGATTGAGTCACATGGTGTGATTTATACTAACTTAATTTTCTTTGGGTTTGGATGAAGTTATGTGTCCTTTCGTCCAAATTTTGATTAAGAGATCCTCTCACCCATAAAGAACAAAATATGTTTGGGAAAAGGACATTTTTAGGGCAGAATGTGAATTTAAGATGCTGAATCTGCAGTAAAATATTTGTATCCGAAAGATTATTTGCATCAAGTATAAGTAGATCAAGCATCATGTATTTTTCACTCTCCTGGTGTTGGGCCAAGTAATGATCCGGCCTTTTGTTTAGTGCTAACAAAATGTGTTTTGTACTTTCCTGCAGGGGGCACTTTGCGGATATACGCCGACAGTCTGAAGCCCAACATCCCGTATAAAACCATCCTGCTCTCCACAAGAGACACGGCCGACTTTGCTGTGGTGGAGGCGCTGGAGAAGTACGGGCTGGAGAAGGAGAACCCCAGAGAGTACTGCATCGCCCGGGTAACGGCGCTTATCTTACTACAACCCCTTCACCTTTGACATCTGAGGACCTAGTTTTATTATAACTTCTACTTTTGAGGAACATGTTAGTTTTGTCCTTTTTCTTTGACTTGCAAGCCCCTCCAGCTGCAGTTTGCACTATTAAACAGACAGTCCCATTGAGTGTACTTATATTTGATCAAAACACCTTATTTGTCATAATTTGATATGCACCAAAATTTAAAGTGAATTTATTTTTGAGTAAACTACCGGACGGTGCCCACTGCCTAACACCTACATCCTCCCTAAACATGCAACCTAAGTTGTCCCCTAAACACAACCTCTATCTTCCTGTCTCATCAATAAACACCTCCATCATCCTTCCGAGGGGCTTTGCAAAGGACAACCAAGGTCATGGTCACGTGCACAAGAACACACACACACACACACACACACACACACACACACACACACACACACACACACACACACACACACACACACACACACACAGCAGAAGACACGCACTCTTCACCAGACTGGCAGATTGAAACAGAATGCTACTTGGCACTAAAACCTTTGGGAGGAATGCAATTCAATTGCTTTCAGACTGAGTGCTATAGCAGCAGCAGATGCTCTATGTCTGTGTGTATGTGTGTATGTGTGCGTGTGTGTGGCTGTAACGGTGAACTTGGTTTGCCCCCCCCCCTCCACTCCCACACAGCCTCTCCCATATCTATATTCTCAGATGGACTCTGGCTATAGCCAATCATGAAATAACTGCTGCTCCCACAGCCAATGCAGTGTTCGACCCTCCATACACACACACACACACACACACACACACACACACACACACACACACACACACAGTTGACAGTCAGCTGCAATTTGCTGATGAGACTGAAGCACAGGAAAAGTCCATTAGGTTAGTGAGCATGAGAAATAATCACTAGTATATATGAGCTAGTCAGTTGTGTGTTTATGTTTGGGGGGGAGGGGACTGAACTGGATGAAGATATGTAGGGCAGCTGTGATATTTTGTAAAGTAAAACAACAAAACTGCAATATTTATGAAGCCTGAGAACCCATTTCATTGTGAAAAGTAAACCTATGGGAGAACAGCATAGTTCTTTGTTATCTAAAATGGTTCACATACCGGTTAATGGCTCACCACAACAAACTGATGATCTGCAACAAGAGTACAACAATTAAAATCCAATACATATTTCAGACAGTCTAATGTGGTAAATTAAGATTAGTCATCTTATTATTTATTTTTTTTAACAAATCAGGACACATGAAATTAATCTTTAACTAAGAATCTTTATCTTTAAATCATATAAACTCTTAGAAACTTTGAATGTGGACACCGGAGCCTCTGGACATAAGAAACATTTGATAGTCCACTTTAGGAAGATCTGTGATTGTGCTATCTGTGACAGTAATTAAAAGTGTCTTGGGAACTCAAAGTATATCTGCAAATCTCTGTAAACTCTGGTCCTGTCGCTGGAGGGCTTCGGTATGTTTAGTTGCTTAACTGACTGATTTGTTTTCTGTCTCTGCAGCAAGATGATAAGTCGGGCAAAGAGGTGATTCTGGACGATTCTGAGTGTCCACTGCAGATCTTCAGGGACTGGCCTGCTGACAGAGGTAACACATACAGAAACACAGAAACACAATCACACACACACACACACACACACACACAATCCATCACAATAAATTTATAGTGTGCTCCTCTCACACTCTGTTCCTCTTTATTTGGTTGCTACCGCCCCCTCCTGCTGCCTTACAGTCATTACAACTCCTTTTTCAAAAATCAGCTGATCAAGTCCAAATTATCCATCATTAACCAGACATTTTAATGTAATGTGCTAAACAGTTTATTATTGTCGTGTGTCAGGAGCGCTAGTATTCCAGCTGAAGAAGAGGCCCCCCGACTACCAGGGGAGGAAGGGAAGGAAAGTGGACGACAAGGGCCTGCGAGGGAAGGACAGCAGCAGCTCCCTGCCACCTGAGAAACTGCCTTACCTGGTGGAGCTGAGCCCAGGTAGAACCACAAACACACACATACAGTATACACACTACGCCATGATGTCTTAGCTCTTGTATCCATCAGTCGGACTTGTAACAGTAGTAGCAGCATCTGCTCTGACGAACACTACTGTTATGACATACAGTGGCCAGCAGGCAGCCGTGATGCTGCAGAATATAACATTTATGTAAAGGTCAGGCTGTCTTCCTCTCCCCTGCTAAGGTGAGTGAATCACACATGGCTGCAGTATGGATCCCAGCTGTTCTGTGGTTTCTGCTCCCGCCAGCACAGGATTTCCTCAGTGTATAAAAGCCACTGCAGGAGGTCAACAGTCAATGAAATCTATACTGGAGATGGATGATAGTGTGTGCTACCTCTGGCTGACTTCCATTCAACACCCCAAAGCAGTGAAGCTTCATTCTGAATCCCTGAAGCTTCCAGAACAGATGTTTTTACGGTATTATAAGCCACCAAATACGCACTTAGTCAATGCCTAACTTTTATAGCAGCGTGTTTTAACGTCACCACTACTAGTATTAGTTACACTACTTTCCCTTCGGCCAGGTATCAGCTAACATCAAAGAATGAATTGTGAGGGAAATATATGGCAGCTCCTTAAGATTTTAGTCAAATGATGTAAGGAAGGTGATATCCAATGCAGACAAAAATATCTCTGCAACAAATCCTGCACCAGGATTGTAAATGTAGTGACCCAGTTTAACACAGACCAAGAATCCTGGAGGTGCAGCTGCCGACATCTGACTGTTGCATGGCGTTTTTTTTTTTTTTTTTCAATGAAAGAACATCAGGTTTAAAAGTGGAACACGTTTACGACTGAGCTAATTGTTAATTGTCTTATGATGCGTTCTCTAATTGAAAGACGGTTGACTTTGGAGTTTTTCTAAAGACACTGTGGGAAATGGAGGAAATCACTGTCTGAATTAGAAGTAGATTTGGCAGGTTGAGGCACTTGGAGTACAACAAAAGGTAAGTTGCTACGACTAAACTCCTTGAATGCTGTAAAAAAAATCCCAGTATGGAAACATTATAGTGATACAAAAAACTCATAGGAGCATTTTGGGAGACAAACCTTACCTGAGTCTTGCTAAATGTGACATTATCCATCCCTAACAGCTTGTTTCTTGCTACTGATCCCCTCCCTCTTTAGCTCATGCTCATACATTAACTTATCTGGCCTGGTGGTAACCCAAACACTTCTCAGCACCAAACTAGTTTGAACTGGTACTGCTGAAATGGAGTTGGGGGAACCAGTGGGTCTGGTCCAGGCATATATTAACACATCTACTTCATCCACTGTCAGGTTGATGGGTCACTGTCTGTGGGAAAAGAGCCAAGATGGAAAATCTTTGGAAAATAATTGGTGCTGGGTGTGTGTGTGAGAGTGAGTGTGTGTTTGTTCCTGTACTTTCACCCTTAATAACCTATTTAATCAGTGCAGTGGCTGAGATTAGTGTGTATGAGGCCGTTTCATTACTAGCATAATATTTACCTCATTATTTCTTACATTTGATTCCCTTGATTCTGCCTTGCACGCTTGAGTGAACTTTTCAAAATGGGAAATTCAAATGTAAGTGTAATAACCAAGGTGCCAAGAGATGTAACAGAAGTACTATAATACATTCCAAGGTGTCCTGACATGCTTAGATATTTACTATTTTCTAACTAGCCATTTCAGGGAGAGTTAGTATCTGGTGGCACCAAGCAGCTGTGGTTACCGGCAGCTTAACCTGCTAATTTAGAAAGGTGTCTTAATTGAGGAGCAGATCTTTGAGGTGCGGTGTCATACAGTAACACATTACAGGAAACCTTTCAGCCATTTGGTGTAATATGTGTATTCTATTGACATTTAAAGTCCTCTGTGTTTCAGCCGTTTAGGTGAATTATTCCTTTAAGTTAGACAGTGAAAGACCCTCCGAAATATTCCATATGAGTGAGTGAGTGTGTGTGTTTGTTTGTTTGTTTGTTTGCCTTCATTCAGTTAATGGGTTAACAAGGTAATGCTGCATTTTTCCTCCTTGCTGCATTTTCACCCTCTGCTATGTGTCTGTTTTCTTTCCCGCCTTCTTATGGCATGGTGTGTGTCTGACTGTGTGTTTGTGTGTCTGACTGTGTGTGTGTGTGGGGCCTTGTGCATGTGTCCTTCTACCTCCGCACCTGCCTGCCTGTTTGCCTAGGGCGAGGGAATCACTATGCCTACTACGCCTATCGGCACCACGAAGGTAAAACTCCACCACACCTCCTCTGTGTTTGTTGTTAGTTCTGGTCAGACGTTTTAGACAAAGTAATAGAAAGTCACTTCAATGTCCCGCTACTTTACATAACACTGACAGTTTAAAGGAATAGTTTGACATTTTGGAATAAAGGTGCAAATAAGTGTATTTTCCAAGATGTTTAATTATCCCTTTTTAATAAAATGTAGGATATTTTTACACTTAAAAAAAATAATAGGTGAAGTTTCCAAATAGACTTAGTGGGTCTGAGGTTTTTCTGATACCCCTTCTTTGTTTCCCTGATTTTTTTCCCCTCCCAGACCAGCCAATTTTTCCCCTTTTTCTTTATTGAACTAATATGCCGCTTTGCTTTTACTAAACTCCTGTGTACTAATAATCAATAATTACTCTGCAACCCCACCAGCCACCCACACTTTGTGCCACATTAGCGGTGTATACGTCAGTCTGACTCTTTCCTGTTGAAATGATGGATGGATTCTGTGCTGTCAGCCGTGTGTGGACGGTCAATATGAGCGTGTGAGGTCGAACGTGTATACTACAGTGTATAAATCTGACGTGAAGACCACCCTGGCAAGTGCTAAATGTGAGTGTTTGTGTGTGTGTGTCTAGACGGGTCTGACTCACGGGACAAACCAAAGCTGTACCGGCTTCAGCACAGCATCACTGAGGTCGGCTCAGACTGCACAGAGGACGGAGCCATCCAGGTAACTACATCACGAAAAAACACTCACAGTTGTTTAAAGTCAAACTGAAATCTGAATTCAGGACATTTTTATCCAAAGCGACTTACAATAAATGCATTCAACCATGTGTATACAACCCAAAAATTGCAAGAATCATGCAAGTATATAAAATTATTTAAATAAGCAGAGCTGCAGAGAAAGATTTTCTGCTGTCCTGATCTTTTGATTCCATTTTTCAAAAGAGGATGAAGCAGTTTATAGACATATTCCAGGAAACCATATATAAGATTTATTTCTTTGGTTTGGTTTTTCTCATGACAGTGGTTGACTGACATCTGAGGGCCGGTGTTGCGGGCCAACAGTTCGACCTCTTTCACAAAACATGAAATCTGCAACTTGTTAATTTTGTCTTCACTAATCAAAACAAACTCGATACTTGCTACCCATTCACGAGCAATCAAATCATGTTAATTACAATTATAACCAAGTAAGTACACAAGTTAAAAAATATAAACAGCCAGGATATCTAAACTGATTTAATTTCAGTTTAAGTTTAAAGAGGAGCTCCTGATGTAGCTGCAGTAACATGCATGTTCCTCTGTGCTGATGTACCCTCCACTGTCTGTCTCCAGCTGCTAGGTCCGGGGATTCTGCCCCACCACTGCAATCTCATGCACAGTGAAGGTATGGTGACCGTGACGCCACACGGCCCCGACGCCGACACCTTTGTCGACGGGCAACGAGTCACCGAGACAACGGTGCTGCGTTCGGGCTCCACCCTCCAGTTCGGTTCGGGGCACGTCTTTAAGTTTGTGGACCCGATGTTCGACCAGGGAGGGAAGAGAGAACCACCCGCCATGATGAGGAGCCGACACAAGTCTGGGTGAGGGAAAGGAGGAGGTTGTGTGTGTGTGTGTTTGTTTGTGTGTGTTTGTGTGGGTAGGAATGGAAAGACTTCATCTCCAACTCACGCCACTCCTGTTTCTTCCTATCTGCCTGTTTCTCTTTCTTTCTGTCCTCCATAAGCTTCCTTTGATTCCTCCTTCTCATCTCCCCCTACACACTGCTTTCTCAAGTTTGCGAACAGAAAAAAAGAAGAGGGTGTGATTGTATTTGAAGGGAGGAGAGGATGAGGTTTGGAGTTGGCAGGCAGAGCGAGAGATGAAGGGAAGGAAAACGGGGAGGAGGGAAGCCTGGGGTTGGACGGACGGAGGGAACGAGGAAATGAGAGGAAGAGCGGAGGTCTAGGGTTATGGCAGGCAGGCTGCCCTCTAATCTGATCAACATGGTGTTGGGTGTGGCCTCCTGCTCGCTGTCGTTTCACACACTAACAGGAGACACAAAGAGGGAGCACACCAGATAAGAGGAGCTGGTTAGGGATGAGTGAAGGGCAAGAAAAAGAGGTTTAGAATTTGAATTGAATGGCTCTTTAATGACTCGATGGATGACTAACACTGCGAGGACAGAGAGAGGGAGGTGTGTAAGTAGCCAACACTGGAAGTCATTGCTCTGTGTGTGTTTCTGCATGAGTTACTTCTTTCAAATGATTCAAGACTCGAACACTTTCTGGTTTCTCTTGTGTAGCTGGTCTTGTGAAATGTTTTATAAAGTTGCCTAAAGAATGTAAGACAACACCAGAAAGGATTAAAATGTATTTTTAAATCCCAAATTGACATGACATGAAGCTGATCATATATTTAGATGTGGTCTGTCACAGCATGTTCCTCAGAAGGTTTGGGAGTCTCGGGATTCCTACGACTCCCATCAGGTGATTTTGATTAGCACCTTCAACCACAGAGGAAGATGTAATGAGGGTCCTTGTCCTGTGAACTTACTCTCTGTGTTTGCTGATAGGCCTACACCAACATCTCAACATCCTAACGCTGGGAATCTACTCAAAATTAAATCAAAGGGGGTTATTACTTCAGTTCAGTAGTGTGTCTGTCTGTTAGTTTTAATGTATTTATTGACTTTCTTTCCCGTGGGGGCAGACAGCTTTAATCCACAGTTCATGCTACCGTCCAGACCCAGATTATACAACAGAGAGAGGGCTAAAAGTAAAGTCAGTGATGGAATAGAGGGACATGTGTGTGGATGGTTTGTTCTTTACTGACAGCACCAGTGTACCACTTTAAATAGTTATATCATAACTTTAAAGCTGCTTTAATCAATATTTTTATATTACTAATCATTCAAATTACTTTGCATGTGAAAAGGGCAGCACGTAGCGATAACCACACTGAATTATCACCTGTCTCTCTAGTTCCTCTTAGCATTGCTTAGCATTATAGTGTCTTTCAGCTCTTTGATTTGGTTTATGTCCTGCATTTTTTACGGTTTTGGTTTGGTCTCGTCACTCCCATCAGCTTTTTTCAAGTTAACGACTCGCTGCTGAACCCAGTGGAGGATTTGGCAGCAGAAGAGCCAGATATTTCCCTCAGGAGTTGGTGGAAAGCAAAACGGTGCTAAAGGAGAGTGAATATTGGACTTGTGTTCACCAGAAACACGACTCTAAACGAATGCTTATGTTGCTGACATGTCTGCTGGGTGTGTAAATATGCAGCTGTTGGCTTACACAGTTGCTGCAGCAACTTTATAAAGTGATAATACTTGAGTGATTTACAGCTTGTTTCCCTGCCCTCAAATAGCTAAAAAAAATCAATGATTGCTGCTTTACATAAACAAGAAATTGATCTCATTTGTCAATAATGTCAAATTGGCAAATCATAGTTTAACTGGACACGCGGTCTGTTTTTTATAGAGGTCAAATGGAGCTGCTTCTAACTTCCATATATGTCCATGAATTGAGGCATTGATGAGTTTTTCTGACTTTCAGTTAAGTTGTAGGAATTGTAAAATTCGCTGTAATATCTGGTGGAGTTACATTAACACCAGCTGTCATTCGGTGCTGCTCAGTGTCTCCTCAGTCTGCAATACAAGCCTGATGTTGTGGATGTGGATCCCTGTGGTTTTTCTGGGCTTCTTGCCAACGTTCTGCCGTACAAACCTACAAGGCTACCTGATTCACTTGAGCTGGAGACGCATCATGATGTCGAGAACAATTAGAGCCACAGTTTGGCCTAACGACTGATTTTTAAGATCTGAGCTATTTGGCGGCAGGTTTTGGCAGTTGAACGGATGATCTTGTAGCGTCTGAATGTTCAGAGCTTTAATCTCCTGCTTTCTAAACAAGTATTTCACATAAGTCAGTGAGAGAAGAGCATGAAAGAAGGGAAAGTCTGGAGAGAAACATAATCTTTTGATTTTGTATTGCTTGCTTCCCCTTATTGGATATTAGAAATACAATGCCATCCAAACACTCTAAAGTTTACTCAATAAACATGTTGGGCCAGTTTTAAGCTATAATTCACCCCTTATTTTATGTTAGATGGTTTGGATCTGCAGGTGGTCTTTGCTTTGGTTTGTGTGTTGTTTGGACTTGATTGGCAGAAGCGAGTTACTTTTACTCACTGAAATAGACATTATAACATATCCTCATATGTCACATCGATCTAAAATACTCTTCAAATAGACTCAGCGATTTTCATCTGGTAAAATTTGACTTGTGTTATCTGACAGACACTTTGTACAAGAACAGTAAAGAAATAGTTTACTTTTTTTCCCTCTTCTATTTGCCATTTTCAACTTATAAATCTGCTTATTTTTGAGCAGATCAGAGTGTGCTATCAAGTCAGTATATATAATAATGAGTCTGTCTGATTAATGAGATGAAGAGGGATAAAAAAAAAAGAAAACCTGAAACCTGACAGTTTGCAAGTGTTCCTCTTTATCTGCATTAGTGCGAAAGGTTGAGAGACCTTATCTGTTGTCATGCTGAACATTTAATAGATGGAAAATGTTATCAAGTCTGGAAATGTGGTTTAAGACAGAAAATCGGTCTAATTTCTCCATCCTTGCAAGCGTAGTCATGCTGTTAATGGTTTAACCCGCTTCGGCTGCCGCTGGTTATTATGTACCCACCTCCCCTGTCAATGACACAGCACAAATGTGTGCTTCTGTTAGTGCTGCGCTCCGTATTTGACATTGATGTCCTCCTGTCATGTGGGGCGTAAAAAGCAGAAGCCTGTCTTTTAAACACGACTGCTGTCACACTCAATTACTGTCCCTCAAACACACACACACACACACACACACACACACACACACACACACACACACAGCGTACCGGCTTTGCTGCGAACAGGGCTCTGTCAGGACTCCTGGCATGGCTTCTCTATATCTAATTAGACTGTTATATAAGTGTGTGCATGTGCATACAGCAAACTATCTGTCTGCATGTATTAGTGAGTCACTCATTTACTGCATCTCTGATCCAGCTCTCTCCTCCCCGACGATGAGTTAGATACGTGAGTGTGTGGGTTTGTGTGTCTGTGTGTGTGTGTGAGAGAGAGAGAGAGTCTGGATTAAGTCTGAGCTCTTGTCGTTGTCAGTAATGAAAAGTCAGCTGTGGATAGCACAGTCCCTCATCTAAACTGCTGCATGTCTGTGTCTTTACTGCAGCAGTGTACCAGAAACCACTTTCGACCTTCACGGAGACGTCCACAGTGGAGCTGCTCTGCCTACCAGCAAGGTAACACACACACACACACACGCTCTCACACACAGCATTTGAATTTTTGCTGTTTTTATATCCTGTTCAGCATAGGAACACTTTGCTCATAGGTGTAAAAAAACAACAAAAAATGTTACTTGCCAAAGGCAGTTTTAACGGACGTTTTATTGTTGGGATGCACCGATCCAATCTGCCGGATCGGTATTAGTGCCAATACTGACCTTATTAAGTGAATCGGGTATTGGCCAGAAGTCACTGATCCACATTAAATCGAGTCAAACGTGTCGTCTCCCCCGAGGTCCGGATATGGTACAAGAAGATGGTGAACGAAAAGCTCCACTTATAGTTGAGAAGTGATGTGAAGTTACAGCGTAAAGTTAAGCGGGATTGATGCTCTGTTTCAGCAAGTACCCTCCGTTGAGGTAATCAGAATCTGTATCAGGGGAGTAGAAGTTGGAACGGTGCATCCCTACTCATGAAAATAATTCCTTGTTTTAAAGTAAACTTAATCGAGAACTTGCATACCTCTGTGTTATCGAAAAAAGTAATGCACAGTGAGAAACCGTATATAGGGCTGAAAATAACACTTATTTTTCGAATGCCTGTAAAATTCTTGTTTTTCCCAATGAGCAGCCAAAACCCCAAGAAGATTTAATTACATACTCCCTTTTGAAATGACTGATTATTAAAATTGCTGCAAATTGAGTTTTCGTTGTTGATTATTTGACTAAACAAATAAATCTTGTGATGACACATACAGTAAATCCTTCTATGTATGTTTGTATATGTTACAAGCTATTTTATACATGCTACTGTTGATTTCCTAGAAAAAAAAACTGATATTTCATGTGTTGGGGAACCATTAAACTGTAAAAACAGCATCTGTTGCATGTTTTGTTAGCTGCTTGTTATTAGTTCTGAAAGTCCTGCCAGGAAATCGAACACGAGACGTGGCGTCACTGCTCCCAAACAGAGCCACGTGAGGCCACCACCTCGATCAGATTAAGTATAGGGCTCTCATACAGAAAGATCTCAGTTGTTTGATGTTCAGTATTGAATTGTGTAACTGTCCACACTGTATGTGAATAGGTGAAAGTGTTAGTGAAGCCTCATAATACAGCAGTCTTTATCTGCATCTCTGTACATTCTCAAATATGGATCAAATTAAATTACAGTGAAATTTGATTTTGTGTGTCTGTGTGTGTTTGTGTTTGTGTGTGTGCACAGAGCTCAGGAAAGCTGGAGATGGAGAGGGGCATGGTCAAACCCATGATCCGAGGAGAGCAGCAGGACAGCAGGTCAGACACACACTCCTCTCCTCTTTCTCCCTCTTCCTGCCCTCATTTTTGTCCTCCATCTTTATCCTCTCTCCGGCCCTCTGGCTCGTCCTTCTCTTCATTCTCCCTTCTGTATTTGTTGTTATCTTCCCTTCTCATGGTGTTATTCTGTCTTATCAGGTCTCAGGACGTTTCAGCAGACAGACCCGAGTTGACTCTGCCAGCCGGCATCGAGTTCAGAGACAACTGTGAGTACGAGGGTGTTTCTTTCTGCCTCTCTAACTGTGTTAGTGAAACAGTCAATATCTGGAAACTATTGAACATTGTCTTTACAATGTACTCGACTGATTCTACTGATCTAACTACCATAGCAGCAGTGGTATGCAATGTATATCTAATAGTAAATATATGGTAAATGTAGACTTTGTAGGGTGTTGTGCCATCTTATAGTTCTGCACAGGAAGGCCCGATGACTTCAGAAAGCCATTATCACATTCTTTATTATGACTTCCATAAACGGACACAAAGAAAATGAGCGTTTGTCTCAGCCTCTACATTACATTTTACATTGTGTGCCACTCGACTTTTTGGCAGGGAATCAGCTGGATCAGCTTCAAGACTAAAAGCTTAGTTTCCTGTGATTGCATTGAGATAAAGCAGTTAATTTGACATCGTTTAAAGATGATAAATTGAGCACTTAAAATTGGGGCTGGTTCCAGAAGAGCTATTTCGGGGTTGAACTGCTAAAGCTGGAGTAGAGATTTCTTATTCTTAGTTGGGCTTTGCAGTTCATTAACATCAACCAATTATTTTCACTGGTCTTATGGAGCCTACAGAAATTTTGACTTGTCAAAGCAGGAAAAGCACAGGTGGAATTAATAACAATAATGTGGCTGCATTTGATTTAGGTGAGACAGATCCAGGCCTCTGATATTGTGCATGCTCGCTCTCTAGCAAAGTGCCAGTAACTATACAGTGAAGCCTATAATAGAGCCTGAAGAGAGATGGAAATAAGTAAAGATAATGGTGGAATAATACTGCTATGATAAATATACAAAACGGCCTGTATTGTAGCTGTTCAATCTAAATATGTCAGTATTCAACCACAGAACAAGCCACCAAACACAGAATGCTCAACCAGGCAGAAAACAGGCTGGTGTCTGGGCCGTCATCTAAAAATGAAAATACACTAAATGGATCGATGTTCTGTCTGCGCTGGCTGCTCTGCTGCCAAATTATAACCATCCTCACTCTGTCCCACATTCAACACAGATCAGTCAATTAACCCTCGCTGTGTGTGTAATGTACATGTCTTTGTTGACAGTATAATTACCAGTAAAAACAAAGAAAGTGTCATCTCCTCCCCCCGTCTGACCAGCTCGAGGGAAATCCTGCTGTGAGAGGGGTTTTTTTAATTAGATGTATTAAAAGTTTTAGTTGTGGTTGATAAAATGGTCTTAAATAGTCATGTGCAGTATTAAAATATCTTAAAAAGTCTGTGGAGTTTGGTTCTCTGACACCTGATGATTTCCGCACTCTCTTTGCAGCTTCTAGCTGTTTGCTCTGTCTTTCTAACACTTCTGTTTATTGACTTTCGTTGTGCTCAGGGCCTTAGCTCTGCCGTGTGCGCACTGAGTATATATTTGGCATAGTGTGAGATCATCGTTTGTACCAGCCAACCCGGGGAGTTTTGATTGGTCGCAGAGTGGTGGAGAGTCCCATACCCACAATACACTGGGAGAAACCATATGCTCTAAGAAGCAGAAAGCATGTTTAGGGCAATGACGCACATGCACCACTGAAATCAGAATACTTACTGTGCTCTCATCTTCAGGTTTTCATAAGGAGACTTGTCGTAGTGCAGCTGCAACCAGTTTGACATCAAATACTTTTAACAACCAAGCTAAACTGAAAGAAAATGACACCACAGTCTGGCTCAAAGTGGTTTTATTGGTGTATCCCACATGACACGTGTAGCAAAGTTATGCGACCAACAAACCACTAAAGTGACTTGTACAAACTGCTTGTGCTGCTCAAAAGGGGATCAATTCAAATACAAATAAAGTATAATACAGTCGGATTTCATACATTATTATATATAATCGAGTTAGTTGTAGCAGCAGTAGTAAAACTGTACATAAAGCAGGATATAGTTTAACAGAAGTTGTAAGTGATATCTCTTTTGGTCAATTTTGTAACTACATGATAATCCAAAACAATACCCTGACTTATGAAATATATGACATTTGAGCTCTTCTCCCCTGAAGTTTGATGTTTTCCTTTTTTTGTGGTAGCAAATCAGTCTTTATTTCAGGGAAGGCAGCCTTCCTAATATCTTTTGACTGAATTTTTTTTCCATTTGCACAAGAATAAACCTGTTGGGGAAACAATGATATCCTCTGAATCCCCTTAATCCATTTAAAACACAGTATGACCTATCAGCAGCTTCAACTAAAACATCTCTTGTCTTGACATTGGCTTGACATTGTAGAATTTGTATTTGTAAATTTGTAGCCATGTAGCACTTTGTCAGTGTGCGAGTGGTCTAATAACGTGATCCTGTGTGTCCATCCAGCTGAAGACACCTTCCTGTCGGCCATCATCAACTACACCAACAGCTCCACGGTTCACTTCAAACTCTCACCCACTTACGTCCTGTACATGGCCTGCCGCTACATCCTGTCGCCCTCCTACCGGCCCGACATGTCGCCGTCCGAGAGGACGCACAAGGTCATCGCCATTGTCAACAAGATGGTGAGCATGATGGAGGGAGTCATCCAGGTCAGTAACACTTCTTTTCAAATCCTTTTTATGTGTGCTGTCATTTTGAACACAACCTCACTGATGAATTTGTGCATTATCTGAGTGTGTTCTGCTGCCATCAGTTCGCTCTTTCATAATGCTGTTATTTATGTATTTAATACCTGCACACTCGCTTGTGTTGAAAGTTTTGAATTGTGTGATGTTTTTCTTAATTCCCCCCATTTTCTTACAAACTACTACACTCGTAGTAGTTGTAAGGTGTGTATAAGTGTCTGTCTATGTGTGTTTCTTGCAGCTTTCTCTCCACAGTTACCCTGTTGTAGCAGCCTGTGCTTTTGTCTCATGTTTGTCCCCCTGTCAGTGTTAAATGCTCGTGGTCTGAAGCCTGCTGTCACACAACATAGCCTATACTACACTTCTCCTATCACAGATCATTAGAGCTGGAAATCATTCGCAAAAATATCGATATTGGTGGTAATTTGATAGCTGAGTTTTAAGGCAACAATACCGAATACATATTTTATAAATGGAAGTATAAATACATAAAACGTTGACTAAATGCAATATATTTAATAAAATGTTGATTTAAAACAGAACAACCTGTCAAAGAATATGAAAAACTTTGACCAAACATCTGTTACCAACTTTCAGTTCTTCACAGTTTTTAATACTCTGCTACTGACACATTTTGGTTTGTTATTCATAAGAGCTGAAGCTCCTCACACAGCCCCACTTAACACAGTGTTGGTTAATCGTGTTCACATGTGGTCCAATGAAATGAAGCACGGGACCTCGGCAGATTGGAGGATTATGGGGGCAAAAAAATCACACACACTCACTCAGGCTCAATAAAACGCAAATGCCATTTCTTCTTTTATTAGTGCCATTCACTTTTTATTTGTTCAGCTGGCAGCTTTTCATTGTCGTTGGTATGCAGCAAAGTTATGAAAGAATACACACACACACACACCTTAATCTGTTTTGGTCTGTGTGTAGTAGGATTTCAGTTTCAGGGAAATGTCTTTTGCGTCTGAGGAGTATGGGAATGTTCGACCTTCCTACTTTAGATCCACTGATAATCTGCATTAGTGGGTTTGTGTTCTGTGTGGGCAAAATATTTTTTTAACCACACCACCATTAACCAGTCACTTCACTAATCCAACAGCACAGGGTGTTGAGAACTTGGAAAACTAGATCTTGATTGAGCATGATTGTGACCAGCTTTACTGTCTGGAGTTGTGGAGACTCTTTTTCCAGTGTCTTGCATCCTGTATGTGAAACGTCTTTAGTGCATTACTTTACTGATGTTTCCCTAAATAAATTACATGTAGCGGTTTATCAAATTAAGTGTCATAACTTTGTATCGTCACCAAGAATGAGGTCAACATTCTGATAGCTCCTATTTTGCACCACTTGTGTTGGTCCCAGTTCTTCTCCATACTCAGACCACATGTCCCATAAACTCCATTGCTTGTTTCCACTAAGAGGGTGTTACTCTTGCCAGTTACTCAAAAACTAGAAGGTTTTGCCGAATTTTCCCTGGAACATTCCTGTTTTCTGCTGTAAAGCAATCCAACAGATTTCTCACCAACCTGACCTTGTGCAGCTCCTAAATTTATTCTTGTTGTTAGTCACATTTTGTGGTGATTATACAGTTCAGTCTTAAAATGTATACTGTTAAAGGATTCATTTTTTCCTTTCTTAAGGACAGCCTGCTCACATTTATACACCTTCACACTCGTTCAGTTCCTGTTTACACTAAGCTCATATTTTACCTTTTATTTCCAGCTGGTATACAGAACTGAAGTCGATTTCTCTAACCTCTAGACTTAAACATAAACCTATAAAATCTACTATAAAACCCTCAGAATGTAAGGCCTCCTAAATACAGTTCCATTTTAGGTCATCAGTAAAAAAATTTAACAGCGTTGTTGTCTCTTGCCTGTTTTGGTAATACGTTTTCTTCAAGCGGGCATCAAAGACCTCTCTAAAAGCCTTAAATTGAACTTTTTTTAGACACCCTGAAATGTTTTCTTGACCAGATGTGGTTTTCAGCTGACCTTCATCAGTTATCTTCTTTAACTGATTCCTGATGGCTTTACATTATAAACCATGACCATGTGTGTGTCCAACTATATGTGTGTGTGTGTTACATGGCTGTGTCCATACTGTAGCTGTTGACGTGTCTTCTCTCTGTCCTGTGAACGTCTCCTCCTCCTCCTCCTCCTCCTCCTCCTCCTCCTCCTCTTCTTCCTTCCATCCAGGAGATTCCTGAAGGGGATCAGGTAGGATAGCACAATAGCACACCATGATACGGCTGCTACAGACTCGTCTACCTCACTCACTCTTTCTCTCTCTCTCTCTCTCTTTCTCTTGGTGAGGGCGACATGGATAAAAGGACAATACATCTCTCACACAAAACATTTTTCAGGCTACTTGCTGTTTTTACAACAATCTGGAACCCAGCTGGTAGATGATGGGACTAAATTTTCTGCCTTTTAAAGAAACTTGAAGTTAAAAAATATTCATGCCTACTTAAAAGAAATATTAGTAAGAAATACAACTAATGCCAAATGTTTTCAGGTTCCAGCTTCTTAAATATGAGGATTTTCTGTCTTTCTCTGTTTTATATTATTGTAAACTGAATAACTCTGAGTTTTGGACTGTTAGTCGGACAAAACAAGTAATTTAAATATGTCTCTTTGAGCTCTGAGAAATTGTAATGGCCACTTTTTACTTTTTTTCTGACATTTTATAAAGTAAATGATTTATTTATGAATCAAAAAAATTAATAAGTAGATGAATTGATAATGAAAATAAATGTTTGGTGCTACCCTGAATATAGAGCACTTGACAAAATGCTAGATTGAAAGGAAAATGTCCTAACTCTGAATGACAGCAGTCTATTTTCTTTAAAGCAGAATTTTTTAAATAATAAATTAAACAAAATTAAAGACCTAAATGTAGAGAAACAGCAAATATTTGACGTTCCTTTGAATTCAAATCAGATACTTTTACGATTTCTAATGTAAAATCATGTCGCCCGGCCTCATCAACCTTGGCTACCTTCTCTACTCACCTGTACCTCCTACTTCTCTCTCTTTACGGCTTACGTCTGCTTTTTTGACCAGCCCTTCATTGTTGCTGCTGCTTCTTTTTCTCCATTCTAACAGAAATGTAAAATAAAGCCATAATAATGCGTCCTCCCACAGCTGGAAAACTAAGCAACAACAGCAACATCAACCCAACTAATTCCATTCAGCTTCCTGGACCTGCCTGGTACTAAACAAAACAAACAAACCAAAAAAAACAGAGCGAAACCAAAGCAACCACTCTTTTCCATCATTGCTCCATCTTTAATTCTGGCATCCATTTTGTGTGACATCACGTCTTGCTGCTCCTATTCAACAGTGTGGATGAGAGACAAGTCGCGTCCCTCCGACCTCCTCCACCTCCTCTGCTTCATTTGTCTGTTGTGAAGTTCATTGAATATGTTCAACCATCCGTCTGTGTTTTAAACGTTTCCTAAATATTTTATTGTCACGTTTCATTTTGGATGCACTTGGCTCCATCTCTCATTCTCTGGCTGTTCTGAATGAAGGGTTTTTATTTTTATTTTTTCTTTGTTTTGTTTGATTCGTGTTACGTTTTTCAAGGCGGGGATAGATGAGTGCAGGGGGAGCGGGCCTCGCACATTCCTCCCTCTCCGAGTGGCGGTGATATTAACCAATCAGCTCCTCAGACACTGAGCTCTGTCCTCCCTGTTGATCTCAGAACCAGAAAACTTGTCCTTTAGACCGTAGACTGACGTATGGAGCAGATACTGAGCGTTATTAAAAATCTGATATAATCCACTCAGTGTTGGCCATTTGAGATAATTATGTCATTAATTACTCTCATATTATTATCCTGGTTTAGCATGTTGCTGCTTGTTCACTCTGCAAGCTACTTTTATGGGGTGATGAGCAGCTGCAGTGGTACAAGGACGACTTCAACATTTAAGAAAATGCGCTTAGTTAGATGAGAAGATCGAAAAATCGTGTCTGTAGGATAAATAAATACGCAGCTGGAGTCAGCAGTAGAAATGGGGGAAACTGTTAGCCTCTTTCTGTCTAATTATCCTATATATTTCAGTTTTAAACGGCTGCCATTGGCTGGCCATGGTGGGATTAGTCGCACTAAATGGGAATCACGAAAGCATTTAAATCTGACAACAAACTTCCCTGTATGTTATGTGGATACATCAGAAATGAATGGACTTGCTGTGTGAATACATGTGGTCCATAGTTTAAGTCTACGGTCTAAACGCGGTTTAATTTTGTCAAAAATAAAAAGCACAACCAATTAGTTAGTGGAGGAGGGTAGTGTCTGGTGACTTGGTCAATGGAGTTGTGTCTGAGAGGGAAAAGCAGTGGTCACTAATGTCTCTCCTAAAGTCAAAGGGAAAATCTTCTGTCGTTTGTGTCAAACTGTTGAAGCTCACATTCAAGTGTTGAAGAAATCAGGAAAGGAAGACACTTTTGATTGAGCGTCCTCTTTTAAGGGACAGTGATGACCACTCTTCCTCTCGAACACTGGATTGGCTTAGAGGGAGGGGTGGGCGGGGCATGAGTCTATCCCTGAAGTAACAACTGCTCCTTCTGGCTGCCACTCAAACAGAAACCCCTCTCCTACCTTCTCTTTAACTCTCCGGTCTCTCCTTTGTCCGGCTGCTTCTAACAACTTCCTCTGTATGTGTCTTTTTTTTTTTTCTTTGTGTGTGGCTGTGATTGGTGCGTCACAGAAGCAGAAGAACATTGCCGGAGCGCTGGCTTTCTGGATGGCCAACGCCTCCGAGCTGCTCAACTTCATCAAGCAGGACAGAGACCTGAATCGCATCACGCTGGACGCCCAGGACATCCTCGCCCATCTGGTTCAGATGGCTTTCAAGTCAGTCTAGTGTGGTTGTGTGGGAAGATGTGGGGTGGGAATTCTTTTTAAGTTCCCTGAAAGACAGAAGATTGGATAAGAGCTTCTCTGTTTGTTTGATGGTGAAGTCTGTTGGGATTAACAAGCTGTAATTTGTGTTTGCAGGTACCTGGTCCACTGCCTCCAGGCTGATCTGAACAACTACATGCCTGCTTTCCTGGACGACCCAGAGGAACATAATCCACAGAGACCCAAGATCGGTAAAATACAAACACACACAAAAACATGCAAGTAACGATTTAGAGCAGGGCTCCCAGCCATTTTGGTTTATGACCCCTTTAAATGAAGCAGTGTCCGCTTGCAACTGGATGTGAGATGACCCCTCTCTTTTCTTCCTCTCCTTCCAGAGGACGTCCTGCACACCCTGACGGGGGCGATGTCGTTACTGCGGCGGTGTCGGGTCAACGCCGCCCTGACCATCCAGCTCTTCTCGCAGCTCTTCCACTTCATCAACATGTGGCTCTTCAACAAGCTGGTGACGGACACAGATTCGGGGTTGTGCTGTCACTACTGGGGGGCCATCCTGCGGCAGCAGCTCAGCCACATCGAGGCCTGGGCAGAGAAACAGGGTCTGGAGCTCGCCGCCGACTGCCACCTCAGTCGAATTGTGCAGGTACGGGGAGGATAGATGGAAATAAGGAAATAAGATTCTGCTGGGACATGAGCAGATTGTCACGTATTCACCACTGTTACCGACTGAGATCTTTGTGGACTTTATTTTATTCATCAGTGTTTCCATTTGTTTAAAGCTTTGTTATTTGTGCTTTTTATTGAATGACTTCCACAACTGCCAGTGGGAATTCCCTCTGCCAGTGTTTCCCTTTTTTATTAGCTGTTTAAGACACTTTGATCTTTAGTTCTTTGGTGCTCTTTTTCACTTAGAATGGCAGTTAAGTTCAAGCTGGATTTGCCATTATAAACTAAAATAAGTCGTGAAAAAAAGCTTAAAACTTGTAGTGAATGTTATGCATTGTATTTCTACATAAATCAAATATTTGTGACTATACGATCGATCAACAGTTAGTTAGAAAAAAAAATTCTTATTATAAGAGTTTAGCGCTCAGCTCATCTGCTTCCTGAGTGCTGTTTGATCAGATTTGACTGACATGGGCGTCACCCTAATAAAATACGTAAGCAGCCCAACAACTGTCATCAGATGCTGATTATTGTATTGTTAAATATGAAGTGGTGCGTGGAAACGTCACACAACAGGCAGCACAGCCTCGCCTTTTCAAACCAGTGAGAACAAAGTCTGTCTGCGTCAGAAATCCTGTTGCTTACAATAAGAAGAATAAAGCGAAAAAACCTTTAATCAAAGTATAACTTGTTTGTTAAAGAATATTTAGAAGCCTGTTGAAATGGGTATAAATGGATTCAATGATTTAAAGGTTGATTTGTTGCACATAGGATAACAACAGGAAGATAGAAAGGATAAAAATTCAAGATTTATACGATATGCCATGTATGTAGCTCATTTAAATGTTTCTTGTGTGTCCCCTCCAGGCCACCACCCTGCTGACCATGGACAAATACTCCATGCAGGATGTGCAGAACATCCACAACACGTGCTTCAAGCTCAACTCCCTGCAGCTCCACGCCCTCATGACCAACTACCACTGTGCTCCAGACGAGCCTTACATCCCGCCTGTAAGACAAACGCACAGCAACACAGAACGTTTCTGGAGCTTTAGACGTAACGAAGCAGCCTGTGAGCCTTGTTGGGATGTCTTTTAATAATGTGTGCTGCTTCTGTATGTACAGGAACTGATCGACCACGTGGTGGCAGTGGCAGAAAACACAGCAGATGAGCTGGCGAGGAGTGATGGGAGAGAGGTTCAGCTGGAGGAGGATCCAGACCTTCAGCTGCCCTTCCTCCTTCCTGAGGACGGCTACTCCTGCGACGTGGTGCGCAGCCTCCCCAACGGCCTGCAGGACTTCCTGGACCCGCTGCTGCAGAGAGGTAAAGCCGTCGGGCTTAGGGATAAAGAGAAGAAGAAACAATTTGATGTTTGAAGTCCCTTCACTCAAACGTTGTTACTGAACTTGTATATTTGATGTATGTTCAGTTTGACACTAGCGTGGGAGAAGGAGCAGATTAATTTGAAGTGCTTTTAACTTTGTAATCGAAGTATTATCCATAGCATGTATTAAAACATATCTGGAGGGCATCTTCAACACTTTTAAACTGTTATAAATATCTCAAGATTTCATGATTGAAGCTTTGGTGTAACTTGGGCTCCAAATGCACCACTTATGTTTACAAAAAACTGACTTGAAAGTTGTTTTACCATAACAATTTTATAATTATCCCATGGTTATTTCAGGGGAAGAGAGGGAGTAGCTCGCTCTCTTTGTGTCCTTACACGCAGAATTTGGATTTATGACTTAGCGAAAATGTCCTGTAAAATGACTGTTTGTGTTTCCTCCACCAGGTTTTTGTAGGTTGGTACCCCACCCCCGCTCCCCTGGTACCTGGACCGTCCACTTCGAAGGAGCCGAGTGTGACAGCCACTTCTCTGCTGCTGACAATACTGAGATGGTAGGACACTAAGGCCCACAAAAAAACTACTGTGTGTCGGTGTGTATGTGTGTGTCAGGCCAGTGGGGCAGCCCAGGTGAAGTTGGTGCCACAGAGCACTTTGAACAGGTTTATTAATGCTGACTCATAGAGCCTAAAGTGACTCAAGTGTGCAGCAGATCTGACAGCGAGGACACAAAGTCTTTGGAGCCGCACAGTCTTTAATCGCAGCACAGTAACTTCAGGACACAGATTTGCTTATTCATCTCCACGCTGCACTGAGATGGCTTCCAAATCTAGTTACTTCTTCTGTGTTTGGGATGGATGCTTTGCATGTATGCATTGAAAGACCCTTAAAGGAGCTTTAAAGTAATGAAAGGAAACAACTTAATTTGATCCTGTTATTCTGAATACAGCACACATGAGCATATTTGAGTTAAGCTCCCTTCGGTTGCTCTTGTTGACCTATTCTGGCTAAGATCATCTTTCCACCGAACTGGGTAATTCAGGTGTAAATTATACTGGATTTACTGGGTTTAAGGGAGATTGTAAAGTAGTCAAGACATGACAAAATGAAAACATGGATCAGTTTCCAGGTGAATTTAAGACTAAAAAAGGCAAAATTCCTGGACAGAAACTGAGCTGCAGACAGTATGACGGCTCAACTGACATAGTTTGACTATTTTTAGAAAAGTTTCAGCCTGGAAGTTGCTTTGATTTGGGTCCAGAGGTGTGTGAGTGTTTGTGTGTATCTGTCTCTCTCTGTGTGTGTGTGTGTGTGTGTGTGTGTGTGTGTGTGTGTGTGTGTGTGTGTGGTCTCCCAGTTGGAAGGCAGTGATTACAGTGACGTCAGAAGGGGCAATTTACTTTTCATAACAACCTTCACAGAGACACACACACAATTTAATCAACACCAATCACACTGCAGAAGTTAGTTAGTGAGCCTGGAGCAGTAAATGATAGACCTCTTTTCATCGCCCAACACACACACACACACACACACACACACACACACACACACACACACACAGAGCCACTTCCTCTGTAATTGGTCTGTTTATCCCTGCTCTACTATTTCATGACTGTAGTCTCGACATAATGCAGGCGTCTCTCACAAACACATATACACACACACAGGTTTACTTAAGTCACTTTTTTTGAGTACTTACATAGACTTACATTAACTTCCTGGAGACTTACCCCAACCCTAATCTTAACCACTTACACAAAAATTAGCGTTTTACCAACTGGGAACACGGCTTTGGTCCCCAGTTGCACAAGCCGTCCCCAATCAACTAGTCTCAAGTCCGGTGTGTGTCCCTGAAAGTGACGAAAGTCACACAAACACACACACACACACACCTTTTATTGAAATTATAATCAACAAATACTTTGTCACACAATTAAAGCCAAACAGTGTTTGTGCAGGAATATGTTGGGTGTCTGTCTTCATGCAGGCCACCAGGATAATGTTTTACAATGTTGTAGCTGTTCTCATTGATTTCTTTTGTGCATTGATTTATTGCAGCAATAAACACAATTGTCGGTCGTTAGGGCTGTGACAGCTTTCTCACTGTGTTGATAGGACAGCAGTTATTTGAGTTAACCACCATTTAAGTCCTGTAATTATTCACTTTTTTTAAACAACCTGTCAAGCTGGGTGGTTATTTAAAGTGAGTGAGAGAGTTGGGAATGTATTTACTTTTTGGGCCACTTGCTGGTAGTATTTTATTTATTTTCACACCCCTCATATACCATATGTTCATATGGCTGTGATACCTGCTCTGTGAAGGTAAAAGGTGTCACTTAACCTTGAAATAAGGGCCCACCGCGTCCACTTTCCCATCTAACCAGCCCATAGTGGCTGTCTCTTCTTTTACCATTCCTGCCTGCGGTGTTTAAATCTGACCTGCCAACAGAAAAAGATCTAAAAATGTCCAAATCTTTATGTAGACCTACTTACATGCAACAGAAAGTTAGTAGTCGCTGAAATCGTTGCTGAGGGCACAAAGCTGTACCTGCTTTACAGTAAAAGCCTTACATAAGCTGACCTGTAGAAAGCTTTAACAGAAGCTTTAAGCATAGGGTGTTTTTCTTCCAAGTCTTAAAACAACACTGACATGAGCATATGAACACTGAGAGCGTTATTGTTTGCTGTAGTTGCTCTTGCTGTCCATACTGGCCTCAGAGTTAGACAAATCAAGCTGGTCATCTCCAAAGTTAGTCTTTTAGTATGAATTTCCCTCTTAGTGCTTCAACATGTGGGAATTTGGTACTGAACATACATACAAGTGGGTACCTTCTCTGGAAGGTACCCACTTGTTTCATCCTATCTCCGTTATCTCCAGCTGAACTAACCCATCGTTTACATAGAAATCACCTTTGGTAGGGATCTCTTTAAGGCCAGTGTGGACAGCAGGAACAATTACAGCAACAAATAACCCTTTCCATGTTCACATGCTCATGCCAGTGTTGTTTTAAGTCTTGGAAGAAAAACACCCTATTCAGTTTGTATTGTGGTTGTCGTAGCTGCAGCTGGTCTGTGCGTCTGTCAGTGTAGCTGTGGTGTCGTCGTAGCCGTAGTTGTGTTGTAGTTGTTGTGCGGTTGTTGTCGTGTTTGGTTCTGGGCGTTCCTGCAGATTGCAGAATAATCAACTCACTCCTGCATTTACGCAACAGTGCTGTCCAGCCACACACAACTACGCACAGCCTGCAAAGATGCCAACACAAGTACACACACACGCAGAAAAATACACACTTCAACGCAGACATACTTTTGTAGAAGTCTGACACAAGCTTATTTATTTTGGAGTTTCCTTTGTTAGAATATTTTTTCATGATGTGGGAAACCTTGGTAGCTCTCCCTCTTTCTTTGTTTCTCTCTTTCTCCCCACCCAGTCACCCAGCCCTGCTCAAATGAGCCCTGGTGTGTAGATATAAGTGTGTGTGTGTGTGTGTGTGTGTGTGTGTGTGTAGCCATGATGTGGTTTTCATTCTTGACTTGATTCCAGCGACCACAGGTTCCTCTGTGGTCTTCCCCTTTCCCCTTTATCCCTCCTTCATTCCTTCCCTCCCTTTTCTCATCCCTCCCTCTTTTTACTCCACAGCCTTATTTTCCTCCGTAATGTTTCAGAGGCAGACAGAGGGAAGACACTAGAGGACACTCGCTGAGTTTCCCCCGAGGCTGTTAGAGACACATCCAAGAGGTTTCATCCTCACTCACAGTTTGTCCTTCCTGTCCATCTCTCGTTTCAGCCAATGAGGAAAGAGCCGGAGGTTGTCACGGTAACCCTGAAGAAGCACAACGGCATGGGGCTCAGCATCGTGGCTGCCAAGGTAGGAAATACCACCTGGAAGTGTGTTCAGGTGTGTGTGTGTGTATGTGTGTGTGTGTGTGATAGAAGAGTTGAGATTTGTCTGAGCTTTTTAAGAAAGTTTTTTTTCTTTTATTCAGTTAGAAAACTTTGTTTTTTAAGGTGGAAGTCATATATTCACAACATTTTCTAAAGCAGAACTGGCAGGATTTTTGACAGGAAATCCAAAAATAACTTGGATGTTTTTATCTTGGCTGTCGACGGCGTACTTTGGATGTGTGTGGGTGTGTGTGGGTGGGTGGGTGTGTGTGTGTGTGTGTGAGGCTGAGCGACACAGTGCTGACAGAAAAGGCTGCTATTTTGAAAAAAGACTGCTTTCATTGTTGAGTCTGACAGCAGTGCAGAGACTAAACAGTGACACTGCAGAGAAAGCTCTGGATGACTCCTGGACAAAAACGCGGTCCATTGAGTTTGCTGTTAGAGGGGAGTGGGTGTGGAGGGTCGGGCTGTGGATCGCTGTCTGTACATGTTGTTTATTTATTCACACGCCTCTGATGTGTTGGCAAAATGTGGGGAAATTATACATCTCACCACTGTGTTCCAATAATAAACACAAATTCACCAAGAGGGCAGTTATGATGTCTGAGAAAATGAATTAAGATTCTTACATTTCCCCCATCTAAGTCGCAATCTTTTACTGTAAAAACTTTTTATGGCATATTGAATTAGATTAACTGAATTGCCTAAATGGAGATGGACGGGAGATAGATGTAATTAGATTGTGATGGATTAGGATGGATGCCTTTTTAAGAGCTTGCACAATTCAGTGTTTCTCAAAAATTCCTGACACTCTAGAAGCTGCAGTTTAAATCAAGAGTTACAACATGTTTAATGAGAAAAGTAAGAAATTCATTATCGGTGTCTAAAAAGATGGCAGATGTGCACAGTGGCGGCATCTGCTGGGTAAAGCCAATATTGCCTGACAGACTGGCCTCCTGTAGACAGAAAACTAGTAAACTCTGTAATGTTAGCTCCATTATCCGCAGTCTGCAATAGTAAAAATATTGAGTTAACATGGAAATAACATGTTACTAATGTCCCAAGTTGCTCATTAATTTTTAATAGTTTATATTATAATAATAATGTGTATAATAATCTTTTAAGCTCTACTATAACTTGATTGTTGCAAAGGGGACATTTGTCTTGCAGCCAGGTGAAACGGAACACACACAGACTTAAACTTTAGATACATACAACAGAATAAAATACATTTAACATACAACAAAAAATATGTAAAACAAATACTGAAACTCACCACTCAAACTTACATAAAACAAGGTACAACAAGTGATTGAATAACATAAATCCATCTGTCATCATACAACCCAGTAGTCATCGTTAAAACAACATCTCCGTCATCACGATCTAATTTTACATGAAAGACTGATCCTCGGCTGACTCGCCCTGGACATTTAATGGTTTGACGGTGTCAAACGCTGCTGCTGCAATGGGGTGTACTTCATTTGTGTTTGACATTTAACCTTCCGTGTGGCATCCCGAAGGGTCCGAGGTTGGAAACAAACCCGGAACAGGTACAAAATTAAATTTAAAACAGCAAAGAAAAAGCACAGTTGGACGTCCACTTTGGCTAACAAATTTCCTGTGGGGGAAACCTTGCACTTGCACAAACCAGGCGGTTGCGTAATTCTACGTTAAGGCCTCTCTATACCTACAAACTTCCCCTCAGATGGTTGCTCACTGGACCGTGTCCATGTAAAACTTGCTTCCTTGATGTGCAACACTTCTGCTCTCTATCAATGAATAGATAGATTTGGGTGTTAAAGTTTGTGACCTGTTTTGCTGCCACTTTTTTAACGATGAATTGGACAAAGTGCACGAGGCAAGGCGAGATTAATAGTATTTGTTCTCAGTGCAAATCATAAGGACTCTTTCTGTCTGTCTTCAGAGCCGAGTGAGTTTCCTGCTGAAGGCGAGAGCTTTCCTGTGTGGCCGTGTGCATGTGTGTGCAGTCTGTGTTTGGAGAGGAAGAGTGGGAAGGAAGGACGCACTGAGGAAACCTTCTTGCTCTGTTTATTTTCAAAGCTGTGTGAACGTATGAGCAAGAGAACAGGCTCAGAGGTGTGTGTGTGTGTGTGTGTGTGTGTGTGTGTGTATGTTGGATGGGAAAGGCAGGTAGAGAGAATTTTGTCAAACAGCTGCTTGAATTCTCGGTAAACTGGGCTGAGCCTCTGTCCTCTTATATAACTGAGTGTGTGTGTGTGTGTGTGTGTGTGCGCGCGTGTGTTTGTGTGTGTGTGTGGTATTTGCCTGGTGGAGCTGCAGCAGCGGCGCTCCACCTCAGTCTGGCCAGCCGGCGTCCCAGCCGTCACTTCACCTCTGGATCGCCGCCTGGATTCATTTTTTCTTAACAAACACGCTGCAGTTAGGAACTCGTGGAGGAGTTTTTCCTCACTTGGGAACATTTAAGGAATTTACCAAATCTTTTAAACCGCACATAATGGAAATTATAGAGCTTTTTTAATTTACACTACTTGTTTTTATAAGAGTTTTTAACAGTTTAATGTAGTACTTTTCTTTCACTCAACTTTTTAAAATGACCTGCACTAAATTCCCACAACTTTTTGCCACACACAAAAGAATTCACATTACTTTTTTGTCCCGCCTTTCCTGCCGTAAATAGTGATTTTGAAGCGTAGACGTTCAGCTGAATGGATTACTCCCTGCCGGTGTAATTTGGCGGTTACTGACTTGTCGGTGCACGTCGGCAGGTTGAAGCGCTCTCTGGGGTAAAAGGAGGTGTGTGCATTTGTGTGTGTCCCAGTCTGGACGTCCCAGTGTGATCTGGTCTGGACAGCACTGACGAGCGGTTGCAACATGTGGTTTTCTGTGGTGGGCAGGAGAGACGAGGTAACGGTGCTTTGATAATTGTGTGTGTGTGTGTGTGTGTGTGTGTGTGTTAACACTTGGAAAGTTGTGTACAATCAGACATTTTCTTCTCACTTCTGAATGTTTCTTGATCATCTGAACTCTTTGGTGTTATTTTTGAATGAGCTAAATATAAAAAACACATTGAAGTGTGTGTGTGTGTGTGTGTGTGTGTGTGGACGTGCACATAAAGAGTGTGTTCATTGTTTTCAGTCATTTCTCGAAAGACCAGATTCGTCAGTATCTTCTTCATGTTGTGACTCACTTTCTCGGTTCATGTCGGCTGCTAATATACTGACAGGCACTTGTGCATAGTGAAGTTTCCAGCAGCAGGTTGAATATTGAGCACAAACGTGAATGATCGGAGACCAGTGTGGATTTGTCGTGTACCCTCCAGTGTGATGGCCCTCTGGGTCGTCAGTTGTCCCCTGTTTGTTTTCAGGGCCGTTCTGCTAATGGTTAAACTAAAGGTACACACAAGAGACACAGATGGTAAAAACACACATGCATGTTGGGCGATGTGCTCCGTTACGTTAAGCAATTTTATTATGTGTTGTATACATGTTTTCCCCATGTTAACTCGCTATTTTTACTATTGACACTCGGAGAATTGATCAATGAGACACTGGTTGTAGGTTTTAAGCCCTTAAAGTCAATTAAATCTAATTAAACACTTGGATCAGATTCTGCAGAAATATGCATTAATAGTATTTTATTGTTATTAGTCTCCATATACTCCATATAACACGGAACAAAACAAAAAACGTAAAGTATGGTTTGGCGAGAGCTTCAGTTTAAGAATACCAGTATTGGCCTACATTAGTAAAACCAGTCTGTCAAGCAGTTGCTGCAGTGATTGATCTCTAGTGTCATATTAAACATGACAAACACTCAGCCTTCATACTTTATATTCACAATGTTTAAGCCCTTTGTCTCTCTCCGGGGGAAAAAATGAGTCGAGGAGTTTGCTGTGTGTTAAAACATTTCTATCCTTAAAAATACTGTATCAGTCAAACCCGTGTGTGTGTGTGTGTGTGTGTGTGTGTGTGTGTGTGTGTGTGTGTGTGTCATGGTATTCCCAGCTAACACCCAGCTGTCCTCAGCTGCCATTTGGTTAGTTTGGAGTTGAGGAAACTCTCCTCCTCCTCCTCCTCCTCCTCCTCCTCCTGTGATGGTGTGTTTACTCATGGATCTATTTTAGGAAAGAACAGAACAAATTAGTAGTATGTTGCAACCCAGGTTTCTCAGAGACATGACAATGTTTCATGCAAGTGAGAACTTTATGCCAAACTACTTCTGCTAAGGTTATTGTAAATTATCTCACAGGAGGAGGAGGAAGGAGGAGCAAATTGATGCACAGCGTGAATTCATTTTAAAATGAATTAAAGTGTTATCTTGTGAAACATAGATTACCAGAGGATTGTACTAATTTTTGAAGGTTTGAAGTAATTGTTTGGCCTTTTGTGTACATTTAGAAATGGGCACAGTGGGAAATTGCTGAAATTTTGAAGGGAGTTTTGTGTAGTTTATGCAGTTATGGCCAAAACAAGATTCAGAGTCTTAAAGTACCGATACATGAATGATTTGGGAAAGTTCTTCTCATCCCATGTGAAGGGAATTAAGTTGAAATTCCTAAATCTGCATTTGGTCTGTTTGTTTCCACGGTGTGTTTGAAGCATTGTTTGTGTGTGTGTGTTTGTTAGCTGACCGAATGATACCAGGAGTGGAACAATACTATGAGAGGGCTACCCCCTGTGAGGCCTGAAACAATGGGAGGATATACCACACACACACATACACTCGCTTTCCTGTAAAGCTGCGCGCAGGACGTGTTTACAAGGTGTGTGAAAGAGAACATTTGTACATCTTGGCGCTCTTTATTAAAGCCACCGTGTATACCTGCGGTAGAATCACAGTTTGGCAGGATTGTATGGAAAAAAAACGGGGACACACTCGCAGGAAAAGAGAGGCGCACATTGTCGTCTTCTTCTGTGCTTACTAGCTGAACCATTTCCTGTCTTTACACAGCGACTTCCACGTCGTCCAACATATCATGTCACTGGCTGCTTTGCCTTTGCAAAGTAAACAAGTTACTTAGTTTGATGTGTTTGTTTTCTATTTTTGAGTTCATCTCTGGTGGTCAGCTCTGCAGTCTGAAAGGCTTCTGAGGTCATCAGAGGACACTGGTACTTTGTGGCTGATGAAACAGCTTTTCACACACATAGGACACACCCAAGTACAGCAATCACAGCCCCATAGATGGTGGGTTTTTCCATTATCCATTATAACAACAATTTAGGTCTAGGTTGAATACAGTTTGATGTCAGTCTTTATTTTAGCCTGATATCTCCTGAACTTCTGTGGCTCTCTACGATTCAGAAACTTATTAATATTGGGATGTAAATGTGTTGACAGAAGGAGGAAACCCTCCCCATGTATATTACTGACCTTTGGGAAACACTGTACTTCCCTATATTATAGTTACCTCCATTTCCATGCACGCTCACTGGCATGGAGTGTAAGAAATGCTGTACGGAAGCATACGCACATTTGCAAACAGTACTGTGTAAAACTTTCAGATCAGAAAGAAACCAAAACATGCTCTTTACAAAGCAGCAGGCTTTTAGTACTCTGCATTTGTTGCCTTTTTATATGAAAAATAAATAGATTTTGCAACATAATAATACTAATGCATCTTGCAGTGTCGTGTGACTGGTAGACCCACACAGGCGTTGTCAGTTACTTTGGCTGATCAGACATCTTCTCAGGAAAATAAATAAATAAATAAATAAAGTTGGGTGCGGTCCTATACTGCAAATTTGCTGAAGTCATGAAGTTGCATTTACTAAAGAATCATAAAGGTTTTTAAAAGGGTCCTGTGGTAACAGGTGCAGCAAAATAAAATAGGGAGATACAAGAAGATGTCAATCAACCGCCGTCTGGACATGCCGAGAGAGTCCTGAGAAGAAGTCTAATCTGCTAAAATTACCTGAAAGTACCTGTGTGGGTGAGCCGGGCCTTTGAACACCGCTGGCTTCTGAACTGCCTCTTAATGGATAAGTGGTTTGTAACCTCAGAAAGGCTCCAGGTTGGCGTGTATTAACATTGTAAGCTGTAATCTCAATGTGTTGCCAGCTTGTATTAGCAGTATTTTTTTGCTGACAGCTGTGTATCAGACGTACGTGACAGCCTCTAGATGCCAGGTTCTCAGGCCGAGTCAGCCGCAGAACGGATCAGGAGAAGAAATGTCACATCACTCTGACTCTGCTGTCCAGAGAGAAACACTATTGGCAACTATTTTGATAACATCAAGAAATCATTTGATGTATTTTTAAGCTCGTTCCTGCTCCTCCAATGTGATGCTTTTCTATTTTTCTCTGTTTTATATCATTGCAGACTGAGAATCTTTGGGGTTTTTGGACTGTTGATCAGACAAAACAAGTGTTTTTCATCATTTTATGACATTTTTTTGACCAGACATCTAATTGAATAATTGAGAAAATAATAAGCTTATTAATCAACATTAATAAGAATCATTAGTTACATCCAGTTTATTTTAATCTTGTATATATTGGACCCCATTTTCACCTTTTAACTGGAATTAAAGAGGTCACATACGAGACACTGGATTAATCTGCCCTGTTAAAGTTGGACTGTTACTGAGCTGAAAAACATCATCAGAGAAGGAATTACATAATTCATAACACCGTCAGATTCAGCATATTTGACCTTAACTGTGATCACATGCATGTTCTCACTAAGTAAGTTAATGTCAGTTCGTGTTCGGATTGGTGATCGGATTGAACATCCAACATAAATGTAATTTTAGGCAAACAACAGCATTCTTTTTGTCAATATATTTCTGGGGCAGTGTTGGGGAGCTTTGTTGAAGAGAGTGAAAAACACTTCATGCCGTCTTTGTACTCCTCAGTTCTTTTACGAGCTCAGAGGGAGATTTTGAGCGTGCAGCCAGCAAGGCTTACCTCAGGAAATTGATAGAATTATGCTCATGTTGCTGTCCGCACCAAAGTTATCAGAGAGCACAAAGCTCCGACTGAACAGCGTTTTCCTGACATGACAGGATGGCAAAGTTTAACACCACAGAGATGTTCTGTTTTTATTATTAAAAGTCATGGAGTTTCCATCAAGGCTACGGCGGGGAGCATGTTTAAAGCAGCAGCTGACTCCTTCAGCCTGTTCCCACTCTAATAGAGACCTTGCAGCTTTAATGGGCACATGATTTGTTGTGTCAGGGCACTTTAAAGAAACAGACCTGTCCATTAAAACACAGTACAGCTCCCTCAGGTATTCCAGCTATTCCAATAGATCTCACTTATTTCTATAAACATAACATGTAAGCATTCACAGGACTGTTGTGGCTTTTGGCTCCTTTTTTTTCAGTCGACGATGTTTGTGACACAGCAACACATCTGGTTTCACTCCTCCCAAAAATCAGGTACCAGTTATAGAGCTTCATTATTGCAAAGAACCTGCTGTGTGTATCTACATGTGCACACGTTTCAACATGCCCATGTCTTCAATAGTTCAGATGTACATTCTTCTGTGTTTGCACGACAGAAACTATGCAAATAGGCAATCCACAAATAGGTTGTATGCAAATAGGCAAGCCGTTAAATCCAGTGAACATATGGACTGGCCTGTGGTATGTAAAGAATGGTGCGTTTTAATTACGCCACAAGTTGCTGAAGCAGCGAGGGGCCCATGTACTACATTCACGCTTCGACAGCTTTTTAATTACATCACTAATTGCAAAATCCACCACACGATAAGATACTTACAGCAATTACAATACAGAAATACAGCATTTTTTTTTTTTTAAATCTCAAGTTGTATTAAAAAGCAGACATGCTCATGTACACATTTGAAGTTTATTTTTTTTTATTCTCTGTCACGCTGATGCACGCGATTAGTTAAGCTGTGGCCCCTCTGAACCCCCTCTGGGACCCCTTTAACTTGCTAAAAGTCCCTCTGAACATCCTCCGGGGATTCAGGGAATTCCCTCAAGTGTCTCTGGAGCCTGATTTGGCGCCCCAATCCCCTTTCTGGATAAGTGCATGAAGCTGTGGCTCCATCTGAAACAGAGGCTCTTTTAATGTCTTCTGTAATGCACAGCAGACCTAAAACAGTCAGAATGATTCACTGTTCCTCTCTCATCTTAATGTCACTCACAGGAAATTCGTGCCTGCATGAATCCAGCCTCATTATTGCATATACACGCACACAGAAACACACACAGATGGACAGTGAAACATTGTGGGTCAAGCAGTTTGAAGGCCTGATCTCTGTTCACTCAATTCACATAGTTAGGAAATAGAAAAGAAAAGAGGCGAAGCGCTCGATTTGGAGAATAAGATTGAGGAAAACTCAATGGATCTTTTGACCATACATGAGTTTTCCTTGTATGGATGCGCTTCTGTTATATTTTCTTTGACTGATGAGTGATCAGTTATATTACGTTGTAGCAATACCATGTAATGCAATATAAAAATCCAAGAAATTTCTGAAATAAACATCAATTTTCAACAACATGCTTTCACCCACAATCAAAACACACTGGGCCAAAGTATGTGCCACAATGTGAAAGCTCAGGAATGTATTTGTTTTATTTAGATGACAAGGCAACACAAAGCTCATTGTTACTTTAAAAAGAACTGATCGGTTTGAACCCAGATTTTTATGTCCCCGCATATTCAAAAGTTGCTTCCTGCTGCAGGAAGACACGGATCAAAACAATTTACAGCAAACAAAGTCCTCGTGCAGCGAGCCAGTAATCGGCAGAGTAGATGATCATTAAAAATGTTGAGAAAACACGAGTTAGCTGCTTATCATGGGCAGTCATTTAAAATAAAAAATGGTTAATTTGTTCAGTATTTGAGCTAGAAATTGCATTTTTAACATCCACTTTTCAAATGTTCAAGGTCTATTTAGTTGCTGTTCAGGAGCTTTTGATCATATCACGATTGTCATGTTGAACTTTCCATTTTCTTCAGAACCAAGTCACAATACTGATCAATTATATTAAGAGTTATTGTTATAAACAGCTGGAAAGTACTGGTAAAAATTTGATATAATAGTCAATAAATTAATACTTCCTTTCATGTACTACTTAAATAATTGTAGACCTTATTGTCCCTGTCGTTTTTGACAGGTATTACAGTGGAAAAGGGTATTAAACTACATTCTACGTGGTATTAAAAACTTCTTATAAAGTCTTAAATGTAATTTGATGAAGCTTCAGTTTGTATTGATGTCCTTATCTTCTAAACTACAGCTGATGAAAAGGTTAATACATGTGACCCGCAAACAGTAAGAGCTATTAACCTGAGTGTAACCCCCGCCTCTGCTTTACAAGATGTGGCTTCACACACACACACACACACACACACACACACACACACACTATGCCACGTTGCCAGGTCTGACTGCATGATGGCAACAGTTAGGAGTGTTTTTAATCCACTCCACCTTTTTATGAGCGTGTTTTATAGGCATGCTGTGATTGTTAATGTCTAGGTAGTGTGTGTTTCTCTGTGGTGTTGTTGCTGTTCGAGCTTTGGTCTCTGCTTTATTTTGTATTTCCATAAATCTGCTTTTAAAGTACAAGCAAGTCTGAAAGTAATCAAGAAATATTTTCAGTTTTCTGTCAGCAGCATCTTTCTGTTTGCTCTTTGTCACCTGACCAACATAAAGACAAAATTTCTCTGTTTTTCTTCACATAACAGAAACCAAATAATGTCTTAAAGCGTTGAAAATGGGAGAATAGTTTCATATTTAGCACAGCGGAGTGTCTCTCTATAAAGAAAGACTTTTCCTGGTTTCTGGCTCTGCTGTTGCACAAACTCAGAGGATAAACATGTCAAGATGGCAAAGAAAGCGTGTGATGTGTCTGATAACATGCCAGCACTGTAAATCACCTCCCCACTTCACAAGAAAACCCCCGCCACACACACACACACACACACACACACACACACACACACACACACACACACACACACACACACACACACACAGAAGCCCTGGCTTGTGTGTGTGTTTCTGTTCCCCTTTTTATCTGTATTATGTTCTTTGTTGCTCTGTTGCCACTTGGTAAAGAAATGATTTGGTTTAAAGTAAATATTATGACATAAAATAAATCTCTACAGATTCCTGGGGAGAGATTTGATTGTTTCAGCAGCACATATTACTAGAATGCTGCAAAGAAAAGAAAAAAAACACGTGAATGTGTCGAGAGCTGCTGGTGCTGTATAAATGTTGGTGAACTTGTTACCTCAGATAAAAGAAGCTCCAATCCAACCCTGCTCTGTCAACACTCGCAAAGAGCTGTGTGTGTTTTAAATTCCCTTCTCGTCCAGACAGTCAGTGCTGCTGGATGGTGTTTCTGTCTCAACCTACTTAATGTGTGCTTTAAATGTCAGACCACTCTTTGAACCTGTTAAGCTTACTGCCAGTCACAGCCTGCCTGAAGTGCTATGGTGATCAGGCGGGAAAGGCCAGAGACACACCTCTGAAGAACAAGTAAATCGGTGGTCCGAAACGCTGTGAAACATGTTGTAGACGTTGTCAAGTTAGGGAGATGGCAGAGATGCCTGCTATGCTGATGTCTGTCTGCTCCCAGTGCTCCACATCTGCTGATGTGAGCGTTTTTTTGGTTGATATTGTTGTCGGATCCCAGCAGAAGTTTTCTTTATGTGCAGTATTACCATAGTGTCATCCTGTCTGAGCAGAGGGGCTCAGTTCATTACTCAAGCACCTGTTGAAGAAGGTTTTATTTTTATTGTTTTTCAATAGTCAGAGCTTTTTTCCCTCCTAGTTATGACTTATCTCATGATTATCAGAGCTTTTTTCCATACTTGTCTCTGTTCTGTGGTAATACCTTCCTTATCAAAGTGCAGGTTTTCCCCATGTTGCCAGGAAACAATGTTTGTACCTGTTACACAATATAACACACTAAGTAAAAATAGAGAAAAAAATACGGGTAGTTTAAGCCACATTAAGTATAAATAAAACCAGTGTGACCGCTGTACGTGCCCCAAAGACGTCATTACGCCCTTAGGAAAACGTTATTTGGCCTTTTAATGTTATTCGTCCTCTTCATGTTTTCTAGTTAACAATACAATAATAATAAACTTCAAAGCATCCTGATACTCATTTACTTTCTCCAACCATATTTTTGCAGTTTTTCCAGAGACTCGCACTGACCACAGACCTGTTCACTGGACCTTATTTAGAATTATTTATTGTTTTCTTAAGGTGTGTGTGTGTGTGTGTGTGTGTGTGTTCTGCTGTATGTTTTCCAATTGCTTTACCTGGTTTAAATCAATTTAAACAAAATGTGAAACATATTTTTTAATTTCCGTTGGTTGTCTCTCTCTCTCTGTAGGGTGCCGGTCAGGAGAAGCTGGGCATCTACATCAAGTCCGTCGTCAAAGGAGGAGCAGCTGACGTGGTCAGTGCACTGAGAGAAACTGGAAACACAACAAACTTATGAGGAAAACATAAACAGTGACTCATTCTGTGGTGTGTGTGTGTTTACACAGGACGGTCGTTTGGCTGCAGGTGACCAGTTGTTGAGCGTGGACGGGCGCAGTCTGGTTGGCCTATCACAAGAGAGGTATTTTTAAAGGGTTTTTTTTTTTATTTGGCGTCCACAGTTTGTTGGAAGAAAAATGTCAAAGCTTCAGGGCCCAGAAATCATGAAATAGGATGCCAAAACTAAATATCCTCTTATGCTGATTTCCATTTGCAAATTAGAAATTGGGAAATTCCCAGCTGACACGTGCAAATCATAATTAAACCTCCATGACATCCAGTGAACTATGTCTATAAAACACAAGGCGGTGAATGTGGGTGCACATGGTATTTTTCTCTTTATATTCTCAACCACCTACCGCACAGTATTGACGTATTTACGGTCATGCAATGATGAAACTCAAATTAATTCTATTTTGAGAATTGAAAACATTTGAAAAGTAAAGTATCATGTTGTCGTGACACCAGATAACCACATGGTGGAAACCTCAGGGTTGAGACATCATGAGGTTCTCGCATTGAGGCAGTTGCATCCCATTTGTCCTCGTAAAAAGACAACATTTCCAACATCAGAGGGCAGAAAAAGGGTGTGTATGTTCATGGAGTACTAACGCTAACGCCCCACTCAGATTAATCCAGTTGTTCCTCTCCCTCAGCATGCACAGGCTTGATGTTCAGTGCTGCTGCTTACTGTGTGTCAAACTGGATTTACAAATCATTTTGTTTAATTGCTTTAGCGTGCAGGTAGCAGGTTGGAGGGGCTTATCACATCAGGTCGTTTCAGGCCACAGCGATCTTCGTCCTCAGTGTTTTAGCACCGCTTCAGGAATAATCTCCGTCCATACTAACACGCCTGATGACGCATATCACATTTCCCACACACACACACACATTCTCTCTCAAATAGAGAGGACTTTGGTAAAGTTTTTATTTACAGTAGCCACCAGGAAAGATACTCCAATACTACTGGCTGCTTCTAGGTTACTATGGCCTGTGTGGCTCTTTTGCTCTCACACACATCAAATTTACTTTAAAAAAATGAACCGTTACAAACCAATTTTTACGGCATTATGGGTCGAGGAGTTCGGTGTAAAACGCCAGAGCGGTGTGGACTCGTACCAGAAGTTTAGCATTTTAAAATGAAAATGTATTAGTGTTCCTATAACCTCAGAGTGTCAACTAAGACTTCCAGGTAATTTGCGCCTCTTTCTTCGTGGTATCATCCTGTGATCATCTCCTCTCCCACTCCTACTTTTTTTACACCCGACAGGTCGAGCTGACGTATGATCTGCAGCCTTTAGGTCTGGTATATGTTTGTGTGAAAGCTAAATCCTGTGATATTTCCAAATGCGTGTTTCGAGCCCGCTCTCTGCTCAGCATCAACCAGACGATGTTGCGTTCCCCGAGTTCCATCCAATCAAACACACATGGCTCATTACCTTGTGTGATCTGCCCTTCAACTATTTATAGGATTTAGTTAAAGCCCTTTGCACATGTGGCTGTTACGGAAAATATCATGGGTAGTGTGTGTGTGTGTGTGTGTTTGTGTGTGTGTGTGTGTGTGTGAGAGAGACACAGCAGGATTGAACCCAAATTAGAGCGAAGTGAGTCTTTGGCAATGACAAATATAATCCCTGCCTCCTCTGGTTCATAATAAAGCTCTACTAGTTTTTTTTTTTTTCTGCCTGGTATGATGCCAGCAGACAAAAAACTTCACTACTAAAAGTAGAAATTTTGTGAGTCCTAATCTGTCACATCTGTATCAAAGCATCTTAATACTTGTGTTTGGAAAATGTTCTGCTGTGAGGTTCTTAAAATGACATTTTTCCAACACTCTCATAGACTAATAAGTAAATTATCTATATTATATTATAATAATCTCATATTAAGGACAGTCGTCTGTATGAATAAATAAATTCGAGGCACGTTTATGTAATTGTTTCATGTCAAACTACAACTATGGCATCGTTTAGTCGACATATTGAAGTGCTCAGTACTCAGAGTGTCATTGGTAAATGGTGCGATGGAGGGTAAAATATGAATTTAGGATGTGTGCAGCCTGCAGCACCTTCCATCCACTGTGAGATAGTATGTATGTTCTGATTACTTGAAAAGTGGAGCTTAAAAAAGCTCACAGCAGATAAACAGGACATTTCAATGTATAATGCATATGCCACAGAGAATAGTTTAAGTGTGTCAGATCCCTTGAAGTTATGTTGTAAGTTTCATATTCATGCTCTCTCTCTCTCTCTCTCTCTCTCTCTCTCTCTCTCTCTCTCTCTCTCTCTCCTCTCTCTCTCTGTGTTCAGGGCAGCTGAGCTGATGACGAGGACGGGCTCAGTCGTGACTCTGGAGGTCGCCAAGCAGGGAGCCATTTACCACGGACTGGCCACACTCCTCAACCAGCCCAGCCCCCTGATGCCCAGAGGTGAGCACATATACACACACACAGCGTTTACATCAGTATCTCCATCTTCAGGGTTCCCTTGAGTCCGTAACAAGTGTGAAAATACATTAGATGGACCCAACAAAATGATTATTAAATCTTGACTTTTTTTTTTTTTGTTAATTTGTAAGAAGACGATGCAAAGACGTGTGGACAAAGTAACAGGATCAGTTGAAGCATACATTTGTTTTTGCTCGTGATTTTGAAGAACTTTTGTATTTTTATGTGAATGATGCTTAGTGATCATTTGTAGAGCTTAAACACTTCATCTGCAACAATATTGATAATCAAGCAATCAATTTGTTCATTTTATTCTCTTGTTCCAGCTTCTCCAGCGAGACGTTTTGCTGACTTTCTCTTTTTTTATATCATTATGAATTGAATATTTTTGGTTTTGGACCGTTGGTCACACAAAACAGTTAATTTCAACACGTCAACTTGTGCGCTAAATAATTATGAGTGTGTGCGCATCTTCTCTGTTTTGGGGATATTTAATAGACCAAACCATTAACCAATTAATTGATAAAATGATTGGCAGATGAAACAATAAGAAAACTGCAGGTCCACTTCTAATACAGAACAGTGGAAGTACAAAATGCATTTCAGCTGTAAGTATTATTTAACTTACAATCCTTGAACAATCAAGAACATTTTAAAAGTCTTAAAATAAAAGTCATTTAAAAAGATACATTTCATTCATACATTTGGCAGATTTTTGCTGTTTGATAGTTGTAATGAATGGACTATTGTTGGTTCCACCATTAGTTAATGCCAGTAATTTGGTGTTGTGGATGAAAGAAGAGAAGCAGACTTGCCCAGACAGTGTGTCCTTGTTGTCTTCTCTGTAGCGCAGTAAAAAAAAAAAAAAAAAAAGACAGCTAGCAGACTGAAGGATATAATGAGTGTTTGTGGCCACAGCCAGATATGTGTGTGTGTGTGTGTGTGTGTGTGTGTCTGAGACGAGCTGCATGCATGTCCACACACACACACACGGCCTAGAGTTTACTGGATGTCTGGCTGTGTGCTGGTCTTTGTCTGCTGGAATGTGACCCTGGATTCATTAAGGAAGTCTTCTGGCCGAGTCGGCCTGTGGTCCAGGATGACGTGAACGGGGTGTTTCTCCTGAACTCCCCCCCCCCGACCGCAGTGTGTTTTCCAGTGCAGAAAGTGAAATTTAACCACCAGGCAGTGAAGGATGCTGGGCATTCTTCAGTAAACTCAGTGTTGGGAAACTGAACAGTCTTCTTAAGTGTATTAATTTCTTTCCCTAGAGTGTCTCTAGGTTTTCTTCCCCAGTCTGTGAGAATCTGCACCTCGACTTGTCCAATATTTTAGATAAACCTAGATTTGCAATCAACTTACATGGCCATTTGAAATAACTAAAGATGAATTTAACACCTCATGAAAAACTTTTAACTAACGTCAGGTTAGTTGGGTCAGTCTGGCAGTCAACACTCTGATACAGAAGTTTTCAGAACATAATGGGACCGTCCCAATTTAACATCACTTAATCGCTGATGCACAAACTGCAAAATATTTGATGTCAAGGAGACTTCATCAGATTTAACGTGTCAACCTTCCACATCTGTTTATGTCCAGCATCGGATCGAGGTCGCGACAAGAACGGGAAACTGCGACCAAAGAGCGAAGGCTTTGAGTTGTATAACAACTCGGTGCAGAACGGCTCTCCGGAGAGTCCACAGGCCGGCTGGGATTCTTACCCCGAACCAAAGAAGATGAGCAGCGAAGATCGACTCCTGAAGAACCGAGCCGACCACCGCTCCAGCCCCAACGTGGCCAGTAAGCACCCCCCACCACCCTTAAATTCTGTATTCTCCCTTGCTACGCGTCACAATTTAATATCAAATGAGTATTCAACAGAAATATCCATCTGTCATTCAGTCATCACACGGATTGCATTGTGACAGGACAATGAAAATAGACCTTGACTATATAAAAAAAATTGGAAAGTGTCTGTGGTAAACAAGTCATTGGGTTTAAACTTGGCACTGGCACTAATGGAAATAGGGAAAAAAAGTAAAACTACACTGGTGTTATTCTTTAAGTACTCCACCCTGATATGGAAACTCAGTGCCACAGTACTGTTGGGCAATAACACTGTGTCTGCAAAAAACAATCTCAGAAACCACTTTCAGTGACCATTTTGGGGAATGTTGGATTAGTCGACGACTCCTTCGCTCCCCTAATTCATTGCTTGATTCTGAATATTTGTTAGTGAAAGCTTTTAACTGGACTCTCCCTGCCCGTCCTCAGATCAGGGCCAGAGTCCTGCAGGCAAAGCGGTGTACCCCGGAGGACCTGGCACCAAGATCACCTCCGTCTCCACCGGCAACCTGTGCGCAGACGTAAGTACCGTTACGATTGAAGCCAAGTGGCGTCTTTATGTGGAATGAGATGAGACCAGAGTGACACTAACACTCGAGGACACATCAGTATCTAGAACAGAGATGGGAAATCATTTTTTTACATGGAGCATTATTATCCAAACCCACTCCTCACAATGTGTTGCCTGTTTTAGTTTTGGGAAGGTGTCCAACATATTTTCTTTTCACACAGTAATTTATGGTTTTATTCATCAGGATGAGCCCTCCCCTCCCCGTCCAGAGGCCTACCCCATCCCCACCCAGACCTACCCCAGGGAGTACTTCACCATCCCGGCCTCGAAGAGCCAGGATCGGGTCGTCGGCCCGGGGCAGGGGCCCCCGCAGCACTGGCAGGGCATGGAGGACCGAGAACGCCTCCCCATGGTCGACAACATCCACAACAGCATGCAGGTAGAGAGACTCCAGCTTGTTGAAGCTTTCAACATTATCAGAGAATACCTAAAATACTGTCATAAAAGTTTGAGTTAATCATTTAGTTACCTCTGGGATCATTAGGACATTTTAGAAATTTATATATGGATATATGCATATACAACTATATTATTCAACTTGTTTGCTTAATTTTTTATATAAGTCAGTTGATTTTGTTTGTTTTTCCTCAGCAAATTTGTAGAAATCAAATGTACTGAACTATAAAATGGTCTTGAAAAAGTCAGGCAATGTTTCAATCCTTCCACAAGTTAGATGGTCCAGATGTCTTTGCATCATTAATTAACTTCTTCTCCCCACTGTGCCCCCTCCTCATCCTCTTCCTCCCTATTTTCTCCTCTTTGTGTTCCGTGTCTCGTCTCTTCTTCGATGTCTCCGTCTCTTCCCAGCGGGTTAACCACTCACAGGAGGAGCTGTACCCCCCTCCGGGAAGTCTGAGGCCAGACGAGCGCATGCAGCAGCACTACCAGCAGGACTACCAGCACCGGGACCTGGACTACCAACACAGAGATCTTGACTACCAGAGAGGTCCACCAGGAGGTAAGAGGAAAGAGAACCTCAGATAAGGGAGGCAGAGAGAGGGCGACAAAGAGCCAGATTATGTAACAGCTTTTCAGCACCCAGTTGTTATCATTGTTTCCGATTGTGTAATATGTACTAATCACCCGGAGCGATAAAGCAATAATTGTGACATTTGCCCTTAATCTGTGAAAAGAGAAATCGTGTCAGTCACTTGTAATGAATTAATTTTGTTACGATGATGCGGTGAGTAGGAGGATAAAATGTTTGCCTCGGTGTTTCTGTGTCTGTCTGTGCAGGAGGCTCTGACCACTGGGCCCCACAGCCACAGGTGTCCTCCTCGCTGGAGTCGTCCACGTCCAGCCAGGAGCACCTCAACTTCTCAGCCTCCTCCTCCTCCTCCAACAAGACCCAGAACCAGAAGACCGGGCCGGGCCGATGGAAGACGCCCAACGCCCCTCACTCGGCGCCGCCGCATTCGGCCCAGCCGCCATCCCGCTCCGACTTGCCCCCTCCTCCTCCCCCGCCGCCAGCCCCTTACCCTGACGCCTACGACCCCTACGACCCCCAACCCGACCTGCCGCTCCCGCCGCCTCCCGCTGCTGTCAGTCCCGCAGCAGCCCAGCAGGCGGCCGACCGCAAGAAACGTGAGGAGCAGCAACGCTGGTATGAGAAGGAGAAAGCTCGGCTGGAGGAAGAGAGGTGGGGTTTCTTTTATTTTTATTTTTTATTTTTTTTATTATTATGTTTTATTAAATGTATCAATGTTACATACAAAGGAACATTTAATTTAACTGCAGAGGCAAATGTAAGCTGTTCAGGATTTATTCATTTATTTCTCCTTTTACAGACATCACGAGACAGAAATGATCATGTTAATAATTATAACTGCCAACAGTAATGATGATGATGATGTTTTCCCAGGGAGAGGAAGAGGAGAGAGCAGGAGAGGAAGCTGGGTCAGATCCGGGCCAACCCCGTCATGCCCGTCCAACCTCACAACAACGGAGGATCCATGCCTCCTCCTCACCACCAGCCCCCTCTGGCCTCTGTGGCCCCGCCCCAGCCCTACCTCCCCCCGCAGCCTCAGCCCCAGCCGCCCCCATCCAGACCGGAGAAGCTGGCCAGCCTGCCGCGGTCGGCTGTCCCCCCGCCTGGCAGCGCCTCCAACCCTGCTGGTAACAGCCACAACTAACCTCACAACTAGTGTCTTGTAGACTGGTTTAATGTGCAAACTACAGCTATATCGAGATAATAAATAAAAATGTGATGAACTTGTAGGCATGGACACGGTGATCAGAGAGCTGTTGCCGCAGCAGCAGCCACGGACCATCGAGAGGCGAGACCTGCAGTACATCACCATCAGCAAGGAGGAGCTGACGTCCAGCGACAGTCTGTCACCGGACCCGTGGAAACGAGACGCCCGCGAGAAGGCCGAGAAACAGCAGCAGCTTCACATCGTCGACCTGCTGGACAAGGAGATCCAGGACCTCCAGGTAGGCACAATTTAAGCTCCGCTCTGAGTGATTTGTCGATTTTAACACGCAAAACTCAGTGATTGATTTAGATAACGGCTGGTGCAACTGGATCCGGTTCTGAGCGTACTCCATTTTTCCAGGCGAAGCCGGAGCGAACGGCGGAGGAAAGCGACCGCCTCAGGAAGCTGATGCTGGAGTGGCAGTTCCAGAAACGACTGCAGGAGTCCAAGCAGAGCGACGAGGACGAGGAGGAGGAAGACGACGAGGACGTGGACACCATGATGATCATGCAGAGGCTGGAGGCCGAGAAGAGAGCCAGGGTGAGACGGGGGTGGTGGTGGTAGCGGCGGGAAAGGATAGAGAGACCGGAGGACAGGAAATGGCAGGGATGGAGAGATGAGGCTTAGAGACCAGGACATTCATGCAGCGACTTAAACGACAACAAATCCAAAGAGATGAGAATGAAAGAGAAAGTAAACATTTACAGGAAGTGTAATCAAAAATAAAAAAAATGGGGAGGGACAGGAATTTGTATGTGCAAAGGCTGTTTTGGCAGAAATAAAACATCCTGACTTGTGTTTTTCAAGTAAGAAAGCCAATCAGCTCACAGTTCAGAAACACAAGGAAGGGCGAGCCGCAGGAAATCAGGCTGGTGGAGGGGAAAAAAAACGAACCGGCTTTCAAACGCTGGAAGTGGGAATGAATTCCTCTGTGGCAGCGCTCCCACTATGAATGTGCCGCAATGTGCATCTGCAACATGCTTCTGTCATCGCTTTGCCATGCTGAGCTGCTTAAATCTGATTGGCTGGATGGGTGGACGGGAGGGTTTTGGGCAGGCAGGTCAGGTCGCTGCTTTCACATCATACGGATATAACTGTGTGACTTTTAGTGCGACAGGTGAAGGCTGCAAGTGTGTTTTGAAGATGTCGTGATTCACGTTTCCTGTAGATTTCGGTTTATTATTGTGGATATTGACGTCTTGATTATTTAACTATATAATTCTGGATAATGCCACGGTAGATTTGGATGATAATTACATCCCATCTTGGCACAAACTAGTTAGAAACTAACGCGGAAGTAACCAAACCACAGTGTGAGAAACTGTGGCGTGTGTGTGTGTGTGTGTGTGTGTGTGTGTGAGTTTGATTGACGGGATGTGGCAGCATGTGGGCGGGTGCTGGTGTGTGTGTGTGTGTGTGTGTGTGAGACAGCGCCTCGGTTGATGTGGTTTGTCCGGTAGCGTAAGTACTTTTAAAACGATCTTCTGGATTTCACGTCCTGCTGGTATAAAACGTTTTCTTGCTGCCAGCTGACATTCAGCACAGTCTGACAGATCAGAGGAGAAAGTCACGACCTGTAAACGTTATTTAAAGTATTTAGCCCAAAATCTCAACTATGTCCCAGAGGGCTTTACCATTACCACCACCGTAATTTGATTAATACCATTTTGGACCTTAATCAGTACCTTCATTATTTTAGTTTATTAGTTCATCCTTTTTTTGATTGAAGTGAGGATAAATAGGGGCCCACATTTTCCTACTACTCCAGCCAAAACCCTTCATTATGGTACTTTATTTGCCATAATTGGCTAAACTAATGAATATTTATGCTGCAAGTGTTGCATTTTTGTAGCAATTATGTTTTAAATTATTTGTATTCAAAACAAGATATTTTATTCCAGATTTTGTAAGATAAATAACTAAATAAAACAGTTTTTAGAGGTGGTCAGGCGGTGCTGTGGTTATGTAGATTTGGATGTGGCAGATTAAGGAGCCGCTGATCAGCACCGAGGAGAAAAACGTCAACAATGTTTTCACTTTACTGTATGCCCCCTTTTCTCTTATTTCTATTTTACTCCTCAGTTTCTCCTCCCTCTTCCCGCCTCCCTTCCTTTTTTTGCTAACTTAGTTTTATTGATATCTCCTCCACACCTTCCTTTGCAGTATTTGGGTATTTTCCCTTTCCTTCCTCCCTCCCTATCTGCCCGCTCTCTCACTCTCTATTCTCTTCTTCTTCTTCTTCTTCAGCAGCAGAATGCTGTCCCAGCTATCTCTGTTCTAGACTTGGTATGTTCTTCCTGTTAATGACGAGTATCCTCTCCCTGCCCTTACATCACTTCCTGTTTTCTGTCTGGGCTGCCCACCTGCCCCGTGTTTCCTATCTGTCTCTCCCCACCCATCTGGACTACTGTCGTCGTTTCATTGGGGGTGGGGTCGGGTTGGAGGCAGGGCTGTGCCATGATTAGTTAAAGAGCAGCCGGCCACGGAGAGGGCGTCCTGGGATGCTTGATGTTGTTTGGCTGGGGAAACTGTCCATCTCTTTGTCCACTCAAAACAACTACTGGTGAAACGCTGGTGCTTCCAAGTCATAAAAGCAACAGAAAACCAAACCTCCACGTGCTTGCAGAGTGGCAGAGTCGAGGGCGGCGTGATTCTTGTCAGCAGTGATGTTTTGAGTGCATATCGAGGTGGCGCCTGCATGGCTGACTGCATCACGGGGGGGGGGGGGGGGGGGCGTCCAGGTCCAGGTCCATGCATGAGGGGCCTGCGAGCCCCCGGCGCTGCCTGCGCAGGGCCACGTCATGATGTTGTGGTGTCCATGAATCCATCCATCCGTCCATCCATCCATCCGTTTGTGTGCGTGACGAGCTGAGCCTCCTCATGTTTTCTTTTTTAAAAGGGTCCGTTCCACCAAACAAAAACACATATTTTCTCACTTGGTTCCTGCTGTGATCGTCTCTGTCTGACTGATTGGGTTTTATTATTGAGTTTATACCACAATACTGCAGAGGTGAGTGGGAAAAATTACATTTAAGAAAAATATCTCAAGCAAAACAAAGGAAGAAACAGACACAGAGCGAGCAAATGTCTTCGTACAATTTTTATTTTAATAAAATAATAATAATAATAATAATTAATGATAGAAAATCATTCAATCAATCATGATAATAATAATAAATATATACAATTACTTTATAAGATAAAAGTGAAATTAATACAAAACATTATAAATTAAATTTAAATAAAAATAAAACTAATATAAAATAAAATTTATTACAAATTTAAAAAACATGAAACAATAATTAAAATTAAAGAAATATATAAAAAAGAAAAAAACATATGTCTAAATAAAATAATTGTTCAATTAAATAAAACAATAATATACACAAAAGCAGTAAACTATGATTTAATAATCAATCATATGTTGTCCTATAATATATATATATATATATATATATATATATATATATATATATATATATATAATCTCAACATATTTTTACAAAAACAAAATGTCAAAAAAACAGTGTAGAATTACATTTTTTTATTCTTTAAGGACCACAAACAAAATTCTGTTTCTCTGAGACATCATCACCGTGTTTCTGCAGCGATAGATAAATTTAGGGCTAACTGGCAAAATATGTTGCTTTGTCTTTTGGTTGAATTGACCCTTTAACCTGCATCCAGCCCAGAGAAAAGGGTCCGTTTGTTCCGTGTTCCTCTGGGTTTTGTGTTGGGAGGGTTTTGTTTTCTCAGAACATTTCTGCAGCAGCCCACTAAGCTTGCAGTTACTTCAGGTACGCTTGATTTATTCCTCCTGCTCAGCGGGACTTCTTTTTTTAAATTTATTTTTAATGCTTTCATGGATCAAAATACACCTCAAGTAGCTGAAAGAGGGGCTGTCTTTGTTTCTGTTGCCCTGTTCTGGTTGCTGTTGTCGTTGCATGTTGTTGGTGCATGTTCAGCTGTGTGTGTGTGTGTGTGTGTGTGTGTGTGTGTGTGTGCGCTGTGTTTGCGGTGCACACTGCTCCCCCCCTCTGGAGCAGTCCTGTGAGACGAATCCAAACTACCTCACGTAACACACATGTTAGTGTCCAAGCAGCTACAGAGCCACTGGATGTGGAGATGTTCTCAGAGTTTGTGTGTGAAAGACTTACGGTTAATTTTGCACTAATTGTTTCTTTGTTTGCATGTGTGCCGTTTGGCATGTTGTTCTGTCTGTGTGTGTGTGTGTGTGTGTGTGTGTGTGTGATCAGTTGCAGGACGAGGAGCGACGGCGTAAGCAGCAGCTGGAGGAGATTCGTAAGCGGGAGGCGGAGGAGCGAGCGAAGCAGGAAGAGGAGAGGAGGTGGAGGGAGGAGGAGAGAGCCAAACGAGAGGCCGAGGAGAAGGTCGGTTTGTCTGTCCATGAAAATACAGAAGTTGTGTCCAGAGTTAACGAAAATGAGCGATTTGTAGGATGATTTGTTGAGATATTGTAGCCATTTGTGAGTCAGGAGAGAGTAGATCTGTCAGTGTCTTCAAAATATCATTTACTGATTTGTTTCTTTACTGTTTCAGGCAGGAAAAGACCCTAAAATAGTATTTAGACATATATTCTCCACTGAAAGCCAAAACTATTAAATTCTGACTTTTGGCACAAGTGACTCTCAAATGATGTGGCACAAACTAAGTTTAGATGTGTGAAGTTACAATAACCAGGAATAGTTCAATATTTTGGGAAATAACACCTTGGGAAACTGGAACTTCTCGTTTTCACACTTTGGTTTTTGTACGGATGAATTAACCTAAACGTAACGTGTTAATAAGTGAGTGGCATCGATCTCCTCATCTGACTCCCGGCGAGGAAGCGATTAAGCGTATTTCCCAAAATGTCAAACTATTCTTTAAAAAAAAAATTATAATTTTAAATAGACTGAGGCAAAAGAAATCTGTCAAACATTCTTGGACAGATTGATTTAATCACTTCCTTGTAATTAAAAACGAAGATGAAGGCCTGGAGAAGCCTTGCGTAACTAGTCCGGCTCCATGTTTCAAAGCATAAAATCCTAAATTACATCTTCACCTCCATTATATAAGATAAGACTTTATTATCCCACACTGGGGAAATTCACCTGTTACAGCAGCAGATAGATAACAAGTAAAAATATATAAATAAAGAATAAAGGAAATGAAGAAGTCAAATAAAAAAATATGTACAGAACTATACACCTTTTTACTAAAATGTAAATATATCAGAGGTACATTAATTTACTCATTAAATAAACCATAAGAGGGCCAATATCAGCTCAAAATATCGGTCTAACTTTTGGATGTACGGTGACTTCAGAAAGTATTCAGACCCCTTCACTTGCTGCACACTTTATTGTGTTATAGATTTTATTTAAAATTGATTAAATGACAATTAATTCTGCACGATAACCTACGCACCAAAGCTAAATGTGGAATTTCATTCAGTCTGAAGACAGAGATTTAAGTTTTGTTTTGTTTTGTTGTTGTGGGATATTAACTGCAGAATTAATTTCATACAGTAAGTATGCAGCAGGCGAAGGGTCTTAATACTTTGTGAAGCCGCTGTATACACTGTCACTGTAATGACCTGACCTGTGTTTTCTCCTTCCTTTGTCCAGGCTACATGGTTAATATAAAGCACTCAGCTTATTGGAGAGGCTACGAGTTCCTATAAAAAGTGTAATAATGTAGAAATATTTAAATATTTTGAATTTGGCGATTTTAAATGACCAGTAGTCTGATCTGTTGTCCGCCCCCCCATCTCTGTCTCGTGTGTTAAATCCAACATATTCAGTGTTTTATCATCGTGTCGTGTCCGCTGACTTCACCATGACGTCATTATTCTGGTGCATTTGTCCTGTGAACCGTTGACCACTGATCACACCACTGGTTGTTTCAAAATCTGTTCAGGCAAAAGTTTAACAAGTAGGAAAGACGTAGTGAAAAGTATCTCTGAAAGGGTTTTTTTTACAGATTACAGATATATTGTTTTTAAGATGTTACGACCGTTAATCTGATGCTGTTTCTTTTATTGTGAAAATGTCCAATTGCATGTCCTCATCCTGTGCACCCCCCACCCTATGTGACGTGTTGCTGTGTCATGTTATGTGCTCCCACCCACCTTAAGCATGGGACTCCCATCATGTTGTCGTTGTTGGTCGTTGTCGGTGTGTATCAGGAAGTTATTTCAGTTGTTTTGGGGGAAGCAGTTATGATTTTGTGAGGTTTTTATTTTAATTTTAATTTAATTTTTTATTTATTTGTTACCATTTCCATCCAGCATCGCTTTAGAAACTATGTTTAGGGAATGCCGCCCACCCTCCCACTCTTCCCAAAAACCGCCACGCTTTATATTCACGCATACAAGCACACACATGAAATCTACCCGCCTCATTCCCGCCCTCAGCCATCCATACTGCACATACTCAGAAACCCAGACGCCCACTCATTCAAACCCACGCACCCACTAATCCCTCCCAGTTTCTTCAGATTCCAACTGGGCCGACTGCATTCAGCCTTCAACACATGAAACGGACCCAAAAACAAACAAAACAAAAAAAACCCGAAGATAATCTGACATCAGAAGCATCGAGATCGAGCACATGTGACCCGGAGCGGCTGGTCGAGCTCCAAACCCAGAAATCCAAACACATTCCTCCAGTGTAGACTCATGTGTAACATCACAGGCCGACAGTAGAGCTCAGCCACTGGAGACAGGGTGGGCTCGGATCAAAAACCTACCCACAAACCCTTTAGTGTAAACTGAGGATTCACAGAGAACCGAGACACATGCGGACACACAGTTTGTTGCACACATGCGTACACTCCCGCGGTGCTGAGGGAAGGGGAGTTGGTGGTAGACAGGGTGGTCCAGGACGCAGGGCTGCTTTACTGTACGTCCAGAAACTGCTGCCAAGTGTCCGGTGAGGTTTTTAGGAAGCGTGGACCAGTTAGGAAAGCTTCTTCTTCCAGTATCTTGTCAGATTGGTGGAGTTGTTAGAACAGTCAGAGCAGATTTTACACTTTACACTTGAAAGTCAACATGTTAGACTTTGTTAGGGATAGGAAGAGATAAAATCGTGGACTTATATCCGTCGCTGTCCCATCAGGCCAAGTGTAGGAGGATCAGTGATGACAGCTGGAGTCCAGCTCAGGGGCAACATTTATAAAACTGCTCTTGGATTTACTCTGAAACACAATCGTAAGATGATTTTAAATGGCATGCTTCAATTAATTTGAAAAAACAAAACATGCCAGTATAAAGTTGATATAGGAGGTTAAACCAGAAGTTTCCTCCTCTCACAGTCCAGAGCAAACAAGTCAAATAAATCACGACAATCGTGAGTAACATCTTCAAATAATGCAGCAGCAGCTGTGTTTTCACGTACTGTTTTCAGAGCTGGCACAGAGTTTATTATAAACCGGATCCCTTCATGTTTCTGCTTCATTATAAACTGAGTCTGAGCATTAATTCCTCTGTTTGTGAACAAGCTGTGCTCCTCCGTACCCCGAGGACAAAAAGCACCTCCAAACCTCGACGTAACCGGCTGGAAATTAGACACCACATTTAATAAAAGAGGCCCCTGATCCTGGACCGCCATGCTTCAGCCCTGCTGGACTCGGTCTCTGTGTGTTTTAGGGCAGTTAGAGCAGGCGTCGTACCTTGCTGGACCGATGTGGTTTCACCTGTGGTAGAAGCAGCGTAGTGGAGCTTTTAGACCAGTAGTGAGGTGACAGCCAATGAGAGTGGAGCTTACTAACAGGTTGTCCCTCCCTTAGAGGAGACAGGAGGAGGAGTACTACACTCGCCTGGAGGCCGAGCGGCGCCGGCAGCACGAGGAGGCCGAGAGAAAGCTGCTGACGCCTGACGAGACGGCCGGTCTGTATCGGCCCCCGCTGCCCCGGGATTACCAACCCCCCGCCCCCCACAACCCTACTAACACCCCCCCGCCCCCCCCACAGAGAAACACCTCCTACCTCAAAACCCAGGTCACCTCCCCCGACACGCTCTACACCGCCAAGTTTGTCTCCTACGCGGGCGACGAGGAAGACGAGGAGGAAGGCAAGGAACCCACCAAAGCAGGGAGCGGCGGCGGCGGCGGCAGCCACTCGGGTCAGGTGAAGCTGTCGGCGACCCGGAAGTCGTACGGCGACCTCCCGGCCACAGCCTCACCCAATCACGGCAGGCCTCAGCCGCCGCCCACTGCGCGCAAGCCCCGTCCCGTTTCTGACGGCATCTTCCTGTCCGCCTCGTTCCAGCCGCCATTCAACAACTCCAACAGTACAGGCCCCCCCCTTCCTGCCAAACCCAGCTCCATCCCCCCAGGAGGCTATAAAGGTAGACCCAGAGAGAGGAGAGAGGAGTCAGGCTCGCCACAGCGCCCTCTACAGCGCCCGTACCTCCCTCTCATTCACTCATCTCTTCATTTACTACCCACCTTCATAGTTTAGTGCTATTTTGTGTTTATTTTTTACCTTGGTTTTCAGTAGAAAGGTGTTCTGCCTTTTCATTTCCACCGTCTACTTTTTCCTCCTTTAAATGTTTTCACAAATTTTTTTGTCGTCAATCAGTCATCACTTTGTTTGTTATTTTATATGTGGAAATTTTCCTCCCTCTCCTCAAGCAGATCAGATTGTTTTTTTTTTATGTTTGTTTGTTCGAACACCTCCTCCTGTCCCCAGTAATTATTATTTTTTTCCCTCCTCATCTTCCTCCAATCACCCCCTCCCCTCGATCAGCACTAGCGAACAGAAAAAGCAATCGATAATCACGCCACCACTTTTTGCTGCAGATTGAGACCCATCAGAGCCAATCATAGTACTGTTGGTGTTGTCGCTCGCCGCCTCCTTTTGTGTCTGGTTCTGCTGCTGCTTGGGACGGCGGGGGGGAGGAGGGCGAGGCCAGCCGTCACTCAGTCTGCCTGCCCGCCCCCCTTCCTGCCCCGTGGCTCTGCTTAGCGGTGTTGGCTTTAAAGGGAAGGAGACACACCATTGGCTTTTACACATCCATCAATCACTCGATTACTAAAAATAATAAAAGAACAAGCTCTCATTACATAAACATGCAAAAACGCACACAGCAGCAGTGTGTTGAGTGAGAGGCCTCTTTGTCTGTGGCTGTTTTTTAAAAGGTTCCTTATGTTTAAAATCTTTTCGTCAAGCCGGATCAAACTCTGAGCTTCTGTATGACTCCTAGTGAAAGTTATCCATCATAGCTGCTTTTATTCAAGATTTCAAAGGTCACGCTCGGCCACAGTTCCTTCTAAAAGAAGCTTATCGTGTGGTTAAAAGGAGTCTGTCTTAACGTGGATCAAATATTAAACAAAGAGGCTGTTTTTCTTGGGTTTCCATGTCAAATGTTGTGTCAAGATATGTATCACTGCTTTTCTTCAAAAAGCCTCATTGTTGGAGAGTGATATCTAACAGTGGAGGGTCAAGCTGCAGTCAGCTGGCAGCCGGCGAGAATTCCTTCTCCCAAAATATCCCTCTATCATTTTACCTTCGACGCTGTCTGAAAAGATAACAATACCAGTGTGCACAAAGTCACACAAGAAAATAGAAGTAATAATGAATAAAAAAATATTATAATAATCATATTTATGACTAGCTTGGCCCTGTGTTTTAGGTATTTGCCATGGACCCTTACTTATCAAACCTGCAGGACGCAGATAAAACAAAATGTTTCTAATTTTTAAAGTAAGGTACCAAGTAAAAGTACTGTTTTGGATCGAATCACTTAACTTATCACTACTAGTACAGAAAAGGTCAGACGATACAGAGCCTGAGTGATATATGGTCACAAGCAGACTAAATATGAAGTAACTGTCGGTCAGTAGTGAACAGTTTGAACACCCACAGACAAACAGAGCTACGAACGCAGCACAGTGTGAACGTCATCGCCGCCTGAGGTCCAGGAAACGGCTTCCTGCACCTTCAACCTAAAGCTCCTCCATCAGCTCATCGAATACTAAAACACATCCAGGACCTCACGGACAACTTCTGTGTTGCGTTTTTTATCATTATTTTTTTTTTTTAAATCCAGTCACATAAAACATCCCACTAACGTCCCACCATCTACCCCCCCCCCGCCCCACCCCCCCACCTCCCTCAGAAATCAAATCTGCATGTTTCACCGCCACACACACACACACACACACACACACACACACACACACACACACACACACACACACACGCATCATAAACACACAACACTGCACTGTGGCTGCCAGCAGCTCACCCCAGTAACCGGCTTGATGTCTATTGCTTTTTACTGCCTGTGCGTAGCTTCCACCAGGCTGCACCCTGCTGTCTTTACTTCTTCCTTATTTATATCTTTGCTTCCCTCCCCCCCCCCACTTTGCCTGTTTCTGTTCGTCTGCTTCTTAATTTTCCTTCCCAAAGTGCTTAATTCGACTCTTTATATGTGCTGTGTCGTCTGCCTGTTTCGGCTCTGTCAGCTGATCCCGGCTGTCCTTCATTTCGCCTGTCAGTCTGTGTCTCTCTGTAGCTGCGATGTTGTCTAACGCCGCAGCTTTACTAAACCCTTACTACAACTCCCACAGGGCATTGCGGCAGGTTCAGGTGACCCAATGGCACCTGAGTCTCTGGCTTCCCTGTCGACGAGTCTCCAAATGTATTCAATGAGTGCGATTTGATCAGCTTGGCAGCTCCAAAAAGCTCTAGTCTGACTTTAATAAAAATGTGGCCTCTTCTCGACACGCAGTTATTTTTGTAATCAGAGTAAAACCGCCAGAAAAGCAATACTGACGCCGGTCTGCCTCAGAAGGTGCACGAACTGGAGAAAGCTACAAAGGAAGAACATTCGATCATCCCCAGAGACGGATGTTCTGACAAAAACTGTGTATCGGTACAGAAAAACAAAAAACAATTTTTTTTAACCTCCGCTGGAACCTTTGAGAATCCATGAAAAGCCAGTGGATTACTTCTTTGTGAATGTGGAGAATTTTCAATCGCAGTGCCAGAAGTATAATTTTCCATCTCTTTTGGTTCCACAGAGGAATGTAACTGGCCTTGAACAAGGCTTGTTTCTCTGCGGTTACTTTGTTCTCTGCCAGTTTGTGTTTATGTGGTTTGAGGCTGAAGTGGCTTGATCCCGTCAGATCTCTCTTTGCTTTGGCGCTTTGAAACCCAAAGAAAGAGCCCCGGAGCTGCCAGCTGGATGAATCCATCTGGGTTCACACCCTGTCACTGTGTCTGCATCTGAACTGTACCAGGCACCCATCCCCTCCCCACCCCCCCTCCATTTCATCTCAACAAGACCAACATGCATTTGGACCCAAGTTGTGTTCTTTGAAACGCAACCAAGTCGAGTTGGGGCTGTATGTTTAATGTCTCAGTCCCGGGTTGGTCCTGGGTCAGTACCTGCCATCATCTGGTGGATGGAACCAGTTTTCAATAATTAGTTACTTCTACTTTAGATCCAGTGTTTCCTCTCAACCTGTGGTGTCAAATATTGTGCCATGAAGAGAGTCTGCAGGGTTTTATTCTCAGTTTAAACACTAACTCGGATTAGTTCCTGCTCACTGGTCTTGCAGCTTTAAAGGGATAAGGCTGGCATTATTCTTTATCTTCTTTATGTCAAATCCCATGAAAAGAGCAAAACCGAGAATGTGTTCAATACTTTCTGACTTCTCTATCCTGCATGTGGCACGCAGCCCCAATCGCAATAGTTCAAAATGAAGGCGTTCATCTTCAAAACCGGCTCACAAGTATTTAGTTTATTTTAATTAGTTTTGTTTAGTAATTTCCTGAAACAGCTGGGCACTGTAGTTTTTAACAAACGTTACTCAAACAAGTGATTTTTGGGGAGTATTTTCAACCACGGATTGATAAAAATGTACGAAGCAGTAACCTCCAGGGCTGAGAAATGAAACCAAAAAGTGCCAAAAACTGCAGTTCCACGAGGCTCCAAAAGCGAGTCAATCCCCATAGACCTCCATGTTCAACTTTACAGCAGAAATAAACACGTTTACAGCCTGGTACAGAAAACAGTGTTGGTCTCTATAGATCATTTCCCCATTCATGACAACTGTACAGGGGTGAATTTTTATACAACTCACCCCGTTTAAATGATATTAAGACTTAAAGTTTTGCATATTAAGGCTGTTACCTCCATGTTATTACTGTATCTATGAGGCTTTTGATACACAGATTGTCAGTAGGATCGACTCATCGTAGGTTTTGGTCTTTTCATGGGATTTGTTGGCAATAAGAGAATTACAGAAATATCTCCAGACTTGTACTTTAAAGATTATATAAGGCCTTGAATCAGCAGGTGGAACTAATCGTTTTCTTCCCTGCTGTCGTGTTTGTTTGGAAATAAAAGTCTGCAGACTCCCGGGTCACATAGCTGAGAAGCAGTCAGGCAGATCTGACTCGGGCTGTGTCTCTTTTTAGCCTGGACGTTGCTGGGGTTCGGAAAGACACAGGGACACATGAGCCGACTGATTAACGTCTCCCTGGGGTCAAAGGTCGGGGTCACCCTCCTCATGTTAGTCTTTTACTTTTTATGTCTATACAGGAGCTTTTTATCTTCACAACCAGGCTTGAATTGGATGTAAAACATTCTGGATTCCAAAAAAATCTGGATCTAAATGACAAAAAGCAAAACTGTCAGATGTTTAAATAGTAATGGTGTAAACAAAGATGGAGACCGACTGGGCTCCTAAGGTCGTGTTTGATGGTGACCCCGAGCCTCAGATCCCACCGACACTTCCACAGACCATTTTTTGCTGCTTTGGAATGGCCCTTTAACCGCTTTTTAACGCTCTTTCTCTTTTCTCGGCCGCTGCTGTAGTTTAACGAGATTGTTTCTGCCTAATGCTTCTCCAGATCCTCGTTCCCTCTCTTCCTTCCTTCTGCTCAGGCTGGTCTGTGGGAAATGAAGTGATGTCGACTGGAGAGGCTGCTGGTTACTGGCGACCACGGTCTCTGGTCAATAATCAATACTGTAAAGGGAAAATAATACATTTCCGTGTGATTAAAGTCACACTGAAGTCCTTCTAAGTTACGGGAGAAGTGGGAGACCAGAGATCTTTATCGCCATCACCCAGCAGCTTCTAGCTCAGATGTTTTTAAATGACAAAAAGCTGTTTGTGAACGACACTAACTCGTATCTCACTGCCTTGTCTGTCTGCTGTGTGAACCCTAAACCTCGGACAGGATTTAATTCGTACACTGGAAACTCAGCAGGAGTTGTAGGATCGGGAGAAGTCTACAAGGACCCGCGAGACAAATGGACGAAGAGGTGAGACTCTTTGTCTGGTTTCTTTATGTTTACATCACAGCAGCAATACTGAAGCGGTAATTGAGGCTCCACTGACGCACTGCAGGCATCAGATTTGAAATGCCAACACCACAGAACCTGCAGTATTTTAGGCAAAATGTTTGTATATTACACCTCCATTCTTTCTCTATACATTTCTATTTGAGTGAACAGGCGGGGTCTTCATTTGACGGTCCATAATCGAAACAAAGCCGGAGGCGTCAGAGGCAGTTTGATACGCCTCATAACGCTTTTGGTCCACGTTCGGCCATTTAAAACAATAGATATACTTCCATGTCCATTTAAAGGACTAATTCACCCAAAACAATTTCAGAATTTTTACAAACCAAACATTAAGTACATGCTTTAAATACATTTTCATGATGACTTTCACGTGTATTGGAGTGTTTTTACAGTGTGATTTGTGTGTATTTATCGACCTGGGTGGCGAGCTGCAGCGTAGTTTCCCTCGCATGGATAAACAGTTGAACACCGGGGTACAAAGTAATAATGTGTGTGTGTGTGTGTGTGTTGCAGTCAGGAGCAGGAGAACTCGAACCCCGGCGGCCCTCCGGAGAATCTGACCTTCAAGGAGCGCCAGCGTCTCTTCTCTCAGGGGAAGGAGGTTTCCAACAAGGTCAAGGCTTCACGCAAACTCATGGAGCTGGAGAACGAGCTCAACACCAAGTAGTAGACCCCCGAAAACCTTTCGCCTCCCAGCGCCACCTTTACATCGCCACGGTAACGTCAAGGTGCTCCTGGGAAACAACCGGGTCGAGAGAGCCGGCGCTCGCTTCCCCACCGCTGACCGTCTCCTCCTGTTTGTGTTGTTCTGCCCTTTATTTTTTTATTTTAATCATTGAATAACTGGACCATTCACTTTTTTTTGACGTAGCTATATCGTTGCAATAGGAGAGACATTTATGGCTTAAAGTTTTCTTCCCCCTCGTTAAGGTTTGTCAAAGATATATAATGATAAAGCACTGTAAAAAAGTTTTAATTGTATCTAGTGAGAATTTGAGAATCACATGACAAAGGGGGATATATTTTTGTTTAAGAAATGGTTCTTGGGGCGAGGGATTCATTTTAAATTAGTTTTTGTTTTTTTAAATAGCTGAAATATGAACAGTTTTATGGTGTTATTTTAAGCTCTTTTTCTGCATCATGTTTTCACTTTTAATTACTTCTTGCCAGCAGAAAGGCCCACGGCTCCAGACCAATCTTTATTTTTATTTTCTTGTTTTTAAAAAAATTAAATACTCAGTGAGTGGAAACACTGTTATTTCATTCCGTAGCAAGAAAGCATGGGATTTTTTTTTTCTTCTTCTGTGATGTTTTGGATAAACTCGATAGATTCTCCAGAGGAGGATCGAAGCAGTTCAGAGAAGGATCTTTAAGTGCACAACATTACTGTAAATATTTGGGTCCACAACTGTCTCACTCTTTTACTACTGTAGAAACCTGCCAGGCTACTAAAAACTGCAAAACTAATGTGATTTAACAGCATTTTGGTGACAGATAATCCAACAGGAAGTTCTGCTAAAACTGGACTGTCTCCCCCGCTGCTCCTCACTGTCAGTGGAGTTCAATTTTTAAATGTTTTTCTCCCCGATCTGAAGTAATTTAATTTTAATTCTAATAGTCATTTTTTTGCAGAGTTGTGTGAGATTAATTTGACTGATTGTACCCTAAATTCAAGCCAGAAAAAGGATTTCTTTCATTTACAATGTGATTAATGTTGGTTTTCACAATAAAAAGAAAAAGAAAAAAAAAAATTAAAACTACTCTTTAAGTCCTTGTTTGCTTTACAGATATTTATTTCAAACCTTGTGGGAAAAAAAACATACTTGCACAAAAACTTGTTTTTAATATTAAATATGTATCTGCAAACTGTTTTGAGAAGTGGATTACATTTGGGACCTCTCGTACTGTGGTAATAATCTGTGTTTTTCTGCATTAGAGACAGAAGAGTGTTCTGTTTTTACACCAGCTGTGGTTCGGGGAGATCCAGATGTTTTTTTTCTCTTTAGGACTGGAGTTAAGGTGACAGAATTGTGATTGTACACACACACATATATATACACACAATTTCAATAATCACATTCACCGCCACTGTTGCTCTGCTGATGTAGAAAAGGAACTTCAAACCCCCGTGTGACCCCGGTTTCAAACAAAGATTAAAAATAGTGACGTTTCAAATGTATCTCTTCTGCAGTTTGTTTGAGTGACTCCATCCTGTGTGGATTTATTTTATTTTCCTCTCCAGGAGCCTCCACTAAAACTGATTCTACATGATGAGATAAGATGCTGTTATAATAACCGACCTGTAAAAACACTACAGACGTGTCTCCTCTCCCCCACAACTACAACTCCAACTCCTTTTTAGGTTTCAAAATGAACTGAATCATTTAAATGGTTTCATGTTTAGCCTTTTGTAAATCATTAATAAATACAGATTTTTCAACAGTGCAGGCTGGAGGTGTGGTCTTTTGTCATTGTTAAAAATATGTTAATGTTATTCTATAAGAAAAGGCTAATTTAATCTCCATCGGTGCATTTATGAGATTTAATTGTTACTATACTTTAAACTTCCACTGCATTCCTGAGATTTTTTTTTTTTTATGCCACATTTTTCTGACTGCTATAGTGTAGTTAGTTAATTTAAAAATATATATACTAAAATAACCAACTACAACAAACACCACATAATGAAACACTGACGGGTTATTTTTGATACTTTTACTTGCATTAGAACATTTTTATATTGTTTTTTCCAAACACTTATATATCATAAACAGGAAGTAGTTGCCATGGTTACAGTGAGTTAGACTGGGAAGCTGTTTTATATTTTAGAAAAATTAACTATGAACTGCTTTTCTTAGCTGTGTAACATTGGATTAACTGACAACTACCAGTGAATTAGTTTAATACTGAATAAATACTAAAAAACAAGATTTACAGGCGAGTTTCTTATTCTCCAAAACACAAACACTGATGTTTCAGCAACTTCCTGGTCACACAAATCCGATCTGACTGGAGCATAAAATCAAAAGTACGAACAACAGTTTGTGTTGGATTCAGAAATCAATAAATCCTTTTTTAAATGTTCCTACTGCAGATTCCCAATTAAACTGATTTCGTGTCTGAACCGCACACAGCAACACGATCAGAGTGATCGATCGAGGCCGCGGTTCAAGAGGTTAAATAATAAAACGTTTTTATCAGAGGAGTCTGGTGGCCGCACACTCAAACCGATGCAGATGTTTCCAGGTGAGCTCGTCCACAGCTGGACAGCAGGTTAAGACCGACGGACTGTCCCTGTCCGCTCAGCTGTCAGGATGGCCGAGCGGTCTAAGGCGCTGCGTTCAGGTCGCAGTCTCCCCTGGAGGCGTGGGTTCGAATCCCACTTCTGACAAACACCTTTTTCTCCCTGCACGATGAAAACCTCCACAACGATACAGAGCCTCATCCTCTGTGTTAACAGGAAGATATTTTATCCAGTTAATACAGTGGTGACATTTTGTTTTTATTTCTTTTTAGTATTCCCCACTTCCTCTTTACGTCCGGTAGCGTAGTTCAAGTCTCCACTGTATACTTGTGTGTATGTGTGTATATAAAATAAATCTTGGTAATATTTTTCTAATAAATAAATAACAATAAATCACTTTATCTCGGCAGTAACGAATCTGCTTCATGTTCGTATTAAAAACACATGCAAGCTCTTCAAAGAGATACGTCACTTCCTATAAAAAACAAGCCCGGCTCAACGGCGCGCTCCAGTGGTGCAGCATGAAATAACATGGGGATCATTTCAGGACTGTGTGGTGTTATACATCCACACGAGATGATACCTGTCCACACCCCTGATGAGCCCCCGTCCCAGTTAAGAGAACAAAGCATGTGAAGGCAAAATAAGCATCAATAAAGACTGAATTATGCACCTGAAAAGGCTTTATTGCATTCAACTCAAAATGTATTTAACACAATACCAAACTGTAAGAGGCACTCGTGTTGTTTTATCAAATTAAAAGTCGACATATTTACAACTAGCCTATAAAATGTGTAATTTAAAATTAAACAAAGTGTGCACTTTCTATTTAATTCACCACTTCAAAACAAACAATGCAATTCTAGTTTTTAACTCTTTGAACAGTTTAAAATAGATCCACAAAATGATTTGAACATGCATTAACATATGTACCTTATTAATGTAAAGACCCTGTATGAGGGGAACACCTCATTTGAAGGGAAAACTGTAAAAATAACAGAAAAACTGTTCATTAACTCAGATTTCTTGTGCTTTTAAGGAAAATAACATGCTGCTGCTGACTTGACAAATCTTCCAAGGTACTTAAACTAAAGTCAACAAAGCAAAACAAGTCAGTTTCACCATAAATATAGTTTACATAACAACATTAAGGTACATTAAAGTTAGTATTGGTAATTTGAAGTGAAATAAATCACTTTTTTTGTGAATGTGGTTCTCAGCCAAAACTTGAAACAAGCAGCATCTCACTTGGATTAGTCCGACGCCGGGTGATGAGGAATCGCTGCGGGGCCTCGCTGCTGCTTTCAGGGACAAGATACAACCAGACTGTTCACATCAGAGAACCTGCAACGGACCAGAACAAAAAGAGAGAGGTCTGCATTAATGTTAGGTTACCCCTAAATATGTGAAAGCAATGTGTAACTGTTCAAAAGTTTTGATGTAAGAATATTTATATTAAGCCTGATCTCATACTTTGTATAATAGGGGTTTCTATATGGTCGTGCTTCTTAGCCACCATGTGTATTTGTATTGTTTTGTTCATTTGTTTGCTGGTTCGCTTGCTTGTTTTTTGGAATTCTTCCAGCAGTTTGCAGTCATCAACATCCACTTTCACTTGGTGCCGAAACACAAAATGAGTTCAAAGTATTCTTTTCTTACACTGACGAGATCCAGACACAGCGCTGAGTGGCATCTTCCTCTCTGCTTCATTAATAGACTCAACAGAAAGATCTGACTTCCCGTCAGAGCCTTCGTCTTCATGGCCAAACTCTTCCTCACTGTCGGGTCTATAAGGAGCAGCTGCACAGGGACTCTGTTCCTGGAACCTGATTGTAAATAAGGTAAAGTTTTATGTATTTAAGCTTGAAAATGTGCACACTTGCTGCAAAAAAAAAAAAGTTATGTGTTTAAACTGATTTCCAAAGCACTGAAACATTTGTTTCCTGTTGCAAGAAGTAACTTGAAGTTGACAGTTAACAGTGTCCTCTGGTGGTGAGGACAGCTCATAATATGCTTTTGGTAATAAATGAATGAATTTTATCCAAATTTTAGTTCAGATTCTTTCCTTATTTTAAATTAAAAATGAATTACATATTTCAAGATATTAAACAACAATGAGCCCAAGCAAATACTATTAATGAATAAAATATGAATATAATAATTCCATACTGCTTAACTTAAAGTAGTGTGTCATATATTGAATTTAAATTAATTGTGAAAAAGTGACAAATAAGCGCTTAAGGGCTGACTAAAGGATTATTAAAGACAACTACAGAGTGATGGCAGCATACCTCAGTCCTAGCATGATGTCTATGTAACTGGCGTGTCCAGCATCCACCAGCTCCTTGGCAACATGGACGCCGTCAGCCAGAACGTCCACCTTCCAGTGTGTGTTTGACACAAACTCTCTGAAGAAGATCTGCAGGTTCTTCTGGTACAAACACTGCTGGAAGAAGACCGCTGCATCATCGGTCCACTGTCCATCCACTCCAACTGGCTTCACCCCTCTCAGGATGCAGGGGAATGTCACCTTTGGCAGCTTTGCGATCTCCTCTGGAAGCCTCTTCAGCTTGGAGCAGTCTGCGTACGGCATGCATTCGTGATGGCCGTAATCCACCAGGTTTAGGACCGCTGTGGAGTCGCTGGGTACGATTTCGGCCCTGCACCATTTATTCTTGGTGTCTGATTTCAACAGGCAGCCGGTGCCAGGAACGAGATGGGATTCAGGGAGAGGAGACATCTCGCCAGGGAGGTCGTCCAACATTATGGACACTGTGTTCATGACGAGAAGCAAGTCCTCCAGAACAACGCAAAACTCGAATGGAGTCGTAACTGCAGCAGCGAAGCCCGAGTACGCTTTGTCTATATCAATAGGAGCAAAGACAAGTTGCTGAGGAGGGCTTGTGTCCAGGTTGGATTTTCCTTCTGCGTTCTCACTTTGGGAATCAGCGGGTGATGAGATCATCTCTTCATTCTGCTGCAGTGAGGTTGTGATTTGAGGAACGAGGAACAGTCCATTCACGACAATTTCAACCATCCAAAGTTGATCAGCTTCTGAATAACTAATAAACACCAGCTTGACTTCTTTGCCTATTACTGGTTTGAGAGTTTCACACCACAATTTGGGATCACCCTGTCCCTCACTGAACCCAAACCAGTTCAACTTGCACAAAACTGCAAGGTTCAGGATCTTTGTCAGGCCGCTACACTGTCGTCGGATTGAGCCGCTTGGAATTTCCTCTGTTATTCCATGATCCACAAGGACAACCTGGCATTTATCCAGGCCTACATGTTGAACAACAGCCCTGTGCCACTGCTTGTCCTTGTGTACCTGAACTAAGCACTTGAGGCCTTGTTTGACATCCTCTTCAGCCAGCATCTCACACTTGTATAGGTTATCAGCTATGAGACGTCCCAGTGCAGCAAGCAGTTCACTGGTCTTATTTAGTCTGACGTAAAAATTGCCGTTACTCAGTACTGACAGAACTGTACCATTCTCTGTGTCTTTAGCTCGAACAGTCAGACGTGTGATTGCATCTGTCCCATCACTCTTCGCTTTGACAGAGGATTTCACGGTTTTACTTTGACTCTTCTTAGAATCACCCTTGTTTCTGGTGGGTGTCCTATGGCACCTGTAGGTTATTACCTTTGGTTTGGGCAACAGCGTGGCAAGTGGTGGTTTCAGCATGAAGCTTTCACCATCAACATTCGGCATCATTCTTTTGGATTCAGTTGTTTCATTCTCTCTCTCTTTTTTCGGATAATCCTGTTCACAGGATCTCATTTTCTCTTCTATTTCAGATGAACTCACAGGAGCCTCTTCCTGTTCGGTTTCAGTGCTACTTCCAACAGCTGCTTCAAGTGCCACTGGAAGAACAACTGCTCCATCAAGAATCTCAACGTCTACTTCCCAATGAGTTCCATGTTGACGGACAAAGTTAACCATGAGAGGCTTCTCCATTACAGCAGCAGTGAAAGAAGCATCATTTTTGTACATGCTTTTGTCCATCAGGGAGCATGATATGCTGAATCTTGGCTGAGAGACATACTCCTTTGGTATGGAGTAGATCTTCTCCTTGCCCATGACTGTTGAGTTTCCATAGTCCACAAACTCAACTCTGAAACAGGAACTTCCTTCATAGTCCTTCACAGCAGAACGATACAGAGCGCCGTCTTCCTCATACTCAGCCAGAACAAGGTCACTGATTCTCAAAGATGTGGTAGTCTTCAAGGAATCTCTTAAGGTACTTGAGTTGAGATCTTCACCCATTTGCAAGATGGCAGGTTCATCCTCTAAAAGCTGAAGGAAAAAACTGTTGACAGAGTTAATGTGGGAGACGAAACATGTTGCCTTGAAACCTGCGCTCACTTTCATGTTGGGCAAACACGAAATCTGAGGGATCTCGGTTTCCTCTGTAGATTGTGGTTGTTCTGACTTAGTGTTTGTATCAGGGGACTGTCTTTGTTGTATTACTTGTCTTTGAGGTTTAACAGGGACGCAGCTCTTTGTAATGTACTCATTTTGTGGTTTTACTTTTGTGTTTTTGTTCTGAGCTTTCCCATAAAGACAGTTTTTTGTGTTTCCTTTCTTTCTGTAGGGTGCACTACCAACATGAGTGCCTCGGTGGGCATTGGATGTGGGTGAACTTGAAGAATGCCCTTTACGTTGACTCTTGCACTTGACTGAAGTCTTTGTGTTTCTTGTGTGGAGAGTTTTATGTTTTGTCCTTGTGCTGCTCATGTCAAAACTCACAACTGTCTTTGCTGTAGGTGAATGACTGAGAATGAGCTCCTTCACTTTCGCATTGATGTTAACATCTCCATCAAACAGTTCAACATCAAATGAACCATTTTCGCTCTTTCCAACTATGATAGCTCTCATTTGCTTGTTGAGGATCACACCATCAAGCCATTCCTTGACATCTGCATAGAGCTCTTCCTTGGACACTGAAGCAAGGCTACATCTCACACCCTGGATGGGTGTGAACAACAAATCAGCAGAGTGTCTAGGGATAAACATGACTTGGGTTTTCTCTGATATGCTTATGTTTCCATAATCCACAAAAAACACGCTGAGATGCAGAGGTGACTGAACAGGATTTGCCAAGCCCCTGTACCATTTGCCATCAAAGTATTTTGCCAGACACAGCTTCCTCACAACAGCTCTCGTACTGGCTTGCATCATTTTCTCACTTTCCTCTGAGATTTTCTTTTCAAGCTCTTCGATGATTTCGTTGTTTCTCTCAAGTTGGCAGTAGACCTCCCACTGACTGCTAACGTGAGTGATGTAAACTTCTTCTTTGTTTCCAGGACTTAGATCATATGAAGAGTAGACAAAAGACTCAGGAAACACTGTTGACAGCTGCTTTGTTGAGATTGTCGTTTCTCTTGCCAGACCTTGTTCCAAGAGCAAATTTGTTATGCTCTGTTGGGTTTGGGGGTTGTAGAGGTCCACAACATTGCATATGCCTTTGTTTTTCACATTCAACTGAGAGACAACTTGACATCTTAGACCACTGGTGCTGTTGAAGACAAAGTCTTTCAGCGAGTTACATGCCTCCAGACTCCAATCACCATAGTTCTTGGGGTCAGCAGGTTCAATCAGGTTGTAAAGGCTGCACCTGAAAGCTTGTCCTTCCAAATTAACATATTCTGGCATTATTGCTTGAAGATTGTTCTCATTGATTTGGATGCTACAGCCATAGTCAACCAACATCACTCTGGCGTGACTTTTTTGTTTTTCTGTGATGAAGGCCCTGTACCATCTTCCATCTTGAGGTGACTTGGCGACACAACATGAATCCCCTGATTTGAGGGGGACTGTATGAGTTGAGTAAAATTGCTGAACTTTGTCCATCAGCTCCTTCAAAGCTGGAACCTTATCTAGAGGCTGGCACCAAAGATCTGATGGAGAGTTGGTGTAAGAGCAACACACAGCAAACTCACACCCAGGTTTGATGTTTAATGCTTTGAAGCTAGTGGGGGCTTGGGCCTTCTCAATTTCATTATTGCATGTTTTCTCTTCTTCCTCACAATACTCCAATTTCTCTGTATTGCCATTGATGTCTGATATCACATTATATCTTGGGCACCCTGTTTTATCTGTCACATCCGTTTTGTTTTGCACCACAGGCTCAATGGGAATGTTGTTCCAGTATTCAGCTTGTTTTGAAGAGATCAGATGCTCAGTGATACTTTGATTGTTGTCACTTCCCATCTCATAGAGATCCACAACAAATTTGTTTTTTCTCATCTGGACAACATGGACTAGCAGGGCTTTGTTTGACACAGCTCTTCTGAAAAAGTCAGAGGTGGCACTTGTCCAGACTTCATCCAAAGGAAGAACATTAACAAGAGAACAACAGAAGGCAAATGCCGATTTACTGGCAAATGCCTTGGGTATCTTCTTGATCAACATGTGTGGCACTTTCTCAATGTTCCCAAAATCAATAAAAAGAACTTCAGCTCCATGATCAAGAGTGTCTGTCACTACACCCCTGTAGAAATGCATGTCCTCCTCATAAACTGCACAACACAGTGTCCCAACCTCAGGATTCAACAGTACCTCTTCATCCAGCTTCACTTCACTGAAGTGATCTGCCATTTTTGTCATCATTTCTTCAAACTCATCATTACGTTTTTGTGTTCTGATCCAGAAGTGGTTTGGATTCTGGGTGTGCTCGACATAGCCCACAAAGACAGAGTCTACCTGCACCTCTTCTGCTTCCAGTGCTCTACCCAGTGCTTCGCCCATGATGGTCTCATAGTATAAATAGCCACCCTGAGGTGACAATTCCTCTGTCACAACCTTCATTCTAGGAAGGTCTTGAATGGGCTCTGGTTCCTTCACATGATTATCTTCAGCACCAATTACTGTGATAGAGTAGAGATGCTGTTCTTCGTCAAAACGTCTGATCTCCACATCTAGCATTCTTCCAAGCAAGCCTGCCTTGAGAAAACTCAACTGCTGAGTTTTGACCACCTCATCCTGATCACTGAGGGAGGACAGCGAGCATGGGAATGCCATGATAGGTGTTGAATAGAAATCAGGTGGCAACCTGTAGATGTTCTCAACTTTGACAGATTCAAAGAATCCATAGTCAATGAAGAAAACTCTGACCTGAGAGTTGACTGGGAGAAACTGCACAAAGCCTCTGTACCATTTCCCATCTTTGCTTTTAACTGAGCACAATAAACCCAGGTTTTCTGGAGTCTGATTGCGTTCTTTGGTTCGGTACTCACAAACTGCAGCCAGCTTCTTTGACATTTCCCAAAGATCTGTTTCCATACCGGCCATCTGACAGTAAAACAGCTGAGGGTTGACAGCAGCAGTTACATGCACTTTAGCACGTGTCCCACAACTCAATCTAGCCCCACAGAATGACAGAATGTCTCCGTATCCCTGCAAACCAGATGGTTTGAAGCAAAATTCTTGTCCCCTTGGCTTTTCGATGAGTAAGTCAGGAACTGGCTCTTTTTGTTTGAGCGGCACCTCTGTGAGCATCTCAACCAAGAGGAGGAAAGTATCTGTGTCCACATGCCTCCCAAACCCATGTCTAACAAGGTCCATGTTGATGTCAGGGGCTTCCAATAAAAGCACTTTGTGGGGCAGGAGTGCTTGGATGTAACCTGTGACATTTCTTCCAATCAGGTTTGAGAAAAACTTGTCCACTACAGAATGAGAACAACCCTGAAGCAACATTACATTCGCAAGAAAGCCGCAAACTATCTTTGGAGGCAGGATGAACAGGTCGTTTGAACAGGAAGATATGTTGGCGATGTCAACGCTCAAGACATTACCATGATCTATGAGGAAAACATCAAACAAGTCCTCTTTTCGGTTCTGAACTCTTCCTCTGTACCAGCGGGCTGAAGTCACATCTTCTACGAGGCAAAACTCTCCAATATCCACTGCAGCTTTAGTCTTTGGCGTGTTCTGTATTTCTCCTTGCAAGATGTTATAGTCAAGTTCACATATGGTAAGGTACTGTCCCTGGAAGTGTATCAGGGTTGCTTCAGGGTTCCAGTCCAAGTGAGTTAACTTGAGGTCCACTGGCCAAAGGGCACATAGTGCAGATGGACCAGAGTTCAGAGACCTGCAAATTGAAGTGACTTATGTTATTAACTTTCAAAAAGCGTTAGTTATTTGGTGAGTTTATGACTCAATTCATTTAAGCACTAGGAGCTGTCCTTGGTAGCTGTCCTCCCTAATTCCATCGATCACTATTCCCTATCTAATTAACACTCATCAGTTTTCCTACATAGTGAACAGAAAATTGAGATTTTGGACACATATGAATCATTATTTTGCGTCATCACGGGTGTGGAGTTACACATCAGTAATTTTAAGATATAAAATAAAATGTGACACAACACATTGTGGAATTCACTGCGATGGATACAATTTTTTTTTTTTTTAAGGCATTTTGTAGTGCATAGATTTCATATTAAAATTCAGAAATAAAATGGTGGACAGTAAATATAACGCACTATCCTGTCTAATGACAGGGAGTGTCCCAGTATAGGCTCCATGCCAGGTTCATTTTCATTAGCATTTATATTGAAATTACATTTGTTGTAGCTACATTAAATTTATCAAAAATGCTGGAAAACATTTAAAGAGGAAAATACAACTATCATAAGAGAATAATTTTATATTTAATTGGGAGGCCAGATAACTAATAAATACTGTACGGCCAGATTTGGTAACTAAGAAATCATATCTTTATGCAATAGCTTAGCTGTAAACTTAAAAACTAGTCACTAAAACACTGAAGTAAAAGGCATGTCAGCGTCACTTTACTTTTCCCACATTGTTTTACTTACTTTTGATGTTCGGAGCCCAGCACTGACCGCATGGCTGCAGCGTCAGTAACTGCCGTATCCTAAACAGAACCTGAAGGGAAACAATGGACATATCTAAATTTATTATTATTGAAATTGAAGGTTTAAGGATAGAGGGTGTAATATGTCGAACACGTCATAAACCCCTTTCAGGGAAATTTGTGATGTCTGATTGTGGGTGACCTGACTTTAAAAATCATTTGGTAGTCTAGAATAGATCATAATTTCAGATGACTTCAAGATGACGTACATACTTGTGAAAACACATACTTTCAGCCCCAATATAACACAGTATATTTTTATTATTATATTGTATTTGGACATAAAACAACACAAGGTCAAACACTATCCAAGATGAAGTCTTGTAGGAAACCGCCATAAAGGAGAGAATATTTGGTCAAGGATTACTTATTATTTGTGCTTTTTTTTTTATTCATGCATGCTTTATTTAGCATCTAAGAAGTGTTTGTGGATCTGGCAGTTTTTTTAAATTAACTTTTTAACATAACATTACTAACTTATCCTCACTTTTGTTCAACTTTATCATTATTGGCGGCATTGATATGACTAAATTGGGATCTATCCGCCTGATTTATTCAACGTCCTCCATAAATTATCAATAATAAATATCCAAAAGCATTAAAATAAACCGCAGTTATCCATCTATGTGGGCTGGCTTAATTAAAATCATGAAAATTACTGAATGTGGCGCCATCTTTGCTCTGGCTAACGGAGCGACTTTAAAACTCATATTAAGGAGCCAAAAATAAAATGTTTAAATGTAGAAAATCGGACAAAATGTCGATTCCCTAAATCCACCGGGTACACGAAGATGTCCGGACTAACAGGAGGTGACTCAGCTGCGTGTTTCACGGCGGTGACAAGTTTTATAAACTAACAACCACCGGCTGTGAAGCTACGCGACGAGCTAACGCGAAGCTACACCACCCGGAAGTTAACGGTCGGATTTTAATTATCTCAGATTATTCTGGAAACTCAGGTGAGTTGGTGACGTCTCTCCGACTGAAGTCACCTGGCTCACGTTCACCGTGTCCTACCTGTTGGACCGCGTCATGTGGGCCACCTGTCAGGTAACTGACGAGGCCGCAAACACCTGCGTGATCTCACTTCCGGCTTCTCCGCCGTCAAATGACGTCAGAGACGGCTGGGCTTATTATGGGCTGCAGGTTAAATCTTTAACATATATATATATATATATTCATATGTTAAAGATCTATATATCTATCTATATATCTATAGATATATATATAAAATGCAAATATGATACTTGGGGGACCATTTTCTCTAAGAATTTATTTATGTATTTATTATATATTAATATAACTCTTACATTAGGTTTACATTACAGGCTTACACTTTTAAATGATTAATTCAAAAATGTAAATCTTTCATCAAGCAAAAACTGCCAAATCTTTTCTAGTTCCATATGCATCCTATAATATTATTTTTTTTAATTATGTCATCTCAATAATGTCATCTGTGGCCTTTGGAAATTGTAATTTCCTGACATAAACCAAATACTTAAGTGATTAACCAAAAAACTAATCAACAGATTAATTGATGATGAAAAGAATCATTAGCTGCAGCTGAAACAAACACACCTGTCTTTCTTTTTAGTTTATTTGAGCAGGTAAAAGTCTCATTGAGCTTAAAACTAACAGGCCAACACTATAATATCAAGTCAAAATGCATATACAGGTATTTAGTTTTCCAAACTAAATAAAGGGAGAGAAAACTGGACACTTCTGACTGGTTCTTATGCATGTATATAGCTTAGTATAAAGGGCCAGCTGACTGTGGGAGGCAGGATGGATGGATGGACAGATGGATGAGGGTTTTTCTGTTAATCATTAATAACCTGGATTAGTCCCAGTCTTCTGTAAATATGATGAATGCATCCACGGCTTCATTAGCTCTGCCTTCCCACAGCACGGCTTTATTAGTCTGGGGTTTGCTCTGTCAGGTTTATCAACAGTGCAGGCTTTTCCCCATTTTTCTTTAGCCTCAGGTCAGTGTTTGGACCAAAATGCTGGACATGGTGATCATTTTTATCTTTTCCTGGACTTGTGTGAAGGTGGGATGGACAAACAGTGTTTGAAGATTGTGTGCAGAGCTGATTCGCAGTCTTGAGGACAAATGTGCTGCGGTGGACTGTTTTTTCACCACCTGACTTCGGTTTTCTTCTTTGTCTTTGGTTGATTTGTTTATCGACGTTTATTTTATGTGACTATGCCGATGAAACGCAGCAGCGAGAGCTCAGCCAGGGATGGAGTGTTTCTTATTCACTCTCTAACCAAGACTTTGTGCAGCTCACCAGAAGAAACATGCACAGACTTTAACAAACAGACTCATTTTCATCAGGAGGATGATTCTGGGATTAAATCAGGTAATGGAACAACTATTCTTATTAAGTTAAGTATTATTGCTGTTAGGATTCAGACCAATACAGCTGGAACATACTGTTAACATTAATATCCTTCTTATGTCTTCATTGTCATCTTCTCTTGTTTTCTTGAAATAATCTTCACTCAAAGTCTTTAAATCTAAATGTTTTTCTGTTGTTAAATTTAAAATCTGCTCAGGTAAAAAAGTGACACAACTTGACCACACGGCGGTGCTACAACAGCAGACGTCACTTAACTGCATGATCCCATTCATCTTTTTGGCCCACACATGTGATTAAGGATGATGATGCAGACACATAAACAGGAGGCGAGATGTCATTCGTACATGACTAAAGTAGAGGAATCAGTAAAGAAACAAGACTTAAATGAATAAAACACATTCTGTCAGATGGTGGAGGTTTACCTTCAAACAGATCCATGCAAAGTGTAGAAGTGGAATTTTTTTTCCATAAACATCGAAGTAGTTCAATATAGTCTTATTTCTTGAATTAGTTTTTCAGTTGTACTGTTTCCACCATCCCTACTTACTATTGTTTCTTTAATTTTAGTCCACTTTCCACTTTTCAAAAATCTTCTTATGTTGATTAGTTTAGAAATTGTACCACAAAGTTTGAAAAAACATTTTAAAATAGTGTTGAGCTACCATGATAGTATATTAGTATAATGTTTTTCTGTAGTTTTAAATAATAAATGTACAAACTCATGTTTTCTGTGGCGGTCAGCTCCAATATTTTGAAGATGTCAGATGATATTACACTGTCTGAAGCTCTCGAAGCATCTTATCAATAATAATCTATGTATTTCTGTGTTTTTAAAAATGAGTATTAGTACATTTATTCAAATAAATTTGTCTTGTTAGATAGTTAATCACTTATTATGATTAGTTATTGTAGTAATTATTTTCTTAGTTCATGACATTAATTGTGTTTAGGTTGGTCTGTGAGTTTGTTCTAGTTCACATATGATATAGGACTCATTTCATGTCGTATTTGTCTGTATGTTTTCTCAGAAGCAGAGGACAGTAATGAGACGCCGTCTTCCGAGGAAGACCAGGACCTGGTGGACTTTAACCCGGACCTGACCATCAAACAGAGCATCTCGTCCTCCAGGAAGACCATCAGTCAGATCATCAAGGACAAGAAGAAACAGACACAGCTCACTCTGCAGTGGTAAGAGCTCTGCCAGTGTTTTACTGTTAAATATGATGTTTTTAAACTGGTGTATGTATCATTTTACTACAGTAGCTGCTCATTTTAAACACTTTATATATTGTTTGGGCAGCTCAGTCTATAGCAATACATCATATTATATAAGGTCATCATATGTTTGTAGCATCATTGTCAACTTTTTCAATAAAAATGCATTTTCCAGCTAATCCAAGAGTAAATAAATAAAGAGTTTAAATAGTAATTTTCTCAACCCACAAAGTACACTTTATTCTTCATTTGAACAGGAAAATTCAAATTCATAATCGCCAAATACAGAGATACGTTGTTTTCACTGGACAAGAAGGATAGAGCTAGACTTCAGTGAGTGTTTGCTGTCTTCAGTTTCATACATTGTTGTGATTTTCTCTCCGATTTGTCTCAACAGGCTGGAGGAGAATTATATAGTGTGTGAAGGAGTGTGTCTGCCTCGGTGTATCCTCTATGCTCACTACCTGGACTTCTGCAGGAAGGAGAAACTAGAGCCGGCCTGTGCTGCTACATTTGGAAAGGTGTGTGTGTGTGTGTGTGTGAGTGTGTGTGTTTGCATAGAAAACACCAGAAAACGTTGTCATTGTCCAAAATGTCTTCTATAAAATCAGAAACAGATATATATCTGCAGATTTCTTATGTTATATTATGTTAGTTTTAGGTAACACAAATGACCTAAAAGACCCAAATGAAAACTGATAGATTGAAGAAGTTTGGGGCTATAACTGTGTAAAATGGCTGATTTTTGTTATAAACATTACATACGATTCATTATGAGTGTTCTGTAGAATCCTAATATTGATTCAGAGATCTGATGTTTGACTTACAACATTAACCTTTGACATAGAATAATAGATTCATCGTTGCTCATATTTATCTAACCAGAACTTCTTGCACCACCTTTTCTCATCAGACGATTCGACAGAAGTTTCCTCTTCTCACAACGAGACGTCTGGGCACCAGAGGACACTCCAAGTAAATGCAAAGTTCACTCTCAGCTTCTCGTAGTTTTTAATTTGAGCAAAAAAGTTGCCATATAACCTCAAGCTCCAAAATGTCGTTGTTCTGTGTGATCTGATAAACACATTTTATTTCTAATGATGGCACGTTATGACTGTTATTTGATGTTATGATCTTGACATTATACAGATATCATTACTATGGAATTGGCATCAAAGAGAGCAGCGCTTACTATCACTCTGTGTATTCTGGAAAAGGTTTGACCAGGTAACAATACATTTAATATGATTCTCTCCTCCTCCTCCTTATCCTCCTCTTTCTTCTTCTCTTTCCTTTTAAAGATCTCAATGTTGATGTATTTATATTTAGAAACAATCTAAGATCAAATCTGTTTCTTTTTGATCACAGATTTTCAGGGAGCAAGCTAAAGAACGAGGTAAGTGACAATGACTTTCCTAAACAATAGAGTGATCTGCTGTAAAATATAAAATCAATTTTGTCAAGATCAACTAAAGACAAAAGGGCCTGACATTGTTTGATTTCTCAGGGAGGTTTCACCAGGAAATACTCTTTGAGCTCTAAAACTGGAACGTTGCTCCCGGACTTCCCCAACGCTCAGCACCTTCTGCTGCAGGGAAATATCTCCAGAGAAAAGGTTGGTGATAAATATAAATTCATTTTGAGATATCAGTTTACAGTGTATTCTGTATTTACTGTTAACAAACAAGAAGCCTGGCAGGGTCTATCGACCTGCTGCATTGTTTTACCAGACAAAAGAAAGAGAATGTTAAACATGTTTAATCTTAATTTTGACAAGCGTAAAATGCTACTTATAGAAATGTGTGTTTACTGTTAACAATATTACATTGGCAGTAGTTGTTTAATGGGCTGTAACTGGTTTCTTTATCCTTTTTTTCCTTCATTGTCCTTTTGCAGGTGGACACTCTGATCATGATGTATAAAACACACTGCCAGTGCATCCTGGACAATGCCATTAATGTCAACTTTGAGGAGGTGATAACTACTGTCACATGAGAGCATTTTATTATTCTTCTTATACAACAGATGAGAGCAAAACCTGCAAAACAGTGTACCATCCACTCAAAGTGACACAACTCTTCAAATGTTCTGTTTCAGATCCAGAATTTTCTGCTCCATTTCTGGCAGGGAATGCCCGACCACCTGCTGCCGCTGCTGGAAAACCCTGTTATAGTCGACATCTTCTGTGTCTGTGACTCCATTCTCTATAAGGTTGTTATGAAATACTGTTTTTAGATTTTAATTTCTACAGAATAACTGCAGCAGGATTGTCCAAAAGTGTCTCAAACTTAAACATTTATATCATAAGTTCCTGTTTGGTTTCATAAGTAGTGTCAGGTAATCTTTCACTTTTTCAGTTTACCACATGGCAAGTTTGCTTAACGTATTAGTGAAATGTTTTCAATTATAACTAGTCTTTAAGTGCAAGTGACCATATTAAGAGCTCAGATGCTGCAACTCACTGCACTTAACTCGCCGTAAAGGAAAACAGGTATTTACCAGCAGGCTGCTCTGGTAGTTCGAGACACTTTCTTGTTAGCGTAAGTGTGCAGGTTCAATCCTCACTTTCCCTGAGCTTTGTAAGCTTCTAACCCACAAAACATTCAAATCATTTCCATGTTGATGCATTGGTGCCTTGCAGCTTCTGTTTGCTTTGTACACAGATAGAGTAAACTTAATGAATGATATGAGGATATATTGTGTTCTGCTCTCTGACTCACTGATAAAAACTGATAAAAAAGATAACTATCTGGATAAGTGACGTATACTCTGTTTTACTAATGCGTCCCTTATTTTCTCAGGTTTTAACAGATGTTCTGATTCCTGCTACAATGCAGGAGATGCCTGAAAGGTTTGTTACTTCACAACTAATTTGACAATAACACATGAAACAAAGTTCACGTGACAAAGTTTACGTGACACACAAACAAGGTTATTAAAGTTGTAAACTAAAAACTAACTGAAATAAAAATAAGAACTAGACTTAAGAAAATTACTAAAACAACAAACTTTTTTTGTACCTAAAAAACTAAAATAAAACAGAAATATACAGGAAATGTCTTTACTTTTAGTCTTTGTCAATTTGGTCAAACAAAAAGCATGAGGAGACATTGGCGTATGCTTATTGAGACTGGGATGTCTACACAACTGTGAGTCAATTACCTTCACAAAGTGTTGAACTTCTGAACATTTTTAAACAATAAAAACTAAACTGAAATGAGCAGACCAACTCTGGAAACTCACTAAAACTAAACTGAATTGAAAACAAAAAGTAAAAAACTAAATAAAAATAAAAACTAATGAAAAATCCAAAACAAAAATAATTCTGCACACAAACAAGTCTGACCAAAAAGCAGTTATTTGGAACTACAATGACAAAAAAAAAAAAAAAAAAGAGAGATAACAGCAGCAAACATTCACATTGAATGATTAAATAATTAATGAATTAAGCAATTGGGAGTTTTGAAGAAATCTATATTAATGTTGTTCATCAGTCTGTTGGCAGATATCCGCAACTTTGCCAAACACTGGGAGCACTGGCTGGCCTCCTCCCTGGAGAACCTCCCAGAATGCCTCGCAGCCAAGAAACTCCCCATAGCACGCCATTTTGTTTCCTCGCTGAAGAGACAGACCTCGTTCTTACACCTGGCACAGGTACAACACTTACTGAAGAACATAATTTATTACATAGATTAACACTATACTCTAAAAGGTCTATTTTCATCTACTCTTTTTTTTCCAGATAGCCCGCCCGGCACTTTTTGACCAGGCTGTAGTGACTGGCATGGTGTTGGATATCGACAATGTGGATCTCAGCAGCATCAGCTCGCAGCCTTTGCTCAGCATAAACACAGCTGGAGACCAAGACCCAGACATCTACTCTGAGTGTAAGACAGCTACTGACCACGTAGCTCAGATCTTCTCAAATCAACCTGATGGAAATTGAGTATTTACATGTTGACATTCATCATCATAACTGAGCTGGAAAAATGAAAAAAACAACCAGCAGCTGTTTCTGTTGCTTTAACACAAATGAGAAGCTCTTGTATTGATAATAAAGCAGCGTGCCTCTTCCTGTGGTCTCTCTTTTTCTTTCCAGATGACTCCATCACCGTCTTCCAGGAGCTGAAGGAGCTGCTGAGAAAGAACGCCACGGTGGAGTCCTTCATCGAGTGGTTGGACTCGGTCGTGGAGCACAAAGTCATCAAGGTAACATCTGTTCATCTGCCGCCGTGTTTGCTCTTATTTGTCTCGCAAATGTCCTGTTGTGCAACCAAGCAGTTTTTTTTTTCTTTCCCTCTCCGTCTTTGTCCCCGATCAGCCCGGTAAGCAGAGCGGTCGATCGGTGAAGAAGCGAGCTCAGGATTTCCTCCTCAGGTGGAGTTTCTTCGGTGCCAGAGTGATGCACAACCTCACGCTCAACAATGCCTCTAGCTTTGGTAAGAACATTTTAAAAGTTACAAATTCTTGACATCAGATTTGAAAAGAGTGTTTTAAAGAAACACAGCCAGATATAAAAAATGGCCACGGAGCAGATGGGGTTAAGTGCCTTGATCGAGGGCATCTGGGTGGTGGTAATGAAGGAGGGACGAGAGCTGCCTTTTTCACTTTCCCCACCAAGATGTAACCGGACGTCCAGCAGCTCCGGGGATCAAACTGGCATTCTTGAGGTTTTGAGGTCTATTGGTTGAGCATTGTGAAGATGTCATTTTGGGTAATTGTAACGGCATTTATCAATATTTTCAGATTTTTTACAAACAAACAATCATTCGATTAATGGAGAAAATAATAAGCAAATTAATGCAAAATGATCACCAGTTGCTGTCCGTTACAAAATAGTTAAAAATGAGCTCCACCTCAACCAGATACAACAGTAAAATCCTGCTTTTACATTAACAACAGTCACAGGGGACATTTTTCTGCATTGAGTAATTGAGAAATTCCTGATTTTACTTACATACTTTTACTTAAGTAAGAAACATTTTCAAGGCAGGACTTTTTACAGTGTGGTATTAGTACAGATTAATAGATCTGAATACTTCCTCCACCACTGATTCCTTTCCACTCAAAGATACCAGAGGGGGGACAAGAAGCAACAGAGTTTATGGAAAACAAGGTCTAACTGGTACTAACAAAACTCCACAGTATCAGTTAATCAGAAAATATTGAAACGTAATTTATAAAACTGTCACACTGAACATAATGACAACATGGTGATAATTGTTTGTAAAATCAATAACTGTTACTCAGCTAATTAATTTTGTGCTTCTTTCTTCTCCATCATTCAGTCTACAGGATGTGTCGAACACAAACACACACACACACACACACACACACACACACACACACACACACACTCTAATACAAGCCAGCTCGGAGCAGATTGCTACAATAGCGCCATAAATTGTAATGGCCAGGCTCGCCTTGATTAAACAAAGTCTTATCTGCGGGTCGCGTGCTCTCTGTTCAAACACACGCACACAGAGTACGTGTATGTGAATAAACACTAACCATTTGGTGGCTCCCTCTCTGAAGTCCCAGTGACGCCCAAACACACACACAGAAGGTTTTAAACCCGCAACCCTGCAGGTCAAACAAAGAGCAGCTTGATCCTAAAGGTCAAACAGTAGATAAAGACACAAGACACGCAAAACTGTGGGTGTAATTCTGTCCCGACCACCTCTTCTTCTCTGTCAGGTTCCTTCCATCTGATCAGGATGCTGTTGGACGAATACATCCTGTTGGCTCTGGAAACTCAGTTCAACAACGACAAGGAGCAGGACCTGCAGAACCTGCTGGACAAATACATGAAAAATGCAGGTATCAAGCATGAAAGCAGACACCGACACAGAACTCGACTCAGTCCTACAGCAGGACTACATACATATATACTTTACACAGCAAAGAGAAAGATCACGTAAATCCAGTTTACAAGAGTTAAAATGTTCTAGGATGAATTATTTTCATAAAGTACTTTCAAATTTACAATGTCAAAGTTATAATGTGCTTTAGACAAACACATAGAACCAAGTTAATGTAAAGTTAAAAGATTAGTGTGTAGAATTTAGGGGGATTTATTGGCAGAAATGGAATATAATATTCATAATTTTGTTTTCATTAGTGTATAATCATCTGAAACTAAGAAATCCTTGTGTTTTTGTTCGGATCCGCCATGTTACACCGCCATGTTTCCACAGTAGCTCAGAACGGACAAACGCTACCACAATACAGAACAACTAACAATAATATTCACTATCTGACAGGCAAGCTATGAACTCTTATGTTTAACAGACTAAGTAACTAATTTCTAAATCTATCTAAAAGGATGATGTAATTTTGGAAGTAGTTACTGGCACCTGAAGGCCACCGTAGTTTCTCCTAGACGCTTGAAAAGGAACGGGTGAGGTGAGGGGCATCCAGGTGGTCGCAATCTGCAACCTCACCTGCTAGATGCCACTAAATCCTACACACTGCTCCTTTAAGTGAAAAATAAATAAAACAGGAAAATTTAAAATACAATAAACTGCAATTACTGTGAAGTGTTTCAAGGCCAGGCAAGTTTAGTTGAAAAGCACGGAGAAAAGTGTTTTTAAAAAGGAATGAAAATACATTATTAATAGAAAGAGTGGAAAGGGAAAATAAATTATAGTAGAAAGAAATAGATAAAAATGATGCATGATAGCAACAATTATACAATGTATGTGCATTTGCAGTGCTGTAATAAATAGATTAAATCTAATGCAGGAAATAAAAAACACAGTTTAGAAAAAAGGCACAAGAAAAACAATTTAATTTAACACTAAGTGGCTAATGTTGGGGCTGATTGTGACTGGATTCACTGGAAATGATCCACCTAACATGATGTGAATGAATGATTGATGTGATTTCATTGTTATTACATTACATCCCCACATTCACAACTGTTCCAATATGGCTCAGATAGTCGCAGATGTTGTTAATGACGCAACGTTAACTTTGCAACGTTCAGATGCAAGTAAAGCAGCCTTCATGGCCTCTCCCAGTTCCTGCTTCCTGGCTAATCGCAACAAGGCCAGTGCCGCCATCGACCAATCGGTGAAGAACGAGTCTCTGGGAGAACACGCCTACATGTCTTTGTCCACCAATCAGCAGCAGAGTCTGGAAACGAGCGCCGTCATCTATCAGGGGACCGAGTCTGCTGGGTTCACAGTTTCAGGTGAAAGAATCATTTTATTGTTTGCTTACCACCTCAACACAAGAAGAAGAAACAGCAATAACTTTATTACATTTAAACTTTATTTTACAGAATACTTAATCCACTAATATATGTTTCTTTTGGTCCGTTGATTTATGAGGTGAAGATGATAACTGATGGTAAAACATCTCATGATAACTGGCCTTGCTGTCACCATCTTGGATGAGGGAATTTCATTCAATCATAAACATGAATTTCCATCCCACTTATTTTTTTTCCATTTCTTATGAACTCATTGGGACATATAGGACATTCGGAAATTGCATTTCGGTTTTTTACACTTGAAATAATTTGTTGCCACCATATACACATCACTGGGCAGCTTTCCATGTTGGCAGCTTTCCAAGTCTTAACAAGAGCTGACTGGTAGAAATGACAAAGGACGAATGATAAAAGGTCCTTGTCAGGTAAATATTGGTCATTTTAGACTTTTAAACATACGACCAATGCTCTAATTTGTGTGTATTTTTACTACTAGTATTATAGTTTGGCTACCTGAGGGCAGCGGAACAAGCTGGAAACACATTGATATATTATCGCCATATAATGTTGTGGTGAACGTGTTTTATTATTAATACATCCAGCAGACACAGAGCAACATTATCATTTATTTGGTCCAATATTCACTGTGCTTTTAGCTCTGTTTTGGTCTCTACCAACTCCTGAGGAAAACATCTGGCTCTGTAGCTGTGAAATGCTTTTGCTGCCATTGTTCATATGAAAATATTGATTAGTGCAGCTTTAAATAAAACAAATATCATCATCATCATCATCATCATCATCTCCCCACACACAGGTGGTCAGATGGACTTCTCTCAGGTCAGCGGCCCCCTCATGACGCCCCCTATCTCTCCAGCGGCGTTAGTGCACCGAGGCTCCGTCATCAACCAGGGGCCCATGACGGGGAGACCCCTGACATCTGCTTCTTCCTCCTCCACTTGCTCCTCCTCCTCTTCCTCCTGCCTGGCTTCTCTCAGTGCCATGACCCAGCCCAGCCCCTGCTCTTCATACCCGGAGACCCTGTACCACTGCTTACCTCAGACCAGCTCTGGTTACTTCCCTCCGGCCAGCGGCTCCTCGGCCTCAAACTACCAGCCTGCTCTCAGGTCAGCTTCATCACCACTGTGCATCTACAATGTGGCTGAAGCTACTTTACTGACATTTTAATATTTTTGAATGTATATAAAAACATAATGGTTTCTCTTTTCTGCCTTTTCTTGTTTTTATCTGCCTTGGTTCATTTTGTTGGAATTTAATTTATTGATATTAATGTGGTCTCCACTGGACCCTGGTGGTATTATATTAAAATTGTAAAACTTTTACTCTTTTTAAAAAGTCCTTAAATCTCAATTTATACCGAAGCTTGTACAAATATTCTCCTGAATTTTACCTAAAAAACAAAAAGCTCATTGCCAGTTCGATCACCAACATCAGCCTCCAAGTTTCTGTTTCCATTTTACTTTTGAGCTACTGGGAGCTTTTATTTTGAATCTTATTCAAAAATATTATTGTTTAAAAACCTGCAGCAATCAAACGGTTTTATTCTGGTGAATAAATGAAGTGGTTTCTTCATTTTTCTCCATGTTTGAATATGCACATATCTGACAGTTAAATGAAAGATGTTTTATTATCATTATTAAGTCTGAAGATTTGCTCGCTCTGTGTTTCAGGTCTCAGACTCAGAACCAGTGTCTGGCTTCGGTTCAGTCTCAGGCCTCATCGCTGGCCTACCATCTGTCTCGGTACCCCTCCTTCAACGACCAACACCTGACCAAAGACGTGTTCTACAGTCATCATCACTCATCTAACAGCACTACCTGCTCCCTGACGCCTTATGGCTCTGCGGTCCGACCCACATCCAGCTACAGCTCAGGCTCAGATCAAGTTCAGACTGAGCAGGAACTGGACGCTCAGACAGCAGCTCAGATTCTGGACTCGGCCGAAGGGTTCGGCTTTGTGGGGGCTGGACTGAACCCCACGGGCGGTGGGTGTCAGGGACAGACGTACTCTGCTGCAGGACACAGCGGTAAGGACAATTCAGACGTGGCTTTAATGTGGAAATTAGCCTCTTACTCTTTGCTGGATGGAACATCAGGTGGTTCCCACAGAAATGTATTTTAAATTCTGGTCAAGATCCCACATTTTGTAACAATACCAAATATGTCCTTGCAGAAATGCAACTAATAAGTCACGTAGCCCAACTGACACAAAAATGAAATTCAATGCCATTTGACACACACTTCTTACAGTTTTCTGTGCTTTTTAGCTGATCAATAAAATTTTTCAAAATGAAGGAATCACTATTTTTGTTGTGTTGTTATGCAGCCAAAAGAAAGCAAAACACACATTTATTCATACAGAAATGTTGCAGAATGACTGTAAATTGAGTTTGTCGATAACCAAACAAAAACACTTTCACTGCTGACATACTCAGACTCTACGTCAGCAGTTCCCAACCTTGGGTTTTGTTTTGACACAGTACGCTTCACCATTAAAAAGTCAAAAAAAAAAAAAGTAAAAACTTTAGTTTTTTGTCTTGTGACCCCTTAAAATAAAAGGTGATTATTTTCTTTTCTTTCATTTGAGGACTTTTTAGAGACATGCAGTGGAGAGAGAATCCAGTATTTCAAAAAAAGTCAAACATAAATTAATATTTTCAATCATTATATTTTTATTAATTTAGTAATCTGGTGACCCCTCAGATTTTTCTTGTGACCCCAATTAATAGGTCCCAATCCTGTTTGTACTGTTCTATGTGCACAAACCAAAAGCACCAAATGATCAACACAGTTCTTGGGAAACGGGAACTCAATGCCAAACTTTCCTTCTGTGGCAGGTTACTACGGCAACGGCAGTTACCTGGACAGCCAGCGCATGACATCACTGGTTGACCAGCACGTGTCCGTCATCAGCACCGTCGGCAGTCTGCGCCCGTTCCCTTCAACGTACTCTGAAGTCCACGATCCGCTCAACATCCTGGACGAACCGGGGAGGAAAACGACAGGAGCGTATTTCACCGAGGCCGAGACTGGAGCAGGTCAGCAACCGAACGACCTGCAGCCGGGCCTGAATAATGGCCTATATGTAACTAATATTTTCACAAAAGATAGGAGTTAAAGATTGTGGTAGTTTCACACAGTCAGACTGCAACCTGACTTAGTCTTTGATGCAAGATTTAACTCCGGAAACAACCACAAAACAATTTAGTTCAGCTTGGTCTAACTCATCAATCAGTGTAAAACTAACTGAATACTTAAATAGTGATAGTGGATTTTAGTGTCCATGTTGAAATGTTTTGTAATAATGGCATCACAAGTGATTGTTAAGACCCGTCTGTGCCTTGCGGTGGCCTAGTAGTTAAAATGCAGACCATATATTGGAGATTGCAATGTCCCCAGTTTGATTCCTGCTGGGGTCCTTTGCTGCACACATTCTCTCTTGTTGTCACCTTTCTACTGTTCACCTTTGAGTAAAGGGACAATTTCCCAAAAAAGACTCTACCCAAGAAAAAGAACTACCCAATCAACATTTGCATATAAAAATATTCAGATTAATCTTAATGCCTCCTTCACGTTCCATGTCAGCGACTGTGTACTGGCCTTTTATTTTTTCTGGCCATTTAATTGTTTCTTAATAAGATCACTTTTATAAACCTGACGACACAAAATATTCTGAAAATTGCACAAACTCATTCTCCAGCTGAGCAGCATAGATGATTAAAACAGCTATAATTGATTTTTTTTAATAACAATATATCAAATGGCAATGTGCATCACCTTAATCTGCAGGCAGGCTCACTGTTTAGCTGTCAGTCCCTCAACCCAGTTTGGTTCACTCTCGCCGCTCTCATAGCGTCGCGTTCATAGAAAAAGCTCTAAAAACCCAGATATAGCCCTTAGGAGTGGGTGGAGACCAAAATCAGAGCTAAAAAGAGAGTAATTATGGGTCTTACATTCATCAGATGGACACAAATACTTGACTCTAATTTAGTAAAAATGTTTTTCTATAACACATTATCACCTTTTAATGTTGATATAGCGATGGTGTTAATGATGTGTTGACAAGTTGTTTCCGCTGCCCCCAAGTGGCCAGAAAAAAAAGAAATCAGTTATTGCAGGTTTAAATTTCTCAGCGCATAAATAAAGATAAATAAAGAGAAACACTGAAAAAGTAAGAAATCCATAAGTGGACCAGAAATGTCAATCCCATTATTTATTTCTGTTGTTTCCTCTTCAGATCATTCCCTCCCCTCGTCAGGATCTGCTCCCTGCATGTTTGGCGTTCCCTCTCCGTTTGCCTCGCAGGACGCTTTGCTCTCTCAGCAGCGCGTACCGTCATCTTCAGACGTGCAGGACCTGGTGTCCTCGCTGCCTCCCATCAATACCGTCTTCATGGGAGCAGGAGGAGTACAATGACTCACAAAAACTTCCACTGGAGAACGGTCCTGATGTTTGGGGTCCCATCAGAGCAAACCAGATCCAGAATGTATGTACGCACCAATGCTATGAAGGGATTTGGATAAAATCAAGTACAGTGGAGCAAGTGAGGTTAAAACCCAGAACACCCAAACTGTAAGGTACAGTATGAACCTTACCTAAGGAAGCAGGACACTCCGGCATAAAGAGATATATAAAGAAAGACTTTTTACTACATGACACCTGTCAATTGTTTTATTCCCTACGAGATAGAGAGGAGCAAAGGACATGTATTTGTGTGAAAATGTGGATTATTACTTAAAAACATACAAACTATGACAATAGTGACTCTGATACAGATATTTATCTTATATCCACAACTGTATTTTTTCAAATCGGTAATTTTTCCAGTTTGGAAATAATCAAACAGTGCTTTTGTTCCTGAGGACTTCCACTTCTTCTGTGTGCCAATCGTTGTAAATAAATCTCTGTTAGTCACAGTGGTGTTCTATTCATTGACAGGAGTACAAGTGAAAAGCAGCCTGACAGCACTGCTATTTACAGCTGCTCTGTGCAGACATATAGTCATTAGTCAGGGGATATAAAGGCTAGTAACAGAGTAAAGAAATAGAGTATTTTCTAACCTACAGCCTCAGATCAGAGAATAATCCCAATCTATTCAGTCTTTAGGGTTCCTGCAGCAGCTCAAACAGCTTAAACAGTTTGTGTTTTGTCATTAAAGTATTTCATATTTCCATTTCTTTTCGAGGGCTTTTAGAAACCCCATCTTGAATTTGTACTAAAAATTAAAAAAAAAAAAAAAAACCTTGTGATCGAGGACGTTGATAAATGTGTACAGTCGGACCGAATCATGGCTCAGTGTGAAACATCTTCCAGGCTGTTGCTACTTTTAAGCTTCTGGTTCTCAGTTTTATGTTATTTTAAATTCAATATCTTTGGGTTTTATTTTATTTTATCAACTAAACGATTAACTTATACATATACATATACATATACATTTTATTATATCGCGGGAATCCCAGTGTTTTGTGGCGCTTTGAGCTAAATGCTCACAGTAACAATGGCAACACACTGACGTTCAGCAGGAATAAAGTTTACAATGTTCGCCTTCTTATTTAAGCTTGTCAACATGCAAACATTTTCTAATTAGCACTTAACACAAAGTAAACCTGAGGCTTATGATAGTGTCATTTGTTTTGCAGGTATTTGATCAAAAACCAAAGAACTGGACATAATAAAAATGTGCCCTGATGGTTACGATTCACACTGAGGAGGAACACGAACGTCTGTCCCAAATTAAATAGTAGTCGAAACATTTCACTAAAAAGGCAAAGAAATTACAACCACATGGTGGCAATAAAAGAAAAAGTCAGGATTACCAAAGTCAGTGAGATTGATCATCTAAGCATCATGAATGTCTCTACAAAATTTCATGACAATGCATTTCATAAATGCTGAGATATTTAAGTCTGAATCAAAACAACCGACCAACAGCCGCTGGCATGGCTAAAAACATAATGAGGCGTCTCCAGTGGGTTTTGCGGCTCTGACTACATGAATTATTACCATGTTGGCCATTTATTTATTTGCTGTAATAATGGAAATAATGAACAGAACAGAACAGAACAGGGAACCGTCTGTGTTTCCTGCCTTTGTGTGCGGCGGCAGCAGATTGACTTCTGGTCAATAACAGACCCCAGTAGGATCCTTATCTCCCCCGATTCAAAGACTTTGTGTCAAAGCGTTTAACACATGACTCTTTAATGGCCAAATTCCAAGATTACAGGACGGATCAAAGTTGGGAGCTTTTTTATTTGTAATTATTTGGTTTGTCTGAGGCACAATGGACTCAGATAAAAGTGTTTACCAAAATGTTACGAGAGCCAACACAGAGAGGTGGAGGGCTGGAGGATGTTTGAGAGTAAACTGTAAAATATCACACCACACTGACCTCAGTCAAACATGGAAACATTTCTCCTCTTGAGTCTGTGGGCAATGGAGCAGATGGGACATCATAAAACCATAAGACTTAAAGTTCTCTGACAAAACATACTTCAGTAAAAAGCTCAAACCTTTTATCTATCAGGGACTGAATTATCTTTTAAATTAACCCAATGGAGAAGAAAATCCATTTGAGGCCTTAAAGTTTACTGAACTCAACTGTTTTATGGCACTAAAATAATTAATTGTTATTTTATGGGTCTGAAAATTCCTAATAAATTTTCCAGGAAATTTCTTGGAAACAACAATGTCATTTAATTAAATTAACAAAAGTTTGTTGTTACTTTTTGTTGAACAACTTGCTTTTATATTGTATATATAAAAATATTTTTGCAAAAAGTGGTTAAAACCTCCAATTCAATACAGTTTGATTCACTGTTTTGATATAATGAAAAAACAAAGAAAACAAAATATACTAAATGTTCTAATACTAACATAAATAAAAGGCTAAGTATTTAGTGTTTTGAGAATATAACAAGTCACAAACAGTTTAAAAAAATATATATATTTTAGAAAGTTTTCTTTGCTCAAATCATATGTAAAACTCACTGTTGAATACTTAATAAAAACCCAATAAATAGAAATGCATATTGGCAGACAGTCAGCCTGTTTCAGATGAATGGCAGTGACGTGGCGTCCTCCCTCCTCCCTTCTTGATTGGTTTTTATACGTTATCTACTCAGGAGGAAAAATCCATTTCAGGTGCTCATGCAGCGGCGCAGAGACAGATGGTGGCATATGTAATGATTACAGAATCCCCACGTTAAAATACTTTAATTACTAAGTCAATAATGGCTGCAACAATTGCCGGACCTTTAGTGTAAAAACAACAGAAGGCGGAAGGCAAACTTTGGGCCAATGTTTAACCAGAACTTTGCATTAGAGCGGATTGAGACAGCCTCCATATGCGAGTCTCTCTCTCTGGTTTTAGTGTCACACAGATTGTGGTGCAGGTAAGACCTTCCTCATACACAAACTACCTGTGTATTTGCTATATGAAATAACATTTAGTTAAATTAAATATTATGACAGCACATAAGAGGAAAGTGTTATACATTACCCTCCTTTTCATTTAAGTTTTATTTTTATGACTTCCAGGTCCCAGACCCAGTACTAATGGATGTAATAAATTGGTTTAATTCCACCTACCATGACATGTACTATACCTTTGTTATATTTTTATCAACCTACAAGTCTATTTTGCAAATTAGACATTAGAAACTAAATGCTATAATATTTAAAAAAAAAAGGTACTAAGTACTAATGCACATTTTCGGGTTCACACTTTTATTTTGAGGATCTATTAGAATATGTGAACATGCTTTAATGTTAAAAACAAACACATTATTTCTCTCATACTGTACATGGCTGCTGCACCTCTTTGCACCCTCTTTCTGAATGCTCCATTTTAGCTCCTGTGTCTTTAAAAATCCCCCTGAAAATCCCAGTTTAATCAGGTCAGCTCCCACAGCCCTGAGCAGCACCTTCCACCAGATCCAAACACAGTGTGTTTCCGGTCAGCTCTGCCGGTTTAACAAGTTACTCTGTAAACTGGAGACATTAAACCGAATGCACCTTTGGTTGTCCAATGTCAAAACACAGCTATCTGATTTGTCTTTGGAGACTTGTTTGAGGAAACATGGAGTTGGTGTGTCCACATAATTTGGCCATATAATGAAGGGTAATGTAGCTGCAAATTGCCCAGAGCTCAAATTGAAAGGATACAGACTTCCATCTCATTTCTTAGGAGGGACAAGAGTTCTCCAAACGTTCACCAGAGGGCAGCAGACTCACATATTAAACTTGTTTAGGTGAACCAGCCTTCAGGAGGGTTCAATCAACAGTTGATTGGTTTGCCTTTTAAAAAAATAAATAAATAAAAAAGTCTTTGAAAATGACTGGCAGTCATTTGGAGTCCAAGGTCTCCATTCACAAAAACTTGCATTTTGTGTTCCTGCTTTTCAGTGCATCTGGTTTTCTCAAGTTTACACTGCAAGGACCAATTGCATCTTAAAACAATTTACAATTAAACAATATTCTGCTATGTGCCCAAAGCCTCATTAACTGTTATAAGAATATTATGTGTTTTTTACTTTTAATAAATTTAGCAGGTTCAATCAATATAACATTAAATCTAAAGGCAATGAAAGACATTTTTAGTTTGAAATATAACTGCTAAAACCAGCCCATAAGAGTTTTTTAGCAAAGGAAATTGGGGACATTGACGTGACAAGGTCTACTAACATTTGTATTCGGTTAACAGGTTTTGCTGACAGGTCAGATCTAACCTTTCTTCTGATATATGAGTGCAGCAAAGGAAGGACTTGCACACAAAGAACAAAGAGGAATTCAGGGCTGATTGAACACGCATGAAGCCAATTGCCAGCAGGTCAAGTCATTACAAACACACCAGAATAGTTTAATTCCATACCATCAATGCATTCTCATATATAGACTAATGAAAGTAAAAGTATATGTGTTATTATTAATAATATCAGCAAAATGTATCAAATGTAAAAGTACAATACTTACAGTTTTATTAAAGGACTATTTTACTGTACCATAAATACACCGCTGAGTAGTTCAGTCTATAACGTTCTATATTTTAATTAGATGATTTCTGCGTAGGTGGAAACTGTACTGTAGCTAAATTGTAGTGAAGTAAAAGTACTTTTCATAAGTACCTCAGAGTGTACTTGTGTACAGTAGATTTTTAACAAATCTCCCTCTTTATGTTTCCGTCATTTCACTTGCTGCAACCACCAATATTAAGGCTCCATTTGCATATTTACTGCAGAGATATTTCTACAAAAAACAGGGAGGTTCCATTATTTTGGGCACATTCATTATTATATTACATTCATATTCATTAGGCTGCTGTCTCCACAATCAGACAGAAGCCTCAACTGGAATTTTAAGCCAAAGATCAATGTTTTATTCAATTAAGCTTTTTGAATTCCTTAGCAAGTGTCCCCTTGTTGAAATACAGCCTGCAGCAGTAATACAATTATCTCCCAGAACTGAGCATTGATTGAAGATTGTTAGACAATCTGCTGCTCATGTTTTGATCAAGTGCAGCACTTGTTGTGATACTGTAATAGGTCAGTACCGGGAAGTATGAATGAATGGTGATGGAGAGGCACTCAGAAGACGGTACTTATATTATCCATTTTACTTAATAAAGTGCTCAGCTATTAAAACATGACCCGGTGAACCTCTGCTGAAATGCAGGTTTGATATCACAACAGAGTGAATAATTTTCTCAGAACACATTTTACAATACACATAAAAAATAAAAAAAACATTAAACTACAAGGTCCATTTAGCTTTTTCCGGAGGTTTAGATAATATCACATTAATGTCAGAGGTCAAATCTTAGCTCTCAAAAACTGTTGTTTGCAAGGTCGAGAATGAGCGTTTGACTTCAGCAGTGATACACTAAGTGCTAATTTATGCATCAAAATCAAATCATAATATGGAGAAAAAAGGAGCAAATGTATAACATTTCATTAAGCATTATACAACTTTCATACAGTCTGTGAATTGCATCACTTTGTGATATGAAACCTGCATTATAAGATGAAGTTGAGTAAGTACTGCTGAGTATTTTAAAGTAGGTGACACAGGGAGACGAGTGAACAGACAGCATCGTATTCACTGATGTCCTTCAGAAATATATGGGGAAAATAACAGCGGAATTTATATTTTTATATTTTGACTCAATACCACATACACGTAGCCTGGGAACCAGACAAGCTCATGTTCTATTTGCTCTGTCAGATACGTCTGGCCCTCTCCCATTCAGACTGATTTTGTAGTTTCTGGTATCTGGCCGAGCCAATCACAACCGTTTATCTTGTATGAGGCGGGTTTAATACGATGACTGACAGAGACGAGTGCCGTTCAGGCATCTTTGTAAATAAACAAGGTGGCGGCTCCCGATACGGAGCGTTCCCTGGCCGGCTACAGCGGCAGTTTTAAACGGACTGGACGGTAAATTTTCTCTAAAAGAAGAAAAAACAGCCGTTTGTGTTTGCTGTAATTCCGTTAAGAATACGTAGTACAACAGTCTTGTCTTGAACTCTTTACAAGAGCAGAACAGAAGAGCTGATCCGATTACACAAAACACGTGAGACGATTTCTATGTTTTAATTACTGTACATCATCTGAAACAGAGAATCTTTGTGTTTTCGTTATCTTAGGATGAGCCCTTCATGTCTAGAGCCGAGCTCTGGGCAAACTGTTACAAACAGGTAATGTTGCATGTGGGATTAAAACCAATCCAATTTGTTTACTTTTGGTAACGAAGGAACATGTCATCCAAAGCAACGGTTCAGCTCACTGATGTGTTTTACATAGTTTTTGGACAAAAACAGAGCAAGAAAATATGTTTGTTTTTTTTTTTATTCATAATAAGGGAAAATATAAAATGTTGCTAGACTTATATTTTAAATAAAAATAAAGTACAGAACTGAACCTTCATGTCAATGACTTCACATAATCATGCTTTTTGAATTTCTATACAAAAAAGGAAATTTGAAAATTTAATTACATGGCTTGTTTTGATTAAGTGATTTTTTTGTTTTTTAAACAGTCTGATGAACATTTTTGTCATAGTTGGAGGGAAAAAAGTAGAAAAAATTAACACTTGTTTCTGTGTCAGAGAGAGAGAGAGAGAGAGAGAGAGAGAGAATACTTGAGTGTAAGTGCGAAAAAATTTCATCTCACAAGCACAGAAATCCATTCTTACAGGATAAAAGAAAAACAGTTCACCATAGTCAAGCCCGTCCCTCATAGAATGAACATAGAAAAGACTACATAAAAGACTTTAGTGGATTCTGCTCTTAAAAGACTCTTCCCTGACTTGGCTCACCTTGGCAAGACCAACAGACATTAACAAGACTTCTAATTACGTCCTCAGCAGCACCTCAATAGCTGCTTCATCACATCAAAGTTGAATTTAAATTGTTGGAGCTCTCTGCTCTTCATCAACGGTTTCTGATTTCTCAGTTGTTTTCTCTTTTGCGGCCTTGTAATTATTTTTATTTTTTTACTTTTCACAAGCCTAGTACACATTCTCACAAGTGCGTATTTAGTGTATTAATGCTTTTTGCAAGATATAAAGCATAGCTGCTGTTGATAAACCTGTCCATATTATTACTTAATCAAAGACATATAATACTGAATTGAAGAGACATTTTTTCTTTTTGATTTATAAGTGGTCTTGGAAACTTAAAACAGTGCAGACATCATGTCATGGAGACATACAGCACTGGAAAGCAAAATAAATATAATAATGCACCAGTTTGCCCTTCATTTAATGCAGTTTCCAATGTGAATAGAGGTGTTCATTCTCTCACATGGCACAAAACAGAAAGGACATGAATACCACCTTGAAGTAAACAAGCCTGTCTGAGAAAGTGAGAGATGAAAGTTATAGAAAGAAAGAAAAAGGAACTATTCTTTGAGCACTGTGCCATTTACATCCTATGTATTCAGCTTTTAAAACATCCAAGGTAAAAGCTCCGGCTATTCTTTGTGGACTTAATTGCATCTTTTCTCTGGTGGACTGAATGAAACTTGGAAGTCTTTGCTCTATGTGTCATAACTTTGTTCTACCACAGTATTGGTAATTTGTCAGAATGTGTTCAAACGTATTCACGTAAAAGCTACAGGCTGAAACTCTGACTTTTTTTCTGAGAAGATGCAGAGACACAAGTTAGTGTCAGTTGTTCTGAAGTTTGTTTTTGTTTTGCCCAAAGTGCTTTCCTCTGTGTCGGCGTTGAGCCTGTGGATTGGGGAGATAAGCCTAGTTTAGCATGGGACCAGTAGGGGCTCAGTGTTTACCTTGAGCTGAAAAAAAGGCTTAGAGCCACTGTGAAGCTGGAGGGCTATGAATGGCACACCTGCTGTACAGACCTACAGGTTTTCACCAGTTGAGAACACAACAGCAACACCATATATTGTACATTGTCAGAATGGTATGGTGCTTTTATACATATATATGTTCTCCAACTGTGTTAACATTCTGTCCTTCACTTTGTGATACAAGCAGCGGTGGGAAGGTCGGCCTTGTGTCACTACTGAATAGAAGACTACTGCTGTGAATTACCATTCATGCAGCGATCACAGCGAGTGTAATGTTTACAGTGGAGAGTGCTTTGATGATGTGGATGTGATTGAACACAGGCGTGGACAACTGAGCTTCTCTGACCATATGAGAGAATCACAACAAAATCACACAGAGACAGCAGTCAATAAAAACCAAAACGTGTCTGTATTCAACTTAGATAAAACACCAGTTTACACATTCAGCCCTTTACGATGAGAACATAACACTAAAATATGCATCAAACTTTAACTATGTCAAGCAAAAGGCCCTGAAATAAGGTTAGGGGGTAATAGACAAATACTACTAAATGTATTGTAGTCTATTTAAATATAGTATTGCTGCTTATAGGTCCCACTTTAGTTTTTACATGCTTATTTGTACATTATGTCTGCTTAAACCAATATTTACAATAAACAAGTTGTTTCAGTGCCATGTGGAGTGGCAACACTGAGGGAGGGGCCCAAACCAAATCCTGCTTAGTGTCCTCAAAAGTCTAGGGCCCGCCCTGGTTTTATGTGTTATTTTAAGGGAATATAGAGCCGTTACAAAACAAGAACCATTCTTGTTCTGTACATCACAACCCTGATGTACAGATGCATTCATGTGTCATAGACTGTATGACTCATACACACAATGCATTCAACATGTATTTTACCTCTTTTCATACTACAGAAACTTTCAAGTTCATGCATTCTTTTTCCTTTTTTCCTTCATATTTTCGACCTCGACCACAAAGTGAAGCTTCCTTTCTCTCTTCCCCCAAGAAGATGTCTGTCTTTTTAATGAGTTTATATAAGATGATACCTTTCATGCAGCTGGAGTTGGGAGTGCTTTTCAAGGTATTTCACTTTACACACACACACACACACACACACACACACACACACACACACACACACACACACACACAGCTCTAATCTGCTTTCATACTTTTGAAATTATTAACTTGGTGTGTGATAGTGTACGGCGAAAAGTATTGTTATTGAAATAATATTTCTTAAATTTTGATTAAAATTGATTATAACAGTGATAAAGAAAGTACTTGATATGAGATGACAATTGTCAGTTAATCCACCGTTCTAAATCCCTGCTTGAGTTACAAGAGTTATTCTTTCTTTTATCATTATCAATAAAAATGAATTCACTGTTGGTTTTGGTAACTTCAAAGGAATTCAAACCCTTATAATGAAAAGATGAAATAGCAGTAGCCTTAGTATGTTAAGTGCAAGTAACCACAGGAACAGGTCTTGTACTGTGTTACTGTCTCTTAAACATTACAGGAAATAAAATTGATTATTGGATTAAGTTCAGTGGCAACATTTTAAAAAAGTGATGAAAGTGCCATGTTTGTTTTTACTGCAGGTGTGGTTAGGTTTAGGCAACAAAAGATTTGGGTTTGGGTCGAATCTTAATAAAGTATGTCATGCATTGTTCTTCAAGTCAACTTTTTTTGTATTTAACCAAGACAGTTTCCATAACCTCAATCAAGTGCTTCCAGTGCTTAAACATACCCATATCCTAAAAATAAATATTAAATAATATATTATTTATCATGTTTTAGTTCCTACAAGATGTTTTCACTGTCATGTCAGGATTCTGAGGTAAGAAACCATATGTTTATGTTTATCCTTCAAATTTACCACACATAACCACAGAATAATGAATCCACAAGCACTTAAACAGAAACTGATAAAATTAGTGAGAAATGTAAAATGATATGTATGTTCCTGCATGAGTCACAATAATGCCGTTTGTTAGTGAAACATGTCAACATTATAGAGAGGAAATGTTCTTATGTTGAAAATGGCAGCTTGCATGTTCAGAATTTGGTGAAACAGACACTATGACACCCTGTCGTGCTTGACAACTTTATATTGCCAGTTTGGCAGCCTTCCCTGGATAGTGTGGTGGCCTTCAGCACTACACGCTCAGTCGCTTGATGGGATGATGTGATCGCAGCTGAATATTTGTTTCATGTTTTTATCATTCAAATTAAACTGAATACATACAAGACCTCTTTATAATCCACTTGAATTTGTCTTCCTGCTCCTGAAATTAGAACATGAAATTCACATTCAAGTGACAACTTGACAAGTCTGCGATTGCTGGGTCACAACGGCAGACACTTTAACTCGTGAAGCTGTTGCCTCACGGATAATTTTGGGGTCTATTTTATTCACCACCTAGAAGGTAAGTTGACATGCCAGGCTATGAAAATCCACAGTATTTCTTTAAAGATGATCCACCACAAAAGCAACAAGTAACTGGGGGTTTTATGTGACACTTACTACTATACAGGGGTATGATCATATGAATGCAAGAATGAAAAATGAAAGAGAATTCACTTAAGTGAATATTCAGTCCAAGGGCACAGAGAGTCCTGTTGTTTGCTGTGCTTTCACATAAATGTCAGACAATCTTTTTTTTTTTTTTTTTGTGAAACCTCGTCCCTTGAACCTTGAGCTAATTGTTTCCATTTCTTAATGCCACATTTCAGCCTGCCCTGTTAATGGACATTGAACCGGCAGACTTGTAATAGGAAAATTATAAAAATGCAACTTTTTCTAAAACCTATAACCCATAGAAATGATCGCCTTTAACACGACTCACTCACCCAGGGGAAAAGTATGATTTAAAAAAATATTTTTTTTATTATCTGTCCTTGAGCAAACAACAGCCACGGTTCCTCCAGTCTGTGCTGAGAGGAGAGGGCACTCCTTGCAGCCACTTTGGAGAAACAAGCCTCCTCTTTGAGTTGCAGTGAGGAAACATCTGAAAACCACCGGCTTGCCACCACGACGGAGGACTTAAACGCTTTCCACAGTGGGGATGAGTGTGGCAAAAAAGGGAGATAGTAGTGTAAATCCATAATTTGGATTTAAAAGTAAATCAAGATGATTAAATAAAAAATACTGTCCAGTCAGTGCTGTGCACCTCTTTTTGATCAAAGATTATTACTCTTTTAATTACTTTGTTAGATGTTTTGATTAGTTATTTGTCATACATACTTGAAGAAAAATTGCAATACATTACAATTCATTTACATTTATTGTGAAGTACATCCATATAGCTATGCAAATGTATAGAAAATCTGGGCAACATTAATTATTGTGGTGTTCCCTCAGGCCTATTGTTGTTTCAATTATAAAGCCTTTTCATTTAGAAAGTAGCTCTTATGTAAAGAGCACTTTTTCAATGTTTGCTACTGATACGTGAATGAGATGGATATGTGTTTGAATGGATTTTAAGGCTCATCATAGTTTAGCCCTGAGATATTTTAGTCTAATAAGATCCTGAACATATCCTGTAATTGTCATTCTCTGCTTGTTTTCACTTGACCTAGGTTTTGCCAAAACATTAGCAGTAAAAGCTCTTTTGTCATGGAACAAATGAAAGGCTTACACGAGCATTTAAAATGGCAAAATCTTGTAGCAGATTCAACTAATTGCAAATTTGGTGCGTGCCGCTGACCGATAGAAAGATGGAGCCGACTGGTTCCTTTAATTATGTGGTGGACAGAACTGTGTTGTATTGTTAATATTGTTTGAACACCATGTTTTTTCTTGGATCACTGGACATTTTATTTCTTATTTTCTATATTTCTATATTGACGTCAATTATTTACCCCCATCTTCAGATCATTACTGTAAGTGTCAGTCAAAAATCCAACCCAATTACTGATCCCAGGATATTTTATTTAACTTCCAGTTTAATGCCAGGTCTGGTCAGTGTGTGTGTGTGTGTGTGTGTGTGTGTGTGTGTGTTGAGCATGTCTGCCTGCCTACCTGTATGTCTCTGGTTGAATAAAGGAGTATTCTGTATTTCTGTATTGTCGTCTCCCTCCTCTCCTTCTCTGACCTTCTATTGTGAGTTGCTTGGAGACTGACAGAAAAGAAGCGCTGTCCAACCTTTTATATACTTTCCTCTCTCCCCTCCTCCATCCATCCATCCATCCATCCATCCATCCATCCATCCATCACCCCCCCGTTTACCTCCATTTCTCAAACCCTTTACCCCCTCATGTCATGTCTGTCTTTGTTTCTTTTTCCCTTCAGATATCAAACATGCTCTCACTGTCTTCTAGTAATCACCGCACCGAGTCATCCTCCCATACAATGTTGGTGGTGTCTGGGTAATAGGGTGTGCACACAAACACGCACACAGACACACACAAGCCTTTTATCCGCGGCTTTTCATTGTCCCCACCCTCTCATTCACACGGTGCGAGGCGTTGGCCTTGGGATAGATGCATGTTAGACCCTCTTTGCCCTGTAAAACATTTGATTTCTGCCGTCTGCCTCTGTGTGTGCCTACATGTGTTTATGAACATGCAACAATCACTTCAATTGACCAAAAAAATTGAATTGATCAACTGCCCAGCTGAATGGCCATCGTCAGCGTTTGTATACCAATACAAGCACCAGCTATAGTGTGATTTGATTGATTCCCATTTGTCTGTTGTCTGTTTTGCACCTGTGTTGCTGTGGATGAATGGGAGGAATATGTCACATAGTGATCTTTCTCCTCTTAACAAGCCAATTTATCAGGTGGCTCCTAGGTCCTTGGTGTACGGGGGTCTTTTCACTACCCAGCCTCTCCTTCTTTTCCTCTCCCTCTTTATTTGCCAATTCAAAGAAAACCTTCAACAGAACCCCCACCTCAAAAAAACACCCCTTCCTTATCTTAAAGACAAGAAAGGCAACACTCCTTTTCTTCAAAGCTGGACAATGAAAAGAGGGTAAAGATGATTCCTCTTAATTAAGGAGCAGGAAGATATAACTAACAAGGCGGTTCTAATTAAGAGCATCCTGCAAGGTGACGAGGTGATGCTGAGGAGCGAGACTCGGAGGGACACAAAACAAAAACGTTTTCAGTTTAGCATCCGAGACTGCGGTGAGGAGCAGAGCTGAAATGCGAGAAATGTTCATCAAATGCTTTGCTTTTGCCTTGCATAATTACCAGTTTTGTTCCATTTGAATGGCCTGGATGACTTCTTAGCGCCGGCTTCCAGAGCCGGACTCCTGGGTGATGGAATATATTTCCCCCAACAAGTGTTGATCCCGTTTCTTCTCCCGCCGAGCCCCAGAGCCTGACACCTGGTAACGAGAATGTAGCTGCTGCCCCTTCTGCCTTTATCCTCCAGACCCATTCAGCTAATCAACGACAGGTTAGATAGAGAGGAATGAAGGCAAGAAAAGACAGGGGCAGGCTGAGGAGATGTAGAGCAGGGTGGATAATTAAAATGATATGTGCTGTAATCAGACATCTGCAAAAAGAGCATCCTCATTAGCCTGTTTGATTAATGTCTTATCTGGTTTCCCTCTTGCTGTAACAGGTTATAGTTATATAGATGTCATTTAATGATGATATAGATAAACATAGCAATGTTGGATCAAATAATAGAAGCTAACATAATAAAATAATAAAAGAATCACAGTATAAAGAGATTAAAAAACAAATTAAAACAGTAACGCAAAGTAAAATAGAATAGAATAGGAAATAATATATTTCTGTAAAAACATTTTTTATTGATTTGGTTCTGTACTCCAGCACATTATGTTTTAAATCAAGCAACTTTCATATTTAAGTGTGATCAGATTAATTGAAGGATGAAGGAAGAAGGATTTGACACCAAATAACCAAATAAATATTAAAAATGGTTCAATGCAGTTTGGTCCACTAAAAGTTAGGAACTATATGACTACAAGTTATTACATTTATTATTTTTGTACTATTTGCATATGTTTTAAATTTACAGAAACACGACTTGTATGTAGAGATTGTTGTATGTGTATATGTTATACATACACACACATATATGTATATAAATATATATATCCTATTTTTTCGCTTACTTGTATGTACATATGTTTATCTTTAACTATCTTTGATCAGCTTTGTTTTCTTTGTTTTTAGCAGTATGTCTTTCTGTCCTCCTGTGAATTGTTTTTGGGTCCGTGTTTAAGTAAGTTTATTGAGAACAACTTAAAACTGGAGTTAAATCCCTTGCATGTGGACACATGCTGATTGTTTAGCTGTCCGTTTCCCTTTGATCGCTGTCATTGTGTTGTTTTTCAGCAGAAAAAAAAGCAGGCAGCTGTTTCCAGAACATTGATATTGGATAAGAAGTAAGTTCTTTACATCATTTATTGTACACCCAGTGCCAACATTTTTTAGTTTCTCAATTTTTACAATATGCAAACAAGTACAGTATTGAATCCTACCATCCTGACCTCCACATTCTAGCATTTTGTCTACTTCCTGCATGGGCACTTGACATTGAAATTTTGTATAAATTGTAAGGTACATAATCATCCGATATGAACATAATTCTAAGGGAAACTTAACTGAAAAGTCAGTACTTTAACCTCATTGTCCCTTTTAGAGTCTAATGTGATAGAATAGAGGGCTAGAACGATGAAAAATATATCCCTGACCTACGTATAGACAGCTCAGTATTCGTGAAATCTGCCCTTGTACTGTGGCTGTTAATTTCTTCCCATCAGTGACCGTCTCATCTGCACAACATCTACACAGTCTCATTCAACCCACTAACCTCAAGATGGGAACAAAGTCAGAGTCAATCCACCCAAATCACACAATTAAAACAACACTTTTTTCCTTGCACCTCTTGGTGATACAATTTAATCTACAGGGGTTTCTGCTGAAATAATAAATAATACAATAGAGGTTTATTCTAATTTTACTTATGCTGCTTAAAGTAAGGAAAAATATGGCATTGAACAGTTTTTATTTGAGTTACTTCCTACAAAGAAATAGTCCCCATAAAAAATATGTTCAATGGATGAATGACTGTGGATTTTGAATGTAATTCCACATTCACTATTTTTGTACCAATGTTTACTAGAGAATTAAAGCATTAATGGACCCAAATTGCACTAAAGCTGAACTTCCCCCTGTCATTCTGTTATTGGGAAAAATTGAGGACAACAACTCTCAGTGTAGTTCCCTCAGTTTTCTCCTCCAATCATTGATCTCCCCCCTGTTTCCCTCTTAACCTTCACATGACCTCAGCCTCCCTCTCTTTCTGTCTCTCTCACACACACACAAGCAAACACAAACGTGAATGCACACAAACAACTCTACGCCATCCTCCTCTTCCTTGTTCCTCCCATGTTCCTTTGCTGCCCTGCTAAAGGTTACAGTCCTGCTTCTTAAACACACATTTCCATCACATTATATTGACTTACATGTATTCCCTGGAGACTTCCCGTAACTATAACCACTACTTAACCTTACCCTAACCTTAAACCAAGTTTTCACCCTGAAATGTAATGATTTACGCTATGGGGGCTTGCATTTTGTCCCCACAAACAAGGCGAGTCTCCACAATGTGACTGTGTAAACAGATTCATGTCCCCACAACATTAGTAGGACCCCCCCCCCCCCCCCCACACACACACACACACACACACACACACACAGGGCCAGATTTCAGGGACATTTCTAACTTGGGGACACGAGATGAGGACAGCCACATGACTCGTGATTCATGAGGACGCTCATAGAGCTGTCATACTGGAGGCAGGTGTCTCTCTCTCTCTCTCTCTCTCTCTCTGTCTCTCCCACACACACACACACACACACACACACACACACACACACACACAAATAGAGAAAAAGGGAGTCTGACCTCATGCCTAAACACTGCAAGATGGTGGTCGGACGGCTGGCAGAAGAGTCTTGTTGCCAGTCACAGGACCTCAGCTCACACACACACACACACACACACACACAGTCATAGAAGGTCTTTTCCACATAGTGAGTTGAAACCTGATCGAGCCGGCGAAGCTTCAATATCATATTAAAAGTTATGACTTGTCCTGCTGATGGATGGCTCCTCGTGGCGATGGCCAGCTCTCTCTGTTGCCAGTTTTGTCTCTGACTCCTGGACAGTCAGCGCCCACAGGTGCTGCGTCTTACCATTGATTGCCAGTAATAGAAACACCAGTAGAGATTTTACCTACATCGCATGCATGTAAACCCTTAACACTTGCTCTTCTTGACACCTGGTAAACCACTTTTCTTGCGTAAAGCTGCACACAGGAAGTGGCGCATTTCATATTTTGACTGAACAGAAGAAAAATCAAGCGGTCAGTATGAGCAGCAGTGGAATCAAAGATTAAATAGTACATTGTTGTACCTAATTGTTTTGCTTTAATTTTATAAGCAGTTTGCAGCGAGAGCATCAGAGGGATCATGTCTCTGTGTTTAGTTAAAGGGATTATGAGGTTGAGGAGATTATTTATAAACTGTTGGTCTTGATGAGATGGAGGTGGGGTTACATAAACTAACCAGGCCGTTGGTAATAATAGAAGGAGCAGTGAAGATCCTGCAGCCCTCTGTTTATATTACATGTTATGTTTGTAAAATAATGTTATTTTCTTCAACTTTATGAATTATATTTTCTTTTTATTGTGTTTGTTAAATGGCCTCAGCTTCACTTACTTTACTTAAATAAACCAATCTTACCTTAACTCACTTCAAAACAACTCATCCGTACGTGTCTGCTCTATGCTTAGTGCTACAATCATTTTTGAACTATACTATTCAACTATTTTTGTACTGCTCTGTAGCTGTGACACTTAAATTTCCCTACATGGCTTCAGTAAAGTTCACATATCTTATTTATCTTTTTCATTTGGAAATTATTTGATTGGTATGCGAAGCTGAAACTTGTAAGCATAAATTACAACATTAAATAAGGTTTAAAATGATAATAATTATATAAAATGAGATGTAGCCTTGACAATAATGAAGTTTTATAAATACAGTAAAATACTAAAAAAAAAAACATGTTAAGTGTCAGCATGTGTGGGAACTTTTTGACATGAATAGACATATTTGCTGCTTCTTTCCACACAATCAAACTGATCTGGAGCAACTGAGCGTAGAGGATTCAGTGTCTCATATTCTCATGCAGAAATGAACTGTGACAAGCCGTGAATTCCTCCCTCCGCTACAGGACCGGGATTCCTCGTTTACAGACTGCGCTCTTCACTTTTTATGGAGAGACCAACGGAGGATTTGTGTCAGGAATCCCTGTCACGCAGGGTACAATCCGACGAATGTGGCACAGTTTTTAACACCGCCGCTGAGGTTTCTGGGCTGAACGTCCAGCCGTCTCCTCGCTCGCCCACATTCTGTTACACACAGTTTACACCAACTGCTGTTAAGTCAACGTTAAGCTGTTGCCATGTTAGTTATATGGACTGTGTAACTGTAGGAGACGGAGGAGAGACAGCACACACCAGCAAGCTTAGATTTGATAACTAATGACAAACAAGTGACTGTAATTCAGCACCTTGTGTTTTATTGACAGGCATGTGATGCACTTCTGTCCTCACATTCAGTTCCTTCATCTGCAGTTTAATGTTAGATAAGATCAAATAAGATAAGATAAAACTTTACATTTAAAAGAAAAATAAACAACCCATCCATACATATGTAGATGTATGCACAACAACATAGAGTACATTTTGTTCACAGCAATACACAAATCAGAAACCGTTCATACCAGCTGCTGTGAGGTTGTGCTTGAACACAGTTAAAGATCCACCTAAGGTCTATAAGTGAACATCAGGGACACATTTTATAAAATACTCTTTTCTCTCATAGGATCAGTTTATGTTTTTCTTTTTTTCATTGCTCCTCTCTTCCTACCAAACAAAAACCAAACATTGTGCTGTACTTACTTACATTTTATTTTTATTTATTTATTTTTTTTTTTTGTCAAGTTGCCACTATATTGATCAATACGCTTTCTTTATCTGAGAGGTTTGTTTCTCTCACCTTCTACTCTTCTCGCTTTCTGTAAATTAATCTAATATATGTCTATTGGCCGGGTATTAACTCTTATATTACCAGGCTATGTATTTTATTTTATTTGGCAATTAAAATGCATGTGATACTGTATGAAAAGGCTATCTGCAAAAATGAAAGCTTTCAAAGAAAGTCAAAGAAGAAGCATTTGTGTAGCAAAAAAGGATTTTTGGAAGAAAGACTGTAACCAAGCAACAAATCATAGATATTTTGAACAATTTTAAATATTGTCTCAAGTTTTTGCTACCTTTGTATGACCATCATTTGTTAAATGTGTATAATGCTAAGTGCCTTTTGGTCTATTTGCTCTCTGAAATAATTTCTCAAAGCCAACATTAGTTAATATTTTGCCTTACATGAATCAATCGAGTTTGTAGGTGTCTTTTGATGTTCATGAAGCTGAAAGAAAAGCAAATGTACTTCATATTTTTCCTGATTTTTTTCACCTTTTACTTAAATTGCGGTTGGATAGAAACACAGCCCTCTAACCCTGTGATCAGTGTGATAACAGTGAAAGCTGGAGAGCGAGAGAGCTCGCCGATCTAAGCAGGATTCTCAAGATTCCCTGCAGCATAGTAGCCGTGCTTCGCAGTGTTTCTGCAGCTTGTTAAGAGGGGATGCCAGGCATGGTTCTGTCTGTGTATATTTTCATTTAGTCTGAATGCTTGGCACACTCGGGTGGTAAACTGAGAGGCAAGGTGGGCATAGATGGCATAGTTACTTTGCACTTGTATGTGATGATAGAAAACATTAATTAACAGATCTAATTTACATTGCTCAGAGAGGCAGTGCGGGGCGCGGGGCTGGGCCAATGGTCTCTGATTAACACCAACACACACACACACACACACACACAGCAGTTTGAAAGAATAAATTACTAAGATTTAATACTCTCGCTTTCTGTCACTGAACTCAACAGTTTGCAGAAGATTGTAACTGCAAGCTCATAATTATGGAAGCCCTGAGAGGAAAGTGAAAAAATAAAAATCTGAGTCTGATCTAAATTGTTTATGACTCAAGGTAACAGGTGAAAAAAAAAGGTTTTGCCAGGATAATCTTTCTAAGTTGCGTCATTTTTTTTCATTTGTAATAAAACAGGTGAAAAGAATAATGTTTTTATTCTGTTTTTGTAATAAGAGGCTGAGGTGCGCCACTTCTCCATGTTCTGTAAATGACTAAAAGCATTCATGTTTTCTTCCAGGTGAGTTTTGATTTCTCCAGGCACTTTAAACACAAGGTTCATACATTGTGTATTAACAAGTTACAACATTACTGTCATGTCTTTCTTTTGACTAGAAATATATTTTCATCTGTGCTAATCTGCCATTATATCACATGGTAGTGAGTGAAAAACATATTGTTCATAGATAACCAACATCTACAACCTACAAAGGTTTGGTCGACTGCATTGCTTACGTTGATTTACAGTAACGTTAGTCTTGGTAACGTCGACTCTTCACCCCTTATGACCATTAGGGTGACCATTTTTATGGGGGGGAAATTTTGTTTCCCACCTGTTTTCACAGATGAAAATAAAAAAGCAACAAAAAAATGATCCTCAAATTGACTGCGACTGTGTTGTGTCTAATTCATACTGAACGGTATGGTCCACCGTATGAGATTAATTGACTTCATCCAAAATTGTTTTAAAGAAACAATTTAGATCACCAGAATTTTTTTTTTTTCTCACTTGTCTGTTTGGGCTTCCGTACATAATACTACCGATAATTTAACAACATTAGATTTGGAATTTGCAGCAGCAAACCTTGACCTGCACATTTACAATTTGTGCCCCATGTATTTACCCAGGCATATCTTCTTCTGTAATATATTCTGTACTGTTTGTGCTTTGAGCTTTATTACAGCAACATAAAAAAATACTTTTGTTTGGGGAGATTAAAAAAAAGGACAGAATTGTTTATTTATTTTAATTTCATCTGTGTGTACATAATACCAGCTTTGTAATGCATATGTTGTGTATCCATTCTTGCCTACAGTATGACTTATGTCCCCTTATTCCATGTGTGTTTGTGTGTGTACACTTATGTGTTGTGTGTGTGTGTGTGTGTGTCAGTTTGTCCGCTGAGCACCTCTTCTCCAAGTATGGTCACTATGAAGCAGAGCTGTCGCTTAGGGGCCTTTGGTGGAAATTAATGAGCGACAGCCAAGGGCAAAAAACAGGAGACAGCTGGGCCTGTCAGCACCCACAACAGGAGCAGCAGCACCCCGGGGCCCGACAAGGAGGCAAGGGAGCACAGTGAGAGGAGAGAGGAGCCTCCGCATGAGGAGACACGTGCCGGGGTGGTAAGTGTTGAAGAGGTACTCAGATCTTTTACTGAAGTTAAAGTAGTAATAAGTGTAGAAATACTGTGCTGCATGTAAAGGTCCTGCATTCAAAATTAAATGTATAGAGGTAACAGGATCACAAAACTTACTTAAAGTACAAAGAGTAAAAGTACTTTGTTAAAAAAACAATCAATTAAACATGCCAGGACAAAATTAAAGGGTCAGTTCACACAAAATACAAACAAAACATATTGTCCTCCCCACTAAAATGGATGATCATCTTGCATTTTGCCTAAGAAATAAACCCTATGAAAAGTAACAGGACATTGCTACTGAAAAGAGATGTTGACATTTTTAAAATGTCATTATTCTATTTTGTAAACACTGCAAACAAAATTACATTGACTCAATTTTTTTTGGCTTGATGGCAGAAATGTTTAGAATACTTTGATTTGAGTTAACTGTCCCTTTATATGTGTAAAATATATTACAGAATATGAGTCATGACATTATGAAAGTTCAAAAAGGCAGCAAAACATTATGAACAGAAATTTACTCCAAAATGTATAGCAAAGATAACATTAATAATAATAATAAATAATAATAATAATTGACATTAATAAGTAATGATTTACAACTTATAAAACACTTTCAACACATTAACTTTTTAAATTAGTAGAGATTTTTATTAATCAATATTCAATAAAAGAAACACTATAAAAAACAAAAAACAGTTATTTTAGGTTTTAAGCAGCTAAAGAGGTCCTTGAAGACAAAATATACTTATTATTGTTTTGTTTTACCTGTCAGTCCATTTAAATGTTCTAACTCTTTTAATGTTTTGTTTATGTAGTAATTTTATTGTTGGATGCAATGCTAATGTAACTTATTGTTTTCTGGATGAAATGTAAGTGCAAACATTGTTGACTATGTATTTTATTTGAATATGGACTCCAACAATAATAATAAAGAAAAATCAATAAACAATTTACAGTTTTATCCAATTTAGTAGTTTTATTCCAGGAATATTCTTGCATTATTCTATTGATAAATTAGGCATTGCCCAATGGTTGATTTTTTTACTATTTAGTGTAAGTAAATTATTTTTTTACCTCAAGTTGAGAGTTCAGACAGTGAGTGTTTGTGTTGTGTTGGATCCCTACTGAACCTGCAGTGTGAGATTAACTGACTTCAAAAATGTAACACAGCCTTTCAGATAAACCAAACAGACAATTGTCTCCATTAGTAGTTGGTAGCCAAAGCCGTGCGTCATCCTATACCTGAATTGGCCTTTTATGCAATGCAGCCAGGTGCAATCATCCAAAACTCAGATCTTTTCATGTGAATGTCCTCATAGCCTTGTGTCAGAGAGCTTTCTTTTTCATGGGCTGGTAATGGTTTCTATGAAGGCAGTCGCACAGAAAAGCTGTTTTTCTCCTTATGACACAGTAAGTGACTTTACACTAATTGATGCGGTACATGTCAGTTTTTGGGGATTTTATTCAAATGAGGTTTTAAGCCCAAACAAGTAATTGTGTAAATAACAATTATAAAGGATTGAGATTTCATAGATGCCACAAAAAGTTTATTTGTGGCACAGATTCATTTTAACTAATTCATCAAAAACAATTAGATAGAGAGTGAAACATAATGGTTTTCTTAAAAACATTATTTCCGAAAGCATACAGTCATTTAGGCATGAAGTGTTCTTAACCCAACAACAAGAATCACTTGCCAAGAGTTCCCACTTTGAAATAATGATTTTGAAATAAATGATTTATAAAATACATAGTTTAAATGCAAGAAGTTGCGTCTATTTTCATTATAAGCAACAAATATGGTATGAAATATTTGGCAGAAAGCAGGAATCCCATCTGAGTTAGGCTATAATATTTTGTTTATTTATTTAGCAATTTATGGATCATGGGCCTACAACAAAATGAGTTATGGTACACAAGGGAACAAAAAGTGATTGAGAGACGACGGATTATTGAGAGATCCTACAGTGTTCAATGCTCACTGAACACAACTGGAAAGGATTTTTCTTAATTTCTTCCCGTCCCTGAATTGCATCATCATGGTAATGTGGGAGTAGTTCTTTGTATTTGCGGTTGTCACGACTTCAGCTGACTCCTAGTATTCGCCCTTGTAATTTCAGATCCAGCCGATCCCTCCTGCCCTCCGTAGTATCTCCTTTACCCAGAATTCCCATCACCTGACCATCTCAGCCCCCATTTCCCTCATTAGTTTTGCAGTACATACAGTATACTGGCCAGTTTCCACTCTGTCTTTGCCCTTTTTTCCCCCCAAATTTACCTGTTCTGACGGCCTTCTTGGTTTTGACCCTAACGTGATATTTGATTCTGTAACATGTCTGCCTGTGAGTCCTGCTTTTGGGTTCAATTTCTAGTTTCTAAAACTTTGTTTCATACTTTACAGAGATGAATTGAGGGACAATAATACCTGGTGAATAGAAAAACACTTGGAAAAAGATTGGCAGGAATACAATGTAAAGTAACATTTTGTAAATGCAGTAGAAAAAAGTGGGCTAAAACATGCAAAAACACTTATGTCATTTCCATTTTTTTTATCATAGTGTTGACTGGAACAAAAAAATCATTGCCATTGCGGTGCGACATGTGGTTGTATTTTGCTTTCTTTGATCAAATAATATATTTTTTAATTATAATTTTTTGCAAAAACAAAATTGTGATTATTATCACATTATAGTTAGAAGTTGTATTCCCTCTTATTGGGATGTTGAAGTAGCATTCACTTGCCTTAAGTATATATTCAGCCAGTGGCTTTTTATCCTCATGACAAACTCGCATAAAAGTCTGATCCCACCAACAAGCAGTCCCTGAACCTTCAAGGTTTTCTGTTGAAAGGCCATCACAGAAGTTATTCTTTCAATAACGAATACAAAATTAAAATAAATGGATATTCAGACCTACTTTCAAAACACTGCCCTTGCTATACCTGATGTAAAAATACATTTAAATGAATTCAAAATGAAATGCTTATAAATTGTGAAAAGGTGAAATAAATGTTACCCATTGATTTTGGCCTGAAATGTCCTGAAATGAAAAAAAAAAACGACTCTTTGTGAGGTGTTACAAATGTTTTATCTTTGTGTCAAAATGAAGCAAATCCGCCATTTTAATCAGTGTTGAAATTTAATGTTATTTTAATCAATTAAGTATGAATATTTGGGGAAGTTGATTAAAAAAGTTTTTAGTCTGTGTGTTCTAAATTTCTTTGATATGAGTGAAATTAAATTTTCAGTTGTGAAATGCCGAAAGTGAAAAAGGAAATGAGAGAAACAGATGAGGAGTACGGTCTGGTCCATCTACTTCCAGTTCTTCTTGTTGTTGGTTTTCTTTGTTGTTTCTTTTGTTTGTCTTGAACTTGCTGATGTTCTTCCTTTTGTGCTCTTTGCTCTCCCTCTTGTTCATGTTCTTCTTACAGTAGCTCTGTTCTTGCTCATGTTTTTTGTTCTCGTTCTTGCTTTTCCTTGTACTTGTTTTTTTTCTTCTTTGGTTTTGTTCTTGTTCGTGTTCTTTCATCGGTTCTTACTCATGTTTTTGTTTGGGTTCTTTGGTTTTCTTGCTTATTTTCCTCTTCTTCCATGCCCTTCTTTGCTCTTGTTTTTTGTATTTTTATTCTTCATTTTTCTTGTTTTTGCTCATGTTCTTCTTAACTCTTGTTTTTTCTCTTATTCTTTTTCTTTTCCATCTTCTTCCTTTGTGTTTATGTTCTTCTTTGATCTTCTTCTTGCCAACCAGTCCTTCAAATTAAACAAGAAAACAGATCATTTGTAACTGCCCGACACATGGAAGAGTTTTCTGCTCTGATGCCTGTATCAGTATGACGACATCATTTGTCAGTGCCTTCGATATGACAGCGCTATGGTTAAGGTTTGGGCAGGTTTAGGCATAAAATGGGTGACAACAACATCAGGCACACTACTTCCTCTTTTGCGTATTAGTTTGGAACCTCTCAGTTCATTTTTGATTTCCAAGGGGCGTTATCGGCGGGTGGAGACAACCAAACAGAACGACGAAAAAGCCGCCCTGTTGTACGATACTTCCTGTCAGAAGTTCGGCAAACACATATTTCTTCTCAACAAAAAGTTTAAGTGCAGCTGTTTGTTCTTATTTTTGAGAAAATTTACCGTCCAGTCCATTTAATACTGCAGCTGTAGCCGGCCAGGGAACGGGAGCTGCCATATTGGATATTTATAAAGATACCTGAACGGCGCCCGTCTCTGTCAGTCGTCGCCTCCTACTACATAAACGCTTGTGATTGGTTAGCCTGAGAAATCGGCAGAGAAATCAGTTTGAATGGGAGAGAGTCCAGACGTATCTGCCAGAGCAAATGAAACATGAGCTTGCAGATTCGTCTGGTTCCCAGGCTAGAGCTCTGTCACTTAAAACTATTCAAATGACATTTTGGGCAATTATTGAAATGACTGATTCTTCTTGGAGGACAGTATTGCTGTTGTATTTTGAATTTGATTTTTTATCTACAAAATGCTGCCTTACACAAGAAAGCACAAAAACCCGTGGAAGACTTGAATAGGCGATGTTGTCAAGTGGTACTTTTTGGAGTTCAATGAGACTGAATGAGTGAAGGACAATATGATTGTTAGGGACCCAGCAGTTAAGGCAGGGACAAAAGGATCATTTTGGAAAGTTTAAGGCTTTATTTATCAAACATTCAATCAATAGAAAAGACAAAGTTGCAAATGCTTAAAACACATCAGCAAGAAAGGATGTAGCAACTAAATCTCAATCTTTGGACCAAATTTACAAGACCATAATGCAACATTATCTTTTCAAAATACTAATACCACCAAAACCCAAGAGAAATGCCCACATGTTAAACCTAGGATCTCTAAATGTTAACCTGAATACATTCACATGATGGGGTCTAATCGCTAAATACTCCTCATATCTTCAATTCATTGTACATCATGTCAGTAAAGTCTCTCCTGATTGTTTTCACATCGTCTATCTCACTGAAGCAGAATGATTTGTAATTATCACGTAAATATATAGGGAGAAAGAGACGTAATAAACAGCTTTAGATCATTCAAACTTATTTAGAGGTGAAAATAGAGACACAGAGTAGCAGATATACACACAGAAAAGCAACATACTCAACACATACTGTAATGTATACTCGTGTTGGTTGTGATTTTCCAATAAATCCTACGAGTTGGATGTCAGGCGTGTCCAAAGAGCTGACAGGTTGGATGAATGGAGTAGTGTAAGGAAGAACTATATGTAGGATTGCTCTCGCTCTCTCTCTCTCTCACACACACACACACACACACACACCTCCCCACACACACACACACACACACACACACACACACAAACAGCTGACAGAGGTTAGCCGTGTGTGAGGGGTTAAAGACTTGTTCCACTGTTGAGATTTCAGCTACTTCCTCTCAGCAACACACCTCATGCACACACACACACACACACACACACACACACACACACACCAACACACGACTTCATTGTTTCTTGATGTAAGCGACAGGTGTGTGTGTGTGTGTGTGTGTTTGCCACAGTTGTGCTTCAGGGCTGTTGGTGTGTTTCGGTATTGTACAGTTGAGATGTTCTTAATCTTTCTATACAGTTTAAATAATTCCATTAAACACAGTATTGTTGGCGCTGTTTGAATTTAATACGCACTATTCTAATATGTATTGATGGTTGTAATAGATTCACAGGGCTGAAGAACTTTTGTTTCTTAGGTTTTTATTTCACAAGCTTTAAACAATCATTTTCCCCAGATTATTTCTATCTATATACAGTTTCTTAATTGGGTTTAAAGATACTTTTAAATATAATGATTAACACTCACTGGTCACTTTAATAGGTACACCTGTACAGTCTAATGCAATCCAATACAACAGGTCTGACATTTTACAAAGGCTTATACATTTATTTTTTTGTGGGTGGTGCTCTTGTACTGGACTGCATTGTATTGAATGTTTCTAATATTTTTTCGACCATTTGGGGGCTTTACAGATGACAAGGTTATTATTATTTGTGGAATAAAATTGGTGTTTTCTTTTTTTTTTTTTTTCAGAAATTCAAAATGAGACCTGCAGTTTTGATATTTAGTGTGTCTGTGCTTATAGTAATAGGATAGGAATTATTATATAGCTTGTTAGAACAATTATTATTACTATTAATGTGTGTATATATAAATATATATAAGCTTTTTCCCATTGACTTGTAATACTTGTAGATACCCAAATATACCACCTAAATATCCATAGTATCCACAAGTCTGCTTAACAATTTACACTTGAAAAACTACGTACTGTTAAATGAACACACGCACACACAAGTTAAAGCTCACACATATACACCCATACACTAAAGCGTGTAAACTTTAACCTACAAATATAAAAAAACATTTGAATGCACGCTCTGAGTGCACACAGAAATACATCAACAGGTATGACACATGCTGTAAAGTGTATACACACACATACACAAACACAAACACACTCACACACAGGCGCTGTCCTTGGTGGGGCATTGGAAGACTTGTAGGAAATAAAGGGTCATGTTCAGGTCGTCCTCATCATGCGGCCGAACAAAACCTACTCTCTCGTTCAGGGAAAGCAAGTGGTGAAGCATGAATGAGGTTGAACTGGATTCGCTCTTACAACCACACACACCTGCTCAGCTTCTCCTACATGTACTTATACCCACAGTATATAATATGTGGAAGAAGAAAGGAGATGTACTGTTTATTGTGTTAGTCAATAATTAATCAGCATTTAACCAACTTAAAAAGTCTGTTAAAAGCTGCTCAGCTCTTTACTAACCTCAAATCTTATTTTAGGGTTTTTATGTTGTTTTTTTATTCTAAGACGCATACTTTTGTGATGTGCTATTGTGTGTAGCTTTGTATTGTGTCTTGTGTGCTTTTTTTCATATATCTTTATGTCTTTATCCTGACCTGTTTGTTATTCTGCTTTCTTTGTTTTGACCTGCCAAGAGACTACAAATGCAATTTAATCTGAATTTATTTTAAAGATGTAATCTGGTCAGGTGCGTCAAATGGTGTAATTTATTTATCTTTAAACTGTACATGGTCCCTTTTAAATAAAAGTAAAAGTTATAATACCACAATGTAAAAATACTCTACTACAATTAAGTCCTTCATTCAAAAGCTTACGTAAGGAAAAGTGCAGAAGTATTATTGTATGAAGGATTGCAATGTTGCAGCTGGTCAAGGTCAAAACTAGACTGTTTGGTAGTTTAATCTATGCATGATATTTATAGCTCATCGTAGGTTTCTAATCATCATCATCTTAATCTGAAAAGCACCTCGAAACTACAGCTGTCAGATAAAGTCAGTGGAGTTAAAAGCAAAGCATTTCCTTCTGAAATGTGGTGGAAAATAAGTACGAGTAAGCATAAAAACGAAAATATTCAAGTGAAGTTCAGCACCTCAAAATTGTACTCGAGTGAATTATCTTAGTTACAGCTCATGTGCATATGGGCTCTGTTGCTATACTGTAACTAACCAATGCACAAGTAAAAAATCAGCTTCAGCATGATAAAACTAGAAGCAGCATTAAGACAAACAGCTGAGGATGATGAAAGTTGAGCCTGACAATGAAGAGCTGAGCCTGACAAACTGACCGGCCTTTCCCCCGGTGTCCCTAAGGCAAACTTTACATTTATTGCCCCTCAAGTGGTAAAGATCTAAGAATAGCAAAGTTCTAGGTCTATTTTTCCCCCAACCAACGTTTATTTCTGGTTTGTAAAGAGCGTTAGAGCCTCACAGGGCTGTGAGAACGGCTGTAGTCTTTTTTTAAGTGTTGTTAAATTAACTCTTCGTTGTACAGAAACGGCGTCCGGGTCAAACTCGTGGTGGGACACTGGGAATGAAGAGATATTTAAATTTGTTAAATTCAAAACAACAGTCAAAAATTCACAGAAGCTTTTCCTCCCTAGTGTTGAGGAAAATGAAACAGTACTCCGTGTTTCTTTGGGTAGACATAACAGGAGGATCAGCCACAAGCATGTGGATCTGGACGCATTCCAGTATGACCACTGTGTGTGTGTGTGTGTGTGTGTGTGTGTGTGTGTGTGTGTGTGTGTGTGGTTGTGTGTGTGTTTGCACATTTGTTAAGTCCCAGGCACACCAGAGTCATTTTTCCACTCATGCTGGAGCTGTTAATTGTCTGCTTAAGGGCATTGATGTTTCGGTGTGTGTGTTTTTCTCTCATTTGAGGGTTTCTTTCGCCAACCTCTTATAAATTAAGATAAAACTCAACAATGAAGATCTATATTTTCACACGACTCACCTCTGCATTGAGGAATTATCATTAACCGACAGCAGAGCTGTACTTGAGAGTTGGACTTGAGTCAGGATGAATTCTGAGGAGGATTTGACGAGGACTTCCCAGCTGTGAGACTTTACCTCAAATGTCCACTGGATGTCCAGCTGACGCGTGAGCGAAGCTTCTTACATCGGGACTATTTTTGCCCGACGAACACACTTCTCCGAAGCCTGGAATTCACTTTGTGTTCTGTACATGGCTGCATACGTTTTTTGAGAATAGACAGGAAATAAATATTAAATTACTGGTTTCATTTACTTTCACTCACGACTCGCAAATCTATAGTTTTCTTTTTTTTTTTTTTTTTTGGTTTATGTAACTTTCACTTCTTTTCCGACTTATAAACTTTTAGGTTTTGGTACAAAAACAACTTGGTTAGTGTTTAAGTCACAGTTACTACTTCATTAAGGTTACTAATGAAGAACTTAACCAATCCTTAAACGAAGCGTTTTCAGATTTATTTTTTCAGATCAGAAACACTTCTCTGTGTTGTTCTCGAGGGCTCGGATAAACGATGCATTTGGAGGACTTTAAGCACTTACTGAAACGACTGATGCTGTTGTTCTTCTTGAGAGCACAGTCTCCCCTACGGACTTGACTTGACGTGAGACGTGAAGCCAAATATCCTGGAACTATACAAAATGAATAAGGCAGTGATCTATAAAAAACACTATTAATTGTAATGGTTACCATTCTGACGTAAAAGACTTGTAACTGACTTTAAGTTTACTTTGGAGGCTTTATGATTTAATTTGGACTTTTAATCTGTCTTAGTCTGGCCTCTTCACCGGCCCCACTACTGTTTGTCCCTGCTGTTTGGAAATAATTTCACATGAAAAGCACCGAATGTCCGCTTCTCGCCGTCACCTTCTCTCAAATCCATCAAACATGTGAGTGACACCAGAGAGGATGCCGCACATTCCTGATTAAAAATTCCTCATTGAACCTTGGTGGTTCCACTTCCATAATACACACAGATCGATCGGTGCATAGTGCCCATGGGATGAGCTGAGCTGCACTTCAATGGGAGATATTTTGGGTTTTAATAGCTTCTCTGCGCCACTTGTGGTAGGGAACAGGTGTGCTGGTTGTTGGAGGGGTCAGCCAAAAGGACAGCCGAGTGTCTGAATGACAAAAAATGGTACAACAGACTTTTTGTGCAAGGGCAAAATCCATGGCGTTAATATTACAGTTATATTAATACCCATTTTAATTTTTTATTGCTTTTTTATAACACAGATTGACGGCTCGTGCAGGCACGTTTCTCACACGACGCGTTACTCATTAAAAGTTTCCTAACATAGCCACATATAATCTAATTTTGGGTCACTGCAGGCAAACATCAAATCTGAGTTAATTAAAATAACATGTATAATGGGGGGAAAAAAGTTAATAGTTTGTTTTTCCCCGGAAAAAAAACACTTCATGGGAATATTTTGATGTCTTAAAAATGTGACACTGAGCATTAAAAGGATACATTTTCCTTTACAAATAAGCTACTTCTGCTCAGTCGCAGTCAGAGGGTATAATGATGTGTCAGCTGGAGACTTCATTATAAGATCCATGTAAACAGCTCAGTCAGAATAAATTGGTGCAACTGAGCACAAACGTCCCAGCTGTGTTTCCTGTCACGTTCACAGAGTGTAATCAAACATTTCGTTAGTGTTGGGAGTCTCAAGCACTTTCCCGCTGCAGAGGGTGTGTTGTTTCTGTGTGAGCGTGATATGAAAAGTCAGATGGCTTTGCAAACTTGATACAAACTTGACGCACCGCAAATGCCTTTTGACAGAAACGTTACGCCACTTTTTAAATGTTTTTTATCAATATAATGAGGGAATGTTATATAATACTGACTAAAGCATAATATTGTTTTGATGGTTAGGTTTTGGCCCTCAAGGCGCTTGGTTAAGGTGGGTCCAAACCTAACCACAAGCAGGACTCAAAACAGGATACAAACCCTGGTCACTGTGTCAAAAGGCACTTCCTCCTCCTGAACATAATCCAGGCAGCAATTACACACAGTGTATATTGTATTTAATACAAGTTACAGGGATATTCAAGACATTTTGTAATGATGTTAAAAATAATATAAAATGATTATAATAAGTTCAGGTTTCTGTAATGTCTCAACTACTAACAGATATTTCAAAAATCCTTACAGGATGTATTTGAATGTAGTGTGGTTCCAGACCTCTGAAGTGCTGCACACATTTACATTTTTTCATCCATTCAAATAGTGAATGAAAAATGAAAGTAATTTAAGCAAAACAAAATGGCAATGTGTTTTTGGATCTTACAGTAAGCATTATGCCAGGAGAAGAGAATATTTTATAAAATATAAAATATTAAAATATTCTCTGGCATAATGCTTGGAGACAGCATACATACATTTGGAAATAAAATCTTTTTTAACCTTCACTCATTTGATCTTTAACTTCCTAGATTGCTCATCTTTCCCGGCGTCTCCCTACCACCAAACTGGGAGCTAACTATTTGACCTTTGACCTCCAGAATTTGGGAGGCCACTGAGGAATTGTGGGACTTCATAGCATTACATTCCACTCATTGGTCGGTTTTGTTTGTTTACTAATTCAATTAGCAGTAAGTGCCATTTGTTACATTCTTTACAATGGCTTCAAGCACCAGAATAACTTAATGATCACTAACTACACTCACAATAAATGTCTGGTGTTGCATTGTGGAACAATAATAAACATGTAGTCCTTTAACCGACTGCTTGCCATGCTCACTGATCATTACGTGATTTTTGGCTGATAAAAGCCAATTGTCTCAGATTAAGAAAATGGCTGCATTAAACACAAACATCACAATAAAACACATAAAATAAGAACACACGTGCAAACAGCAGCCTTAAATTACTATAATAACCATGATACTCTCTATTTAACCTTACATCAGTGGGTATTGGTTTGATTTGTGAAAAATAGCATTATCACTAATAATATACTTATATACTATATTGGTTCACAATGATACAATGAACTAAGGAACCTAATTTTCAACTTTCGAGGCAACGTTAAGAAGTAACATTTGATGAATTAATGGTTGAAATGTCCAGAGAAGCGAACACTGACGATTTCAGGATAACCACGTATCATTATTGTAACAGAATCCATGTTTATAAAAAACATCCAATTAAAAAATCTATTTCTAAACAGCCGTCCTTTATTATTCCAATCTATCTTCAACAAACTTCAATCATTTTATTTATCTTTCAAAAGAAAGAAAAAAAAGCCATATTTCTGAAGAGCTTGCATGTGTTTCCTCCTCAGTATCCTAAACCTGTCATGAACTGGGGGCCAGTCTGAGATTTCGCAATGCATCTAATAACCTTGAAGAAGAATAAGGTACAAAGACAATGAACGAGCAAATCCCAACACAAGGTTCAACTTACTTAATGACGGGTTTAAACGATTTGCTGCTTCACAAAGCTAGCTGGAAACACTAGAAAATTGAATTGAAGATGGTTTTGTCACACTACCGTTTCCAAGGTGAAGAATGGACTTCCATCCTCTACATTAAAGTTTGACTGCTTCACTTCAGACAACTGATTCGGCAGAAATAAGAACAAATATAACACAATAAAACATACAGAAAATAAAAAAACACTCGTGCAATAAGCATAAAGATAAAATGTGTTGGATGATTGAAGGTGTGATGTGAGTGGGAGGCCTACATGCTCTGATTCCCTGTGATTAAAAGCCCATTAAGGCGGAGGTGGAGCTCTGGGCTGTGATTGGCGGGAGGGAGGCGTCAGGCTGGGTGTGTGGAGGGAGGAGGAGGAGGAGGAGGAGGGTGGATGAAGAGTAAGGGGCGGGTGGGGGGGGGGTTCCCTGCAGTGCGCCCGGTCTCCGTCGTGTGCGTTAAGAGCGCAGAGCAGCGCAGCGCAGCAGGGAGAGCCGCTCTCCGCCGGGATTTACCGTTTCCTCTCCGTCCGAGCAGACCCGCTCTCTAGATGAAGCTCGGTTCCTCTCCGTGATTTTCTTCGCCATGAGCTGCCTGGATGTGATGTACCAAGTGTTTGGTCCTCAGCCTTATTTCAGCTCCTACAGCCCCTATCACCACCAGGTATGGGTCAGATATTCTCCTCTGCCATGTGGACACTTGATATCCTTTTTGTATCCAAAGTGCATGTTAATCAGCGCTGAAGACAGAATAACGCGCAGGACGTGGACTGTGTGTAGGAGCTGCTTGCAGAGAGGAACTCATCCAGTGCGTAAAATTCACACATGAAAGCGATGGAAAACTTTCTTTTGGGTCACTTTGTATGCGTTTATATCGATATTCATCTAATTTCTCCTGGTTAAATAAGAGTTTGTTAGTTCAGTTTTTTTGTTTGTTTAATCTCTTTGGCTCGTCAAAAGTAGAAAGAAAGAAAGTAATAATTAATGTTCATTTCTTTAAACAACAATCGCACATGAGCTTTATTAAAGTCGAAACTGACGGATTTCTTGTTTCATACAGTTCCCTTGGTTTAATATTTAGTTTTTAAAGAGTTTTGTCGAGTTTTTATATAAAGGATTTAATTTCTTTCAGAACTTGGCTCTTGGTCTGTGGCCATAACCAGGAACACAGTAAATGACTAACAGACTAATCCACTTTAAATCTCACTTCCTTCTTTTCTTATGTTGAACAGTAAAACCCATAATTTAAGAATAAAATCAATTATATCTCGTCATGTTTTGCCTCTTGATACCACTTTTTACAATGTAATTGTTGCATTAGTTGCCACATAATGAGATATCACAGCTGTTCATTTCACTTTCTCATGTCACTTTTGTGACTTCTGCCTGTGACTGAACAGTTTGAATGCAGCAGGTTTCTGGGAGGCCTTTCCAGACCTGTTAAAAGGCTTTTTTCACTCTCTTAAAACCTCTCGGTCAACATTCAGGCATATTTCACATAGTGCCAGAACTCACTTAGTCTGTCGGACTCCCTTGATGCCCATGCTACACACCACAGTTTCATAATATAGATTTTTTAGTTTATTAGCAAGAGGTTTATGAGGTTTTATTTTTATCTATTTTTATGATTTCTTATACATTTGTCATATAATATTAATTCTTAAAGACTTAAAACTTCTATATCTTACTGTACTGAACTTAAATTTCATATACTTAGTTTTTGCACCGTAATCTGACATAATCGTAATCTATCATAAAAGTAAAACAAAAAAACAAGAGTAAAAAAAAAAAGTGACATGTCGTTGTGTGCAGCAGTAATGAGGTGCAAAGTTATTATATTTAGAAACAACCATAGTACTCGACATGTTAATATATTTGTGTACTTTATATACTTCAGTGATACAGTGGTAAATTATAAGACAGGTGGACTATCAGGTGGAAATGGTGATCATTAAAAGCCACCAATAACATAAATGTATTGTGAGCCAAATCTTTTTTCATTTTTAAATAAAAGCCACACCCTTGGGTTAACATAACAGTTTTTACTTGCTATAACATATGCATATATATAATTTATGTCAGTGTGTGCATATAAGAGTTAAAGTGGATTCATCTGAGAAAAACTCATTTTTATAAGGTTTAAAAGGTCAGATGTCACATTTTGGTTTAAGTTTCAATAATATCTAAAATGTATGCATGTATGCAGAATAACAGTGTGCCAACAGGACAATAAACACAGTTTCATAACACATATATATTAATCTTCATGTCCTTCTTAGAAACTGGCCTTGTATTCCAAAATGCAAGACCCCCAGGACAGCGGCAGCCGGCTCGGCCCCCTGGGCCCCCCGGCGATCAAAGAGGAGGACAAGGAGCTGCCGCCGGGAGCCGAGTACCTGAGCTCCCGCTGCGTCCTCTTCACTTACTTCCAGGGAGACATCAGCGCCGTGGTGGACGAGCATTTCAGCCGAGCCCTCAGCCACACGACTGCATACCCTGCCTCAAGCAGCCACAAGGCCGTAAGAGGTGTGTGTGTCTTTGTGTGTGTGTGTGTGTGTGTGTGTGTGTGTGTGTCAGTGTTTTGTCTGTCAGGGTGGAAAAGCCTCTGAAACTGCATCATCGGGACACTAAATTTGTCCAGTGAAACGCATGAAATGCTTGAATTTATATTACTTATTTTTTTATTCTGGCTTGTTTTTGCTATCAATTTATGTAATTTTGGTTCCACCTGATGTGTGTGCTTTTGATATTATGGTACTGGGTCTGTTAATAGCCAGTATAATTTCCCTGGATTCAGTAACTTTGTCTTGGTCTTTCATAGATTTCCACCAGGTAACATCTGATTAAATATTGCAAAGATGCAAAGATTAAAAGACCGATTGAAAAGGAACACTTTTTCAATTGCAAAAACCGGTAATAGTCCAGTACAGATTTAGATTAGAGTTCCACTTATGTTGGTTTTTGATGGCCGTTTCACATTTGATCTGACGCTGCTGATTTTTCTCGGCTGTTCAGTGTCTCGACTGCATTTGTGTGTACAAATTTACTCGTGTGAAATCGAATCAAAGTGTCCCATTGGATCGTGTTGAAGATAAGGGTTCTCTTGTTTCAGTCTCTCTTGGCAGTTTGTTTCCTCACTGAAGTTGTCTTTGATAGTCAAACCAAATTGTGAGTCGGTGTAAAAAAAATGTATATTATAACAATATGCTGAGAAACCACTATTGTTTTGCATGTCGCTGAAAGGAAGGTTCTTTTCATTGAAAGTACAGTAGGGTGTAATATTTTACGCAATTATTTTGGTATTTGGAGTGAATAAATGTAATAATAGGAAGATGTTTATAGGGTTGGATTAAGGATATAGCAACCATTTTTCTTTACATAATGTTTGATTGATTTGAAATTCATAGCACAGTTAAAAGTATTTCTCAAGAATTTCTCATTTTTTTTATATTCCTTTCTGTGTCAGTGTGTCTATCATAGACTTTGCTCTGTCTGTGCACGAGTGAATTTCTCTTTGGCGTCATGTTAATTGGTGATTCTTTTATTATTGATCTCTATCAGCGACAGAAAATAACAGGATGCTGAAATAAAATGGTATCCCCATGTTCAAATGTATCCGTTTATGGGAATATAAAGGGATGATACAAACTCATACGGAAGGATTCTTGCCTTTATAGTTTTTTTCCAATCTTTTGGGGAATCAAAAACGAATCACAATTCCTTAGTTCACAGCCGACTTGCTCATCATTTCATCTTCATCCATGGCCATTTCTCAACTCCAGCACTTCTGTGAAGTCTAACGACTTTTGAATTCAACCAGAAACAAAAGAGGGAATAGTTTAAAGTTTTTTTATTGATAGTTAGCAAAATGACAACACATTTTTTGCAGGATTATTGGTCAATAATTGCTTGACCAGGAGCGAAAGCTCTTCTAGACATCTCTGAATATCTAAAATATGACCTCAGAGTTGTATTGATTATTTCTTGAGCTGCCAGAAATATGCAAATTATTTTCTTAATTAATCGATTAATTGTTTTATCTATAAAATGTCAGTAAATTGTCAACAGTCAAAATATCCAATGACAATCGGTTTACAATGATATATAACAGAGAAAATCAGAAAATACTGACATTTAAGAAGCTATTACAAGCAAATATTTGGCATTTTTCAAGAAATAGTCAAAATAGTGAGCTGAGAAAACTATTCAGCTGTAATTATTTCTGCCAAATAAGAGATGGAAACGATATCACCAAAATACACGTTTGAAGAGGAACAGTTTTAAAATGAGGTATTATACAGTAGTCACAATATATGACTGAAAGCTTTGGAAAAAACAAGAAAGTGGTAATTTCTTGTCAAACTTTCTGAGATCATGAACCTTCAGCCTTAAGTTTTAAAACATGACTTAAATGTGTGATAATAATGACTTACTTTAGGCCAACTGAGTAACCAGCAACTGTTTAGGGAAAGTAAACAAGCTTCCTTTTAACGTAGCAGTGTGGATTTCTGTCTTCACAGATGGATCATTCCCAATGAGCCAGAGAAGTTTCCCTCCGTCGTTCTGGAACAGCTCCTACCAGCCGTCGGTCTCCTCCACGCTGGGCAGCGCTCTGTCGGCTCCCCACACAGAGCTCCCCTTCCCTGGGGACCCGTACTCCTCCACCTCCCTGCACAGCCACCTCCACCAGCCCAGCCCCGACGCCTGGCACCCATCCCATCACCACCACCATCACCATCACCACCCTTACTCACTAGGGGGCGCTATAGGCACCCAGGGCTCAGCGTATCCGCGTCACGAGATGTACGGCACGGCGTTCGACCCCCGCTATGGTTCTCTTCTGGTTCCATCAGTGAGGCCTCATCACCGTCTGACGTCCGGAAGTTCGGTACCGGGGCCCAGCGCCTCACCCTGTGACCTGGGAGGGAAGGGGGAGTCGGGTACGGGTTCCTGGAGCGGTGCGTTCACTGGAGCCGGAGCAGAGATCGGACTCAACATGGAGACAGGTATTGTCAATTTTTCACGTCAAGTCAATTTCTACAACCCAAAATCAAAGGGTTTTACAATCTGTGCAACAGATAATATCTTTAGTCCTTCAGATAAAGGAAACCCCCCCCCCAAAGGAACCTAAATGAGGAGAAATAATCAGGAAGATCAACAGTGGAGACATCCCTTTTCCAGGACAAACAGGCATGCAATAGCTGTTCTATGTACAGATAAAACAGAAATAACAATAGTAAAATTGTACAATATGTAGAAACAGAAATACATCGTCTGTCATTATTCAAACATATGACAAAACAGCTTAGTGGTTAGATTTTCAGTTTAATCAAACTATATAAATGCAATTTCTAGGAGACGAGGTTGGCTCAGCACATGTGTACTATAACTTTTTACAAAGAGTCACAAGTTGTCTTTACTTTGTTTTAAAGGGTTACAAGCAAAAAAAGGGTTAGGAACCATTAGTTTAGGAAAGAAGATTTCATAATAAATCGGAATGGTTTCCAAATGACCATGGTTGGCTTGGTCTCAGTTGAGCAGAAGTACTGCAGCCTATTCAACACCTTGCAATCATTCACGGTGTACAGTCAGGATGTTTGGAGCAGTTTAATAGGATTCAGGGGGAGTCCTGCTGTGGATTTACTCTTGTGGATTATTTTATTTGACCGGGAGAGAACAGTTTCACTCAAAGATGGACATCAATGATCCGATGAGTACTTTATCCGATTTGCTTTTGATTGGGATCGGTCAATACTGGTAACTGTATTACTGAATTACAACACAGAGAATATCTATTGTTATATCTATTGCTGACAAAATTGTGGACCCAGCAATACAAACAAGACAAATTACAATTTTAGTTATATTTGTGATCACATGTTGGAGCTGTGACTAAATGTGAAAACCCAAAAGAGTTGTCTGGTGAGTGCAATTACATTTATTGAAGCCAAGATGACACTAAACTCCAATAATTTTACTGTATAACCAATGTCGTTCTCAGGAGAAAGTGTGGTCCAAACATTGATTATACAATAAAATGACTGGAGCTTAGTGTGCGGCCATCTCGTCTTCAACAGATGTGAAAACCACCAATGAAAACTAAGTCAAGCTGACATCTGTTGCCACTGAATTTGCAAAGCTGTTTTAGATGCATTTTTACTCTTCCATACTGACACGCTAAAAATGTCTTGCTTGTTTGGGCTGACGCTGAACTTGACCAACATCTGTTAACTGCACAACCATTCAGAGAACTAATTATTAAATGAGTCTGGCTGTTCTTCCTCTATGACTCTCACTATCTGTTTAAAAGGAAAGCAGCATTAAATACATTCAGTATGACCACCTAGCAACTTGAAAGCATGAAAACCAGATTGAAATGAAGATTCCCCCCCCCACCCAACCTGCCTCAGATCAGCTTACCACAAGTGGTTTGAACCAACAAACTGACTGTCAATCAGCACCTTAACACCAGCTGTCAACTTCCTTTTCTGTTGCTGTCTTGCTTTCATCCCCTCTCTGCCTCGGGCAATTCCTCCTGCTTTTATCAACAAGACGTTTGCGCTTCTTTTCCTAATCTCCCTTTTCTTGCTTTTCTCTTCTTCCACTGCCTTTTCTTTTCTTTTCCTCCTGTCTTTCCTCCTCTCTCAGGTCTGCAGGCACAGGATAAGAGCAAGGATCTGTACTGGTTTTAGAGACTGCTGAGACTCTCCCCCCTCCCCCACCCCACCCTCTTCACTCCTACTACAGCTGTAGCCTCTTTCCTCCACTCCTGTTTTACTCTGTTGCTCTACTGCTGTTATGGGATGACTGACAGACAAACTGAAAATCGGTCAGATGGCAGTTTTGTGCTGTAACTGCTTCTGGTCTACTTGCAGCTCGGTGTTACGGCGGACTGTGCAGCAGCAGCACAGCCCTGCTGAGCTGAACGCCGACAGTGAGGATACAAAGCAAGTGTGGAAACAAAAGTGGACTCGCGGAGGAGAGTGAGAATCTGATCTTGACGGACGTGGACAAAGACAAGACTCTTTGTGCTACTGTAACAGGCAGGGACAACATTCCTAAACTGGAAAAAGTCTGGGGACAGACGGACAGAGACATGTGTTGTCAAACTCCAAAGACAAGCGCTTGAAGGACTTGGCAGGACTTGCCTCACTGGGACAACTGGGCTACAGACACTGGGAGTGTTATGGCTGGAGGACAGGCCGTGATGGTGTCGAGGAGGCCGCACAGCAAGAATTTGGCAGACTGCGAAGGCGGGAGGAGTCCAACTCTTTAGTTTACATGGAGTATTGGTTTAATGTCAACTGGAAAAACACTGTCAATATTTTGTGGCACAGTAAAAGTTAAATTGAACAGTTTAGGATGGTTTTCAACTGATATCAAAAGATATTGAAGTTAATTTTTCACGTAACAGCTACAAGCAGCTTAAGCTTTGTCCCAATTCCAAACTATGTACAAAGTATAAGCAGGTTTCTAGCATATTGACCAAAGATAAAGTGTACTAAAAGTGTCAGTATGCATACTAAGTCCTTTTGTTTTGTGTGTGCAGTTAAAACATTGTCCCTTAATGCAATGCACAAAGGAAATGGAAGAGCTGCTGACAGCTGAGAAATTAAAACACATAATCAGAAAATAATTCTTAAGTCTTTGTTTTTCTCTTTGTAAAGTTTAATTGGCAAAGTCACAGTTTAACTGACATCCATTGGGGAACTTACTGCTCCTGTTCCTGTTAGTACAGTCGAGTATACTGATTTCTTGTATGTTCACAGTGTACTATGGCAATTTGTATATACAGTAGAGCATACGGATACTGTCTATATGTATAATGGACTTGGGACACACTTGTCTCTGTAAGATGTTAGAAATGGATTTGGTGATTTGCAAATCAAATAAAATCTTGACAACTACGTTAAACTCTTGGATAAGTTGGTTATAAAAAATGTTGAGAGATGTCAAAATCACACATGGGCTCCTAACTACAAGTTGAAATGGTCAAGAAGAATTGACAATTATGATAATCAGTTGTCATTTATCAGGCACCAAACATTTGCTGCTCAAAGCTTCTCAAATGTGAGGATTTGCTGCTTTTTTTCTGTTTTATATGATTGAATACTTTTGGGTTTGGGGCTGTTGGTCATTCAAAACAGCAATTTAAAGATGTCAACCTGAGCTCGGGGAACTTATGAAGAATATTTATTTATTTGTTTATTTATTTATGTTTTCAGTTTATAAACAATGAATGAATCAATTGAAAAATGCTTGATTAACAGATAATTAAAAAGATTGTTTGTTGCAGCCTTAATTACAGGAAAATGTTATGCAAACAGTGGGTATTTGTAACCTAGATGTCTTTTGACCAGCAAATTAGAAAAAACATGCTTACTGCAAAGTAGTGACACCTTCTGATTTTGGTAGTTTTCCTGAGTCATATTGTGCAAACATAACAGATGTCAAAAGACAAAAACTGCTGTCTATGACATAGAGATAACTTCATGTGTTTCTATTTCTATTGGATTGGAACTGGAATTGAAAAATTGGAATTGGAAAAATAACTTTTTCCTGTGTCCATGTGTCAGTGTCATCAATTTCTATTCAATGTAAAACTGTTTGATGATCTAAATTGGGTAAACAGAGCCTTTAACCTACTGCAGCTACAATAAGGATGGATATGTGCGCCCACCTCAGCAGCAGGACCACCATTACACTTCTACATTTACCTGCAGAGTTGACTGGATTGTTCCAACCTCTTTGTTCTGGACATTCATGACACATTATTTTCGGGTGAAAGCAGAGATTAAAAAAACATCACTGCGACTGTGTCAACAAGAGAAATGTAAACTTCACACCAATGGCTGCTGAGAGAGAGAGAGGGAGGGAGAGAGAGAGAGAGAGAGAGAGAGATTCCTCTGATGAATGAAGAGAACGACGGCTATTTGAAGCCACTTGACTCTTTCTCTCCCTGCTCCCATGCAGCTGTCAACGACAACTGCTCCTCAACTCAGTGAACACACACACACACACACACACACACACACGTCTTTATTACTTAGTGTGGACCACGATCTCTTGAGGTCTTTGTGAGGGCCACCACTTAGAGTTGTGCAAAAAGCTCAAAGTAAAAAAATATTTTACTGCTATATAGGTGGGCATTAAGTTTCCTGAGCTAGCAAAGCTTTAGCAAACCTTTCTTTGTGCCCCTTCTGCCTTCAAGCCTCACCTTGTTTTTACAGTTACCCCCTACCAACTCAGCATTAAACAATGTTGTTAATGAGAACTCTTAGCATTTGAATTCTCCAGTTGTAAATTTCTTTTTGTGTGTTTACATTATTTGCATTTGATATTATTAACATTGTAATGTATTAAAACAAATAAATAAAGACAATATAGGCTTCATTGTTCTATGAAGACACTATCATCACTTAGAGAGATAAAGAAATATCAGTAAAGCTAGAATATAGAATATGTTTTGACTATCATGTGGGGAAGAAATAATTGTAGTCATTGTACTCAAGTGTGCAAAACAACAATGCCAGCCACTCCTAGCTACATTGTATGTGGCATGTTCTTTCGGGCAACATGGCAAGTCAACAAAAGATTGACTGGTTTTGGTTCATAGCAAATGTGATGTTTCATGTACGATGCCAGCCTTCAACAGTCCCAAGAGCTACATAACATTAAAACAACAAACAAGCAAAAATAAAATTACTCGAGTTAATTAATCAATATGGGTTTTTTTCCCATCTTCAAGAGCGTGGTCTTCAATTGGAGATCATAACTCATCGATTTCACATTCAGATTTTGTAACGCTTTCCTTCAAAACCCTGCTCACGTACTCAAATAGCCTCTGCTTGCGTTTACATTTGCTCTGCTTCTGCTCAAACTGCATGTTATCACTATATTGTTGCTTGCACAGATTTCCTGCGCTCCAGCCCTTCTCGTCACACTCAGGCTGCTTCTTTGCGCTTGTGAAACGTCTGCTCAGACTTCTCCTCTGCTTTCTGATTATTTGTACAAAAATCTCTGTCAATATTCCCCCAACCAATAGAACTCCAGGTGTAGTATTGACCAATGAAATGATCCCTGCCTTGTTGCAGGAGAGCCATGCTCTCAAATTGAAAGACCACGCTCTTGGAGCTCTACTTTGATGCTTTGGCAAAACTTTTTTTCTAACTTTCATGCCAATAAAGCAATTGAATTGAATTGAATTGAATTGAATAAAGAGCCCAATAGGAGGGCTTATTTAAACAGTTTTCATAACATGATACTAACCCAGCTGCTTATAAATTATACATGAAAATGAGCTACAACAGTTCCCTTTTTTAAGTTGTGACATAGACTTGGTTCTTAGATCTTTTGAATGGCAACTTTGAGGTACAGTTCTCTATCAGGAACTCTTTGCAGAGTGATGTAGTGTCTGAGCTGTCGACACACCACTGCTTTTTCAATCAAACTCCAAGGCCTGTGATTACATTTTCTTTGGCTGAGAAACTGTATATTCTGAAACAGAAATTATAAATGTAAAAAAGATATGGATTTTTCTCTATTGAAAAATCTTTGTCATACATAAAGTATGGATGGTTTTCTAACTTTGAATGTATGCACATATGCATACATCCATTTTTTGAAGAGAATGGCACACCTCTGTACTTCTGCTTGGAACTGTCCATGTGATACTGAGCAACTGCTGCTGTTGAAATGTATCTGATTATCCTTCCTGTAATGTGTTGTGAAATACCTCCCTAGATTTACAATGCAGGAAAAATGCTTTGCTAATACTTCTTATCTGCCAGTTTACAAACTTGTTATTAGGATAATATGGATTATGTTTTCTATTACTGTATACAGAATTGTACATCATGGTTGTGATAAATCCAATAAAAGGAACCTTTTACAGACTGAATAACTACTTGAAAAGCTCTGTTTTTGGTTGAGTTCACCTGTCATTTTCAGCTTGCCTGATGGTCATGCAGTTGAGGACCTTTCAGTCATAATGTCTTCTTTATTAATAAAAAGAACATGTCACCTCTGCATTAAGTACAATTCATCAGACTGAGAGATACACTAATACCTAATGAAGAAAGTCTGCACAGATTAGTTTTCTAGTACTCGACCCGTCCTGTAGTATAAGAAAGGGGGATATTTCAAGCTGACTTTATCTACATGCACAGCTACACACGTTGAGTATAAAATGTGACCTCGGTACAATCAAGGAATTTCTCATTTATAGCCTTGATCAATCTCAACAAGAGTTAGTTCCTGAGTTTTATTGCTAAGAGCAGCTTGCTAACCTCTGCAAGCTGAAGTGTGTTCTCTGCTGACAATATTCACAGTGAATATGAATATTATGTCCCATTAATTTAGCAAGTTGATTCAACTAATTTTGTTTCAGGTCAGCTGTTTTTTGACACAGATTCTCATATTTTATGTCATGACTGTGTTTTTGTTTTCAGTGCATACAGTGATGTCTCTTGTCTCACTTTTACTGTAACTTGTGACTTCAATGTGAGAAACTATATTGCCTAATTGCCAACAAACAACAAATTTGCCTAAAATGTTTACAATTCTAATTGACATAAATTTGTATAAAAAGTTATTGATTTAAGTTGTGTTACCAAGTTTTACTTAAAAATAAAAATTATTGGCCACAATTATTAAATCTCTGACAACAAAGCCCATGTTCATCCCCATCAAACATGATCTCTTAATAATGCTGCCATAACATAGAGGCTCAATTTTCCATGGCTCAGTGCTCAGCCAGCAGTTTCATATTGACAGAGTGGTGACTACCTTTAATAAAAAGGTGTGTACAAGCTGTAGTGAGAGCTTCCAATAGGAACAGGCTTAACATCATTTAATGTTCAAACTCAGATATTTCTGGTCAATTTCTTGGAACAGGTCCTGGAACCTGTGGAGCAATTGCAGCTTGTCACCAGGAGGGCCAGTTCTACCAATTTCTCATTCCTTTCCTTCCAACTGTATTGGCATGGTATATAAGGCCTCAAACCCCAGCTCACTCAGGCTGTAGGGAGCGACTGTGATCAGCTTGTAATTCCAAAACAGCAAAGCACAGTAATTAAGGATGTACCTGTGCTCTATGACTATTACCAACAAAGTACCCCACTTGGAAAAAGAATACCACTATCACCACCATTCAAGGCCTTATTTTTAATCCATGTTGTTCGCCAGACACAGGAAATTTCTCTGTTTTGCTTTTCCAGGAGTGGCCTTTTGTAGGTATTTTTCAGCAGGGTATTATTCAGTTGATCCTCAGACCCTGGTCCCTCCCACCTGGCACTCTGCTGCTCATTTCTTTTTTTCAAAGAAACCATTGAAGACCCTGATGTGTTGAAGCTGTGGGTTTATCATCCTAGTTTTGGTTTCGTGAGAGGTAGGATAGGATGATAGATTAGTATACCTACACCTCTCATCATGAGCTCATTAGCCAATTATTGATTACATATGGGTGTGGTAACTCTTTATCTTTTTAAATTAATGTGTGGTTTGGAGTCAGTATGTAGGCTTTCCTCAATGCTGTTTTACCACAGCCTTGCATATACATGTGATGTTTGTATAACTATACTTCTTTTTGAAGCTGTGGGATTAACCAGAAGTCATAATTTCCTTCTGTACAGCAGATTGATTGCTTTTTAGTGCCAGCTGGTCCTTAAATGGTCGGCTTAAATATTCACTTCATATTTTAATCAAAACCTTTTGAAGAGAGTTAATGAAATGCAGTCTAATGCAATAGCCTTGAAATTAATACAAATGGTAATTTGTTTCTTGATACTGTATGAGAAAGGCATTGATTTAACTTAATGACTAACTTTGTTAACTTTTAACATAACAATTCCAAGGGTTAACCAGTCAGAAAATGTGATTGCTTCTTCGCTATCTAAATCAAATTTAACCTGCACTACATGAGAGTGTCCAGTAGTGGGGGCCCAATAGCACTGGAAAATACACACTTTGTTCGATTTGCTGTCTCTAGGGGGACATCTTCTGAAACGTACAGAGATCCTTCATTAGAACCAAAGGAGCTAATCTTAGCATCGTCAATATGTCCTCACACAAAAAATGGTTCCATCAAGGGTTGGTCCTCATATGTATATAAAGACAACACACAGACACACACACCATCACACTGTGCAGTGTTCGAGCCAGGGCTATGAACTTGATAAAGGGAGTATTTAGTGTGAGCTGGATCCTGCCCTACTGGGACAACTGGTGTGATATAAGTGAAGGGAGCAGAGGACACACACTCTTACTCACAACAACTGTCAAAAAGTAATTTGTGAGCATGCATGTATGTGCAGGCATGCTTCTATTTCTATACTGACAAGGACCAACTTTTAAATGAGCAAAGAAAGATGAATAAAATTCAGCCATCATTTTGTTCTCACTAGCTGGCTACTAAATTTGTAGGATTTGGGAAAGAATCGGATAGGTTAAGGGGCCACGTCTCAAGCCAAAAAGGATGAAAAACCACTTGCTGTTTCTTTATATAATTAATCTGAAAAGTAACAGGTAATTATAGCTGTCACTGTCTGTCTTCTGTCTGTCCCTCCCTTTAGTCATATTCCCTATTCCCCAGACCCATCCAGCAGGGGACCTCAGACTGTCCCACTCATCTACTCTCCTGTACCCACTTATCTCGTCAGCCCTGCAGTTATCTCACCTGTTTCCACTTTCCTCATCAGTCCTGCAGCTAATTAACCGGTCCTTTCCCACTCACTCCTCAGTTCGTCCATGTTGCGATGTTTTTTTTTTGTCTTGTGTTTTTGCTTCTGAGCTTCTGTGCCTACATGCACCTGCCTGTAAGCATTAAAAATTACAGAATTGTCCTGCTGCTTCCTGTGTCTGCATTTAGGTACCATCTGCATGCATCTGTATTTGACGGATTATTTTCTTCCTTGTCATGACACTTTGGCTTTAAATGATTGGTCATCCACATTTTTAAACATTGCAATCACTCAGCTTTTAATTGTCAAAAAAAAAAAAAAAAAAAAACATTTCCCCCAGCAGAATAACACCATGTGGGGAATGTTCCAATATCAACCAGGGGTTCAGAGAAAGGGAGTCAGTTTCTTTGGCTTGTCATCCTTCTTCATTGGTTTTAAAGATATTTTGGAAGTTGTATCTATTTGAGCTCTCATCAGATGTAGTAGTGGTCATTTTTTGAGAAACATTTTGTTTGTTTTTTGTTTTATTTGACTCTGAGAGCAGACAGGAATGATCTATTTCCGTGACTGCAGTTGGGGCTTAATACAGTTCATTGTCTGGGTATCTTCCAAAGTTAGCATTTTTATTATAAAATTACCTTTTTGTGTGTTTGCTGCAGTGGAAGAACAAAAGGGGAAATTTTGTGTTAAATGACTGCAACATTGGAAAGTATCCAGTTTTATTTGTCAAACTTGGAAGGCTGAAGCCTCTTGTCAGCTAAAGATAAACTTTGGAATACATTTTTGTGCAAAAACAAGCATTGTGGATTTTGTCCTTTTATCACCTACATTGAAAAAAATGTTTTATGTGACACTAATTTAAAACAAGAAAAGAGAAATTTGTCATATAAGTATTGCCAGGTATTGGAGTATATCCATGCATTAAAGTTTGTAAATCATTTTTGAATTATTAGACATTTTCTTTGGCTATTGGTTCTTAAATAACAACAGTCACACGCAAAAAAGTGCAGCAGACTTGGTGAGCATGCTTTGGGAGTGTCTTGCACCTCCTCATTTTCCTCACTAAAAACTGCTCCGTGTATGTATCATTGTTTGCAAGATAGGTTCACAGTTTTTCAAGTCTAACCTAAAACGTTAGTCAGGTGCCCATATAAACCTTGAAACGTTGGTTTTGTATTCTGTAATCATTCCTCATTTGTGCAAAAATGTATTCAAAACTCAATATAAAGCTAACGTCTCACCAGTCAACCTGTTTCAATGTTCATGTGGGCACCTGATAATTGCTTTAAGACAGAATTGGAAAGGTTGTGGACCTCTCCTTTTAATATTAATAGACAGAAAAGGAAAAATAATCTAGTGAGAGAGATGGAGAAAAACAGTGCAGTCAAACAACAGACTGTCAATTTCAGCCATATGCTCTGTTTCTCAGAAGCTCATGGCGTGTGTGTGTGTGAATTTGTTTCAGCTGAAAGCGAGACAGCTGTTGATTAATATCAGCTTCTGACTTGAGCGATGATGGACAGGAGGAAGGTGGAGAGGTACTGTGTCTCTCTATTGCTGTCAATACTCACTAACACGTCCCTTCTGTTTTTTTTTTCATTTTTCTTTTCTCTTTTTCTTCTTTTTTTTTTCTTTTCACAAAGACGTGAGAGTTAATTTAGCCCTCCAGCAGAATAGGGAGGTATGAAGCTGGGCTAATTGTGTGAAACACAGGACTGAGGTTAAGGACAAGAGCTGCCATTTAATCAAAGCACACAGAGGGAAGCAGTACATTGATTTATTTTATTTCAGTAACTTGTTAATACTGATATGCCTGAATAGTTGAAGCGCTGATCTTAGCGCATTTTAATGTTTTTTTAGATCCAGGAATCAGTGGATGTTCAATCTATGATCAATCTGGCTGGACTATTTATTATGTTTGAGAAATCATTGCTAACTGCTTCTGGTGCATTTTCAGATCAAAATATACCCTAAAATAATCACAACAGATGTTTTCCACTAACCACTAACACCAAATACTGTAAAATGCTTGAGTTTAGTTTTTCCTGCATTAATAAAATATGGAGGGGATTTTTTGTTTTCTGTTTAATCAAGATTAGCAGGATGCTTGACACTTGACAGTGCCTAAACTTAACCACAGATGGGAATCTGGATGCAAACTCCAGTCTCTGCAATGTAATTCCTGCATTTTGTACACACACACCATCGACCCGACCTCTTCCCTGCAACTCTGGTGTGATACATAATTGTAGCGTTTAATTTATTAAAAAAAAGTTGTTATGAACATAATCCAGCCAGTGATTACGTTTGTCCTCACAACGTAATTGGGAAAACAATTTAGTACTATATACAGCAAAGGTAATTTGTAGGGACCAGATGTTGTTGTTGTTGTTGTTGTTGTTGTAGTTTCAGCAACCAGATGAGCCGATAAACCATTTCAGTACAAACGTAAGCGTTTTCTGATCTGACGACACTATCGACCAGATGCCATCGCCATTTAAAAGACAAAACCATTTTCTGATCTTATTGTTCAGGTTTGGTTTGGTTCAGGCACAAAAACAACTTGGTTAAAGTTAAGGAAACATCATAATGTGGGTTAAAGTTAATACTTTAAGGTTATGGAATGATCGTGGTCATTGTTAAAAGAAACCAACAATGATGTTGGTTGGAAACAGGAAACAAACAGCAGTCTCCTGTGTTAAATCCGACATTTTGTTGACCCATAATCCACCCCAGCTTCCTCCCTCTGTGGACTCTGTGGCTCTAACAATGTGACCATGTGTGTAACTGTTTTTGGGCTCAAAGTGCTGATGATGTTGCTTTTCTTGAGAGGACAGTCTCTGTTCAGATGAGAGGGTTTGCACTGCATGTTTTTTCCTCAACGTTTTCATTTTCAATGAACAGAAGTACATAAAAAAAAAAACATCTCTGGGATAAAAGGACAGCAGCATCTTTTTTTCCCTTCTTTTTCATTGTGAGTATTTTTGGCTTTATATTTCAAGAGTTGAAATCTGGAGGGAGCAAACGTCCTTTTCATACTTTAAGTATTACAACAGAGAGAAAAAAATGTGGGGTGTGTAAGGACCTCTGGGATTGTTGGTTAAATTTAATTCTGTTCATTTTCTCCATTGTTCTTTATTCCATTTTACATTTATTTAACCTTGCTGCTGCAGTGATGTACTTCTGCCACAGGGATCAATAGATTCATTTAATCTCATCATAATTCTACTCATCTCTCTGCTCCTGTCTGCCCCTTTTTTAAAAGTCTTCATAGGCTGCAGAGCGCTACTGCATTCATTCAGCATTTACTACACATTACCAAGCTCTCACATGGGGAATAATTACATCTGCATTTTCATCAGAATCATAATAAACAAAATCAGATTTATTATTATTTATTGCTTAATATAATATTAACAGGAATCATGCTAATAAACATGATGCCTGAGTTAATCAATCTAATGAGTACATGCAACATGAAAGGGGACATTCTTAGTGACGGCCCCACAAAGAACAGTCACCAACCATGCAGCTCTTACTTTTTTAGCTTCTTTTAGCTCATTGTTTTGGTTTTACGCCACATTTACCACATGTGTCAGTCTCACCACTCTCATCAACCATGTTCCCAGCAGAAGCAGGCAGCTGTTTTCAGCAAAAACTCTCCTTGTCCTCAAACCAGTGGCTCGATGCGACAAGTTCAGGCGTGTTCTGTGGTCATTTCTGAGGAGCCCAGGGGGATGGAAAGTGGATACCAAAATAATCTAATTATAACATTTTAGCAAAACATGGCTGATGATAAATAAATTCGTTAGAGGCTCTAAGTGTGGAAATAAAATGATCTGCAGGTCTGAATTTATTTAGTTCGTTGCAAGTTAAAATCAACCTATGAATATAACAATACCAATGGAAATTAATTTACAGTGAGAACTAAAAGGCATATTCATTACCTCTAAATAATATAAAACATTATATAAAATAACTTCTTATTATTAATAACGTCTTTTTTTATGATTTAATGAAAGTGTCATTTATTCATCTAACTTAAATCAACATCCAGTCCTTCAAGAACATTTGTCTTACTTCCACTCTTTCTTTACACTTTTTCTCTTCCAATACCTTTGTGTTTGATAAACATGAAGGATAAAAGTATTTCAGTTTGAAATGAATTGAAAAATATTCGTAAGTGCAGTATAAGTACTTACAGAGCACTTAAAGTTTATGTTGTGTACTTGATGCAGTTGCATTGCCTTGTAGCAAGTCTGGTATGTGCCTGACATTCATTTTATCTCAACACAACAACATAAAATGTTCAACATCTCTCCAAGATTAAAAGAAGAGCATTTACGTCTACTTTTCAGGCTAACCTTATACCACTCTCCCACTTGTTTTCCATCACTCCATCCGTCAGTCTATGATCTCTGTAGTTAGAGCAGATCAGAGCTAAGTGAAGCTCTCAGATTTCTCCTCTCTTGACGACTGTTTACAGGAGAGACGGAGCGGAACAGTCCTTTAACAATGCAGAGTGAATCCTCCTGCTCTGTACTGCAACATTCCACGCATTTTTTACTTCGGTTTGCTACAGTTCCTGTGGTAAGAAGAAAGACGCAAGGGAAACAGCGACAGAATGATGGACATTTGGTTGCAAACAATTCATGGAAAGAGGGAGAAAGAGAGAATGACACACTGAGAGGGAAAATAACCATTTACTCCATTAAACCTTTGACAAGCACAACAGTAGAAAAGCAAGCTGAATTATTAGTCAATAAGTAATAGCTTTTTAAGACTTTTTTCTTTTATAACTGGGTTTTTTGGCCACTTGGGGGCAGCACAAACAAGTGTTGATCACACCATTGACATATCATCAACTTTCAAGCTGAAAGTTTCTTATTTACACAATCGGCAGATTCGGAGGAACATGATCATTCATTTAAAGTTGTGTTTGTGTCCACCTGATGAATGTAGGTCCAGTATTCTTTCTCTTTCTGCTCTGCTTTTGGTCTCCACCAACTCTGCCTCTTTTAGCGGCCAAATGCTCCCACAGTTTTCAACAAGTAGTCACAAACTGTCTGTCTGCTGTTTGAAGCTTAGCAGGTGGTGTAAAGTGGATTTTTAGAGCTTTTTCAGTGAAATCTGCTTGCTGCAGCCAAATATGAGGCTATGAGAGTGAACCAGAACATTAAAGTTGTTGGTCAAACAGCTAAACAATGAGCTGAAACTCACTTTAAAGCCAAGGGGAGTGAAAAGTGATGCAGCTGATGCTGATTACAGATACTGATTTTTGTCTGTTGGGCTCAAGCAATAGTGGAAAAAAAATATTTTAACCGTGACCATAATCTTTCTCTTACCCTAACCAAGTCATTTTTCGATTAAACCTAACCATACTTTAACTGACAAATGATGTTGCCCTGCTGATAAGTGCATCAGATCAGAAGACGCTTAACATGTGAAAGGGAATTAACGTAATAAAAAATGTATGTTGTTTAATTTGGAGAACTTGTTGCTCCCTAACCAGCTTCCCCTGTCCTACCAGCAGAAACCATATGGGTGGCAGATCTTTTGGAATACAATGACAGTAGCCAAATATTGCCGTTTCTATCAACCTTTCTAATGTGATACTTTAAAATGCGCATTAAAATACATTGATGGAAACACGTGTGTGGCAGAGTATGCTTTAATACCTAATTTAATGGAGTTATTTGTAATCTTACAGGCTTTCTAATAATCTATACATAGTTTCAGTTAGGTCTATTTTCCCAACAAAATAGTCAGAGGAAAATTCTGGGGAAAACACTTCTCTAAAAATGGCAAAACTTCAGCTATCAGAAGTTGAATCCAAAAATATCAGCCTTCAACATCCAATATTTCAGTCCAACACCAGCATTCGTATGTTTTGATTGTGTGCATGTTGGAATGCCATTACGGAGAAAAAACTACCAAATGTCAACAAATGTCAGTGACATTCAGGTTGTCTTTTTCAGCCTCAGAATGTCAGATGACAACACAAGCACTTTCAACCAAAACTTGCAACATAGTGATGGGCTGCATTAAAAAACCATTTATATGGTGATCTGCTTGTCATGAACCCACAATGAAACAAGCAAATGTGCTCTCTGTTTAAGTGGAGGTCTTGAGTCGGGTGGAAACACAGCTGTGGTTCTTGTTATCCAGGCTTTGACTGCCAGAACTGTCAGCTGTGGGGTAAAACAAATCCTGCCTCTGAACACACACTGACTGACTTTTATTGAGGTTTGTTTACCTCCCACATGCTTGATTTCCATCGATTTCAACCAGAGGAGAAGTGGAAACTTTAACAGCGTGGACAGACTCACAAATGCCAAAAGAGCTCCTTGTGGACAAAAACTAAAGTATACTGCAACACATTGGTTTCATTTCACTATAAGAATGTAGGATTACCCTGATAAAAGGAAGGAGAACTGCAGTGGTTCTCTGTGATCTAGACTAAAACTTATCAGAAATTTAAATACGTTATCTTGATTGAGCCGTGCATACTGATCCTTTACCTGTCAGGTCTTTGTCAGAACTCAGGACAAGCAGCATGTCTAGGTGTGTGCACACACATATACGAACATCACACAAACAACACAAAACACATAAATGGTATGGTTCTTTATTATATTTATTACAAAACATAAATGACGCCCATTAGTTTTGGTGCAATGATGCATTTTAAGAGCAATCACACAGATACTAAAGGTCAAGAAGAGCAAATACACAGACTTTCCTAAATTCCTCACTGAATGTCAGCCAAACAGACCAGTACTAAAAGTCTTTTCTCCCAAGTCTTTCCAATTTCATCTCCACATAAAAGCAGCAAGCCAGTCGACTCCCAGTTCAGCTGTCTGTATATTTCTAAGAGGCAATGAAAGGTCGGCCTCTGCTGCTCCTGAACCTCTGCCAACATTACATTGACAAGTCTTATCTGGGACGATAGATGGATCCCATCAATTGCTATAATTTTATTTTTAAGACAGTCAGGCGGTGCAGCAGAGATTACGTCTGTCTGTCTGTCTGTTTTTTTTCTGAGCTGAGAGAATATAACACAGATGCAAAGCAAACTGTTGAGTCCACGGCTGCAGGAGGATCTACAGAGTCTTCCACAATAGTCGGATTAAGTATCACCTCTTTCAAACGTCAACAGTGCCTCACACAATAAAGCCGCGCACACACTTGAACAGAGAGCTCTCCGTGTCTCAGCATGGACCTCCGGACTACTGGGAGGTAACACTAAACAAACACAGACTTACCTGGACAGGTAACCTGAGAGGAGACCCACCTTGAACCCCCTTCTTCCATCACCCTCCTCCCCCATCACCACCACACCATTTCCTGCCTGAGTCCCACAAGCATTAGCGAGCACCACTGGGCCTCAGGGTGTGTGTGTGTGTGTGTGTGTGTGTGTGTGTGTGTGTTTTGATGGAGCTGAGGACCAAGCAGGTAGAGAAAAGGAGGAGAGGGAAAGAGGAGGAGATGAAGGGTGATTGGTGAGGTGTGAAGACGAGCAAATGTGGTTGGACAGGTGATATATGGGCACAAGGGGAAGAAAAGAAAAAAAGTTTAGTAGAAGAAGGAGTTAAAAGGATTTGGTGTCTCTTTTGTCTGGAGTATTTTTAACTTAGATGGGGGCAGCAGTAGCCTAAAGGTTAGAGATCAGAGGATCAGTGGTTCAACTCCCACAAATCCCACAAACTGCAAGGAATGTTTGAGTTAGGAATTAAAGACCTTTAAATCTTTAAAGAAATTACAGCTGTACAAATATTTTTAATTGATTTTTAAGGTGCACTAGTCTAGGTTTTAATGTCAAAATATAGAAATCAGTGTAATAAAGAGAATCCCATCTCCACTTTTTGAAATACATTAGATTTCAACTTGAAAAGTGCCTCCCATCAGCGAGACTGGAGGTTTATGCAGTGCTTCTCAAGTGCAGGAAGGAAAGAAGAATGGGACAAAAAGCGCTGGGGCACACAGATGCTTTTTTTTTTGCCTTTATTGGTGCATGACCCAAATGGCATTTAAATGCTGCGGTGCTGCAGGAACTCAGTTTAAAGTAACCTGGAGACCAGTCAAAGAATACTGATGATCATCAGCAGCAGCAGGCAGCAGTTTTCAGCTAAAAACCTCTGATAAACTCATTGTACACTTCTTGCCCAGCACCAAACACAACAGTGGTTCTCTTCACAAGTGAACATAGTGAGGCATTCAGCAGCTAGAGGGACAGATATTTCTCTCAGGAGTTGGTGGAGACCAAAATGGAGCCAAAAAGGAGTGTAAATATTGGACTTTCATTCATCTATTGGCAAGCTCAAACTTTTTACCAAGCTCAAACAAGACTTTTTTCCAGAGCCACTGAACAGCAATGTTAATCCCATATTAAAATATTAAATATACAATTTTGATTATCTGGTTTATAATCTTACTTAAAATCTTAATCAATTAGTAACTACAGCTAGTCAAGTCAAGTCACATTTTATTTATATAGCCCATAATCACAAATGACAATCCGCTCAGGGGGCTTTGTACAGCGTATGACACCCTCTGTCCACAGTGTTGATTTGGTGATTGACGCTTGATTCGAATCAGAAACCACCCCCACCAATAGATGTCACGTGTACAGAACAGACAAACAAAATCACAGTATATACAGTACATATTACCATTGTGTATGTAGACTGTGAATCCAGGAGAACACTTCAGGTGTCGCCAAACAGACCGGAGCTACACGGCCTCCTCTCCACCATGGAGACCTGGAAGAGGACAGGTAGTCAGAGGTATTACATTTTCCACAGAAATGTAGTGGAGTTATAGTACAAAGTAATATAAAGTCCTCCAAATTGGAAATAACCATAGAGAGTAGCAGTACTTTATTACTGTATTTAAGTATAAACTCAACAGAGAATCACGGCATCTTGAATCAGTCAATAAAAACAGGAAAACTTGCAGTCGATGCTCTAATCACTGAAGACATTATGACAGTTATTTGCCACGTGAACAATGCACACCCACCACATTCTGTCTCCATCAACCCAAACCTGAACCCTGAAGTCGCGCGTTGGGCTTCAGCCTCTGAGTCTCTGCGTGTGGACTGTGGGAGAACAGGTGGGCATAGTTTCTGTCAAACAGAGAGAGATTGATGGAGTGGGTTAGAGCACTGGCCGGGGGTATTCTCTTACAGTAATGGCAGAGACAGAGACAGCTGGACTCAGTACATTGGACTCTGTGTGTGCATGTGTGCATATTTGTGCAGCACCGTATATGTGCTCGTCTATATGGAGATGCATTGTGTTCTTCCTGAAACAAAAGAAGACATGCTGAGTCAACTGAAGAATACTGTATATCAATGTAACTTTTTTAGGGCTTAGTAAATATTGGACACAACCATGTTTTATTGTGTTTTTGAAACAATTATTCTTTTAATTGTTTTTATTTTGGCAACCTTTTGAATCATTGATCAGCACCAACACCTTCCATTATTATGGAATCTGACATTTTTAAACATGTAACAAAATATATTGCTTATAGGACATCCAAACAGTGAGCAAATCATACAATAAACAAATACATTTTATTTATTAAATCCTGTGTTAGAATCCAGCCATGGTCTTTTTCACCCATTTAAAATGTAGAATAAACAACAAACAGCTCGCACACTGCAGGACTTCGACATCAAATATATTTATTCCACCAAGGCGCTGACGCTCTTCATCAGACTTAAATAACAATGCACGACACCATCTTAAAAGTACACATGACACAATCACATGAGCTATTTCTATGTCACTTTAGAGACTTGGCTACAGTTAAGATGGTGTCGTGCATTTGTCATTTTAGTCTGATGAAGAGCGTCACCTTGGTGCAATAAATATAACTGTCATTGGAGCCCTGCAGTATGTTTATTTTACATTTTTCAATGGGCCAATCATGGCGGCATGCCAAAGCAGAAATCTGACTTCACTGACTTTTTTTGTTTTAGGAGAAAGAATGAAATGCTACTTAAAGTCCAACCAAAATAAAATTGCATTTTTTTGTGTGCTGCAACATCCATATCTGCACTATAATCACTTGTCCTCTGCTCTTCTTTGATGGCCATGATGGTGCCCCCTAGTTTTGCATTGATTTGACGGAATAACGAGAAGCATTTATTTTAAGTCTTATTTATGTGTCTGTTTATACAGTCTTTTTATATTGCCTTGTGTTTCTTTTATATCTTTGCTTTTTTGTTTTTTCCTTGTTGTTGAAAGATGCTACACAAATTAACTAAAACCTTTGTCAATATCAATTTAAACTGACTCACTCACTTTTTAAAACATTGTTTTAGAACATTTTAAGTGCAATTAAAAATATTAAGCTTTAACTATAACTGTGTCTCTTGTTTCTTTTGCGTGGTCAACAAGCTCCAAGGTCAAAGACAAAGAGATTCCTATAAGCAAAAGAAGAGGAAATATTTTCAGCCAAGAGATCTAAAGGGCGTATTTCTTATTTGATAATAACTAGGATAAGTTTGGCATAATGAGCCCATTCACCAAAAAACGTAATTTAAGTGTAAATGCAACTGCGTTTTCAATCCACATACAACAACTACGCAGGTTGGTTTGAGCTGGACAGAGCGATTGGACACTGGAGACATAACATTAGCATTTTCATTTCACTTTATCCGACAGACAACGCAGTGAGGACATGAACCAGATGTGGGACGTGGAGAGCCGAAAGCACGGTTTCACTCTATTTTTCACGTCCATGTGCAACAGTTGTAAAATCCATGGGTACACAGAGCAGAAAATACCTGCACTGTGTGTAGTTTTAGAGGTGTGTGTTTAATCACACATCCTTCAAAACCACTGTGCTGTACAATGGTCCAGTCAAGGGCAAGTCACTTAAGCAATGCTTAATCAAAGGAAAAATGCATTCAATTGAAGGGGGGGAAAAAAGTGTTGCACATAGTTGGTTCTAATGTACCGTTATTCTGCGTCCATTTGTCGGGACCTTCTGTCCAATCAGGCTGTAATTGAAAGCACACAAAGGGCCGGCATTCTGAAAGAGCAATATATGAGGTTTTTCTTCCATAATACAAAATGACCATGACATGTCTCTGGGGCTTGATCAGATTGTTGGTCAGAAGAAAGACATAAATTGATTAGGCGGCCAGGTGGTGAGGATTTTTGTTCTCAGAAAAGCAAATTATAATGTACGATGATTATTATTATTAAGATTATTACTACTATTATTATTGTGATCTATTATCTTTTCACTGGACTTTTCTACTGTGGCAGAGAGAGCTCATCACAATGCAACTAGAGACTACAATTACCGCCTCGCGGTTGTATGCCTCCGCCAGCCAGCCAAGTTGCAGTTTACATTCGTCTGCCCAGACTCATATAATATAGTGAAGACTTTGAAGGAGTTTAATAAGATATTAAGTGTATTTTATGTGTGTTTGTTATCATTATATCAACATGTATGATTCCATTGAATAATTTCCAGTGAGAAGCATGCTGTCTTCACTAAAGGACTATTTTTACAGAGGAGTGTAAGTTCATTGAAAGAAACAACATTATGCTTGGCTAATAAAGCTGATTCTGAAAGAACAAGAAGTTGTAGCAATGAGACAATTCTAAAACATGGATGTTTCACACACATATTCAACCCGACAGCACAGACGATCTTTATAATCACCACAGTTTCAAGGTGGGCCATCCATGATTCAGTGTCACCAATTCAGTATCCGACCAAATGTGAAATATGGTCCCAATCTCCCCTACTGTTCTTGAGTTATGGCGTTGAATAACAACCAGAAAAGTGTTTTTGCGGAACATGAAAATGTCACAGCGAAATTTACCTTTGACCTTTTGGATATGAAGTATCATAATTTCATTCTATCAGACATTTGAGTGAAATTTTGCCATCATTAGCGTATTCATTCTTGAGTTATGGCCAAAAACAAGTTTTGTGAGGTCGCAGTGACCTTCACCTTTTGACCTTTTGACCAGCAAACTGTTCATCCTTGAGTGGACATTAGTGCCAGATGTAATGAAATTCCCTCAAGGCATTGCTGAGATATCGCGTTCACCAGAATGACACGGATGTGAGGTCACACTTCTTTTCACATTTATACGTTTTTACGGTAACGTACTGTAAACGGATTTGCATGTCCTGTCAATAAAACTAAATCTTACTGTGCTTTACGCGTTTCCATCCCTGCCAATGTGCAGGACAAAAGAGAGAAAAAGGGCAAGAGCTTTGAAAACATTCATTCAAATTCAATCCTCGAGTTATTAAAACGTAGTATTGTACAGTATTCATATGTGAACACCAGTTAATCTTGTCAATCTGCAGCCTGTATTACTACAACTAATAATTCATTGAGTGCATGTTGAGTTTTTGTGTGACCTTTCTTTAAAAAGGACAGTCTCCGGAAATTGAAATGTGTTTTTCAAGGGAATTCTGGCCAAAATAGCAGCATGATTACAGAAAACCAACATAGAACCAACTGACAACAAGAGAAACATAAAATACATTTTAAACGCATTAGAAAAACATCCAGTTGTAATATACTGTGTATGTGAATTAAGAAAAAAATTATTTTTTGGTCACACAAAAGGAAAATGACATGAAACCCTGAGTGATGCAGCCGTAGAAAGCAGCCATTCTTCCCCTTTAAAGGAGAGAGGGACATCTCTAAATTGAGGTCTGACAGTGGGATATTGATTGAGCAGCGAACCTTGGACGCCACAGAGCCCACACCTCTCGCTCGCCATCTCTCTGTGAGGTATTGTTGTGGTCCCACTTTATGGAGGAGACTGACCTTCAACTTGCAGGAACACAGAACAAAACCAACACACTTAATCTTTCAGTGAAACAATAAGATGTGTTATTATAGCCGAACGTAAGAGCTTCATGGGGGGGAAAAACGATTATTTCTTGGAACAAGCTGCTGCTTTTGTTTAGAAAAGGTACAAGAAAATGTAGAGTAACATTATTACCTGAAATTGTAATTTAAACTGAAGAGTCCATTAAAAGTCCATTTAAAGGATTTTACATTTGGTAAAATTGTCAAATAAAAGACTCTTATGAACTTAATCTACATCTGCAGACCATTTCGAACAGGATCGCCAAGGTAGAGCCACAGATTACAGCAAGTGGATTCACACACTGTGAATCTAAATACAATAATTTTGTACATCAGTTTTGTTATGTATGTCACTATCTACCATAGTCCCCATAAAATAATTGTATAATAATAAAAGTAGACATATTCCGTTTAGTCACATTGAAGAATATCTGGTTTGGTCTAATTTTTTGCTCAGAAAACACAGTTTTGAGGTAAAATGTTCTGCTTTATTATTAAGTGTAGACTGGTCATCAGCCAATCATATGTAATTTAGGTGAATTCAATGATTTTTATATATCTATGATAGACAGTAAGTTCAGAAATACGTAATGACGTGGTGGAAATTAAAAATTTAACAAGACTAAGACCGCGTTCAGACCAACTTGAGCCCTGTGTGAAAAAACGCAGAGCTCTCATTCATTAAAATGGAGCCAATCAAATGCATGCAAGCGCACTTTCCCAGGCAGATTAAATCTAACATCAACTCTGCATTTCTTCTGTTTACCTCGCGATCATCGTGGCGAAAAATAAAAAAGTTGCCACCGTTATAACTTTGTACAGTGTTAAAACCCTGTCTGTGAGTATTACAAACCGTTGTGCAGTGTTTCTGTGACCGATAAGCCTTTAAACGCATTCATCTGTACTCTAACGGGACTCACCGGCACCTTAAACAACACCAACGGAGGTTTTGTGATATATAATTTTATCCCCTAAGGAGATGTACAATATAGATGCTTTTAAATAAAATAGGCCAATATATAACATATAACCAATTTTTTGTATTTTTAAATCAAATCTTGTTTTCATAATAAATGGATATATTTGTTGGTACCCAATCTTTGTAAAAGGTTGAACAAATATAAGTATAAAACATGATTTTGGTTTCCCAACAGTAGCATAGAAAATTGTAGAGGTACTTCTAAATCCCTTGAACCACCTGACCCATTAGAATCACTCAAATTGTATCATGCTGCATGATAGCCATTCATTATTGTGGCCTATTGAACACAAATCATCCAACAACACTGAAAAGTTTATTGTAATTGTGGATGTCATCATCAATAGCTGTATTATACTTCCCGTCCTTGACACTACCTTAACGCCTTCCACAGATCAACCACTTTTGACAGTTTTATCCACCTCTCTCACATTGTTAACTCAGGTGAAGTTGGCGAGCTGATGAAATATTCTTTTAGGCATACAGCCCCTCAGGGTTGGTGATCAGTAGCACCCTCTGCTGGTCATAACCAAATATTACATGTTATTGGTTTAGATTTGGTTAAAGGAAACCAATACAGGGGCACTGTAGGTTTATTTAGTTTAGTTTTTTTAATTATTATTGTTGAAGCAAGAGAAAAAATAACAAGTGAAACAGACATGACAGAACATTCATAGAGTGAGACAAGCTTTACATTACAAAGGTTTCCAGCCATGGGTCTAGTCGGGGCATACTAGTGCCATCAACATATTCACAGCACCACACGTGAGCTGGAAATCTGTCCTCAGGTCATCCACAACATCAAAATACAACTTCAGCAATGGTACTGTGTGTTCACAATAGCATAACAAATAGGTGATGTCTGGAAGGACAGAATAAGATCAATAAGATGCCACTGACATAGTCTGAAACTGTGACACAAGCACAGTAGTCATTAATATCTGTTTTTATTTTAATTTTTGAAATTAGAACATATATTTGCATTGTTTCATTGGGGGAAATAAATGTCAGCATCTGAAATGCTTTTGAATAATAAGTAAAGTGTATCATTAATTTGGCAGATGCTTTTATTCAAAGTGACATACTGAAAATTACTATTACTGTAAACTACTATAATTACTGTCACTAAGGCTGTAGGCTGTATCGTTTTTCCAACTATAACTAGTTATTCCCAATATTGTATTGTAGGCTACTGAATTCATGCCACATTTCTAAGCTCACAAGAGAAATTTTTGAAATTGCAAGACTACTTGTCGATACAATGCAATCATTCAAAGGACATGCCTCATTGAAAGGCATCGGTAGTTATTGTGAAGTACCTGCAAGGCACAATAAAGCGCTGCACACATAACTGGCCAACAATCCATCGTGTATACTGACTACAAGGGCAAGTGCATTGCATTTAAATCTCCCGCCCACTTTCCCTCTGCTCTCCAAGTGGCTTCTGTGCGACGCATGCAGGTAATACCCAGGGCTGAGGGGAAGTGGAACTACTAATGAGATGCATCGCCTGTCTCCAGCCCCTGCTCACTTCTCCCAGGCAACGTACTTTCCTTCAACTCCCCAGACCTGCCATCCTCGAGCTGCCCACCTCTCATCAGCTCTTCAGCTGCCTGAACCTTCGCCGCCCACCTCCTCGCCTGCATCTCATTCCCTCGTCAGCCACTCACTATACATTGCCAGATTGTTTGTTTGTGCTCTTGCTTTCTAGCTCTTGTATTCTGTTTACATGACTGCTTTTGACCTTCGGCCTGATTATTGAACTTTAGATTTCTTCATGCTCCCTTTTCGCACGATTGCCTGTTTTGGACAGCTTTCCTGGCTTTCCTGCATATGTACTATCCACTTTTTGTCATTAAATGACTGAACTGCATCCGCTCTGCCTGCATTTGTCTCCTTCTTCATTTGGGTCCTATCCCCTGTATTCCTGTTGTCCTGCTTGCATCATTTTTGACAAAACAGTACTCAATATGCAATCTACACAGAAAACTGATCAATGACTTAGTTAATAATTTAACTCAAAATGCCACTAAAATGTATGTTGTTTTAGAAAGACAGTGGTATAATTTTCCAGAATTGGAACAGGAGTTATTCAGCCCTCAACACACAGGACAATCTAAAGTAAGGGGTTTTGTAATCACATGTTTGCAGTTGAGGACAACGGTCCCTTTTCAGCTGAAGATTAACCACATATATTGATCTCATTTGATCTAGATCGCATAGTATTCACCAGAAGAATGAGAATCAAGTTTGTATTACATAAAAATACACACATGGATTATCATTAAAGATGCCCCTTAACATGCAACCATTTGCTTATGTTGAAGGAAAAGGACGGAGGCAAATTCCGGAAAACTGATGAAAAAAGAATTGGCATGTTGATAAGAAACAAAAGGTCACATGATATCACAAGAGATCAAAGCTCATTTACAGTCTCCTAAATCTACTGTGGACTCAAGAAGCCTGCTGGTGCATCTCAACAGAGACAAAAAGCCTCCCAGTTCTCACTCTTCTCTCCAACTGATGGTGTTTCATAACTGGAACAAGGTACGATTTAAACAGCACACAGTACTTTTTAAAAAATATTTAAAAATATTTAACACGCAACCGAAGGATGAAACTCTGCGATGCAACGTTTAGTGTTCCAAAATTTCCCATACACAAGGTTTTTGACCTGTTTCTCTTTTGCTGTCCTTGTTGGGCCAATGATTGACTAATGATTGAGCTGTCCTATTTGTCTTCCCAACATGCTAAAAGGAGCCCAGTAATATACCAGGAGGTACCTCGGTGGTTTAGTCGACTCTGAACTGCTAGAACAGGGGCCCCAACATGGACCTGTTCAAACTAGCTTTCCTCCTGGGAGCCCTGATCTGCAATGGTAAGATATAATGGCATCTTTGAATGATAATTTGCTTGAATGAATAGTTATAAATCTATATAACTTTGCTTCACTGTGACAGGACCTCTTTGGGACAACCCTGTCCAAGTTGACTAAATATGTTGTTTTACATGCCCCAAATAATGTGAAGCAGAGGCAGATAATATAGCTAAAGGCTAAACAAAAGCAGCTCCTGTCTGCTGAGTTGATCTGATCCTTACAACATCCAACATTTCAGAAATCAGATTAAATGCTTTACACTCTATGGTCAAAACTGGATTTGAGCACATTTATTTCAAATTAAATCTGGGATCTCTGACGGCACTGTGGTAACACTGGTATTACAAGTGCAGTAAGATTTTTTACATTGTGATTTTAGAGCTCGACCACTATGGCCAACAATGTCACAATTAATTAGATTTTTCATGATGTTTTTAGATAAATGTAGTTTAGTTTAAATGGCATTAAATCGAATTAGAGAACTCACAGTGGCACCAGATTATTCCATCGTCACAAATTGTGTCGCTCTCAATTGTGTGTCTCACTTACATACATCAGCTTAAACTCACAACTTGTTCATTTTATGTGGTTCCAACTAAGTTTCTGAAGAGGATATAGTCGTGTAGCTTCCCCACATATCTATGGTGGCCCTGAGAGCTCAAATTCTTCTGTATTGTGTTGTGTTGCCTGTATTTGCAGCGTGTTATCTAAATGCAGTTGTTTAACTGATTAAAATGTTTTCTTTATTTGCTTGTGTTTTTCAATTTGCATGTGTTTTCTTAAGTTGCAGTGCTTTAAACGCTCTCAGGGCCACTGTACAAATCCTTTCATTTGTCAACAGCTCTCAACATATAGTAATTGAACTAATCTGTCCTTTGTTAAACAAATTAACAAAGGATATTTTGTGACATTTTATGAACAGTAGATGCAGGCTCGCTTATTGGGTCATTGTATAACTGCCTTCACTTGACTATACAATAAAGAAATATGACGTTATTATCAATTGTAATGTGCTAGACATTGCGCCGACATTATGCTGTTCGTCCACTTGAGCCACCTTTAAATTTCCAAAAGATCTTTTTTTGGGAGCCTGATATCAAATTATGAGGGAAGATGTTTAGTGAAATATGCAGAAGACAGCAAGTTGAATCGGAAGATTCATCTCTTAGCTTAGCATGCAGACTGGAGGCGGGGGAAACAGATAACAACTTCAGGTTTTATATCGATCAAACAAATGAGATACAACGTGTTAATTAGTTAGCTTTTTTTAACCTTTAGACAGAGCCAGGTGAGCTGTTTCCTACGCTTCCAGTTTTCATAACTCATGGACAACGATTCTGTTTTGTTTGTCATACCATGTAATTTTACCCAAGTCAGACCAACAACAAAAATTCCAATTATCTCCTTTGTCTAAAACCTTTCCCTGCTTCTGTGTTGGTTTGAACAGCCATGCAGATTAAATGCACTTCACTAAAACCTCTAACATAACTCAAGGTCAACAACCCTCAGACTGATGCACTTCAGAGCACAAACCTAATCTTAATCCTTAACTTTTCTAAATCATTAGTTTTTAGAAAATTAAATGATAATAAAAGTAGATACTGTCAGGGAGTCAAAGTTGCAGTGTGAGGACAATAAATATACTGAAGCTTGCAGCAGAGTGCTTCAGTGTCTTGTTACTGTGTTGTGTATTTTTCACTGTCACTCAGCTGCGAGTGGACAGTTCAAGGTTACAATCATAATATTTGTTACTTCAGTGAAATTAGTCACCACTGGTTTCCCGGCACACTTACAAATTGGGCGCCATTATTACTCACGGTTACTGTTAACTGTTGTATAGGTTTATTGTAAACATATGTACATTTATGTGTATGTATGTACACATGTGTGAATACCCATTTGCGGCTTTACATAGCTGTTCCTTCTCTCTTTAAGTATCTATTATTTTACTTGATTATTTCCCCTTTATTACTTGATACTTTGCTGGATTACTTTAATTTTTTTGCTACTATTGCTGTTTATTTGAAAACATTTACCTCGCACAATAACAGACTTGAATCATAATTAATGTACTGCACATGTGAAGATACATTTATTTTTGTCTCTGATTTCAGTTAGTGGCACTGAGGTGGAGGGGTACTCCAAAACCGAAGGCGCGTGGATCATCTCGCTGCAGAGAAGAATGTACTCAGTAAACACTGTGGCTGGTTGTGCCGCCAAATGTGACGCTGAAAAATCGTTCACATGCAAGTATGTTCACACTTATAAAATCGATTTTTTTTACATTTTACAATCTTATGTTTAACTAACATTTAAGGCTCATCCCATGTGTTTTCACAGGTCCTTTATATATATTGAAAAGGACCAAGAGTGTTGGACAGCAGAAGCAAACTCTAAAACAGAGAGTATCCTGCGTAGAAGCAGCACAGCTTTATATGAAAAAAATGGTAAGTCATTTTGTTTATTCATTAGCCTAAAGTGTCTTTTATTTTATTATGGGGTCCTTATTTTGTCTCCAAGGAATTTTGAAATACAGGAATGTCAAAAAGAGTGCACATAGTGTTCCAGTTTTACATGATATTTTTTAGCCTCCATTACATTGTGGTTAATGTTTAGCCTATGTTGCATGATCAGTGATGTTTGGACTGTGTCTGCAAACACAGTGAGGAGCTGACGCACGTCAAACACCACTGTGACTCAAATGATTCACATGATAAATTTGTCCACCAGATAATGATTGTGTCATTGTACTCTGTAGTGCACCATACAGCAAAATGTGTCCATTCCACCTAAATAGCAGGCTGATTTTATTGAATGGTCAAACATGTAATGCTTATAGTGTCCTTCCGTGTATATTGTGTTTTTTTGTATTGTCTAGTATACCTCCTGGAGTGTGTAAATGGATTAGGAACAGATTACAGAGGAACAAAGGCCAAAACAAAATCTGGAAAGGAATGTCAGAGATGGCTAGCAAAAGTCCCACACAGGCCCAAGTATGTATATACTTCATTATTATTATGCCGTTTTACATATTACATCATATTCTTTTATAACTTTTCATATATTTCTTTTCTATGTGTCTGCTGCAGCATCACACCACAGAGCCATCCCCTAGCAGACCTGGAGTCTAACTTCTGCAGAAACCCTGATAGTGACAGCGGGGGACCCTGGTGTTACACCACCGATGCAACCACCCGCTGGGAACACTGCCAAGTGCCCAGCTGCACTGGTAAAGTTCATTTTAATTTGTGCTTTTATTATTTAGTTTTGTGTGTATCCATGTGTGGCCATGGGACAAATACAAACTACTCCTGTCATAAATCACTCTTTCTGTCTTTTACTGATTACCAACTATGTCAGGATGTCGGTCAGTCGGTCCAAGACTCCAGATTCAAGTTAATGTGTTATGTTTATTTTTTATAATGTGTTCCTATTAATTTCCCCCCTGCAGGATTTGTGACACTGTGTTACTTCTCTCTACATTTTACATACATGTGATACATTTCTGTACATATACAGGACAGAGCAAATGCATTCCTACATACTGTACACAAATGATGTACGGTACATGGACAGGCAGACCAATACAGCAGAGAGGTGGTGTGATGTGTCTGTGCTTGTCCCTTCATAGAGGAGTGTATACAGTGCAGTGGTGAGGACTACAGAGGGAAAATCTTCACTACAGAAGGCGGCTTCACCTGCCAGCGCTGGGACTCCCAGAAACCTCACAACCATGGCTACAACCCCAGCGCGTAAGACTACAATCTGTCCATCAACCAAAAGCAGGATTTCACAATATTTAATGGATGTATTGTGGAAATAAAACAATACATTTTCAGGTTAAATACTGTTTTTTGTCATAAAGGTCTGTTTTAGCGTTCCATTTATGTTCCCTCTAGGCTTCCAGAGAAGTATCTTGAAGAGAACTACTGCAGAAACCCTGATGGAGACCCCCGACCCTGGTGCTTCACCACCAGCCCGTCCAAACGATGGGACTTCTGCTCTATACCGCGCTGCTGTAAGTCCCCTTATTTAAATGTGTTTACTTACCATTTCGCCATCTCACACCTGCCCAAGCTTCCATTACTGACAGTCAGGATCAGATTAATTTATAAAACTGATACTTGATTTGTTTTTACCTGTGAGCTCCACAACCAACCCCTGTCATCTTCTGCGCTCAGTATCCCCGCCTCCCACCATCGTCCCAGAGCTGACCTGCACCACCGGTGAAGGTGGATCGTACCGAGGCACGATTGCTGTGACCGAGTCCGGCAAAACGTGCCAGAGCTGGTCGGCTCAGACGCCACACAAACACAACCGCACGCCAGACAACTACCCCTGCAAGTAAGTGCTACTGTAACACAAAAAATGTTTTTCATAAAAGACGAACCTCTCAGCACTTTTATGAACTCCATTGCACTAAACAGCAGACAGGCATTTAGTGCCAAAGTTAGCCAGATATTATATTTTTGTTGTTGGAAACCAAAACAGAGCAGAAAGAACCTAAATTACCAGGTGTCCAGTGCGACACCTGAATGAAAACTAATGTTGTTCTGGGTCTGTTAAATGTTTAAACAGGCAACTGTTTGCAAACATGCTTCTGCCTTCAGTTTGTGTGTAGGTGCACAGTTGTGCAGCAGGCTCAACACTCCCCATAAAGTTTGAGATAATTAATGTCTTTATATATTAATTTGAGGAAGGTTACGGTTCCACAAAAATTATGCTTTCATCTGCCGTCTCTTTGGTGGAAGCTTAAGTCCCATGCTTACGTACGTCATGATTTATTTGCTGATTGTTGCATATTCTGTTCATCAATATACAAACTTTTCCACCTCCCCCAAGCAACAAAACATTTTTTCAATATTTTTCTCAGCCTGTTGTGTAGCAATCTCAGAACCCATCGGCTGTCGTCTGACCCCGATTTAGGCTCTGGGGGCAGGAGCCAATATCGGATAACGGATATCCTGGTCTTATGTGTGCTAGTAATAGTTTACAGTCTGATTAGCAACTTACTTTTTGTTGGTGTTTAAGGTTTCAGCTAATCTCTACAGATAACTGCATATGAATGCAGATACAATTTTAATAAGAATAATAAAAAGCTTCATCAAGTGATAGCCAATGGGTTCCGAGATTGCATTTTGCTCTCCACATGAACTGTTTACCTGCATGCAACCAGAGCGCACTAAAACATAATTGGTCAATACTTCTCGGACTACAAACGGAAACTAGAACACTTCCGATACCAAAATCTTGGCCTCTTGCTTACAGATTCTGCATTCATATGCAGTTATCTGTTTATAGGGATAAGTTGCGTAGTTCCTCTGTCTCGAGTCATTAAACAAATAACATAAAATCAACAAATGCAGCTTTAAGGCAAAGACAAACTCTGGAAACAAGACAAATAAACAAAGAGGTGTAAATGACAAAGCCCTTAGAGGAAACCACAAGCTTAACAAATATTTGCCTTATCGTTGGGTTTACCTGTATTCATCATAATTACTGTCTATTGTTTTTCAGAGGCCTAGATAACAACCACTGTCGTAACCCCGACAACGAGAGGATGCCCTGGTGTTACACCACTGACTCGGAAACTCGCTGGGAGTACTGCAAAGTGCCGACCTGTGGGGATGCAGCAGGACCAAGTATGACAGAGATCAATGATGATGATGGCCATTTTATAAACAACTGCACTTATTTAAAATCATAATTTTCCTCGGGGGGGAGCTTTACACTCTGTACAACATAGGACCCCCTCCGTCCTCAGATGATATAATGACTTACAGTACAGAACTCTAGATCTGTCTCTTCCTTCAGCTGCATATGAAAATGCATCAGTGAATCAGCCTGTCTCTTGCTGCAGGTGAGCCGGTGATCCCCCCAGAGGAGGAAGACTGTTATGAAGGTGACGGGACGACTTACCGTGGCGTTACATCAGAGACCATCAGTGGAAAAAGATGTCAAAGCTGGAGCTCCATGAGTCCTCACAGCCATCTAAAAACTCCACAGAACTTTCCCACTGCGTGAGCATCAATCAGTGTCTCCTGATAGTTATATTTAAAATACAGATTTTAAAATGTATTTGACATAGCAATAGCAAACAATTAATTAGTGTTTAATAGAAAACCAGATTTTGACCTGTAAATAGTACATTATAGTGCTGAATTTAACGGGGAAGAATAAATTGAATAAAACAATTATTACTGTAAGCATATGATGGTTTGAAAACAGTAGTAACCACAATGGCTTTGGCCCACAGTGGCTTATATCGGCCATGTCGGTTTGCCAGACTTCACAGATTTGTGATGAATGATGTGCCAGGATTGGCCAAAGTACTTTGGTCCGTTTCTGGGTACGGACACTGACTCAAAGCTGGTACAACTGCTGCTGACTTGAGCTGGTTCTCAGCCCAAATAAATTTTATTCTATATTTTTCTATGTATTTCTTCTCAACAAATTCAATGAAAAGACAAATTGATCCTACTAACAAGTATTGTTGCAATTATCAAGAAATTATCTTGACATGAAATAATTTCTGAGTAAATTAACAATTAAGTAAAATGTGACACCCAGAGAAGAAAACATTTTAAAAATTGAATTATCTGTAGTCTCTGGTTAGAGGAAGCCCACCATTACAGTACATCTGGTTAGAAAACCTCTACATCTCCATTAGTTACAGCTACTTCAAAGTCAGAGGCAAATCCTGCCCCCGGTGGTATTTGCAATATTGTGTATAACAGAAACAAGCCAGCAGAGTTCATTAGTTCCTTTCCTGGTTTATTCTAGGAGTAATTACAAGACGTTGTAGGCTATTGTTACATGCTGTCCTGAAGTTCCAGGTTTTCTCTTTTAACAGGGACCTCAGGAGGAATCTGTGCAGGAACCCTGATGGAGACCGAGCTCCCTGGTGTTACACTACAGACCCCAGAGTCCGCTGGGAGTACTGCAACTTGGAGAAATGCTCCAACAGTACTTTGGAAACACCACCCACCAATCCTTCTAAACCCCAGTCCCCCTCCGGTGCCACCCAGACCCCACCAGAGGAAGGCAAATTATTCAAATTTTTAAATGTGTGTGTGTGTGTCTGATTCACAGCTTGCTTGTCAGTTTATTGCATCCTGTATTAAGACTCTTGTTTCTTTCTGTTGCTGTGTTAGACTGCAAGACTGGAAATGGAGATACATACCGGGGTCCAACCTCCATCACCATTCTGGGCGTGACCTGCCAGGCCTGGAGTGCTCAGAGCCCCCACCAACACAACAGCTTCACCCCACAAACTCACCCCACCAAGGGTCTGGACGGCAATGTAAGTGTGTGTGTTCCTTGTATGAACCATTTTGAGTTGTAAGTTTTTGGAGTGATGGATTTGATGGAGACATTAAAGTTGAAAGCTGGTAAATGATTCTTATTCATTTTCAGTTCATTGATTCTCTCCTTGTGTGTCACTGTTAGAGCTGCAGAAACCCAGATAACGATGTGAACGGACCGTGGTGCTACACTACTGACAGGAACAAGAAATGGGACTACTGTCAGATTCCCGACTGTGGTATGTGAACACTATTTGTTTGTAGGACATTACAGTTAATTATTGCAATATTCGTCATTCCTGATCCCCAGAGGATGAATCCTACTTGTCTTTTGTTGCCACCAACAGATCAAGATGTAAACAGATAATCGCATTCTTGTCAGTATGAGCTGTACCCATAGACTGTATAAAAGAAGTGGACGTAGCCTCCACGACGTCTTCCATTGTTTTGTGAACGGCCATTTTGAAGCCGTTTAGACGGATGAAGCCGCTTCGATTCAACATGGCCTTTCTGGCGCCACGCTTAGGTCAAATTTTACAACTTCCTCACAACTGATTTAAGAATCTAATAACAGAATCCAGTTTTTGTCCATCCAACAATTCAATGCGTCTAGCCTCAAAGGCTGCCTGCAACCCTGTGAACTTCTAGTCTTGTTAACTGATACCAATTCAAACAAATTTTATGTTTTTGCTTTACTTGAAAATTCATGACTGAACTTTCTTTGTAGCTGGATTGGAGTGTGGGACGCCAGTCACCAAACCGAAGCGTTGTTTTGGTCGTATTGTGGGAGGCTGCGTGTCCAAACCTCACTCGTGGCCCTGGCAAATCAGCCTCCGGACCAAGTGAGTGGAACAATACTGAAATCTGATTCCAAGGGGGCTTACTACATTTGCAAAATATGATAAAGGTTTAAGTGATATTGGGTTTTTAAAAGACAATGCCATTTTAATATTAAGGCAGACAATAACCAAGTTTTTGCCTTAAATGTATTAAAGATTAGATTTTAAAGAAACTGATGGTTACCTCTGGGACTCGAATTTCTGTTAATAATTAACCAGCAATGTTTACAGATTCAAAGTCATTTTGAATTGTTAAGTGGACAGAATATTTTTTCATCCAGATGGTTTGAAAAGACTTAGAAGAGGATTTTGGAAATACCGTCAGAGGAGTGGTAAATGTTTTTAATCGACCTTCTGGGTTTTTCAAACATCTGGTTAATTATCTCTTAGAGAAACAAAAATTTTTACTTTTTACCATGAGCTCCACTCCAAATCCAAACATCATGCACGGCCAGCATTTTGCTGCAGTTACATTTATAATTTTGCTAAAAGAAGGAATGTGTTTTTCTTCGAGGGTTGTATTCTTTGCTAAGGTGAAAAAACATAATACGACTATCATGAGACACTTAAACTCTGAAGTGAAATCTAGACATAGTGCTGAAAATTATTGAAATTAATACACAATATATGTAAAGAAAATCATGTTTTCTGGAGTTTTCTGTAGTTGAAGAAATTGTACAAAACTATATTAGCAGTAGACTTAATATTAATGTTTTTGAACCCCCTTTGAAAACAGTATACTGCATCTCAAGGAGTTTATCCATACATTTAAAAATAATAATATCTGATATTTAAAAAACGCCATAATATCTCAGCGGGAAGTGTTTATTCTGTCCTATTCTGTGTGTCTCTTTCTACTAGTACGGGAGTTCATTTCTGTGGAGGAACTCTGATTGCCCCTCAGTGGGTCGTCACCGCTGCACACTGCCTGGAGAGGTCAGAAAGCCAATTAAAAAAACATCTAAAGACCAAATCCTGTAATAACTCAACCACTGGATAACTAGTGTTGTTTGTTTGTTCATAAATGTGTTATGTGCTGTAGGTCCAAACGGCCTTCAGCCTACAAGATACTCCTAGGTGTCCACACAGAGAGAGCCACTGAGCCGTCGAAGCAAGAGAAGAACCTGGAAAAAATAGTGATGGGACCCAACAGAGCCGACATCGCTCTGCTCAAACTGCAGACGTGAGTACTGGACTGATGATCCTGCTACCACTACTAATACTTGTTTTTAGTATTTCCATTTTCTGCGACATTATACTTCTACTCCACTTAAAATCAGAGGCAATTATTGTCCTTTTTACTCCACTAAATGAATTCACTACCCAAAAGTTACTTTTTGTTTTTAATTAAGTATAAGATCTGAGTACTTCTTCCACCACAGCTGCTACTGCAGATACAATATACTACCACTTGAATTGCTATTTCTGCAGATCCTAATAGGGCTGAAACCCCTCCCGTAGCTATAGTTGAGAAAATACGCTTACAGTATGTCTATCAAGCCGATTAGTCATCATTTAGAAAAATATAAAGAATTTCAAGTGGTAAATCTGCCAATTCGTTATCATTTTAAATTGAAAATGTGTAGTGTAATGAATGGAAAGCTTGTCCGCAACAGTAACCCAGAGTGTGGGGTTTACAGAACTGTCAATTAATTATTGATTAACTGTATAAGTAATTTACTGAGCAAATATACCTAATATTTGCTGGACACAGCTTTTTTCAAACTTATTTACTTGTTTTTATAAAACTGTAAATTAAATAGCTTTGTATTTTTGGGATGTTCAAACAAAATAAGCACTTTGAGGACATCAGTTTGGATTGGCATCGCCAGACTAATTCTCAAATACATATTAGTCTGGAACCTCTCAGTTCATTTTTGATTTCAAAGGGGCGTTATCAACAGGCGCAGACAACCAATCAGAACAACAAAACATCGTCCTGTTGGACGGTACGTCCTGTCAGAAGTTCGGCAAACACATATTTTTTATCAACATAAAGTTTAAGGGCAGTTGTTTTTTCTTCTATTAGAGAAAATTTACCGTCCAATCCGATTAATACTGCCGCTGTAGCCGGCCGGGGAACGCTCCGGACCAGCGGCTGCCAGAGCAAATAAAATATGAGCTTGCAGAATCGTCTGGTTCCAAGGCTACAGTTGTTATCATGTTTGATGTTTATAGATTAAATTATTAATTAGTATTTAAAATAATCAATATCACCACTGAAACTGATGTTTCTGTTTCTGTTTCTGTTTCTGTGTGTGTGTATTTTGTGTTTTCAGCCCTGCACTAATAAATGACAAAGTCCTGCCTGTTTGTCTGCCAGAGAAGGACTACATTGTTCCCAGTGGAACCGAGTGTTATGTTACCGGATGGGGTGAAACTCAAGGTACAGTATGTTGTGTATGTGTGTTAAAACCTGGGTTGTAAGGTTGAGTTGAGGCCTCGGGAATGCGTTATGTTAGTAATGTCATCTCTGTGTAAAACTGAGGCTTCCACATTTATAATGAAGATTTTATTGCTTAAAGTCTAAAATAAAAAACTTTGTTTGAGATACAAAAAACAAGGTCTTGATCAAAATCAATGTAAAAACTCTTTAGATCACTCTAATTAGATCACAATTTCTTTTTTCTTTATTTTGTTATGTTTGTGTACTGTGAAGTACCAATGGTAACAGAAAAACAAGAATTATCCATTCTTTAAGCCAAACAATCATTAATGATCCCATATTAAGCCAAACTGTATGTATTTTATCACATTTGTTGCTTTTTTGATAAGTGATAGATATTCTGAAACTCAACTACAAGTTTTAAAAAGTTCAACAGTGAGCTGCAGCTTTTAACTGAGATATTAGATGTTAAACATGTTTTAGTACAATCAAATATTTGATGCACACTAACACAGGAGGATGGGCTGATGACTGCAAGGAGTTGTGTTGCAGGTACGGGAGGTGACGGCATCCTGAAGGAAACTGGTTTCCCTGTGATCGAGAACAAGATCTGTAATCGTCCATCCTACCTGAACAACAGAGTCAAAGACCACGAGATGTGTGCTGGAAACATCGAGGGAGGAACAGACAGCTGCCAGGTTTGGAAAACCCCAAAACAAACTATGGAAACTGGGAACATTTTAAAAAACTATACAGCATTGTGCGTTACTGTTTTCCACAGTCTCTTTTTTAATACGGTAACACTTTCCATAATCAGTTTTAATTCAGTTTTCTCAAAAGAAATCTGTAATCTTGCTAGTACTAATGTCAGTTGGAGCTGAACTTAAATTGCATTTAAAAATAACAAGAATCTGGGAGTGTGGAGTTAGGACCAGACCTCTGTGGCTCACTCCTCATATCTGCTGTGGGCTAGAAGCTTGAGGCTACATTAGCTTTTCTTTTTAAACAGAAGACATGTGGTTCCTTGTCCTGATGGACTATTTGACCTACAACCTGATCTGTTGGTGAATATCGACTTTCCATATCTATGTCACTTACAGTGCAATGACCGAAACCTGTTCTTCCTTCCTGGTGTTCCTTCCAGTCTGGTTTTGGCAGCAGTTGAACTGAGAACTCGTCTCATTTTTTTTCCTCCCTGCAGGGTGACAGCGGTGGTCCTCTGGTGTGTTATTCCCAGAACAAGTACGTCCTGCAGGGTGTGACATCGTGGGGTCTGGGATGCGCTAATGCCATGAAGCCCGGCGTCTACGCTCGAGTCTCCAAGTTTGTCGACTGGATTGACGAAACCATCAAAGCCAATTAAAAAACGATCCACCTTAAACTAATACAGTAGCAGAAAGTGACTGTTCATTGTGCTTCTTGAAGATACATTAACATGTGTGTCCTGTTCTGCACCAACATGACTACTTAAGTTTGTAGCCTGGTATTATCTGATGTCAATCGGTTTTTGTTTCCTGTGGTGGAAACACAATAAGCAGATCATATTCCTGATTTTGGTGTGTAAAGGTGTGTTTTCTGTAATAGCTGAAAAATAAAACTTAATACAAAGGAAATAGAGAAGTCATGCTTTATAAAAAATGTATTAAAAAATACCTTTTTTTTAGCAGATGGCAACATATTGTATCACAGTGATTAAAATCTACACACACACACACACACGCATGCACACAAAGACAGTCACACTGTTGTTTCGTTGTTGTTCGTCAGGTCAGATCTTAAAAGTGTCTTCTTTTGTTGGTTCTCCACGACGTCCTCCCTTTTCCTGGGAACAAAAAACATACGGCTCCTATTAATAGTAAACAATTCCTTTGCAATTTAACTCCCAAATTAGACATTAATCATTTTATCAAATAACAACAATACTAAACATGTTTTGGCAGTGGTGGAAAGTAATTCACACATACATGTAAATGGGTAAAATTTGAAGGTACTTATACTTGAGTATTTCTATCTGCTCTTATCAAAAAATATCCCACTGAGTATTGTTGTTCAAGCTGGCATCAACGACTTGAACCTAGTTTATGTGCTTTTGACCACAAAGTTAATATTTTGAAGGCCCTCCTTGCACCTCCTGCTGCCACAGAGTATTTCACCGCTGCACTTGTACACAGATGATTTACTAAATAACTTCAGCTATACATGTAAAGTTAAACTTGATTCCATAGCTCCTACAAAAATCAGGTGTGTCAAACCAACTTGCAGAATGCCTTGGCTAAAAAACATCAAAGAAATGAAGAGCAATGGAAAAAGGATGGTCCAGCAGTAAAAGAGGTCAGGTCCTACTGTTTCTCCAACATCACTACAACAAACCATCATTGGCTCAGAGTTCTTTTTAAACCATCAAATCCGTAATTAACCCTCCTCCTATTCAACAAAATGAAGCCTCCTTCAGGGACTGAGAGCAATACTCGTCCTCCTTTACAAACAGAATAAATCAAATCAAACTCCAGATTGGTCATTTCACCCGTGAGCCTTCTGTACACTGCAACCCTTCTGCCTTGCTCAGTCATTCTGAGGCTCTTTCACTGTGCACATTAAAGGACACAGTCCTTTAAAGTGCACAAAGAAAGGCCAAATTAAAGCATTCATAGAGTCCTTCAGATGTTACACCTGCCAGATTTTTCAAGGTGGTTTTGAACAATGTTGGTCCCATATTTTTATCAATTGTATAGTGAACTGCTCTCTGTCCACTGGCTGTGTTCCCCTCCTGCCCTAAGAAAAGCCCCACAAAAAAAACTGACCCTCTGGATTTTAGAAATTAGAGAAATGTAGAGAAAATAAACCCATTTTTAAATGACCATTTTTATCAAACATTTGAAAATAGGTTTTTTACTTAGAGTTGAATTATTTTTTCATTTCAATCAGGTTTCCGTGCACGTCATATCATTAAAACTGCACTCACTAAACTATACAAACAATCTTTTACTTACAGCTGATGCTGACACGCAAATTTATGTCCCATTAAAAAGTTAGATGATTGTAAATCATTGTATTCAGGGTTTAGAGGCACGCAAGCTAGTGCAAAATGCAGCCTCTCGGCTTTGAACAGATACTAGTTTTAGCCTCTCTTCACTGGTCAGTTGTAGAGTTGATTTTAAGATTTTACTGATTACCTTTAAAGCACTTCGTGGTTTAACTCCCAGTTATGTTACTGAATTGCTGCTCCCTTGTCAGGCAGGATGCCTGAAGATCTGAGGCTGCAGAATCATCTTTTAAAATACAGCTTTTTTTATTTCCAACATGCCTTATCTGTTTTATTATTGTGGTTGTTTTTATCTTTATTGTTGGGTATTTTATTACATTTTAATTTTGTATTTTAATTGTCTGATTTTATCTGCGATTTCAATCCTGGTTAAACCATGTAAAGCACTTTGTAACTTTGTTTTGAAAAGTGCTGTTTAAATAAATATATTATTTTCTTTTGATACATCAGGTAAATTTTGGTGATAATATGTACATACACTACTTTTACTCAGGTGAATGCAGGACTTTTACTTGTAAAGCAGCATTCTTGTACTGTGGTATTGCAACCTTTACTTAAGTAAAAGATCTGAATACTTTGTCTGCCACTGGCCATTTACTTCATATTACCCACCACTGATGAGGAAGAACAAAAATTAATACTGTGTGATGAATTTTATTCAACCTTTTGGGAGATATCTCACCTATTAGGAAACTCAATATCATCAATGGTCTCAGGGAGAGGAACTCCTCTTGTCTCAGGCAGCAACAACACCAAACCTCCAGCTATGAATGCGACAGCTCCTGTAAGAGATATAAAACTGACCGAATTAGTTACAGATTTTAAATAAAGAAAATCTCAGTGCTACTAAAAAATATCAATATTATTACACAAAGATATAATGGTTTGATCTCAATACGTAGCACTGCAACAGTATTTTGTAAAGGACTATTCCAATAAGCTGCAGCAATTACATGTCAGTCTTCTCCTCCACACTTTGCGTTATTTAAATACAGCACGATTTCTTGGGCCACCAGTTTACAGCAGCTTTAACACCATCAGGTCAGAAACCCACCGAAGATGATGAGTGGCAGCTCCAGCCAGATGACAGCCAGTCTGTAGAGCAGGAAGGGAGCTACGATGCCTCCAACATCACACAGGGTCGAACACACCGACACTCCCAGGTTCCTGTATCCGGTTTATCCCAAATATTTAAACTGCACAGTGTATTTTAGAGCTACCGCGTTGTGAATGTGACAGTAGAGTCGATCGGTCTGACCTCACCTGACATACGTTGGGTAGAGCTCAGTGTTCACAAACACCACCATCTCAAAGGTCATGGTGATCCCCAACCGACCGATGCAGGCCACCACCGTCTTAAACCAGAACATGCCTGAGGTACAGAGACAGAAGTTTCAACGTACCTATGCCTTAGACATCTGAGCTGAAGCATAACATTTAGAAGATTTGTAATGATACAGAGGGTCTTTGAGAAAGAGACGTAATGTCTTGAAGACTATGATTCAGTCTACAGTGCATTTTCTTTAAAAAAAATTCAAATAAAGCTGTTTTCCTATAAACAAATTATAAAAAGGGCAGATTCGTTGGATTTAATTTGTTGATCTAGTGTCATCAAATTAATAATTTATTTAATACATTTCCCAAGAAATTATCTAATTATCTATTATCTCCTTCTGTGTATATTTATCTATCTATCTCACTCTCTCTCTCTCTCTATATATATATATACATTTATGTTTATATCTGTAAGTCGTAGTTAAATGTTCATGTTTACCTTTGTTCTGCTACATTGTCCTTGTTTTTTGTTTTCCTATTTACATTGTACATTGTACATTGAGAGCAACAGCAAAACCACAGTCAGATTCCTTGTATGTGAATGTATACATGGCCAATAAAGCTGATTCTGATTCTGACTGTTTTAGCTTTACACTCTTATAACAATGTCGGACTCATGATAGATGGTTTTAAAAAAAAAGGAAGGTGGCCATGTCATGTAACTGACATGGTCAAATACTAAGAAGATCTCACTGTCAGGAATGAAGGCAGTGATGAAGCAGGAGGCTCCAGCTACGATGTTGGCGGTGGCGAAGGGAAGGCGCCGGCCGATGCGTTCAATGGTGAAGAGGATGAGGAAGGCAGCAGGAAACTCCACCAGGCCAGAGATGAGGAAGTCGATGTAGACGTTTCCTCCTGCTATCCCCACCCGCATGATGAGGCCCTGATAAACCACAGCACTGGTGAACCTGCAGACACGGAGACAAGAGGATTCAGTATCTCCTACATTCAGGTTTTTTTATTGTTTTTTGGTTTACAAATCTGTGATTTCAGGTGAGTCTCACCAGTTGAACATGAGGATGAAAGTGTGTTTTCTCATATTTGGAGTTCTGATCAAGTCCAGCAAAGAGGCAGAAGGGGAGTCACCTTCACCATCTGTCAGTGTCTGAAACAAGTAATCAAGATCCAGTTGTGACATTTAGTTAGGACAAATAGTACAAATGATTTGACACAGTAGATCACAAAATGTTACTGAAGAAGAAGTAGTTTCCTTTCAAGAGACTTGAGGTGTGAGACGTAGACCGCTGAATTGATTTACCTCAAAGTTCTTGAAGAGTGTCTTCTTGTTCTCCTTGGCCATAGCTTCAGTGATCTCCAAAGCTTTTGAAGTATTGTTCTGAGAGATGAGCCACCTTGGAGACTCCGGGATAAACCTGTGACACAAACAACAAGTTTGTCAAAATTTTGTTCTGCGGCAGAAGCTCGAATCAGCAGTAACATTTCAGCCAACAGCAGCCAAGCAATCTCTGATAGTGGAGGATACATCCAGCATTTATATCCTTTTCAAGGAGTGGGTGGGGGTTGACAAAGAACAGAATCTCCTTAAGGATTACTGACAGCAAAACCAAGCATGGTGGTCTCATAATGCACATACAAATGGGAACAGTTTTGTTTGTTGTAATATATTTCAGAAAAAACACTGAGATCAAGTTCGATCCAAAAAACAAAAACCTGTGCTCTTTCTTCATGACTTTTTGTTTGAAAGCAAAGTATTTAAACACAGACATAAAAGACAAAAAGGAACTGCTTCCTGAACAGATATAAAACGTAAAACAAGAATATAACGTTTCTCACCAGTAGTAGGAGAGGAAGAGGACGTAGGGTGCAGTGATGACAACCTGCAGCCAGCGCCAGTCGGTGATGAAGTAGGCGAGCAGAGGGAGGATGAGGTTACCGATACTGAAGAACATCTGGTACAATATGCCCACCGTACGTCTGTACTCCACTCCAACAATCTCTGTGACTGACAGAAAGGCAGGGAACATATTTAAACTCTGTACTTCACTGAGTGGACATACATCTCTGCAAAAGGGGCATGAAGAGATGTACGGCCTTTACTGACCTCTGTCAAGGACCAGGAGGAATTCCACCAACACAAAAAAAAAAGTATCACATTCAGGTCATGTTTTCCATTTGTATCGTGCACAGTTAGTTTTTCTTTCACTATACACATTTGGAAATGGTTAATGTTTTGCTAAGGTTAGGCAAGTTACAATTTGTTCCAAACCAGAGCATGGACTGGAAAGTGTGAGAAACTGAAATCTTAGTATTTGACAGTGTAATAGCCAGTGGTGGAACAAGTATTCAGATCTTTTACTGACGCAAAAGCAGCTATACCACAGTCACAAATATTCTATTACAAGTAAATGTCCTGCATGAAATGTGCTGAAGTACATACAGTACAAATACAAGTATTAGCATCAAACTATACTTAAAGTACCAAAATTAAAAGTACTCATTATGCAAAATGGCTCATTTCAGAATAATATACATAACTGGATTATAATTAGTGATTCATTAATGTGTAAGCGTCACTAATGGTAAAGGTGGAGCTAATTTGAGGTACTTTATATACGGCTGGGTAGCTTAATCCATAATAATAATAATCCTGATTTATTAGTTGATTTTTATTTTGTATTATTAATCTGTATCTGCAAAGTAACTAGTGACTAATGCTGTTAAATAGATGTAGTGAGGTAAAAAGTACAATATTTGCCTCCAAAATGTAGTTTAGTAGAAGTATACAGTAGCATAAAATGGAAATACCCAAGTAAAGTACAAGTACCTTAAACTTACTTAGTTGTACTTAGTTACATTCCACCATTGGTAATAACTGAAACATTAGTTTAACTGTAATAATTGCAGTATTAACAGTCTGTTTATAATATTTATATTATTTAGTTATTTAGTTACAGTAAATGTGGACAGTGAGACACCTCAGAAGAAAATCAATTTCAGCAAACATAGATAGTCATCATTACGCAGCACATATGAGGCCATCCAGCCTCCTTTGACTGCGAAGCCAAAGATGGCCCTGGCCACCAGGATGGAGATGGAGTTTGGAGCCACAGCCAGCGCAAACCCTGCGATCAGATTCAGTACGTTGGACATCAGGAAACTGATCCGCCTGCCAAACCTGCAGAAAGAAAGAGACGAGAGAGAGATTTCATAAGGAAAGCTTGATGGGACATAAAAATATGGTACCTTCACTACATTTTGTGTTAGATTAGTTAAAAAATATGAGCATTAATTTTTTTTTTAATGCTGAATTACAGTAGGTAAAGCTTTCTGCAAAATACAGTTAAAGTGACTACTGATGAAGGTGTAATTGTGACCAACATGGAAGACTGAGTGGCTCTAAAAAATGATTCAGTTCCTCACCTGTCGGCTAAGTAACCAAAAGCAAAGCTGCCAACGAGGAAGCCCACATTGAGAGTGGACTGGTACATGTCGGCCAGCCATGCATCTGAACACACCAGGTTAAACTGAGACCAAATGGAAAAAGGTTGCATGTCAACATACAGGATGTCCTTTTTTTTTTTTTTTTATCAACCATATTTTGAAGCACAAATGCATCAAATTTCTCTTCTCACCTCTGTGACAAAGGACTTCCTTCCTTCATAATCATACTCCCAGCCATCCTTAAAGACAAAAACAAAACACTGCATTTAATACAGACGGTGAAAAGACTTACTACAAAATTTGCTCCTCAGAACACATCAGACTAAAAATCATAACTCTGCGAACCAAACCTTTTGATGTATGGGGTCTGACATTCATTTTAAAAGAATGAAAACACAATCCGTGCAATGTGCTGCTTTAAAGGAATAGTTTGATATTTTGGGGAATACGCCTATCCGCTTTCTGAGCCAAGAAGTAGTCCCCTATAAAATGGCAAAATTTCCCTGTTCACTACTTTTTATATGGATTGAACAAATGTCATCATACATACACATATACAGACATGAGAGTGACATCAATCTTGATGTGTTGAGCTATTTATTTAAATGTTTCCAATCCCTTAAATTAAATCAGGAGGCTGTAATCATCCTCAATATTTCTGAAAATACTCATTGTGGTATCTGAAAAATCCCATCTGTAATACAAAATAAATTACATAAATAACCTAAATAAGGACCAGACCATCCACTAAAAACCCCTGAAAGCTGTCTATGAATATTACCGCAGAACCAAATAATCCAGCAGAATCTACTTCAGATCTGTCCCAGAGATCTCACCTTGCATGTGGTAACTGGGACCTCACTCAGGTTCAGTTTCTGTGTGTCACACGTGAGCGCTGTGGCGTTCCAGTCCACCTCGAACTGCTCACAGCTGCTCTGCTGCAGGACTCCAGACCGGTTGACCAGAGGCACCGTCAGCCTGCGACTGTCTGCCAGGCTCCAGCCGCACGCCTGCCTCCTCTCCACCACCGCAGAGTCCCGACACCAGTGGTCTGGGGTGAAACCCTGGAAGACGATGCCGACGTACACGCCTGAAAAAGGAATTGACAACAAGCAGAGCAGGGCGAAGATGCGCCTCTGACAGCGGCCAAAAGTCCCAGCCTCCTCCAGGAGGTCATCAAAGGTCGCCATCAGTACTGTGATCCAAGTTCTTGGTGTTTAAGATATCAGAACAAGTCAAATTTTGTACTGCTCAGCACACCACAGATTAGTGTGAAATGCCATGTAGTCTGCTTTAGAGATTTTGACAGACTTCACACTCCTCCTCACTAACCAGGTCGATCCCGAGCTAAAGTCCAAAAGGCCTTTTAAAAAATACTTAAAGCTGCAGTGGCATGTCACTGTTTAACGGACTTAAACAGAGAATGCCGGAGGAATTATGCAATCACTGAATGAACCTGAACTGAGCACAAGCCAAAAAAATTCAGTTAGTATGCTTGAAGTGTGCTGCCAAGGTTCCACATAAAATTTAAGCACAATCACTGTGTCACAGAACACAGACTTCTTTATTTATTTTTCAAAGGCAAGGCAATGAAGATCAATGCAGCATTAGCATGGTGTCCAGGGAACTACACTGTGTGTAGCATTTAAAAACTTCTGCTTTGTGTGAATTCTAGTGGCGGTAAAAAAAAAAAAAAAAAGAAATAGCAGTTCACCAAGATTGTCTAATTTTTCTACAAACAAAAATCTGAATCACATGGATTCTATCACACGGAAGCATTAAGTAAATTTACAGTGGTAAATTTAAGCTGTTCCAGAGGACAAATAACTATAAAATGAATGGTGGATTCACATTGTGATCATTCCACAACTCAATAAACCATAGCCATCTTTGGATTTCTATGATTTTGTTGTCGAACCACACCCTCTCCATCTCTCTCATCTCATCTCATAAGAATAAAATTAAATCAAACTGCATTGTTTACACCATTTTGAGCCATTCCTGTGCTGGATTCAAACTGCCTTCACTCGCACAAGGGATTCACAGGAACAACGGAGCATGTAATCCAGTCTTACTGATTTTATCTAATTTCATTTTATTGATATCAATCTCTCTGTTTATTATTCACTCACTTCACAGCCGTATCAGAGCTGTATTAAGTTACTGCTAAACACAGGGTGGCTTTTATTGTGAAGCAGTGACAGGAAATGCAATGTATTTGTTACATTGGTTGACTGCAGTTTTTGCCACTTTTTGACATCAGATCAGTTTTAAAAATTGTTGAGAGGATAGAATAGAAGAAGGAGCAGGCGACAACCAACTTTAACGCCGACTCTGTCCGGCTGTTGCGTGAAAAAATACTCGCGCCGTGAGCAGCATGAAATCAGATCGCAGTTGCTATTAAAACAACGTGGGTTTGTTTGATTGCACTGTTAACAGAAGCATCAGATGCTCTTTCTGACAAAGTAGAGCTACGCGACAAGCGCTGTAGTATTAAACCACACGTGCTGTTACCACGGTAACCACGCCAACCAGTACTGAAATATTGACGATTACAACTTTAAGTCAGGGCAAATGTTTATTACATGGCCTGTTTATTTTAACGAAAAACACCTGGAGCCCAAGTTGTGTTAAAACAAAACTTTTTAATAATTTAATAATGTAGTTCTATAATAATTCTAACAATAACAATAACTGATGGCACATTAGTTCATCCATCACTCTCTTCAATTAAAAAATGCTCATACTTTATAGTAAGTCATCCAACATCTCTCATCACAGAGGTTTAACAAACAAACAAACAGCAGTTTAATCTAAACAATAAATCCTTTGTGGGAGATGAAAGTCACAGACGAACACAGAAAACTTGGATATAGCTTTCTACACAGTCAAAAACAAAAATCAGAGGAGGTACTTGATGTATCCACATTATATCTACACTGTTAAACAACATAAATAAATACTTTGGTCACAGAAGGGGATTAAACAGTTGCTGGATCTTTGTTGGTTGATACTTCGTTGTTGGGCAGCAGGTTGGCCAACTGCTGGCTCTTCAGTGCAGCTCTCTCCTTCACTCTGAACAAACACACACACAATAACATGATGTACATTAAGTAGAAACTTGTTTCTAATGTAGAGTTACAACAATTAGTTGATTAACAGAAAATTCATTATTTTATTTATATTATTTTGATAATTGATTAATTGTTTGTCTTTTTTTTTATTGCTGGTTCCAGTTTCTCGAATGTGAGGATTTGTAACTTTTCTTTGTCCTACATGATAGTAAACTGAATATCTTTGGGTTTTTCAACTACTGGTCGGACAACACAAGACATATGAAGACGTCATTAGACTCATTATTTCATGATTCAGCAGTGGATACTCACCTATCTGGAAACTCGATGTCATCGATGGTGTCGGGCAGCGGCACACCTCTGGTCTCAGGAAGCAGCAGCACCAAACCACCAGCCACAAAAGCCAGAGACCCTGCACAACACAGTGCAACATATCCTTTAATAACACATCAGCTAGGTGTAAAATTTGACTTCATGGTCACAATACAAAAATACAGTATCAGTTGGACCATAATCAGAAGTTCAACATGATTTATCAACAATATAAAATGGTCCACTCACCCTGACATGGTTGATTGTATCAGAAAGTTTTATAAAACTTTTGAGATATTAAATATATTTAGTATATAATGCCATCAAGTAGAGGACACCCCCATCTATTGTAACTGTCTTTGTTTAGATTTAGATTTAGAAAACACTCCCTCAGGATCGATATCTGAACTTTTCTGATAATTTCAGATGCACTGCAACAAATATTTTCACTCCATAACAATATAAAAACCCACCGAAGATGATGAGTGGCAGCTCCAGCCAGATGACAGCCAGTCTGTAGAGCAGGAAGGGAGCTACGATGCCTCCAACATCACACAGGGTCGAACACACCGACACTCCAAAGTTCCTGCAGACAGAAGAACAACCGGGCTAGTTTTTAATCTTTCAAAGTGATAATCTGCACATTTGCACACACAGGATATTTATTTTTCTAAACACTGTGGTGTCAGGAGGCTCTTCTGACACTAACAAGCTCAAAGTCACACTCAGGGTGTAAAAAATACATGCTTCATTTTTGCATGGTGTGTTGGCATTAATCTCAAGTAAAAGTAGCTGAAGCTTAAAACTGGGCTGTCATGAGCATCAATATTAAAAGAAGAGAAACAGTATATTTGTCAGTCTGGGTAAAATTGAGCAGCCTGAATTGAGCTCAGCCTCATTGCTCTGATACTGATCACAGCAGGTTGCCAAATGAGACTTTTTAGTTCAAAGCAACTTACAGTTGAAGTGTTCAACCTTGGCAGAAACGAGAGCTAGATGACTTTATGCAAACTGGAAGTGGATCCCTCCCAAACAAACAACTAAGAGTGTTTACATTTTACCTGACAAACGTTGGGTAAAGTTCAGTGTTCACAAACACCACCATCTCAAAACTCATGGTGATTCCCAGCCGACCGATGCAGGCCACCACCGTCTTAAACCAGAACATGCCTGCAAGAGCGGAGGTGAGAGGTCAAAGAAAACATTTAAACAAGTTTCGGAGAACCAAGAAGTTATGATCTGTTCCCCGCCTCCACCTGTCCCTGAAGACTTACTGTCAGGAATTAAGGCAGTGATGAAGCAGGAGGCTCCAGCTACGATGTTGGCGGCGGCGAAGGGAAGGCGCCGGCCGATGCGTTCAATGGTGAAGAGGATGAGGAAGGCAGCAGGAAACTCCACCAGGCCCGAGATGAGGAAGTCGATGTAGACGTTTCCTCCCAGAATACCCAGCCTCATGATCAGACCCTGGTAGACCACAGCACTGGTGAACCTGGGAGAGGCAGAGGGATCCAAAGATGGATCATTATATGAAAGCAGTCTTTCATTAACTTTTTCTGATACAGTTTCAGTTATGCATTACAAAAACCCACAATTGAAAAAAATAAATAGCAAACCTTATTATATTTACTTGATCATGTCTAACTACAAAAAAAACCCAGTACTCACCAGTTGTAGCTGAGAATAAAAGTGTGTTTCCTCATTTTTGGAGTCCTGATCAGGTCCATGAAGGAGGCAGTGTTGGAGTTGTCTGCATTATCATCTGTCAGAGTCTGCAGGGTCGAACGTAAAAATGTTTTATTACATTTCAAATACTTCACAATACACATCTGAAAAGCTTTGATTCTAAAATGTATTTATATGCAACTGGTGTACATTCAGTACAACAGTAAAAAGTGCAAATTTATTTTGCATTTCACACAGAAAAAATGCATTAAGATTTAACAAAGAACTAATTCAATCTACTGCACTTCAACAATGTTGTGGGATATGTAATTACATAAGCAAATTATGTAATTCACTTAAGTTTTCTAGAAAAGTTAACATTCAATAACTTGATCCCACACAGGGAAATTAAAGTGTCACACCAGCTAATATGCAAAAACAGATGCGTAGTATAGAAACTAACTAAAAACAAGACACTATATACATAAACAGCATCTACTGGATACAAAATGAAGCAACAAAAAAAAAAATGGAAATAAAGTGGGGAGAAAAGGATGTTGTAATAAATAATGAAATAGAAAAATTGCAGCACCTCGATGTTCTTCGACAGGGTCATCTTGTTCTCTTTGGCCATGGCCTCAGTGATCTCCACAGCTTTGGCCTTTTTGTTCTGAGAGAGAAGCCATCTTGGAGATTCTGGGATAAACCTGCAAATACAAAACTTTCATGAAGCAACGACAACAAACTTGGTCTTGTGGCGAATCTTCAAGACTTCACTTCCTGTGTACGTCACAAAATAAAAGCATAACGAGTGTTTCTCACCAGTAGTAGGACAGGAAGAGGATGTAGGGTACGGTGATGACGACCTGCAGCCAGCGCCAGTCGGTGATGAAATAGGCGAGCAGAGGGAGGATGAGGATGCCGACACTGAAGAACATCTGATAAAGGACTCCCACTGTGCGTCTGTACTCCACCCCGACGATCTCGGTGACTGAGGGAGAGGAAGCAGAAAGGTTTCACGCATCAAATAACGCTTGAAACGTGTCTGACAGACAAAGAGGAATGTTAATCCCGTCTGTGAGGTTAAATGTTGTTCTTACTCAGCACGTATCCGGCCACCCAGCCTCCTTTCACTCCAAACCCGTACAGCGTTCTGAACACCAGTAAGGACACGTAGTCTGGAGCCACCGCCACCAGGATTCCTGCAATCCCATTCAACAGGTTGGACATCAGGAAACTCACTTTCCTGCCAAACCTGAAGGCAGAAGATCAAACAAGGGAGACGGTGACATCAATATCAGTCATAAGTTAGTTTAATAAATGTTTCAATGTCAAATTTCTCTCATGTTCTGCAAATTATACTTTGGTGGAACTGCTATAAACCAGTGAGACTACAATCAATACTCAAGTGAAAACAGTAATTCTCTGTCTTATTATTATGTATCCAGGCCGGGAATTCAATGCATTTAAGAGAATCTGTACTCTCATCACGCCAACAATAAAACCAGACTACCCAATCAATGAAAAACGTACCTGTCAGCCAGGTAGCCAATGGCGATACTCCCAACCAGGAAGCCCACGTTGAGAGTGGCCTGGTACATATCCACCAACCACGCATCTGAACACACCAGGTTAAACTGGCACAACACGCAAAAAATCAGTCATAACTTTCATTTCTCTCTAAATAACTTTCATGAAACAAAAACATGGTATGGTGGGATAGTTACAAGGAAGAAATTGTGTTCATGTTTGTGAAGTTTTTGATGTTTTTCAATCTCATAATTTCCTTTACAAGGATAACTAAATGATTAGTAATGAAAATCAGCACTGTCTGCTTCCAATCTGTATTATAAATATATTTAAAGGATAACACTGGACCAAATGGGGCTGCTGCACTGCTCAGCCAGGCTTTCATGACAAGAAAAGCAAATAAACCTATTCTCCAAAGTGTTGAGCTATTCCTTTAAAGATCCTTCTCTGGATTTTATCTGGTTATGAGACACTTGAAATGACAAGTGTAAATGAGGAATGCAAGAATGCAACACACAGTGGCTTTAAATGTTGAATTACGCCTTAAAGGGAACATTTTCTACATTACTTCTGTAGACCAATAAACACATGTATATCCAATATACTAACATTTCCAGATTTCAGGATACATTCATAACTCTATTCTTCCAAGCTGCATCATATTGTATTGTATTGTTGACTTCATAGGCTTCACTAGCACCAAAATTCTTTAAATTGTATTTCATTGTACTTATTTCATCCACTTTCCATTTACCTCAGTGACAAAGGACTGTCTTCCCTCGTAGTCGTACTCCCAGCCGTCTTTGCAGGCGGTTGTGGGAGTTTTGCTGAGGTTCGGCTCCTGTGTGTCACACGTGAGCGCTGTGGCGTTCCAGTCCACCTCGAACTGCTCACAGCTGCTCTGCTGCATCACTCCAGAGCTGTTGACCAGAGGCACCGTCAGCCTGCGACTGTCTGCCAGGCTCCAGCCGCACGCCTGCCTCCTCTCCACCACCGCAGAGTCCCGACACCAGTGGTCTGGGGTGAAACCCTGGAAGACGATGCCGACGTACACGCCTGCCCAGGGCATGGACACCATACACAGCAGGGCGAAGATCCGCTTCTGAGAGCGGCCGAACTTCCCTGCTTCTTCCAAGATGTCGTCAAAAGTTGTCATGGTTGCAGAGGTGTTGATTTTTTTTCTCTAAAAACTGCAACAAAAAAAAAATACAACTCGACTAATGTCAGTCACAGTGCCTACAAGTGTACAGCTTTGCCCTTGTGTATGCTGAGCCTCCCTGTACAAAGTGACCACTGACACATCCATCCCTTGGGTTTTTAAACAGGACCAGCAGGAGCAAAGGTCCACAGAAAGACGTCGTTGCTTTATGCGCAGTGCAGTGGAGCATTAATACACTTTTGCTGTCACTTATTCAGACGTCAGAACCAGTGTGTCTCCTGAAGCTGGCAGAGAGCTTACACGGCCTCCAATGGTTTATTAACATAACTGCACCAACATGGACACATAGGCCTGTTTGTACAGATCTCATGTAATGTTGTCAATCAGTTAACGTTTAAACGTAGTCTCTGTCTAAGTCATGTCCAAGTCAAGTCTTTCTACTGTATGGAGCTGCAGTTTCTTTTTACTAAAATGTGGTTGTTGTTTTTAAGTCAAGTCCCAGGTTCTCAATTTTTCCATTCCCTTCATTTCATTTTCTTACTCATGTGATTAAACCACAACAGTGATAAACAGCAGATCTTATTTATTCAAATAATGCAATATTTTTTACATCAATGTTTTTTTTAAATAGGAAAACAGGCAAAGAGCTGAAAAACATATCAGACAACATGACTTCCACCAAATAAAACATAATAATGATCTCCCATAGTACCGAATCATCACAGAAAATTTCTTGTGCTTTTTTTTTAGTCACTCTTTTCTCTGAGCTTCGTTGTCTGCTTCTGAATTTAAGTCTTGATCTCGAGCTCAGACGCTGCATTAGTTTTCACGTAAACCAAAACAGCTATCTGCTCGAGTGTAGACAAAAAGCACAAGAATGTCCCTTCCCGTCTTCATAGGAAAGAGGAGGTCTGGTAGAGGTACCATGCAGATGAGCCACATGAACTTTGGTGCTAAATACAGCAGAAACAGACTTAATGCCACGATGAAAGGACTTCACACACTAAACGGTACCACCCGCTTCTCTGTAATGAGGAGTGCTACTACGTCTCCTCAGGAAAGATGAGTTGATTACAAAGTGCCAAACACAGGTAGATGCTTTTATCCCAGTTCAGACCTCATTCTAAGGTCTGAATTGAAGTAAAAAGCTTTCAGAACAACAGCTGAGGTCCACATGCTCAATAAATGAGGATGTTTAACTTAAATGTTATAAAAAGTCTGGCAAGTTTTCCAACAGCAGGCTCGGTTTCATTTGAACTTTTGCTGGATATGATATAATGACATTTTAATAATAAATACGTGTCTTGACATTTCATTTGGATCCATTTGTAATTGCAGATTTAATTGTTCTTTGGAAACTGGCACTGCATACTGTATGGTACAATTACCTTGTTTTTTATGTAGTTTTCGATTCGAGCAGAACACTTCATAATTTCTGAACAGTAACTTAATAATATGATTATTCTACAAAGACCATCAAAAATCAACAGATTACATAAAAAGTGAGATTTGAGAGCAAACTGTGAACAAAACCTTCAATTTTTCTCGACCTTTCTGGAGTCTATTACACTCAAAAACTGCTTCTGCAAAATTCAATTTCTGTTTGTGATCTGAGAGATAATAACACAGGAAAACAAGTTACTAAACACTGAAAGGGACGGAAACATGATGTTTTCTATTTGTTATTTGTTATGGCACATCCAAAGTCATCCATAAAAACACTGATGTTTCCAATCAAATGCCAGTTCAACATTTTTTTAGATTTTTTTTAATAGTTTTGTCATTTTTTGTCTGTGTTTTGGAAGTGGCATTTTACAAAAACTTGTTTAACAAATGTTGTGTACAAAGCTTTAGAAATACCCTGAATGGTGAACCTTCTTTGTTGATTGGTAAGAGAATTTAGCAATGACATCACAAGTTTTGTTAATAAGTTTAGTTTCTGTGGATTGAATACTGGGAAAACTCAAAAGTGAATCTACCGTCATTCCCCTTCGTATCGTAGAAAACATAATCAATGTACATAATGGAAGTAATATTTATAGTCTGTGTAAGTGCCATATATCTGTGATTGCAAATCGATACAAAATCTGCCAATAAATCAACAGTGGCTCTCCCAAGGTAGTTTGGAGTGGTTTAATCAATCTGTGGAACGTTTAGTTTATCCTTTCAGTTTGTTTGACCAGGTAAGAATAACACCTGTAAGGAGATACTGCACTGATATGAGATGGATGATACCTAGGGTCTGCAACTAATGATCACTTTCCTTGTCGATTAATCTAAGTCCCAGGTGATATCTTCAAACTGCAACTAAAACCCACACGTGTTTAATTTAAAATGATTTAAGAAAGAAAACCTTCACATGTGAGAAGCTGAAACTAAAGGCAGAAAGAATATTCCTGCTTGATAATTGACTTCATCGATTACCTGACTATCAAAAGCCGTTTACCGATTAATATTCCGTCGATTGACTAATTGCTTCATTGATACCTGCTAGCCAGCTCCTCAAACTTGGACCGAGCAGTTAAACAAAGAAAACTCAAAGTCTTTACCAGAGAAGATAAATAACTGCAAAAAAGCCAGAGTGTTTAGTTAGGAACTAGATTTGTTTTGACCCTCGCTGCCAGAACCTGTAAAGCAGGAGAATGACATGTTCTTAAAACTAAATCGGTGTAAAAGTTCATCTATTTGTGAGTTTGTAGATTCAACAAGTCTGTGTTCTAACTGTGCAAACCAAACAGACACCAACTTCACAACAACTTCTTTGGCTGGGACCAAAGCAATGAAGTGGGAGGGCACCTAAATACTCTGTGTTTATACTGTGTAGGTTTACTCATATCACTCTTGCATGGCAACACTGCAGTCCTTTAAAAAGGGTGTGAAACAAACTTTGCATTGTATGCATTCTTGGTACATTTGTGTTTCACCTCTTTCTTCTGTCTTACATGCATTTGGCTAAAAACGGCTGATTTCGGCACTACAAAACTTGGCTTTACGGAGTTAAAATCTCGCTTTCGATGCAGCAACATCCACAATCACAGACCTGAATACCAAAACTGAACCTTTAATGTACGAGAGCGTGCAAGCGGAAGAAAATTCCCAACTTTCATACATCAGTGCCAGTGGTGGCTGTAGAAATATGGCTTTGGCGGGAGGGGGACTTCAAAATCAACGCAACCTAAACTAACATCTCAACTTTCACTTTCGACCTCTGTCCTCGTCGACCGTCCATTCACACTTTTAAGGCCATCTCTATTTCCGCACAGAACAGAGATTCGTACAGATAATCTGCTCAGACAAACACTTAAATAATCATAAAAACAAATGTGTGAGCAATTCACCGGTGAAGACAACAAACGAACAAACAAAACGTCCATATTATAGAACATTATCATCTATGTACAATGTCTCTGATCAAAACAAGACAAAAATCAATCTGTCGCCGGACACGATTCATCAATGAAAATGCAAAGTAAATTCATCATCGGGAAGGCATCGCGCTTTCTTTTCGAGGGGAAAGAAAGAGAAAATATCTGCTCTTATAGCAACTGTAAACAGCAAGAAAAGACAAATGGGTGTCTTCATTCCCTTTAGAAACAACACAAGCCGACACCTTCACTGCCTACGTCCAGGGAACTGAACCAGTTTCCCCTTCATGTTCTTTAATTTTTCTTCCAAAATCTGATAAATTCTGTCACAATTGAGTTACTTAACTGTACATCTCACCACAGTTATCGAATACAGACCTAATGGGCCAAAGGAGATTAAAAAAAAAATCATCTCATCAAAGTCCGGTCTACAATGAGACATGTGGACAGTATTGTTGTCAGTTAATCAATGCTACAATAAAGTGCTAAAGCAAAAGCAAAGCTTTATTTCAAAACAAGAAGAAAAGAAACACATAATTTAATTCAACATCTTTTAACCGACATGCCTCATTGCAGAGGCGAGACGTTGGAAAAGATGCTTTTTGTGCCTCTGGAGTTGATTTTTGGAGTCTCAACTGGCCTGCTTATATATTAGATAAATGTGGCGAGACTGAAGTAATTGAAGTGAAGCAAATTATTTCATTTCAGAATTATGACAGAAAATGTGAGAAAATAGGGTGCAGGTCAAAAATGGACCGCAAAACACGTTAAATAATCAGCTATCAATAAATAAGAAACTATGTGCTAACATCGGCAGTCTGTAGACAGTGGACTGGATAGAGTCTGAGTAGGCCAAGTAAAGGTGCAGTCCAACCCCCACAAAAAAAAATCCCAAAAGAGAGGACCGGTTTTTGCTTTCAATATGTTGTTGGTATTTCATCGTTGCTGTTGCTATTTTGGAGACATTCACTGAGAGAGAAGAGTTCAGATTGGAGAGGGGAGGACAGGGAAGGAGGAAGTGACATCACACCCTGAGGAGGTCCTCGTCACTGTCATCCTCGTCCCGCTTCCTATCGGCTGCCGCGCTGTTACCGCGGTTAAGGCCGGAGGAGCGGGGTTTGCTGCTCTTCCTCTTCCTGTCTGACTCTTCCAGGAGGCCGACCAGGTCCTCGTCACTCTCCTCCTGAAATGAAGGACTTCTGTGAGGTTTTGAGCGCCAAGCGGGGACACAGTAACACCTGGACCGAGGCGACACTCACCTGAAGGAAGGGACTGCGATGGGCCGCGGTGTGCCGGGAGAGCCCGGAGGATTTGACCACTCGCACCCCCGGGACGCTCAGCACCTCATCCTCGCTGTCGTCGTCGTCGTCCTGCTCGTCCAGCGAGAATGAGCGCAGACCGTCTGTATTCACCGGCTTGGTCGTGATGTGACCGTTGCCGTGGTTACTCTTGCCCCGGTGGGAGGATGAGGAGGACGCAGGAGGGGCTTCGAGCTCCTCCATCAGCCACTCCATCTCCTCTTCACCCCCTTCTTCGTCCATGTTGACCTGAGGACAGTCGTGGAAAAAGTGTTCAGATCCTTTACTTCAGTAAAAGTATCGATACCCCACTGTGACAAATACTCCAGTACGGTCCAGTAAGGTCCTGCATTCAAAGCATTACTTAAGTAAAAGTATGTATTATTATCAGTAAAATGTATTTCAAGTATGAAAAGTAAAAGTATTCACTGTGCAGTAAAATGTTTCTGGATTAATATTACTGCTTCATTAATGGTTATGTTTCATTTAACTGTTATAGATGTTTAAGTTTGTGCTAATTTGAACTACTTTATATACAGTTGGGTAGTTTAAGCTACAGCAATGCATCATGGTCTATAAGATCATCATATGTTTGTAGCGTCAGTGTCCTGTGAGAACCATTTATCTCTGAATTCATGAGAAAAGCAACCTGTTTTCTGCTTTGCAACGATGCATTTTCCAGCTGATTAACTCAAGAAGTAGGAGAATTTTCTCAACACATGAAGAAACATTTAATTAACATTTATTAAAAATCACCAAATTTGGAGATACATAGTTTTCACCAGACAGGAAGGGGATGGAAAACTGTAATCTGAAAAGTAACTAAACCTGTCAGACAAATGCAGTGGAGTAAAAAGTACAACACTACCCTCTGAGATGTAGTGGAACAGTAGTAAACCACCACTGCCTGAGGATTTAACAGGCAGGTCCGCGAGCCATCTGTATTACTTTCTTACTTACACGGGTTTGTGGTTGCACATTGCAAAAACTCCCTCTGTGCGCGGCTGACAACATGAACTAAAGAGCTGCCAGGTAACCTTGCACACACACTGCAGTGTCATTCATTAGATCAACCTACTGTACCTTGGAATATTTATAGGAGACTTGGTTTCCTCTCCGGCAGCAGCCAGCAACCTTCTGAATCACCAGCTCTCTGTCAGCCGGCGAGAGGCGTGCAAAAACAAGACAGAAAGGCATTCATGAAGTTCTTTCAATATTTAAAAAAAAAAAAATTCTGCCACCATCTGTATATCTTTGGATGCTTGTTGCCTCACCTCCTCTCCCTCTTGTGGAGCAAAAGCCCCAGCAGACAGACACTCAGACCCACCAACAGGATGCTCAGCATCACTCCCATCGCCTGACTCCGCCTAGAGAGAGCTGTAGACTTGCTGCTGTCGTCATCATATGACTGCTCGTCAACAGTTCTGCGAGACAATTAAGAAGGAAGACTTAGACATATTTACCATTTCTTTAATCTGCTGGAGTGAAAACCCAATTCCAGGTGGTTTGTGTTTACTCACATGAGACCACACACAGCGTTCGTGGGCCACACAAACATATACTGGCATCCATCCGTCTCCATCATGAACTCGGGGATGCCGACGCCTACCGAGGGGTTACAGTGGAACGTGATGGTGGACGACGCCATTTTGGTCTTCTCCCGCCCACACTTTGACTCGGAGGGCACCTCCACATCCAGGTTTCGCCCTGATGGCGAGAATGATAAACCTGATGTCACTAACATAACGCTATGTCTGCAGGAGCGTATTTAACATTAGTATTGAGTGTACAGATATACGAAAGAGTTAAATGTTTACGGATTAGCACACTCAGTAACACTTTTACAGGTTTATAATTTAATAATTTCCAAGAGGTTTCGAGGAATCTGCTAGAAAAAACTGCTCTATTTAAACCCAAGTAAATATTCACTTATTAATGAATTTTTGTTTTTCTTAAGTGTTGAACTCTATGTTTGCCTGCGTTTTCAAGTCCCCGTTGAGCCCTGAATACAAGACTGTCTAGGTAACACCAGCAATTAAATTGCACAAATGATTTTTTAAGTGTACCACTTGTTCAGTCTTAGTTTTTCCTTAATTAGTAACAAATTACATAGTCTTTCCAGGGAACCTTTCTATGAGTTCACAGTTTAATATAATTAAAGGAAACTATTATATTTATAATTATAGGAATAATATATTATGCAATTATGCTTCATAATTATAATTATGCAACCAATAAAATAAAGTGTTACTTAGCTCTTTTACATGATTATGCTGACATTTAGCATGATGATTGGATTTGGATCATTTGTTTTTATAGTTACTTTAGTGTTTGTGCCACATTTCCAGTAGTTGTGGAGATATGAACCAAAGTGTTTGACTAACAAAACAAACAACGCTGCAATCTTGCTGTGATTCAACCATTAATCTCAGATTATTTTATAGATAGAAATGAGGCACTAAACCAACCAATCACCTTTAATGTAGTACTTGGCTTTGCTGGAGGAGCCAATCCTGCGTCTGTAGGGGCCGTTGAGTTTGACCTGGCAGATGTTGGCACCGAGACACCTGGGCAGGGAGCTGTTGGTGATGCCGGACAACTGGATGTGGTAGATGTATCGGTCGCCATTCGAACGGATGTCTCCAGACGCCTGATGGTGGCTGAGAGGAGGACAAAAACAAGGGTAAACAGACCAACAGTGGTAGAAAACTAACATTTATACAAGGTGAGATAGTTGTTAGTTACATGAAGAAGAGCGTACTGGGGGCGGGATAAAGACACAGGTGGAAAGGTGTGTTACCTGAAGTAGAGTGCTCCCAGACTGAGGCTGGCTCCAGTGTCAGGAACCTGTATCGTCCCATTCACCATCTTCACCTCCTGCTGCTTCACCACACACGCAAACCGAGTCTCCCAGCCAATCACAAACTCACACGATGCCTTATCAACGCTGCTCACACAGACATGGATACAGATGAGAAAGTCTTAGCATGGCTGCAGACTGAATGTTTTAGATATTTTAGAAAGACACATTTAAGACTTCTAGGATCAATTTAACTAGCTGAGTGAAGGGACAAATTAAAGCAAGTTATACTGTTTAGTACAGTGAACAACATTATAATAGCATATTTTACAGAAACTGCTTTTGAATCAAAATATAGAGATACAGATCAACACAAAAACTAACAAAAACGAGAGCTGAAAAAAGATGATTTAACACTTCTTAACTACAAAGCATTTATATGAGGTACAGACAATCTGACTGATGCATGACTGTGAATAACATTACAGTCAATCTGATGAGAAATGTTTTGCAATGCACCTCAAATGACGCTTTGACCAGAAAAGTTTAACTTTAAAGACAAACATTAACCGACAGTTAGAAACCCTGAGCCATAGAGTAAATGAGTGTTATTTTAAAATGAGGTTTATTGTCTATTGCATCATCACGTTTAGTAGTTAACGTACCATAACCATATGAATGAGGCCGATTTTGAACATGTTTAATTTACTTCTCCACATCCCCACTTTTATATGTTATTATTTCATATAGTTGATTTAGTTATTTATAACTCATCTAGTTTCTTATTCAATCTGGTTGTGTGAAAATAATATCTAATCTAAATCTAATATTTTGTTAGTTGGGATAAAAACATTTAAAAGGGAGAGCTTTTTCAGAAACCAAGAGATTTTTTTGAGGTGTGTGTTACCTGATGAGTGCTGGGTGTCCAACAGTGGTGCCACAGCTCAGCTGGATCACAGTCTTGGCCATCACGCCGTTACCACAGACATCATCTCCCGCTGAGTAATTGACAAATATCTTTCCACCTGCAGAAGTAGTTTGAGACTGCGATCATAAAGTTTTCAATAGTACAGTTCACAGTAATAGTAAAATTCAGCAAAAGCCAAAAGCTTTTGTTAAATTCTGTAAGCAATAATATATATATATACATACACACACAAATGGTGACCGTGGGATATTACAAACTTCAAGCAGATATCAATATCAGCCATAAAAAAGTCCAACAACAAGCATACTGAAATGTATACCACTTCATCACCCACCGGAGTAGCTCATTTTCTGAGTATAAACTCGGCCCAGGGTCTCCGTCTTTCCTGTTGTCGAGTGCCGGCACACAGTTGCTCCTTGTGGACAACCTGGTAATCCATCGTGGATACCCTGACACAGGTTGATGAAATACCTGAGGATGTAGAAACAGGAAAGAATGTCATGTTTGAATCAATTAAAGGCTAAAGTGCTTTAGGTGGCCTTGCAGAAATATATATATAATATATAATATATATATATATATATATATATATATATATAATATATAATATATATATATATATATATATATATATATATATATATATAAAATATATATATATATATATATATATATATATAATATATAATATATATATATATATATATATATATATATATAAAAAATTCACCTATACGACTTATGCATGCTTTTAGCAATGTTTCTTGTTTTTCTTGTATCTAATGTGAAGCAGGGAAAGTTATTATTTCCAAAATATTTGCTGTATTGATTTCATTTTATTCAATTTCAGTTTTAGATTTAAATTCAAAAACTTGTGACATCTAAGAGTTGAGCAGTCATGCCAAATATGATAACACTTCCAAATAAAATGCCAGACCAGACTATCAGACATCACATTTCCAGCTCACTCTAGCTCACTGTTTTTTACTGCCACATAAAATAAGCGCTTGCATTATAAAAGAATATGAAAATGAACGTATGCATTGTAAGGAGGACATAGAAACAGTGTCCATCCATGAGTAAAGCCAGACTTACGAATCTCCTTGGTGCTTAAACTTCCACGGCTGAGTGAGGGAGGACAGGGATCGGAGGTCGAAGGTATGATGCTGGCTGACCAGCACACACTCCATCTTCCTCGGGGGACAGACAGCACTGGTCTTCCACTGAAAGGTGGCTGAACAACCTGCCGTCTCTGAGAGCAGCTGTGGGGAGCCGTGGCCCGCGGACTGGTCGCAGGTAAACAATATGGACGATTCACGCTTACCGGAGGCTGGAGGAGAGAGAAGAGAGGGGGGATGGTTTTCAGAAATGATAGAAGTTTTGGTTGAGGTGATAAAATAAAGCACAACAAAGCAATTTGTAATTTCCCTTTTGTTTTGTCAAAGTAGGTATTTCAGAGAGGTAAATGACAACATGGAGTCATCAGTTTCAGACATTTTTTTCAATTTTGCTTATTTTTGTAACAGTCATTTCTTTGTTATCACTCTCCACTTTCCTGTCTACCTGCAGCTTCAGTCTACACAAAACATTTCAAAGCACGAGTGGCAGTTGTGATCTATGACTGGACATCACATTTCCTTTCTGTGTTTTCATCAGCTTCATCTGTCCTGCCATAAAGCCGTCACCTGCACTGCAGAGTCCCCACTTCCGGTCCACCTCATAGTTCGCAGTGGTGGCACACCACTTCTTGCCATCCACCCTTCCCTCTTTGGTGCACTCTGTGTACGACTTGTTCATGAGAGTGAAGGGGAACACGCACACCTCGCCCTCACTTGTCACTAGAACACAAAAACAATCACATAAACGACTTTACATGACTGGAACATTACATGTAAATAAGAAAATTATCTTATTTATATTAACCTACAAATCTCAGCAATTTGAAATATTAATGACATTTTTACCTTCCACCTTCTCCAATATCTCTATCAGATATTTTAGGATATATCAGAAGCAGCAAAGTTCCTGTTAATTCTCATCCAGCTAATTTGGTTCTTAACTGAACGGTTATCTTGAATAACAAGTACACTCTTATTTTTAAAATAAAGGCGACACGAGTATAGAGGACCATGATCTGAGTTAATTGAGTTTGTCAAATATTGGTCATGATCCAGCCAACTGTGAATAAACTGCACGTTTGTCTTAAACATATGTTGCTCTGACAGCTCAAGATAAGTTTTAAGCAGCCTTTGGTCAAATATTAAACAATCAAATCTAGTTAACTTCAGTTATATGAAGAAGAAGGCCCTGTTATTAAGCAAAACAAACAAGCACAGCAGACATACCCGGTGGGCAGGGATCTCCCCCACCGTACTGCATCAGTACAGCCTGCTCATCATGTTTGAAGTCCATTGTTATGGCCTTGCTGATGCCAAATGATGAAGCTGACTTGTCTGAACCAGAACCGGACACCTGGCAAACTGTGCTGTTCTTGCAGATCGGCTCTGCCACTGAGCCGCAGACGTTGATGTGGTAGATGCTGGAGCCCGCAGGTACCTAACATACAGAAACAGAACTTCACTACAGTTTTTAACTGGTGGCCCAGTGGGGCTGAACTGCAGCCTGCAGTACAATGGGGAAAAAATACCTGAACACGTGGATTTAATATATTCTGTGACCTACCTGTGGCTTCACAGCCTAAAATATTACAGCTATAGTGAAATATAAAACAAACTTCTATTCAAAAAGTGTTTAAAATCACTGGGATGTAATTTTGGTGGGCAGACAACAAGCCTATGGAGCTCACCTGGACATCACCAGAGAGGGTCGACATGTTAAAGGTGAACTGGAGCTGGGAGTCTGTGAGCTGGCAACCGCTGGTATGGGTGGCGTCTGAACAGACTATAGGAGTCGCCCACTCAAACAGGTACACACATTCCTGCAGCCTCAGCATTTGTGGAGAGCCCTGGATAAAGATATCAAGCTCACTGCTTTGTTCAAAAGTACAACAGAGAGGTACCGTTACAGTGCAAGTGTAAGTATTGTTATCATAAAGGAAACGAAAGTGCTGACTGACCAGCTCGAGGCCTCTCTGGCAGGTAAAGATGATGGTCGAAGTGTAGTTCTGTGCGGGATCAGCGGCACACTTGGTGTTGCTGCTGTAAGTGATGAACACTTCCCCTGTTGCGTAATTGATCTCAGGACCGCTGGTAGACCGCCCAATGTCCTTTAAGAGACAGAAACGGGGAGAATTAAAGAGAGAAAAGGATGAAGGGAACATTGTTGAAAGAGACAGGAAGAAAAATAGATAAAAAACTGAGAGACAGGAAGCAACAAAGACAGAAGAGAGTGAAATTCAATCACAGTTCTTAACCCCTGTTGTGTTTCCACCATGATTTGCCTCCAGTTTTAACCAGCAGCTCTGAGTGGGTCACTTGTTGCTGATTGGATAATAAACAATCCCACACACTCACCTCCGCACAATGTTTTTTATTAAGTAAAACTCTATACAGAAGTGTTAATTTTGACAAAGAATTTTGTCAAAAATGGCCACACAGAGGAAATCTATAAAAGCCTGAACTCCTATTAGAGACAAACTGGTCAGACCTACTTCTTAGTGTACAACAAGGGTGTTTTCTATTTGTGTGTAACTTTTAAAGACTTCAGAGAATGTATTAAACACCTATATCATCTATAACATTATTATTATTATATATTTAAGTCATGAAATATTGCTACTCTTATGTAAACATTTCATTTTCAAAATGTTTTACACTGCGTGGACAGTCACAAAAGGTGACGTTAAGTAACAAAAGCACTTACAAATGCTGGCCAAATATCCTGAATGTACATTATGAGCAAGTTAGCTTCAGCCTACACCTGGAAAGTCTTTATGCTACGTTTTCTTCTGTATGTAAAGATTTTGTGTTTATTTCAAATTCATTCTGCTCATGACATTGAATGTAATCTGTGGCACAAACAGGGACACCCCAGGGTGCATTCTGCACACATAATTTTGAACAACCAAACATATATTTCAGGTCATAAATTGCAGCAGGTACAGCTTGGTGTCCTGTGATAATAATAGCTGGAACTACATCAACCTGTCAACAAAAAACAGTCACTATAACGGTTGTGTCTGCTGTCCTGTTGCTTATTTGTTGCACCAATAGGTGCCATTGGACCTTTCTACATGTTGTCTAATGTCAGTGCTCTGGTTTTCATTATAATGCATCACACTGTGTGAAGATGGGGTCAAAGTAAATGGTCCTTTATCTATCTTGTCTGAAGATGTGGAGAAGAATGTCTGTGGCTTATTCTTACCACAGGAGGTCCATTATCAGGATCCATACAGACAGCAGCTCCAGGAGGGCAGGTGACCTTGGGGATGGGGTTCAGAGGCTGACAGATGTTGATGTAGAAGTCTGGAGATCCATCACTTTGGTCCACCGCCTCATCTGAAAGGGTGCAACATGTCCAACATGGCAACAGTAAATCTGGATGAATGTTGTTCCCCATAAATGTTGCACATTACTGAAACTCTACACTTACATCATGTACGGTATATTGTATTATATTTGCTCTCTGCTATTTTGAGAATGAATTTAGAGCCCCATGCATAAATCACAAGACATGTGATATCTGTGTTCACATGCGAAGCCTTGGCTCACTGACCTGTTGCTGTGTAGTATCCACTGACATGAATCAGAGGAGTCAGGTCTATAAGAGCAGAGCCGTTTTCAACTGAACACCTTACCTGAAAAATTAAATTAAAAAGGAAAAAAAGAAATGTCAGTATGTAAGTTATGAAACAGTAATAGTTTTTAGCCTTCAGAAAAGCCAGAATCAATCTATTACTATATGATACAGTGGCTATAGAAAGTTTTCTTGCAATATTTTCTTCCTTTGGTTTTCAAAATACAGCTTAATTTTGAGAAATCATTTTGGAACAAGTGAGTAGGAGACAATCCCACGATTCTACTGCATCGCAAAATTTAATACGACATTCCTATCTTTTTTATTATCCTTGAGAAGTCTCTAGAAGCCGATTGTAGTCCACCTGCAAACTACGCACAACTGAAAATCAATTTGCTCTGTGAAATGGCCAATTTAGTGCTAATTTGTGAAGGAATGCACCATATTTTCCACCTCAATATGTGGAAATAACTTTTTAATATAAAATGTTCACCTCTCTACAGTATCCTATGTGTGAGCTGCTGCTGCACAACAAAGACACTGATAATAACAGCTGTTTTTATGTGTTATGTGTTTAGATGTATGTGTCATTCATCTTTTTTGACTACACAACAGTTTTCTGAAAGATTTGTGAAGCTGTTTTCTATTGATGTTAAGGTTACGTTTGATTCAATTTACCAATGGAAGCACATTCTTTTTCAGTTATTTGTTATGTACAAATACAAAAACCTTCTCACCAAAAGTGTCCCTTAATTTAAGTTTTTGCCAACAATTTACTTTATGAAACAGGCTGGGCGTACTGAGAGTCACTGTACTCTGACTTATGGCACTGACAGACACACAAACATACTTACTGGCTGTTCGCAGACCAGGGGTGTGTGGAAAGAGAAGAAGTGTGTGCAAGTCTCAGCCTCTGAGTCAATGAGAACTGGCTCTGGCGGGCCCGAGCCCATGTTAGGCGGCCTATACAAACACAATGTACATATTCAGAACACAGATTAAAAATTGATATTTCAGTGGTAATATATGTCAAAATATGTCACGAAGAAAAGATTAATTAAAATGTAAAAAAAAAGAGTATATGGCTGACTTTTCCCAATCCCTTTAAGGGTATTTGTTGTATAAAGCTTTAATAAAAGAAATCCCAAATATATGTCACTTGAAAACATGTGAAGGCAAAAAATATGAAGAGGTCGAAATATGTGTTTTAAGTAGGTAAAGGGCAGTATTATTCCACCATCATCGCCATACAATTCTTCAGCTTAAATGTATATACTGTAGTGCATTTCATAAGCAAAAGCAATTGTAGAAAAGAACAAAAAACAAAAGCATTAATAAAAAAAGATCAAAACTAAGGAGAAAATTGTACGGACACAGGAAAGAGAGGGAAGTACCTGCAGATGAAGTGGATGACGGTGTTGTGTTTGAGGTCGGGGTTTGCTGGGCAGGGACTTCCTCCCTCGTACGTCAGCTCCAGAACGTGGTCCCTGTAGGAGAGTTTCCTGCTCACCTGACCACCGCTCAACGCAGACGTGGCATCCTTAATACACACAGCTACAACACAAAGCACATACAGATAGTTTAGAATGACTAACTAAAGCACATAACTGCACAAATACAGTAATAATAGTTATTTAAGGTAAATCACAGTGCGCTAAAATTACAATATGGACACTTAAACTGTCCATTGGTTTTAGTTTGTCCAATAATTTATCTTCCATCTTCCATCTGCTGTATATCCAGCCACTTACCCAGAATGATTAAATCCACAATTTTCTACAAATACATACTAGTGATGTTTATTATCTTTGTTGGCCCTTTTTGTTTAATAGTTATTACATCGCACAGATTTCAGTGATATCTGGTAGAAGGTTAAGCCACAAGCCAATAAGCAAGTGATCAGATTCAGATTCAGCAGAGAATCCCAGATTCTTTTTTTCTTAATGATTAATGATTTTTCAACTTTGTCAAGTATGCGAATGTAGAGCATTTTTCAGATGAACTACTGCTTGCACTTTAATAAAATAAAAAAATCTGGTACATGCATCCTATAATTGTCCATCCCTACGTGTTCCTATAAAGATTAAGCATCTCCAAACATTCCCGCAATTCTAATTAAAAATTCAGACCCATTGGCCGAAGTATGCGCTCTCTCAGCAATATCTACTACAGCCCTGGTAAAAGAGCAGTCAATAATTTGAGAAGTACTGAAATTTCAGGTCTCTTATTGCGTTCCCAGTGGTGACCCATGTCCTGAGGGTAACATAGAGCATACAAATGTCAGAGCAAGACTAAACTGTAACCATGAGAGAAATTAATATGTAACGAATCTCTCACCTTATCTGCTGTTAGAAAATCTGACTTGTTCCAAGATAAATCGCTCTCCTTTGGAATCTGCAAAGCTTTTCTTTCTCACATAGCTCTGGTGTTTCAGTGTAACTAAAAGCTGAAGACCTCTGTCTTCTTTCAGACATATTTCTTTCTGGTTGAAGCTGTTATTTTGTTTGTTGATGTACACAAACATTTTTTTTTCCCCCCCTCTTCTTTATGCTTAGTAACCTTCAAAGAATAAAATATATTTGCACATCTTTAAACATCTGCATCGCCATCAGATAACCAATAGCAAACAAATTATGTTTCCGTGTACATATACACAGTAGTGAATTATTTTACTTTGCAGAAGCCAGCCTATATCTCATGAGTTCACTGTGAGGTATTAGTCTCTGAAAATCAATTGAGCTGGAAAGTTGACTGATCAGTGAACTACAGGGAGGATTTTAGATTTTAAGGTCATGTAAACTGCAGTACTGACTAGTTAAAGGTTGATTCCACCGCAGCGTCACATTTTGAAAACAAAACAAAAGTAGCACTGAGATAGTTAAAGGCTGATCTGATTGCTTGTTGAGTGATTTGTGTGTGTGCACACTGAGGATGCTTATAACGTAAGCAAGTGACTTTTGAGCCTTTGAGTGACTGAAGAGAAATTATCTGCCGGCTTTGCAGATCTATCGTGCCCCAGAATCAACGCCTTTATCAAGATATTTAATCGAGAGGAAGTACAGAGTCAGCTTTGTGCACATTTCCAGTTTCTGTTAATTGAAACATGATAAATTACAAAACTTGGGGGCCCAGTCACTGTATGGATGTACGTACCGGTGTCCGGGTCGCATCCTGCGTTGGTCACGCTGCCACAGATGTTCATGCGGAACATCTTCCTGTGTTCCTGATGATCGTATACGGTGTAACCTCCTTCCTTTGTCAGGGTGTTGAGATCAAACAAATGACCTGGAGGAAGGGAGTTTGATTTGACAAACTTGAAGGTCGCAGTGTGTAGAAATACAAATATTGCTCTATTCATATACATTCATTGAATTTCAACATAAATACTGGAGTAAGAAATTTGCCAGAAAGGTTTTTCACATTTTTCCAGTTTCTATTGTCACCAAACGGTAAAAGTGATAAGGACATTGTGTACCAGTAACAGGTATGTATGTATATATTTTGAATGTCTGACCTGTAGCTGGGTTGGTGACCCTGCAGTTGTCGTGTTGGATGCTGTTTAGAGGGCAGGCAGCAGCCGTTAACCAGAGGAAAGTGTACACACAGTTCTCGATGGCAGAGATCAGAGTAGGCCTGGAGTCCTGGATGGGACATAGGAACACATTAGTTTTGACATTTATGTTTTTATTTAAATAAAGACCAGTCCTATATATCTATTGCCCTGGTGTTCTTAACACAAGAGAAGGTCAGCAACAGTGTATGTGCTAAAGGTTCATCTATAACCAAGTCCCACAGTTGTGTACTAGAGTACAACTGTTTGACCAAAAAACAGGACCAGGAACTATAGAACATAAGGAACTTAACTCAGGAACTAAACTAGGAAATAAGAGTCTCTTTTGCACTGTAAAGATTAGGCAAATTAGACCCATGACAAATTAAAGACAGCAGTGTTGAAAATTAGGAAAAACAGAGTGATGGTCTTGTTCTACGTATTTCCGGTTGTTCCGTCTCATGTCTAAGTTGCATTTAATGAATGGATGACAAGATGAAACTAACTGAAAAGTCTTCAAATGAGACAATCTGCTCTCATTCCTTTTAAAACAAAGTCTAACTTTGTTTGTAACGTTAACACATCAATAAATGTCCACTCCAATAATGAATTAAATAGTACGCAAGTTGTAGTTTCCGTGATAGTAGACCCTGTAAACTTGGTCCAAAAAATCAGAAAAGTACTTTTTTGCCACCTGTACTATCGTACATGAACTCACTTGAATCCCTGATTCCTCCAGTTGAAACAGGAAAAGAAGGTTTAAGTTTGGATATGTATGCATTGTGTATATACACATGTATTGTCTATCATTTGTAAAGTCTGTCCCTCACCACTTTGTCTTTGTCACACTTGAAGCGGATGATGCTGCTCCTGTTGCGGCTTCCATCAGGACAGGCCTGGCCGCTGGTGTACTGCAGCTTCAGGACATTTCTGTCCCATGTAGGACCAGACACCACCTGCCCCAGACTTAGATATTCATCTCCCATCTTCAAACAAGACGCTGCACTGGAGGGACACTTCCATGTTTCTGTCACGAGGTGAGCAGAGGGTCAACTTTGGATTTTCATTGGATTCATTTTCAAAGATGTACATTTCTTTATAAAGTCAATTTCATTGTAATTTTCAAAAGGCTATTTTGCAACTTGAATTCTGATAAACAAACCAGAGTTGCTGTATTCTTTATTGAATAAAGAACACAAGTTCACAAGCATGCACACTGACCTCCCTGCTGCACCAGCGACCTGCAGACGTTGATGTAATAGTGTTTCTTTGTGTCCTCGGTAGAAGGCTCAACCTCCCAGTTCCGAGAGTCCAAAGCCAGAGGGGAGAGGTCATACGAGTGGCCCTGACCGTCACTGAGGACAGAGCAGACATACAGAGGGTGAAAACATCCGTACAGATGTCATTGCTAATTATATCATAGTAACTGAACTGTTCTGTCTGTTTAGATACAGGTATTTTTTATTTTGTTTTCATGGTTATAGTTTTCAGCAGTGGATCATACTGTAACTGTGATGCTCGGTGCAGACAAAGATATCTCAAAATACTGATTTATGTCTTTTACTTAACTATGCACTTTTAACAAGTGCCTGCAATCACTTGAGGAGATGAACATAAATTACTTTTTTTAAATCAGTTTTTTTTTTTTGCAGGAACACTGTAAAACATCTTTATTCCTGTAGCTTTTGTTTACTAAATGGATCCTTGAAAACTTCCCTGTAAGATGTCGACTGTCGCACTCAAGGAAAAACACACAGTAATGTATGAATGAGGAAATCTGTGTCCTCCAATTACAACAAAGGTTTTCAGAAATACCCACAAAATAAGATGAAATATTGAATTTATTCACTTGAAAATTGAATAGTTATTCCCACATCTATCTACAGCTAAAATAAATCAAAATACAATTTTCATTTATATCTAACCGTGGTTTAATTATGATGTTAACCCTGATACCAAAGACAGATTTTTACCCAATTACAGCCTGATAACCAACTGATATTTTGCGCACACTTCATAATAACAAATGTTGCTGCTAATAATCAAAGTTTTTGTCATATTACTTGTACTGTTGCTGTTTATAACAACGGTGCTGCTCATAGTATTTTGATTAACCTAATTAATAGCTATTCTGATAATGCTACCTCACTAGTTCAGACCAGTTATCTAACATAAACCTACATGAGGGTGAAGTAAACAGCTGAAGTGTGCAAGTGCACTTAAAGGAAAAGAGTTTAAGGCTATGAGAAACACCTGGATGAGAAGTGTGCATAAAAAACGACGAATACAGAGAAAAGAGGAGCAGCAGCAAGAGGAGGATGACAAATGGGAGATGGTAGAGGACTGTTACTTGTAGGAGCAGCTGGTGGTTTTGACTGGGACGCAGGCCAGAGCGGTGGGCCAGCTGAACAGGTAGGTACAGTCTGCAGTCTCCTTCATAAATTCTGGTTCTCCCTTAACAAGTGAATTAAGACAAAACACAATTAGTTACCATCGCCAAAGAGCCGGGATGCATTTCTGTGCTTTATATAAAGAAACCTCAAATGAACAGTCTGGCATTTGACTGACAGATAACTTTTAACTTCCCCTGAAGCTGTTTTTTTTACATGTTTTGCCTGGTTTGTTATAAAACTAGTCATCAATACTCATCCCCAATAACTTCAGTGTACAAATGCCCTCGCTATCTGTCACATACAGAATGCTGACTTGGTCACATTTAGGCAGCTTTCAGCGTCTGTCTCATGTGTTTAAGTGGAAACAAAATACGTTTATGTGACTTTTACCATTATATTACCCCACAAGCAAATCTTTACTTTTTCACAACCCATTAAAACCCAGTAAGAGCTGGTCTTCAGCTGGGGTCTTTGTGTGAAACTCACAGGATGCTTGTCTGGGTGGCAGGTGAAGTAGATCTCTGTGGATCGTTGGTATATCTTATGACAGGTCTCTCCGTTAGTGTAGTTCAGGATGAGCTGGTCTCCCACGTAACTCAGAACCTGGTTTGCCAATCCTGAACACATGCAGATGTGTGAAAACACACACACACACACACACACACACACACACACAGATACATTTAAATAAATGCAAGAATAATTACACAAATTCATACATACAATACTATATAAAATATAAGAATATTCAGCTGGTTTTTGGTTGGTGCTTGCAGTTGTGTACCTGCAATCTTGTGGGTTTTTCCTTCCACCTGGCAGGACGAGACCGTTTCAATGCCTGTGTCTTTGTGGGTGCAGATGTCTTTCTTCAGTCCCCCGCAGATCGACAGGTGGTAGGTGTACTTGCCACTGCTGACCGGGTAATCTTTGCCCTTCAGAGAGCTCAGGTTGAACTCGTAGCCACTCTTGGTGTCACGAACCCGACAGTCATCACCTGGGAGGACAAGTTTGTAAACAATGACTATATAACTCTCTTATGGACTCTGATACGATGGATTAAATCCATTAATCCTTACAGATTTATTGATGATGCAGCAGCAGTTTTCATCTTAAAATATTGGTATCCATAATTTCCATCACATCGCACACAAAGGTTTCTACCTTTAGACTTCCTGATAGGGCAGGCCTCTGATGTGCTCCAGATGAAGACATATTCACAACCATCTTTACGGTCAAACATGGGGGAGCCCTGCAAATACATATTACACATACAGAAATTTAAGTGCCACATTATCAGTTATTCCACCAGTTAGTTGCATGTCTTGTGCAAGTTGTTCAGGTTGTAATTTCCGGCTTCTCTCTTCATTGTGTAACTGTGCCATTTGGTATGCAAAGTAAACAATATGACTGATACAAGCTGATGCAAAATGTAGTTTTGAAAAAGTGAATTTGTCCCCTTTAAAGTGCAGTATGTAAGGCCATAACACGGGTGACTTACACCTAATATTAAGCCTGAATGCACCCTTGTAGATACAGATTGAGGACTGAAGCTGCTGTGTTACTATTGAGGTACATTCACTGCACAGCCTGTGTAGACTTTGTGTTAGAAGCAAACCATCACTAGACCCCTGTCAATCATCTTGCCTTGGTCTTCACAGTGAGAGCGCTAATACTCACCGGGTTGTCATCACACTGGAAGATGATGCGTGTTGAGTAGCGGGATGCGGAACCGCATTTGTCTCCGTTCTGGTACACGATGGTGATGGAGCCGTCCTCCGCCGCCTGCGGGCTGGACTGGACGTAGCCCAGGTTGTAACTGTTCCCATCAATCACGCCACAAGCACCCAAAGGACCCACTGGGGAGAAAAAACAACGTATTTAACTACAGTCTGACATTTTGACAATTTGATTTTAATTAATTAGATTTTCATTATACTGTATGTTGTGTCCACATTGTTCCCACTATTATTTTTAATATCATGAGCCTTGTAACATTAAATTGGTAATAGTCAAAGTTAGGGCTGGGAGTTATAATATATAAACACATTGAAAAATCATCAAACTGATATTTAGTGTAGCAGTAAACTGTTCCGCTGTTATGCTTTACATCAGCCAAAACTCTATACATGTATAGGGCTGCAACTATCTTCTGTATGGATTAATCTGGGGATTATTGTCTCAATTAATCGATTAATTGTTCAGTCTATCACGTAGTAAAAAGCATCGATCATAACTTCCCAGAGCCCAAAGTGATAACCTGAAAATACTTGTTTTATCTGACCAGCCGTCAAAAACCAAAAACATTTTATTTAATATCATATATGATAAAACCAAGCAGAAGATCCTCATATTTAAAAGGCTGAAACAAGCAAATATTTGGCATTTTTGTTCAAAAAAATTATTAATCGATTACCAAAATAGTTGCAGATTAAATTTAGTACAATCGACTAATAATTGCAGCTCTACTTATTTTGATATTAAAAAAAAAAACATATTTCAGTCTAAACTTCTTATTTACTGTATATGTGTGTAGGTGGATTGGGTGAAGAAACATGGACGAGCATACTGACCCGGACAGTTGTTCAGAGGCGGGAGGGGTTTGCAGACGTTGATGTAAAAGCTGCGCGATTTGACCACATCTGTATCTATGGCGATCCAGGGGCTGTCCTCTCCATCCCGGATCAGGCGACTCAGGTCATACTCGTTACCGTGGGAATCTAGAGGCGATAGAAAAGTATGTTTACACACAGAAGAAAAAGGAGGTGTACAAGGGTTGTGGTGAGTGTGGGGGTGTGTGTGTCCATACCACTGATCTGGCAGTCGACCGGGGCAGGGATGCAGGCCAGAGCAGTGGAGAATTCGAAGAGGACGTCGTGGACCACATGGTTGGGTGAAGTACTCAAGTCCTCTCGCAGCAGTTTTAAAGAGCCGGGGTGAGAGTTTGGATCGCACACGAGATTAATGGTGAAGGTGTCCCGAGTTGCTGATGGAGAGGGACATTTTCAATTAAAAGATGGAATAAAGTGCAGGGTAAAGAAGTCTAACTGAAATTAAAATTAATTTTTGCTAAAACATCAGTATGTCTTGTCTTTACAGCTGTAAATACAGTACATGCAAATGAAACACTGAATGTAAAACAGACGCTCTCAGTTACTGTAAATACAAAATTGATTTCTGTATCCTTGGTACCTGTGGGACCGTCGAGGGGTCCCTTATATGTTAGTTTGAGCAGCCCATCGGTGGAGTACTGGAGGGTCCTCTCCACCCCCACTTGGCTGGTGGGATGTCCATCTTCCAGCTCACAGCCAGCCTTGCCCTGTCCGCATTCTGCCGCATCCGAGCAGATATTCACCTACATGGTGGAGGGATTATACTTTTGTTGAAGGGAGTGTTGTTGTTATATTTCATAGACACAAGACTCAAAAAACAAACAAACAAAAAAAGTTAAATCAACATCTTGGGACAGTCTCAGTATAAAAACAAACATTACAAAGTTCTGTATTTCTTATTTATAACAATCTTAAAAAGTCTGAATTAAATCCCACACTGGTGAAAGCATGTCTGGCAACAACACAGAAAATATCAGAGGCATATAAAAAGCTGCATGCCTGTACATCACACAAACACTCTCAGCCAACGCGTGACAGCTGCATTTGGTGGACATTATTTACTGTTGGCAGAGAACTATCAATGCGTCTGTCTTACCAGGAAGTCCTTTCCATTCCCGTGTGTCTTGTATCCAGTCTTAGAGGCCAAAAGCTGAAGGTTGAACTCAAAGCCAGTGTTGGGGTCCACCACAGAACAGCTCTGAGACACCAAGACATCATCTCAGTCAAACGTGTTTTTCAGGTTTTTAATCTTTCCAAATATTTTACTGTCTTAAAATCATATCAATATTCCAGCGTAACATCTGTCCAAATAAGTTAAACATAGGATGAGGTAAGAATATGTTGTTATATATGTGAACTCACATTGTTCTTGGTGGTGGTGGTCGTGATGGCACAGGCTGCCCTGGTCTCCCACTTGAACTTGGCAGTACAGTTCTGGTACATCAGGAACCGCGGTCCCGTTGACTGCACAGTGTGGAAGACAAACATAGTCACATCTCAGAAACACGCTAAACGTTCAGCGCCAACAAGCTGCGCTCCACTTTCCTGTCTAAACAGACTCACCACAGATCCTCTGGAGCAGACCAGGTGAATGTGTGTTGTGTATGTGAGCATCTGGCCGTCTGACATGCAGGCAGAGCCGTCCGTGAACTCCAGCAGCAGCCGGTCCCGCTCCTCGATGATCGGCCCTCGCTTGGAAATACCCATGTTACTGACCGATACGACCTCCTTCGGAGAGCCCTGAGCACAGAGGGGAAGAAACAGCTCCTGAATCTCATTTTAAGAGACAACACAGTCTGCATTCTCTAGCATAGGTGTTTATTTAGACAGTATGACTGATCACATGAATATTCAATAGGTGGACAAAGAGTTAATAAGAGGTCCAAGTTCACCACATCAATTTAAAAAGATAACAATATGTCAATGACCCTTTAGTAGAAAAAAAGACCAGTTATTGCTGGTTTATTATGTGTGTATCAGCAGGGACCAAGAGGCTGAATACACTGGTGTTGTCACTTAAAACAAGAGAGTTGTTGGAGAAAGCGGGAGTAAGAAGACGCCCGTGTCCCCTGCTTCCATCAAAGGTATGGACGGAGGTGAATGAGGACTACAAGTACCTGCAAGTCCACCTGGACAACAAACTGGACTGACTGTGCAAGAACGCTCAGAGCCAACTGTACAAGCTGAGGATTTAGGAGAGTTTAGTTTTAAAGATTAGTAGTTGTAGATTTACAGTTACAGACCTGCTCTGTTATGTACTTCATCTGGCAGACGGACGCGTGGCGATCGCAGCCCGGCACAGCGTTGATAGGCCGACATATGTTGATGTAGTACTTCTTCAGGTTCATGGTGTCTAACATATCCATGGCCTGCCAGTTGCTACCGGAGGTGGTGCGTGACAAGCTGGAGAAGAAAGTAAAAAGGAAGTGAGAATGAGTGCAGGACGGTTACCGTAACATCCCACCCTGGACTGAATCTGTGTCTTCTTGTGTTGTTTTTTTGACTGCCTACAAACACATCTTAGTTGATTGATGAATTAACACAAAGTGGCACAATATGTACCCATGCGTTACCTGGATAAGTCGTACTGGTCGAGAGTGTAGGGATCTGTCACCAAACACTCATGAGGCCTCTCAGGACATGCGTAGGATGTATACCAGCGGAAGTTATATGTGTACTTGTCCTCAACCTGGATTTCATAAAATTAGATAACAGGATTAAAATGTATAGATGAATACAGCTTTTACAGGTGATGAAAATAATATGGAATAAATCGAGGCCAACATAAGACCATAAAGTAAATGTCCAAACGTGTCGACATGTATTGTAGAAATGACCATGCAGAGACAGGAAAGAGGAAGGGAGGTGTTTACCTGGAATTCGGGTTTTCCAGCTCCGGCTTGTGGGTCACAGAGGAAAGAGATGAGCGTGGATCTGAGAGTGTGTTCTTTGTTGTTGTACTGGGAGCCGTTACTGTAGGACAGCTGGATCAGGCCGTCGTAGTACGACAGACGGGAGTTTGCTTCCCCGAGACTCCAAGAACTAAAGTGGCAGAAGGAAAACAGACAACTGAGATCCACTGCAATGGGATTTAGCAGTAATTAAAACAGATTTTTCCTTCAGACTTCAATGTTATTTTTGACCTATTAACCACTGGTGCACAGGGTTTTTCCAAGCACATTATGAATTCTTCTGGGTTGAATCAGCCGATTGGTGATAACACTTTTAATTTGACAATGTGAACACACAATTTTAATAACAAAACAATATCACCTCATATAATGGAAGACAGATTTATACACAGATCGCTAATGTGCACATACAGTATACAGTTGTGATTAATTCTTCTTACCTCTTTTCGACCTGACACGCTCCGGCCTTTTCAGGACAGCTGGCAGCTTTGACAGGACCACAGACATTGATGTAGTAGTCATAGTGGCCACTGCTCAAGTTGTAGAAGCCACCGTCCGGTTTGGAGAGAGGAGACAGGTCGAAAGACAACTCTGTGGAGCAACAGAGGCTGGTTAGAGAGGAGGACTAAAGTAGAGTCACAGAAGCAACTCACTCTGGGACAGATCATACAACAACAGCTAGGTGGCAGCACAAGTCGCCTCTTTAATGATTCACATGTGAGCTCGACGGCTCTCATGTGACAGTAAAGTGTGACCTACAGAGGTTATAATGCCTCAAACTCCCCACCAGGTGGTAGAGTTGAGCAGGCCTCTTGGATGAGGACAGTAAGTTCAGTGACTGTACTTTCTGTGAGTGTAATCAATGTTTTCAAAACATTATAAGGAATAATAAATTTAAAAAAAGGAAACCTATGAGGAATTATAAATTTAGGGGAGCAGTACAGATTCCTGCAAAGTTCGCTGTAAGTTTTGGCACTTTGTATCACACACGTAAACAAAAATGTTAAGAGCAGAGCGTAATCTCTCTGTGTGGTTTAACTGACTTTCAGTTGTCAAAAAGACACAAGTTTAACAGCCAAATGTGGGTGCGTCCTGTTGATGTTCGGTGGCCAAAAGCTGTAGAGCTGAACAATTACTCAATTCATCTATCAACAGAAAATGAGTCGGCAATTCAGGGTGGCTGCTAAAAATGCGAAGCGTGAAGTAGTGCTTCTGTTCTTTTTTTTCCCTGAAGAATGAATGTTTCATAAAAGCACAATTAGTTATTCTGAAGTTAGTGGAGGCACTTTTTTTTTCTTATCTCAGACATGAATTAAAGAGCGTCTCCAACCCTGCAACTACTTTGATAATCGATGGATAGTTTTAGTAATTTTTCCTGACGTCACCTTGGGCTTTAGGAAAAAAGAATATTTTTTTCCGACATTTTATATGCCAGATTAATTAATAATGAAAATAATTATTAGTTGCAGCCCTTAGATAAAGGCTGAATCATGATCTCAATATCTCAGAAAGTGATGAACAAGCTGTAGAAATCTACAAGCAGAATTAAATATCAGGATTGAACACTCAAAACATGATGAATCTCTCCCTGGGCGCTGTAATGGCTTCACTTGGCAGATAGTAGAGATTTGATTTGTGCTTAAATTGTTAAATTGGATACACATTCCTCATTAACCCTGGTGCTTCTTTCTCATCTTTTCTTCGCTGCTGTTTCTTTTTGCTCGAGTAAAATACTGATCAGGCAGAAACCACACTGTGTCGTACCCGCCTGAGGGTCCTCAACCTTGCAGTCGTCTCCCTGCGTCTTTGAGAGGACGCAGGCGGCAGCAGTGTACCACTCCAACTCATACACACATCCGTCAGACGAAACGCTGCGAAGGACAGGAGCGCTCTCGAGATCTCCTGCAAGAAGGGCAAGAAAAGAAAAGTGTAGGAGGAGCAGCAACAACATCAGAAACAGAAATTAGAGAGAAAAGAACACATTAATCAAATATTAAATAGAAATATACTTAATGGCTACTTATCTCTCTGTTCAATCTACCTGGTTTGCACTTGAGGGTCAGGATAGTTTGGATCCTTGTCTTTTTATTGACGCAGAAATGTCCATCAGTATACACGAGTCTGATGTCGTTTCCTATTGTACTCTTCTGGGGAGATGAGAGGAAGCTGCCCAGGCTGGTGGTTCTATTATCCTTATCTGAAACAGAAGCAGAGAGACACAATCAATAAACTACAATGGTCATGTTCATTGTAGTACAGGAATATGTCATTTTTATCAATTCTTTGCCCCCCGACAGCCTTATAATCACTGAATGTTTTGAGGGAAAAAGATCTAAAATAGTCTCAATCCGCTGGTCTTTAGCTTCTTACCCACGGCACAGATGGAGGCATTCTCCGGGCAGCCAGCAGCCTCTCCTGTCTGGGTGACTTTGTGACAGACATTCAGGTAGAAACGTGAGTCCGACTTTGGAAATTTAGCATCCACCGCCTCCCAGTTCCCACTGCCGTCTGACTCTGAAGCAACATATGGAGACACAGAAGAAGGTGATTTTTCAGCAACAAACATTTGGCAGCAATGGACACCATGGAAAAGAAAGGGGAAAATAATCACGATAATAAAAGAAAAACTGTAATTATGAGAAATCTTTAGGTCCCGTTAAAAATAAAATAAAATAAAATAAAATAGCTGGTGGAGTCTGATCACTACTGGAAAGGGAGACTGACTCCCGCAGTCAGACGACGCGATAAACTGCACCGTTAAACTCACCAGGGTATCTTGTGAGAGGTGAAAGGTCATAGTGCTTGTTGCCATCTCTGACTCGACACAGCAGATCCTCCTTCTCCTTGACGCAGGCGAACGCCGTCTCCCAGTCAAAGTAATAAGTGCAGTCTGTCTCGCCCGCAAACACTGGATTCCCTCGCCCACCGTTGGCTGCAGAAATAAGGCAAACCGTGAATTAGGGATGAACTGAACTGAAGTTATGACAGGAGTCCACCTGCTGCCTATTTTGAAAAATCTGGAAATATACAATTTAATCATTTAATTTAAAAAAGCCTACAAGATGTATAGTGGGAAAACCAGAGTAGCAGTGTGCTTTGCTGTCTGTCATAGTCTAATTCTTGATACTACCACTGGATGGCGCCAAAGTTAAAAATAAAACAAAAAGCATTAAAACATTTAAACTTCTTTGTCTCACATGCATTCTTGTTGCACTCAAAGTTGATGATGGTCATTCTTTGGAAGCCGGACGAACATCTGTCGCCATCTGGGTAGATTAGAGTCAGATCTCCGTCTGAATAACTACGGATGAAAACACATGCGGGGAGAGAAACAGGGTTGGGAAATGAAAGAGTTAAGAAAAAGCTGATTTACTGACAATTGTTTGACATTTCATCGATGTTTAATATGTTCAGCTTGAACTGTTGATGGATAATTTCTGGGCTATTGCTATTTCTGTAGTACTCTATGTCTCTACTCTTAGGGAAAATATGTTTTAAATAAGTCACATGGAGGTTGACTCTGCATTACATTGTGTGGTTTTGTGAAAGTGTTTGTGTGGCAGGTTCTACTGTAAATTCATCGGATCACATTTGTCTCTTTTATTCTGAGGACATCATTACATGGGTCAACACACAGATGACAACATCTGCGCGTGATAATGACTGAACAGAACGTTTTGAATGCCTCACAAATGAGGAAATTCGCTGCCAGGGAAATTATCTAAAGCTGGGCAGCCATGCATGGGTCTCTGTTCTGCAGCGAAGTTCAGTTTTATATCACAGCAGTTTTAGCCACAACGTGTAAAATACTACTACAATGATATTAAAACTCACTGCAGTTTATAATGGGTATTTTTTACAGCAGCCATGTGAGAAATTGGACAGTGAACTGCTCAGACAGCAAAACATCAGCGGTCTGACCAAGTAACTCTGTAGCAGAAAAACCCTCAAGTGTGCTGAGCTGAGCAAGAGTGTGTTTGACTGCTTGTGCATTCAGATTTTCATTCATTTCATCGTTCAAAAGTTATTCAGTCTCCCTTAAATGTGGCTTCCAATGACTGCAAAGTTTATTATACTAAGTAAAAAACATAAATCTTATGAAAAAAGCAATGAAGCCTTAAATTTTAAAATGGTAATTTTATGCTTCCCGTACCTGCTGTTATTATTACAAAGTATTTGTGATTTTTCCTCACACAGACACAGTGACTTTCACTCATAATATTACCGTAGCTTCTGGTTCTGATATTTTCCAGCCACCTTCTTCACGTCTTTGGTCTTCTTCACCTGGCAGGACGATACGAACGGGTCGTCGCCACATTCGTTGGTGGAGATCTTTCCACACACGTTCAGGTAGTAGACGTAGCCTTCATCCCCGTCACTGGGCCCAGAATGTGCATAGTACGGATGGTCTGCAGCTACACAAGAACACAAAATGGCATCGGAAGGTTTAGGCTGACATTTGTCCAACTACTAATTATTATCATCATCTTACAGTGAGTCTCAGTGGACCATGTTGGACTAGGTAGGACTGTTTACTGTAAATGTAATCACTACTAGTGTGGACGTCTTTCAGAATATTGTAAATATTTATATTTTTCATGTAACTTTCAACTAGAAAAGGAATAAGCGCACTTCCCAAAATGTGGAAGCATTCCTTTAGAGATAATGAATATGGCTTCAATTTGAAATGAGCAATATCCAATATATGTTTAAACACACATATGTACAAACACTTGTACTAACAATAGGAGATGCAGTACTTATAGTCAGACAGTAAACTGTGGCCTACATCATTGCACCCACCGATCGTTTACAGACTGACAATAAGTGGAATTCTTTTTTTAATCACTAACAATGCGCTGGCAAAAAACAGGAAGGTGAGTATGGTTTACTCATAAAGCTACTTCCTCTAACTGGGATATAAAAAGCAGCACTATGAGCCAATAATTCTTGAAGATTAAATATGTAATTGTGTCTTATTTTAATAACCACCTTTGTAGTTTCAAGTACCTGTGCTTGGCTAGCGGGTTTTTTATTTTTTATTTTTATTTTTTCATGCCTATAAAAAGGAAGAAACACCTTCTTCTGTGCTTGTGTGTTCACTCTTTGTAAGAACCAGTTTGAGGACGTGTTGGCAAAGTATTTGCCAACACGTCCTCAAACAGCATTTTGCCTGCTAGTCACTTCCTTAGTAAAGAAAAGTAGTTAGTAAAGTATCACGACTTCAGATTAAAGCCTTGCCAAAACAAAAAACAGTGAATACAGTAAGTGATTACTTTAAAATGAAAGATTTTAAAATGGGAAAGCATCAAAAAAAATAACTTCTTAGCAGGCAGAGAGTCTTGTCTCACGGGCTGGACCTGGGCCCTGGGGTGGTGGTTTTGAGATTCCTGGTTTAAAGGGAGAACTACTTACAGCTCAAGGTGAGAGGTGTTAGGTCTACGGACATGTCGTGCTGTTTGTTGCTCAGTTTGCAGTTAACACTCTCCAGATAGTCTCTGTGACACGCGTACTCGGTCACCCAGTCCACCTCGTAACGACAGTTGGACTCTGCTGTCATCTTAGGAGCGCTGCCCTGTGAAACCAAGTGACAGCAGACAGGAGAAAAGCAGGAAAACCGGATTAAAATAAACAAATTACTTGTAAGTGTCAACACTAACTTTGCTGTATATGAGTGTGTGCAACCTACCGAATGTCTGCTTGATGGACAGATGAAAGTGATGGTGACGCCGGGATTGTGTCCGTTGCACATGTCTGGAGGAGACGAACCGGCGCTGACTTCATACTGTAACCTCAGTCTTCAGAGGAGAGGAGACAAGAAACAAGACAAAACAAGCAAAGTAAATTTCTGATCAAAAAGATTTCCTTTAAAGTTTCATTTGGGTACATTAAAAAACATTAAGGACACTCTCCAGACATCTAAGATGGACTAAACAAAAACACAACTGTCTGAAACTGATTCATCCGGACATGCAGCTGCAAATCATTCCCTGCTCTAGTTCAAACAGATGGAAAGTCAGATGACGGTTGGAGTCTCTCGTGTAGCATTCATCATGAAGATACCTGTCGCTGGACAACAGCTCCAGCTGCTTGGTAGGAGAGCCCATGTTGAAGGAGCCATGAGTGGTGACGACACAGGCTGCAGAGCCCGCTGGACAGTCGGGACTGTCTGGACGGTCTGAGGGAGGAAGAGGAAGGATAAGCACTCTTTTGCTTGTTTTCTATTTAACAACAAGCACTTCTTTGTCAGAGAGGCTATTTTACAAATGCATTTTTAAATGCATGAATATGTGCAACACAGAATAACATAGTTAAGGAGTGATGTGCAAAAAGACAGATTTCAATTGTACTTTTGAACTTTGACAAAGTTTTCTTCTCTTCTTCTGCGGTAAATTAAATCATGTAGTCATCCAATCAGACACTCACTGAGGCTTCGGCAGATGTTGATGTAGAAGTCGATGCTGTCGTCACCGTCGTCCACCAGATAGCCATCGGTCACTTTAATCAGAGGGCTGAGGTCGTGCTTCTTACCGTCGGAGTCAAACACATAGCAGGGCACCTGGACACAGAGGAGGGAGCGCCATACTGCAGTACTGACATTTTCATAATCACTTGAAGTTGCATTCATAGAGGAACATGGAGGGTTGTGTGAGAAGCTATTTATAGAGGCTATTAAAAAGAAAGAAAGCCCTCATTGAAACTCTTGTAAAGAACTGCCATGTCAGATCTCTGTGTGACGGTTGGGACATTATGTATATGGTTCTATACAGCATTATCCAGGTCTGTAGCATCTGACCATATAGTATTTGTAACTGATTAAAGTGCCCACATGTATAAAAATCCCCTCTAAACTATGATAAACTGTCAAAGTAATAAAGGGTCAGATAATGTAGTAACTTGTAAAGGTATAATAAGTTAATTTAACCAACTTTTTAAGTTTCGAAATCATTTAAGGACCATCAGATTCCCATTATTGGATTTTAATGAATCTGTAGTTTGTCTGTTAATTTAATCAACAACTATTTCACAGAAGCACAGACAATTATAAGAAAAGAAAATCCCAATATGTTAATACACAAATGAGTAAAAATGTTCATAAATGTGTCAACTGATAATTTTTCTTTTTTATGTTGTTGTTTGATTTTCATCTGATCTGTTGCAAAAGAGAAAGTTTAATTAATTTCACACATTCTTTCAACTACTCCGTGTTAAACTCAGATTAACGGCTTCAACATGTGACATGTCCACTACACTGATAAATACAAGCTGTAAACTCTGTGCATCCTCACAAAGAGTGGGAAGACAACTTCTTAGTTCCTCTTCAACACCTCTCTGGCTCATTGTTTCTTACGTATCACATCCTTCTGTCTTACACAGAACCCCCCGGTCAGCGAGCCAGCCGCCCAGCAGATGTTCCACCACATACCTCTTTCTGTGGTTTGAATTTATCGTTCTTGCAGGCGGTGTAAGTCCTCCACTCAAAGTAATGCACACACTGAGACACAGCCACAAACTCCGGGGTCCCCTGCAGCACACAGACACAGGAACATGAGTAAGACTGATATTTCCATGTTGATAAGGGTCACTCGCACATTATAGTGTTAAAGTGTAATAAACAGCTCAGCTCTGGAGAGAGACGAGGCCAAAGAACAAAGTGTAACAGGACACCAACAATTTAAAAACACAGACGAAGAAAGGGAAGGCTTAGCATGCAGGCTGCGGTAACACAGAATATATATGGTTTATTTTGTTTATATTAAAGACGGTGTGGAGGATTTCTTTTCAATTTTAATTTGGCAGGAGAAAGTAAACAGTTATATGAATGCTTAACTGTAACTCTGTTCCTGAGAAGTCCTTTAACGAGCACTGAACCTTCACTTGTTGAGAGAAGGGTGGGTGTTTGTCACCGGCCAACTTCTTTTATCTTTCTGTCTCAAAGCACATTTTTCACCCTAGTTTAGTGCTTTCCAGTGTTGTGTGCGGACTTTTGTTGAAGTGGGTCTTTGATTTACTCTACGAATGAATGACAAAATTATATGTGACAAAAAAGACGCAACTGTGTATTTTGAGCGATTCGATTCAGGTTTTCTTTTCTTTTGTACTCATGCACCACACAGGTGATGTGATATACATTTCTGCACATAGTTTCACACCATATCTCTGATCTACAGGTGGTTATGATGCACCAAGAAACACAGCAAAGCACCAACAACGACAGAGGAAAAGAAGACTGTGGGCAAATAAACATGGAAGTAAAAATGTATCTAAAATAACTAAACAGATAAAAGTTAGAGGTCCACTCTTTACCAGTGGCACAGTTCTCCAGCATTAGATTTTTTCTTTTTTGAGAAGTGTCCTTAAAGCCACTTTCATTTCTCCACTTCACACTTTGTAAAACGAAAATCTAGCGCCGGTGATCTTCTGTTGAAACAGAACAATGATCTTTGTGTAACAGGAAGTGACACGTTAATGTCAACCCACCTCTCAGCCACCTACAAAACCACAGACACACACTATTGAGTCAAAAGAGCAGAAATACTCAGTCATTGTCCTCCACTATTTCTACCTACAGATTAATTTCCTTTTATTGCTGGTGACACCAGCTGCTTTTGGTATCCAAAAAACTGAATGTTTGCTTTTTTATATTAGTTTCAGAGAAAGAGAACACTAATTTTAACACTACAGTCTGTCTTAAAGTCTGAAGAGGGGGTCGTCAACTCGAGAGCGGCTTTTTAAAAGGTGACTTTAATATAGTACACTTATTTTCAACCTACAAGTATATATAACAGTATGTACTGTTGTTGAATGGATCCAGACACTCACAGAAGACTGCAGCAGCTGCTTTTGTGCTTCTGATGTGCAGAACACACAATGTAAACTAGTTGTTAGGTGAAACATAGGAACAAAAGCAAATAATACCAAATGTTCAGCTTTTATTCCAATGTTTTCTATGTATTTAATCGAGTACCTTTCCCTTTCTCCACTTAGATTCATCCTGCGAGTTCGGGGAGATTTATCTGGGGATCATACTGTCACCACAGTCCCCATGTATCAGCCTAAACACAGTTCCTGGAAAAGCACAGATCATCTGTTTAGAAACACTTTCTTGTGTGTTTGAGTCTTACCATGGTTTTCCCACACTGGAAGCTGATGCTGGTCTGAATGTTGTTATTGCTTTCTGGACATTTGTCCGTGCTGTTGTAATCCAGCACCGTGCCGGAGAGCCTCTGCAGGGACAGCTCACCTGCACATTCAACACAGAGTTTGTTTAACAGACATGCAGAATTTCATGTGTTGACAATGATGACGAGAACTCCTTATGCAAACATTGAATTAAACATTTGTTATAGTTATTAAAAACAAACAGGTTGAAAAACAGACTTTTCTAAGACTGAGAGGTGACATAATAATGACTTATTACCACCCTTGTTTTTGCTGTATGTCTTACCCCTCATTATTAATCATACACAAATCATGTAGAGCTACATATATACACATGCCGTACCTACTGTTCAATGCTTGATTTTAAATTATACAGATAGACGCCATGGTGCCTTGCAACAGTTGTTGTTATTGACATAAAAAGACTGTATGTTACTGCAGCAGACAGTCTGTCAGAATAAGGTCCTAACCCACCAACCTCTACTGACATGCTGCCCTGTAAACTAACAAACACACGAGATAACGAGATAAACTTCTGAACCACAACATCCTGACCCCGCTGTCTGCACAGAGTCTCCATTTATCATGTGAAAAGCAACAGACGGCAGTGGGAAACGTTCCTCTGCATGTGAAGAACATTTAAGACTGGGGCAGTTAAATAAACTCGCAGCAGGTCAGACGAACGAAACACTGCAAGAGAAACTGACGTCTGTAAATGTGTTGCCAAATTTAAAGCTGAGCAGAGCTAAATTTGCTCTGTGGAATCGACAATCAATGAAAATGTCAATGAATAATTAGTTTCCATCTTCCTGGAGACAAACAGCCCGACAGACGTTCAGCCCAGGCAGAAACAACAACTTAAATTCTCTTTCAAATCAACTGTTCTTGTGCATCTGTCTGTGTCTAATCAGTGACCTCATCCAAGTCGTCCTCTTTTTATTTTGTTCGCATTTCAGCTTCTGTTAAATTTAAAATGTTACAAAGAAATATAAAAACTTTGCATTTCCTTTTGATCTTTCTGTTAAGCCAGTTGAAGAGAAGCTTGCATGAGCTTTCTGAAGTGTGTTTGTGCCCTCTGCTCCCTCTGATATGGCAGGACTGCTATCACAAAGGCACCATAAAGGAATGTAACTGAACAACGCTGTGACCTACTAACGCAGCCACTGTAGGACTGTCTGTATCATTAGACTGTTCAGATGAAACACTGCTCATGTCCCGGCCTGCTGATCTGTCCTGTAATATTTACTCACGTCAGTTAGTTACATTTGTTATCAGTCTTTAAGCTGGTTTTACCTCAAAATTCAGGATTTGCTGCTTTCCTTTGTTTTATGTGATAGTAAACTGATTATCTTTGTCATGGCACTTTTCACTATTTCTGACATTTAATGCAAATAATTATTAATCTACAAAGCAATCAGAAAACAAATAGATGATACAAGATAACTGTTATTTGTAGCCCTAATTTCAATCCTTTTTAAAAATGAGAATGAGGTAACTAATGTGATCCATGATAAATGACTGGAAACTGGGCTGATTCTTCTTAAAAGAGCAAACAACAAACTTTGTACAGGCACTTTTCTTCAGTGTGGTGAGTGGTTTGTTCCAAAGATTTAGATTTGAGGAAGCACAAGAGACACGACTGTCAAAGTGTGAGAAGGGATCATGTGTGGTTTCAGAGAGAGAGAGAGAGAGAGAGAGAGAGAGAGAGAGAGAGAGAGACAGACAGACACACAGAGAGAGAGAGAGAGAGAGAGAGAGACAGAGAGATTTGTGTTTGTGAACGTTTATGCTTGATGAGGTGTTCGAGGGTCATGTGATAAGTCAGCATGTTTGATTAAACGCCAGCTCATCTGACCTCACCGCTTCTAGTTTCACTTTCCACATGTGATCTTCCTCTTGAAGACTAACTAACATCTAATGAGGGCATCTTAAGAATATAAGCTGGAAGTGTACAACTACCAACAACATGAGTCTGCAGTCTTCAGTCCAGAGGCTTTATGAGCAGCACGGCTCTTTGTCACCCTCTGAAATCTGAGTCGGATGACACACTCCGGCTGAGAGCTACCAAACTCCAATTTGTCACAAGGGGAAGGTCAGGACCTCGGACTGCAGGACGAGTTGTTGTTGCTGTGGGACTCTGAAATAACTCGGTCTGGCAGTCTGTCTTCTTTAGAAAGGTCACGGACAAAATCAGAGACAGTGATGCAACTGAAATTGAGAAACAGCTCAAAAATAGTCACAATAAGCCGCCTGTTGCAAGAGTTAAATGGTATATCTTTAGGTATATTTTATGTATGTTTGATATTAATTAGTTAATGACGTGGCATTTGGGATACTTTGTCTGATGTAATTACACAACACGAACTGTGTGATTAAAACACCATTATAACAACAAAAGTGCTGATTCTGACCACCGGGAAAGTACCGCTTCTGATTCAAAACCACATGTGCAGTAGAGGATGTGCAGTTTTAAGATGGTTTACATTTCTTCAAACAGTCTTTTCTCATAAAACATCTCAAAATGAATCCCAAATGTGTCTGTTAATGAATGATAATGGACGCAGCACATCGGTCCCCTGGGCTAAACAAACTAAATTAGTGTTTCTCAAAACTGTGGGCCCATTGTTTGGGGGTGCATATGACCCGCGGGGGAAAATGTAGAGCAGAACTAAAGTTGAATGGATTAATGTGGAAACAAGAGTGCTTTCACACTAGCGAGGCAAGTCAGCAAGTTTCTTTATGACAAGGAAGAGAAGAAGAAAAATGTTTGTCAAGAAACCTGATGAGTTAAACCTGAAGTCAGGAAATTAAGACAAACCCTTTCCGGATGTTTGGTCCAACGTAACTACATCATGATTTGTGTCTAAGAGTCAGACACAAAAGATGTGATGTTTGTGTCAAATAGCTGATAGTTTTCCTTTGCAAAATATCAAAAATCACGTATTTAAAATGTATTTAAAATGTTTGTTTTGACCTGAACAGTCTAAAATCCAAAAATGAATAAAACATAAAGAAAGGCAGAACAATTCTGACATTTCAGAAGCTGAAAAATTATCAAATGTGTTGCTGATCAATTATCTATCGATCAACAAATGTATTCATTGATTCAGGTCTACAATTGTCCCCAGTATTATTCAATTTAAATTGGTTTACAGGGAGCGAGGAGCACGATTGTTTTCCTGCTTCCAAACAAACAGAGGACATGACAGCCACTAACTTCCAATAAGCGAAATCAATTTACCGCAGCGTGATTAGATAGAGATCAGGCCTGTCTCTGTTCTCTGAAGTCCACGTCTGAATGGGAGACGGCAAGTCAAGCTCCAATAGTGACGTACAGGATAAATACAAACACCGTGTGGATCCACATCATGAGGGATTCTCATTCATATTTCCTGGTCGAACTGGCTGAATTACAGTAGGAAGACATGAGTTTGCTATCATCAAAAATTAGAAGGTTAATGAATCTGAAGCTGAGACACATCAGGCCTCACACTGCAAGCTGGAAGTCACCACACACAAAGTTTATAAATTGTCTCTCATCGGTGAAAATAAATGGCTGTGAATGTCTGCGATGCTCGTGGCTAAAGGCCGTACATCTATTCTGAAGGCAACTGTGATTTCTAGTCTTCTTCTCTGTGGTTCTTGCTGGTAAAAGTTGTTTAAAACTCACACTCCAGAGACACTTTCTGTTCAGTTTCATTGCTGAGAGACTCTTTATTTTCAATGTTGGGCGGTGCTAAACGTGTAGCTCCTCCTGGACTTCCAGCTGGCAGTCCGGGGTACTCGTCTCGGGCGGAGATGTGGATCTTGCTGACACACAGCAGCAGCAGCAGCAGCCGATTCAGCCTCATCAGCACGAAGATCAGATCTGCTAATGTACTGATAAAGCTCTGAAAGACTGATCCACACGGCATCACTTCACTTAGCATTCGCTCCCATCAGATCTTATATTCACTACAGGGCTACATTTGTGTGATCGTCGAGACTTTGGAAAGCTATCAGCAAGATACCTTTGTTTTCCCTACATTTGAAGACATACTATAACCAACTGAGCCGACGTATCAGATCTTGGAAAGACGACACACATTTTTCTTCTAAAAAGTCAGGACAAAAACTAACAAACTGGTGAAACTGAAGCACTTCACAGGTGAAAACATCCACAGAGCTGATACCAACATTAAGCCAGATAATCCAGAGGTAATTTCATGCTTCACACAGAAACAGACTAGATGAGGGTGTGTGACACCAAAACAAAAAGGCCCCACAGCCACAGAAACACAGCTCCGAGGACGCAAAGAGCCGTGAAATGTTCTGCAGCGTGGTCGTCACATGGCACAAGGAGCTCTAACGGTACGTCAGCTCACTCCAAAACACTGTAAACACACGAGGCTACAATGGGTTATCATTCAGTTTCCTTCTATTAACACCGAGTTGCAAGAATTAACACCATGTCACCTTTGTTCCCACCAGGAGACGAAGGTGTAATCTGCTACTGCACACAGGTTGTGGCCCTGCAAAGCTGCAAGATGGCGACTGAAGTCATGTTCAAAGTACAGCACAGGTGGCAGAATTGGTTCTTTTAATGATTTAGCCACTATAACAAGGACTTCTTGTACTTCCTTTCTCGTTTGACAGATGTTGATTATTTTGGAGTGCCTGATTCTTCCTGTTAATCCTGTTTTTCCCCCATTTTCCAACACTATGTAGAGCAACCAGTTATCTATTTTCCAAATATGGCACAAACACCTCTTCACTTTCACTCTTGGCCAGTCACAGGTATGCTCAGGTAAGTCACTCTCACAGGCAGCTGGACTGACTGGCAGGCCTCGCTATGCCTAAACCGACGACACATTCACTGACACGTGTGAAACAGTCCAACACTAACAGACATCCGTACGATATTTTATTCATGTTGGAGAGAACGTGTCAACGTGTTGCAGACTGCCACGATGCCACCACACCTGAAGCCACTTGTAAAGCCTTTCGCTGCGTCCCACCAGTGGACACCAGTGGACACCAGTGGACACCAGTGGACACCAGTGGACTGTACTCACCGACAGACTGGTCCGTCTTGGTGGTGAGGTCCCGAGCGCAGACAGCGGTGCCGGGGCCACAGCTGGTTGATGGTGAGGAGTCACAGAGCTTCAGCGTGTAACTCGTTTTATTATCCGTGTCTATGGCCTCCCATTTATAACTGCAACACAAGGAATTAAAGAAATGACGTAAAGACGGAAGGAAAAACATTTCATGAACACACTTGGCCTATATCAGGATCACCCAGGATCAATTCTTTCTTGACTGTTGATTTTCTGATTTACAGAGCTGTCTACAGTGGTAACAAGAGTTTATTTTGTGATCAATAAATTCATTGTTTAGTCTTAAAATGTCTGGAAATAGTGAATGATGCCCATCACAATTAAACTTATCTTCAAATTGCTTGTTTTTGTCTGACCAGGCCCCAAAGATATTCAATTTACAATAATATAATACAGAAAAAAACATCAAATCCTCACATTTAAGACGCTGTGTTGACAACAAATGTCATTTTGGCAACTTTCTGTTTAATAGTATAATAATTTTAGTCAAAATTACCTGGTTCCAGCTTTTCATCTGTGTGGATTTGCTACTCTTGTAGGAATAAACTGAATATATTTGTTTGTTTTTTGGAGAAATTGGTCAGCACAAAGAACCAAAACGTCACTTTGGGCTTCAGGACACTGATGATATTTCACCTTATTTACACAGAAATTAATCAGCAGATTAAAACAGTGAGCATTACTTGTCACACGTGAATTATTCCCTCTGCTGAGTGCTGACTCAGTGGCTGCTTGTGTTTACAACACGAGGTGCAGGTGGAGAGTTTACCTGCTTATCGTCTCTGAGTCAATATCTGAACAGCAGCTCAACACTGCGGCTCAGCTCCTACTTCACCTCTGACACACGCTGTCTGTCTCTCTGTCTGTCTGTCTGTCTGTCTCTCTCTGTGTCTGTCTGTCTGTTTGTAGGAGTTGATATTAAAACAGAAACAGAGGGTGTGACTCCTCTGACAGGAGACTCTCTGATAATAAGGAGCTTTGTGCGGCAGCGACGGGGCCAGTGAAGATAATAATCCGACATTTCTCTGAATTAACTCCAGCGTCACGATCGTTAACGTTACGTGCTGTGTGTGTGTGTGTGTGTGTGTGTGTGTGTTACCTGCAGAGGTCCTGGTACCACAGGCTGCCGCCGCCCTCCGCCGCCCGGGACCGGGCCAACAAACATCCCAGACAGGCCAGCAGCCACAGCGGCCGCGCCGGGGCCGCACGGCGGGTCGATCCGCGCCCGGACAACATGTTTAAATGCGGTGGTTGTTCGTCCGTGGATCCCTGAACTTAAGACGACATGATGCAGCAGAGCGCGTCCGCTCCGGAGCAGCTCGGCAGGAAGTGGCGGCGCGTCACGTGACGGGGCGTCACCTGACAGGGCGTCACATGACTCCCGTGACGCGGCTGATGCTGCGTTCACGGTCTGTGGGGCAAAGTGGCGCAGCTAAAAACAACAACAACACTGCTTTTAGATAGATAGATAGATAGATAGATAGATTACTTTATTCATCCCCGAAGGGAAATTAAGTCGTCATAGCAGCCGGTATATTTGAATACAATAAAATACAATACAATAGAATAAAATAGAATAAAATTAAATGTTCCAGTATATGGAGCGGAGTGTTGTACAGGGTACACAGTGCAAGGAGAATTTATGCTTTGTTATTATTATTATCTAGTAATACATACATATATATATATATATATATATATATATATATATATATATTATGTTTTACAGCCAATCCTACGTTTAAAAGTAAATTATAAGCCGGAAATCCATTAAAGGACACTCATTACAGCAAAAGTAAACCTAGTATCATTAGAAATAACCCCTTTTCCAAATATAAATAGAAAGATAGCAAAACATGACAGAATTAATATCAAACTGGCACTGCACACAGCACTAACAACAAAATAAAATGAATAAATATTTACAAAAAGAGAAATAAGAATGGTAGCTCAGCGGTACAGCATTAGTCAGGTAAAGTGCACATATTGTAGTTTTTGATTGAGTCCTAAACAAGTCAAACAACAGTCAAATATTCAGATTCCAGCCCCCAAATGTGTATAAGAGGAAAAAAAAGAGAAGAGAAAAGACTTCTGATGTAAACTGATCAGACAGAACTAGAAGTCCAAAGATACAAAAAAGTTATAAAATAGTATGAATAGAAATAACCCCGATGTTGTCATTAGGTTTATTTCAGTTTGGGCTTGTTTGTGTTACAAACTGGGCGTGTGGTGTTTGAAATACATCTGTTTATAGTGTTCAAGTGCAGATTTGAAGGGGTTGTGGTTGTGGTTCAGGAAGTAGAGTAGGTCATCACTAAAATGCAGCCATTTACCCCTTATGATGTACAGTGGTTCAGTATCTGCATCTCCAATGACACGTATTTTGTTTCTTTCTCTTTGAGATACGCATTTCTGATATATAAGTGATGTCAATTCAAGTTAGAATTCAAGACATAGAGTATGACACCACCTAAAAGATTTAACATGCAACATTTTCTATTAGGAAAGATGTGTCTGCAGTCTATATGGCACCTGAATGCAGCATTACTGATGACGCTCATGTGTCATTCACCAGCCTCCTAGTGGTATTAAGTAGGCAGGTGTTTGCCAACTAAAAGAAAAGGTATGCAGCTTTTCTAGTTTTGCATCCACTCCTGTATATTCAGTGGTACCTGAATGCAGCATACATTTTGTAGAACAATGACTTTTCATTGAGATCCTGTTCTAGATCTGCCACATGCACCCCTAACCCAACAGACCATATGACCACAACCTAGACCATCTCTAACAATATTATTTATTAGTAAAGTTTGTTGAGCGTCGGCCTTCAGTCTGGGAGAAAACTGCAGCTGTGCCTGAGAATTCAAGATCTGAAAAGCTGACCACCACATCTGATTGGGAGCTCTCAGTTGTTCAGGTGTCACATTGCGCCCACTAGTGGCCACCTTGGAGCAGCACAACAACCCTCAGGCATCACTCACTGAGAGAAGAAGAAGCCTGTGTTCATTTATGTTGGACCAGCTGCCTATAAGCAGTGTTGACTCCTGAGTTATTTCCCCCCAGTTATATTCTCAGTTGCTTTATTTATTCAGGAATCTGGACATGTTTGCTCTTCCAACAACCTTTTACATTCATTAAATTCCAAAAAACACACTGAAAAGCTCCTAAAGCGCTGGCAGGGCATTTTAAAAGTATTTCTCTGGTCTTTTTGCCTTTTTATGGTATCCCTGTCCCTGAGCTACTGTGGAGCCCTCTACAGTTCAGACTGAAGCCGAAAGGTTATAATTAGTGTGAAGTGATCACACCTGTTGTGATGCCTGATGGTAACTGGGTCATCAGATCTCTGTCAGGAAGCCAACAGACACATTTTCTTTCCTTTTTAGTTTTGGAAACTGTGCCCTGTTACACTATGTGGCTTCTGGTCTTCTGCATCTCGACAGGTACAGGCTGAAGCATTCAAACGACAGATATTCTGCTAAATAATGATGATTATCTACTCTTTCTTTTTATGTAGTTTGTGGTGTCCCCATAAATTCAACCCAGAATGCTACCAGTCTTGCTCCAGGTGGGTGTTCATTGGATTTGCTTTAATATAAAGAATAATTTCTGAGGAAAACCCTAATTTCACTTATTCTGAAAAGGTAGATTGTCTATTTTACACATGCTGAACATGCAAAAATAATCCTTTCTCTTAAAAATATAAAATGACCCTGTTAGTACCTAAATGTCACTGGATTTCTCTCTTTCAGTTGGTGACGTCCCCTTAAATCACACCAACAATGCGACAAGTCCTTCTCTGGGTTGGTGCTCGCTGGTTTTTAAGACTTTTTATTTTGTGCTTCAAACAAAGTGACTTAAATTCTCGGATTTCTACAGGTGCAGTTGATTCGGTGTTTCATCTGCTGCAGCAAGCCAGTGCAGAAACCATACAAGGTGATATTACATGTTAAATATGCAAAAAAAAAACTGTTTTTTTGCAAACACAATGTACAGTGATGGTATCATTTCTCCAACACTTCAACTGTCACAGAGCTTCAAGAAGACATGATTGTCCAAGAGGGAGACATTTTGATCCCGGTAAGATGGAGAACTTTTGATTTAAATACTATATGATTTATTTTAACCTAAATGTTGGCAGGAAGCTCTTCAAATGTTGGCAATAAAAGAAAAAAACAAGTTCTGTTGAAATTGTGGTAATAATACTTAAATGTCTGGATGTTTAAACTTCCAGGAGGACAGGAACGCTGTGGAGACCCTGTGGCCAGACGCCATCGTACCTTACACCATTAGTTATGAACTGGGTGGGTTGTAGTAGTGGTGGTGGTGGTTGATGTACAGTAAGACCACTAAAGGTGACAAAACAGTTTCTATGTTTTCACTCTAACAGCTCATCGAGAGTCAAACATCCACGCTGCCTTCAAGATGATATCAGATTTCACGTGCATTCGCTTCCGACCGCACACCGCAGAGTTTAACTACCTGAAGTTCCTGAATGGCAAAGGGTGAGCAAAAAGGGTCACTTCACCCAAACTACAAAAGGCATATTTTGTGTTTCTAGTATAAAAGTTTTATTCTTAGAGGTGGAAATGATATTACAACTAGATTTACTCAAGCAGACTTTATAATTTAAATTGTTGGAAAAATGAGGCATGGACACTTCATAAGCCTCGAACCAGGTCGATCTAATATGTTGGATACGAATTTAACAGAATTGAAAATGTACATTTACAAAGTAAAATAAAAGCAGTGTCCATGTTGCTCTTGAATCTTTACACCTTACTGTGAACAGTTTTAGACCAGTTCCACTGACAACTGTTGGTGTGTTTATGGAAATTAAGTTGGGTTGGAGGCAGAAATCAGATGCTAGGTCTCAAAATCTGGGCAAATAAATCAAAACGAGCCTCATGGCTTAATTCCACTTGATGTAAGAGAAAATGTCTTTTTTTTCGTGGTTTGAGTGAATCGACTCTTTGGCTCTCTGGCTTTTTGTTTGTCTCTCGAGCTGTGCGTCCTTCGTTGGTTGTCGAGGTGGAGACCAGCCGCTGTATTACTCCCAGTCGTGTAGTGTGGGGAATCTTTGCCATGAGATCATTCATGCCCTGGGATTGCATCATGAACACACCCGCTCGGACCGGGATCAATACATCACTGTGCAGTGGCAGAGTATCATGCCAGGTAAACACCTGAGCTGACATATAAAAACTATGAAACATTCGGACGCAGCAATTGTATTTTCAACTTGTCTGCATGGCTTCAAAAGACAAAGACGTAACAAATAATTTGGAACTCTTCTGATTCAAAGGGAGACAGAATAACTTCAAGATGAAACGTGGGAATACTCTAAACCTGCCATATGACCTCGACTCCATAATGCACTATGGGCAGTAAGTCCTGACCCGTCCTCCTGTCTTCGGAGTAACAGTGTTTTTTTTTGGTTTTTTTTGGTTGCAAATATTACTTGCTTTTGTTATTTCTTTAAACACAAATGTAGCAAATATTAAACTTTTTCTTTTGTTGCAGGTATTTTTTCAGTGATAATGGAAGTCCGACAGTGTTGGCCAAGCAGGGCGGCGTGCAGATGGGTCAGAGAACACACCTCAGCCATCTGGACATACAGAGACTGAACAGACTCTACCACTGTGGTAACAACCTTCACTACACTATCTGAGAAATAAATACTAATTAAATACATACTCAAATATTTGTAAATGTGCTAAAATCTGAAGTGCGGTGTCGAGCAGAAAGAGCATTCCAGTAATACTAAGACATATTTCTTCTTTCAGATGAGCGGAAGTGGTTCGCTGCTGGTTAACCTGCATTTGCAATTTGATTCAATAAAAATCTGCTCTGTTTATTTTGTGTGTGGTGTGTGTGCAATGTTTATGAATTGTGTAAAGGTAGAATTAATGGCAGAGCTGTTGTATTGAATTACAGGTGTACATAAGTGATCCTAGCACTTAACATCCAAAGATAAAATAAACACCTTTTTGTACATCTGGCATTTTTTCTTGCTTCTTTCATTATCACCATAACATTCCCACACATATACTTTAGCGGTGATGGCAGCATTGTATAACGTTCCCATGGTGCATTACATTACTAAAACAGTTAATTATCTCTACAATAACAGCAAGAATGCAAAAAATACACAGATCGAACAATAGGGTTTCATTCATCTAACAACCATTGTTCTGTGTGATAGACGCCTCCTGTTCAAAAACCTGTCTGACAGACCCCCGACACTGTGAGAGACTGTGTTTGTCTGTAGGAGGAGCTACAGTAAGAACAGACTGTCTGCTGTACACTATGCAAGAGTCGAAAGGAATGATTCTACCGTCCAGCTTTCATTTACCTGGCTGAAAGAAAGTAAGAAATTTCTTTGTCATTTCCTTATTTGTGTACTGATATTTATTTGAGAATTGTAAATATTCATGTTTTAGTCTTTTTTTTCCCCATAAACGTATCAGTTTGTGTGGAAAAGCCTCTGAAACAACATGCAAACCAACACTTAGGCTCATGAATGTGTTGTATTCATTGTAAAACAAGCGTTTTTTAATATACATTCTTCCTTGCATAAATTGACACACACTGAAGCTTGAGTGTGATCCCTCTTTCTGTGCACATGGGTAGACAAAGTGTCAGGTTTGTTTGGGCTTCTCAGATTTACCATGTAAATGCTTTAACTCGCAGACGAACAAGGTGCTGTGGGACCAGCCAGGGGATGAACTGTTATGAGCCTGTATCTGGGTAACTTTTATCAACTTTTTTCTTTTTAAAAAAAAAAGCTGTTAAAAATGTATTGAGTAAAACATGTTTTTGCTGTGATATAAATTATCCACATTTCTTTTCTTTATACATCTGATGTATCTGCAGTTGACGATGCTGCATGGCTGCGTCCCTGGTGTTCAGACTACATGACAGAGGTCCAGAGGTGGTGAGAGAGGTGCTTCTGGAGCGAGGATGGGAGGAATATGACGAAGAACAGCGGGCCGAGGAAGACTGGAACCTCTACTGGCGGGGCTCTGCATTTTGCAACTCGCAATATCACAACCTGTTGCCATGGCAGCGCCTCAACCACCATCCCAAGACGGTTGGCATCACACGCAAGGTGTCGGTCTGACAGGATGTGTTAACTTTGTGTGTTAGAGCAGAGAGTATTTGGTGCACCACAATCGATTACAAAGTGTGTCAAGACTTTCAAAAAGAAAATATATCCCTGAGGAAGACAGAAGAGTCCGTTTTACAATAAGCTACAGCTATGATTTTTGTTCCAACGTTCCCTTTATCCTCCACAGAATGTAAATGCATGTTTTATAATCATCAATTAGAGGTTGTGAACCAAAACTCAGCTCTAGATCTACTTAAACATTTTTAACACTTGTGTCAGAATTTGACGTACTGCAGAAACAAATAACATATTTTGCAATGCTTATCAAAGCACATTTGCCAAAATTGCACAAAAATATGCTTTTTTTCTTCCTACAAAATCATGAAAGAAATGTAAAAAGTAGGTCAAGAGCTGACTTTTGTTGGTGCAGCAAGCCCTTCTTTCATTTTTGAATCTTTCACATTATGCCTCCATTTAAAGTGTATCCTATTAAGTTGTTTTCAACTTGAAAACTAAGTGCAAAGCCTCTGTGCACCCTCCCAAAAGTAGAGTCTCTAGTCTGATATTTAAACCCCATTTATACTTGGTGTTTAAATACGATCTGTGTCTGGATACGTTATCTGGATAAGGAAAAAGGCACCAGCACCACCTAACTAATCAGCATATTGAGATCTGATCACTGGATGTCTTTATCCAGATAACATATCCAGAGACAGATAACATGTTAATACCAGGTGTAGGTGGAGTTTGTTATTTTCAGTTAAAATGATCACACTCTGACAGAATGATTTGCACTTCTTTGGAAGGACTGCTTGGCACGCAACCTGAGGAGGATGAGAGCCACATGTGGTTCAGCTCTCTATGACTTCAGTCCCACCGCCTTCATCCTCCCCAACGACTACACCCGCTTCCTGGCTGAATACAACAAACTGCACCGGACCAGAGGCCCGTCGGTCTACTGGATATGTAAGCCTGTGGATCTCTCCAGAGGCCGAGGGATCTTCATCTTTGAGAATATCAAGGACTTGGTCTACGACTGCTCCGTAATCGTACAGAGGTACATCAGTAACCCTCTGCTGATCTCCGGCTACAAGTTTGACCTGAGGATCTATGTGTGCGTGAAGAGCTTTCATCCACTGACTGTTTACATTCATCAAGAAGGCCTTGTGCGTTTCGCCACCGAGAAGCACAACCTGTCATCCCTGCACAACCTGTACGCTCATCTCACCAACACCAGCATCAACAAGTTTGGTCCCTTCTACAAAACCGAAAAAGAGAGAGTGGGCCAAGGGTGCAAGTGGACCATGAGCAAGTTCAGGCATTTCCTCCACAGCCAAGACATCAACGAGCTTCTTCTGTGGCAGAGGATCAACAACATCGTCACCCTGACCCTCCTCACCATCGCTGCCTCCGTCCCCTCCTGTCCAAACTGCGTGGAGCTGTTCGGCTTTGATATCCTCATTGACGTCGAGTTTAGACCCTGGCTGCTGGAGGTCAACTACAGCCCTGCGCTGACCCTGGACTGCCAAGCAGACATTACGGTGAAGAAGAGGCTGATCAACGATCTGATTGATTTGATGAACTATACACTGAGCGACAGCTTGAGAGAGAGGGCTTATCAGAGGCAAGGGTACCAAAAGCGTTGTTTCCATGGTTACCACCCCTCGCATTTTTCAGTACCCGTGCTCTCGAAGGTTAAAAAAAACTCATTTCAGAAGCGAAGGAGTGGTAGCCGGTCCTCACAACCTCAGACACTCCCTCTGCTAAGAACTCCTCGCCAGCCTGAAACAATGAACCAAGAACAGTCCAGACAACATGCTTTTGTAGCTGACTACCAAACACACCTTCCCCCCGTTGACTTAAATAAGATATATGCAGCCAGGGGCAGATTAATTAACACCACAGCTTCAAAAACCCACACAGACAAGACGCTAAACATGATACTCGGTCCACATTCAAGGACAAACGTGTCAGTGGTGAACAGACAGGCACGTCCAGCGCCTGCACCGTGGCTGATGGACAACAGGAGCCTTCACGTGTCTGAGGTTACAAACCATGACGACACTGAAACAGAAGCTGAGATGGAGCTTTCGGGAGAGACAGACGTTTCCTCTTCGATACATGATATCCCACACAGGGGGCTGGGAGTCAGGCGTTCTGCTGTGTCCTGGAAGCTCCCAAACATTTACAGGTATATACAGTACTGCTGTGCTTTCTGTAAATCTGTACTAAAAAAAACAAAATAAACAAAAAAAGCATTCTCTTTGTAGAAAATGTGTAATCTGGGTGAAAGTACTCTGGTACATAGTAGTAGTACATATTTTGGTGGGTTGATTTAAGGTCACAGTAAAGCGTCTTCAGATCCAGTACTGTGACGTATTTCCAAATGAAATGGAATATGTGGGAGGTGTTTAGTTGCAAGACATTTAAATCAAATCCCACGGATATGACTCAAAAGTGGGACTTGGCTTAGAAAATACAGGGCGATACGGAGAGACGTGGAGCTGCAGGCCTCCACACACACCTCTATCACCTGCGTCACAAAGAGCCAGAAGTGTAACCAGTTAGCTCAGACATGTCTGTAATAACATGTCATGTCAAAATGATCTGACTCGAGAGAGAGCGTTGGTGAGTTTCATGGACATGAACGAAACCAAGTTACGACTGCATCAGGACAAATAAATAGGTACTGATTTCAAAAGGTCCAACCATTCATATAACAAATGTTGTGATTGTTTCACAGTGGGAGTCACAGACCAGTACGGATTCCTTTGGAGGGAACCTCAGCACTGAATGGACAACATATTCCTCCACTCAGAGTCGGAGACTTCATTCGGACCTTCCCGTTTAATGCGGCCACTCTGAGGGCCTCACAGCATAACCTGGATGTTAAGATAGTCATACAGGAGCTAAACAAGCTGACTGGCCAGCTGGCCACATCAGACAAGAAGCTGAGGAGAGAAGAGGAGGAGGTGAAGAGGGATATACTAGATGGTGAAGAAGACTTTGATTCACTGCTGTGGGGGCCAAAGGATCCTCCATTGCTCAGTCAATGCTTCAAACCCACTTAGAGTGGAGAGTCTTTCTTTCTGGATTTGTTGCTAAGACTTGATTTCCTTTAGACACATCGCTTCTGTACAGCCAAAGGATCAATCTTGCAGACGCACTGTGTTCACAACAGCATATAGAAAAGGATAATTATATTGAATCATTGTTGTGATATCACTTGTCAGTCGTTTTTTATTGGCGGGAGTTGGGTACTACTATAAACAAACCATTTAAGACAGATATTTAAGTCATGAATTAAGTGCTCCATGAGAGTAAAATACAAAGTTAGATTTACAATGTGAGACCACCAGTCTCCTGATCTGTATTTGAAACATAATGTAAAGGTATTTCCTCCCAGCACTACATCACTAAAACAAACACACACATTTATTTGATATGTCAGGTGGTAACTTTGTCCTTTTCCTTGATGCGCACTCTGCCTGATGCGTACTTGGTTTCCTGTCGTCCGTTGGCGTAGACGGTCTTCACTGTCCCATCAGGATCCTCTCTCCTCTTATACTGGGAAGTGTGGATCTCTCTCTGACCGCTGGGGAAATCGACCAGCTTCTCACCTGACCTGGAAGACGTGACATGATGTGATACTGCCAGACAGTGTGAAGGGTTTGATATCAACATTCGACTATGTCAGCGTCTGTCCTCCTACTGGTTACCTCATGGTGTACTAATATTGTTTGTTTATTTATGAGGATACCGTTAGTCAACACCTAAATGACAGCGAGTCTTCCCAGGCTCCACCGGCTTTCTGACCCTGCAGACACCAGACACAAGCCTGAAATACGGTAGTGACTTCAGTCTTACGGTGAAAGGTGAACGATGGTGCCATCAGGGAAGATTGTCCTCTCGCTGCCATCGGGCTCCACATACTTGATGGTCTGGTCTGGAAATAAGATCTCTCTCTTCCCCCCAGGGTGTCGCTTCTCTGTTACAGACGGAGACATATTACACGAGAAATACTACACTATAAGCTGTAGCCATAAACTTAAATGCTATTTCAGTATTTTCTTTTTGACATAAAGAAAGAAAACAATTCAGGGAACAGAATGCTTGTAATTGTTTGTTAACCGACTGTGTTGAAAAGAGTTAAATTTAAATCTGTAATAACAGATTTTCTTGTCCACTTGGTGGCAGCAGAAACAACATTGAAATATCGTCACGCGTGATTAATTTGATACGGCGGACTTCTTTACAAACAGTTGCTTTTTACACATTCAGCAGTTATGGAGCAACATTATTATTATTCTATTACAGATGTGTTTATGTCCACCTGGTGAATATAATTCACTCTTTTAGCTCTTTTGGCCTCTACTAACTCTTGAGTGTAAATTTCTGGCTCTTCAGCTGCTAAATCTCCACACTGTTCACCAGCTGGCCTCTGACCACCTGCCTGTCAAGCTGTGGACGCGACAAATAAACAATGAGCTGAAACTCACAATGAAAGCTCTGTAAATCCGAGCGGAGCAACAGATTCAAGTGATTATTCTCTGTAGGTTCTCCGTTCACATTGCCATTTGATACTTTATTGTAAAAACATTGATTAAGACGCTTTAAAGATGAGGAATATAATGTATAATATAAAATATATATAACACAAAACTCAAACCATAACAGTGACTTGGCAGGTGCAGATGAATCTCTTACCGATCTGCTTGTTGGGGAAGTGAAGGACCTCCAGACCACTCGGGTGGGTGGTGTGTGTTGTCTGTGAACCAGCATAATAATACACCTGCAACACACACGTGCATGATTTTAGTAAATAAAATACAGCCATGAACACTTAACACCAACAATGAAAACAAAGATGGATCATTACTGCATCTAAAGTCCTAATATCAAGTATTTAAACACACATAAAAGGTAACAAAGGTAGCCACAGAGCTCACCACTTTCCCATCTTCCAAAATGTGTTTGATGTCTCCGTTGAAGAATGTGACTGTTTTTGTCTTCTGGTCTGCAGAAATTACTTTCCTTGTCCCGTTATACAGATGTTGCTCAATCTCGGGAGATAAAGACATTTTCATCAGTACAGAATTGTCCACACAGTGTCATATAGTTTATGATTTAAAGTTTTGGGTGGTTTATACTGATTTCTACAAGCTTTTCTTAGTAGGTAACCACGTGTTTAGCCCCCGTTTCTGAATTATTTTGAGGAAAATGTGCATCTTTAATTGGGAAATTTAGTTTACTATGATTATTTTGTGTGTTGTCATTAATATATTCTTAATAGATACCACATCAGCTTGGAATTTAGTTAGTGCTCCACAGTTAAATACAACGATACATTATTATCCTTTTTATCCCTGAAAGAGCTCGAATCCTTTATTTATTTGAAGGTAAAATCAGGTTTTGGTTTTTGTGACAGAACTGGCACAGGGAGCATATCGACTTGCACTGCATGAACATGTAATGAGGTCAGTCAGTGCTTTGACACCATCTTTTGTCCATACTCATAAATTATTGCCGGGGTGCTTAAAGACCACTTAACAGTCTTTTATATACTTGAATAAAGGTGAACTCTAGAATTTCTGTACAACAGAAACAAGCATCACAAGTTGTAAAGTGGAAAACAGGAAAACACACTAATAACATTATAAACTACAATATGATATACACTTAGAATTGATCAATAGACATGCAGCTTATTTTATTGTATCTACTGTGTTTTATGGCATTTTAGGGCCAGTTCTAGTTCAGAGGGCCTCTAACAGCAACAAAATCATTTATGCTTTCAATTCATGAAAACAAACCACAAACATTTCTGAGATATGTCAGTCTAAGTTGCTCTCATCCTTTCCTGGCTGCTCTCTCCAGTATTTCTCTCTCATCAGAGAAAGTAAACTGAGGGCCAGTGGAGGGCAGCGTGGCTTCATTCATTTCTACCAGCCAGTGAAGCTACAGCAGGTCAAACCAGCAGAACAACATTTAAAGATGAGACTCTCTCTGCCTCTGCCTACATGTGGCTTCTCTATGTCATGCAAAATGCAGCTTGACATTACCACCTCAAATTTTGGGCCGGGAAATACAGATTTATAGGGTTTACTTTGCCAGTGATAAAAGCTAAACTAGTTTATTAAACAATGGGCCTCATGCAAAAACCACTCGTGAGAACAGAGTTGTTTGTAAGTGTCACGCACGAGTGATTCACCAATTTTCTTTTACTCTGAATTTGAAGTATCAATGAAATTTGCGAGTGGTCCAGACCCGTCTTATGGGTCATGTACAAATACTCAGAGGGGAAAAAATGCAAATTTGACCTGAAATCCTAATTCCTTAATGTGAATGAATTTGGAGTTTAAATATGATACGGAACTGAACAAAAATAAAGTACATACCTAATGCAAAATTAATATTCTGTTCACCAAATCATAATGATCGTGGCTTTTACAATTTACTGAGAGGTTTTAGGATTTTTATTTTGGCACAGAAACTTTGACATTTCAGTAAGTTGTTGGGAAACTGCTCTCAGTCTGAGAGCTGCCTCAGGCTTTTTATGCAGGTTGCTGTCCATCACCTACTGTAGGCTATAATATTCTCTCTTACTGTCACGTCCACCTTGACCGCCTCTCACTATTAGTAATGGGCCGCTTTGCTTTAGAAAGACGTTGCTAAACATCTAACTTCCTTTCAAACCATTCCCTCTTCATGTATGTCTCAGTACAGCGCTGCTCTGATTACACATTGCTGGCAGCTGCAACGTGTAAGTCTTTTTTTTTTACTCTTTGGTAACATGTTTGTGACTGAAACTCGCTCACAAATGGAGCAGAACAGGCAGCCCCAGCCTTTGTGGGCTGTAGATTATGCCAATGACAAGTGACGCCCATCTGGCAGAAACGAGAGATTTACAACAAGTTTGTCCAGTTAAGAGCGTCTGGTGAATCCCCCATGAAACACTTGTATGGGCAAACTGCACAGAAAAAAAGTCAAAGAGGTTGAGGATATGAATTTGTTCTTGCATGAGGCCCAATCTGTGAGAGTGTTCCACACACAGGCATTAACTCTGCAGCCTGACCAGGAAATTTGTTTCTGCTCACCTAGACCTTTTTAAAATCTGTTTTCAGATGCACAAATCTGTCAAATAGCTCCTGCATCCTCTCTGTGGACATGGAGATCGATGCATTGACTCTACTATTGGATATTGTGATGTCTGCTTTCATGAAACTACACTTAAAAGGGACGATTATTCAGGGTAAATTATACTGAAAAACTATTTTGACAAACTATTAATACGGATAAAATAGGGGAGACTCCATGCTGATAGGAAGATCATACTGTATATTTCAGTGGTGGAAGAAATATTCAGATCCTTTGCTTAAGTAAGTAGAAATACAAAGTACTTCATTAGAATCAAAAGTCCTGCATTCAAAATGTTACTTAGGTAAAAGCACAAAAGCATTATCAGCAAAATGTACTGAAAGCATCAAAAGTCAGATAAATGTTGTGGAGAAAAAAGTACATTATTTTTGTCTAAAATGTAGTGGAGCAGAAGTATAAAGTACCTCAAAATTGTACTTAAGAACAGTACTTTAGTGAATGTACTTAGTAACTTTCCACCACTGGTATATTTTACCTCTGCCTGGTGTACAGTGTGTGTTTGTGCAGTACACCGGCCGGACGCTGGGCAGCACTGTGGAGTAACTGTGAGCTTCTTCCTCAGCTCACAGTTTTCTCTGATCAGCTCGTCCAGCTGGCGTCGAACTGCGGACCAATTACACTCACTGTGCTTGAACCGCTGCTGAAGGGCCTCCATCTGTCGCCTGAGGGCCCGCACACACACACACTAACAGACATGGTAACCCGGTTCAGAAACATGTAGATCTGCGTGTGACTCATGTGTTGACTTTAAGAAGTGGGAGTAAAGTGGGAGTATGTTTGTAAATGTTGGCACAGATTTAAGCCATGATGTGTTTAACTGGTTTGCCTCACACCTGACAACAAGAGTCTCCATCAGGAAACAGAAAATAGCTTAAATTACTAACTACTTTACAATAAGTCAAAGTGATCTCACACCGCGTCAAAGACTCGTCTTCTTTACCACTAATTTTGGGGTCAAAATGCAAAATTATAGAATCATAAAATATTGATTTTCAACTTTTTCAGCTGCAACATTTTGGGGAAAAAAATAAATCAGAACTATTGGCATCTATACACTGACCATGCTCTGCTCTTTATTAACCTCACATTAATATATTCACATTATTGTCTAATGACAAAAACACACAATTCATTCTGATTATGAACATGCAGCAAATAATTCATAGTAAACAGTAATGCTGACAATCTAATTAGTTGCAGTGTTACTAAAATGCTTAATGATATTATAATTAATGGAAGTGAAAATGGAATTAATTTAGTCGCCATTATTGAGACATTGTTTGTATTGTTTAAAGAGTTTTACAGAGGAGTTTATTCAAATATATCATCATTTTGGAGGATGTAGTTTGTGGTGTTTCTGTTACTTAACTTACCTTCTTTGATATAAATGAGGTTAACAAGATAAAAGACACAACTGTCAGTATAATGCCACACAATTCAACAGCCCCACAGACTCCAGCCTCCAAAATGATCATACAGTTGAATCAAAACATTTAAATAAATTACATTATAATCTTTTGTGAATGTAAGATTTACTGCAGGACTGTTGTATTAGAGCGCATTGGTTTTTGCCAGGTGTGCCTCATAAACTGGCAACATGCTGTATATGGTGGTGTAAAGTAATTATGCTGAGATATGAGCTTGTCTACTTTTAGAAACATTTTTAAGGATCTGAAGGGAAAATCTTTGGTACGATTTTAGGAAACATAACGTGGACGTGCTGATTATCTGAGAGGACAAGCTCTACATTTTCCTGACCTGTCGAGATTAAAGCTGTCTTTTCCCAAGGTATCAAATTACTGGAAAAATCTATTGACAGCAGCAGTTGCTATAAAATTACAGAACATTATAAACGGTAAAAGAGGAGATAATAAAACTGAGATTAAACTATGTTTAGCAAATATACTTTAGTGAAACTATTTCCTATTTTGCTGGTGACTACTTGTAACCTAAATGTCATTGGAAAAAAACTGACACCTACAGCCTCACATCACTTATTCTATACAAAAACAGTGTTTGCACAGGGTTGCGGTTGGTATGTTAAGTTTCTGTGGCTTTCAAATTAGAGCTGCTTTTACCACGCCCCCTGACATTGAGTTTCAAAGAGGAAAAGATAATTGTTTCCAGTATGACAAGCAGATAAATTTGACAGACATAAACAAGCTGTGACTCGTCCGTGTCTTTCCCAAGGAAGATAAGAAAATATGCACTGATGAGCGTGTCAATCATCAGAATCCTATATTAGACGATAATTCCCATGTACTTTCCCAGCAGCACCCTGTCATCCACAACAATGACACAATCTAATGACATCCAGTGGAGGTAGGTTTCACATTTATTTCAGACTCTTAATCCTTGAATTGAAAGGCTGAAGTGGAAACGGAAAGTAGTGTTGAAGCACAGCCATTAAAGAGCTTTTATCTACTAAATGCACATGACAATGCAACACCGGTGGTACCTGTTCTGCAACATAGACGCTGTTCATAGCTCAAGGGAACACTGGCAAGGAGCTTTGCAGAAATGTGGTATAGTAAATCATCATCAAGGCATAGGTCTGACACAGATTAAGTGCTTATGAGGCAGCAGTTCACCTCCATCATGTCTACGATGAACAATAAAATGAGTGTGAGCAGCTTGGTGCTGGTGGTGTTGTGAAACAGGTCGATGATATCATGAGAAACACGGAAGCAGTTTGTGAAGCAATACTGCAAGATAATAGCTGCCGAACCAATATTTGTGTGGTTTAAAGGATATGCAGAATATATTCTAAATCTTAAATATTTCTATATAAAAACTGCAAACTAATAACACTGACAGGTTTCAGGTCAAACCAAAGTCCCATTAAGGTGTGGAATAATCCAACTTGATTTGTTATTTTGGGGTATTTCTTTTAAAAGGCACATATCCTTTTATTATTGTCAACAAATACCATGAAAAGAAAAACATTAGAAAAATTTAATGATTTGCTAATGCTGTTACATTAGGTTAGACATTACTTCATTGTGATCATCATAACAGAGGTGGACAACACTGAGTGGACACGATCCTCTTTGGTAATTGCAGCTAGTATCAAATCCGAACTTTGGTCAACTCCTAATAGGCCCCAATTTCTCCCACCAAAAACTGACCTGGACTTCCCTGGATTGCAGATTTCTAATGGCCTGACTCTCTTCTTCTCTGTCGGAGAGGGTGTTGGCTCCTTTGCAGCCCCTCTTGAGTGGATCCACTGTTTCTCTGCATATAAACAGAGTAACTTAATGAATTAATTAAACATATTAGAACAAATAAAAAAAGACTGAGAGTCTACAGTTTACCGTGTTCACCATCTTACTTTCGCTTGTTAGAGTGATAACATTCACAACATGAACATGGCAAAATGCAGAGTAGTGGCATTATGTTATTTATGTTTGCATTACATTTTGCGTGCATGCTTTGTGTCATAAACCAAAAAGGAAGGTTAAACTGTCATTACGCAAGATTGAATATGACACCAACCTACCACCTGTACCAATGTACGAGATAAGGCAGATTGTTGATCAGATTATACACTGAAACCTCACTTAATGTACTCAAACATGTACTTTGCATGCTGTTTACCTGTGAAATCCCTGTGACGTTTGTGGCCTTTTTGTTTCATCTTGATCATCAGGTTTTCTTTCTGGTTTCATTGAATGTATCTTCAAGATTTGACTCCCTAGAAATGAAAAAATACACAAAAGAGACTTTTAAGAAGCAGAATTATGGAAATTGTAGCAAACTTGTGGAAAGTCTCTATAGTATAGATTGTGGCCTGTTGGTAACTGAAAAATACGGAAGCCCAGAGAAGCCAGTGAGAAAAAAAGTCTGATCTATAATGTTTTCTGTCCCGTGTTTAGGACTTAAGAAGAGTTTTAAAAAAAAAGGCTACTGGCTCATTTTGCCAGGATAATCTTTCTAAGTTAGTTACTTATGTTCCTATAGTGCCTGGAGAAATTAAACTCACCTGGAAGCAAAACATGAATGCTTTTATTCTTATTTAGAACAGGGGGTAGTGGGCCGAAATGAGCTTTACAACAACAAACACACAAAATGATCCTGACAAAAACCTTTTTTTCACTTGCCAAAACTTTTTTGTTCAAGAAACCTAGAAACATTATCCTGGCAAAACCTTTTTTTCACCTGTTCTTAAGTCATAGATAGATAACACTTTAGAATTTTTTTTTATATATATATATATATATATATATATATATATATATATATATTAGCTACCAATAGGCCACAACCTATACTAAGTGCCATCGCCTGCTGATGCCAGAGAAAAGATGCAAGTCAGAGTTAACATGAGTCACAATGGCCACAGTATGGGAGACATGGTTGAAATATCCTGGAATTTTACTTTATCTTTCAGCTGATTGGAAAATAAACACTTGCACCCACATGAGGTTGCTGTTGTTTCCACAGGCTTTGCATGGGGAGTTTAATTTGTGAAATCTAAAATAGCTGTAGGCCATCCTGTGCTGTTTCAGAGAATGTTAAACTCTGAAATGTGACAACTAAGCAAAAAACAAAAATACCAGCTTTAGCCTTCAAAATGAATGTCTAATTAAATTCTAGTGCGCAGCCTTGGTTTAAATAGTTTTCTAACCGATACACTCTGCACTGTTACTGAATTTACTTTATCTTTCTATTGATGCAATTAAAAAAACACATGAGAAAAAAAGGCACTGAGTTTTGGCATGTTCATGTGGTGTTTACATATTTGTGAATATGTATCTATCTGTGTGGGTTTGTGTGTGTTAATGTGTGAGGATGGTGTATACATAGTAAATATTATTATTATATTAACTGTTTTTTACAGAAGTTTGCAGGTCTTCATTGTGTATGAACAACATTGTATATGTGGTTGCCTCTCCTGGTCTACATCGTCTCTTTATAACATCTGACTCCCACTTTAGTTCTTACCTCTGTCATGTGTCCTTCTGTGCTCTGAGGAAGTCAGATGTTCTTGGTTCCTCGTTGTTTCTCTGCTATAGTTCCTCTGAGGTTCGGATCTGCTTTCTGCTGGGGAGGTCTTGACTGATAGCTGCTGTGTACTGGACTGGATGTTGTACCAGGTTTCATGCTGTGGCTCTGCGAAATAAATTGATGACATGTATAAAAATAACAACAACAAAAAAAAACTGTTATAACATGAGTAATAACATATCCTTTTAAGTTCTGCTCCACTCAAGAATGTGTGTGTTTACTGTGACTTCACTTCGGTGTTTGAGTTTGACAGAGTGCAGAGTGATGGATGTGCAGATTTTGACACTAGAGGGCTGTTTTCACAGCCCAATATGCGACTTACACAAGTGTGATGTGGGAACTTGAAGCCTCCAGTGCACATACACAAGAAACAGACTTTTGAGTGAGGTAAGAGACATCTTGTGTAGATTCAATCACAAATATCAAAACCAGACCTGAATATACATTAAATATATGTTAAAATTACCGTCACGGATTTTATCATCTGTGTTGGAGCTGGAACAGAGCTGTTGCTGAAGCCCTAGTCCAGATCCAAGACTCTGGTCCTGTTGCAGTTTCTGGATCCCTGGGAACAGCCATCCCTCCCCAGCCTCACTGGCAAAATCATCGTCTGATAGGTTTGAATCCTGCAGGCCGAGGCAGGAAGGAGGGGATGGGAGCTTGGGAAACTGGTGACACTGGGAGGGTGGGTTATCTTCTTCCTCAGTGCTACTACCACACCTTCTACTGCTTCTTGTGGTGGAATGCATGGGAAATATACTGCGTTCCTGAGGTGGCGAAGTTCGACTTGTGTTATTTGGTGCACAAAGACAAAATGCTGTTGTTGTTGTAGCTTGTTTTTGACCTTGGACCCGATTTGAGCCTGTGTTGATTCCTGGTCTTGACTCGCTGCACTGGCAGGGATGAAAATGTGTTTTTGTTTCATCACAGCCTGTGGATTGAGTTTCCATGTTAAAGCTTGAGACTCTCCCCATGTGGTCGTTCGTGGTCTTAAAACTAACAATAACTTCCTGATTTCTCCAGGCTCGAGGGGAATCTCTGTTGTCCCTCAAAGGGGGGGGAGTGTCATAATCTTGTACAAAGTTTGATTCATGCACAGCCCTGGGATGTTTGGTTGTCCAGACATGTGTGTTGTTGTGCTGCAGGGATTGTTCCCGTCGATCCTCTGAGGTGGAACCAGATGAGCACACAGCCATTTTTCTACGAGGTGCTGTGAATTCAAACTGACCTTTCACCTTGTCTTCTTTTCCTGCAGGCTCACCCATGTTTTCCATCGCTTGGTGCCTCACCCCTTTCTCTCTAAAAGACCTAGAGAGTGATTGATTAATTCTGCATTCAGCCTCTCTTGAATGACGGTTATCACTGTTCTCTTTCTCTTCCAAATGGGCTTTCTCTCTGGACAAGTTTCTTTGTTGGAATTGGCTAACTTTCTCTTCTTTTTCTGTTGCTGCAGGAATATCAGTGATCTCTTTTACTTCAGAAGGCGGCGTTTCAGGTTGGTGCAGGAGAGGAGTGTTGAGGAGCAGGGAAAAGACCTGAGCCTGAGCCTGGATCTCTGTTTGGGTCTTTCTCTGGCTGTACTGGGGCGTGTGAGGATTACACAAGCCAGACCAAAAGTCTTGTAAAGTCCCAAACTCTCGCCAATGCTCAGACTGAGAGGTCAGAGCCTGGAGGGTTTCAAGCTGCGTTCCTTCGTCTTTGAAGACCATAAATGGGGCAGAGGAGCGCCTCCGGATGCCAGAGGTCAACTTCCTGCTGGGCAGCTGCAGGCTGAGGGAAGCCCTCCTCTGGACCGCCTGCTGGTCAGTGACCTTCAAATTATTTCTGTCCATCCTGGAAATGCCCTCACCATCCTGTAAGAAGTAACGTCTCTCTGTCATCAGCCCACTAAGGTTCTGACAAATAAAGATTGAAGATAAATAATTTCAGAGTCACATGTACATGTTTGTGTTGACATGAATGCATTCAGTGTTGCCAGAGTCAGTTTTCTGCCAAATCGGGCTACTTTTTATTTGATTGGATGGGTAAAAATGGTTTTGGGCAGCCAATGAACAGGTTAGGCATTGAAATGGATCGGCCCCTCATCTCCTCCAATTAATATGAATAACTCACAATGTCACAATAAATTAATGAAAAGTAATGACTGACAAAATGACATTTCAGTTCATTACAACTCAAGTGAAAATGTTTTTCCTATCCACATTATTGTTCCGTCACACATCTGTGATGAAAGCCTTGTAAAATGGTTATATTTTTATGTTTAATTTAAGGTTATCCAAACTAATTGGTGGAGATCATTTATCCCACTTATAAGATCAAAAGAGAAGCAATCCAAATGTTTGTTTTTTTTTACATTTATCCTGTGATATAAATAACTCTTTGTGTTTGAGGTTTGGTGATATGTCATCTAGGTGGTGCCAAATCGTCAATACTACAGGACACTATGACACAGTAAACTACTGTATATATTATACTACTATGTAATATACCTGCGGCTCTTCTGGCTCAGAGAAGGTCTCTTTCTCCTTCACAGCAGATCTGATCAGCATTGGTGCCCAGACAGAAAAAAAAAGGATTACATTTTATTTTGAAATGAATATCAAAGTAGATTCAAAGTTGTAAAATATTCCTGTAAACAAAGAATCTGCTATGCAGGGTCATTGACAGTAGAGTTTCACTAACAATGGAGTGACACACAGTGTTCTGCCGTATAGTAATTAGATGTGCAGTCCAAGTGGGTTTACAAGTACCTGTCTTCAGGGTTAGCAGGCAGGATGTTGGTCCCTCCAGAGGGGCTGACTGGGTCCTGGTCTCCGTCTCTGGGTACAGTCTGGTCAGTCCCTGTGGTGCTAGTCGAGTGTTTCTGCTCTGCTATATCTTCGTTGGCTCTAAATACATCTGAATGGGAGACAAGCAGGGCAGGACAAACTTTAATAAATATATATAATAAATATATATAATGCAGATGGATCAGACAGGAGTGACTCTGCAGGATAGCAGGTAAAGGAAAACTTCAATGTGTGCAAGTTGGAGGCCCAAAAGCACGTGACTGGATGAGCCATGCCAAACATCTCAGCCTCCTGTGAGAAAACTCTACACCACTGTGAGTTATAGCAGCAAGTACATCTTTACAGTAAGTGTTACCGGAGTCCCAGGTTGGTTTCACAATCTGAGAACAGAGGTCTGATTGTTAATCTGTCTGATGGGCTGCACATTTTCCCCTTCACTTCTCAGAGTCCTGCTGGATTCTGGTTAATAATCACCGTTCATTTCAATAACTCTTAATACTGCTTTTGTATAAATCATGTGTTTCTGACAGTCATCACCATAAGTACCTATGAAATATTACATTTTAATGAAGCATGTTAGACAAATTTCTTTGTTTTCATTTTAATAGTTTATGTTCCTCACAGTGATGTTTATTGACTGAATGAAGACTTTCGATAGCATCTGTAGACGCCACTTTATGCAGCAACACGAAACAAACCATTTAGGTGTTTTTATAAGAATGAGCTGTGATTCACTCAACTTGGAACAACCTACACTCTTATTATCTTACATTTTTTTCAGTGCAATTTAAGGCTTTGTTGAAACAACAGTTTTATAGAAAATGAGGGATGGTGTTAAAACAAAAAAACACTATCAATCCTAGTAGGTAACCAAAGTCTTTGCTGTGCAGTAGCTACCGAGAGCCAGCAGACCAGACCGCTCCTTGATCCCCTTCATGGTTGACTGAGTAACCCATTATACAGTTAAACCATTGTCTGAGGACATGGCAAGGGGAGGTCAAGGGTCAGTTTAAAAAAGTAAAGAGGGGGGACAAACACAGAAAAGGTACTCATTTGACAAGGTCAAATTTGAAACAAGATAGATTAAAGCAAGGATTTAGTCACTCAGTATAAACGTAGCTACCAGATCAAAGCATATTTATGCATATCGCCTCCAGCAATAAAGCAGGAAAACCATTCAGAGAGAAAAAAACAGAACAAGCACATAGATGTGTTATATAGGTAACTGTGTGGAGTACTTTGACGTTTAATATAACTAATCTCATGTAAAAGCAGCTTTTAAATCATGAACCAGATCGTAAAAGAGGTCACGTCGTCTCGGCGTTTCCAAAACCTGCAGAGTGAACCTTGAGAGTTGTCTGGACTTGTAGCTAAAGTAGAGAAAGACTTGAAGAAACATGCATACTTCAAGGCATGCAGAGTTGAGTGTGAGGCCCAGGGCTGAGCCCCTCTCCTCCTCCCTTAAAGAAATCCTCTTCCCTTAGGACGCAACATTCCTCATTTACTTGTCCTTACATAGTAGAAAACATTGACAGCAGCACTATGTGCATCTCCTCGTTCCTACGTGTAAATCCATCATCAATTCCCAGGGATCCACATCTGTGTGCTCCAAGGAGAATCTCTCTCTGAATATCCCTTTTTTGCCATATTTAGCATCTGCAATGTACAGTTTTAAAGAGTGACACTGAGCCAGGAAGCTAAGACAGCTGAGACACTTGAAAGCTGTCATTCATGACAAACTATAAGTCACACAAAAGCTTCTGGGATTTGCTGAGCTCTCAGAATAGCAAAATGGTTAATTCTCACAGTTTGTGCCAGGAAATAGCAGTGTGCTTTGCGAGAAGGTGAAATGTTTCCATAAATTCCATAACAATTTTATCATATGGTTGGCTGTCTGTCTAAAGTCTTATCAGCTTATGCTTATAGTATCTGACTGCTCTGACTTCACACGAGGGCTTGTCAGGGCTTAGCACAGCAATCACCGAATCCATACTTTATCATTAAAGAAATCTCTGACCCATGTTGCTCAATTTCATGCTCTTAGTTTCCTCTACACAAAAAAGAGTTTAGATTATTTCGTATTTTAAATGTTATATGCTGGTCTTGGTCCATTGGTGCCACAGTGGAAAGAACCAGTGACTCACCTCCTCAGGCTATGAGGCGGAGCCACAAGTGCAAAGCTGAATAGCAGGGCAAGCAAGGAGAAGAAACCGTCAACCATTTGCTCTGCACACTAAGAGAATTACTTCCAGACCTGCTACTGACTCTCACAGAACAGGACATTAAAACCTGAATGACTTTGGAATCCAGACCCACGAGGACTGAAAGAAGAGGATTACAACTAAAGAAACTTGACTGGCGGGACTTTGTTTTGGTTTGTTTGTAGAGTGAGACTTTGCATGTAGGAGAGATTTTTTTTCGAGATTGTAATTAATATTTTGCACATTTCCTGGCAAGTCTGTTTGACTGCTGAAATGGCAAACACCACTATGTCTCCTTTCCAACCTATTGAGAACTGCTTAGCCACAAACAAGGCACTGTATAAATTCTATGCAGCAATCACGATTGTGATTTTCATCTTGGCTTTGCCCCTGAATGCATCTGTCCTCCACCTCTTCATATTCAAGCTGAAATTCTGGAAATCCAACACCAACAATATCTTCCTTTTCAACCTGGTGCTGGCTGACATTCTCCTGCTCTTCTGTTTGCCCATAAAGGCACACAACTTCATCAGAGGAGAGAGGAGGAGTGAGGATGACATAGTTTGCAGACCTATGCTCTTCATGTTGTTTTTAAATCGAGGAGCCAGCATTGCCTTCCTGACCGTGACTTCTATTGATCGATATTTTAACGTGGTACACCCCGGTCGAAAAAATCTCCTCAGAGCTCTCAAGAAATCCCCTCAGATCTCAATCGTCATCTGGCTGCTCCTTCTGCCTCTCACCATTCCCACCATGCTGAAGAACTTTGACTGCTGCAACAGCCACAAGAACTTTGCCTCTGAAGACGATGCTGTGATAAAGGTAATGTTTACATACTGAATGTGTAACTTGTGTAGATTGTCACTGGGCTTCTCTCTTCAAAGTTTATTTTGTTACTGGGACAGTGCACGAGATGGGTGAAATGAGAAGAAATTACTAAGCATTTACGCAACAAGTGATTCATCCCCGAACTGTCCTTCAGTACTTTTCTGCTGTTATTTTGTGAGGGCGTGTTCATGACTGATGTTTTTCACTGTCACTTGTGACCATGTGGCAACACAGTGCTGAGTGAGCAAGTTTTGATGTCACTGTCTTTCCCATTTACGCAACACACAGTTCACACAAAATACTTTTTTTTTTGCGTAACACTTACTCAGCCTGAAGTAACAGAGAGGAAATACAATTTTTCCTCTTACCTGTTGTGTCATTTATCTATGTAGATTGTTTTGGTGTGAGTTGCAAAAAAAAAAAAATCTACATGGATAAATAGCACTACAGGTAAGAGGAAAAATATGTATTTTTGATTTTTGGGGTGAACTGTCCCTTTAAGGGGATGAGAGGCCTAATCAGAAAGTACTGGGGGTTATCTCATCCAAGAGCTCCACTTAGACAGAGCTTGCTTCCTGGGCTATTTTTGCACTGATACAGCAGACGGCATTGCTAAAGTTTGAAGTGTTAAACTTTACCACATGACATTGTCAGGTTTAATACACAATTCATTGTGGGAAAATAGTGGATAAGATGGAAGCACGACTATTATCTTTTATATCGGGACACTTCAGAGTGCATTGCTGTGTTAATACCATGGGCACTCAGTAAACAGAGGTTGTGTTTACATTTTCATCCATTGTTTGCAGTCAGGTTAATTCACAGTTAGATTAGTTTCAAAGCGTAAATACTGTTGGCTACTTTTATATATATCAAGCCAGTGGTGAAAAGTAAGGTACATTTACTTCAGTACTGTATGTAAGTACAATTTTTAAGTATAATTTCCATTTTAAGAGGGAAATGTTTTTACTTTTTAGATTTATTACAGTTACTTGTTACATTAACAGATAAAGATTTTAAATTATAGGATAATGATGGGCTTACAAAAAACAATTCATTGATAACGATTCCATTGATTTTCGACCTCATCGGCTTGTGACCCCTTACAAAAACAGTAGTGTCTACTTGGGGCCCTTTGTCACGTTTGAAATGTGTATGAGACAAACCAGGGAGTGACCTCCCTTCCAAACTTAACAGATGGTTTCATTTACATAACAGTTTGAAGGCTAAAAAGGGGAAGTGTCCAATATTTCACAATCAAAGCAAAGATTGGATAAAAGTAAAAAAAAAGGGTCTGAGTATTTCTTCCACCACTGCCACGTGCAATGATTTGGAATAGCGGTTCAACTGTTGACCTGTAGCGCCCCAATATGCATTTTGCAGGGACACTATGGACGACCAATCGAGAACAAGAATTTGTTGTTGACGTACAGTGTATGACAATTAAGTTGATCCTTTTTTCTGATTTAAGGACGTGGTTGACAGTGTGCGAGAGGTGGTCTTCTTTACCCAGATTGTCATCCCCTTCATCATCCTTGTCTACTGCACAGTCCACATCGTCAACCGGCTCAGGATGAAGACAGTTGGGGATAAGACCAAGCTGAGGAGAGCAGTCTTTCTGGTGACCTCCGTCATGGTGGTTTTCTCCTTCTGCTTCCTCCCCAGCACCATAGCCAGGATGCTTCTGCTGATCGCCCGGGTACATTGGCCGGCTCCCTACCAGGATAAAGCCGCCGTGGCCTTTGACGGCCTCATGGTCCTCTCCTACGTGGACTGTCTACTGGATCCGCTGATCTACTGCTTCTGTAGCACCAAGTTTAAAGCTCTCTATGTCTCCAGTTATTTCCCGTTCTTAGTGAAAGATGCTCAAGCGCCGCCAAACAGCTCAACGGGCAACACAGTGCATAATACACGCAGTACTGTCATTTAAAATTCATGGACAAAAGAAAAGATGGATGGCTTCTCTTTGTGGCGACACCTGCACAACCCATGAAGATCCTCCGTGAGACTAACACTGTGTCCCAAAAATGTGCAGTGTGCTATAAAGACAATGCGTACAGTAATTTTTTAAGTTTCTATTTTCTATTCATTCTTAAATAGAAATAATATAGAGTTACATAAAGTATGTAAATAGGAGGGGCTGTTCTCCCAAAGTGTGTCATGTGTTCTTCAGCATTGTAAATATACAGTAGTAGTGACTCTGCAGGTGAAACGGTCTCCTAATAGAATAGAATATATTAATATTGGTGTATTTTATTTAGTGAAAGAGTTTTTTAAGGGGAATGCCCCTTTGCTAAAGTATGCACGTCTGTTTTTTTGTTGGTCTTGGACAGCGGAATGACTTGTTATGACCATGAAAAATTCCTTTTTAGAGGCCAAAAAAAGAACAGGAATCTTATCTGTCAAACCACTGCAATCTCACACAACCTTCATCTAAGCTTCCACAGTCAAACACTCATTAGCGTTTCATGCCAACAATGAAAACATAACCATGTCAGCCAAAAGTGTTTCAAAAATTTCTATGAAGCTGTAGATGGCAAGTAATTCCAAACTAAGGGAACCAAAAGGGGAAACAATATTTTCCAGATGTTTTACGGAAATCATAGGCAGTATTTTACGAGCATGGATTCATTTGGTGTTTCAACTGTGTGCATGTTACATAAGACCGAAGGCCCATACAGGAAGTTGATTTATTATAGGACTGTATAACTGTTTATACTTTATCTACAGAGAGATGGGTGGAATTATACTGTACATGTTTTCCATCCAGGATAATTTCTTGTAAATTAATTAGATATAATTTGTTTATTTTTTTGTGGACCCCTCCACAAACCCATGGTGATTTGAAGATCCCACTTTGACAACCATTCATTCAGCAAACAAAAATGTAAGATTTCCCTGAATATTATAAATCATGAATCATGCATTCAACCAGACTTAACAACACTCAGTCAAGACTTAATCATAGATATTCCCCTGCACACGTATAAGTCACCTGGGTGGTCTCACTAACATTGATGATATCATCATTCTTAATAATGCAATGAGTGATGTTATGTCTGTTGTTCACTGTCTGGCCATAAATATATGGCTCACTCATTTTAAGTAATCATTCAGCTTGGGTCTAGAGATTCATGGTCCATGGAAGGTGTGTATTCCAATATGCATCATTGTGTATCACAAAACACACCTGTGCTTTGTATTGGTCACAGCATTGTTGGAAATGGTGACACACTAAAACAAAACAATGAGACATTTGTGCTGACGAATATTTGGAAACTGTCGAGTTGAACAAGAGGAAAAACAACTGAGGGAAAAACGTCTCTGAGTGTAATAGAGTTTGAGAAAGATGGAGGGTTGACCTCTGGGTCGCAAACAACAAGTGAAGAGTTGTCTGCATACACAACCAGCCAATGTGTGAAAATGTGAGCACCAATTTTTGGCTCTGCAAATGTCACAACTGCACAGGTGACAATATGTAACTCAGTATGAAAACACTGCAAATATTTACTGAGTAAATAGAGGAACACGTGTCCTAAGGTCACATAAAGTAGGACCTTAAATGAGACAATGTCAGTTTACAAGCAAACACAATTCAACAGCCTGCAGGGTGTGTAGTTTTGACCTGAGCCATTGTAAATTGTATTTGTAAAATATATCTGTAAATCAGCCCAATTACAAGAGGCACATGGTCTTTTTTGTGGGCTCTTATACTTCTCAAGTAATTATAGGTGCAAACATCTTCTGAATTCTCATGATGACTTATATATGACATTTACACAATGTGTTCATGTAACTAAGTTTTTTTATTTTTTTTTATTTTGTGTGTCCCAATAAATGCTTATACTCCCAAGACAACTGTCATTCAATTGACTGCAGTTATCAATAGGAATGTAAGTCTGTATGTTTTACAGGTGTGTAAATACTTGCTCTGTCTTTTATATGTTTTAACTACTGCTGCAATACATGAATATGTAAATATATTTTCATCTTTGAGAACATTTCTGCTGATTGATTCTTCATCTTCATTCTGCTCACTAAATTATGCTGAAGTAAGACTCACTGGCTCATTCTTGACTCACTGAAAATTGATGGAATCAACAAACATTCCCATGAAATTCAGATATGTGTCAGCATGCATTTAAGCAATCTTGAAACTTATGTCCTGGGATGAAGAGTGGCTGTGGTTTAGATTAGTGGCTCTGTTGAAAACGATCTCAGAAACAACCAGCTGACTTCAGTCCTGAAGCGAAGCGACGAAGCTCTCGACTGTACGTGTGACGTTAATGTTTGAAACGCTTTATAGTATCTGTAAGTTGACTTCAGTAAACTGGAAATCACAGCATGGTGGCCTTTAAACCAGACGCAAAGGATAACTAAGAATCAGGAACAACAACATTGATGCATTTCACGCTCCTTGCTGAAAATATATACTGAATAAGTAATCTGAAATAAGGTTGCAAAGGAGTACTGAGGGCTCGGGACTTCCAAGCAAATGATATAATTTAACTATAATTAGCATTTTGGCTGTATTATAATCACCAACAATACACTGGTTTAAAATTGTAATCCAGTGTATTGATTTCAGTTTAAAAATGTTGGCTTTGATGATTTTGGCTAATACAGTGGTCTGGTTCTTTCTTCAATATTCAATTTTGGGTTCACCGTTTGTGTCAAATGATTATCTCATTTAAATCATTTCCTGGCAGATTTATTTAGTGGAATCAGACGACCTTCCTCACACTGGATTTTTATGGCAGCAAATGAATGTGTAAAAACCTTTTGAACTGGCTCAAAGCTGGCTAAAACCACTACTGCTCATGAAACACATCAGCATTTACATTTATTATGAAACTGTTGCTGGTACTTTAAAGCACCAGTGGGCAGGATTCGCTTTCAGTCCAATTCATAACAGTTTACAAGTTTAAATCATTTTCACTGAAACATAACAGGGCTCTACGTGTTCATATGAAATCTGGGTCAGATGAGATAAGTGGTTTGGTCTGTAAATAGAAACATAGTGTGGATGAGGTTTTGCGAGGCGGTTGCTGGTTCCTACCCTGGCTGGGACATGTGCGGACAGGACGACCCTCAGGCCTCCTGCGATCTGACGGAGGAGGAGGGGATGACACTGGGAAAACTGGGAGCTGTGAGGTCACACACGTACCGAAGAGACAGAAAGACAGGACAGGTATGAGAATGAGAGGAAATGATGAGATCATTTCAACGTTCGTTCTGGCAGGCGTTCAAAGAAAGAGTAGAGAGAGGCAGTTACACCAGTTTTAGGAGTTATTGGAGTGATAAGATTATGAAAGATGATGCTGTTAACAGTTCTGAAACTGCCAAAAAACAGATCAAATGATAAATACACAAAAAAATGCATGTTTTCTGATCCAGCACATACTTTTCCATTATCAATGTTTATAAAGTGTTACTCATAATATTTCCAGGCCTAGTGATGAGAGATAAAAACTAAAGAATAGAACAACAAATACATTTATTGTATGTTTTTATAAATATATGTAAAAGTTCAAATAAAACTTCTCACTTCACATGCGCAACCACAATAACATTTTACTCAACCGTAGTCAGCATATGGCTTAAAACTGGTTGTCTACCAAAACTGGTGGAACCAAGTGGGCATAACTTTCTTTCCAACTATTATTTCTTTTCCAACTACTGCAAATACTCAAAGTAATCTCTTTACAAGTCATAAAGTACCTTCTCACAACTCATGACAGTTGGTAAAGGTGGGAAGCCAATCCACCACAAGGGTACACAGGCAGGAAACATCAGACCTGCTAGAGAAACTAAGTCGGACAGACAGGTAGATTAGATTGTGATGAGAGATGTTTCATTTCTAGGGAAACCCCAGCTGAGTCAGCACCACAGCCCAGAAATGCTTCTTGGCATTTCCCAAGTACAGATTATGATAAATTTAAGAGACATGTCTTCATGTCTACAAGAAGGGCCTGAGCCAGCTTTACTTCCTGAGGAGGCTCAGGTCCTTTAATGTCTGCAACAAGATGCTGCAGATGTTCTACAAGTCTGTTGTGGCGAGCACCACCTTCTTTGCCGTGGTGTCCTGGGGTGCGGGCATCAAGACAAAGGATGCCAACAGACTGAACAAAATCATCAGGAAAGCTGAGTCTGTGGTTGGCTCTAAGCTTGTCACCCTGGAGGAGGTGGTGGAGGACAGGATGCTGGCAAAACTGCTGGCGATCATGGACAATCCCTCTCACCCCCTCCACAAAACACTGGACAAGCTAAAGAGCAGCTTCAGCCACAGACTCATTCAACCCCGCTGCTCTAAGGAACGCTACAGGAAATCGTTCCTCCCAACCGCAATAAGACTCCATAACTCATCTACCTCTGTCAGAGTATACTGGAACATTTAATTTTATTCTATTTTATTCTATTGTATTGTATTTTATTGTTGTATTGTATTTTATTGTATTCAAATATACCGGCTGCTATGACGACTTAATTTCCCTTCGGGGATGAATAAAGTAATCTATCTATCTATCTATCTATCTATCTATCTATCTATCTATCTATCTATCTATCTATCTATCTTCCAGTAGACAGCTGAGTGTCTGTATACTATCAGCATCATTACTGGTGTTTTAAAAAACAAGGAACTTGTTAAGCAAGATGTCTATGTTGTAACAATGCCTTCTGTCAGTGGTTTTCTACCAAGGCCTGATGCATGAAGAAAATAAATTGTGCAGGAAGTCACAGAGGACAAAACAAAGTTCTTATAGGCAGTTTTTATCTGAACAGAGATAGGGCACTGGCAGCTCTGTGCAGGTACATCATGCAAAACACAGTTTCCTTTTTCTAAATCGCAACCTGCACACAGCAGTTGAGTCCGCACGCTCAGGGTAAAGTGTAATATTTTGAGCATTATGTTGACCTAATTAGGATGCAATACAAATTTTATGACCTGGTACATTATGATCTGTTATTTCAGTCCTGCGAGATTAAAGATTAGAGATGCATAACACGACTGAAAGAATAGACTTCTTCATTCTGCTTTATACTGATATTGGCACCATCATAACGTCTTCATAAGCTTAACAGAAAATTATGACGGCACCATGGCTTGTGCAGCTGCTCAGGAGAGCGAAGCCACTTTCTCCATTGACAATAATTGCCTTGATGTGAGCAATGTCGGACTCTGGTGTGAAAGCAGGGGAAGTAGACTTAGCTACATGGTCTGAATTAGAAATGACAACTACATTGTCAATGGACTGGTGTACAGTACAGTTCTTTATGTGATAGTTAAGTGTTACCGGCTGTCCATGATAACTTACATAATGCTGTTGAAAAGGCATAAAACCTGCATTTAAAAAAACACTGAAGGGCCGAACGTGCTCAGGGTGTGGGAAAATGATTCGAACCCATGGTACTGGAATTTTTCATTAGTAAGGCTGGTTGAAAATATCACATTGTGATCAAGGATGGATATATATCACAATATGGCACATGTAATATATGAAACTGATGTTCAAAGTCAAATCATATGTGTAAAACAAAGACATCAATAAAAATGTTGTTGGTTTTTATTTATATTCATTTCACCAATAAGCAACAGAACATGGACTATATTTGAGACAACAAGGCTAAATGCCACTTAGTTTCCATTTGTGTTTCACAAACACTGACCCTACAATATAATACCAATGAAAAGAATATCCTGGCTATAAAATATATATATAGGAGAGGTTTTTATCTTCTTCCAAAAAGAACACCTTAGTTCTCTTACAGACTGATGCTTTTTTTTTTTTTTTACAAGGCTACAAGAACAAGCAACATTCAAAGCTACTCGTGGGTGTTTGTAAGGCAAATGCATCAACCAAAGAGCACACTTCTTTAATTCTCAGATCAAACCAAGGTTTTTTTTTACTTCCAGCTAGCAAGTGGCACACCACAATATTTTTCATATACTTATCTATACCCATGCTTATCTACTTCCTTTTACTGCTATGACATTTTATTATCTTTACATAGAATCAAAAGGGTTGTTTTCTCTAATCTCTTACTGTCCATCTTTCTACCCTTTAGAGAGGGTTTTAGGATGGCAAATGTTATCATTGAAATCCTCTTGCCATTTTATAGAACAGTACACTAACACTTGCAGAAAACACTGGCAGAAAAGCTATGTTGCAATAACTTTGATGGTTTAAAAGATGCGCTCTTCTGGTCGGAGGTGCAATAGACCACGTTGTGTTGCAGAAGTTATGTGGCTTTGCTCTGTTGTACAATATTACGTCAAGCCTTTGGACAGAGCGTGACAAAGTCGTAAAACCTGCCAGCAGGGAAGTGAAGTTTGCTACTAAGTGCATGGCTCTGCAGCAATTTAGGTTTATGTTTATCATATTTTAATCATTAGTATGTAGCTTGTTAGGTCTCACTGTTGTTTGCCAGTGAAAACAGCAGCAGGGACTAGGAGGTAGAGGGGACTAGTTAATGTTTGACTTTAATGGAAATGAGATGTTTAAAAGCTGATCCAACCCTGTCACAGGATTCTTCTGGACACATCTTACACAAGTGAGAAAAATGTCTCATCCAAAAGGTGGGAATTAAATGAGTCGACCATGCTGTTTGAGTTCAGGTTGTGGGATGAACATTTCAAAATAAGATTTTTGTCCATCAAGGTTCAGCTCATCATCAGCCTTCTTTATTGATGTTTCAGTGGTCATCATACCACTACATACATCATATTTACGGAAACCTATGACACCTAGGAGGGTTGAGACATCACCTCACCGTGTGCCAATCTGCTCTAAATACTTAGTATTTCCCTTAAACCCCTATCCACCATGGTGAAAGAGGATGTGACCGAGAAAGATGACTTCATTCTATGTCATTCTACCTTTATCTATGAGTTGAAGTGATAACTACTTTTATAAAAGTGGAAAAATATGTTTAAACAAAACCCATGTCCAGTGATATGAATTCAGCTTTCTCCAGGCCGCAATTTCGTCAGAAGCGAGCCACCATTGACTATAAACAAGCATGAATACAGGCTCATATTCCCGCTGCACAGGTTTTTGTCTTAAGCTCATCCCTACAAATCATAATTTAAATTTGAATGCATGTAATGTAGCTTCATCACAATAAATAAAACATACAACATGTATGTGCAGTACCTACATACAGTATACTCCATACAATCTTTCTGCCTGTATTCAACAGATATGTCCTTCCACAGGTGTAACTCATAATATAATGATAATTGATCATGTACCAAGAGAACTTGATATGTCATTTTCCTTGAAGGACAATGTTTTCCCACTCCCACTGTCATGATAACCACACATAAAGCTAGACATGTGCAGGCATGATGGTTGCATGCAGACAGCCACCTGAGGAATTTCACAAGCCTGTTCCCAGTTCTGCTAAAAAAACACCTTTAACTGCCACTTTCTGTGTAATACAGAAACAATAAGGGGCCTGTTATCTTTCATATGACAGTATTAATATATGTGGAATCAAAGTGCCATGAAGCTTGCTGCATCAAGACTTTTAAGCTGGAAAGCTGAAACCTCTCTTTAAACCACACCTCCAGCTGACTATAAGTTCTTCCTCTCTGAAGGCTCGGCAGCAGCCTCACACCAAAAGGGCTAACAAACTCTTTGAGACAGGGTGTTTTCTCTTCTCTATATTCAGTACTTCTCTCCAGTGTATGCAGTGTTTACAGTGCATGTTTCCTCAGCATGTTTTGGCACAGCCAGCCGAGTCTTTGACGGAGCTCCAGAATCACTGTAAGGATCTCAGAAGGGGACTGTTGAATTTGACGGATCACAGTGAGAAGAGCAATCAGTGCCTGAGGAGAGAAGATTCTGCGTCAGACAGCTACAACCACCTCCAAAACTATGGATTTACCTTTGTGATGCCTGCCTGGAAACACCTTTAAACCTTATTCTTCCTATTGCTTTGGTTTTAAAAAACAGTAGGACTTCTACTACTTTGACAGCAACTTCTGTTACTGCTGTGGAAATAGGACAAACCCTAACCCGTTATGTCCAGCCAACAAAACATGTCGACCAATTCAACAGTTGACCACTGCAAAGCACCCAGTGAAGTGACATACGAAATCCTCTCCTGGGTGATGATTGGCGAGTTCATGCTGGGTCTGCCGCTCAACCTGTCGGTCCTCTACATCTTCATCTTCAGGTATGAGGAAACACAATCTCTTTATCACTAAACTTTCCCTACTTTACAAAAGTACTCAAAAGTAAAATGTAGATCTTACCTAACTTGACCTTGACAATTTATGTTCACACGACTCATCAACTGGTGGGAATTTCCCGATTAAACCCCTCGAGTGATTCAAACCTTGATATCACAAGAAACGCTTCAGTTGTATATGATGCGTCCACATAGTTTTAAATTGCTGTAATAAGACAAAAAGTACTTCAATTGCAGTATTTTAAAAAATCCAGTGTAAATCCTGGTTGCTACTTTAAAACGGAAAAACATAAATAGCAATTTTACTTCTTTAATAAGTAAAACTTAAGAACTTGTGAACCAGAACCCTATTTACCCTTCACTGAGTCTTTTCACAGACAGCAGATAAAGCAAGCTGAGCTCTATCTTGAGATAAAGTGATAAACATGTTAAATGTGGAACATACTGTGCTGTGGATAAAGAGCATCTCTGACAGTACTGAAACATACAGCGCAAAAAGAAAAAAAGCAGTAAGATACAAAAAAATTAAATACCATATTACAGCACTAATACTTGCATCAATTTGTAGATAAAGAACTCCCAACTTTTACCCAGTAGACCTAATTGATTCATCCCATCTTAAACATTAAGCAGTTTGATGAGTGAATTGTCACACTAGAGGTTTAGGATAAAACGTAACGAAAGGATCAGCGTCATAGGTTCAGTTAAGCACTTCTGTTTTATACTTGATGCAGAATAAACATTAAAACAAATACTGTTTTGTTAATTACTTCCTCTCTAGGTTCAAATTCTGGAAAAACAAAAGCATCTTTCTGTTCAATATTGTGGTTGCCGATTTCCTGCTGGTGGCTTGTCTTCCTGCCAAGGCCTACCATTACCAACACCACCTGAGGCGCAGCCAGGATAACGTGGTGTGTAAAATGATGCTCTTCATGCTGTTTCTCAACCGAGGAGCCAGCATCGCCTTCCTCATCACCCTGTCCATCGATCGCTACTTCAATGTGGTGCATCTTGGAAGAAGGAATTTTGTCAAAGTGCTGAAAAAGTCTCCTCAAATCTCCATCATCATCTGGCTTCTCCTGCTGCCCCTCACCATCCCCACTATGGTCAAGACCTTTGAGTGCTGCAACAGCCACGGTCGTAAAGTTGAGACTTATTATCACGACGTGACGGACACCTTCAGAGAGGTATTGTTCTGGTTTCTTTTATTTTGATTTAAGTTTGCTTAAGTTTTTTATAGCTGTACAATATTTACATGGAAACCAAAAAGGCTTTTAATCAATTTCATTACAATGGGAGCATAAACAATAGCCCAGTTTACTGTTTTCGCACTTACACTTAATAAGAATCCACCGACAAATGTGAATATTTGCTGGTTTTCTCTGCTTTCAATGACAGTACGCTGAATCTATTTGGGTTTTGGACAATTGGTCAGACAAAACCAGAAGATTAAAGACATCAACTTGGCCCCTGGGAAATTTAGATTTTTCACAATTTTCTGATGTTTTATAGACCGTACAAATAGTTGACCGATAATGAAAATAATGGTTAGCTCTGATATTTAGGGCAGTTAAATATTTTAACTTCTTAAATTCCAATCGCTTGCAAAATTTCTGTGATTAATAGTAATTAAAAGCATCTTTAATCACACACTGACTTCTATTAATAATGGGCTGTTTCTGTGTTTATTTAGTACTCCAAAAATCTGTGTTAAAAATGAATTGAAGAACAGGTTGCTACAACAACGGTTTCTGCAAAAAGACTATCTGAACTTTTGTAAATCATGAAATGAAGAGCTGTCCAGAGTCCAAGTTAAGGTTACAGTTTAAGTCAAACTCTGGTATTCTTTGACTTGAGATGCGTGGGACTGCTGAGGGGGTTTGGAAATGAGTCAGAAATCACAGTACCTAGAAAAATAAAAATTCTCTATGTTTAATGAACTCACTGACACCTTGTGACACTTTCTCTTTTTTTTAAGATCGTCTTCTTCTCCCAGATCATCATCCCCTTCATCATCCTCGTCTACTGCACAGTGCGCATCGTCAACCGACTGAGGAAGAAAACCGTCGGGGAAAAGACCAAACTGAGGAGAGCCATGTGCGTGGTCATGTCTGTTGTCGTCGTCTTCTCCATCTGCTTCCTGCCTTGCACTATAGCCAGAGTGGTGCTGCTGAGCGTCAGGCTGAAGAACTGGCAGGCTGCAGAGGACGTAGTGGTTCAGGTCTACGACAGCCTCATGGTTTTGTCTTACAGTGACTGTCTGCTGGACCCGCTGGTGTACTGCTTCTGTAACTCAGGGTTTAAAGACGCTTACATATCCACCTTCTGTCCCACGTTCCTTCAGAAGAGACTGAAAAATACTGACTTTGGCATGGCGGTAACAGCAACTACAACTTCTGGAACTAGAACAATTACTTTGCCGATAATAGAGAAATGATGCTTCTTTTCTTAAAAAATTGTAATGATGTTTTTCTTTGTACTGAGCTTCTCTGGCAGATTAGATTTATTCTCTGAAATTGTTGGGTTGCAGGATACGGGCACCTGCCATTTACGAAAAGGATGTAAATACACGGGATGTGGTGATGCCATGTGACATCACAACTAGAGTTAGTCATCTGTGGGCATAACCATCATCACATTAAATGCAGAAATTCTGCTGTGTAGATGCACAAATTATTTTTATTTTTGTAGTCTGTTTGTTTGTTTGTTTGTTTTTTTACACATAGTACACCAGCAAGGGTACACTCATGTTATTTTTTGGTGCGTAATCTGCTGACATACTTCTCACTGTAATCCTACATTAAAGGTCAAATCAAAGTTTTTAATTACCTTCTATCTTTTGAACATTGATATATGCTCAGTTATGAGTCATATAAGACTTGTAAGTCAAGTTAGATCAACAAAAATAGGTGCAACAAAAGAAAGTAGTCAGATGCCAGAGATATCAGAGAAGAGAAAGTCAGGGAGGTGTCAGACAGGCACAATTTGAACATGTATATGTGGGTGTACAGGGCTTTAGGTGGATTAAAATTAACAAACTATCCCACTGATCTACTTATATGGCTTCATATTATGTGGCTGCAACATGATTTAATGTTAAATTCAGTATGCAACATAATTTATATGGATATAAGACAATGTGTCAGATGTAAATGTATTTTTCAGCTGAATGCTTATAATAGCACAGTTTAGATATATATTTTTATATTATCATTTACTTGAATGTATTGGGGCATTTTCACTTATTAGAATTATTTCAAACCAAGTGTTAAAAAACTGAGATGATGTAGTATTCCCCTTGTGATTGCATTGTACTATGATGGCCCCTGCAGCAACTACAAAGTACTTAACTGAAGCTTGTTAAAAGCTGCTGTACTGTACGTTGACCCTTACAGTGTTTGTATAGCTCTTATTCATCACTCAGGAAATCTATAAATCTGTGTTCATCATCAATACCTCAAACTGATAGTTCACTTTTTCTAACATTACTCGCATTTTCATTTGAGCAAATCAGCAAGCTTTTGATATTAACTTATTTCTGTGGTTGCATTTACACTCCCAGTGTAACTAGCAGATTGGCCTAGTCTATGTTCTATATTCTATATTCTGCTGTTTAAAGGAGACTAAAAATTATGTAGGGAAAAAAGAGACCTGGAAGGCTGTTTCAAACTTTCCTCATTCGCACTGTATACAATTTTGCGATGTTGATTCATAAAATTGACTCATTTGTATAAGATTGAGATACTGACTGAAGATCTTTGTATATTGCTGCTGTAAATAAACAGAACACAGGTGATAAATTTAAGAGTCTATGGGGGGAAGGGTGTCGACTTTTCTTGGTGAAAGATTACCGCAAGATGGAGAGCACTGATACATACACACTGAGCACTGCACCCACATGCAACGCTTTGACTGTGAAACCACATTCCTCTCTTTCTAATGATGTAACACTATCCCAAACAAGCACAAAAAGCAACACCTCCATTACCCTGTTGTACCGTCCTACAGTTTGGACATTGCTGAACGGATGTGTCTCATTTTTGTCAATATTTCTTTCCGTTACGTTTGGAACAAAGCAGGAGAGCTGCTGCTGGCCGTCAAGCTGAGACTGGCAGGAACATCCAACAACAACAATAACAGAGAAAACAAGCATGGAGGCAAAGTCAAACAAAGCTGAAACATAGAAAAACACTGAACATCAGTGTTATTGCTGCCGCCTTCTTTGCAGATTGGCTCCATGCCCTGTGTGCTTTTTTTATAGCCTGTAAAGACTTAATGTCTCAGCCTCAGCCTTTACTCTTTTTTAAGGAATTTAGCTCATAAGATGAGTGTTGAGTTGAAAACTTGACAAATTTAGGGGAATTACAGAAAGGGCAACAGTCTTTACGATAGGCATCTCCTGAACTGAATCTGCTCTGAGCTGCTCAGGTTCAAGTTTGCTGGAAATGAGTTGTTGAAAAAGCTTAATTCCAATGCTGAAAAACTGATTTTTGCACTGGGTGTAGTAACGGGAGAAGGGCTGGATGCTGGCACTGATCTCCCCATTCAAATTCAAAGTCCAGAAACTGTTTAGTTTCTTTATGTTTTGATTCGAGTCTTGATGATTCAGATTAATCAGATAAATTCCAACGTTGCATAAACAATTTCTCTGAAATTAAATTTCTTCAACACTGTTGTTTCCTGAAATATAAAATTGTGTAAAGTGCATATTATAGGCTAAATTTTAAACGCACATTTGCAGATTATAAAACTGTTGACCAAGAATTTATTTTCTTTGACGAATGCCAAATGACTAAAACATGACACATCTATATCTTTTTGGTCTACGTGTGCAAAACAGGTTATCAACGTCATCATTAATTAAAAAAATAAAATACAGCGCATCCACTTTAATTATTACTTTAAACACAAACACAACTATTCACAGTCAGTTTACGGGAGTTAATTGTAAAGTGGATTTTTTCATTCAGCCCTAAACGGGAGTGGTGCTGTTCAACACTGACCTGGTCCCAGTAGAGTCAGCAGTCTACTCTGCTCCTGTAGGACCTTCTGGATCTGCTCAATTTGCTGCTGAACCACCTTATATGGATGATCTGGAGCCTGCCAACACACAAACTTTAAGAACTTGACCAGTAAAAGAAAACAGGACAGATGCTTTCCAGAAAATAACCAATAACCTGATGTCCTACTGCCTCCTCGTGGCAAGAAGAGGAACTGAACTAAAAGTAGACATGCCTGATTTCATGGAACAGTATTGTACAAAATAAATCCATACATTATTTCTGTATAAAGTTCCCCATTACGTCATTAACTAAAGGGATAATTCCATCCTAAGATCATCTTCTTGTATTACAAATAATAATTTATGGTGCTGGTGTGGACTTAACAAAAACACATGCCTTTTGGCTGGATTGCATTAATAGTTTACTGAGGCTCTATAGAGAAACTATTGTACTTTGACACCAAAACCCAGAATTTAGATTTATTTCTACTTTCACGCAAATTACTACATTTAAAAACCCCAAATGAGGAGTGCAGGGACATCATCAATAGCTGTTTTTAACGGGATGAAAGTATTTAGCTGTGGACTTTTCCTTTAATCACTGAGATTTTGTGTAATACACATAGGTTATACGTACTTGTTGCATAGTCTGATTTACAGTCTGAAAGTCATCAGCATGCAGGCGGCCAGCGGTTGGCTGGTATTGTCCAGTGGGGAGAGCATCATCAGGGCTCAGGAGAGAGGAGAGGTGAGGGTGAGTCTCGCCCACCACTGGTTCACCCTGACAGGCCAGCCGGGCCAGTCCGTCCCCTCGGTGCTGCACCACACTGGATCCAGAAGTAGGTGGGATAGGTGCAGGAGACTGAACCGACTGATGTGAGTCTGTGCATGTCCTCTGGTACGTTCCCTCTTTCGGTATTTCAGCAGACATCGTTGGACGAGACTCACTCGGCTTGCAGACAGGTCGTCTTCATCTGACGGTCGTCAGCTGAGAAATGTTTAACAAGTGGATTATAAATAACATAAAATTCCACAGAGAAATTAAAGAAATAACTTAGAGTTTTTAAATTTACTGACTTACCCTGCCCTGAAATGATATTTCTTTGTATATAGGCTGAAATATATCAGCTGATATCACATTATCTCCTATTTTTACATCATACAACATTTGTATAAGATAAAAGAAAAAGTTTTTTTATTGATAAACCCACAGAATTTATTTGTTCAGGTGAATACAGGAGTCTTAAAGGAATCTGGAAATGTCTTCAAAGCAGGTACAGCAAGTGTCAGCTAAGTGAGTGACCTTCTGTTTTGTTAAAGGTTGTATTTTAGGTTAATAATCTTTCAGAAATGAGTGTTTTGAGACTTGAATTTATTATCTTAAATCATTAATCCAAAAGTCTCAAATGTAAAAATGATGACTAATTATTTCAAAATTATAAACAGGCCCAGACAAGTTCAACACACGCCAAATTACATTAAACAAATTTAGAAATTTAGTTTCTGCACAAACTGAGACATTTTATGACACAAAAGCGATTAAATCTTAATATTAAACTAATAATAAACGATAAAAACCATCTGAAGAGTCTCTCACACTTGTAATTTCCTCAGGAGGGAAAAGAGATTCATTAAATGTTTGTTACTAACCTCTGGTCTTGGATAAAGCTGAGCTTGGTCACCGTTGAGGGACGTTTACTGTTGCTATAGTTACCGACCGGCATCATCATCATCATCATCATCATCATCAGAGGATCAGACGCCGTGACATCGCGAGAACACGAGTCTCCACGAGATCCCACGAGATCCACGAGTCACAGCCGAGACGGTAAGAAACTAACGCGAGGAAAAGTAGTTCCTGAAGGTGGCATCATATATATTATAATACTTAAGGGTTTTTTTAAAAAAAAATGTCACTGAATCAGTTTTTCATGCTCTGTTATCTCTCACTTTATATTAGAGGAAATATTGTATATTTATTTAGAGAGTTTTATGTCTGTTATTTGTGCTGTTATGGTTTATTGAGCTCTTGATGCCATAGAAAGCCCTTTTTTTTTTTTTTTTTTTTTTTGTTTTTTAGTTTAGTCACAGTCAAACTAAAACCCCCTGTTTGACATGTTTAGTCCTAAATATCTATAATGATTTGTTTATTCAACTAAGTTGTTTCCAGTTGTGAAATTGTTAATGTTTCCCTGTAGTTTGGACCTTTTCTGAAAAATTAGCACTTTGGTTTTGGGTTGGTTGAGGTCAGGTTTTACAGTATTTTTCCGGTTGTTATAAGTGTTGTTTTAACCCTCCACTTCAGTTATGTATGAAACTACAGTGTGTTGGTGTCTGCGGTTGAACCTCCAGAGAGTTATCAGCTGAATCTGCAGCTGGTCACCATCAGCAGTGGGACAAATCCTTCACAACAGCGTCCTCTTTAAAGAATCATCAGAGACTTCACACTGGAGAGAAACCGCACAGCTGTGACCACTGTGGGAAAACCTTTACTTGGCTGAGCGGCCTTAAAGCCCACAAAAGCACCCACACTGGAGAGAAACTTCACATCTGCAATCTGTGTTGGACACTTTCAGAACATCAGATGGCCTCAGATTTCACCGACGTGTTCACACTGGAGAGAAACCGTACATGTGTGATACATGTGGGAAACTTTTAAACATGGTAGTACCCTTAAAGTCTACCAATGCAGTCAGACTGCTTTGTTTTGAAAATCTTTCAAAGCCAAGCAAGCTGTTTCCTCCTGCCTCCTCTCCCTGCCCTGATAGCTGTGTTGTTATATTCTGAGCTTCTCTACTTTTTAAGAGAAAAAACCTAGTTTACTTTTATTTGAGTAAGAAAATATTCTAAACTCGAGGTTCAGCTGCCACTACTATTCAACAAGCGCTGCAATTTAGTTTATCATAATATCTATTAATCTGCAAAGTATTTTCTCGATGAATCGCTTCATGAATAAAATATCAAAAACATCGTTACTGACAAAAGTCCATGGTGATGTCATCAGATTGCTCATTTTGTCCAACCAAAACTTCAAACCCCAAAAATATTCAGTTTATTGTCACACGAGATAAAGAAAATAGGTAAAACTCTGATTTCCACTGTAACCCAACCGCCTTCTTCAGTCAATAGATCAGGATCAGACCTGTATAATAATAATAGATTATGGACAATGACAGGGTGTAAGGCAACCAGTGAGTGGAGATGGAAACCTGTTTCTGTTCAAACATGGTCTCTAGTGTCAGATGAAAGTGTCTCCTTGATCTTTCTCCGGCCGTCCACTGACTCCTGGTCGCTGACCTTCGACCTCTTCAGTCTTCCTCTAATAAGACGATTTTATTGTCAAAATATTAATTACACAAATGAAGGTTTAATAAATGTAACATTGCTGGCACCATGACAACAACATATATTACTCAGTTTCTCATTACAATGTTTAACAAATTCCTTTTCACGTTAAATCTGGTATTTGTTTTATGTTATTACTACATACCAAATTATTCATTTTTACTAGAAGTGTTTTTTGTTACAACACCACATCAGTTTATCTTGTTAATCACACAATGTGCTCAGTATCATACGAGATAACACCATCAGTTGGGACTTTGTAACAAAAACGTCCATATGTTTACGTTTATTTCTTTATTTAATTATGATGATTTGATTTTCTGTGTATTTCTGGCAGTCCCATTACTCAGTTGAGTTGTGATGAACTAATGATTTGTTCTGTGCATGAACGGCCCACAGGTTTGCACCAGAGCTGATCTGAAGTCCTCATCCTTGTGAATTATTCTCAGTCTGCAATATTCCAGTCAAAAAACAAGTCACGTATTATTTGATGTGAGGTGAACTTCAGTCCAATGATAGAAAAACAGATGTAATCAGTGTTAACAGAGACGTGTCACTGCTGAAATGATATTTAATTTGGTTTGGACTAACAACTCATTATGTCAGTTATGTACAAACAAATTATGTGATTTTGAAGTATTTAAATAAAAAATGTACTTGACTAAACAAACCTGTCATGATGAATACTTATGAAAAGAGGCCTCTTAACTTTCTTGACTTTACCACTTTAAACACACTTATAAAAAAAAATTGATTAAACACATTTGATCTTTTTTACCATGTTTTGTTTTTATATTCTTGTTTTTATAACTTGTCTCAACTTTGGGAATCTCTGCAGGATGAAAAATATTTGAATATCTTGTTTAAAAAAATGTGATTGTACTCAAAATATTAATTACAAAAATGTAGATTTTTCTCCTTTAAAAACGAATTTGTCATCTTTTAAAATGATGGAGACACATTAATAAAATGAATTTAAACTACTTGACCCTTTAATTGTGTTTAAAGTAATTTATTATTGTAATGAACTAATATCACATTCTCAACATGCTTCTTTGAACTTTTCCATTAAATAAAGTGAGAAAAAAACAAAAGAAGCCATTGTTTCAAAAACTTCCTTAGCAACAGTAACTGAGGGCCTCATCAAGATCTCGCGATAACACGAAGCTCCGCGAGATTCAGCAGCGCACACATTAACACACACACACACATTATAATTGTTCCTAATTAAAACGTTTTATAAATAGTAAAGCCTTTTGATTAGGACAAACTGAGTTTAAAATTTTAATACAACAGCAAAATTAAAACTTCAAGATCAATTCAGAAAGAGAGTAGGATGAATAAAGATTAAATAAATAAATTGTGTCTGCCACCACTGGTGCATTAGTAATACAACAGTCTTATGACATCTGGACTATTTCTTTTTTTGGGGGGGATGAACTCTTACCTTTCTGGCTCAGTGGAAAGCCTTAAATCCTGTGTTGGTTTGAGCCATGTGCTCATCCTCGGACATACCACATGATGGCAGCCTTACCACGTGTTCTAACCAGGGGCAGATTGAGGACATGTTCAGGGGCAGATTCAGGGGCAGGTGTAGTCAGGGGCAGATTAAACAAGTGATGGTGTTGTGAAAGACTGGATGTTTTGCATGTACAGAATGAGATAAGAACATAGAGGATATGGTTTATGCTTCTTTTTCCTTATTTCCTTACTATTTCCTGTACAATTCTGAACTTTCCCCTTAAATAGTTGAATTCTGGTATCAGCTTCATGTCCTGCCAACATTTCCTCCTCATCTCTAGTTTAGTCTAGGACTAGGAAGATGTCCACACTAGTGTTGATATAATACCTGAGTGTTGGCACAGATACCAAACAATACATTGAAGTAAACATTTTTCTACCAAACCCCTTTGATCATTTAACAAAAACTAAAGTTAAATACAAAAAATGTGCCTATATAAAATAGTATATTAAACATAAGGGATCATGAATCAGTGCACCAGATATTAATGCCAGGTTTCAGTAATTTTTCTGTAACAGACTCATCTTGGTTGGTACAGATGCTCAGTACAGATTGTAGTGGGAATGTGTAAAGCCTGATATATTTGCTACACTGATCCTGATAAAATACAAAGTCAACAAAGGCGATTACATTGTTTTTCTTGCTGTAACAATTTTTAAGTCCCAAAGTGTCTAAAACTAGTGGACAGATGTTACTTGTGGAAACCACGGCCTCAGTGTCTCAAACCAAGACCGAAATTAGTTAAATTTCATAGGTTTTAACTATGAAACCTTCTATGAAATGAATCTCTACAAACACACATCATCATATCCCAGATTTATCATCCTTAATCGCATCCTATAGATCATTATCTGGAATAATTATATTAGTCATTTCTCAGAGTTATTATAGGAAATTATCATCAATTTCGAAATAAATGGTTCATTTGTTTTTGTCCAAGCAAATGTGATACACTTTCAGAAGAGAAAGCTGGCAGGTATTGTGAAACCACATTGAGTTTTTTACATTTTTACCAACTTTAATTCGAACCAATCACAGGGCTCTTTGAGTTATTATTGTTCTGTACACAACCAATAGCCAAACCAACAAACACTGAAAGAGCAAACGGTTGTTTTTCTGTGTGCAGGGTCACACTGATGTATACCGAGCCAATATTGGCCTTTTATTAAAAATGGGATCCTGTCCAGCTGGTGTTATCCTCGTACGATATGATGGATATACTGTATACAGCAGTTTCTTTGACCACACATTTATTATAGAATTGATCGATGCCACATTGATGGTTCATTGAAAGATGTTTTTCCGTTACCTAAACAACAAGAGTTTTAGTGCCTCGTGGTTTAAATTCTGAGGCCTTTTCACCTTGACATAGATTAAAGGAGCAAATGTGAATTTTTTTTTTTTTTTTGCTTTTTACCTAAAACAAAAGTGGATAAATTTAAATATGTTGTATATTTGCACAGAATCTCAGCCTCCATCAGCTTCATTCCAAAAATAGCGGTCAGATTTGGCTTTGACAAGCCGGTTGAGCCGCGGTGCTGCAGCCTGCATCATGGAGGCGATCCAACGCAGCAGAGATCCAAGATGGCGCTCTGCCATTTCCAGAGAGACTGATCTCTTCCCTTTCTCGCTTTTTCTTTTTCCGACTCTGTGATGGTGAAGCCAAGCTTTGGAGGGCCTGGCACCAAACACTCTCCTCCTCCTGGTGTGTGTGTTTGCATGCTGTACCATCAAAACACACATATACTGTATAAACACACATGCATGCAGATAGACAGCGATGACAGATGAGTCATGGACTGGAACATTTTACTTCAGGCAAAGATCAGAGGAAGGAGGTCATCCAAAATCCTGCCCAGAAACACAACACACACAACACACACACCACGCCGCAAAAGAGCAAACACAAACAAAACATGAATACATTTTTAATCAAATAAATCTTCTGTTTCTGAAATTCTGAAATAATACAAAGTTTAAAAGTTTTTAGCTTAACAAGTCAGGAAACAGAAAAGACAATTCATGATTTCAGAAGCTTTTGATCTGTTTTATTTTAAAATCAGTTTCAAAGCAACCTCGTCTTAAATAATCATTTGTAAAGAAATAAGAGCGACAAAAACATAATTTCTGTCTGCAGTCGTAATTCAAAACAGTCACCAAAACTTTTGCTCGATTTGTGAGAATCTTTGGTGTGTGAAAAACTGTGAAATTTGCTCTAACACACTCACATTTTCGTTTGTCACTGTTTCACTAGATTTCCTGCTGGTCTTTCTACGTGACGTGTTGCATCACTTTTACCATACGCGTAATATGTATACATTTTGAGGCACTGGCATGTTTACTAGAAGACGATTTACTTTATTAATCCCGATGGGGGAAATTTTATTTTTTTACTATTAGCAAAGAGCTGAGAAGGCTGTCAGCCTTCATCAGCTTCTAAACTGCAGTTTATGTTGCGTGTCACTGGGTTACATCAGGCAGAAATCTGCATAGGCATTAAAACTGAGCTACAGTTTTACCATTTTTTTGACAATCATAGATGGTTTCTTTTCAGAAGAGATGGACAGTTGGTTTCATGAGAAATGTGTATCAAGTTCAGTGTGTAAGATAGTGTAAGTATTAGACTGATGTTCCTTAATGCATAAAAATATATGTAAGCATTTTAAATCTTAAAAATCACTCCTTCGTTGCATCCTTACTGAACTTGTGAATTACTGAAGTCTTCATTAACTACCTAGGACTTCTTCTTGATTCCTATTGGACAGGAGACTCCTGTCCCTCCCAGACCACAGTATCCATCGGGGTTTTTACTCAGGTACTGTTGGTGGTAATCCTCGGCGTAGTAGAAAGGCTTGGCTTCAGCTATTTCTGTTGTGATCGGGCCAAAACCTTTCTCTGTTAGTTCCTGAAAGAAGCAGCGACAAAGACACATAATTTATGGATTTACGAGGATACAAACTGACTAAAACAAATGGGGGTTATTGAAAGAAAAAACAGCGACAATAAGATGAAAACTTTAGTGACCTCTGTGAGAACATAGCAGGAAGATGCCAAGGAAAATACAAGAAGAAGAGAGGGCATGATGAGAAATGAAGTTCTATTTGATCTCTACAATGATGAAAACCTAAAAGGAGATGTTTCTATTTGAAAACAAATGCAGATCTCCTGGTACAACAAACATTTCTTTTCCTGGATCCTGTTGTTTGGAGGAATTATCTGACTTGCAGCTGAACTAATCTTGTCCTCGTACTGCAAAGTACTTATTAGCATCTTAGAAAAAAGAAGAAATGTGTTATATGCAAAACACATGTGTAGCTCCAAGTACCGACGAAAACACACATACACACACATTCACAGTAGAATCAGTTGGTGATGACACCTTCTCCTCCTTGTGATAAAAATTACTCAACCAGATGGCGTGTGAATAAATTAAAAGACAAAGCGACATGGCGTGCATGAAAAGACACATACACACTTAGGAAACTTTCTTACGGAGGGGTGTGCATGCATGTTTACAGCAAAGCTTCTTATTTGATTGTATCATGCAGTGTGGAAGAGCTGAATCTGGTTCGACACTTAACATGTTTAGTCTTTAATCTAAAAAGCTGCTGTTTTTCCTCCTGACAGCTACTGAAACCCTTTCTGCAATGAAAGGGAGATTACACCAAGTTTTTGGGTGATTTTAGAAAACAGGAAGTAAAGTCAGACATATCTACTATTGTTCCATGTTTATATTTGGTTAAAATCCTATGTGAATGCTTCAGTTACTGGCTGAGAATTCAGGTTAAATATTTAATATGTGGATGCCCCATTTAATTTTGAGTACTCAACCGCAAAACTGAGTGTCACCAGTGTTTATTTCACTCAACACATCCATCATCCCTCCCTCCGCTCTTCCATCCAGTATTTTGTCTATTAGCCCGAGGACCAGAGGTCATGTAGGCCTCAGGGAGTTGACCAAGCCCAGTCTGGGGCATCATTTGTGGACTGGAGGTCCTTCATGGCTCCAGGGGCCTGGAGCTTCTACAGTACAGGCTGCAGGGAACACAGTTAAAACAAAAGCTCGATTGTGTGTGTTTTGTATTTTACTCTTTGTACTTTTACTTTTGTGGACGAGTATGTTTACTACATTCATTACTGTGTTGTACTTCCTGTGGGGACTTGATGTTGACCTTTCACTTGTGATACTTCTTACCAGAGAACAAAGTAACTAATTTCATTACTAGTCTGTACTTTACAGTTTCCTTGTAATTGTACCAATTAATTTTACAGTACATTAGTTCTAACTGTTGTTAATGGTTTCAGCTTTCAACCCTTTCCTTTACTCTCTTCATAGTTTCTCATTTGCTTCCTATAAAAACCTCACAGACCAGCTCCTGTCTACAGCCTAAAGCAGGACAGCATATTGAAGTCTAGCTGTAGCCCCAATGCTACACATTTTGATTTTAAATCGTAATTCAGAAAGAACTAATAAAATGTTAAGACCGCAACAAGAAGTAAAAACGGCATTAAAAAAATCAACAATAAAGAAAGTTATCTGTACATATAAATAAAGTGAAACACTGTATACTACATACAAACATAATGTTGTACAGACTGTATAACTGTCAACAACTATACAAATCTTTCACAAAAGACAAAGACAGCAAAGAACAGCAGTATGTAAAGTAGATGTAAATATGGTAGAAAGTGAGACGGCATCATTTTAATGTTAAATAGTAGAATTCCTGTTTTGAATGCCCTTCCAGTTTGAGTGTAAAGAACTCCCTGGGGAAATACTCAAAACTTCTCTGTTTATTTTTAGTACAAAAAAACAATCAGACTCAAAGCTGTGCTGGGCAATTTCACACATTGGTGCCTCTAATAGTTAGTGAGAGGTAATTGTTTGAAAACCATTTTAACTTCACTGACGTCAGCACTCGGAAGTTGTTAAAGAAGATGTCAGCAAGCAAACCCAGAGGGTCTGTGATGCTTTTATAACAGAAAACACAGAAGAGAAGAGAGACACAAAAGATCTAACGTTGGCAAGTTCAGCTTTTAATGGACAGCGTGTTTGCTCCCTGCTGTTTGATTCATCACTTCCTGTACCGACACCACAATTTAATTTGAGTAAGTAGGGTGGAGGTACACAGCAGTTAGTCAGACTCTCTTCTCTGTTGCAGTTTATGATTCAGACTGGAAATTATTAAAATAAAACTAAATTAAATAAAAATAGCACTAGGCTAAGAAATAAAGTTATACTAAGGTGCAGAAATAAATTGCCCCCAAAAACAAAGGTTTTAAGGTTTGATTTAAAACTTTAGAGTAAGTCAGGTATGTGAATTGTAGAAACTAAAAGCTGCTTCACTATTTTTATATTAAACTTCTGAACAGAAATCAAACTAGTGGTGCCAGAGAGATCTGGAGAGTTTGTAACACAGGAGCAGAGCAGAGCTGTAAAAAGCTTTAAAAACAAGTAAGAATAATTTAAAATGAGCTATTTCACACATAAATTGCCCATGATGTAATCTGAGAATTTCAGTGATTTGCTTTATTACCTTATGTGCAGATATCTGCAACTGCAACTATCTAAACTACAAAGCATTTAGCAGTCAATGAATTTCACTTGACTTTTAAAATCAACTTGCCATTTTTTTTTTTGTTTCCTGTGGTCTGCAGGGAGTTTAAGCCACAAATGTTGGCATGTCGGATTAATTCAGAGTAAGGTTCTCCCAAGATATACTTTAAGGTCTCTAACTAACCGGTAACTGTAGGTCGCACAGGATCCCAGAGTAGCGGAAACCAAATGAAAAACATTAAACATTAAAACTCAAAAATCAGTTAAAAAAGAAACACGAACGTCTCCAAACGTCCATGTGCATGTTCCAACCCTGAGTAATTTTTGACAAATTTCTATGGATGTTTTGAGACTTTGAATCCACTGTACTGTAACTGCTGTGAATTCAAGTTGACTACAGCCGCTCTCCTCCGAAAAAGCCACAATCTTTTTACAGCCGCATTTCAATACTAAATACAAAAAAGATTTTGGTGGACTATACCTTTAAGGTAATGAATATCAGCACAAAATGATGGCTATAGATAGCTTTAAGCAAAAAATATGGTCACTGACATCAGTCCAACACTACCTGTGATACCCCAACTGGCTGCATTTTCCTTTATACTGGTCTAGTAGCATCCTCAACCATCCTCCCTGCCTTTTCAGTGTTTCAGTGCGTTTGTTTGGGCTGGTCCTGCTGCTGTGTTAGCAGGCTGCTATAAATGCATAATTCACATCCATTAATTTGCATGTCAGAGAAGTAGATTTCTCATTTGAAATGCAAATACCTTGACTGCTCTGGTAAAGCAGGGAAATGTGAACAATACTGATAAGCACCCACGAGACAGAGAGGAATGAAAAAAATGGCATGAAAAAAGGTGAAGCTGGCATGTTAAAAGCGCTGGAGAGGGATTTCATAGACAAAGAAAAAAGAGAAAGAAAAGAAAGAGGATAGAAAAGCAGCTGTTTTGTGTTTTGAAGAAGATATATGAATGTTCATGAAAAGGAAATGTAGCCGGAGGTGTATCAAGAGAGAAAGAGATGCCAGAACAATGAGAACACACTGTTTTAGCACCCATGCTTGCGCCACACATTATTACATAAAACAAGCATGCAAGTACACACACACACACACACACACACACACACACACATACACACACACACAATGTTACCACTACCACCTGCCATTTTAGACGCAGTGCACACCCTAATGATGGGTAGGAGGCAAGAGAAGAAAAGGGAGGCTCCTTTCATGCTGCAGACAACCGCCAACCGCCTGCAAGGTAATTTTCTGCAGTGCTGTTGTACCTTACACACACACACAAACAGAAACACACACACATATACACACCAAATTCCCCAATCACTCTCTGTGTGAACAATACAATCAAGCCAGGCGGCATAGAGAACATAGTCAATACCCTGACACCAAATTAACCGCACTATTCTCTCTCTTCAGCACCACTCCTGGCCTAAAATTTATCTCTTTTCCCATCTGTGTGCATCACTTTTTCTGCTCTTCCATCTATATTTTTTATGTTTGTATGTATTTAATGTGGCTGGAAAAGAAGGAGAAGACATTACTTGACTCTGAGGATCAGAGTGGATATTATTATAAATTCAAGAAGTGTCTGGCAGGCGTGTCCTGGGAAAATCCTCTGTGCTGCGATGCATTTTACATTTTCAGTTTCAGTTTGTTTGAAATGAGGGAGAAGAAGTGGGTGGTTTGCCTTGGCGGCCATAGGCACCGTCGCTGCAGGGACAAAGAGAAGGAAGCCACCTACAAAGACTTAATCAACAGGAAAGACTCCACCTAACAAATTCATTAATATTTTAAAGATGCCGTTGTAAAAATGCAAGCAAAGTCAACATACGGAGGTGAAAGTAGGGAATTATGCATCTACTGAATTATTGAAATTTCCTCATCTTTTTTTGCAAAATGTTGAAGCTTTGCGTAAAAAATCAGATATAGAAGACTGCACCAAATATATAGTTACATGCCATAAAAAAAGGAGTCAAATCTGATCAAGTGTATGCATATGTGTGTGGTTGTGTGCGTGTGTGTTTGTGCGCGTTAGTTTTGCAACTAAAGCGATTTTTGTGGAGGACAGATTTAAGGCCCAGATGGTTTGGCATGGAGTGTGTTTGCTATAGGCCAACTGCTCTCTCACACACACACACACACACACACACACACACAGATGGGAGAGGGTGGGGGAGACAATCTGGTGAGAAAAAAATGAGAGAGGAAACAAAACCTAGAAAGATTGATAGAGAGATGTAGTGGTTAGACGGTCAACTGTATCTCTCTATAGGATAGAAAAGCACAATTTAAAGAGAGAAAAGAAATTGTTGCGTATCTGTCCATCTATGACCATTATAGATAAAAGCTTTAGGCCATAACTACCTTCCAGACCAGGACACACACACGTGCTACATGAACTCGGAAAGTCAACAGTGGTCTCTCTCTGCATTAAGGAAAATTGGCAAATTATGTTTTTCCATTACCAGCTTTAGCAATTTGATCCCCCTTCAAAAGGTATACAGTCCGTTTACTTACACAGAAACTAAAATGTCCATCACACCTCACAAAATGAAATACATACGAAAAGAAAAGTGCTATTTCTCAGGGCCTTTCTGCCGGCTGGAAATACTGACCTCAGGATGACACTATACATAGTCACTGTGTCAACAAATTTAAGAGGGTTAATCCTCTGAGGAGCAGGAATTTGTTCATCAAATGTCGCGGCAGTCAGTCTGTTACATTATTATATATCTGGTGTGCAGGTGGAAATGTTGGGGTAAAGGTGTGTCCACACAGAGAGCGTAACGCATCGTTCGTACACATTTCTGGCAAAGAGTTAACCAACTGTGTCTGTGAGAGAGTGTGTGTGTGTGTGTGTGTGTGTGTGTGTGTGTGTTTGTGTGTGTGTTTGTGTTCAGCTCAGTCTCTTACTGAACCCAACAGAAATTGTTATTTCCCTCCAGACTCTCTCCTTTTCCATCTCCGTCACTGTACGGTAATGAAGCAGATTTATAAAACCCCCGGCAATGTCTTTACATTGACTTTGTATGCAATCACACCGCCTTCAAATTTGCCTCATGTTCTGCCTGAACAAAGCAAGAGTATTATTAGACAACAAAATAACCAAAATCAGTTGATTCTTTGGAGACCATGAATATCTAAAGTCTATTTTAAAGTAATCTAGTTTATAGCTTATGATTGCTGTTGGCAAGTGAAAATGTTGGCTTGATGGCGTTTGGTTGCTCATTTTGTGCTTTCTTGTATTGCATTTTTGTTTCTCAATATCCTCTTTGGACAGCGCACAGCTAATGTGACATAACACATTTCATCATAGTTCAACTCAAAACAAGAGGGAACAAAACATTTACAAAAAATCTGCAAATCCAAAACCTCCCCAATCTGGTTTCCAGCTAAGCACACTAGCACACGTCAGCTCCCTCTCCAGTTTATGTCGACTAAATGATCTTTCTGGGCCCTGAATCATCCTGCAAATATAACAAGCTGCATGAAATTAATGTTACAATTATGTTACCTTTAAGATACTTTTGGGAAACAGGCTGCTGGTCTTTTAAGCCTTGGGAAATCAGTGCAAACATACTGTGATGTAAAGGATATGAAGTTAAGCTACTGTGTGAGAATTTTAAGCCCCTTTCAAATGTGCAACCCTTTACATTAATCTGATGCTTATTTAACATGTTGGTCATGTGTCTGATAAGCACCCTGGCCACTTTTACGTAAAAGTCAGGACACGGCAGCAGTCTGAACTGAATGCTGTCAGTCACGTTAACACAAAGACCACAGCAGCACAAGGTTAAATGTGGAGCGAGAGAGAGAAGTGTACTCCTGTACGTAAGATCATGTAATACATTTAATATCCAAATCATAATCTGTTATGCATAAACCAGTGAACCAAGAAACGCTGTTAAAAAGGGCCACCTTTTCCTTGTCTCTCGCTATCGTGACATTTTTAACATGTTAAATAGTCTCATTCATTAATTTAATTTCTGTATATGTTCTGCATGTCTGAATGATGATGTGAGGAACTTTCAACGTAAAAGACACTTATGTCACTGTGACACTGTGAAGCCAGTAATGTTACGTATTCCACGTCTGAAAAGGGCTCCACTCAAGTGCAATTTTACTATTGTAACAGTATTTGATCAGGATATAGTATTATAAGTCATTGCATCTCTGTTTATTCCAACATTCCTGTGTGACAAATTTTTTTTTTTTTCTTACTGGCGGCTTTAAATTAAAAGGGACCCCACAAGTCTACAGAAAACTGCAATAATGCTTTCTAGTTGCAAATCCATTCAAGTGTTTGAACCGAGGAACACACCCGCGAGTGTTTCCATTACAACATAAATACAGTGTTGGATTAGTTCAGAACACTTCAGCAGTGATGGAGGTAGACTGAGTGAAACAAGAGCAGAGAGACTTTAAGAGATAAATCCTGTGGGGAAAAAAAACAAGGTTTTCGAAAGAAACAAGATGAACAAGGGGAAGAATAAGAAGGAAAATGGACCCAAATGACCAGACTACACTAGAATAGAATAAAATAGAATAGAGTAACCTCCACCTCGTCTGTTTCCATGGCAACTAGCCCTGTTGGTGGGATAGTGGTGCAGAAGTCTCAGCAGGAGAGAGTTCAACAGAGGGAGTGTGTGAACATCTTTTGTGTTTATGTGAGTGTGTGTGTGTGTTTGTGTGTGTGTGTTGACATATGGACATACAACATATGGCAAATGTACAAATGCACACACACACACACACACACACACACACACACACACACACACACACACACACACACACAAACACACAGATCCATTATATTTCAGTATTCATCTGCTGGTGCCAAAAGCGTCTGTGAGTGTTTCTGAGACTGACTGAAAGAAAGAGGGATGGGCAGCAGAAGGGGATACTGGGAGACGGAGTCAGAGAAAAAAGAAGGCAGTGACAGGGAGGAAGATAAGGACAGAAGAGTGGAGGGAGAGAAGAGACACGTTAAATGGAGAGGAGACTTGACAGTGATAGAGGGATTTAAGGCTGATTGATGAATAGATGTGTGTACCTTCTGGTATTGATCTTTGGAGGCCAAAGCTTCCTCGAGATGCTGCTTTGTGTAGGTGTAGATGGCAGAGCGGTACGTCGTCCCAACATCGTTCCCCTGTCGCATCCCTGAACACACACATACAAAAAAATGTGAATATCTGGATTTTGGCTGATGTGAGGTGCACTCGTCCTCAGCTCTTGGCAGAGGCAACATCGCAGCATCTGAAAACAACAGCTGACAGCATTTCCAAAAATATAACTTGTCTGTCTTAGCAGAACTGAATGCTGTTTTTGACTGTGAACTGATCATTTCATCACGTATCCTTTCATCACGTCAATGTCGGCTTGTCAGCCTGTCAGCCACGATGTTTAGTTAGCTCAAAGGTTTGAGCCACTCGAATCTTGTGGCTCTACAGATGGCAATCTATGTCAGTCAGTCTGTCAATCCCACACATTGGGGAACATCTGTAACAAAAATATTTAATTTTTGACCAGAATATAGATCCTAATGATTTTGGTGATTTTCTTCTGACTTTTGATCTTGTGCGACCTACAGTTGAAAATTTCACATATGAGTTCATGACTGAAATTAATCACAGTATTCTCATCAGCCTTACCTGTGTTTGCTGACATTTGCATGTTAAAATGTTAATGTGCGAGGAGTTACATTAACATTTAACATGATTGTTTGCCTCTTATTGAGATTCTTCTTGAATGATGAAATGTTTCAGGACAAATTGTCAGCATGTTAACATCCAATAGTTGTTTCATTAAAATGCTAAAGCTGCGCTTTGAGAAGATGGATAATCAGCACTCACTAACAAGCTATTGTTAACATTCAGTGTGAGGCACAGCTGAGCTCAAACTGCGAGCCAGGCTGACAAAGTACAGCTTAGACTGATAAAACTTGACAATTTCTTATCTGTAATGTCCTATACTCCTAATTGGTAATTGTGAATTAGGTAACAACACCTTTAGGCCAAACTTTACAGATGTTGCCCACTTGTGGCAAGGATCCTACCATAAAGGTGTCCCCTAAGGATACAACATATAAGATGAGTTAAGATACTTAAGATTTATCATAATACAGCAAGAAGCTGCCACCGTAACAATGATCATCTGCCATCTGAACCATTATTGTTATCGGTGCTCGTTAATAAAATTGTCTGGTTAAAATGAGAGAAAAACGAGGACAAACAGACATAAAGTTTCATCAAGTCTGAGGAAACAGATGTGGTAAACTTCACAGACAAATATACTTGATGTTTTCCCTGTAGCAAAGCACTCTTTCAGGCACATTTTCCTTCTGTTCATCAGTAAAAACAAACTCTCTATACTCCTTCAGGGGTCGAGTCGTGAGTGCGTCTGTGGGTGAGGTTGTACCTTGAGTCGGGTTATGGCTTTCCCAGAAGACTTTGAGCAGGTTGGCAAAGTTGATCTGCTCTGGATGGAAGACAACTCTCACCACCTCAGTGTGGCCTGTCCTACCTGCAAAAAAATAACATCTGAGTTTGCACACAGGGTTCGACTCATAAATCAATTCACTCATATAAATGTGGCTTTTATTACAAATGTTTGAGGTCCCTCAGGTTTGCAGTTTATAAACATTTTTCTATTACAAATATTTTCAATTGTAAAGGTGCAATATGTACGAGTTTTACTGCCCACACTTCTGTGGGTTGAATAAAAAGGAATTCATTGCCTACTCTTTGAAAAATTGACAAAACAGTCTCAACTCAAGGTCAACTAACTCACTTCTTCCAGACCTTACCACCTATCATGTGGTCTTCATCATTAGATGGTTTGTCAAATTATCAGGGAACTGTAGATTTTAAACTCTTGGTTGAGAAGTCCTGAAAGAGTCCTTTAGTCCTAATGATCGAAAGCTCCAGAGCAAGCGAGTAAGCGGACCTTGAGTTGAGACTGTTTCCGAGGTCAAGAATAAACTGCCAAGCCAACGTAGACAAGAAGTCTCAGAATAATAGAACAAAAAAGTTTGATCAAACTGCTTTTTCAAAGTCAAAACTTAATTGTCAAGCTTAAAATACCTGTAGATTTTAAAAATTTACACATATACATTTACATCTAAAAAGCCAAAATACAGGTATTGTCCTTGAACAGCCCATTAGTCCAAAGCTGATTATTAATGTTCAACCATAACAAACGATCACTCCTGCAGACGGACAGATAGCAGCTGGTGTTGGTAATGAGTGTGACCCATTACGCTGCACCTCATCTTCCTCCCGTCTCTCATTCTACCTCCACTCCTATCTCTCTCTCTCTCTCTCTGTCTTATTACTTTTTTAATATCAGGAGTTATGGATTCCAACGGTAGATATTGGCGAAGAGAGACAAAGCAGCGGTCGATATTAAATTAATGCCTCACCAGGCCAATCTCACAGGAATAAATTCATCTTGGACATGACGAGATATAAAGTACAGGTTGGAAGCGGAGAGGAGAATGAAGCTGCAGAGAGTTGTTGTCCACGTAATGTACATTTAACTGTAAATTATATTATATTCTCATTATGTCACTATTTCAACATGAACAACCGACTGTGTGGTTTGATAGTGAACTTCAGAAGTTTTATTTATGGATCTCAAAATACACTGAGAGCCAACACAAATATTGTGTATACAGGAAAAGAAACATAAAACAATGAAGACTTTAACAGTAATAAGATCATTTGATTATTCATTGAAGGATGAAGTTAAAAACAATTTTGAATATTTAATTAATAAAATATATAATATATAATCTCATTTTATTTAGTAAGTATTTCATGAATTTGAGTGTCTCATGGAATGTTTTGCATTGCATTTATATTAGATTATTATGCTTGATAAAGCCTAAAGAAAGATGAATTGATGTAGTTTATTAATTCAATCCTTTGTTAAAAGCTAGTGTTCTTATTTGTAATATACTCTTTGTGATATTTTGTTTTTATGTTGGTGTACCCCACACCAGATGTTCTGTGGGCCACAGAAGTGTAATTTTTCAGCTAATAACAGTAAAATTAAACATATATTCCTTTGACTCCTAGAGGATGATGGCTTTGGAAAACAAATTAAGATGAACAAAATGAGAGAGAGTGACAAGAACTGAAAGTAAGAAAAATAATGAAGTGTGGGAGTGTTTCTAGTAACACAGGTAGATTTCTTTTTACAAAAAGAAGAAACATGCAAATTTAATTAGCACAATCTGAACCTACGCTGATCTGACTGTAAATATTTAACCAAAAATGAATATGCAGATCAATCTTGGTTTTTTCTTGTCTCTCCTGAAGAAGGAAAAGTGTGAGGAGTACTTCATTTATCCATCTTTCAGTGCTAATTAAAAAACACACATCCAGCAGTTCAAACCAAGTTCACATCTAGTTGTTGTTAAAGCATTTTTGTTTTAGAAACAGTGAAATCAGGGAAGTTGGTGTTTGAAAAGACCTTCATTCATCAGCAGACTAGTTAAAAGATAAAGCCATAAATAAAGAGATAGAGCAATGTAGGAATATGATGAAAAACTATTTGTGTTATGAAGTATACATATTATAAAATGTATGCAGTTTACAGATATATTTCTATGTAAAATTAAAACCTACAGAGTGTTTTTATTACAATTAAAGATAAAGGACCCAAATATCCAGAAAATTACAGGGAAGTTGGAAAGTGTGACATGTTCATAACATACTCAACCACAATTTCAAACCCGGTCGATAAACTGACCTGTTGGTTTTGTGAATTGCTCCTCTTCTGCTGAAAATACTCCATAACAGACAAATCACGCACTCAACCGGTGTTCTCAAGCATGTCAAATGTATTCATGTGTTATTTCACCTAGATTTACTAAATCGCAAGACAAATGCACGAAAACTGACCCACTGCATGCTCTCTGGGTGTAACGGGTACGTATGTAGGACTGCAACTAAATATTTTTATTAGAATATATCATTAATAATTATATATATATTATTATTACATAAATGCCAAACACAAGAGTTATGAGAGACTTTTTAATCTTGATTTTAAGACTATGTCCAGATTGTTTTCAGCATTTTATTAGCTGTCTGTTAATTAACTGTTGGGCTGTCATGTATTTTACTCCTTTTACTTTTAGTACTGTGAACTATAGGAAACATTTACAAGAATAATCACTGCGTTGTACTTCCTGTATGGTCTAATGTTTGTACTTTCACTGGTGATACTTGGCTGTGCCCCTCATTCACTCACTCAGTACTCCCTTTATAACAGACACTCAGTTGTTTACTCAGATCCATGTCTCCTTCAGGATGAATTGTTATAATTTTGGTGATTCCTTCCCTATTCATCTAGTGCCATTAATACCTTGGTTTATGGCTAAAAATACCTGCAAAACTTTCAGCTGTACTTTGTGTTTAGTCTTAATCATCAGCTCTATCTTGGTATGACTGTCTGTTTATGTTCTTGCAAAGTGTGTAGAAGAATAGAACTAAGTTAGAGGAAAACAGACAGGTGGTGATGCAGGTCTAATGACGGATTCACTCTGTACTGGCTGGCTGGATGAATCACTGGGAGGCCTGGACATGCATCACACAGAAATACACAAACACACACACACACAAACACAGTCTGCTCAGAGTGGTCAGGCATCAATAGCAGCCTTATCCATGCCCCAGTATAATAGGACCTGGGGGAAATTATTCACTCTTCTGTTCATGTGTGTCCTGTTTTCCACAATCTATTGACTCTCAGTAGACAATACACTGCCCAGTGCACTACAGTATACATGTATGTGTGTGTGTGTGTGTGTGTGTGTGTGTGTGTGTGTAGGTATGCAGAAGCTACCTGTGCAGACTTCGTTGTAGGTGGGGTTAGGTGTGTAGCCTCCCGCGTAGCCCACTTGGGTGGAATAAACCCCCTTTTGACACCAAAACTTCCTCTCCGCTCCCCAGAAACATCCCATACCTTCAAGAAAAGAAACCAAAACTAAGATTAACAACAGCCTTTAATATTGTCAACATTTTAACAGACAAGACAGAAAAGGCCTGGACACACTACGCATCGCAATTGTGTGACTATATATTTGGATTTAGAGCTGCAGTGATTAGATTTAGTCACTTTCCAAGTGAAAATGGAAAACATTCTCGTGTTCAAGCTTCTAAAATAAGAGGATTTGCTCTTTTTCTTTGTCATATATGATAACATGTTGAATATCTGAAGGTTTTAGACACACAAAGATTCAGATATGGATGAAGCAAGACTACATTTATACACATAATGACCTGATAAAAGTTAAATGAAATGTGCACAGTATCCCAACCAGGTGGTTTCCAGTTACCTTTTAGCTTCCAAGCAGTTTTACTAATCATGTCATATACAGGGCACCAAGAGAATGATTGCAACACTGCATATTAACCACTGCAGCTATTAATTTGATGTGGGAATAGACTATACGTTCTTTAAATCTACAATACACTTGAGCCTAAACAAGCAAACTTTCATCACATTCAAATGAAACATGTCCATGATTACTGATTTCACATTGGCTCTGACAAAGGTTGCTCCAGCAGTAGAGTAAAAATCAAGACAAAAAATAGATGTGATATTGGGTATATGGATGCTGTCTGGTACGCAAAATATAAACCCTGAATACATTTTAGGTCATACCAGCACTCAACAAACTGCCTTTATTTCCTGGTATGTGTCTTCTGACCAGAAGGAGCTTACCGAACATGACCATCTCGGTCCCCTCGGGAAAAGGTGGAACAGTCCTGTTTCCGTTCACGTCATGTTTGGCTGCATGAGAATAAAAGAGGTAGATATGAACATTAAAATAATAGGAAAGATCATAACTAAAATGGCATGTACAGTACATATACAGTATAAATATTAGCAACTGAGCTTCACTAACGAGTAAAGAACTGACAGACGCATGGAGAATGTGAGAGAAATGTCTTTGATTACTGCGTACTCAAACTGCGAGGGATGGATGATCAGTTTTTGTAGATTTCTATAACTCACATGCAGCCGACATGTTACTCCTCAGTCTTGTCACTCACTGGGTCACAAGCTAAGATTGTTGTCTAGCTGCACTGATACTAATTTAGGCTTTAGCAGGACAGGACTGGAACTGACAACCAATGTTTTCTGGGTATTTTTAAAATTTTGAATTATTTAAATTGGATAAAAGTTCAGTTTTCCCACCAGCATTGTTCTTTTTTCAGTAGAGAAGCTTCTAACTAATTAACCTAACTAATCTCTCCCTCTACTCTCCATTCAAACCTGTCTATACAAACTGGACAGTAAAATCATCTATATAAATAAAAAATATGTTTTTCATGAACACTCCACCACCAAAAAACAAAAAACTACAGTCCTGAATTCACCTGACAGACACACACACACACACACACACACACACACACACACACACAAACACACAGTGACCCACTTTAACAGCGGCGAGCAGCTCTGCTTAATTTCATACGAGCTGCATTCACTCCAATCAACACAGAGCCAGAGGTGCACGAGGACCCATTTGAGGCCACCCAGCCACCTGGCTGAGCTGGAGGCTGTGTGCTGTGTGTGTGTGTGTGTGTGTGTGTGTGTGTGTGTGTGTGTGTGTGTGTACAGATGGCTTGCTGTACAATGCTGTGGGGGAGGGAGATGGATTAAAATAAATGGGATGGGGTAGAATGAGAATGAACCCAACATCTGGATTTCCCCTTCTTACGCCCTCCCCCTTCTTCACACACACACACACACACACACACAGTCTTTATGTATGGAAGCATAATTGTATTGTGGGGCAGCATGCCTATAGACAAAAGCTGCCAGATGGATACTGCCAACCAATCAGCAAAACACCTCTAAACACACACACACACACACACACACACACACACACACACACACGCCAAAGCATAATTTCTCTTGACAATATTCTCAATTCACTGTACTCAGATCATTTAAACTTGGTGTATACACACACACACACACACACCATCTGAATCTTTATGAGTCGTCCTTGTTTGTCTGATTACATGAGCAGCCTTTCATCCGGCTGAGAGACAGCAAGCGTCAGTGTGACTGTCGGACAGACTGACAGAAATCTTCCTCCGTCTTCCTCTGTATTCTGAGGGAGGAAGGTTTGGAGCGCTGCAGCCGTTTCCTATCTTTGTCGGGTGTTGGGGAGGAAAAGGCTGCAGCTCATCACCTCCAGTCTCTTTACAGTCCCACTGGTTTATTATTTAGCTCTCCATTTTACAGTAATCCTGTTGCTGGTATTGTCAGGTTGTACACAACCATACAAAATATGCTGCGGTGTTCAGTCCACTGCAGTGGGGGAAAGTTTGGATAAAAATAAATGTTTAAATTAGCCTAATCCTTTGATCCTTGAATCCTTTGAACTTAATGAAATATGAAATAGTATTTATATAGCATGTTTCATACAAATAGATGTAATACATTATGCTTTACAAAAAGTAGATCCATTAAAAAACTAAACAGAATAATTAAAACGACATACATATAGTAAAATACACTAGAATAAAATAAGATAATGCTAAAAGCAACATAATAGCAATAGTACTGCTTAATTATGCTGTAAATATAAATAATATTTCGAATATATATTTAAATATCTGTTTTATGTGGTGCAATTAATATGATAAATGTGTGTGCAACTATTTGGTTGTTGACCATATGTTGTGTGTCTTATTGAAAATATTTACCAAAATTGTTTTATTTGATTGGTTTACCATAACTTCACTTTAATGCCATCACGTTTGTGCTTTTATATACAGCACCTTGCCCTTTGTCATGTTAGCCATTGGCTTAATAAGAGCCCCTGGAGGGTCGAAACACTGCCTGCTTGGTCAAATAAAAGAGGATGAGAAAGAGCAGAATGTGAAGCCAAGAGACTTTTCATAATATTATGGTCATGTCTTTCATTTGAGAAGTGAAAATAGACATTAAAATTAACACTCATGACCTGGAATTCCTGGATTTTTCACATGAAAATGACCAAATTCAAAGCTACTGAAAATCATCAGGAACTAGACCTACCTCCAAAAAACAACAGCCTTAAAGAACTTGTACATCTCCATGATTTCAAATGAAAATTTAATATCCCTCATCTTAATACAGCTACAGATACTCTTCCTCCTCCTCCTCCTCTTCCTCCTCCTCCTCCTCCTTTCTCCTCCTCCCACATTATCCTCTGTGTGTGTTAGTAATGGCTGCCTTCAGGGACCAGTGAAGGCATGTTCATTACAGGCTGCACGCACGCACACACACACACACACACACACACACACACACACACACACACACACGCACTGAGAGATAAACAATTTAAATGTAAATGTCAGTGGGGAAAGACAATAAGTCCAGACAGAATACTAATGAGTCTAACAGCTCTGTGTGTGTGTGTGTGTGTGTGTGTGTGTGTGTGTGTGCGTGGAGAGCATTAAGAATAAAACAAAGGCTGGGAACAGGAGATCCAGATCAGCTGTCTATTACCTATTTCCTCCTGTTCCTCTAAAGGCATATATGCTCTGAAACGTACACACCTTTTTAAGACAATAACTATTGATATCACCGAAGGATGCAAACACACACACGCTTATTTCTGGAAAGATCACAATAAGATCTGATGTTTTCATCGATATTTACTGGTGAATTTGCACTTGTTATAAGGGGCAGCACTCATTTAATCTCAGATAATAAGAAAAGGTTATTTGAGTTGTAAACTGGCTCAATAGCTTTCCTAATTTCCTGCACTTGATGTTTGCTTTTGGCTCTTCAAAAATACTTAATTGTGTTTAAGTTCTCACAGAACTGCTGCAGCAAGAGCATTGATTTTTTTTAAATTTTGGATTTGTTCTGCACTAGCAAATCGCACTCTGCCATTTGAACTGTTTTTTTTGGGAAGCATTTTAACAATTGCTGTGCAGGATTTGTGGATTGAAAACAACTGTTGTTTTATTTGTGGCCAGTTTATCAATCTCACTCCGCTTTTAAATCAAACATGCAAGCACATTATCACTGAGGATTTCAGTTTGAACCTTCTAATACAATTAAAAGTTAATGTCAAAAAATATCCAAGAGGATAATGATAGAAAGTCAGAAAATGTACATTGTGTGTGTTCACATATTCCACATTTTGATTCAAATGAAGCCCAGACAGCAACATAAATGCATAATGCTAGAGGAAACGTTTCACACTTATGCAAACACTTTAAAAAGAGAACATCGATACCACTAGAACCAGGATTGATTGACTGGTGATTAGCTTAGCTTAGCATAAAGACTGGAAGCAGAGGGAAACAGTTAGCCTGGCTCTGTCAAACTGTGAATCAGGAATAACTTGGGGAACCACTATCGGGTCTTTGAGGTGGTGGGAGGGAATTTTTAACCATGCATTCTGCTTTCATGGTCTCCCTGGTGCAGTTCTGTCTCGCAGAGCAGCAACTAGTAAATAAAGTAAATAGACTATACAATAAAAATAGCCTAATAACCACATGAGGCTCAGACGAGGGATAAATAATTTCCCAACACAAGAAAGAAAGAGATAAAATATGAATACCTTTTCAAAAGCATTCATTAATATTCTACAGCTATCTTTCGCACACACAAACACACAAACACACACACTGAATATATGGAGGCATTTTTCTGGAGAGTAATTATTCCATGCGGCACTCCTTTGAAATGCCTGTTCTTCGCGGTCGCCTTTATCTCACTGGGAATGATAACAACGCTTCTTGTTGATTAATTGAATTCATATTCCTGTGTGAGGTTGAATGCAACAGTGTGTGTGTGTGTGTGTGTGTGTGTGTGTGTGTGACAGAAGGTTTTATGTATTTCCACAGCATTGCTTAACCTTGCATTAGCACTCTAAACAGACTAAAGTAAGAAAAATATTCAGGATGTATATCTAAAAATACTCCACATATCGTGCTTCTAACACTGCACAAGTGATACTTGCTGTCATTTAAACAGAGGGAAAAAAGATAGCAGGTTGTTTCTGTTCCACGTCTTGTTTCCATGAGCAGAATGATGATCAACTATATAGAAGCCAGATTCTGACTGTTTGTACGTGTTTGCAACTAATTTTCATTTATTTGGCGGTAAAGAGCAGCAAAAGAGGTTAGAAAGCACTTCAGGACACTTCACATCAAACAGTTAACCACTTCATTTTAGTGTATGTGTGTGTGTGTGTGTGTGTGAGGGAGAGAGTGAGTGAGTAACCAGCCTGCCTCGCAGTCTCTTCTACAGCTCCCTAAATCCTGTCACAAGAATAAGCCTGATCACAGAACAGCCCTTTATCCATGGCGACATCTGTGGCACGCACACACACACACACACACACACACACACACACACACACACACAGTCGCGTTTCCATCACTTTTGAGGACATTACATTGACTTAAATTCAGTCCCTGGAGACTTACCCTAACCCAAACCATAACTACTACTTGCCCTAACCTCACCATAAACCAAGTCTTATGTCTTATTACCAAATGTTATGATTTACATTATGGGGACTTGCATTTTGTCCCCATAAGGAAGGCGAGTCCCCACAATGTGACTGTGTAAACAGATTTATGTCCCCACAACATTAGTTATACCCGCCCACACACACTCCATTAGTGCTGCTCTATTTCAGCTCAGGCCTACAGTACATGCGTGTGAAGGCAGGCAGAGCTGCGCCAGAATCAGCCAATCAGCACTTGATACACTCTGTTTTATCTTCATGTCCTTTCATCACGTCGCTCATCACTTTTTCATTTTCTGTAGTGTAACCGCAGATAACGAAACAGAGAAATAACAAGATAAGGGCAAAATAAACAGGTCAGCATTGAATTTATTGTTGTATGATGACAGCGTAGTGTAATATAACAAGGATTTCCATCCTAAAGATTTACATCAACGTATTAACGGTAAAGAAAGAGGTGTTTCACTACATTTTGCCTTGCCAGGAGGAACCAGAAGACAAAGTACCCTGACGTCACCCTGCACTTAGAGCCGACCCTGAAGAAAATGCGGAGTCAGGCTCCTGCGTCACAGTCTTAGATTAAGAAGCTGTTTTGGGGGGTTTTTTGTAGGTCTTTCTTAACTTTTTTTCTTCCTTTGTTCACCAGAATCATGATGTAAACCATTATTGCTGCAGCAATAAACAATAGTCCAAGTTTACATAGAAAGAGTTGTATATTAACACTGTAACTGGAACAGGGCTGCAACTAATGATTACTTTCTTTTTGCCTTTAATTTAGACAGTTGACAGTAGAGAGTTCGCGGGAAATTAGGGGAGAGAGAGGAGCGATATCCGAACGGTCCCTGGCCAGACTCAAAACAGCAATTACATGGTGAGCGTCTTACTCCATGTCTACGCAGGAGGCGTTCAGGCACAGTATTGAGTGTAGGTCACCTGTGTTTTGTCAGCGCTCAGAGCCCAACACACATTCACTGTAGTGAAAACAGACGTGAGAATAGGCAGCTGTAGGTGAGACACAGCGTTAATCCCCTAAACCACCCGGACACCCATAAAGATTGTTTTTATTATCAGTTAATCTGTCGGCAACTTTTTCCAAAGAATCAATCAATCGTTTAGTCTATAGATTGTTAGAAAATTGTCCACAAGGCTCCATGTCCAAATACCCCAGTGATCTTTAAAATGCTTACTCACACTTAATCGCTTGTCTTTTTTATTTTTTCCAATTTATTTTCTGTCAATGAACTAATTGATTATTCGACTAAGCGTGTGAGCGATAAACTGGAAATCCCTTGGTGGCAAATCAGTTTACTTCTATTTAACATAACACACAGCAAAACATGGCCACTGATAAAAACCATGAGATGCTATGGAAAGCCCCATAAAAAGCTGGTAAGTGGACCTTAATTTAAGATTATGTTTTTCCAAAGTCTGCTGACATGTGTCTACACAGATTTTGGTTTGAATCAAAGTGGTGGAGCGACCAACCGACCGACATTGCCATTGGTAGCGTGGCAAAAAATACTCACCATACGATTATGGTGCAGCCGTGACCAAAATATCCTTCTGTAAGAACTCTACTCGAATATCAGCACACTGATTTTCTACCTCTGCTACCCCATTCTTTCTCCCTGCTTGCTGGAAATTAAAACACGGAGAGACCAGACTTGGGCCTCGACAACGCTGCCCTGGCCTGGAAGGGAGCTACAACCTGGCCTGAACATCCAGGGCTCCCCTTTCTCCCCCCCCCCCCCCGGAGCTCCAGACCTGACAGTGATGAATGAAACACTGCAGCTAATGTCTGGCTAGGGGATATTGGAGAGTCCACACACACACACACACACACACACAGAAAAGATTGCCTCAACTGCACTGCAATTAATTCTACAAAGTAACCTCCCCCCACCTTCTCCTCCTCCTGTCTCTCTCTCTCTGATTGCCTGGTTTCTTCATCTTCCTCCCGCTCCCCCCTTTTTTTTTTATCATTTCCCCCTTTACATCTCCCTCCTCCACCCGTGACTCTCTCTCCGTTTATGTCTTCCTGCTACAGTGTTTCTCTCTCCCTCTATCCGAGCCTCCCAATCAGCTAGTCTGATTGCCATCATCGTTTTTATTACCGCCCATCATTACAACCATCAGTGTTATCCTTATTGTTCTGCAGCTGACAGCCTTCTGTGCTCGTCTCACAACACACAGGACATCTCAAGGAAGCCGTGTGCTTGCTTTTATGAAAAAAAGGTGTTAGAAAAACAAACTGCTTCATGGGCTTCAAACACAATACCCAAGGCTGTTGTTGAGGAGATGCTTCCCCCTGTGTGCGTATGTGGTAGAAACACCAAACTATAGCCTAAAAAATGATTAAAGTTGAGTTGCGTCTATCTAACAAAGTCTAAACAATAACTGAGCATCTTAAGCCTCATGAAGGTTGTTCATACTGCAAAACAAATGGGGGAAGAGTTTCCCACAGGAGATTATTTAGCAGAGGTTTTAAACTGACCTTAAATATACAAGTTTAGCTGGTCATTATCCATCCAACTATTTATTTTCAACTCAGTGCGTTATTGTATTATATGTATTATAAAACTTGGTGCCAATGTTGGTGTTCTTTCTCTGTTCGGGTCCTTAAAGATCTGTACTTCGCATCTACATATGAAGGTTTTCTGTTTCATTCCCCTGACATTTTAAATATGCTTCTTTAATATAACAAAGCGCACACTGTCATCTTTTGAGCGAGATCCTAAAACATCTTGTCTTGCGATCAATTTAGTTACTAGAAGACAGCCTAAACTATATAGCCTCTCTCATTAATGATATGGCATTTGCGGTCATAAATAGGTTAATGCTTTATTTTAGGAGTTTATCATTTCGGAATAAATCATTTGCAAGAAGTTTCCTGGAAAGAATTATAGAATTTGGCACAAATTATAGAGGGAAATTAATGTCCTTATAAGACACTAAAACCCCATGAATTCAATATTCCATAATTATTGGTACCACTTGAACATTGTCTATATTTCCCCTTTAATTAGTACCAAATTACATGGTTCTTCGCAGGAAACTTAGAAATTATTTGAAAACTATGAGCCGATAAAAGTGTTACAACATCTCCTGCTTACCCTGAAGATTAATGTTTGCGGATGCAAAGCGGCTGATAGAAAACACAGCATGAAAACCCTGATCCGAGGTTTCTATTTTTCTAGTCACAGTGTGAATATGCCATAATAATATTGAGTTATCGCCTGCACCACACCTTCTGCACCTGGTCTCCTGTTTTGTTCTCCTTTTCCTCATCTTGATTGACAGCTATCTGTGTAAATTAGAGTGGTGGGCCGGGTTAATAAGTGACCACAGGGTGTGTATATGTGTGTGTGTGTGTGTACTTCAGGGTTGGACTCGATCGATCACTCAGGGCCATTAGTAGTGAGTGTGTGTCTGTGCAATATAGGATAGGGGGGTGCAGGAAATACTGCTTAATGCTATATGCACTTAAAAGATGGTGGACTGACCCTTTCAGACATGGACTCTGTATCTGCATTCACACACCTTGTACTGTCAGTCTATGCTGTGGAAAACATTGATGTTGACCAATGCTCCTGAGATATTTGGCACATATGATTAGTTATGTTTAATAAATGAAGATACAGGTTGTTTACTGCACCATGTATACAGGCTTTTATTGACGTTAATACATTTATGATATTCTTGAGAAGACTGCTCTTCATCATCTCTTCCTCTTGTAAAATAAAAACAAATCGTTCCTGTGTTTAATGTTAAAACTATAGCTACACTATGTGGAGTAAAAGTAGGCCTGTAGCCAGCACTTTACTTAGGTGTTTCTACTTTTACTTAAGCATCTTCTCCCAACATTATTGTGTACTGTGTATCTTGACCATCTTGACCTGTCCGTGACCACCAAACTCTGGCGCATCAGTCAAATACGCTTTTTTACACCGAGAAGTATCTTGTGTTTTCAGATAAAACCACATTAATGTTGAACATCTGAGCGACAACCCAGTCGACCTCTCAGTCTCTCTTTCCCTCCATCTTTTCATCTCTGTCTCCCGTCCTCTTTCTGTGCGGATCTACAGTTCTACCTCATCTGTTATGTGTCTCACACTCACCCCTAAACGCCCGGCGTTTTTTTTTTTTTTTTTGTGCTTCAAGGTTATCGGGCCACTTTGTAAACAACAAAGCGTTCTGCTGATGGGATCGCACACACAAACACACATTCATTCACTGGCATCCCTCTGTGTTGTCGTGGTAACGGCTGTGACAAAAGGTAGATGGACTGAGGAGTGTCAGCCTGAACCTGATAACGCCGCACAGCCGCTTAACAGGTACAAGAGACGTGATGGACACAGACTGATACAGCTTCACCTAGATTCACCTGATCGGTGTATCTGATAAACTGCAGGCCACAGGTATACAACAGCACACCCATATGTGATTGCTGAACATGTCATTCCAAAACCAAAACCATTTTTTTTACACCTGTAAGGTGCTGGGGGCATGCTACGCAACCGGTATGGACTGGGATTGGCCGCGTTTAAGTTATATTTTATGAGTTTTAAAAATCAAATGCAAGTTTCTGGTGAACAAGAGATGGGTTGTAATTGTTGTTATTTCCATTTTTTTTTAAATTGGGCAATTCATTTTTATGTCAACCAATTAATCTTCTAGTTTTTAATATGTCACAAACGATGACAAATGAGTCCAAAGCAATGTCTTTAAATTGCTGAGAAGTCAAAACCCACTCAATTTATTTTAATATGTATCAATGAAATACAGAAAATGCCAACATCTAAGAGGCGGTAACAAGCAAATGTTTGGTATTTTTTTACTAAATAAACGACTTTAAGGATTAGTTAATTATCCAAATTAATACATAAATTGTCTTTCATTTCACCACTAGACCATTTATTGTTCATAATAGTCCCTTCAAGGTTTTTCTGCTTCAAAACAAAGCAGAGAAATGAGTGTGTCCCACTTGAAAACAAACAATTCAGTTACTTTCTCTTTACCAGCTAAGGCTACAGCTGGAGAATCAAAACAGCTGCTCAAAAGAGTGTTTGGCTTCAACTGAGCTGCAGCTTTCAGCTCACAGTGTGCGGGGCCAAGAATTTGTTTTCGTTTTTTTAAATAAATTTGACATCTTGAAATCACAGTCTTATTAGCATAATATCACTCCTGTTATTTATGTCAACCTCAAAGTATCCCTGGAAATATTTCCTGTAAAAATGATCAGTTCCACAACAGCAAGCGGCAATAATGATGATTTACACCTGCTAATTAAAAGACCAGCTGCTGGATGACGTCTGAACGCATCTGCATTATGTGATGTGAGGATGACATTAACTTCTTCATTAGGCTGTTGTTTCCATCTGTGTGTGTGGGTGTGGGGTTCACTGGGGAGTAAAATTTAAGGATGAAAAAACTATGAGCGGTATTTATCCAGGTAACATCTGAATACAAGTATTCAGCTGTTAACCTCTGACTAAAACTAAAATCCCACTCTAACTAATGAGTTTTGTTACATATTAATTTACAAGGCTGGTGTTATGTGGGACAAGTGGAGGGACAAGAGGCTCAACTGAACTCTGATATAATTTTCAGAGTTGCACACTGGCTGCATGTCTTAAAATCAAAGAGAAGAGTGGTTCAAATCTACTTTCCATCTCTTAATGAATTTGGCTCCTGTATTACAGTCTTGTCATACTTAAAATGGATTTTAAACACCTCAATTGGACAAAATCCACTACTGAAAAAGTTTTCAGGCTCTGGGATCAGACTTGATACTACTTTTCATACCAACTGGCCTGATTTAGCAACAAAAAAACATCGCAATTATTACATTATTTGGCAGTTATTACATTGTTAGAAGCAAATAAGTCTTGGAAATGGATATCTTCTCTTTATCTGCATTAATTCAGACACAACTTACTTTGTATTTAAACTTTTAAACTCTGTTTTATAAGAAAAAGCACCAACCACCGCATCGTTGCAGGTCATTGGCGTTGAAGTTCAGACAGATACAGTGGTTAGAAATAGAGCTGAAAGATGAACTGATTTTTCAGTCAAAAGAAAATGAATGTCTGTGCATTTATCACTACTTGTGTGTCTAAAATGCAGACTGTTGATGTTACCTGACTGAAGCATTTCAAAGTAGCAAACTCTACTTTCAGACTCATAGGATACATAATATAGATTGATACTTTAAACCCATTATTTATGATCCTATGATCTACAATCAAAAGCCCCAGAACAGCTACTCAACAGATCTTGTAGTTAGATTATATTGACAACTGCTGTTTCCAAGATAAAGAATGAACTTTCAATCTCAACTTTTCAGCCAACTTGGAAGAGAACTCCTTAAAGAGAAACTTAACGCCCCCTGATCTTGTTTTTGCTGACCTTCAGTGGTTTAACGTTTCACCTTGCTGCAGTGATGTACAGGTGTACTCCCTGTGACATCACTGTTGGGTGTGGTTACAGGTGCAACAGAGCTCATCTGAGGTCAAACAGGCGTGAAACTTTCAGTTGAAATCATAACAGCTATAATTCAATTACAAATGGGTAATCTATCTGCTTATAAAGATCATGTCATACGATTAAAAGCTCCAGAACATCTACTAACTGGTCTTTGAAGTGAGACTGCTGTTTAACAGATCTTTCAGTCCCATCTATTATCCTGTTTCCGCAGTTCTGAACCTAAAATCCAAAGCCTCCAATTCGATATTAAACACGTCACCTGTGTAAAGATATTCAAGAGATAAGACAATATGTACCCATATATATATATATATATATATATATATATATATAAAACACTGGACTTTGGCCTGCTTCATATCCTTCGCGTCAGTTTCCAGAAATCACATTAACAAAAAATATAACCAGATATCTATCTGCATATATTAAGATCTTGCGCTGTAATTGACATGAAACCATTTTCCAAAAACACTTTAACAGTAGTCCAACTGATTTGGTCAAAGACGTTTCAAAGCCCAACAAGCATTTATACACAAACCTCCTGCTTGGTGCTGGGCTGGCCTTCCTCTGGCTACTAGTAGACTCTTTGAAGTCAAACATCCGTCCTTGTCCGGTTCAGAGACGTTGTTTCGCTCTTCGAAAAAATATAAATACAATATACGCTATATTTGCTACTATTAAGATTACAGGCCGGGTTATCGGATATTGTCGAGTTTGTCTCCGAAACCTCGGCCGGCTTCAATGGCTCCAATGCGGAAAATCGTTCAAAATGAGAAAATCGCTTGTTTTGTTTTTTTGGTTGCCATAGCCCCTTCAGAAGCTGAGTTTCCAGTCGTTTGAAAGTACTTTTTTCTCTCTCGTCTTTTCGGAGCCGATGCAGAGCTTGTCCCCATCCACCACCACCACCACCACCTCCTCCACCACCACGCCTGGACATTTCTTGATTTCCTCTGGCGCTGCAGCCCTGAGCCAGACAGACAAAGGAGGGGAAGCCCTGCCAAGTCTCTCCACTGCAGGCATGGCTTTTCCTTTCCTCTCTGCTGCCTCGCTCTTTCTTCGTGTCTCTCCCGATTGTGGCAGCGTTCCCGAGAAGCTTTGGCGATGCTCCAGCTTGTCTACCACTCCGTCTGAACCCATCCATCCATCCATCCAGCCGTCCCAATCGTCCCTTCGTGGTGTTGGACCCCCTTCCTACTAACCCCTCCACTCCCACATCCTCCTTCCCCCGTCCAACCCCCTCCATCCACCCCACGAAAAACACTGGAACACACATTAGGTAAATCAATCCAAATTAAATTTAAAAAACTATTTTAAAATCACTCTATCTCCCATCTTACCATTTCTCCCTGTCTCCTTAACACTGAACCCAAATACCAACAAATCAATATATCTTCTCCACACAACCTTTACACTTACCACTTACAACTGTCATCTTTCTCTTTTTAATGTTAAAGGGTAGTGAGGGAGTGTGTGTGTCTGAGTGTGTGTGTGTCTTTTGTTCAGTGCCAGTGCAGATCTATTCATCATGTGCCAAGACTCTGCGCCCTCACTTGTAGTGAAGAGGGGGCAGGTTGGTGCCAAGTGCCCCGACTGCCAACTTACTGATGCTGTCGGTCTGTTTATGCACACAGAAAAAAACTCTCTTTCTCCCAAACACACACATATACACACTTTGGTTTGAGCCATTTACATGTCAGAGTGACAATTATCCTTTAGAATAAATAAATAAAGCAACACATGTATGGATTATTATTTTTCCATCTAAATTACTGGTTTGCATGTGTGAAGAGTTTTCTGATGTAATGCAGAACAATGCAACACAGTTGTGCATTTCATTATTGCTTTGAATAGTAAGTTATATTGTTTTATTGTGATTAGGCAAACACTTTCCAGATTACGATTTTATGCCAAAGATTTCCATATATACGACTTTACTAAAAAGAATTGCTGTATAACTGCAGATTTGGTCACGTAAGGATTAAAAATACATATTATTTACATTGAACAGACTTTGCCTAACATCAGGTGCACAAAAACAGATATAACAGAGCTTTCAGAAAAATGTCGTAATTAAAACTTGAAAGCTGTTTACAGAAACTTAACTCAGAAAAATATTGGTATTAATATTGTGACACTGGTTATAACCAATTTGACGGTTTATACTGCAGGAAACTAAACCTCAAAATTTACGCAATAATAAGAATAAAACATTAATGTATGCTTGTTGACATCTGATCAAAGTATCTTATAGTTAGTATAGTTATAGTATAATATAGTACTTATAGTTAGTAGTTTAACTTTAATAGTTCTCAGTGTAGTACCTATTCATGTGAGATAATGAAGTCAGTCAGAACAAGTTTAACTCTCATTTTAGGTGCAAGAGCTGCAGAGGAAGACTGTGTGATACGATCAAAAGCTCCGGAACAGCTGCTGAGTCGCCCCCTGGTAGTGTCACTGTCATGTGTAAAAAAAAGTGTGCTTAATAAAACAGTTTTTTACAACTCTGTAAAAGGTAAAAGGTGAAAACAGCCAAATGCAGGTTTATGTGTTTATGTGACTATGTGCCGGCGCATGCGCAGTAGCAGCCCCGCCGCTCTGATGTAACGGCTAAACCCAACGTTACTTAACTAAACTTATTTAACTTATTTAACTTATTTACGCCTTTAATACTAATTCTGCTCCGATACGTTGATCGCAGATAACCGGAACACCAACACACGCCAGCGGACTGTTCATGTTAGTCTGTTTTTCACCGTGTTTTTGTGGTAAAGTTGTGTCAGTGCGCTCCGGACGCGGGAAGAACCGGGGGTCGCTCGGTCTTACCGGAGACTCCGAGGCTGTCGGTCCGGCCGGGCAGCGCCGTCTCCGGGGTCGGCATCCGGGCTTTGGTGGCCATGTCTCCCATCCTGCTGCTGACGAAGTGACGCCAGATCGGTCGGAGGCGGGAGGTGGAGACCATGGAGGCGCAGACCTGGAGGCGCAGCGCGGCTCGGTGCTCTGCGGGCTCTGAGCCTCGCGGGACACCGTACGCGACGCGACCCGCGGGCGCGTGGCACCGGCGGGGTGCGCACGTGTCGCTCACCTGTGACCGTAAACACACCTGCACGCGCAAACGCACGCGAAACAAGTATGCACGTGAAGCATGGCGCGAGGTGTTTGTCGGCAAAGAGTTAATCTGAACTCCTGCACACATAATGACGCTTATTTTTAACTTTCTACTAGTTTTCTTGGTCTTTTCATTGTTTAATTGACATCAGATAGAAGCCGAATTCACCTGATGACCTTTTTATGTCTTAAATTAGTGGACACGCACACTGTGAAGATGTGCACTGTAATCAGTAACTATAATAACACTAATTTGTAATAATTATGAATGGAGTTTGGTGTTGTGGTGAACCATTCCCACAGCTGTGCTGCAAAATGATGCCATAGACATTTAAAGCACAAGCAGGTGAGCTTTAATTCTGTTAAGATGTCACTGTTGTTACATTGGCGTTTCCTGTGGCTGTTTTTAATTGGACTACCCTTTAAATTATAGGCCACTTCCTGCGCCTCTGAGCTGCTGCTATCATTTATAGATATAACATGAGTTTTAGTATGAGTTTATACAAAATCACATTTTAAATAACAAATTGCATTTGTTATTTTCACCCTTAAGTGTTGGGTTCAAGTGCTGGAGAGAAAGTCTGGTGTCTGGGACTTTCAGACCAGCTACCAAACATGCATCCACATTCTTTTTATTTTATTTTAATGTGACATATTTGTTTATCTAGTGAGTTTTATACATGAAAAGTCAATTCCCCAATGTCTCAGAAACTGGGATTATGGGATTATGCTCTGACCAATGTAGGTCTAAATGTCTTTCATCTTATTATTATTATCTAACTTAATCAGGCTCATAATCAAGCATAACTTTATTAACACACTACACATAATTCCATTTATGAAGCAAAGTTTAATCTCGTCCAGTATTTGCACGCATTTGTGATGCATTAAAACACTCAGCATATTGAAAATGTGCCAGACCGGTTGTGAAATACATAAAGTGGTGTGAACTGCACACAGCAACATCGATGCAGGAAAAAAAAAACAGATCTTTGGGCTGTCATGTCCTAACTTGAGAGTTTGTCAACGTGTTTGAAGCAATCAACACGTTCCTCCTGTTTCCTTCTCGTTTTTTGTGGGGTTTGTTTTCTGCTAACAATCACTCATTCTTCTAGATATTAACCATGATTATTAAACAAAACTCGGGGTATTGGGGAATTCAGGTTACATTTCTATTATAGATGTAAATGTAGCAGAAAGAGGCTTTAAATCTGAGTTTATATGTATAAAGGCTTCTATTTAAAACTGTCATACAGATATGAAAACCAACACATCAAGTGATAATAAATTAGATGCACTCAAATCATCTTATGGTAAAAACTGTAGCAGTAAAATATAAATACAGTAGCAAAAAGGAACAATGTAAATAGGAACATAATGAATAACTAATCAAATATAATGCAACTGGCCTTTAAATCAGAGTAAAATTATAAAATGGAACAATATGAATATATGACACATATAAACACATATAAATGATTATGTGATATAATTATAGATAAGTAGACGGTGAAATTTCAGTTTTTACAAATAAATAGTGTAGTATATATATGTTTTATGTGTAAATATGCATCACATTCACATTTGAAGGTCTTTAAATGGAAGAAACTACACTGAAATGATCCAGTTGGGTTGTTCAGACTCGAACTAGTAAAGCTTGTACGTGGTTGCTGGAAGAAAATGAGGCTCCGTAAAATGGAAGCCACTGATTATTTCATGGTTTGTGGCTGTAATGGTGCAGTCAAATGAGTGCACAACCGCCCCCATCAGTCTACTGGTTCCCAGTATGCTGGGCTGGGGGGAGGGATATGAAGGGGGTGGCGGGGGCTGGGGGTGCAGATGACGAGCCATATGGAGGAACCCAGGAGGAACGCTGCTCATGTTGGAAAAATATTAATTTCAGCGTGTGATTATTCCTGTATGAAGGTGAGAATCATCAATAATTCAGGAGGCTTGTGCACAATTTCACATTCCAGCAAAGAGGAAGGGAGTCGCAGCAACGAGCAGTTTAATGTCGGCTCCTCCAGAAAATGTTTTAGGGGTTTCCAGTTGTCTCTGGTTCCCTCAGCGGGGGAAATGTGTCCAATGAAGATGTGAAATGCAAACAAGACTCAAATACTCCTATAACTCCCGTTGGCTGGTTGCCTCATTAACATTTAGGCCGTCCTAAATTGGCTGAGCTGGGTTTTGGTGGTTTTGAGCTCCATCAAAGCAACAAAACGGGAGTAAAATGTGAAATATCGACTGATTAGATGTGAGTTTATTTTCACCTAGAAGAGAAAAAAGGCCAAAATGGATTTTGTTTTTAATGGTTTACACATTTTATACCTCTCTAAAACAGACATGAATGAAATCAAAATCACAGATAAATTTAATTGGAATTTTTAATGGCTTTAATTTGCAGCTTTCACATGGTTCCTCTGTCTTTTTTGGGAGATACTCTTGTTTGGTGCATGTTAGTTATATGTGGACACTCCCATCCACCTTTTTGTACTGTTGGGACAGTTTCTCGTTGTTTAAGCTCGGCCCAATTGATGGAAATCTTACTGCAAACAGCTTGCAATTATGTCTCAGACGGTATTTCCAACGTTATAGTAACTGTCCGGGAAAAGACCTTTTCCTGTTTCTACCTGACAACACCCCCGTGCACAAAGCCAGGTCCATGAAAACATGGTTTTCCCAGTTTGGTGGAAGAACTTGAGGGACCTAACCTCAACCCCATCCAAAAACCTTTGGGATGAACCGGCCAGGAGTTACCAGCCAACATCAGAGACCCTCGCTGACGCTCGTACTGCAGCTTCATATGTGTAAAATGTTCTGAGATCCACATACATGTTGTTTCTGTACAAACACTGTATTAATGAGTCTAGTTCAGAGGCACAGGGATTGTTTCACTTGGTCTGCTTGGTGAGGCAGATGCTCTCACTCTTTCTTTCCTCCCTCCATCCTCAAAAAAAAAAAAAAAAAAGAAAAAAGGATGAAAAGCAGAGGGAGGACAGAGCTGGAAGCTGGAGCCCAGGATGTAAAAACCTGGCCTCATCAGACTCCCTCTCTTTCAGAGGACCACCCCCTCCCTTTCTCCTCTGACTGCGCCCAACTTCTCTCCCTCCATCCATTCAGCTACTGTATCCACCTCCTGACTGCACCCAGCACACACAAAACCTGATTTTTTTTTTTTTTTTTTTTTTAGGGTTTAGGGTGTTGGTACTCCGGTACCGACGGTCCGGCACTCTTCTGGGTTTGGACTATTTGTGTTTGAAGAGAAAAGACAAAAAAAAAAGGTCGTTTTTTAATTTTTTTTTTTTGTCAATTCAGCTGCAGAAGAAGGACGGTCCGACCTCCGCATCCCCCGCAGCATCCTTCCGTTTCCTCCGCAGCCTCAGCATCCCTGCAGGAGAGCACCGCGCACCGGGCCGGGGTAAAGCGCTCTATCACCGGACAAACACAATCTCCAGCATCGGTGTGTGTTTTTTTTTATTTATTTCTGGGCTTCATCAAACCTCAATAAATGTCCGCTGATGGTGAACAAAAAAAAAAAAAAAAAAAAAAAAAAGAAAGCTGCGCCATTTATCCTGCACCCTGCCGCTGAAAGGTATTGTTGTTCGCTTTTTTCCACACATATGCAATGCACGACGTCTGTTGGTTTTTAACCCGATTTGTTTTAGGCCTTGTGGTTTTTGTCAGACCTCCATCAGCTCCCTCTGCCCCTCTCATCTGCTGCACCAGCCGCAGTCAGCTGTCGTGCTCTGCGGAACTTCTTCTTTTCTGCCTCTTTCTGAACCATGAGCCAGGAAACACACCCCACAATCTGTAACATTTCCCCTGATCACGGTGTTTTACTGTAGCTGTGATGCTCTATTTATACAAACACTGTTATACGTATTATAGATTTTCTACAGAACAGATCTCTATTAATTAGGCTGTGTTAGAATTAGAGTCATTTAAGAGATTCTGTGTGGGTGCATGTCATTTTTTAATATAGGCTCTATCACACACGCCCGACCCCCACAAAGGCAGCCCCCCCCCCCCTTCTGCATTTAAGCCTACAGGAGCTATCTGGGTCATTTGCATTTCAGCGTTAAAGCGGCTGCAGACGCAGATCCTCTGCCGGGGAGCCGCTGAGCAGCGCAGCCCACTGCACATTAAACAAAAAAAAAAAAAAGAAAAGGAAATGAGAGAAAAGGCTGCAGGACGTGGTGTGTTTTGCGCTTGGTGGGAGCTGACAGGATTGTGAACTCGTGTGGGCTGAGCAGTGAAATCGCAGCAGCAGCAGCAGCTTCCTCCCCTGCAGCTGTGTCATTAATGCAGTGCTGTATAAGAACGTGCATTATGGCTGCTGCTGGATAATGGAGGGGGATGCTTTAATGGTCCGCAGTGCTGCTTAAAGGACCACACTGGGGGGGTTATTTATTTATTTATTTATTTTTAAACTGCGCATCCTTACATCACTTTTAACCATTTTCTTCCTCCTGCTGCATCATTTCAGATTTTATTTATTACTATTTTTTTTGTAAATGTGTTTTCCAGTCTTCCAGGAGAAGCCATTAGAGGTCTGTTTCACTCACAGTTGCTTCAGTCCTCCGTGAGCTTCATGCATAGTGCTTTTACTGTAGGGGAAATTGCATTAGGGTTGTATGAAATGCAGTTAGAAGTGTTGGGAATGCTCAAGCAAGAGGGTCCCAAAATAAATCTGAAGGGGGAGGGGGGATGTCACATGTTCAGAGGTATAATATAGAAAATAACATTTTTCTGACACACAAATTAATATTTGCTTTTTTCCTGTGAAATACTAAGAACCTCCTCAGGTCCTTATGATGCAGAAATCTCAGATGAAGAAAAAAAAGGAATTGCTCACAGGTTCACATTATTTTGTTTTAAGGGTTCAGTCATGACCTTAAGCTCTCTGCAAATTGATTTTCACAGTAAAAGTGAGAAATTAATGGGAACCTGTGTCTGTGTGGAGGGTGCAAAAACACATCTGTGGCATATTTTGGAAAAATAGCATTTGTTTCAACAGAGCTAAAACCTGCAAACTGCTGGCATTGTTCTTTTAAGTCATCATAGTTAGTCAGTATATATAAGGGATTATTCAGTCAACATTGTTATTAATCCTTAAATAGTGACTATAGCCTGTAGATATATAGATGTACATCATTTTGTCCTTGGCCAGAGGCTGTCCCAGCATGTAGCCTGGTGTTTGGAGGTCAGCAGGACATCCTTGACAGTTTATCAGAGGGCCGACATGGACACACATGTGACACCTATGGACGTCTACAGCATCTTAAACTCTCCTGAGCTGCTTGTCTGTCTTTAGGCTGCAGGAAGAGACAGAGCACTGCAGAAGATTAAAAAAAAAAAAACCAGGCCAGAGCTGAAAATCAAACCTTGTTGTTGTGATGTGACAGTGCTGAGCACAATACATAATGTACTATAAAGAATTATCGTCAGTATAATCACAATATCCAGTATGATCAGCATCAGTGTCATCATGAATGCTATTGTCAGTTGGTATAGTCAGTAATTAGTAGAGTCTGTGTGGATTTTATGAAAATATAGTCATGATAAATAAATGTTGTAGCCAACATTCATACATTAATATAACTCATAGTCAATATATTTGGCCCAAACAGTGACAATACAATATATAAAGGAATATTACACATTTAAGGCAGTATTTATAAAGGCAGTAAACACAGGCTGTATGACTCCCAAGTGGGTTACATTTGACCTGGACACAATGTCATAAGAGATTTCCAAGCTCAATAAAGGGAAGTTTATTCATTATGTTCTTTGTAAAAATGCGTTAAGTAGGTTTGGAACATTTCTTCTTTTTTATATAATCAATATACATCGATGCTTTTGATATTGACCACAAAAAAAGAATGTCATACCAACAACAACTTGATCACAGTCAGACAAGTGAAGCTGAACACAGAGATAAAAAGGAATAAAGTAAGACTGAACAGTGCTGGAAGAAATTGGGAAAATGGGATTGGGTAAAAGAATGGAGACAAATTGGCGCAGAGCCGAATAAAACAGAACAAAATGGCAACAAAAGTAAAACGGATCAGGACATGGTGGGTGGGGAAGAAAATCAGAGGAATATGGGTCGTCTCTCCTCGTGTTCACAGCGGACCTTGATTTAAATGTCCATACAATTAAGGCACGCGGTGAATGCCAAGAGAGCGGCTGAAAATCACCGCAGAGTGTTCAGGGGACCTGAGGCAGCCTCTTTAAAACACAAGTACCAACATGGCTTTCTTTAATAAAGATGGCAGATTTCTGTGCGGTTGAGTATCGGGGGAAGCAGCCTGGCTGAAAACTGAAGATAATATGGAAAAGCTTAATGCAGTACCATTAACGACCACTAGTGGCCACTACATAATGCTCCAAAAATCCCAATAAAAGTTGTTTTTTGTATGAAATTTGGTTCTTGATTGTGTATTTCTGGAGATTTTGAGGATCACTGTAGAATTAAGAAGATATTAAGACTATTTTTGTGGGAGCATTTGCTTGATTGACAGACGTCTCAGCTCCCTTTTGGTAAAATTTGGGTTTTCTCTGTCCAATAACGTTTAAACATAGCGTAAAAGTTTCATCATTGAAACTGTGTTGGTGTTTTTCTGCAGATAAGATCAATCACATGATGTTCACAGATTAACTCTAAAGGGAAATTGGAGAAACTGTATTCTGCTTGAACCCAGCACAGTCATATATAATACTTCCATGAACGCAGGACGAAAACATTATGCACTATTCATTTACAGCCATTTACTGCCTTTTATCATTTAGCAATCCAGAGTCTTGGCTAGAAAAACACAGACAAAAAAAGTCTCTCTCATCTCTGTAACAGCATAAATGTTGCTTCATTCCCACTGCACGACTCCATCAGCACCATCACAGTTTATGTTTCTGCTGTGTTGCATCTCCCTTACATCACCCTCCTTGGATCAGCCTCATAAATCATCAAAATAAAAAAAATCCTTTCTCACATGTTGTCTTCCAGTAGGCCAGACTCGCAGGGACTGTCTGACATGCAGGTCCAGTAAATGTCCTCACTCATATCTGATTAAGTTTAATTGGGAGTAATAATGGAATACAGCAAAACTACATGAACAAAAATATGGATTTACTGACTGAAAGACAAAGTGAGGATTATGATTAAGTGAAGAATCTACATGTATGTAGATAACACGCAATATAAAGGAATTAAGTAAAGATTAAATGTTTTTTTTCTTCGTCTTCTTTGTGTGTTTTCTGTAAAGTTCCTGTCAGCCTCATGGGTCCCCATTGATTGATGATTTACTAAACTGTAAATTCACACAAGACTGAATCCTTATGGGTTTGACATGCAGAGAGATCCAACAAACACAATGGGATACAGTGGGATCATTTTTACCTTAACGTCGTGAGTCCTTCAAGTAAAATGTGCATTTTTGGAATATAAATTAAAACATTTACCTCTCAGGAGTCCCACCGCCTCCTGAGATTATGTCACTTTGTTCATAATAAAATACTGTATGTTAGTTTAATGTCTGTCTTTTTTCTAGGCTGAACAGTGTAGGCGAGTATGTTCAGTTTCAGGAGACATGGAGCCAGAAGCAGAGCAGGAAATCTCCTGAGTTATCACTTACTAATGCATTTTCCCCAAACACACAGGCTTTTATATTGATTGCGGTTGTACAGTAACTCTGCTGGGAAAGCAGGCGGTATATACTGTACTGTGTGCTGTAATGTTTGCAGAGCAGGAACAGCAGATTTGCATGGACAGCTCAAACCACACTGAGTGCTTTTACAAGGACTTCATGTTGGACATTTAGTTTTTCAGATTATGTTTGAATTTCTAAAAACTTTACAGTCTGTAAAGCTCTAGTTTTGTGGCACCTGAGACTACTTTTAATGTATTTATAAACTCTAAATTGAATCTGAGCCTGAATCTAAAAGTTTCGGGGGGTTCCAAAGACTTTGTTTTATCTGTAAAATGTCTTGAAACTTTCTGTGTAGAAAATTAATTTTCAAACATTTATTGCTAATTTAGTGTATTAACTCTCACTTTTGTAAAGCAAACTTATAAAATGTCAGATCTGACAAGTGAAAAATACAAAACAGATGATGAATGAAGAAAGGCAGAAAACGACAATAATATAACCCACTAATTTTATCCTTTTTCAGTCCCTTTTACAAACATGATGACATGCCATCATGACAACTAAATATAAGTTACCAGATGTTCATTTACTACTTTTGTACTTCTATGTTCATTTATTTCTGGTATCATGATGTAAGAAAACTTAAATGATCAGAAGGGAAATTAAATTATTCGCAATTTTAAATAAAGTATGAGACCTAAGTTGTGAATTAATAATGTATGTATGTATATTTTCTTATATTGTCTGAACAATAAAATAAACAAATCAGTCAATGGTTTACTGTGTTTTTTTGTCTTTCTTCTTGTTTCACAGATTTCTTCATTGATTCATAATTATATTCTACACATGTTAACCTGATTTAAGATTTTGGTCATTGTTGAATATTGATAAAAGGCCAAAGGCGAGTTCCCACCACAACCGTCCTGAGGTTTATGGGAACCTCTTGTTGTTATTCAGATTTATGTTTCAAGAATCATAGAAATAAACAGGTTCATTGGCACAACAATTACAGTTAAGCAGCAATGAAATTCTCAATTTTTCAGGCCCCCAGTGCTCATACAAATATGTATATACATATTATTTAAAAAAATATATAGAATAAAATAAAATAAAAAATAAAAAATCGAATTGGAATCAAAGACATAAAAAAGTGCAGCGGGAGAACAGCTTGTAAACAGGAGTAAAATAAATACATACTGTAGTAATGAATATATTTCTTTTTCTACATTGTAAACAGTAGAATATGTAGGAGAAAGTATGGCAGTATAAAGTAGTATAAAGTGTATCTATACACAGTACTCAGGGTGAATAGTTAGTCAGTTAATGTTACTCATTCAGTTGTGAAACGTTTATCTGACAAGAACATAACTCAACATATACACACTTATATGTATATTTCTTATAACAAGAGCAAATAAAATTGGCCAAAAAAAAAGACACAAAATAAAAGTCAACTTCTATATAATCATCCATTAAGAAGAAGTTATCAGAAGAGGACATAAAACATAGAAACTGGGTTTTTCAGGGAGGCTTTTAAATCTGTTTCTGTAACTAACGGTGGCGTACCTGAATGTGTCTAACTGCACACAGAGATCTTTCTGTCTCTGCAGTCGTTCTTCACGAGACAATATGTTCAAAATGTACCAAACATCAACAGATCTTCTGTCCTTAAACACCAGGAACACACTGAGCATCATGAAGATTACACCCTCACCTGCCAGATCACCAGTTAAACCAAGCTGATTTCAGTAAATCAGGTTTATTTTCAGCAAAATCTGTTTCATGAAGGAGGTTTAAATAAGTCTGACCTAAGTTACCGTGGAAACTGATCCCTCCAGACTAACCTGGTCTCAGTCAGGTTAGTTTCAGGCTTAACAACGGATTGAACAACCGCATGAGAGCAGTGAGACTGAACCAAAACAGTAAAGTCAAATCAGTGGAAAAGTTCTCCTTTAAAACACAAGTTTTTAACTTAATGGATTTAGTTTCTGCAAGTGGATCTTTGTTGGTCACAATAATCCCGCCCTCCGGCCCCTGATGTAAGAGGTTCTTGGTTTTACCTATCTGGTTTGTGATCGGGCTCTGGCTCAGAACCGGCCCTCGAACTGCCTTCGTGTAAAGTGGTGCAGAGATGGTGGAGAGAGAAACAAACACTTGGGAGTCCTGTTTGTACGAGTGCATCTTTAAGCAAACCCCCGCCTTCAGCCGGGTCTGAGGCTCTCTGCACTCTTCTGTCTGGACCATCAGCAGCCAGTGTGTCTCGCCTGCAGAGACTCAGAAAAACACACGCCGACCACAAAGTCAGACCCACCAATGAGCTCGACAAACACAGAGGCAGATTAAGAAGCTTTACCAGTTTCTAGGAGAGGAAGAGGAGGCCAGGATCGCTGCTCTGAGGGAGGAAGAGGAGCAGATGGAGGGTCTGAGCTGAGAGATAGCGGCTCAATCAGAGCCAACATCTGGAGGAAGATGGAGGTGGTGATCCCCTGCTTTCCTTCTGGATCCAAACACCGCTCATCCAAACCTCATCGAAAGCTTCCTGAAAACAATTAATGATGATTAACGATGATGACTATGACGACAGCGATGAACGTGGCCATTTTAAATATGTTCATGCGTGTGGTGACATCGATGATGATGATTACATTTCTGTCGACCAATTCACCGATTTGTACATCTCAACAACTACAAAGTGGATTGCCATGACATTTTGTACAGACATTCATGTTCCCCAGAGGACGAATCCTACTCACTTTTCCTCCAGCGCCACCAAGAGGTTCAGAAGGAAATATATTGACAACTCTTGAAATGAAATTTACTACAGATATTCAAGATCTGTGGAAGATAAATTCTTACTTTGGTGATCCTCCGATGTTTAGTCAGCGCCACCAGGAAATATGGAAATATCTTTGACTTATCAGATGGATTGTAGAGACATTGGGGACAGATATTTATGGTCCTTTATGGGTAAATTATAATCACTTTAATCCCAATTTTTGTCTTCAAAAATGTGGTTGGATCTAATCTCACAAACAAAACACTGGATTACTTACATGTAATATATTTACTGTGTTTGTCTTAATGACAAGAATGAAAAAAATATTTTATATGTTGTATATGTTCTGAAATATTGTTCTTTGTTAATAAAAAAGACCTTGATAAAAAAATTTTGTGTCCTAACCGGAAAAAAGTAGTGCACAGATTAGTAATTTAAGGAAAGAATTTGTAATTTGTGGGAACAATTTATCAAACATTTTCCTTCTGACTCTTCTGAGGAATTAGAGTTAAAATATTACTCAGTTTCCTAACATATGGACAACAAAGAGGTTTACATGTTGAATTACAAAATGAGTAAAAGCTACATGATAAAAAAGGGATTAAAAGCAGCACTTCAAAACTATCTTTTATTTTAACTTTATTAAACAAAATACATTCCATATCAAACACACATTAAAGGCATTGCCAGCGATACCGGCTTCTGAAAACACACGTACACACAGAAAACAGCTCATTTCAGACTGTGCACATTAAATAGTCCCTCTAACTGTCAGCAGAGTCCCAGTCGAACCCATTAAAGTATCATAATCTGACAGAAACCTTTGGCTTTTATTCAGCGATGCCATCCTGAGAGAAAGTCCTTCTGATGAGAGAAAGAGGAGAGGAAACGATACGAAAGAGGGATGTGTTTCCATGGCGACCGCTCAGGATAAACTGACGAGTCGGAGAACAAAAATAAAGTGTAAAGCACAGGAAGTCAGTGGGAGGTTTGTGTGTCCTTTTTCTGCTGCTGGAAATACTCACTAGAGCACCAATTGTGTATCAATCCTCTAGTGAAAATAGTCCCCAATAAATGCACCATTTATTCCTGTTTGAGTAACGCTGATCCAAAAAAAAACTACAATATATTTGTTAAACCTGTTTTTAAATATTCTACAACAGGAAGCAGTATTAACCATTAACAGTATCAACAGATCAGAACAGAACAAAAATATACAAGATCGCCAAAAAGGCTTCAACCTAAAAGCAGTTTAGAGTAAATATCAAATTATTATTGGATTTGATTTAGTTTAAATATTTAAATCAGATTTTAGATTTTCACTGCTTGTATTCAGTCGTAAAAGTTAACACTGAGATGCCTTCAGTGCATGAATTGATCCCAACAATAATCTCTTTGGTTTTCTTTTTTATATCTTATTTTTTTTTTTTTGCTGTGACAATGTTCAAACATTTGGTGAAATCCACGTTTGGGGTCTTGCTGAGAGTCAGGTGAGAGATTTATACTCTTCTCATGTCTGAACTGTAAATATGAAGCTACAGCCAGCAGCCGGTTATCTTATCTTATCTTAGTTTAGCATAAAGCCTGGAAACAGGGGGAAACCAAATCCTGTCGTCACTGCAACCGGCCAAGAAATAGTCCGTCACATAACACCTGGTAAAAACCACAACTTGTCATTTCTGTACAAAATAAAAAGCGTATTTCTCAAATTGCAGAACAATTGCTTAAAGCACTATCAATCGAACATTTTTACATAAATTCAAATGTTGAATCGATGTCCAGAGTAATATTTCAACAAATTCATAAGGGTTTATTGTCCTAAGCAGGAGTCCAGTTACACATAATGGAATATGTGGCTGATTTTAAGGTTTGTTCTGATAGTTTTCTTCATTAAACTGCTTAAAAGGCAAAAAATAACTGATTCAAAATAAAATAAAGGGATTAAGTGTTTTCCACAGGATTAAATATCTGGAAGTGTGGAAAAAGCTTTGAAAGCACCGTGAAAGGAAATAAAAAGTTACAGAAAATATAAATGAAAAGTTGAATAAATAAATAAGTTGTTGGTTGGTGGCTAGTCATTTTTTTTAAATAAGGGCTAGGAAGAGGAGAGGTGACAGAGCACGGACAGATGGAGGAAGTGTGTGTGTGTGTGTATGTGTGTGTGTGTGTCAGTGAAAGGAGAATCCAGATGCCTGCAGGCCGCCACACCACTGGCTGATGAACTCGAGGACGTCCTGACACTCTGGACTGTGAGTGGTCTGCAGGGAGAGACGGACACAAACAGACGACCAATCACAAAACAGACTCAACCTACGCTGTCACTACTGCGCGTCGAGGGTTTGAAGTGTGTGTGTGTGTGTGTGTGTGTGTGTGTGTGTGTGTGTGTGTGTGTTTTGTGTGGACGTGAGATAATGATGCTGCGATTAGTCGACTCTGCTGATTCACAGAAAAACCACAGATATAGAGAGAGATGATGAAACTCAGTGAAAATGAGTTTGGCTTTTGTAAGTGAGACATCAGACATCTTGTGGGTGTGTGTGTGAGTGTGTGTGTGAGTGAGTGAGTGAGTGAGTGAGTGAGTGTGTGTGTGTGTGTGTGTGTGTGTGTGAGTGTGATAGTGTCCTCTGAACCAAATTAGTCTATTATGAATCAATCATGTCTGTCAGTTTAATGATGTGTGGAGAAGTCCATATGAGGGAATGATGATTCTAAATATTAACCTACATATTAAATTAAAGTCCATCCATGTTATCTCCTTCTTTAACACTGAAAAAGATCTCAGTAAGACATGTTGCAAACCAAAAATCATTAAGTATCTGATATTAGTTTTTGAGACAGTTTACAATGTGAAATACTTCCTATTTTTCCTCTGTCATCTTGTGTACACTACAGAGGCTGTAATGGGATTGTTGTTATTGAACTACAGTTTCTGTCCTCTCTGAGCAGAAACACACCTGCCTCGCTGTCTGTTCTCACCTTTGTGGCCATGAGGAATTTGTTCCAGTCCTCCTTGTTGGCTACTTTCCCCACAGGCGAGAACTCGACCTTATTCCTCAGCACGGGGTAACCTGGAGAGTATATTCACATTCATTCCTGTACTGGGAAATCAGCCCGAGCAGCCGAGTGATGGTATATGTTGTTGCTGGTGAAGGTATATTTTATGTCATATTTATTTTGTGTGTCTGTGTGTTACCGGTGAGGATGCAGGGCAGAGAGCGAAGGCCGGTGTTGGCGGCCACCAGCGAGGCTTCGTACGAGTTCCTCTCGTCGCGCGGCAGGACCTGCTCCAACCGATTGTCCATGGACACCATCAGCACCCAGTCGCGGATCTGCTCCCGCTGGGCGTCCTGTAATGCGCGCACACACACACACACACACACACACACACACACACACACACACACACACACACACACACACACACACACACACACACACACACACACACACAGGGTCTGTTTGATGGCATCTTCCAGCATAAACAGGAACAGAGTGAAGAGTAAAGACTACTCAGTGAGACTCTTTTTTAATACCAATTTAACACGAAATCTGTTGATTATTTTCACATTTTTTTCCAGCCAAGAGTCCAAAAACCCAAAGATACTGAATTTAAAGTGGTAAATATATAAACACATAATATAAAATCATATAAAAAATGCAGCAAATCCTCATATTTAAGAAGCTGCACCCCCCCAAAAAAAGTTAAATGACTTAAAACAAGTCATCTATTTTTTTATTGATTGATTAATTGACTAAGTGTGTCAGAACTACAAGCAACATAAAAAACTGTAGGTTTTAGGTAGGTTTGCTAACTGCACTTATTAAATCCCTGGTACCACTTATCACAAACAGTAGTTAAAAGAGTTATCAAAAATGAATAATAAGATGAATATTATTCTGAAGTTTTCAGACTGAACTTTAGACTATTTCAGGCCAGTTTTTTTCATATTGTTCATTACAGGTTCAATGTTTTGTTTGTTTATGTCTTTCAATTACTTTGAGAATAAAACGTATTTATCATTTTTCCAAGCTCTATTCATTGTTATTTCCCCCCCAGAATCAAAGCTGGATGTGGTGATCTTTAACCCCAGATCTGATTTATAACACTGAACCAATATTGGCCCCATTTATCACCACAGTGTGTCCAGTCGGGTGTTGAGGTGGAAGGATGTCTTACGGTGACGCAGAGTTTGGTGGGAACTGGAACCTCGAAGGGAATGTCGGTGTCCAGGAAGTCAGAGTGGTCCAGAGCGTCCATGGTCCCCTCGTCAATCGCCTGGAGACAGAAATCATCCACACAAAACAGATTTAAGACCACCAAAGACACAAGAATCATGTCGGAAATGACCATATAAACTGTCCATGAAAGCTCAAACTTTAGGCAGTTTAGATATGAGACATTAACATTTCACAGTGTCTAGTCCTACAGTTGACTTGTGAGAGTTCACTCACATCACACAGATCCAGGAAGTGATTGAGGAAGATGAAGGCCATGTTCTCCCAGCCAACAGCCTGCCAGGTTTAAAAACAAAAAAACATGTAGAATTATCCGGTCCACAGGTTCATGTATCATTGGGATAGACTTCTAGAACAAATGTTTCATATATATACACATTAAAGTTTTTCCCTAAAATGCTAGACTAGAGAGGGGAAGACCTGCTGTGTCTTCCTCTCTCAGTGGTGGACCCACCCTGCAGGCCATGCCGGCCTCGTAGAAAGCCTTGTCAGCAGGAACGAGCTCAGTGTGACGCAGCAGAGACACCGACAGCTTGGCTGCGACACTGATCTGAAAACACACAGCAGAAGAAGAGGAAGCTTTGATTTTTAAAATCAGCAATAAAAACAAGTCAACTGTCGGCCTGTCACCACCGGCTGTGGAGGAGAAAGTGGAGAGTCAAGCTCCGGTAATGAAAAGATCAGTTCAGGGAGATTTTCTCGATCTGGGCAGGTAAAAGGTAAAAGGTTTTCGTGTGTCGTATACCAGCTGCTCGACTCCTTTTGCGGCGGATCGCGTGGCGTAGTAGTGAGCGATCAGCAGGATCTGTTCAAAGTCTTCATGAGCTGGAGAGTTGGCCTCGGCTGACCTGGATATGTTCTCACACTGAAAAATGAAAATACAGACACAACGCTGGTATCACCAAAAGTGGAATTACATGAGATATATATCAAGGAAATTTGGTCTAAACTAAACTGGAGATTAACTGTTTCGTTGGCGCATGTTGTGATTTACCAGCTGCAGCAGGAAATTGCGGAGGTCGGCCCACATTCGGTAAGACTCTGGTCCGTCAGTGTCAGGAAGGTTAATCAGATCCAGGAACAGGCGCTTGTAGATGTTAAAGTTCTGAGAGTAAAAAAAAAAAAAAAGGTGAAATTTAGTGGTTGAATCTACCATAGATGGTTTGTGCTCGTATCATAAAATAAATATATAGAAAACACGCCAGTAAACAAGACACATTTTATGGTGTGGTTGTAGCTTTTGATTAATTGATTGATTTGATTAATGCAATTAAACAATAAAACAACAAAACATATGTAACGTCTGGTGAAAACTATGCAGATTTTTGGGGATATGTGTCTTTGTTCAAATAGGCCCTTTTCACAGCAGCCATTTTGACATGAAATAACCGAGTGAACACAGGTTAATTAATTATGGTCCCATTAGATTTAGTGTGTCACAGCCTAACCTAAATGGAACAGGGCCATAATTAATGTTGTTAATTATATATGCGTTTACCCTGCAATGACATGTCAAAATGGCTGCTGTGAAAAGGGCCTATTAATACAACTGACATTGATTTCACCATTCAACAAGGTCTGACGAATCCAGACTGAATCCAGGCGTTAATAAATTCAGGCCGATCTGGTGGCAAAGCAGGAAACGGTACCTGAGGGTTGGGCGGCGCTCCGTGCTGTATGTAGAGCTGCAGGGCCTTCAGAGCCTCTTCCTCCTTGATGAGGTGTGTAGCGTACAGAGCGACGTACTTATGGAGGATCTTAAAGTTCTGACAAAACACAACGGGGATAATGAGGAGGGCTGAGAAATGCAAGATGTTAACCTATTTTTATTCAAGGAAAAAAAGATTTTTTTAGCTAAATGCCTTGTCTGTTTTCAATTAACACCTTTAATCAAATAACCAAGAGAGTAACGCTGATTGTGTGTTCAGTACCTGTTTCGATGCTGTTTCCAGACATTTCTCCCACTGGCCTCGCTCTGCGTACATATCCAGAGCTGCCATAACATCGACGCCCACCAGCTGGACACACACAGTCATAACGACAACACAAAACTCAAAATTAGGCCATTTAAAGTAATGTTTTCTATCTTGCTTTGGTCGTTTTTGTAAAATTATATTGGAAAGAACACTAGATGTAACATTGGCAGCCCCTAATTATTTGCTTTGTGAGAACTTATTTCACAATGGTTCATTTCCTCTTCAACAAGATTATTTCCCACCAGTGATTCTTCGGGACTAAATGGATTTCAGTGAGTAAAGAATGTCTCATATTTTTCTGGTAGCAGATTTTGTCCCAATCAGGCCCAAACTTACAGTATTAGATTGGTACGGCGTGTGTTAGATCCCGTATGCAACAGCGTGAGTGTGTTATTGTACGTACAGAGTCAACTTTGCCTTGGGTCTTCAGGTGCTCTTTGTATTTCTGGTCCACGTAGTCCTCGTACCTGCCAAAGATCAGAGTAATGAGTTACAGGGCAAAGACATTAAAAAATGAGATTCAGATTATTCTAAACTGGAAATAATTTCCTGTAGTTTCTACATATGTTTAAGTAAATTGGTATCACATGAATCACAGTAGGTCAACTAATGAGAGAAATATTAACTGCCTCCTCATGTTTGTGTTTCTGATGTTTATTTTGACGTTGAATTCAGTTTCAGTCTTTGACTTTAATAACTGTGGTATAATCAAGTGTTATCTGTATATGTGAATGTGTCTTTAAACCTCGGCATCAGCTCCTTGGCGACCCTCTTGGCTTTGTTCCACTCCTCGGCCTCGATAAAGACATCGATTGCCTCTTTGATCATGTCCATGTTTAGGTAGAGCTCAGCGGCCTTAAACATGGGAGCACAAACACTCGTATGATATCTATAGAAAGCTGAAACTAGGTTAAAACAAGACATTGAGTGTGTGTTCACTCACAGCGTTGTACTTCCTCAGCTGTGAGAGTCGAGGCCCGACCGCCTGGATCACCTCCATCGCTCGCTCTCCGCTGAGGAACTTGATGGACAACTCAGCTGCCTGGAAAAACACACAAACGAGACGCACATGAGAAACACCTGCAGGACCGGAGGAGGAGTAGTAGTGAAGTATTTAAAAAGTGTCTTTTCCACATGCAGAACGGCGTAAGATTATTCATTTTAACCCACAATATTATTGGGTTATAAGATGTCAAGATAACTATTAATAAGAACATGAACAGCAGTGGAAGAAGTACTCAGATAGTACTCAGTACTCAAAATATACTTTCCATTTGGCCCATTTCAGAATAATGTATAATACTAAATTATAATTACTGATGCATTAATGTATACATTGCTTTAATGTTGCAGCTTATTATTAAGTATATATACTGCAGGGAAGCTTGTTAATTTCCCAGAGGGATCAATAAAGTCTTATCTTTATGCATCATCATTTTTTAATTGATTTAAATTTTCTATTAATAATGTGAATCTGCAAAGTAACAAGCACCCAAAGCTGTCAAATAAATGAAGTGGAGTAGAAATATTAAGTAGTATAAAATGGAAATTTACAAAAAAATGTTACATTACAGTATCTGTCAATATGTATGGCAATTACCACAAATAAACAAAACCATATCTAATGACGATTTTTAAGGCAGTTGGTGATAAAGTTATTAATTTCTCAACATGTCTTAAAAAAACAAGTATTTACAGTACCATGGTAACATTTTTTAAATGTCAAAAAGCTGTTGTATTGTAATATTTTTATTTAAAACCCAAATATTTTAAATTTAAAATAATAAAAGAAATGAAAAAAGCAAATGTTCACACCTGAGAAGCTGGAACTGCAGGGCATTTGGCATTTTTGTTTGATTTAAACAAACGATTATTTGATGATTAAAAATGTTGATGCAGAATGCACAATGCATCTTATTTTGGTAACTCTGGAGAGGAGCAGAGGTTAAGAGACCACTTCTGTCCATCAACACATTATTTCTCTGAAAAAACAAGTAATTGGAATAAAATCTAATGAGTATATTCAAGCTTTCCACAGGAAGCCACATATCGATTTTATTGAACTTGTGACCTTTCCTCAAACTCCACCAGGAGACCAAACGTTGAATTCTCACATGAGCATACACTGTCGGCCCTTTTTCTCACACTGGTTAATGAACTCCCAAAAGGGAAAAAAAAACTATTGATCTCTGAGACCCTGTGACCTTTCTTTTAGCAACACCATTAGACCAACCATTCAAATTTCAAATGATCTGATCTCCATAGCACTTCAATCAATAACACACAATATTTGCCGTGCACCCCCGCAGGGAAATCTATTGATGTTGGTGACACTGTGACCTTTCCTCTTTTGGGAAATGCTGGCTACCGTTATATACCTATTCTATCATCCATCCACTACTGAATCTTAATTTGTAAGTGTGAGTTTTACTCTTTTCTGTGGATTTATTTATGGAACTGTTTGTTTATTTTTCTTATATTGTTAAATAGGGCTGCAACGAATGATTATTTTTATTTTTGATTAGTCTGTTAATTATTCTTTTGATTTATCAATTAATCATTGAGGCTATACAATGTCAAAAAAATGAAATAAAATAAAATGTGAAAAATGCCCATCACAATTCACCACAATACATGGCGGCGTCTTCAGATTACACTTTTTGTCCGACCAACAGTCCAAAACCCAAAGATACGCAGTTCAAAACAATATAAAAGCACCAAATGACCACAGTGGAGAAGGTGAATGGTTTCTAATTGTGCTTGATAAATTATTCAAACCAATTCCCGGCATTTTTGGTTTGAAGTGAAGCTGTTTCTACTCATTATCGCATGAATTCTGACCAGGTCAACCAAAGAGTTTAATTTAATTAATTTAAGGCCTTAAGAGAGAAAACTATCCAGTAATAAAAAATAAAATAAAAAAACAGCATAGATTAGAGGACTGTCAAATAGAACATATTGGACCTGTTGTAAATCTGTCTTTTACCTTCATCCAGCACTTCTCCATCAGGGCAGTGTTGGAGTCGTCCTTCACCTTCAGGTAACACTCCACGGCCCGGGAGTATTCCCCGGACTGCTCCCACTCCCTGGCCTGTTCCAGCAGGCCCTCCACACCCCTGAAACAAACACACAGAGTCACACGAGGACACACAACGTAAAAATTCATTTCATTTGAGAATTTTAAATCTGCAGACCATGAAATATAAAACAAGGCACTATTAATCATGCTGGAAACCCTGAATGACACACTCGATATCTGGGCCAATTAGCAACAACAAAAAGTCATCTTGCTTTGACTTAAAATTTCAATCAGAATAATTCAATTTAATTTTTGCGTACAGAGAAACTTAATTTTGTCTTTCCCGAGACTGAAGAGTGCAACTTGCAAGAAAACTAAGAAAAACTGAAGAAAACGGATGATAATGAATAAAAACATTCAAATGTGCAAAGTTTCTTTAAGAGGCAGGATGATTTTAATGTTCCACTGTAAACAAAGAGCGTGCAACCAACATTTAACACCTCTCAGATCAATCATTCTGTCATGTCTCTTCAATTTCTGATCACTAACCGATTTTATCATTAGGTATCATACAAAAGATGTGTAATAACACTGTCTTTCAAAAGGGGTTAATGTGGTTATTTTCACTCCAGTTGGGCTGCAATGAATGTGGAACAAATACATTCAAATCCACGGCTTTCTCTGTCCGGACATTTTGACATTTATCATAGCACATAACAAGCAGGAAACATGTCCGCAGTTAACCCTTTTTAATAACGTAGGTTATTTATTTCTCCCCCTCTTTCTTGTTCTTGATCCCGGCCTTTTTCATCGCCTTCCTTTTCATTAAGATTAAAGACACGTGCATCTATTAGCAAACTAAAACTCCATCATGGTTTGCAGGCGCCTAGAAGGAACGGGAAGCTTTGCACTTATCTGGAGCCGGAGCTGCAAACTCTGCAGGAATAATTCAGTGTTTTTAACCCTCACTTCCTCATTCGTTTCCAGTGGTAACTTTTGATGTTTTCTCCCACAAGTCATTAAAGAGGGAGAAGCGATGGGAGGAGGATTAGAGCTGCGTGCTGCTGGTCTGCTGGCTAACGAGCTATTCCTTGTTGGTAGTTTCAATTTGGGATGACACATAAGCCGTGTTTTAATAAAGCATCAAACTGACTCTTTGTGCATGCATTATACTGGTGGGTGAATGGGGAGAGCTGGTCGATGTTCATACTGGGTTTTTGCGGGTTCCCTCTGGCCGTTTAAGGGGTTTCTTACTAACATAACAGCTCACAAAATCTAATAAACACTCTTAAAGTAATGTCCCACAAATACCAAACCTCTGGTCTATAATTATGAGTTAAGTAGACGAGGCTTTTGGCATCTGCTGCTGCCGCTATTGTAACGATAAGAAGATATTCAGTGACTGTTTTAGATAAATTAAATTACAATTTTAAGACTCAGCGTGGACTACAGCAAAGTAAATGACCGTTAGAAGAAATGAGGCCCATTGATTTCTTCTATTTTCTGGTCTTAATCTCACCGGATTCCCTTCTTGGAGGTCTCCTTCTCGTACTCCTCTTGGAGCATGGAGAGCTTGTTGGGGAGATACTCTTTACAGATACGCATGGCATCACTCCACATGTCTGCATCCTGAAAAACACAGACAGACAACAAATATGGAACAAATAAAAGAACAGCTGACCATATAGCAGATTCAAAGTGTACGATTTTAATCTATAATCAGGAAATCAGCAATTTTAGACAAATCTCTTTAGTAGAATTCCAGTAAAATAAAGAAATTCTCTTTGCTTATAACATTTTGCAACTCTTCTTGCTTCTTCTGAAGCCAGTTTGGCTCTTATAGTTACCTTGTAATATTTAACTGCAAGTTCGGGTCTCTGGGCTCGGAGCAGAAAGGCTTCAGCCTTCTGGAAATCTTTCTGTTCAAAGCAGAACTTGGCTTGGCCGACCAGAACCTCAGAGACACTCTCTGGATCGTGGCCCTCAGCCACCCGCTGCGCACTGGCCCAGTCCTTGTTGTGGACATACCTGGAGCAGTTCACACACACACACAACCATAAAACAATATGAAAAACCCAGAAGTTTTAGAAGTAGTTAAAATCCATAGGTGGAGCAATTTTTTTTTTCCTATTTATATTAGGCTGCCGGCAACTAATAATTATTGGTAAAACTTTAGAAAACAGTGATAAATCAGCCATTAAAATTACCCAGAGCACAAAGTGACACCTCACAGGACTTGTTTTATCCAACATTTGGACAAAAAATAAATAATAATAAATAAAGTTAAATAATTGGAGAAGCTGGAACCACAAAAAAGTAGCATTTTATTTTATAAACTCTTCATATGTTTTCTATGTAAAATCAGTAACTAGTAACTAAATCTGTCAAAAAACATTTCCCTTATGAAATATGAGTATAAAATACCATAAAATGGAAAAACTCAAGTAAAGTACAAGTACTTTGAATTATTTGATCAATCTACCCCTAATTCTGACAACTCCTAATAGCTGACAGTAACACTGAGCCAATGTGTCAGCATGGTCAGTACTCACATGAACACGGCTTCTTTGGGTTTTCCTGCTTTGATGAACTCGACCTCAGCCTCGGAAAACTTGCCCTGGAAGAGGAACAGTGGCAGGATATCAGGTTCGGCCCTACTTAGCTGTACTCGACATGTACTCTGGGCCATTCTCAATGACGGGGAGTATGAGCAGAAATTTTAATGATCAAATTTACAGGACTGAAAGCAAGAGAAGTATGTTGGACTGTATCATGATGAATTAAGTGGAAAGATACATTCTGATAGGAGCCGATTATCACATATAAGCAGGACTGTGACACATTTACCTCATCTTCCAGGTATATGGCATGTTTGAGGTGGATCTCAGGAATCTTTTCCTTGCATGAAACACGAGCCAAATCAAAGGCAAAGTCAAATGAGCTGCGGAGTGAATAAAGAGCAAGAAATCAGGTACATGTTTTGAAATACAATAACTGACTGCAGGATGAATATTCTTAATTTGAGTGGATGGATGGAGTGACTAAGAAAAGGACTGAAAATTCATTAATAATGTATTTAGATTTAGATTTAGATGCGACTGATAAAAATGAATCACAGTGCATGTTGGGTCTACGTGTTGTGCTGCAGCTCACAAGTTATTTGAAGCAGATTCAATGGCGTATTCCAGGAGGCCAAACTTATTGAGCAGCTTGACGGCCGCCTCTCCCCCCAGGCTCCGAGCCCACAGGTAGGCCACCTGCTTCTGGGCACCGGCACCTCCATGGCTCTTCGCCACCTGACACACACACGTACAAATATATTTATAGATATACATTGCTATACCACAGGTAATCCCAGAGAAAAACATTTGATAGAAGCTATAAAGTTGCACTGTGCTCCCAACCCAACAGTAGCAATAAACACTGTTGACAGGGAAGCACACACTTGTGTGTTGTACCCTTCAAAGCCTGAATGCTTACTTTAAATCCTCCTATTTAGCACTTATAAGCACTATATTAACATTTAATAAACGTTTTATAACACACTCTAATATAGGTATAAGCAGCTATGAGAACATCTTAAAATGGCTATTAATGTACAGTATTTTTAGCAATTATAACTTCTCCTATGAAGATTTTACTATATTGTCATTAGTTATCTGTCTGTACACCAACCTTCACTAATGAGTGCCCACAGGAGGAGTTATAGTTGTTGATAAGTACATTAATAAACACTAATACCTATTCAAGTACACTATAGTGTGTTATAAACCATTAATCAAATGTTCCTGCACTGCTTGTAAAAATGTTACAGAGTAAACTATATTAAAATTGAGCGCCACACAGGTTAAAAAGGTCAAAAATGCATTAGACAAGTTAAATACAGTGCACCATGGCTACTGTAAACATTTGTTGTGTAGGATGTGGTTTTAGGCTTTAAAATATACAATTACAGTTCAGCCATTTGGAGTACAAAACTCCACATATCTTGGAGATATAATGGAATTAACAGCAAGCAAGCCAACAAAACAAATGTGACTGTATGTACCCTGTAAGCCTCCTCCCACATATCATTGACTCTGTACATGTGGACCGCAGCTTTCCACTCTTCAGCCTCCATGAAGTGGTACTCTGCCTCTGAGAACCTGGATTCAGCCTCCAACTCCTACAAGAAACATTTATACCAGACATATCAACATAACATACATATCAGGTACAGCAAGGCCTCACATAACAGCATGGCCCAGCATTGATTATCTATATAAAACGGATTAAAGTACTTGAATGTAAGTGCTAATTAGAGTTAGAATATGATAATTAAAGTAATTCATCTGCCTTCAGATATCGTATTTCGCAGTTTGTGACACGGCAAAAAGGAAAACTGCTGACAAAAGCAAGTAAAACCACTTAATGATGAAACTCTATTGGATTTCTTCTGAATCTTTTTTGCTGCAACTATCTGGAGCTTAAAGACTTAAAAGTCTGGACACAAGAAACTGGCTTTGTTAAGAGTTTAAAGCACTGCAGTGCAATTCTCACGGACAACCAACACACTCATTTGTCTGCTGTTACATAAGAAACCGAGGATGGTCTCTCATGCAGCCCTCACAACAAAATCCTGATTTGAAGCTGTAAGGGTGCCAGGGCTGGAGGATTGTCTCAGCCTATGAGAGCTTTTCAGGTGGGAAACTTGACGTTCACTCATGAATATTGCTGATGAAGATGCTGATCAGAGCAGCAATGACACCAACAAAGGGACAAACTTCACACACCGTCCCTAATATGCAGGAAACCGGCCAACAGGCTGAATGAATGAGGTGAAATGTAATAGCAATTCAGTCTAACTATCAGGCTAATTAATACTTCAATTTCCAGGACTTCAGCTTCAATTGTTGCCATCGAGTTTGTGTTTTGAAACTCCGCTATCTGCCAGTTCCCGCTATAGTCCTGATCCCAGTGTGTTGTACTGTACCTTGGCCAGGTGCAGGTGGGTCTCTGACAGCAAGTCGGGGTGATGTTTGGCCACGAGGCGAATAACATCATCAAACATCCGGTTCTTCTTGTACATGGTTATGGCGAGGTCAGGCTGCCTAACGGTGGCAAACAGCCTGCACACACACACACATACATATACAGGCAACAATTAGTAACTGAACTGTTTGTTTTTAATATGTCAAAAAAGTAGAAGAGGACTTTTAAAAAGAGCAAATCAGTCTTGACATAATGGAAAGTCAGACAGCCAAGTCAAACAGGGTCTAAAATTACCACCTGCCAACAGTCAAATACCGTTTTTATTATTTGTCTCGCTGTAATTGAGGTGAGAGATGACTTCAAACATAATCATGTTAGTTTGCCTCACTCCATTTTCCATGCTTCCAGCAGCCAATGATGCGCCAAATTACTATAAATAAAGTGATCTCCATTTACCTTTCAGCCTCCTTGAATTTCCCGTCTCTCTCCAGCTCCTGAGCTCTGCTGATGTACAGAGCCGTAACCTCCTCCTCTGTCATACACTTCACCGCCAACTGCAAACAAAATACACCGAACAATGACAATGGCTTAAATGAGCTGTTTGACAAAATTAGGAAAAGGGAAGAAATTAAAAACCTATATATTTTAGCCTTCAGCTAGTCATATTTTCTATCAGTGGAAAGTTTAATTTGCCGCAAAAACGTTGTGTTGTCTGAGTCCATACTAACCTTATGAGCCTCCTCCCAGCGTCCTGCTGTAGTGTACATGTCTATAGCATCTTTGATGTGACCTCCTTTCACAAACAGTTGCTCTGCCACCTACAGGCCATTAACACACAAAATACACACAGCAGACAAAATATAAAATGCAAGCAGAATATCATAAGCTCTCAACAGAGAAGCTCATATTTGACATTAATTTGGATATATCAAAATAGCATTCCTGCAGGGTAAAGAGAACAAAAAAACACTTAAAAAACAAAAGTAGGAACAGCTACCTGTACTAATGACATTAAGAGTAGTGTGTTTTGTTGACATGGTGTGTTAATGGAAGAATTTGGGGAGATTGAGATTGGAGGAGAGAAAGTATCCACCACTTCAATGTGAATAGAGTTTTGCAAAAGTTATATTCCACTGAACTTGTGCCAACACTGGCATCAACGCAGCAAATGTATGTGCTGGTTGTTCTGATTAAAAAACGTTTAGTCATTGTTTTTTTTCCCTGATAATTTTTGTATTGAAATCACAGGTGTGAGCTTGCTTCATTGTTTGAGTTTGCTCTGAATTATACTTTCCTGCAACTTCCACAAGTTGGAAAGCAAAGAGCTTGTTATCTTAATTACTTTCTGTGAATATGCCCATAGAGCAAACAGACTGAAATGGCCTGCTATTTTCAGAGGCTGGCAGTCTGTGGAGGCTGCTTGGCTCAGCTGAGCTCATCAGAACAAGCAGAGCACACTGCGCTTCACCATCATCAACTCTTTTGTGTTTTCTTTGTACGTATACCAGATTTCTCTTTCTCTTCTCCTTTTCAGCAGTCCTGTATTTCTGGTATTTAGGTAACTATTGTTAAAACCACCTAATGTGACATTTCTGCCAAAGCAGCCTCAACAATCACAGCCCACACTTCTCCGTGGAGACTGAACTAAAGTTTGTGTACGTGTACAAGGTTGTGTGTGTGTTATGGATGGCTTTATATATCCCTGAGAGATGTGCTGAAATGAGTCGCCGGTGGCAAAATGTCACAGCCTACTTCATCCCTCTGGCTGCCTCCATCTCCCTGCCTGGTGTCGTGTTCAGGGGAGAAAAACTAACCTCAGGTGCTCACCTAACCACAAAGCCAAATGTACCAGTGTTTAAGCATACACAGTATTTGTATGAGGAGAGTATATATACCGCTACTAACATACATAAAAACTGAACATGTTGGCAAACAGTGACCTATTTACACATCCAGCAGACAAGGAGAAACATTAGTGTTTATTTGGAGCTGTGTCTGTGGCCCCCTGATGAACATAAGATAAATTTTCGATCCCCTTTTAGCTCTATTTTTGGTCTCCACCTACACCTGAGAAAAATATCTGGCTCTTTAGCTGCCAAAAGTTTGAAAAATGTTCACTAGCTAGTCTCTAACTTTGTCTGTCTGCCGTTTGGTGCTGAGCAGGTGGTGTTCAGTCGGTTATCAGAGCTTATTCACTGAAAAAGGCTCCCTGCTGCTGGAAAAGTTACGGGCCATAAAACCAAAACAGTGAACTGAAAGATGCTAAATCTCTCTGCAGCAGCTTTACCAACTGATGTTTCTATTTACATACACTTAATGAGTCCTTTGAGGCTTCTGTACGTCCTCTAAAAGCCAGCCACACAACTCCACACACTATTTGAAAGAGGCAAATGAGAATCAGAAGAAAAATCGAATCTTATATCAGCTGATCTGTTAAACTACAGCTGGTATAAGATCAGAAGTATCTGGTGCCTCTCAGTGAACAGAGGCCAGTTACTTTAACTATTTTACCACTCATCTTGAACAGCTGCGATTTTGTTTTAACTTAACTGCTCATTTTAAACACAACACAGCACATAGATACCTGCCCTCTTTGTTGTCTTTAGGTATTATCAAAGGGATATCATAGGTCAGCTGTCTGAACCCCCTTTGACATTTCTCTCCTTCTTCTTTGTCTTACACATTTATCTCCCTGCACACCTCGTCCCTCCTCTCTCACCTCATAGTCCTGCATGGAAGCGTAGTACTGAGCTATCTTCACGTAGTATTTCCCTGCCGATGAATCCTCCTGTAACTCCAGGATGTGGACGGCTTTCTTCCACTGACGAGCTGCGATGGCTGCCTCGATGGCTTTAAGTGAGCAGCTAAAAGGCAAACAGAGAAAGACAGACCAATTTCAGTATGTTTGTGTGTACACATACAATTTCATGAACTAAGCATCAACACTGAAATGTAGATTATGTGTGTAAACACTAATTGTGTTGCTCCTCCAGCACTTGGTTGACAGTATGACAAAATGGTGAATTAACTTTGGTTAATCATTTTGGCTGAGGTACAGTTTTAAACTTTACTGGCAGAAGAAATAGTATTTAGTATTTTTAAAACTATTGTTTCCGTGGAAAGTTCTAGCTTCCCACAGTGAAAATTCAGTTTCAAATGCTTTTTCAAACTGGAAAGAATAAAAAATTTGGGCGCTGATTACCTGTCTTTATTTGGTATTTTTGGGAAATGAACATAATCATGTTTAAAGATATCTCTTCTCATCCCTCTATTGTGGTCCTGGTGATGATTTAAAGCACTATTGGCCATCTCTGCTGGATTGTTTTTAATGTGTCATCTTTCCTCCTCTCCATCTGCCCAAATCTTTGTCTCTTCACTCCTCTACACCACATACCCTGCTTCAATGAAGTGGTTGATGGCGGCGTCCATCTGTTTCTGCTGGACGAGGTAGTCTCCCCAGGCCTCCTCCAGTTTCACCACCTCGGCAGGGAAGGCAAGGCGAGCCAGCTCCACCGCTACAGGAAGCAGGAAGGAAAAACTTTAAATATAATCTACTGTATACCTACACTGAACTCAACAACATACATCCACCTGTTGTCCAACATCTTGTATGACTAATCGACCGACATTGCCATCCCTGAAACCATGCTGCTAGTGTAAAAATCTCTAAATAGACACATTTTGATAGTTATTTGTAATACAGGTATTGATTTACCTTTCCTGAAGGCACCTCCTTTGCAGTAGCACTCCAGAGCTCTTTGGTTGTTTCTGATCTTCTCATAAAGATCTCCTGCCTGGTCAGAGGACACAGAGAATATCAGTTTATTAGGACACATTTACACATTAGGAAAATCCAATACTGCGGAGTCGGGGTTGTTCAGGGTTGTTAGGAATGTAAAATATATGACCAAAAGTATGTGGACACTGTGTTCATATGTGTAATATCCAGATGTCCACATACTTTTGGTCACATATATTTTTTTTATTTCTATAACATCTAGACTTATTTGTTGCTTTTTAAGTGTACTGTTTCTTCCATTTAGATTAAAAGGCCAGATGTAGGGTGTCCATAGACTTTTGGCCATGTGGTAGGCCATTAACTACAGCTATGAGGACCTGCGAGCATGACTAGCAGTTACCAGGTGTTGCGTTTTAACGAACGAACTAACGACTGCACTGTCAGTGGTGCTTTGAGTGGGAACAGTTTGCACATTTATTCCTCTCAAAAGTTTCAACAAACAACCATAAACTTCTTGTAAGCACAACTCATGTATCAGATATGGGAACAGAGAAAGACTCAGTGTTTCCAAAGCAGAGTAAACTGCCTAAATATGTAGTGATTTCAACTCGTCTAACTCTTTCATCCTCTAACTTATTATTTCTTTAAGCAGGAGGCTGGTCTGATCAACTCCAGCTTCATTAAAATTAGTTTTTTTGTCCAAAGGTCAAATTGCAAATTCAGTGGCTTTTCTAACCTGTCAAAAACAAAATGCAGAAAACACAATCTTTGAAGATACAGAAAATATACTGAATGTCAACAGGACATATTGGCTACAGCAAGCAGAAATCACACATTACCAGCATCCATTTCAACACCTAAATTGATAAAACCCTGCACCATCAGCATACAGCAACAAATTGTTTTGTTCTGAGGTTTCGTTCTCTCTTTCAAAGCCCTCTTTCCCACCTGTTACATAAACACAGATGGCTGGAGGCGAAGAATTGAGTTCTCAGACAAACAGCTACAGAAAGAGACACGGAGAAATAACAGACAGATGGAGGGAGACAGAGTGTAAAACTGAATAAACATAGAAAAATGTTGTTCCTCTGTCGATACCTCTCCTCACCTGGCATCTGTTAGGAGAAGACAGGAAGATGAGGTGGAAAAGGGAAAGTCTGAAATGAAGACCAGAACTAAACGAGGAGAAAGGATATGATTTACCAGTGTAGGTCACCAGTATAGACAGCTGCCATCAATTCTACAAGAGTCCACTCACCCTCTCATAAAACTCCCCCTTGATGAGACTGGCGGCGATGCGGCTCACAGTGTCACTGTTGTTGGTGATCTCCGGCCGGCTGATGGCCAGTCGGGCGGCTTTGGCCGGTAGTCCGGCCTTCAGGTAGAGGTTGATGGCACCCTGGAAGTCTCCCTCGCTCTCCCTCACCTCGCCGGCCTTCTCGTCCTGACCCGTCTCCGTTAACCATTGGTAATAGTTCCTACGCAGGCTGTCCAGCTCCGGGTGGGCCTAAGGTCATTTTAAGTTGTGAGCGGGGTTGTTTCTAAGTTAGACATAGGTTCAAATCTAGTGCTGAAACTATTTATCAACTGACAAGGAAAGGAAATGAACTGACAAAAAAGATCTATTGATCTTCAATCTATTTATCAAGCAAAATGTTTAATATCTACTTTGATTTGCTGCTTTTAACTGCTTACATATTATTGTACATTCAATTTGTTTTGTATTTTTGTATTGTTAATAGGAAATAAGCATATTTTCTGAAATAATCAACAAATTAATTGTTACTTGCAGTTTGGTACAGATATGTAGCATGGACCAATCCCACATATTACAGCATTTACAGGCAACACAATAAAATGAATATAAAACAAGAACATGATCATTCCTGACTACATGACTGATCCCTCTTTGAAAGATTTGTTTAAAGTGGAGTTTAAAATGATGCCACATGCTGATCCCTCGAAACAGAGAAAGACATCTGTCCAAAGGAGGATTTACAAAAGGGCAAATTACAGTTCAAGTCAGTATTTTGCTCGACTAAAGGTGCAGCAGGTGTTCTTTGTGTAATCAGACTCATTCTTGATCGTGTTGGGGATCTATTGGAGTTCAAGAGGACAGAAATTTAATTCACTCCTGACCTGGAACAGAGGTGGGATAAAAGTAAAGTAAGTGAACTCAAGCTCTCTTTGCGTCTGTTTTTTGTAAAGGATCAAGTCTGCACTGAGGACGTATTCAAGACTTATCTAACTGTGAGAAGACCCAGAAGACACTGGCTCAATGACTGCCCCACAGAAAAGGTTACAGTGTGCGACCACAGACAGCAAGAACAAAATTTCCCTCAGGTGAAATGTTAAGTTGTTAAGTATAAATTTAGTCTGTTCATTATTAACCTTGGCTTCAGCCACGGCAATGCAGTCGTCCCACATGTGGAGCTCCTGGTACATCTCTATAGCTTCATCGATGGCATTCTGCAGAAACACAGAAAACAAGATTCGATAACACACAAGTATGTAGTTATCCCAATTACAGTTTTGGCTTTTGCAAGTAATAAGGTGTGATATTGAGTTGCCCAATTCACAGTTAAACTATCTGACCAATCACAGGTGTTTGGTACATTTCAAATAAATTATATATATATAGTTCAAATGTTGTTGAGGAACACAACTTGCTGCATATCAAAGTGTGAAAAGCGGATTTTAAGTGTCACAGAATACATATTTTTTTCCCACAGCTTTCTGTACAAAAGGTTTGGTTGTATGAGGCAAAGCGTTGTGCGTCACCAACCTGCTCCATGTAGTGCATCTCAGCCAGTTTAAAGTTCTTATCCAGCATGGCCACGTGGGCTTGGACCTGGAAAAACTCTGTTCCATCTCCTCCCTGGTCAAAAGAGACACACAAGTGATCAGAGTTGCGGTATTTATTCAGAAATTAAGCCAAATCACTAATTTCCTTCTGTAAATTGTAAACCAATCATTGATATTCAATGAAAATTTACTTTAGTTTTGGGCTTCTGTGTTCTAAATGCTGGTTCTTCTATTTCCACCATGAGAAGCATAAATCTTTAAAGCGAATATTAAATTATTCAGGTTTTATACAGCTACTGAATAACAGTGTAGAGTACTTTTAATTATGTAGTACCACCCTCAAAACTCTTTATGTGTTGTATATACGGTCGGTGTTGTGTCTTGTGTCTGTGCTGGTAAGAAACCCACTATTTCCTGTGAAACTTTGTCTGCAATCTGGTTGGTTTGGTGGAGGAAACGTACAGTTGAGACGTCCCCCAACGCAGCAAAACACCTAGAAAAGAAAAGGGAAATAAAAACAAAGAGAGTGCAAGAAAGTGAGCCACAGAGGGAGAAGGAGAGAGAAAGAAGAATCACAGAAAGCAACATTCAGCGGAGTGAAGTTAGAAGGTAATACTGGCTGGTCAAAGCTCTGAAAAACTGTTCACTTAATGAACGGAGATAAATTAGAGCTTTTGTCAAATTAGCCTTTAGATACGCTGCAGTCTGAGGGGCTGAGAAAGGAAAAGGCAGATCTTAGCATTTGGCCACTTTATTACCAACTCTCTCTGAACAGTTGCATCAGATTAATGAACGAGTCATGAAAGAAAAAGTTAAAGTAAAAAAATAAAAAAATAAAACTCCTTCTGTCTGACTCTTTCTCGCCTCCCTCCCTCATTAACATTACCCACTCCAGACAAAACCGTTTCTTTCCCCAATTTCATGATTTATGCAAATCAAGCCGATGCCTAACGAACAGCATATGCATTATTAATGACAGAGAATTCAAATTCGAAAACTTTCTCAAAACAGAGAGAAATAAAGATGGAGAGAGAGAGAGAGAGAGAGAGAGAGAGAGAGAGAGAGAGAAAATGCTTATGATAGAAAATTAGAAGAAAAAAAACTGTCTTTGATGATTAATGAAGTTAGAGAGGGAAGTCAGGCAGGGACACACTCATCTTCTGTGTGTGTGTGTGTGTGTGTGTGTGTGTGTACAATTATGTGTGTCCAAAAGTGTGCTTTTTCATTCCAGGTGACCAAGGTGCCCTTGTTGTCTCCCTTCTCTTCAGCCCCGAAGATAAGCTGCAGTAACAATGAAGACCGATACAGAATGTAATTAGTTCAGAGGCTCCAAGATTAGCTTGCAAGGTTGTGTGTGTCCTGCTGACCTTTCTGCGATGTGCAGCTGGTGGGCCTCCAGAGCCAGCTTGCTGAGCGTCTTCCACATGGCCTCGGTCTCTGGTGACATCTCCAGAGTCTCCAGGAATGCTGTGGCTCTGTCAACAAACAAACACACACACACGTAAAGCTGAGTCAGGCAGCAAGACAATAGACAATTTCAGTATTTTTTTCAGTATTGTGTGCGACGTGCAGTATGAGAACAGTTGAACCCCAACCACAGATATCAAAAATACAGCACAGCAGCAGAGTTGTGCAAATGTTTGAGACTGGGGTTATTCAAAAGTCAGTGGCAGGATTTGCACGGCGTCCTGGAGGTCTCAGTGAAGTGTTGCTTCAGCATTGACATTCCCTTTTAAGAAATTTTATGAATGGATCCATTTTTTAAGAACAGAGAACTATAAATAGCTGCCAATTTGAGATGATCTAGCTCACTACCATGGCGGTGAAGAGACAGTTGAGTTCTTTTACAGGGTTTCTGCAGGGTTCACCAAGTTAAATTTAAGACTTTTTTTTGACATTTTTAACACCTCAGAGGATTCAGTTTAATACCTGTTTTACGATCATAGCGGCCTAAGTATGATCACATTATTCCAATACTTCCCAACTTTTTTAAAGGAATTTAAAAGAGATAGTGAGGTTAATCTATCAGAAAGACACAAGTCCCCAAAATCCTCTGAACTGTGGTTGGCCTCACTTTGTGTGACAGTTCAGAGCTTCAGTGGAGAGTTCAGCTGCTGCTCCTCCAAAATGATAGAGGTCAGTTAACAGCGATTTAGGAGGCTCCCTGAGAGCATCATTTTGGAGGTGTTCAAATCACGACACACTGACGAGATTATATCTCCCAGCTGGCCTGGGAGCTCTGAGGAAACCCTCAAGAAGAGATGGAGGAAGCTGCTGGATAAAAGGACATCTGGCCTGTTCTGCTCGCCCTGCTGTCACTGGGACTCTGACCCAGAAAAGCAGCAAGTAGTTAGAAGGCCGGATGGATGTTCAACTTGACATTAATAGCAATGGGCTGATTTTCTGTCACAGTACACAAGTCTAAATTTACCTGTCATAGTCCCCATCATCAATAGCAGTACCAAACTCAATGAGGCCTTCGTCCAGTGTGTACGTCACAGTGTTGACGCCCTCCGTCACGATCACATCTGTCTTCCCATCGGCTCTTTCTAGATCCACAATGTCTCCCTAACAGAGAAGTAAAGCCTGATTATAGAGAGGGATGCTGCAGTGGGCAATGTGAAGTCTAAGACTACAACTTACACTATTTCCATTTCATGTTACTTTATACTTCTACTCCATTACAATTCAGGAAATATTGTACTTTCTACCTACTCGCTTTATTTACTGACAGCTTGAATTACTAATTACTATACAGATAAAGATTTTACATACAAAAGATATGATCAGCTCATAAAATATGATGCAAACATGCTACTTACACATTAATATATCAGTAATAATAATCAAATGATATAATATTTAGTAATATAACACTCACAGGAGACATTTTTCTGCATAAGAGTATTTTTACGTTTGATACTTTAAGTACATTTTGCTAATAGATCTCAATACTTCATCCACCGCTGGGATGTTTTACTTATTCATTAGCCCCATTCAGTCCAACCAAACACGAAGAATTTACTGCAAAAATTGAAACATTTAAAAACAAAATGATGGGCAAAAATAACGTGGACACTTTCAACAGCAATCCACTGGCTATCTGTTATTTTTCTGGTACAACAACCATTGATGCACTTTGCAGAAACAAAACAAAAAATCCCCCACTGCACCGGTGGTAGAGCTTGCTCTGGCTGTTTTTTATTATTAATGAGAACATCAGTGAGTGCTCCACAAGCAAGTTTCAAAAACCTGTGTCTGCCCAGGGCAAGTAACTGCTCCGGGACAGCAGCATTAACAACACTCGCTCAGTCAGCTTTACAAGGAGCACAGAGACACAAAGCTCGAGGAAAGTAAAAGTAAAACTAGTGGTTTGGGTCCAAAAAACAGCAAACTATAAAAAACTATCAACTGCAAACTTAGCAACACAACCACCATGAATGGGCCAGAGGTGAAATATTTTATTATTATTTAATTTTATTATGATTTTATTTGCATTCTGCCTTTTATTAAAGGGGAACTCCGCCGTTTTTTATCTTTACAACTCAAATGCCTTCTGTGGTTCTGGAGGCGCTTCTTCATGTCTGACAAAATAATAGAAAAAAAGGCCAATCTGAGCCCAGTTTAATTATGAAATTATGTAAATATGTAACCTGATCGAGTTTTTTTGTCGTCCAAACAAATACGTATTCACACATACAAAGAAAACAAAGTCTCACCTTGATTGGGAACATGGTGATGCTCTCTGGGCTGTCGATACTGTACCAGATGCAGAGGTTTCCCCTGTTTTGGGCGACCACCACATCGCTGCCAGGCACCCACTGGACATACGAGCAGAAACTCAGAACCGTGGCCTTTACGCCCGTCTCTATGTCATACAGATGGAGCTGAGGAGGAAGGGAAAATTCTTATTTTCATAACTTCATTTCATTATCAGTGATGGTCTGATCTCAGAGGAATTTGCTTTCTTGCTGAGAGTTAGATGAGGAGTTGATACCCCTCTCATACAGTGTCTGTACAAAAAACAGATGTTGTCAGACACAGTCATGCAAACAGTTTCCCTGTTTCCTGTCTCAGGGAAGTGGACAAATGGCATAAAAACTGATTGATGGATTAACCAATTAAAAATGATTCATCAATTTAAGTTGATTTAAGTTTCTGCTAAACTTGACACTTGCCCATTATCAGACAATAAGGGTCCTTGCTACTGTTTCTGGTGCCTGCAGAACAATCCATTGCCACAACAATCTCACTTTTAGTTGATAGGTGTAAAAAATCTCTCCTAGAGCCAAATATCACATATACAAACATTGTATAACTAACATTACAGCCTACAGCAGTCAAGACAAAATATATGACTTTTGCAAATTAAACGCAAGCCTTTTTAATACAATTTTAGGTTTTGTTTTCTTTGGTGAAACTGAATTCAACGCTTTTTAAGGCTTTAAGACCTGCAGAGTCTTTATGCCAAGTAAAAAATCCAAAAATGCAAAACTATTCTTTCAACTATTGCAAAATGTCCATTAGATATTAGCGAGCCTTTGAAAGTCATTGAAAGATAACTAGTTGATAGAGTAAGATGTGAGTAGTAATTAGTGATAATAAACAGTGATTATTGTTATTTTCCAATTCCCTCTCTGATAAAGTTTATGTTTAAATATCATAGTTTAACTAATTTGGTTGAAACAAACTTGATCAACTTCCACCAGCTCTAAATCAATAAACAAACTGCAATCTATTCCACTCTGATGAGTTGAGATTATGTATATCCTATAAGATACAGTGGCTCCCCAAGCACTTAGTATGTATGTGCATGTCTGGGAGGCCGCCCGCTGTTGTAATCAGCTAACTTAATATCTCCCCCCCCACCATTTTTAATAATGCTCCATCTATAGTTTCACCCTGGGGCTCAGCTGGACAAGTTTTAATGCAAAGAGGAAGAGCAGCCTGTTGATAAGTTCACTTGAAAGCAAGTTTCAATTAAAGAAACATTTGTTATACAACATGACTTTTTATGATTTCTTACTGGTGGAAAGTGCAGTGACTACGTGTTATGAGTGTGAATGTCCAAAAAATGTGAAATAGTATAAATCGTTTTCAGTCTGTTAAGTATAGAGATGCATTTTTATCAACTTGGTAGACCAATTCTTATTTAATTTATGCACCATCAGTACTGAATTAAAAGTGTAAGGTATTTAAAGACAATTCCTTAGCAGTGACATGAATAGTATTTACAACCATAAAACAAATAGTAAAATAATAGCAAAGGTTTTAAATATACTTGGGCAAAAGAAACAACACACTAAAATCCAAAGTATTCACATCAAAATTTTGACTAGAAACAACTCAAAGTAAGAACTTCTATCTGCATAAAAACCACAAAATTTTACAGCGTGAAGTGATCACAGAGATTCCCATCACTCGCGTATTTGAGCCACTTATGTGCATAAATAAATATTTCACAATCTGTCCAACTAAAGATCATTTTGTACCCGAAAAAGAAAATCTTTAAACGTCACCATGTGCCAATACGAGCACAGCAAAAAGTCTGAACCACTGAGGGATTCCCAATTACCAGAGTTCTCCATGTCTTTGCCCCAGGGCTCGAACATCAAACTGTTTCATTACCCCGGGGCAACAACTGACAACAGCTGCCTGCCACTCTCATCCTGCACACAACTTCTCAAAAAGCTGTGAATCCCAGAAACAAAAAAACTAAGAAACAAAAATCAAGACCTTTTACAAATGTTGCTTGTTTTTTGTGTTGAGGTGGGAAAAGTGAAGTGAATGTTTCTCCCTTAAATAAAAGAAAAAATGAATTGACTCTTGGTTTAAGAAAGGGAGAGTATCCCCAAAATGATCTGATCAAAACTTTAGGGATTCAAGCAAGAATATGCTATAACATATTATAGCAGGGTCGGTAACAAATGAGCCTTATGTATTATTCATAAATGAAGAATACTTTTAGAAATCAGCAAAAAAATACGATAACAAAATTAATTTATCTCTAATATTTTGCAAATGTTTGAATTTTTGAGTTATTTACAATGTGCTGTTTGAAAAAATATGTTAGGTCCCTTTGAACACGACCTCACCTGAGGCAGAACCCTCCTAGGAGTTGCAAAAATATTAACGGGATAAGTAAGCAGCAAAAACATTTATGCTAGACAAAATTATATTGATTTTTGAATGACTGGTAATTGGTCACTTTTGGGTAATGTCACTTTATAGAACAAGTTGATATTGCTTTGTTTAAGAAGCAAAAAGTGACGTGACTTTGCTATTTTTTTACTTTTTTTTTTGTCTTTTTGCATCTTCTCTTGTCTGCACAGAACTGAAATTTCATCCCTGCTGTGTACTTGTAAAGGGATGGGTTGCCAATAAAGTTTTCTTGAGTTTTATGGAGCTCCCTGTGACGAAGTGCATCCACATTTATTTCAAATTACTATCCTTTCACTTGGGCGACCAAAATGGCTCTACAGAAAGCCACATGACATGTTATGGGTGATGGATGTGGCTAAAACTTTAGACATGTACCAACCAAGGAGCAGATTTTTCTACTTTACTTACTACTTTACTAATCCTCATCTTGTCTCTCATTTGCCCTCTCTGCCTTTAGGCCTCTCTCCCATTGTTTCCTCTCTTACGATCCCTCGGGGTGCTGAGGTTTCATTCTCACCCGCAACTTCTTGTCCCTGAACAGCAGTTTGCGTCCCGTTTCATTGAGCTCTAGCCAGTCAATCTTGGAGTCGTGGCTGATGGTTCCCAGATTGTAGCCCCCGGCCAAGTCCACTGAGGGGAGACAAAAAGGACAGCTTAACTGAGCAGCGGTCAGACTGCCAGTGTGACAACGTATCTGACTAAAATTGGCCTTTTATTCAAGATTAGAAATCAGCCAGTCATTTTATAATTACTCATGATTCTATCGGGCAGTTTCTCTACTTCGAAACTTACCTGCTCTGGGATCAAGTCGATATTATTAGTCTGCTGATATATATCGGGCCCACATCTACTTTTTAATTAAAATGGAATACGGCTCAGTCGGTGTGGTCCACTCAGTGGAAATGATCCAGGTATTATGGTGAGTAATCGTGTGTTAAAACTAGCTGTCTATAATGTAATAGATGCAGCATTCTACAGTGTCCAAAAGCTGCAGGTTGAAGCTGTTCTTCAGTCAAATGCATTTAATCTGAAAAAGTTGACCAAAACTGATGACTCACTATTACTTGGAGAATTCTTCACTACAAGCTGTTCTTGCCTTGAAACAAAAACTTAAAACCACAGTTGGCATTTAAGGATAAAGCTGCATTTTTTGTTCATTGTTTACAAACCCCATGGGAAGACCTAAACCCACAATCAATTGATCTTGCTGACAAGAATTGTCTGTGGATGCCAAGCCTGATATTCCTCTGAGCCACAGAGCTCCATTGTTGTCCAAAAACTATTAAAAACACATCAATGAGCATCACTGTTGCAGTGGGTGACACGTTCCTTCATCACCATGAACACACACACACTGTAGTTTATTTTGACTCAGTCCCACACACACCATCCTGCTGCCCCAATACTCACTAGAGCACCTAATGTGTATCAATCTGCCGCTGAAAATAGTCCCCAACAAATAAACCATTTCCTCCTGTTTAAGTAACTTTTACTAAAAAACTACATTTTTTTTAAGGAAATTTAGGAAAATTTAGGAAAAAAGAAGAAAATATTAGAAATCAAAAATGAAAGTACAGGCAGGTAAACCTCATCAGAATACAATAGTGTTCAATAGTTGTGTGCACACTGACAAAATCTAATCTCACAAACACACATTCTTACCAACAGCAATGGTCTTTATATCAATCAGATACGCAAGCTTCTTGTTGTCTTCAGCTCCTCTCTGCTTTCTCTCATTTAGTCGGACACTACACACACAAACACACACAAACGTAAAAAAAATGGTCAATGTAACATAGCAGAATTTACACTGATTCAACATGTGAGTACTAAATCCAGCATCAGCTCAGCATAATTGGCTTCAGCTGCTGTTCGTCGTACTTGTAATCCCAGGATACCCCTGATCATGATGTTGTCATGCTACAGTGTCCAGCCGGAGGCGAGGAGCAGTCAGAGCGTCCTGAAACCTGCTGGCCTCAACAGCAGTCGGCCATTAGTCAGTCACCCAGGGACTGTCACTCCTGACACTTTTGACAGGGCTGAATATTTTAACATGGACGTGTGCTGACTGGAGTTTCACTGACTCTTCTGAAGCCTTACTGTAATGATACGGGGACTTTCCGCACAGCTCAATACAACCATCTAATGGACAGAGTTGGAAATACATAGACACATATAAACACATATTTACCAGGAATAATGTGGTCAAACTTATTCAAACGCAGTAGTTTTATCAGATACTGCATTTGCACTGCATGTATATTAAATTGCCATTTTAATAAATGTTTATACTTATTTTATACTAATACATATTCATTTTTCAGAGGAAGAGTAAAATTTACTTTTTCCTACATTTAACACAATTTCCTTCCAACCATTCTAGAGTTGAAATTAGAAAGATGATAGATGATAAAATGGAATATTTCCCACTGTGGCTTTAAATCTGGCATTTTTACAATTCTGACACACAAAACAATGAGTAGATCAGTAATATCTGTCTGACTAATCTGTTCTCGTTTGTTCTTTGGAACCAGACAAACCTCTTGAGGTGAAACTAAACCGACACAATAAGGTGTGTTTGTCTTGTGTAACTGCTCCTACCTGATGAGGTGAGGGTTCATAAATTCTGTTCTGACTGATCCCAGGATCTCATTGTTACTGTATTCCACCAGGCTCAGCTCCCCAGCATTGAAAATCATACACACCTGAAACAGAAAATACAGTAAAATTAAACACAGTAGCATGAGATATGATGGGAGCAGTGGTATGGCCCTAAGGCACAGGACATGACAGGACCTGAAACATAACCTCCTACTGTAACGGTACTGTAATTATATTTTATTGCTCCTACTGTTCTGTCTTGGCCCTGCTGTAAACTTTACAGGAAACCCAACAGTTCCGCAGCCTTCTTAATAACAATCTTTTTTCAAGTTGCAAAAAACACAGTGTGCACTCACTGTTTCATTTTCAAAGAAGAACTTTTCGTTTCCCCCAGAACCGGGCCAAGGCACCTGAAAGAGAGGCAGCAGAGTCAAGGCTCATTCATGTTGGAGCAATAATAACTGCAAATTATACAAATATACAAGATAACACAGTTCACCAGTCTCTGTTTATTGTGAGAAGGAAACAAGGATGTAACAAGATAATAACAGGACAAGTGAGGACATGTTTTTCGATGGAACTACTACCGAAGAAAAAGTCCCAACAAAACTTGTTAACATCGTTTCCTCAAAGTCACACCAATTCACTTAAAAGTAAGTGAGAACGTGTGTGTGTTTTTTTTGGGTGTGATCTAGGTGAAGTGTGCCTTTAGGTTCTACCTCGCTCAGTTTATTTGTCAGCAGGTCTCCCAGCAGAAGAGTATCGGAGGTGTGAGCCACCAGGTAGCGATCTTTGCCCATGATTTTGACTTCTTCTATCTCATAGCCATAATACGACTTCAGGACCACCCGCGTTCCTGTGGAGAGGTTCCTCACTATCACCTAGAAGAGGAGGAGGAGAAGACATAAGAAAGAAGAAGAAATTTGTTTCTCTGTCATTTTGCATTTGTATATTATGAATGACAGGGGTGAAATTCAATGACGTGATGCACAAGCATAATAAAAGCTGACCAAAGTCTTAAACGTTTATTTCCTAACTGCTGTAGCACCAGCCAGACTCACTCACAGCAGGAAAGAAGGAAAAGTTGCTTACAAACTCTCGACTAGAAACTGTACTTTCTAACTGCTTTCTCATAAGCTGCTAGAATTAATTTCTCAATTATAATCGCATCAATTTTAATTTTTTATCTTTATTTTTTCAAACCAGTAGCAAAATCAATTCTCGCTTTAATTAACAGTTTTTTTGCTAATCAAAAATCCCAGATTGGGTTCTAAGGCCATTTTTTATGAGTTCTGTTTCCAGCATTACTATTTTGTGTCAGTTTGTACCAAAACTAGTGATTTCATACATTATTTTTCTCTGTTTCCAAGGTTTATAGTAAAAATATGGTAATATATTATATATATATATATTAACTAATGCTAAGTACAAAAATATATGCATTTCCAGAAGATAAGGTACTTGTCTGTTGCTGTAATCTGATGAATATCCCACTAAATGCAGTTGGAAACCACCCTGATTTACATGTATGTAAGATGTATGTTTAATATGATTGGTATGCAGATGTATCCACTGATCAAATACAATATGTTTTTGAACTATTGAAAATGTAGAGCATCAATTAATTAGAAAATCAGAAGACATTGTATTTAACAAAAAGCTGGATGATTGTTTCCAAAACCTTAATTTCCTTAATTTCTCTTCTTTTAATTATGAAATTGAGAGACTGGACTGTTTTTTTGCACTTGAATTAATTAAATCTGAATTATTGTTACTGCACAATCAACTGGCAACTTCACATTATCATGTTAATGAGCAAGTGGTAAGTTCTACTCATTGTTATGTGCAATTAAAGATACTGTAGTTTTGTTACCACGACAAATAACTTTATTGGCTGAATGTTATTTTTCTTCCGGTTGTCTTTGTACCTGACTCAGGCCGACGTAGGTCATCTCAAACTTGTTCTTATAGATGGTTCTCCGCAAGCAGCAATCAAACAGCTCCACTCCCCCACACAGTGTTCCCTGTAAACACACACACACACAATACATAAATACATTAAACACGATATACTTTTTGCAGATTTGTGTTTTAGGTTTGTTTTTAATTATGTGATGGTAACAGAAGAGGAATTAAGTGGGATTGTAAAGATACCGGATTTCAATGCAACAGTAGCTGTTTAATATGAGAGTAATCAGTGGTGTAATCAGTCTCCAGAAAGAGAATTCTTCATGCATGCACATGTACTAGAGCCACTGCTGCAAATTTCCACAGAAGAAGTAAAGAGCAAAAGGTATACTAACAGCCGGTTGGTGTTAAAGTCACACTCTGGATTAAAATAATGTGATGGATAAAGTATTTACAGCACACAGGCGTGATCCGTCTTTCTTCCAGGCCAAGCTGGTGATGGTGTAGAGGTTGATAATCTCTTTCGGCTTCGCCTCATCCCACATGCCTCTCCTGGGAGCCCAGTTAAACACCCGCAACCTAGGTGAGATATCAGGAGGAGAAACGACTTGCTGAACCCCAAACTAATGATCTGAGACACTAAAAGCCGCTTGTAAACATTGGATTCACTCATATCCCTCTTGTAAAAGGCACCTGAGGTGTCCTTTTGAGCTCTATTGTCTGCATATCAACTGAGAGTCCACAAACTGACCGGTCGTAGCTGCCAAACACGACAGACTGCCCGCTGGAGCTGGTGGCGGCCACGGTGAACTCCCTCTCTGTCCGGTCACGGCTGTAGTCGAAGGTCTGCAGGAGTTGACCCTCTCTGCCGTAGGCCACCACCTTCTTGTCACAGCCGCCCACCATGATGCTGTTTGCGCCCCAGGCCAGAGCGTAGGGTGGGCACGGGTGCATCAACAGCTTACCCTGACACATTAAAAAATGTGATGAATTAAGATTTAACAAGGAAATATGCTTATGTACATGACAGGACAAACAAGGATGGAGGTGAACGATCAGTGAGGCTGTGGGTACCTGAGACTCCCCCGAGCCTTCGTCATCAAAGAAGTAACGCACGACTGTCCCATCAGCGTGGCCAGACAGGATGCCTTTACCAGAAACACTGACACAGAAAAGACAAATAACACTGACTGAGAAGAAGACACTAAACAGGTAAATCATTTGTGAAGATTTGAGAAGGACCAGGCTAGTCAGCATGCAACTTTTCTTCTTTTTCCCCCCAAACCAACAGTGCACCTTATACTAACTGTCGGTCATAATTACATATGAATACGTATTTACTTGGATGCCAGTGAGACAACACAGGACTCTGTGCCGTAGATGGTTGATGACTTGTTTGTCTGAGTGTTGGCTAGGCGAACCTATGACAAAGTCAAAAAATGTAAAGACACACATTTCTTTTATCATTTGACATAAAACCTTTTTGAAATGCTAATATATTTTGCACCAATGCAGTTAGCAGTTATTGCAAGTGTTTTAATCTTTTTCTGTATAACAGAATGGCAACAAATGACTTAAAGCCTTTAAATACCTCTGACGCAGCAGTTAGACCAGAGAAAACTAAAATATCTATTAAAAGTTAAAAAAACATCATTACTACAAGCGCTCCTGCTGTGTCTGCCATACTGCCGATACTTCTGTAATACTCCTACCAGTTATAATATATGAACATAATGTATTTAAACAATAATGTAACATGTTGCTGCCTTACCTTGCCATCCACTAATCCATAAACAATTGCGTGCTCTGCAGGCCAGAGCAAGCAAGTCACAGCATTCTGCAATACAGTGAATAAAACGCTGCATTACACAGATATCAGAAAGTTGGAAATTCAAACTTCATACTGGGAAAAATAGCTTTTGGACACGCAAAATTCATTAGGTAGGTAGGAAACCAAAAAAGGGAAAAGGTCCCAACCCATGACTTCCAAAGCAGAGATATTACATTACATAAAATGAACACTAGCTAGAACTACACAACCATGTTTATAATCTTCAGGAAACATTTGTGATCCCTTTTCAGCCTTTTCTGCATTATTAACATTATTGTCTATTAAACAAAAAAATACACACTGTTTATTTTTACAACACAGTTACTGCCTGTTGAAGCGTGCAGTAAACAAAGTGGTTACTTACCGTCTGAACAAATTTGTTGCAAATGGCTTTCTTATCCCCCCTATGAGAGAAATAGAACACAGATACAAATCTGTTGCATGCATCGACATTGATAAAATAAAATAAAATTAATATGGGAGATGAAATCAGCCAAACTATGTTACCAGTCCTCTCCAATTCTGTAGACAAAGATGATGTTGTCGGACTGGCCGATGGCGATTTTGGTGGAGTCCGGTGAGAACGCCATGTCATTCACAACATAGCTCTGTTTTCCAAACTGGCAAAAGTTTAAACTGGATTATTATTAACACACAACCTGCATATTAATTAAATACACTAAGAGAGATAAATGCAACACAGAAAAGAGTCAAATTTCCGAGTAAAGAAATTAGAGGTGACAACAATGTCTGTAGCAGGTCTCATTTCACCAGAAGGCTAATAGAAACACCATGAATCCTTCTAACACACTGCAGATATATAAAATATAATAAGCTCTGCAGGTTCATATTGTTTTTTTATGCACCAATGTACAATGCTACACTAAGATCTCCCTCTTGATTCAAAACAACAATTTCACTGGTATCAGTGGACTTTAAAATGCATTCATTTTAACTTTCCTTATTGCTTTAAACCATTCTTTGTCTTTTATACTTCAAACTACTCACTAAAATGCTCTGATCAGCCTTTATCTCCAGGGAACTTGGTCAACAAAGAAAAGTTTGTGCCTAGATTGGAATAATTCACCTGTACAGTTTATCTGTCTTTATTTGGTTTTTACAATGTGTTTGCAGTAATGTGTTCACTCACTATGAATCTGTAGTTTGATCATTTTGTCCATCTCAGGTGTGTATACTGCTATGATAAATGTGCCTTTGTGTATCAGACAGCAGGAGACTAAGGGCCCTCCTGTCTCACCTTGGAGTCCAGGGGTTTGGTGGAGAACTTGTCTCTCCTCTCTCCCTGCTCGTCGTACAGCAGCACCACTCTGTCCACAGTGCAAACAGCGAACTTGGTGTTATTCGGTGCCCAGGCCATGCATGTCACTTTGGCAGCACCCTCCTACAAAAGGCAGAGAAAAACAAAACAGCCAGAAGTGACAACGAGCCGATGTCTTCTGCTCTGTAACGACAGGGTCTCCCGCCAGACTCCACTGAAGATTTCACTGTTTTAACTGTTAACGCTGATGTAACGCGCCGTAGCTGCTAGCGAGCAAAGTAACCTAAACTGTCTTTAATACCAATTAAACACGTATCAGGATAATCATTTCAAAGCCGAATTATTGTCAATTGTTATTACAATAAATTAAAGTCTACGTTGCAGCTCTCGGGTCGTCTTATAACCACGTTGACGTTACACAGTCACACTTTTTAAACTGATGTTGCTCTCCAGCGTCAGATAGCATCAGCTAACTTGTCACTGAACTCACCTGGGGTGTTAAAAGCGTCTTAAGGTGCTTCAGTTGCATTTTCGGAAGTCTTTCGGAAGCTCATAAAGTGGGAAGAATATCGCCAGTGCCGACATGAAGTGGAATCTCTTCAGATTCCGGTCATTTTGCGGACCAGCTCCGGGACAGCAGCTAGCGGGGAGGACATCTTGGAAGTAAACAGAAGTGGGATCTCCTTAGTTACCGCTCATCTCCTTAGTTACCGCTGGGCGGGACCTGCGGTGCGTTCACGACTGTGGGACACGCGAACTTCTCTCACCGGTGAGTCCTGTTGCGTTTGTGTTCCAGTGTGTTTTAGTTTGATATTTGTACGTAGCGACCTGTATGGTAATAAACACAAATTTACAATGTTGTATGTTTATATTGACTCAAAGAGAAGGAAAAACAAAACGCACACTTTGGAACTGGACTTTGAAGGATTTGGTGTTGAAGGATTTGGTGTCTAGTCCGTCAAGCACATGTTCCCAAGGGTGTTTCTGCTGCCCCCCCACCTTGGGTTTGTTTCTACTAAAAGCTTTTTGTACAAACACATCCAAGCTTGGTCACTTCACTTCAGTTTAACATGCATCATTGTTTTACGTTTTCCTTCTTGCCAACCAAGCACAGCATTTGAGGAAATTCTCCCAAAATAAATAAAACACAAGCTTCAAATTATATGCAAATATAAAATATTGTATATTTGTATTAAAGAATTGCTTTTCCACGGTATATACTTTGATAGTTCCTTAGTTGTACTGTTTGTATGGTGTATGTTTTTTTCCCAATGCGAGAAAAGATTAACTGGAGATGCCGGGGATTGAACCCGGGGCCTCATACATGCAAAGCATGCGCTCTACCACTGAGCTACATCCCCTTCCATGGAAGCCGTTCCGGAAGTAGGCAACTTATTATTAACACAATCTATTCGTTTCTGTGTATATGTGGTTTAATGTGATACATAAAATGATGTCATGTGAAACAACAAAATATCTACATATGGCCCTTTTTTTCCCACATAAACTGAATTGATGATTTTGGTGGCAGTGTTGCTCACATTAATAAAAAGATCCCTTCATTTGTCCATTCATTTGAAAAGACAAAAACCAAACCCAAAAACACCTTAATTTCAAAACATCTGACCATTATTCATCAACTGAAGCTGTAGTTTCTCTCCAAAGGCCAAAACACTGATTTCAGCTCTGAATTTGAAATATATAGCCTACGATTTCCTATCAATTTAAGATTTTATTAAGAGATTAAGTGGTTTATGTGAAATGTCTAATGTTATCTTTGTTTCTTTATAATGTCTCCTATACACTAAATCTGCATGGGTAATACAACATGTAAAAACAGCAAGTTTGTATATATTGTGACATTCTGTCTGTTCATTATTGTCTGTACTTGTCTGTAATTGTCTGTACTCGTTAAGCACCAATACACCACAGCAAATTCCTCGTATGTGAAAACCTACTTGGCAATAAACCCAATTCTGATTCTAAAGGATGCAATAATGGACTGATAAACAACATGGCAAACAATATTAATGAATGTAAATCTGAATATTTCTGCGACACAGTAAAGTCATCCAAAAATAACAACAATAAATATTTATAACAACAATTCTGACACTTGAGTTGGGGCCTTTTAGATTCAGAAAAGTGTAGGGTCAAAAACAGTCATGTGGATAAGCTCAGAAGCAAACTGTGGTAAATAAGCAACCTAGCTCCTGCCGAGAAGAAGGTCACATTTAAAAATGTAAACATCTGATAATTCATACAGTCAGGCTGCCCATTAACCCCAATATTTGAAAATGGGTCAAACACAAGGCTGAACACAGCTGAAGGACTGACACTTTTATTCATCAGTGACGGACAAATAGAGGACAGTGGGCCACTTTTTATATTTAGTCATATTGTGTTAAAAGAGATGCCTCTAAATCGTATATTTCAAACAATAACTGTTAGGTTTGCAGGTAAATCAAGGTCATCGAGTGCTGATCAGTAATCATGGACATTGACCATAAAAATAAACTTGTTAAAAACAAGTAGTGTAATGTTACTAAGTACATTTACTCAGGTACTGCATTTATGTCCAATTTTGATGTACTTGTACTTTTCTATGCTACTTTATACATATGCTCCATTACATTTATTTGACAACATTAGTAAATAGTTATTTTGCAGGTTCAGATTATTAATACAAATATATATATAATGTTTACATTAGGGATGCTTCCACATTAATGCATCATAATTGAAATGCAATAATTGATTCCTGGCCATCCTACTGGGAGCAGAAAGAAGTCCAGCTGTTGCGAAGTTGCTGCCGCATGCACGCCCCCCCCCACCAGCGTGATGACGTCACTGTGACGTCGAGCTGCGTTAAGCGTCATGATTGCACCGGAAATAAGCGATTCTACCTTCAAATTAAATCCCCACGTGTGTACAGATTTTACATCACACACGCTGGCTGGGAAGCACCTTACTTCTACAAAGAATTAAAATATCTATTAAAACTGCTAATGCATATTAATCAACAAAAGCCCACACAGAGCAAAAGACACGCAAAGTGAATATAAGATACTTTTATTGTGCTTTGTACAATATGTTATATTGCACAAATATAATAATAATATAAAAGGAATACTGTAAAGATTAATAGAATATGAGTTCATGGTACACAAAGATGTACAAACTTTCAATTGTACAGGCTACATCAAACTGAATAACCTGCAATGTAAAAATGTTACAGTTGATTTAGTTAGCACATGGCATTACAGTTCTTATTTACAGATTTTGACATCGTAAAAGCATATACATATACTGTGATGTGTGTAAATTGTAATGTACAGTGCAAACTTTGGCCTACTTTACAGTCTCTTTTAATATGGTTTCAACAATCATTACCATCAAAATGACCTGTTCCTTTGGCACTACTGAATAATTTTATGAAGATAAATTGTTATACATCAAAAAAAAAACAAACAAAAAAAAAAACTGAAACTGAACAACCAGCATTATAAATACTATACTTAAAAAGTAGGTTTTTAAAAATTCTTTTTATATATAGGTAGGTTTTCTTTTTCTTAAAAATACCTATACTGCCATCAAAGTCTGACAGTTGTTATCAAACCAGACTTTATATCAGAGAAACCTGTCGTCTCGTTAACCCGCAGTAGCTTATGAGTCTGGCTCTTATTTTGAAATTTCCCACCGGACGTGCGGTGCGTCGCTGCGGGAAACTTACCGCACGGAGCTGCGGGCCGACTTCCACACTGCTGGCGGCGCGTGTGGAACACTTTGCACGCATGGTCCTGTCCGACTGACCCGAAAATCCTCCTGCCAGACTCGTTTTTTTGGAGTTTTTTTGTTGTTTTGTCGTCGCCGAGTGCGGGTTCACCGCGGCTGCGGGACAGAAACCGGCTCACATCCGGTGCGTTCACGAGCGTCATCCTCACCTCCCGCCTGCTGCCCGCGCGGCGTGAGTTTCACGTGGACACCGGGGACTCATCCCTCCTCTTCAAACATCCTGCACTTTCCCAAACACCGCAGCGGACAACACGCACAAAAAAAAAACAAAACATGGCAACCTTGATTCTGGAGGACGGGACGACGTTCAAAGGCCTCCTGTTCGGTGCCAATGCGTCGGTGTCTGGAGAAGTTGGTAAGTCCCTTTTGTGGAAGTATAAACCTAATTTATTAATTTATTACGCATACTTTAGCTGGCTCGTGCAAAATCCAGCTACTTTTGGTCCCGTGGGTGTTTCTGGTGACCCGATGTCCCGCGACCGAGTATTAAAGCGCCACAGCAACGTGTCGCCAAACTCCATTCAAACATCTGTCAATTTAAAGTGTCGGCTCGACTAATGTTTTCACCGTACCACATGGCATTTCTCGTCTTCTTTTAAAGCCCACTGACAGAGAAAGCAGCATTTAATTTCAGCTCCTCTTGCCTGTTTGCCACCTGGTGTGTTTTGGCAGATGAATGTGTGGATAGATAAGCTGGTGTGGCAAAGAAACACTTTTTGAAAGTTGAACTGTGTTGCAATACGTGCAGCTCAACGTCATGGCAGCCGTGCCGAATACAAGATTAGGCAATATTGATTTTATACAAGGTCAAACTTTGATCTGTAAGCCATGCACTTTGATCTGTAAGCGAGGAAGCATTAAAGTGATGTATTTTTCAGCGTAGTTTGGCGGGAATCTATCTCTGCTGGTAGTTTAGTAGAGCCCCTCACACCTGGATGACATAATCCAGACCCAGTTTTATTACAGAATTAGCAGTAATAAGCTTTAAAAATGACCATAAACCTGAATCAACACTTGTCTGCCTGTCTCAACAAAAAAAAAAAAAACAGCATATACAGACAATTAGAGCTTAGTCCAGAGACAATTAACTTTTAGTTCAACTCAAATATAACTGTTGACATGACACGACACGCACTGATGGATGTATTGTGTGTTCAGTGTTTCAGACAGGCATGGTGGGATACCCCGAGGCTCTCACTGACCCATCCTACCACTGCCAGCTGCTGACCCTCACTTACCCGCTGGTCGGCAACTATGGCGTACCGAAGGACGAAGACGGAGAGTTTGGACTGAGCAAGGTGGGCTGTTATCACGGAGAGCAGTGGAGGTCTCAAATTCAGACCAGTGAAAGGGAATTCCTCATTCCAACATGTTTTTCTTGTGTTTTTTGTTTTCTCACTCAGTGGTTTGAGTCGTCAAAAATCCACGCTGCCGCTCTGATTATCGGAGAGCTGTCGGACAGTCCCAGTCACTGGAGTTCAGTCAAGTCACTGGGCGAGTGGCTCAAAGAGCAAGGTGTTCCTGGAATACAAGGTCAGTTAATCTAAATGGACTAATACTAATATTTTAATGGGGAATAAATGAATGCAGTGGATATATAAAATGATCTATAAAACAATGAGAGATACTAACAAGCATTTCAATGTAGAAACACAGGCATTAAACTACACATTTTAACTTGTCTTTAACTACAGTGTTCAATGTTTCTTCCAGGCATTGACACTCGCCGTCTGACGAAAAAGATCAGAGAGAAAGGCACCATGTTGGGGAAGCTGGTTGTGGACGGGACTCCTGAGGACAGTATTCCCTTTGATAATCCGGACCAGAGGAACCTGGTCCAGGAGGTCTCCATGAAGGTAAACCAAATTAAACTAAAAACACTGAACATATCAAGAAGCCTGTAACTAAATACTAGATTCTGTGCTGTATGTTTGTCTTTATATTATCCAGAAGTAATTTCAAACATGTGAGAGCAAGGACAGGCAGGGTTCTCCCATTCCCAAGATTAGACAAGGGAAAGTTAAAGTGCCCTAAACTCTAATTTATTACCAATAACAAGATGAAGTTCAATGCTGAGTATTACACGTCACAACAAAGCTAGGACACACAGATTGTCCATGTTTTAATACATGTAAATAATACAGCAAACAGGACGGTTTGTTCTGACCCCAGTAGCTGCCTACCTATTTTGTTTAACCAGTTTTATTTGGGTGGTTACTTTCCTTTCAATTGTCTCCAGGAGCCCCGAGTATTCAACCCCAGCGGTGGTTTGCGGATCACAGTGGTCGACTGCGGCATCAAATACAACCAGATCCGCTGCCTGGCTGAGAGAGGAGCCTGTGTTACCGTTGTACCCTGGGACCACCCACTGGACAGCGCGGGTCTGTCACACACTCCCACCGCTAATTATGGGCTTCATTTTGACCTGCTTGACTCAGTGCCAGACGTAGAGCAGCAAATCAGTGACCACTAAAATGTTTGCAAAATGTCAGCAATAATTATGGCAAGTTTTCACAAGAACTTTTGCAGAACTGAGCAAAATATGTGTCTATGCTTGTTTGTACCAGTACAGGAAAGGTTCAAAACTCCTACCTATGACCTGTCAGTTGTTTTCTCATTCATGTTCAGTGAAGTTCTTAGAGATAAAGAAATTTATTTCAGCTTTAGACACTGCAAAGTTAAAGTTCAGACACAGGTAATAAAAGGCCACAATTGTTCACATATATTGACAGTGTCACGTGTCCTTAATCAGGGGTAACACAGGCATTGGTTTTATTTATTTTCTTGTCTTTGGCAGATTTTGATGGTTTGTTCATCAGTAATGGCCCCGGGGATCCGCAGCTCTGTCAGACCACCATCAGCAACGTGAGGAAGGTGGTCTGTGTGGAACGTCCCAAGCCGGTTTTCGGTATTTGCCTCGGACACCAGCTGCTCTCTTTAGTCATCGGATCAAAGACCTACAAGATGAAGTTTGTACCACCAACTGAATACCTACATACACCAAAAAATAATTTAAATTGAAAAGGTTCAAACGCCACGATGTCTGTGTAAACTTTCTTTTGGCGCTCAGTTAGTCTCTTGCTAAGCTTAGAGAGGATTTTTGGAACAGGACAAAGACAGAAATGTGCCCTCAGTGACCTGAGCCAGGGAACCTCTTTAAAACCCTTTTACTCTCTAGAAACACAGAGATCCATGCCCACACACTTTCTTTGGGAGCGTTGTGATGTGAACTGCAGATATCTGCTGTTCTCAGCAGTCTGGGCTCTCCTGTATGAGCAGCGGAGTGTTTGGCCTGACCGCCCTTGTTATGAAAAAGACTAAAGAAACAAGCCGGCACACAAGACAAGGCTCCTCACTGCCACATCTGTGGGGTTAGAGAGGTTTTCTTTCCCCTGAGACTCCACTGATGGGAGCTTTTTATCAGGCTCGGTGTGAAGGTCACAGTGGTGAGCGAGTCTTTCCATTACTCTGCTGGAATGTGGCTGGCATCTCGACAAACAAGGGGATTGTGGGACTGCAGTGAAATTCAAATGACAGATAGTTCATATGCTTTTCATTGTAAGAAACTGCAGGTGTATTCAGTACACGTACACCAATACATGTTTTCTTTTTACCTGGACCTGGAAGTTTCAAACCCTATCTAAATGTAACTGGATTACATTAACACCTGAATTTAAACTTGGATCTATGTCTTTCTTTTGCTGAAACACACTTTGTTGATTTGTTGAAAAAGGGTTTTGATGACTAAATTGATTTAAACAAGTACTTGTTCCAGTTGTTTCCTGGTTGAGTTCAGTGCACTAAGATCTTTTAGTAACAACATTTTCACATTGTTAATATGATGAAAATGCATTTCCTACTTTTAGTACTTGTAACATTCCCACTGGTGAAAGAAACTGTTGCACTGAACTCCCACAGTGCTTTGGGATAATATGTTTTAGGTTGCATCGAGTGCATTTTCAACACATTTGCAACAAGTGGCATCAATCATAAGTCAGATCCCTTATCCCTTAAAGGTGGACAACACCCACTAGACCACATACATTTTTTGTTGTAGTGCATTATTGAACAAATATGTTTCTGGTCCTCAAAATGTGTATAACCAAGTACTTTTTCTCTCTTGTCCCTCAGGTACGGTAACCGTGGCCACAACCAGCCGTGCATCCACAAGGGAACGGATCGCTGCTTCATCACCAGTCAAAACCACGGGTTCGCTGTTGCCCCCGACACCCTGCCCCAAGGCTGGGACGTCCTCTTTACCAACGCCAATGACCACACCAATGAGGGCATCGTACACAACACACAACCCCTGTTCAGGTAATGGTTGATGTGATAAAACACACCAGAAAAGCCAGAATTTAGTTGAGCAGACGCCTCCTATGAAAATGCGTTTAAATCCTTTTGTGGTGCATTTTTCCAGTGTTCAGTTCCACCCGGAGCACATGGCCGGTCCCACAGACCTGGTCGGCCTGTTTGATGTCTTCCTGGACACTGTGAAAGACCACAAGGAGGGCAAGGCTACCAGAACTGGTAACAACAATATAAGAAAAAATCTAGTTAAAATATGCCTTGATTGCCTTGCGACTTCCTTACAAAAGAGTTTTATATACCCAGCTTGTGTGGAACCTTATATGTTGTTGTAATTAATTCAGTGCTTTCTGTAGACAACCAGTTTAGTATTAAGTTATTACACTGTTGTAAAACATTTATTATTGTGGTGGTGTTATTGTTTTCTACTTTACTGGTCAAAGTATAACATTAATTCATGAATAGCAACAACAAAATGAAAATGCTTGTGTGTGTTTTTCCCCCAGTGAAGCAGCGTCTGATGGACCACCTCACCTACCCGGGTTCCCCGAAGCCTGAAGAGGTATACCGACCCAGGAAGGTCCTCATCCTGGGCTCTGGAGGACTGTCCATCGGCCAGGCTGGAGAGTTCGACTACTCCGGCTCCCAGGTCTGTCAGGAATACCTTCTGATAAGAGACGTGCAGATATTCTGATATTGTTGGTGTAAAGTTGACAACTTAGTTATTTTTGGATGCAGGGTAAATTAGGAGTCTATGAGGGAGGATAATTGGGTGATAATCAGACCGGCATTGGTTATTTGGAGGCTCATTGTAATTATTTGGCCGCAAAATACTTCAGTTATGCTGTAAGAGCTGTTAAAGGTTGCCAAAAGAACAACATGTGAGTGTACAGTTACAAAGTCTGGCCACTTTTTGTTGTGAATCAAGCATTAATTCTAGCTGATCTCATTTTGTTTTGTTTTCCAGGCTATTAAGGCTCTCAAGGAAGAGAATATCCAGACTGTGCTGATCAACCCCAACATTGCCACTGTGCAGACCTCCAAGGGCCTGGCTGACAAAGTCTACTTCCTGCCCATTACACCGGATTATGTCACTCAGGTACGGATGAATTTCTTTTGACTGTAATTGACTTAATGTGGTGACTGATAAGAGAAGAGAGAATATGTGGAAATACTGGGGTTTTGAAATTCCTAGACACGTTCCTGGAAAGGTTTTTGTAATTGTAGTCAATACTACAATACAAGGTGTAACTAACTTTTTTTTTGTAGTACTCTTCCTCTTACAAAAAGACAGGGTGTGTTTGGATAGTTTGAATAATATTTTAAAGGGTTTAAATATATTTTTTAATCAATCTGTGAACACTGTCTGGTTATTCCAGTAATTGTTTCCACGTGGTATATGTGCTGTCTTCAGGTGATAAAGAACGAACGTCCAGACGGTGTCCTGCTGACCTTCGGCGGTCAGACCGCCCTGAACTGCGGCGTGGAGCTGACCAAGCTGGGCGTCCTGGAGAAGTATAAAGTTAAGGTTCTGGGAACACCGGTGGCCTCCATCGAGATGACCGAAGACAGGAAGATCTTTGTGGAGAAAATGGAAGAGATCAACGAACATGTTGCTCCCAGTGAAGCAGCTCTGTCTGTGGAGCAGGTGAGGAGACACGTTGATATATGAGGCAGGCAGTTCATATTCATCACCTCCTCTTCAGTTTGCCTAAATGTGTCTTTTTTTAACTTTGCTGTAGGCAGTGGCAGCTGCAGAACGTCTAGGCTACCCTGTTCTGGTTCGCTCAGCATTCGCTCTTGGTGGTTTGGGCTCGGGCTTCGCCAACAATGGAGAGGAGCTAACCTCCCTGGTGACATCAGCCTTCGCTCACACCTCCCAGGTACTGGTGGACAAATCCCTGAAAGGCTGGAAGGAGATCGAGTACGAGGTCGTCCGTGATGCCTATGACAACTGTGTCACTGTGAGTAAAGAAGAGACTAATGTTGATGTCTTGATAAGTGCTTTTTACAGTCAGTTAGTTAGTTAGCTGATTAGGTTATGGTTCCTTGTATGTGATTATTATGATTACCACTTGGACTTAACCTGCAGTGTTGTTTAATAGTACATTGAGGATAATAATCCTAGTTTTGGGATAAATCAAAGTAAGTATGACACATACAGGACCTGGTGATTACAAGAACAAAAGTTAGTGTTGTGTTGCAATAGATTTCACTTGTTAAAAATAATTGCATTTTATGTTGCGTAGATATCTTTTGATACTTGACAGTGCACTTGAGACTTGATTCGTCTTTCTTATTCAGGTGTGTAATATGGAGAATATTGACCCTCTGGGCATCCATACTGGAGAATCCATCGTGGTGGCGCCCAGTCAGACGCTTAACGACCATGAGTACAACATGCTGAGGAACACGGCCATCAAAGTCATCCGGCACCTTGGCATTGTAGGAGAGTGCAATATCCAGTACGCTCTCAACCCAGAGTCTGAACAGGTATACATGTACAAATACACACACAATATCTTAAAAATACAATAGTGATGTTCTTCATTGTTCATACCAATTCACACAGGCTTGTTTTCACTAGGATAGAAGTACAAACACACACACACCGATTCTGTTATAACCTGTGTGTGTTGATGTTATGCAGTACTATATCATCGAGGTGAATGCCCGTCTGTCGCGGAGTTCGGCCCTGGCCAGCAAGGCGACGGGTTATCCTCTGGCATATGTAGCTGCTAAACTCGGCCTGGGGATCCCGCTGCCGCTACTCAAGTACGTCTCTCACTTTAAGGATAACAGATGACATGCAGATAAATCAGCCCTACTTTGAGAGTATTGCTGTTTTCTGTACCGCAGAAGTGAGTCTTAAACTGAAAAAAGAGCTTTCCTGTATAGAAACGTGTCAATATTTAGAAAGAAAATATTTATTCTGAAATCCAGGTATTGTATTGGCAGTGAAAAATACATTCTAATGATAGCCAGTCCATGTATGAGCCACTATGCTTCGGACATTATTATTGACTTGTTTGTCTTTTGTCACATTTAACTAGTTTTCTGGCTTTTATTTAAATCCCTCATACTTTTGTGATTCAGTAAGGAAACATCTGTAAATGTATTTTCTGCAGGAACTCTGTCACCAACTCCACAACAGCGAACTTTGAGCCCAGTTTGGACTACTGTGTGGTGAAGGTGCCTCGCTGGGATCTCAGCAAGTTCCTCAGGGTTTCCACCAAGATCGGCAGCTCCATGAAGAGTGTTGGTGAGAGGCAGTGACCAAACTGAATATTATTATAATTTTCAAAGTGTTTTTGCCTTAACGAATAGTTTGCTTTGGTGCTGAAAAGAGGAACCAGTATTTGATGGATCTTAACCGTAGCCTGCTGTTTTTTAAACTGCATTAGCACAGAACCACAGTGGCAATAAGATCTTCACCAGCACTCTTCCCGACAGGTGAGGTGATGGCTATTGGCCGCAGCTTCGAGGAGGCCTTCCAGAAAGCTCTGAGGATGGTGGATGAGAACTGTGTCGGCTTTGACCACACCATCAAGCCTGTCTCTGAAAAGGTACAAAATAAAAGAGCAGTTTGTATGTTTTTGTTTTTCTGTGGCTGGAGTATTATGAGTCACTGATAAATGTTGCCACTGCTGATACCTGTAATCCTTATGTCCTTAAACCTGTGGTGAGTCGTTCAGTGTCCATTTGCGTAATATCAAATCCTCATTCAATCATCGTCAGTGTGTAATGCCCAGTCGACTGTGGTAGGAGCTATTTGTGAAGAGGCCCTGTGTAATAAATACTAGTTAATTTGCATTTTTGAGATTTTCTTTCACACATTGTAAGTGAGAAGAAAATGTCACATGCAGTTCCTTGACAGCAGTTCCTTCTTTGACTTGTTGAGCTCAGTTCTTAAAACTTTCATACAAATACTACATTATAAATATAATTTTTTGCCTCAAATCATACATTCATATGGGGAAAATGCTTCAACAAACAAAATCACAGTCCATTGACATGGTGCAGCGGCATTTTTTAAACGGGGTCACCAGATGGTGCTAATGGGTTACTATTGGAGTAGTGTGTACTGTCAGGTAGATAATTCCTTGTAATGATACTATGGATGCAAACCTTACTGGGTCTTTGTTTATGGAGGGATCTCTTGTTGTGTGTTACTTTAAATTACTGTAAATTACTCTGGCACCACAATCGTTATATATCTCAATTAAGATATGTTCTCATGCCTTGCTCTCGCCCCCCGTGTTCACCAGGAGTTGCAGACTCCTACAGATAAGCGTATCTTTGTTTTGGCGTCGGCGCTCAGAGCCGGCTACACGGTGGACCAGCTGTACGAGCTCACCAAGATCGACCGCTGGTTCCTGCACAAGATGAAGAACATCGCCGACCACGAGCGACTGCTCGAGACATACAGCCAGGTGAGGTGTTTATGAGATGGGACTAACGTGGAAAAGCAGCAGCAGTTGCCTTCTCTGGATTCTTGATGTTTCTTGTTGACATTGTTCTTCTTACCAGGATGAGAATGCCATGCCTTCAGAGGTGATGCGAAAGGCCAAGCAGCTGGGCTTCTCAGACAAGCAGATAGCACAAGCTGTACAGAGGTGAGTGGGAAGGACGATATGGGCCTGAGGACACATTACCTGATACTTTTTTAGGATGGATGTTGCAGTAAGTTGACCCCACAAATTGATTTCAAGACCAGAGTAAGGGAATTTTCAGCGATTTTGTACCTGCTCTTGCATCTCTATATGTGACTTGCACTTCATGTGAAGCAGTAAATGCTACAAAATAATATTTGTATTTACGTTTAATCATCAATTTGTTCTTATTTATACAAAAATTGAAGATCTGAAGTTTGTTTTCTCTGTTTTTTTCCCCCTCCTGCAGCACAGAGCTTGTAGTGAGAAAGCTGCGCCACGATTGGTCCATCCTACCTGTAGTGAAGCAGATCGACACTGTGGCGGCTGAATGGCCCGCCCACACAAACTACCTGTACTTGACCTACCACGGCACAGAGAACGACCTGCACTTCAACGATCAGCACGTCATGGTGATCGGCTCGGGCGTTTACCGCATCGGCAGCAGTGTGGAATTTGACTGGTGTGCGGTCGGGTGCATCACAGAGCTCAGGAAGGTAAGACATGATGTCATAATGCTGCAGGTTGGCGATTTGAAATTTGAGCTTGATGTTGTTGCACGTTAATGACACGTTTTCTTGTTTTCTGCTGTTATATCAGCAGTTGTCAATGTACCAATGTAATCAACTGCTATCAACTCTATTTTTAGGCTGTTAAGGTTGCTTGATTATTAAGAATTGACCAGCGTGGCTTTAAATCTTTTACTTGATTGTGTATTGAAATACTTCCTCTCATGAACTCGAGATGATGCCTAACCTCTGTGTGGCTGACAACCAGTTAACTGAATGTTATTTAAACAATGTTTATTCATATTGTCACTTTTCTTGCAGATGGGTTATAAGACAATCATGGTGAACTACAACCCAGAGACTGTCAGCACAGACTATGACATGTGTGACCGCCTTTACTTTGATGAGATCTCCTTCGAGGTAAGATTTTCCCACCAATTAATTAATAACATTAATAACTATCTTTAGAAAAGTCTTCAACTTAGAAATAAATAGTGAGAGTTTGTGTCGAAGCGTTAATGTTTCAACTTTATAGAAATTCTTTAGGACACAGTTAAGCTATACTTACATACATCTTACAGTGTTACGCTGCACAATACAACATCACAAACTGCAGCCATAGATCTTGATTAAGACCTTGTGGACACACACAAAAAACACTCTATTGAGGTTGACAGTTTTGAGGTTAATACTCGTCCTGTACATGTCTCAGGTGGTGATGGATATCTATGAGAGGGAAAACCCAGAGGGAGTGATCCTGTCTATGGGAGGCCAGCTGCCCAACAACATCGCCATGTCGCTGCATCGTCAGCAGTGCCGCATCTTGGGAACTTCACCCGAGTTCATCGACTGTGCCGAGAACAGGTTCAAGTTCTCCCGAATGCTGGACACCATCGGGATCAGCCAGCCACAGTGGAAGGAGCTCTCTGATACTGAGGTACCACAGACTGGGTTTATACCGGAATATGTTGAATTATTTTAAAAATCTGGTGTTTAGTGTTTAATTTTATGGTTTTTGTAATGTATTGTTTTGGGTCTTTTTTTCGTGCATACCTTATTTAAAATTTAGGAGGACAAGTTTGTGTTTTTAAGGAATTATTTCATAGTCCTGACATCTATTTCCTGTTTCTGTTTTCTCTAGTCGGCTGTGAAGTTTTGTGAGACTGTAGGTTACCCCTGCCTGGTTCGTCCTTCCTACGTTCTCAGCGGCGCAGCCATGAACGTCGCCTACGGTGACAGCGACCTTGAGAAATACCTGAGCAGCGCTGTAGCTGTGTCCAAGGAATACCCTGTTGTCATCTCCAAATTCATACAGGAGGCCAAGGTTAGAAAAGAAAAGACTTGCAGTAGTTGAGGTTGAGCCCTAACTGTATAAAATGAAGTCATCAAGTGCATTTCTGTATTTTCCAGGAGATAGACGTGGACGCCGTAGCCTGTGACGGGGTAGTGATGGCCATCGCAGTGTCTGAACATGTGGAGAACGCTGGCGTTCACTCTGGTGATGCCACACTGGTGACACCACCCCAGGATCTCAATCAGAAGACGATGGAGAGGATCAAGATGATTGTCCATGCCATCGGCCAGGAGCTGCAGGTCACCGGACCTTTCAACCTGCAGCTGATCGCAAAGGTGAGAATCATTCTGGAACTTCTGCTATGTTAATGTGGACCAGACACAGAAAATAAATATACAATACAAAAAAATAGACAATAAAATGTTTTAGAATATATTTGGAGTTTTAGCCGTTGAATTAAACATAATTTACACTGTTGGTAGGTAGTTTTTAAAAACAGTTAATGGCTTGTGTTTTTTGCCACTCAAATCTCTCTCATTTGTGCAGAAATTCAAATTGTTGGTTGTTTACACACGTTGGAAAAACAAGTCCTACCAATCAGAGCTTTGTAGGTGGGATTAAGAATGGGAACATCAGAAAAATCACATGTAGAGATTGTTTTACATCAATTTACAGAAATAGCACTGAAATGTGAATATTTCTTTGATTGTTGTGAAAAACTGCCAACAACTTCTGCCACAGCTTTCATGACGACTGAAAATTAAATCTGGCAGGACAAATATGTCACTGATAATAAATGAAATGAAGTGAAATGGCAGTTCAGTTTGATTATCAGGCTAAAACAAACTTACTTTACCAGGCGAGAAGAAAAGTCTGATAGTCAGTTATTATTCTTAATACTGATGAAGACACACAAACATGCATCGTCTATCATGCTGTAACAGACACTCAGTCTGATGTGGTGGTTGTATTTGCAAGTATTCATTAAGACAAAGGTAAGGAAGGTAGTGTGAGGGTCAGAAACAACAGAACTGGGCTATAAATATGGTATAAAATAATTTAGATTTCACTGTTAACCACAATGATCTAATGCTGTGATGACGCTGTGCTTTTTCTGCCAGGATGACCAACTGAAGGTGATCGAGTGCAACGTCCGAGTCTCCCGCTCCTTCCCCTTCATATCCAAGACACTGGGCGTGGACCTGGTTGCCCTGGCAACTCGGGCAATTGTAGGGGAGGACGTGGAGCCTGTGGGCCTAATGAGAGGAAAAGGGATTGTAGGGGTCAAGGTAACTCAAACCATATGTTTTTCACTTGTTTTATGTTATAGCAGCCTCCATGGACACATTTTAACTAATCAGTCATTATTCCACCTCCACTGTGTCGTGTTTTCCTCCTAACTGTATGCCACATGTCCTCCAGGTTCCTCAGTTTTCATTCTCTCGGCTGGCCGGAGCTGATGTGGTGCTCGGGGTGGAGATGACCAGCACTGGTGAGGTGGCCTGTTTTGGGGAGAACCGATACGAGGCTTACCTCAAAGCCATGCTCTCCACGGGCTTCAAGATCCCCAAAAAGAACATCCTGCTCTCCATCGGCAGCTATAAGGTACCTGCAGGACGTGACCGACATCAGCATTAAACACTCTTTAGATCGGGATTTACTGATGAATTTCACGAAGGCCAGAGTTGGTAATTTAGCAGATGTGAATGTTGTGTTCAGCTGATCCAGCTGGCAGCTGAAATCATACATTTTACACTAAGATGCATCAACAGTGGCACAGTACAGTAACAGATGGTTCCCAAGGCCACCTAGCCATGTAGAAATAAATTGTGGATTTTTTCCCCCCCAAACAAATCTGTTACATGATGAATGTGTGTGCTGCATCTTCAAACCCGAATTTAAATTTTCCATATCAACAAATATTGACTCTCACACCACACACAGTCAATAAAACTGTTACAATAACCAAATGAATGACAACATGACAGTAGAATGTGAGAATAATGATAAATCTCAAAATAACCACTTTAGTTGTTACGCTTTTTTAAACAAGATTCTTGAAATATGAAGCATGATAGACGAGTTATGGCTCTATACATACTGTTACATTTGTAACAGAAAGAAAGCAATTAAGTGATTATTTAAATCAGAATTTATTGTGGTAAATTGACGTGTAAATAAGTCAAATGGACGGGCCATAATGATCTGAGACCAATGGAAACATTTCTAGAGCTGATAGCAGCTAAAAAAATAAGAATTATTGACGGCTGATCTGTGGTCAGTTGATTGGTGCATCCATACCCTTTCATGTAAGATAATATTATTGATTACCGTTTTGTTAACTATGTTTTGTGTGTCTACAGAATAAGAGTGAGCTGCTGCCCACCGTGCAGGCTCTGGAGTCTCTGGGTTACGACCTGTACGCCAGTCTGGGTACTGCAGATTTCTACACAGAACATGGAGTCAAGGTAACTGAAAATATGTTTTCATAGTTTGATTTATTTTATCGCACCAACAGACATCACTTAATAGCGGAAAAGTGTATTTGGTAAATCGTCTAATCAAGATTTGTCCTGCAATGGTACATATGCGCTAGTTTTTTGAAGGTTTTGTGACAGACCAACAGCATGATGTATACTTCCTGCTTGTCTTAACTATTTGTTCTGAAAACTTGTGTTCAGTATTTTACTACCAAAATTAAACCATGACTTAAAGACAAATTATCACAAAGCATCAAAAACAACCCATAGTTGTCTCTTCTGACCTTTCTTGTCTAACGTTTCCTGTTTCAGGTGACGGCAGTGGATTGGCCATTCGAGGAGGATGACAGTGCGTGTCCCACTAAGGAGAAGCAGCGCAGCATCATGAACTACTTGGAGGAAAACCACTTCGATCTGGTCATCAACCTCTCCATGAGGAACAGTGGAGGTCGCAGGCTCTCCTCCTTTGTCACCAAAGGCTACAGGACGAGACGCATGGCCATCGACTACTCTGTCCCGCTCATCATCGATATCAAATGCACCAAGCTCTTTGTCCAGGTCCAAAATATTTAGTTTTTTTGTTTACTTTTATTTTTTTATTAATTCTTAGTACTGATATAGCTTTTAGTCTTTTACTTTAAAACAAAGTAAGTAATATGAATCGGTGTGTTTTCAGGCTCTTCATCAGATCGGTAGGACTCCACCGGTGAAAACTCACATTGACAGCATGACATCCCAGACGCTGGTCCGTCTGCCCGGTGAGTCACTGCAGAAGCAAACTGTGTCAAAATGATTGATTTATTTGTTGATCTAGTCTGACTGCTCTCTGAGAAGTTCTGATCTGTCTGCAGCTACAAAATGGAAAACATACTGAACCAATGTCAGGTCATTTGTAGCAAGAATATTAGACGGCACCACAAAAACAGATAACGTTTGAAAGAAAAAGTATTTTAGAATGAAGTTGTAAAGAATTATGAATCTTTGACGGGCAATAATGAACTCATGTTGCCATCACTGCCATGCTGAATATTATTATGAACAATATTTATAAATAAAACTTAAAGTTAGAATGTTTGTGTGCATGCAGTTGTGCTTACTGTCTGGTGTGAAATATAATTCTTAGGTCTGATCGATGTGCATGTTCACCTACGGGAGCCTGGTGCCACACATAAGGAGGACTTCTCCTCCGGTACAGCAGCTGCTCTGGCAGGAGGAGTGACCTTGGTGTGTGCGATGCCCAACACTTCCCCTGCCATCACCGACCCCAGTACTCTGGCCCTGGTGCAGAAGGTACGCCCAGATTTTCCCCTTTGTTTGTTTTCTGAGAGATCATGTCTGATGCTGTATTTTAAAGTGTTTAATCGGGCTTAACTAAAGTAAAATAAATCTAATAAAACCTGTGTTATGCTGTATCATCAGCTGGCCAAAGCAGGCTGCCGGTGTGACTACGCTCTGTATGTGGGCGCCGCTTCAGACAACGCCGCTGTCCTGCCGTCCATCGCTAGCCAGGCTGCCGGCCTGAAGATGTACCTGAACGACACGTACTCCACCCTCAAGATGGACAACGTCTCTCTCTGGATGGAGGTAGGTTGGGTCACGGGGTATTTTTAAACTCTTTATTCCTTTAACAAATCACTGTAGTTGAACCTTTTTTTTTATTAGTTTAAATTCATCCTTAATATTCAGTTAAAACCAGAGCTAAATGTCTTGCTGTCATTGTAGTTACTGTGGGACACTTAGTAAACTATAAGGAAGGGAAATGAGTGTCAAGGTTTTTGTTTGATTTGTTGTTATTAAGTGCCTTCATGTCCCACCGTGCACGCTAATCCAACTGTGTGGTTCTCTATGAAGCACTTTGAGAAGTGGCCCAAGCAGATGCCCATCGTTGCTCACGCCGAGAAGCAGACAGTGGCTGCGATCCTCATGGTGGCTCAGCTCTACCAGCGGCCTGTACACATCTGCCACGTGGCCAAGAAGGAGGAGGTAAAATACTGTTTTTTAAATTAAATTTTACATGTTTTTACAACTCTTATAGAAATCAAATGGTGTGGAGATTAGTGCTATAGTACCAAAAAGAAGAGGAGAATATTAGTGTATTTTCAGTACCTTTTACGGATGTACGTTTTAGATTATTGTCTCCATGGGTATTATTAAACTTCTCACCTCTTTTTTTTTTTTTTTTTCAGATCTTGATCATCCGAGCGGCGAAGCAGAAGGGCATCCAGGTCACATGTGAGGTGGCGCCTCATCACCTCTTCCTTTGTGAGGAAAATGTGGCAGAGATCGGCGATGGGCGAGCGCAGGTCCGACCCATGCTGGGAACCAACGAGGACATGGAGGCTCTGTGGGAAAACCTGGACATCATTGACTGCTTCGCCACCGACCACGGTCAGTAACCACACCTTCGTTCTCCACAGAAACCTGTCTGATAATCTGTTAGTTTGATCCTTATTGTCTTTGTTTTACTCCTGAACTGTTATGTTTTTTAGCTCCGCACTCTGTAGAGGAGAAGAACAGTGATAACCCTCCCCCGGGTTACCCCGGCCTGGAGACGATGCTGCCGCTGCTGCTGACCGCTGTCAGTGACGGACGCCTTACTCTGGATGATATCATCAGGCGTCTTTATGACAACCCACGCAGGATCTTCAACCTGCCTGTACAAGAGAACACCTATGTGGAGGTACACACAACGATAGAACAATCACTACTTAACCTATTTATTACACTTACAGTTTGACTGTTGTGCTGCATTTGATGCTATTTTAATTACTTAATCACTTGTCTGCATCTTTCAGGTGGACTTGGAGCAGGAGTGGGTTATTCCTCCAACCATGCAGTTCACTAAGTCAAAGTGGACACCTTTCCAGGGCCTGAAGGTGAAGGGTAAAGTCCGCCGTGTGGTTCTACGAGGAGAGGTGGCCTACATCGATGGCCAGGTCAGCGAACACACCCACGCATGATTCATTTGTTGTGTTTGTTGTTTGCTGCATTAAACAATAGGTTTATGAATTATAGTGAATGTTATTTACTGGAATGGATATTTTTACTGTTTGTTACATATATTGTGGTCTAAAACTTCAAATTAAACCACTAAATTTTCACTTGCCCTCCCTGCTTTTCAATCAGTGCTTTATCAAATCATGCACAACCTTCCTACCTACACATGTGCATAGAACATCTTTTATGTAACAATTTTATGTATTATGAAAATTTGATTGGTTGGTGGAAGAAAATCTGTCATGTCTTTAAAGCTGTAGATCTTTCTCTCGCTCTCAGGTGTTGGTACCTCCAGGTTACGGTGAAGATGTGAAGACCTGGCCTGCTGGTCTGATCCAGCCTTCTGAACCAGTTAAAGAGAGTCCAGTGGTAATTAAAGTGGATAAAAGTCTGGAGCACATATAATAATACCAATATATCTATTCTACCCTTCTAAACTTGGTTTTATTCGCATTTTTGTTCTAAGATCGTGTATTTCCTGTTATTTCCCGTGGTCTAGACTCCAGAGCAGCCGCGTCCCACTCCTCCCCGGGAAGGCCCGGTCCGGACCCGAGCACCCAGCCCCCGACGATCAGCAGGAGAGAGCCGCTACCTGCTGCCACCTCGCATCCACCGCGCCTCTGATCCTGGACTACCACCAGGTACTACAGCTCCCATAATGCTGCGGGATATCCACCACTCTGCTTGTGATTTGACGTAAACATTACTTGTGCAGAACAGGCTCAGAAGCTTAGACATTTCAGGTTTTTATACATTTCTTAGCACAATGCCTGTTTTCTGTTCTGTCATCCATCATCTGTGCAGAACTGTAGCTGTTCAGAGATGGAAATAACTTTAATTTTGTTTGTTAGTGAACTCAAGATCACATTTTATTCCTATTTTTAACTGATACATTGTGCATTGCGTCCCTGTGCTCGCTGCAGAGATGGTTATGCTCCCACCAGCCAGCCTTGGTGACGGTTACAGCCACCCCCCTCCGCTGTCCAGGCTGCTGTCCCCTCAGTCAGGACCAGGATCAATTCCTGCTGGACAGGCGTTCCACTTCCAGACATCTCCCCTGCTGCACCCGCTGGTGGGCCAGCACATCCTGTCTGTCAGGCAGTTCAGCAAGGAACAGGTACAAAACACTAACAGAATGAAATTACGTTTAATATTTAAGATTTGAACGACATTTTGGCGCAAATTATTTTGTTTTTTTCAGTCTGTATTTTTTGCTTGTTTCAGATCTCACACCTTTTTAATGTTGCCCACACTTTGCGTGTGATGGTTCAGAAGGAACGAAGCCTGGACATCCTGAAGGTAGGTCCTCCTCTTCTTATAAGAGTACCCACATGCACATTAATACATTAATACCAACCACATTTGCGTTTATTGAATGTTTAAATCAGTTTATTCCTGTGAATGTGTGTGAGACTGGAAACCAAGTCTCTATTGGAGTTTGGTTAAGACATATAGCTACTGACAGTAGATTAGTTCTAGTCTGTCTCAAGCTCAGCTCAAAACCTGGTCCATTGTTCCCCGACTGTCCAGGGTAAGGTGATGGCGTCCATGTTCTACGAGGTCAGCACTCGCACCAGCAGCTCCTTCGCGGCGGCCATGCAGCGTCTGGGCGGCTCAGTCGTCCACTTCAGTGAATCCACCTCGTCGACACAAAAGGGAGAATCTCTGGCCGACTCTGTCCAGACCATGAGCTGCTACGCCGACGTTCTGGTGCTCCGACACCCGTCACCTGGAGCGGCAGAGGTCGGTTCCTGCTTTGACCCTTTTTTTGTAAAGTCAAGCACCATTTAATGTGCCTTTTGTTACTTGGTGCAGCGCGTTTAAAAAAAAAAAAACACTCATGATTAGAAAGCCTGTTTTCATGTTCATTATGTTCATTTTCACTTAAACAAAATAAATGTTATTATTCAGCTATAGCTTTAGATTTTTATCTAAAATAAAAGAGCTAGATCACACCTGCTCCTAAGTCCTTGTGCTGGCTCCCAGATTTTAAGATCCTGTTACTCGTCTATAAATCTGTTCATGTACTCACATCTGGTTTTATTATTTATATTCTCCCGAGATATGACCCTGGTAAAGCGCTCAGATCCACAGACTGCCTGCTACTAACCTACAGTGAAGCTTCTTTTTACAATTTGAAACTACAATATTGAAAGAATATTGCCCCTCTGGATCTGAAGACAACAATATTAAGTCCCTGCTAAAAAAAATATTATTTAAATGTAGTTTTCTTTAAAGCCACTATGTGTAAAAACCTTTGGCGCCCCGTGGTGGTTGTGTCAGATGGACATATGGTATAGACAAGATGGCTTTAATATGAAATATAAATCTAATATGAAAAATTTCTTTTTTTTCTTTTTTTCCACAATGTATCTGTGTGTTTAAAAAAATGTTAAGAATTTATTTATTTTATTTATTTTGACATAAGGAAAAAAAATTCTATTCATGACATTCAGAGTGCGTCACGCCATTGCCGTAAGCCTGTGATCAACGCTGGAGACGGTGTGGGGGAGCATCCGACCCAGGCCCTGCTGGACGTCTTCACCATCAGAGAGGAGCTGGGGACGGTCAACGGCATGACGGTGAGAGATCGCCAGACCGTTTTAGGCCCAAAACAAACTGTTTTACCCATATTTTTAAGTTTGGGTTCAAACCTTGTTAGAGAAAATCATCGTGTATCATGTTTTCGTTTGTGTTTTCTGTCAGATAACTATGGTTGGGGATCTGAAACACGGCCGCACGGTTCATTCCCTCGCCAAACTGCTGACCCAGTACCGCATCACGCTGCGCTACGTGGCTCCCAAGAACCTCCACATGCCAGCAGAGATCATCAGCTACGTGGCCTCAAAGGGCATCAAACAGGTGGGAACTGAACGGTGTTAAACAGTATTACAGACAGAAACGCTGCGTGACTACAGACCCAAATATTGAGTCTGACAAAAGCAAATTATAGTACACTGATACTAAATAAGATTGTGTGTGTTTTAACGTGTTTGCAGGAGGAGTTTGACAGTATAGAGGAAGCTCTGCCTGAGACCGACGTCCTCTACATGACGAGGATCCAGAAGGAGAGGTTTGCATCTGAGGAGGAGTACAAGGCAGTAAGTAAACATTTACATGTACTGTCACTTTATTACTGCTGATCCTGGTCCCATTTTATAAAGCTTTTTGCAACAGATGTTATTTTCCCTTTTTCCACTCAAAATCCAGTAATTCTGTAATCTTAGAAATTAAATTATGGAAGGCTTAAGAGTATTATTTTTTGTAACATGGGATCAAAAGTTGCGCAAGTTTTTTTTACCAAGTCAGCTTTGTGACTCTGTTTTTTGTTCTTTCTCAGTGTTTTGGCCAGTTCATCCTCACCCCTCACATCATGACTGTAGCCAAAAAGAAGATGGTAGTGATGCATCCGCTGCCCAGAGTCAATGAAATCAGGTAAGACCCCGTCGGCACCATTGTACATTCTCACAGCACTCGCTGATCTGACACCGTCTCAGACGTTTCTAAATCAAATCTTATTTGTTTATCCTACCTTCCTTTGAGCAATTTTGGTTTTTGACTTTATTAGATAGGTCAGTATAGAGGTAGAGAGGAAACAATATTATGCCATCAGGACTCCCCAAGAGTTCATTCATGACCTTTTGAAACAGAAGTTGACAAAACTTTTTTTATTTTTTAAGTCACTATAGAACGTATCGTCTATTTCACTTTCTCTTGTGTTTCCTTTGTATTTTCCTCTCAGTGCCGAGGTGGACACGGACCCAAGGGCAGCATATTTCCGTCAGGCAGAGAACGGCATGTACATCCGAATGGCCCTGCTGGCCACCGTACTGGGCAGATAGATCCACACGCTGCATATTTGTAGCACATATTGTCACACCTTTTAGAGTATTACGTGTTAGACACTAGCATTTTCTCTCCTGAAGTCTGTGGATTTCTTATTTGCAGTCCTTGAAGGGGTGTTGCAACAATAATACTTTGACTCAGTATCTTTTCATCCATCTCACCTGCAAAGTTACCATATTTCATTACAGCAACTGGAAAACACAGTTAACCTTTTCCATAAAACTACTCCTTAACTAAAATATTATTTAGATGCTGTATGAGATTTTTTGGGTTAGTTTGTGACGGTTAACGGACCATCAGTATTTGTGCGTCAGTGAGTCTGAACTCGAGGAGCTGTAAGAAAGAGAGGGAGGTGGGCATTAAAATGAAAACATTGATGGTACTATGATGTGCAACATGAATGAAATAGATGTTTTGGTAGCTGAGTAAAATGTGCAGCTACTGTAACTAAGCTGCTGCAGCTGTTCCTCGTCTACTCAGCTGTGGGGGAATTTAGAGGGACCAGTTAGGATATTAAGAGGATATTAAGGGGATATTAAGGGGATTGCTCTTTTCTGACCAATAATGGTGCCAGTTACAGCTACTGTACGAACAATGTTGTCCTCCGTGACGTTCTTTTGCTTCGTTGTGTAATGTTGACTGAAAATGGATGAATATTCTCCATGAATGATCTGTGATGGTTTAGGGATAATTGCTGTAACAGTCTGTGATTTCTTATACAGCAGTTTAGAGGCAAACTTCTTTCTTTTGTTTTTATAATCAATGTCATTAATGTCATTTAAGTGTTGTTGAATGACTTTGTATTATGTGGAGAAATAAATAATAAAACAATTTTCCCTTTTGCAGTTGACATTGTCATTAATATCACATGAAGCAACACAAATGTGGCTGAAACAAGTCGTGAAAGCAAATTAAATACATTTACAAAGAAAAAACAAGTTAACTTAAGTTTACTATTTCTGGAGTCAAGGATTCCTTGTTTTATTGTCAGACAACACCAGGATTGCATAATGAAATGCAGTTGTAGCCTCCTCCATGATGCTACACACACAGATTATGTCAAAACAGATATTCAAATGTTTAAATTGGAATAGAATATATATAATAAAAGAACAAATCTAAAAGTAGCACCTCCATCCAGGCATCATTGTCTCCATAAAGCTGCTGATTGTCGGACCTTTTGTATAACGGCCCTGTAATTCAAAAGGTTGCTGTATTACTAAGCAATACACTCAATAACACAGTTTAAATTCAAATGTGCACACAAAGTGAGGAAGAGAAGAGAAAAAGTCAAAACAAGTGATGGTTTAAAAAAAAGTGGGGTTCCAGAAAATGCTGCATTCAGTAACTGTCAGGAAAATCTAAATTGAATCTAATTCACAAGAGTGCATGAATGACTCAGCAGAGTTTTAAATATTGAGATGAGTTTAGAAGAACAAATAAATAAAAATTAACATATCATAAATGTATGCTCCTGTATGACACTGGAGCTGAGATGTTTAAGGTCCAGATTGGCTCTTAATTCTCTGTTATTTTAATGTTATTGTCTGACATCCTGTGGAAATAATGTGTGTTTCTGTTCTCATTCTGTTTAATCCTAAATTTATGTGGATATTTGCAGATGCACAAGCTGATTTCCTCTTGAAACTACAGATACACCCCTTGTTGTTGCACAATTCACTCAAAACAATAATTACAACACTCCGTATTCCCTTTTCATTCCGTCTGTAGTCTTCATCTGCTGCACACCACCTCGCAGATTAATTAATTTGTGAAATAAACAAACAGCTGTTTTCGTAATTAGCCGATGTCAATGGAAACGTGGATTTTGGTGGAAACCTTGAAAGCAGCATCGCAGCCGCGTTCATTTCCTGGAAGGAGGCAGCAGCCAATCACAGCGCGCGTCCTCCGGCCACGAAGAAGAAGAAGAAGAAGAAGAAGAAGCAGCAGCAGAAGAAACAGCAGCAGAAGAAGAAGAAGAAGAGCCGGCGGCCACAGCGGGCTTCCCCCCCCCCCCTCTCTTCTCTTCTCGGGCTGATATGGGCCTTTAAATTGCGAGTTAAGACATCAAACCGGATGCCTCTATGATCCAGCTAACCTCTCAGCGAGATACACAGTGTTCAGTTTGCACAAGGTAAGGCTTTCCGGCCGCGTCAGGGCAGCTAGCGCCGGGTCAGCTAACCGCGGAGGGTTTCTGTCACGGTCACGTCCGCCGAGCTCCGTTCAAGAATCGGTCCGTTTTTGAGGTTCACTTGCTTCCCGACAAAGGTGGCGCCGAGAAACCGTGAAATAGCTGTAAAATAACTGTAAAACCCCCCCGTGAAACAATACGGTGCGCGTCCTAGTTCGTGCATGCGTCAAAACGTGATGTAAAAGTTGTTTTCTGCAAGTGTAAGACTGGGATGTTTGAGGGCGGTGGCAGCGACAGGACTGCGATTTAGGGTTTGCACTTTTGTTGTAATAAATAACCGCATGCATGTGCGTCCCGTGTGTGTGCGCTGAATCGCAGTTTATGCGCAGAAAATCCCTGAAGCCGCGTTTTGCAATGTCGGCACTGCACATGCAGGTGAAAAGCGTTAAATTGGTTGAATTTTAAATGCAGTTTGGTTCATCTTTGTCTCCACGCTGCATCTTTGTTAGGGGGGCTGAGAGAGAGAGAGAAATAACTCCTGACAGGACAAGTGGAAGACGAGGGTGGTGAGGTTAATCTGTTAAAATATTCCCATTAATTTTTATTCATGAATGGCAGGCTGGTGAATAGAAAGTATTCCTCCATGTGCAGGGAGATTAGTAAAGGATTAGAGCTCTGCAAGGACAAACAGACGACAATCACGCGGCATTACTTCTTCCCAGTTATCCCCCCCCCCAAAAAAAAAAAAAAAACCAGGACCCCCTTTTTCCTCCCACAACAACGAGGTGTTTGATCATAACTTTATTTAGTTAAGGAGACAAAAGGTTGCAAGGTGTCCAAACTTGCCACAACATTGTCCAACAGTGGCAGTTATGACCAAACATCTCACCCGCCAGAAAGTAGTTCCTCTAAATCCAGGATGTGTGAGAACATTTCAAACCACATCTAATGACCTAATTATGGAAATGGAGACTTTTTTTTCTTTTGCCTCTTTCTCCCGCACCTGAGCTGCCTCCAACAAGTTCAGTCAGTCAGATCATTTAGGATATAAATGAAGGTTCTGTTAACCTGCTATAATAGAAACAATAAAGATTATCAGATTATTAGATCTAATGCTCCTGACCCATAGATTATATATACATTTAATATTTATACAGTGTATGATATGTGTACATCTTATTATCATGTTTTGAAGTAATCAGCTCGAAAGCCTTTCTTATTCCCTCACATTATTAGCAGGTTGAATGCACGGAGATCTAACTTTCCACTCACCACATTTGACCATAAAGAAATGCAGCATTTGCAGTTACAGCCATAGTTTAAGGTGAGCGTCTGTCAATCCTCCAGAGTTGGAGGCAGAGAGTGAGGTGTGCCTGTAAGGCTCGACTCAGGGCACATCTCCACCACACTGATATATACTTCCCTGCATATAAATATAAAGAAATTTTACTACTTTCTTATTTTTTTTTAACAATTTCTGAACAAGCAGTGGCGCTTATTTGACTCCGATAAAAAATCCGATAGAAGTTCACCACAGCTTCAGCCTCACTACCTCTCGCCGTTCCATCGTTGGCTTATTAACATTCATCGTCATACCTGCCACCTCATGTGCCCCTGCACTCTCCGAACATGGCTGAATGGAGTGCAGCCTTTTATTATTGTATACACACCTGATACAGTTCTCAGTATTCACGTATAGACCCAGCTATTCCCACCTGTTTCACCCGTGGAAACCTGTCTTAAACATATATACATTTTAACATTTGACGTGCTTATTTTGTGTTTTTTTGCTCTGCTGCCAGCATTGCACTCGACTCTCTTAGGACCAAATGTTCAGGGTCCCTAAACTCACAATTCCTGTCATATTGGACACTTTGGCTTGTAATTATGAGGGTTTATTTGGGTGCAGTGCAGCCATCAGATCTGAGTATTAAAAAATGGTTAAACTGTCCGGCAGAGCTATTTTGTAAGGACGTTTGTGGGCCTGTTGTGATTACATGGTTAACATGTCTCACACCTTTTTTAGAAAGATAGTTGTTTTTAACAATAAAGAGAAATATTTTAAGATTGACAGTCTCTCTCTTCAGAGTCTTCACTGAGAAACACTTTTCATGGGAGTTGTTGCCCTCAGTCTTCACATGAAGGTTTACTTTAATGTTCTGATCTAAAAATAGCCTGTTAAAAATGATAATTTAAGTATGTCTAAATACGGAGTATTAGAAGTCGTTTTGTGTCTGTGCCCACAAATTTGTTTGTGTGCTGGCTGATATTGGTTTGGAAATGCACTATAATGTATTTATCTACAGTCTTTTAATAGTGACAATAGTCTCTTCTTATATGAAGTTCTTTTAGATGTGTTTTCCAGTTATCACAGTCATAATATTCATTGTAAGACTAGAACAAATATCCAGTCAGTATTGGCTGACCTGGTGACTGTTCCTCTTTGCTTTTCTGTGTTTTCAGTTGGATTTTCGAGGCTTTTCCCTTTGCCACATTTGGGTTATGTGTGATTGAACAAGCTTGAAGTTTGAGCATAGAAATTGTGATTAATGGCGAATATACCAATTTATATATCAGTTGTATTACTGCAAACCTGTCTATGTTACAGATAAAAGGACTCAATTGTCTCATTGTTCAGTACACACACATGCAGCCACTTTGCCTCCCTCACTTTTCTTCTTTTGTCTCTCAGCTGACAGCCTTTCAGCTAGAAAGTCATGCTGAATAGTGGCTAAAGTTGGATAAATATCTGCTCTTCATAAAATGTGGAGTACAAAAGAGTCACAGTCAAACGTTTTGGAAAGGCACACAAAAGATTCCTCTGTGTGTGTGTCTAGTTTTAGCGGCTGGTGTTGTGTTATGGTTCATTTTCATAGCATCGGGCCTGTTAGTGTGATAAACGAGAACCATTTGCATTCATACAGTACAGGGCAGTTTTTGAAGTCTGCACCCCAACGACTGCAGTCAGCTAATTAACCTAATAGACCGGCTCAGCAATCGATCGCTCCAGCATGAGCTGCAGGGTGGCAGATTGATCAGTGCGGACCTTTTACTGTTCTTGACGGTTTTATGTATAAAGCAGGCGTGTAAAGGCCTGCTCTGTGGACCTGCTCTCGCCTGCCAGGCGGCCCGGTGGTTCAGGCAGCATGTGTGGAGAGTTTGGAGTATTTACATCAGCTTCCTTGGCGTCCGCAGGAGAGATGCCATCTGGGCCTGCGGCGTTTCCATCGTGGCCTTTTTGATGTCCTCTATGCAGGGTTTATTTTAATCAAGAGCTTGACCAGATTTTTGTCTTGTTCTGTGCACTTCACGCAATATTTTGGTGTTGTATACAGTCCTGAGCACACAGATAGCTGATCACAGTCATACTGTTGCTGCTGCTGCTAGAGCTGCAAATAACAACAGTCATTGATTGATCTGTAGATTATTTATTTATATCTGTTAATCTATAAATCTTTAACACATCAGAAAATAGTGAAACGTGATATTATGTAAGACATGGAGAAGCTGGAAACATCAAATGTTTGATGGTCTTTGAAAATTGACTAACTGGTTATCAATCTTTTCACCTCTAGCTGGTGAATGACTAATTTGTGATTAGAAAATCTTCTTACAGACTCTCTTTACTAAAGTTACGCCCTTAATTGTGGAACAGTGATGAGCATCCTTTGTTGTGCAACCTGTAATATTTACGTATGTTACATACGTTTCCTTGTTGACAGAACTTAAATGATTATTTTTCCATTTAAAAAAAACTTGAATTTAATCATTTTGTGTAATAATCACATAACACTTTCTACCCTATTTATTTCATTTTTAATTTTCAGTTATTTTTGTTGCTTTTTTTATATTTTGATGGTATTTAGTTTAATATTCAGTTTCAGTTTATCCTTCTAAATCACGTGCAGCAGCAGCATCATTTCACAATAGAGAACACTGTGATCGGGTGGTTACAGACCCTGAACCCCTCATGTGAATGCACTCAAATGAGAGTTGATATTGATATTTTTAACTTCCATTTTTCTAAACTCCAGTAGCTATCAGAACAAAAGTGACCACTGAGTCTTTTACTTGGCAAGAGAATATAATAAGGCCAACTTACAGTACCATCTGTTACAGTTACAAATGCATGTATAGCAGTGTGAAGCTTAATTTTTGTTTTCACAACAGGAGGCTCCTGACTAATCGGATGAGAGACAATGGAAGCAAAGCTGCTTTCTCTTGCACTGGTGCAGCACTGGAGCTAGAATCTGGTTCAGGGGCTTTTCTCATTAAAAGCAAAAATTACCGTAAAGCACAAATTTAAGTAAGGAAGGGAAGCATTCATTGTATGTGGAAAATGTTTTCTTCCAAAAGATGCCCTCAGGATGGCGATCTTATCCCAGCACATCAAAAATAGTTTGAACAATGTGGAGTCCTGTTTGTGTAATATGAGAGTGGTGGCTTTGCTTGCTGTCACTAAACGGCCTATAAGTCACAGAAGGTTGGAAGTGTTATAACTAAATGTTACAAACAACAAAGTTAAACTAGTGGTAATACACATGTTTGATGTTCTGTTGCTAAGATCTTTCCTTTGTCCTGTTAATGGCTTCATGTAACTGATTATTTCTCAGTTTTATTTGATAGGAAATTGAATATTTGTGTTTTGGAGTTTGGTTGGATAAAACAAACACTTTTGAAGACGTTGTTTATAGCACAGATCTTGGAAATTGTGACCATTTTTCACAGTTTTGGGGCTTTTTTATTGACTAAAGTGTATAATGAAGTAATAGGAAACCCGTGCCATCCTCCAGACTGCAGTCTAGTTTCATATGCATACGTGTAACCATCAGCTACTCAAAATTAAATGATCTATATTTATTTCCTTACTTTCCCTGCATTTCCTGAGCTTTTTTTTATTTTTTCTAATTGAGGCTGCAGTTTTGCCTGGTACAGTATATTGGCATCCTATACCATATGATCCCCTCTGTCTATGCTCTTTCCATCCCATACTGTATCAGACAGCAATATACTGTAGTTTTGTGGTGTGTGTGTGTGTGTGTGTGTGTGTGTGTGTGTGTGTGTGTGTGTGTGTGTGTGTGTGTGTGTGTGAGTGTGAAGGGCCGTCTAGCCAGAGTGTGACCCGGACATTGGCCCTCTCTGACATGGACTCGGACGGGTAATCTGTGAGATCAGCAAAATGTAATCTTCTTTAGTCAACGACCCGCACAGCGTTATTTGTGTGGCTGAGTAAGAGTCTGTGTGTTTGTACAGTTGCCATAGTTGAGTAGAAATCCCTCTGTATATTGTGATTGTGAAGCACTAATTCCAAGCTATTGAAGTTTATCTACAGTTATGAAACAATGGTGATTACGGATATGATTAAAGGTGTTTAAGGACGTCCGAGTGTAATCTGGTCTGGTGTTGTTAAATATCGAGGGCCCGACACTCCTGCAGCAGTGAGGTCTGCAGCTGGAAACTGTAGTGTAAAAACACTAAAAGCACAAAATATGGAGATAACAACAAAAAACGTCATTGTGCACTTGGCTTTATGCATTAAAAAATAAGCATATTATTTCCTCACATCCTCCCTCTGACAAAGTTTTGCTTATATTTGCTTATTTAATCTTCCAAAATTTGAAGTTTGCTCCTTTTCTCAGTTTTATATCCTTTTAAATGTGTTTGAATTTTGCACTGATGGTCATAAAAACCAAGACTTCTGAAGATTTTTCTTTGGGCTCTCTGAATTTGTAATGAGCATTTTTTCCTTTTTTGTTACTTTTAATAAACTAAACAATTAATAATTAAGTGGAAAAAAAGAATTAACAGATTAATCAATACATGTAGATACCTGGACAGAATACAGTCGATGCTACTGCTCAATCTCAGATGAAACAACTCGACCCTGGTTTGGTTTTAATAAAAAAGAAGCTTATGTAGGGTGTGAGAAACGAGAGCCTCACCATCAGTGTCTGACACTCACTGACATTATATATTATATTATTTCTTCCCTGGCGATGCACAGAGCGGAGATTCTGTCTGCAAGGAACACTTTTGTTTAGCAGCGCACATCTCACTCGTCAGGATTGGTTGCGCTTAACAACACAGCGGAGGAGAATGTTTTGTGCTGATTAAAATCTTGCTCATGATGTTGTTCGCTCGATACCGTAGGCTCATTACAACCCCCCCCCCCCCCCCTCTCTTACAACTGCAGTGCAATTGGTTTACGTGGGAATTAACTCTGTAATCCTGGTCTTTGTTAACAGGAGGAGGAAGAACTCCTCCTCATATCTTGCAGAGAAGTCTTTGGGCCTTTGCTTCTTATTGTGGTTGTTCCTGATTATATTGAAAGCATCTCAACCTTGAGAAACAACCTGTTATGTCTTAATTGTAATTGTTGTTTCGCCCTGTTTTGTTTGGTTGACTTATGTCTGCGGTAATAATAATTATAATACAATAATGTAATAATATGGCCCCCCCAGCACACGTACATTTCTGAAACTCTGTCCTGTGTACTGACTTTATGTAATGCACAATTACACACAAACTCCTCTTTTGGTAAACAAAGTTAAGACTAAGTGTCTTGGTTTGGCAATAGGCTGCAATATTTGATCTCTAAGCCCTCAGTGACATTTAATAACATGTCATCACCTTTTAAATGATTTCTGATTCATACATGTTTGTTTTTTTTTACCCTACTAACAGAGGTGAGCCATGGCTGAACCGAACCCCTCCCGTCCCCAGAGGAAGATGTCCACAGCTGGGGAGAGTGTGTACAAGGTGTTAGGGCTGGAGAAGGGAGCTACAGCTGAGGACATCAAGAAGGCATACAGGTAAACCGTCTGAACATCCAGAGGTCTGAATTATTACTCAAATTAAGCCGTCTCTTCAGAAAGGATTAGTTTCTGCAGAGTGGGCAGGCTACCCACAGTGTAATTATTACTTTAGGTATTTCCTAAATCCTGTGCTTAAATTTGTGTAATCCCTGATTGTGTTGACAAATTTCGCCTCGTAAATGGTCAGATGACTCAAGTGCTGTTCAGAGACATTCCTCCACCAGTCGTGTTGCTAAAGAGCTTATTTCTGTCCAAGCAAGAGGTTTTCATTTGCTTAATCAAAGTGGATATGCTTTCAAATAAGAAATGAATCGAAAAGTGTCAAAACCTAATGGCGTTACATAGTTATTAAGTCATTCATCAATTATCATAATTGTAATTATGGCTGCAACTAATACTTATGTTCGTCAATTAATTTGGTGATTATTTCCTAAATTAACTGATTACTTGTTTAAATTGCTCATTTCGTCCAGGCAACAGTCTAAAGTCTAAAAACTTCAGATTACTACCATATAATACAAAAAAGCAGTAGGTGTTGGGAATATTTGGCACTTTTGCTTGAAAAATTATTCAAACGATTATGAAAATATTTTCTGTCAATCAAACCGTGTTCCATGTCAGCAGAAGATTAAAAATATCCTAAAAATGAAACCTTCGCTATCCTAATTTTCCTCTGCTTCACTTCGCATGGTTTGATTTCCCGTGTGCTCCCTCTGTCCTGTCAGGAAACTAGCATTGAAGTACCACCCGGACAAGAACCCTGACAACCCAGAGGCTGCGGAGAAGTTCAAGGAGATTAACAACGCCAACTCCATTTTGAACGACGAGACCAAGAGGAAGATCTACGACGAGTATGGCTCCATGGGACTTTACGTGTCCGAGCAGTTCGGGGAGGAGAGCGTCAAATATTACTTCCTCATGTCCAAATGGTGGTTTAAGGTTGGTGCTGCTGTTTGCTTTCAGTCTAAATCGATTTTAAAGTTGCTACTTTGATTTGATTGATGATTTGGCACTATGTAAATAAAATTCTTCAAAAATACTATTTACAAAATCTCATTGTCCTTTTTAGTTTATACAAAAACTAGTATTACATCACACTTTTACATCTTAACCCATCAATGGGAACAAATATCCATTTCTCTGTGATTCCCTGCAGGGTCTGGTACTGTGCTGCACACTGTTCACCTGCTGCTGCTGTTGCTGCTGCTGCTGTTTCTGCTGTGGGAAGTGTAAACCACCTGACGATGATGAAAACTACCAGTATGTCGACCCCGAAGATCTGGAAGCCCAAATCAAAGCAGAGCAGGACGGAGGTGAGAGCAAGTTTCACGTGGTTATTGTACCTCTTGTACAGGTCTTGAGATGTTCAAGGATGTTCTTCCTGGGTTTGTGTTTGTTTTTTATAGGTTGATGCATCCAATATTGCATAATTTTGCTTTGTGATTCAGTACTGTACATGGGATTGGATTGACACAGGCAGGTTATGAGGTCCATAATAACTTTAATTGAGTTTAGTAGTGAATTCTGAATAATTTGCTACTTTCTTCCTTGACAAAATCACATGTAGTGAATGCATTACTATGAAATGTTGACTTTAACCTCATTGTTAAGGCCATTTGTAGTATTGTTTTGAAAACAAGGGTGTGAACTCAGTAGATTATGGAGAATGTCTGACTACAATAGTTATTTCTGTTAAGAAATCTCACTGCTGGACAGTTCAGTCCTGGAGATCCCCAATATTTCTACAGCTCACGTAAAAACAGGAGACATGTTAGGCTTCTGGCTAATAAAATGAAAATGGAATAATGTTCTTTCGTAACTCAACCTCTTCGTTCCTCAATGCCCCTCAAGTGGTGAATCATTTTAGATCTGTTTGTTGTTGGACTTGTTGTTGTTCTTCCAACTTTGTTTGTTTACTGGAGGCTTTGGTGTTTCTAGCAAGAGAACTACACATTCATTTTCCCGGGACTAAAAATGTGTCCAGTACCCGACTTTGTTAAGATCTCTGAGGCCTTGTTAGAGACCAGAAGCATCTTGGACTCAAACTCTAACAAGATTCATGCACATGGCACAGGCTTTGTGCTACTTCACGAGTGAATTTAACATGCTCTCACACTGCAGGATTCGTGTTTTCATGCTCTAACCCAACAGGTTACACAGTAATCATAGGCCAGCCCACGTCTAATCTGGGTCCAGAGAGCCCAGAAGGCCAGAGTCAGCCCATCCCCCTGCCAATGCCAATGCCAATGCCAATGCCTCCAGCTGAGCCCCAGTCGCCGACCCCGGCAGATCCAGCAGGGGAAGAAAACCCCGGAGAGACCTTACCAGAGTCAAAATGACTCGTAAGAGCCGCCTCGCCTTAATTGACGTGTCACACCGTCCGTTCATCTGTTTTGTCTCATGTATGAGAAGTTGTCTTCATCCTTGGTGTTGCTTGTCAGCCGCCTGCCTGGCTGTTCACGGCTCATCCGCTGCTTCTTCACTCATCCGCAACAAACCGCCCGTGCTGTTCAATTACAGCTGCCACACATACTTACTGCAACATTCACCATGTCACTCAAGTCCTGTTGTACCTGCATGTTTTTTTTCCCATGCTGTCCATATGCTTGTTGTCAGTGTTATGTTAAGTCACTGCACCGTTTGCTTGGAAGTGCTGTCTGGAAATGAGCATGGCTGGTGTAATAACCGTGACTTCAACCTTTTTCATCATCCCGTGCGTACTCTGTCTGTGTGATACTTGTGTTATGACAGACAGGAAATTCTTAGCTTTCATCATGCAGAAAACGGAAGAAGCTGTTCAATTAAATTGATGCCGTTATTTCAGTGTTCGTCAGATTTAAAAAAAATTAAGTTTCTTTGTACTGCATGTCTACTTATAGTATAATAGTTGTGTCATATGCATCTGTCTTCATAACCAAACACAACAAGCTTTGTTTGCTTTGATTTTCATTTACTGTTTTAGTTCTTTTTTTTTTTTTTTTTTTTTGCCAATTTACAGTTTAAAATCTAAGTTGCTTTTATCAGAAATAGTCAAGTTTTTAATTTTAAATTGTTGGATAATAGCGATTTTGTCCAACAGGGTTTAAAGATGTTAGAAGGGTGGATGTGTAATGGAGTGTATGATATAGGAGTAATAGAGGTACCTCCCTCTCTTCCTACAGGAAAGTGACGGTGTGGATGAGCCTCAACTAGCGGAAGCAGGTGGGCATGTATTTATTTATTTATTTATTTATTTATTTATTTATTTATTTATTTATTTATTTAAATTTGTTCATATGCAGGGCAGTGCATCAAACAGGCAGCTCTATAAAAAATACTTCTCATTATACAATTTGTGTGTGACATGGCACAACGGAGAGGAAATGTTGTGAGGCTCATTGTGTCATGCTGATTACCAGATACAGTTGTTGTTTGATCTGTGTTTAATATCAAGCCCCTTTCACACATGCACTCTGTCCCTGAAGTGTTCAGGAACATCTCTTCCTTGTCATGTGTGAATGGGAGCAGGGGTCGATATTCAGGGAAATCTGTATCTCCAGTTTCCCACCTCAAGACCTGGTAACATTTCAGGGACTTTGGCTGTGTTGTGACTGAAAGCTGTGACATTGCAGGGACAAACACGTCCGTTTGATGCAAGACGCTTTCGTGTGGAGCGAGCAAACCAATCACTAGACTGTGCTGATGACGTATTTGAATCCATAACTTATCTCGCAAATTTGTTCAATATTAAAAACATTACAAGAACATTGGCATTGGATAAAAACAGCTTATTCCTGTCTTAGTCTGCCGCGTACACTGGCGGTGGGTTAGGGGTAGGTGAGGGTAATTTACAGGTGACTATGTGTGAAAGGGGCTAAAGTTTGACCTCTACTTCTCTCCCTCTTTAGCCTTTCGAGCCCCTATTATGATCCAGCCACATTCGACTGCCGCCAGCGACGCAGAGATCAGTCAGCCCAAATCCAGCAGCCAGCCCACCAGGCCAACACCTCGATCCTGAACCCTCGACCTTCCTGATTTATGACCGGACAGCACCTGTAAGGTGGGCACCCAAAGGCTCTTGGCCCCCTCCATGGAACTCAAGTTATGGAGGAGTATTCGTGCAAATTAAACTACTATCTGGGCTCCGAAAATGCAGAAAATGTTAGTCCCCTTTCTCCTTCCAGCTTGCCACATACTTTAAACCTGGCCTGGGCTAGATGTGATCTTGCCAGCGCTACAGTTCAGTCATCCAGGTCGAGGCTTGGCAACACGCCCGACTCCTCACTAATCTGTTCTTGTCATCCCATTACAACCAGTAAGGATGTGACACTGGGCAGGAAGACTGCAAAAACGGGGATATGAGGGCAAAAAACATCATGGAAAGGTGATCCTTGATATTAATCCGTTATCCAGACCAGGACTGGAATTATCTTTTTTATTTTCTCTCCGTCCCGACCCTTCCTCCATTTTAGACTTCACTGGTCTCCAACGGGAGCACTTATTTTGTTACATTTCTCGCCCTTTAACTTGTTTCGGAGTTGTTTAAATAACTTCAGTGTGGAATTGGATGCAACTTGTGATGTGAACACATCATCAGACGCTGTGGGTGTAGAGGACCCCCCTCTTCCTCTTCCTTGTTCTAACAAACATTCAGTTATATGTTGCATTACCACCCTTTAACATTCATCCTTTTAAATTAAGCTCTAAGCGTATTCTGTCGAAGCTGGCGGGAGGACTAGTATTCGCAAAGCAAGAGCAAAGCTTTCAATCGGGACACTACAACTTTTCACGTGAACGCACAAAAGTGAAGGGGGAGGGAGGACAGCGAGCAGAAGAGATGCGACACAGCAGCCGTGACTGCAGGACTGACAGATTCTCAGATTATGTCTTTTGATGTTAAACGTTTGCGCCAAAAACCTGGAGCTGAAGATTTGGAGCATTGATCAGGAGTAGAGTCGAGGCTTCCCTCCCACATGTGCATGCATTTTTTTTTATTATTATTTAATTCTTTCCCCGGATGCATGCCCCCTACTGTACAGCACTGGAATACAGTACACACCCCCGAACCACAAAACATGAAGCAACTGCCTATCCTAACCTGACAGACATGCAGACTCTTGTTACACACACACACTATATACAAACATACACTTATACCAGCCCGTATGTTATCGTGTGCCACCCTCGGCTAAAGGAATACAACCCCCAGCATAATCTATTGACTAAAATGGACAATTTTAGTTAGTTTGGTCAATCATGTTTGGTCAGATCTGCGTCATTGCGCTCCGTCTTGTGTTGCAGTCTCAGACTGTTACCGCTCCATGTAGCCAGCCAACCCACGAGGACTCTTGTCGAGGCAGATAGTCTCTGGAAAATGCCATTTGCTCTGTAAGCCACAGTTCAGTTTGTCAAAGTTGTTTGTATAATATGCATTTGGGTCTATGCACCTTGTGAAGCGGGTCTGTTGCCATTTCATATGGTATTCTTTTCTGTCTGTTTTTTTTTTTTGTTTTTGTTTTTTAAGCCTCCGTGCAGATTGTTTTATTGTACCTCTTATCTTCCAGAACTAAAGAAACCAACAACTTTAAAGTTACTTGATAATGTATAAACTCAGGTCCAGATTCACTAAGAGGGCAATCCTCGGATTGTATTGCACTTCAGTTACTTTCACTAAATTCACATAATGTAAACTGAGCATCCAGTCGACTCTTTTTACTGCACATTTCAGGCACTCTTCTTTTAGTTGGAGGACTAATCCATTAAGTCCGGCATCTTTTCACTGTTCTGTCTCGAGTTTTCAAGATAGACAACCCTCTCACCTGGTGACGTGATGTGCCTTGAACAGTAATTGCAGCAGTGAAGCAGTGGAAGAATAGAATCAGATATACAAACGGGTATGTGATCATGACTGATGAAAAGAGGCTTAATTAGTAGTTCTGCTCTTACGCTTTTCTCATCGTACATTAGTGATTGGCATGACTCTCTCGTTTGATTTTGGTCGTTAATTGTTGCTCTTCCCTGTGCAAACCCTTAGTGAATCTGGATCAGTGTTGTTCCTTCAGCTGCACAGAACTGCATGGTGACCACAGCCACCTGAGACCGTTTGAGATGATCCTGACTTCAGCAAAACCTTTTCTTATAATCTTTCAGTGTTAGGGCTGCAGCTAACAGGTATTTTCTTGATTTATTGCTATATTGTCTATATAATGTCTGAAAACAGTGAAAAGTGGCCATCGCAGTTTCCTGGGGCCAAAGGTAACGTCTTCAAATGTCTGTTTATGTCCAACAAACAGTCCAAACTGCAAAGAGATTTAGTTTACTATCATGTAACACGGAGAAAAGCAGAAAATCGTCACATTTGAGAAGCTGGAACGAGAGAAAATTTGGCATTTTTTCTTGATAAGTGACTCAAATGCTTAGTGAAATTTCTATCGGTTGATTAATTGACTTATCGTTTCTGCTATACCTTGGGGGTTGAGACATTCTCATGGTAAAAATCGTTATGCCAAATCTGCCAGTCCCAGCATATTTTTAAAGGAATAGTTGAACATTACAGGAAATATACTTTCTTCAAAGCTTGTTTTTTTTTTTTCACTTTTGTTTCCTGTACAGACATGAGAGTGGCATCATCTAACTCAGCAAGAAAACCATATCTCCCAAAATGTTCAACTATTCCTTTAATGTAGACTTATTTGAATAGAACAAAACCTTTTTAAAAGTTTGTTTTACAGATAATTTGAAAAAATAACTGTTTACTTGAGTCCTTTGGATGTCGATAGGTTGATGTGCTGTGGCGAATTATTGTCTAGTGCAGTGTACTGTTGCTTGTAGGTAATTTTTAAACGAAATGTTCTCCTTTCTGGTGGCAGGATGAAATTTAAAGGTGTATTCCTTTGTTTTTCTCCCACAATAAAAAATGCCATGGTGTGTCTGTGTATCAAGCTGAGGCTTAAAATGCACTGTTAAAAAGAAAAGACACAATACTGCAGTTAAACTCTCTCAGCTGCTAAAACTCCTCAATATTGCCTGGTGGATTGCAATAAACTAATGTAGACCTACATGTAGGACCAGCAACCAAGCTCTTCGTTTCATTTTGTGAATTACAAACTGTTCATAAACCAGCTTCCGGCAAATATCTCCATCGCTTTGATGCATTTACACATCAGCTTGTATTTCTCCAAGGAACTGTCTGCCAACTTGAAGGTCATCATTTCATTCTCAAGGTTTTTCCCATCGAAAGCCAAAAACCTGCAATTTTTAAGTGTCCCATAACATTTCAGGAATAATTATTTTTTGTCTTTCTTCAGATCTTCTCAAATCAAATCACTTAAGTGCAAAATCGCTGAGGCCATGGAGCACTGAAAGAAGACATATTATTTATTATTTTTGTAATTGTTGTAAATAACTCATAAAACAGCAAAATAACTGACAAATTCCTTGTTGTTAATGGACATGTTTTATGAATTAATGTCTGTTTTAACAGTGTACATACATTTTTAATTTGTTTTTTTTTATTTGTGACATAGAAATACGATTTTAATTTAATATTACTAAAGGGGGTGGTGTTTGGGGGGGTCAACTTGTTGGTCAACTTGAGTGTTAAATGATGAGCACAGACTCTAAAGTCATTTGTGTGTCTACTCTAAAATACTGACTTGATTGGACAGATGGATGATTTTGTATCTGTGTTCTCATTATATTCAGGCGACCAGTGGGACAGTCTACCGAAATTGCTGTATTTCTCATAAGAGTGACGAGGAATTATGAAACCGAACGTAAGAGTAGAACAACATGACAAAGATCAATGTAGATGAAGTTTTTCTTCTTTGGCGGGGGAGGGCGGGGTGATGTCACTCACTATTGTGGTTCCCTGTGGACGAAATGTAAATGAGTTATTATGAAACCAAATAAAAAAGGGGGATTTTATAACTTCCTGTCAATGTGTCTCGTATCTGCACTTTCATGTAAAGTTTCAGTTATAAGAATAAAGGATATTTTTATTGTCAACAAATCCCATAAAAAGACCAAAACCGGTCACAGATGGATATAGTTTCATTTTTTTAAAAGGCTCAGTAATTTCCTAAAACGGCAGCTTTAGCAAATGTCACTCAGAAAGGAGGAAATAGTGCATTTCACTGCAAATTTCCCACTGTGGGATTAATAGAGGATTATGTTGTTTGATTTTATTTGTTGGGGACTATTTTGAGTGGCGGATTAATCCACGTTTGGTGCGCCAGCGTTTGGGCAATAGGATGGTGCAGGTGCGATTTGGTCAAAATAAACTTCAGTGTGTGTTCAGGGTGCTGAAGGAACAGGTCACCCAGTACAACAATGTTGCCCATTGATATGTTTTTAATAGTTTTTGGACAACAATGTTCTTTGGCTCAGAGGAAGAAGATGCATCAAGCTTTTGATAAAAACTCACACTATGTGTTGGTAGGATCAGTTCATTGTTGGTTTTGGTCTCTTCATGTGATTTGTGGACAAAGAAAAATGTAAAATATCACCTTTTTAAGCTCATACAGAGCAAGTGTTTGTGGCACTGATGCACAATGATGAAACCATAAAAAGAAGCTGGTAGTGGAGAGGCATGAATAGCTGTGTGTTGGTATGTTTAGCTCACTCTGCAGCAGCCCTCCACTCCCGAGCCTATAAATAGTCCAGTAATCCCATTAATAGCTTAGTCTACTTAGCCGACTCCATTCTGTTGATTAGCAAATACCTCGTGTGTTTGGTCGCTGGAAACTGACCTGAGTGCCATCTACTCGCTCATCCGGGAGCTGACAAAGGTCAGAGGGCAGGAGGAGAGAGTGATCAGGGTTAAACCAATGTTTTATTTAAAATGGACTCTGGTTTAGTCCGATAGAATGGATGTAATTCAGTTTAATTCCATATTTATAGCGTAATTGAGCTATAGTATTTGTCTAGGTTGACCTTAATTTGACCTTTTAACACTATTGGTGTTTTGATAAGACTTAATTTCATTATTTCCATTTATTTCTGCCCTGATTCTTACTAATGTGGAAGGAGTTGTTGTCTGTCCTACGATTTTCTCGACAGTTGTTCATCCGATCGACTTCACCCTTGGCGGTTGTATTTCTGACGAGTTGAGGAAGTTCAGTGTCGAGTGTGACGTTGTTTGGATGAGCAGTTCTGCACTGCACTAGTCTCCAAAAATTGCATTAGCTAATTAATCCATTAATGAACTCATTCATTGGCTCTGTCTGCGAGGTTATATATTTGGGTTTGTTTGTCTGTTTCTTAGCAAGAACAGATTTTAAGAAAATTGGGTGGAAAGTTGAAAGTTCGGCCACAAGCCAAAAAACAAAGGATTACGTTTTTGGTGTCGTTCCAGGAATTTTAAGACCAAGAATTTTGATAACCATCCAGGATTAAGATAAACACCCGTCTGTTATTTTTTCTATTATTAAAAAAAAAAAGAATTGTTTAAACTCATTTAGAGGCTTGTACAGCCTTGATATGTAGTGATCAGGGTCACCAGGATTTGGGAAATATTGAGGTCATTAGTCCATATTCCTGCAATGCAACCACACGCTCATAAGAAATGTATTTGTATTTATTAATTTAACCTTTGAAGCCACTAATTCACAACTAATTTCCCCCAAAAATACTGAGCACACGTCCTGAGTGGTAGTTACGGGCCTACTAGTGATGATTATAATTGCAGGTCTGTGCTTTGAAATAGCAGTCAACATTGATTTTCACATTTATTGTATGTTGAGCGACACATTTGACAAATAGAAATAATAGACAATCAGTAAATACAATCTATCTGCTAATCCCATGAAATAAATAAGATACCTGGAGAGGAAAGCAGTAGATGGCGCGCTTGTTTTGAATAAAAGTTCTCTGTATGATGTTGAATTGTAGTTGAATGTTTCCTATGAGCTGTGTTTGTTTCGAGACCACCAGCTTGGCCAGCACTTCCATTCAGCTTTATATTGGGATCCAGTTACACACAGGCTCTCATTCTGTTTTATTTTCATACTGCTTCTTCTGGCTTGATGACTCAAACAAACACACTTCACGTTTTATATTTAGTCTGTCCCAGTGGGTACTAAATATTTAAAAAAGAGACCCAATCTCTAATAATACGTTTTATAATATTAACATTTAGCATTATTTATAAGCCAGTGCTCTGATTGGCTGTATTACTGACACCACTCTATTACTCTATGACTCTACTGACTGTTAAGAAAGCCGTTAAACAAGACAACGCCATATTAAAGCCTGATTTAGAGGTAGATACTTTAAGAGTCGAGTTGTAGTAGGTGGAAAACACAAAATATTTATATGTTTTTACCATAAACCCATATAAAATATCCATACATAATATCCACAAATAGGCAACCAGTCCATCAAAAGGAAAACACTTGAAGAAAAGGTGATATGGTTATAGGTCCGTTCACTAATGTTTTGTACTGTAGGTGTTTGTAACCATTATTATTTATCTGTCACAAATAAGCCATCTTATTTATTTATTTATTTATTTATTTATTTATTTGAACTGTTTTGAAAATAATTAAGGATAAATATTCATGTTTTTCTGTCTGATATGTACAAAAATGAGTGGACTATATGGACAAAACCCCCAAAACTTTTTTTTTTAACATTAGAAAGTGAAGTTGTTGCTCTAACTAAAGCACTTTAAAGGTGCAATGTGTAAGAATTGGCCACCTGATCCAGACAAATAGGGCAATGATGGGCAGCATGAGGGCAGACTGGATGCACCAGCGACCCACTATCGCTCACCGTGGTATGACGAGACAGTACAAGACGGAGTAGTATGCTTACTTTAGTACAATACATATAGGTTTCGACATAACGTCAAACTGTTATTTCTTCACGTTCTTCGCCCTCCGAAACAAGCCAGCAAACTAATTTTGGCAAATCAACCAATACTAGAGGAAAGAAAACTGAATCCTGTTGGGTCAAACACAAGTCAGAGCAGAGAAATGGAGCTAGTTGTTTTTGTGGAAGTGCTAATGACCTCAAAGATGGCGGCCGGAGGTAATGTCACCTCTTAGGTATCAGGCTTCATAAAAACATTATCATTTGAACCCCGGTACTGACCACTGTCCTGATCCCCTGCCACGCCCGGACTTTCCAGTGGTCCGGCTGGGGAACACAGTTTAGACAGTAACCCAAGCCAGAACAAACTGAGGAGCTAAAAATATCCAGAGTCAACAGTCAACGGCTGCTGTGGGACTGAGGCTGGGGGCATGGGAGGGTCTTTACATGGGCTTTAGACAGGCTGGCAGGGGGCTTAAAGGGATGGACAGCTGGGGAAAGGGACGTTTGTAAAAGCTGGAACTGAAGACGGAGATAAAACACGACTAAAATCAACGTTTATGTGGGTTGAATGGTAGAAAAAGTCAAGTGTGATGACTACAGCTCTGTATGGATATTGAATTCAAGAAGAAAGAGCTAGAAGATCCCCCACCTTGTTTTTTCTCTGCTCACTATCCTCTTCAGTCCTCTTTGACATTTTACTCACCGCCCCTGGAGGTGATGAGCTTTGCTCTGGGCTTCAAGCCTCCATCAGCGGGCAGCTCTGGGCCCGGCGCCGGCAGGGGAGCCACCATGGAGAACCTGGAGAAGCAGCTGATCTGCCCGGTCTGCCTGGAGATGTTCTCCAAACCCGTGGTCATCCTGCCCTGCCAGCACAACCTCTGCCGCAAGTGTGCCAACGACATCTTCCAGGTGACATTGTGTCTGTCTTACAGGGTTACGGGGTTGTTAATGTGACCATTTTCATGCCGACTAACTGCAAGCACCCATCATTGTTTCAAATTAAGGTGATATTTAATTTTTAAATGAGGAGAATAGTTGAGAATATGGTAATCTAAGCTTCCGACAGGAACTTAAGCCCCGTTTCCGGCCCAGGAACTCTCCCCAGGGTCTAGGAACCACCGCAGGGACGAGGGTCTAAATTAAGTTCGGGGGACATTATTTTACCCCCCAAAGAGTCTCTGCTCAGGGGTAATACTTTCCAAAAGTACGGGAACTTTGAACATCTCTGATTGGTTGAATTTTGTATGTTTTTCTGTGAAAATAAATGTCCCCTCTGTTTGGTTATATTTTGGAATGGTAAAGAAGATGGCGGCAGTTTGTCTCTCTCTAGGCAGACATCTTTGGACCCTTTATTTAATTTCTGAAACCTGCATAAACCCAAGTCAGTGCCTCTCCCCCTGTTATAGTTTCTCCCTCCCTCTGTTCTTCTTCCAGTCAGCTAACCCTCTGTGGCACACCCGCGGCTCCTCCAGCATGGCTGCCAGTGGCGGTCGGTTTCGCTGTCCGTCGTGCCGCCACGAGGTGGTTCTGGACCGCCATGGAGTCTACGGTCTGCAGAGGAACCTGCTGGTGGAGAACATCATAGACCTGTACAGACAGCAGTCCTCCAGGTAGGCGTGTGTGCAATAATAAGGAAAAGGGTAACACTCTACTTCAAACCCCACTATTTAGCTGTTATAAGCACTATAAAAACAGTTAATAAATGGTTTATAACACTGGTTTATGGTTTACACACTGTTGTAAGCAGATAAAAGGCCATTTTTATAAGTGTGTATTAATGCACAGTTTTTTGTCAATAAGAAAAACCATAAGATGAAATAAATGCATTGATAATAGAAACCTTTTATTTAATAATAATAATTCAACTATTTAAAAAGTTGACAGTATTTACGTCACATCTTCCCAATATGTTTAGCAAGAAAAAGTCTTTTTATAGAATCTGTAATAAGACTCTGCATGTTATTGTAATCATGAGTGACTACCAATAGAGAGCAGTGTTGTATTCCATTACTGCCAGTCTTCAGGCTTCTGACTGGTCTTTGTTTGACAGTAATGCAGAGTTGATCCATGTGGAATTCACAGTATTACTTCATAGTATGAATGGACAAACTAATATTTGCTTAAATGATGTATGCAGTAGTTTTAAAGTAGTTTTCATTAATGGTTGTTTGATTTTAAATGATAACACATTTTTTTCCCCGTTTTCCCTCATTGACACTATGAAAGTATTTTTTTTAATTAATTCTACTAAAAACAGATGCAAATTAACTACAAATGTAGCTCCACATCTTTAAGTGTATTGAAACTTACGCAGCGTTTGTAGCTGTCAATAATCAGAAGTCAAATCGAGCATCAGTCACACAACACGTCAGTTCAACACCACAATGAAATATTTTAGCCCGTTTTGAAACATGTGCACCCTCTTGATTTCATGCGTTACCCCTCAGGGGATGAATACCATATTATTTCATATTTGCATTTTGATGCACTGGTTGTTGACGTCAAGTTACAGACGTGATCTGTGTGAATGGAAAACATATTAGAGAGGAGAAGAATGTCAAAGAAACTCGAGAAGAAAAATGTAGATAATATAGAATGAATCAGTTTATACATATCATTCAAAAATGAATTCATTCAAAACAAGATATACAATGTTTTAGTAACAGGTGGACAGAAATTTAACATCTCTAGATGAAATCTCCAGAACTTCTAAATTGTAACGTCTACCTGAACCTCTAGGTGGGATTTTACCTTCTGTAACCTTTTAGGCTGTTTTGCTGAGTTGTGACTGCAGGGAGTTGCAGAGATTCAGGACGGCTGCAGTTGTACACGCTCTGTGAACCAACCTATTTCATTATTAATAACTAACAATTCATCTAAGCAAGTGTTGCATATCATTGGCCTGTATGTGGTCATAACTTTGTTAATTCGCTCATTATCAATCAACTAACTAATGCTTTAAAATACATTTTGTTGTCTGTTGCTAATTACAAATGTGTATAAAAAGTAAAATGTTCCAAGTAGAAGCCTCTTCAGTCCATCTGCCTCTGTTTTATAAGCGCAGACACTTACTACAACTCTACAGTGATATTTAAGTCATCCTCAGTGTAGATTTGTCACTTTCATATTAAAATAGAAACACAATGAGTCACTGGTAAAGACGAGAGATGCTGGCATTCATTAGAGACAGAAGGACAGGAGTCCCCTCATTATTTGTGTGGCTTACAATAGATGTGATTGTTCACGAATGTTTTGTAACTTGTAGTTTATCATCTTTGTTTTTTTTTTTTTTTCATGTGTGAAAAATTTCTCATTACTTAAATCATCCTTTCTGTCAGAGACACCTACGTCAGCATACAAAGGAAGATGTATTGCATAAAAGTTTGCTTCCATTTAACAGGCTTTGCTTCTCAGGATGCCCCATAATGCCACGCCTGTCCCGACTGCCTACATGTACCACTGTGACTTAAAGGCAGACTTGGTGGGAAGTGGTGTGTGTTCATCTGGCTGTTCATTTGTTCTGCATGTATGATTATTAAATGTTTGGCATTAGAAGGATCATATACAATGCACGCTGGCAGTGACAAATCTGGGAGGGAAATGGCGTAAAAACACAGGAAATATAAATGATTTATGTCCTTTGGGTGTATACTATGGGAAGCAACTTTGCTGTTGTGAGTAGTGACACCCTCTTGGTTCCCAGGTGGCAAAGAGACAACAGTGACCTCAGCCAAACACTTCGCGTAGTTCTTCCATCATCCATTGACGTCAAAGTACGTCAGCAATAACAGAAGTAAACTAAGCTGGTTTAACAATACAGACAACGTTGCCAAGCATCGTGGACACTGTGCCACTAGTGCATGGAAATCAGATTAAAAATTGGCCAAGTTTTTCCTTAAACTCTTCCTTTAAGGGCATTTTAAGTGCATTATAGTGATGGCTTATAGCAAAGAAGACTATTTTTGAGAAAGACTTGGAAGTAAAACACTGAAAAAACTGTTTTGTTTTATGGGTGTAAAAACCTACTTCTCTTCGCTCCAGTTCACTTTACTCCAGTTTACTTCCCCTTTCCACCATTTCTCCACCCTGCACACTACAGTACATGCATATCAGATATTTAAAAATATCTCTATTGAAATTCACCTGTTAAACACTTATCAAATATACTTTGGACAGAACAAGAGCTTCAAAACAGGATCATAAGTTAAGAGCCATCTGTAAAACAAAAATATTATCTGTGCGTGAACCTTTGATGATCCATTTATATGTTTTGTCTCTTCCAGCCTTGTGAACATAAAGCCAGAGCAGCAGCAGCAGCAGCAGCAGCTGATGTGTGAAGAGCATGAAGAGGAGAAGATTAATATCTACTGCCTGTCCTGTCAGACGCCGACCTGCTCCATGTGCAAAGTGTTCGGAAAACACAAAGACTGTGACGTGGCACCGCTCGCCAGCGTCTACATGACACAGAAGGTAAAGACTCGACGTCAACTTACTTATTTTTACATCACCCCTCTCCACCTCAGTCCAGTTCACTTCACAACCTTTACTTTCAAATCCACTTCACATCACTTCACTTTGCATTAATTCACTTAATTTCACTATAGTTCACTTCACTACTCTTCATTTCGTGCCACTTTGCTCTACTTAATATCATTACATCATGTCACTAACCCACTCCACTTCAGTTTATATCACTCTACTCTAATCCACTTTACTTCACTCTCCACTCCTCTTCACTCCACATCACTCTCCTCCACTTTATTTCGCTTCACCTTTCTTCAATCTGCTGCCCTCCACATTAGTTCACTTCACTTTCTTTAACGTCACTTTACTTTTACACCAGTTCCTTCCACTTCATTTAGTCTACTACACTCCCACTCCATACTCCTGCTCTCCACCTAACTTACCTCCACTTCACTCCACAACAAACAAATCCATTTCTCTTCACTTCACTTCCCTTCACTGTCAGGCAAGAAAACAAAAATAAAACAAAAAATTCCACCAGAGTCACTGTTGCTGCTGTGTGTTGGAAGGAAGCTCGCAGTGTTTTTGAGGAGCAGAGCCTCCGGCTGAAGCTGAAGCCTGTTTAAAGGTCAAAGGACCATCAAAGAGTGTAGTCTAAACTCTAACATTTCTCCAAAAAGTGCATGTGGGTGGATGACTTCTTATAAGGGACAATGGCCTTTATCTTGCATACTTCTTTCATTTCCTATTTTCAAATCTTTTTTTTTTTCTTCTGTTATCTCTTTCTAAGACAGATGCACATCGGCCTACCACGGAGTGCAAATGCACAGCATATAAATAAAAACTGTATGTAACCGCTGAAATCAGGACACATCTGGTTATCTAGTCATCTAAACGTCCTATGCGGTGATACTGGACATTGTTTTAATGCAGAATCAAACCTAAACATGAAATATATCACATGGAAAAACTAATTTGTCTACACGTGCGGACACACAAAGTCACACCAAGACAAAGCGCAGCAGTTTTGTCATGCAGATGGCAGCAGCAGTGACCGGCATGTTATTGAGCAGTTGGCTTTGTTGACATTTCAGTGCCGGCCTCTCCATCTCTCACTCCGTCTCTGATTCACTCATCTGAAATTCAGATGAGGTTGAGGAAAGTTGTTGATCTTCCCTCTTTATGCAAAAGTTTTATGCGAAAAAACAAAAGTTGGGGATTTAACTCGGCCTACGTAGGGGTTTGCTGCACTAAGGACACTCAAACTGTACAGAGGCTGTAACAAACTTTAATAAATGTGCAGGGTGTCATATGATCCTCTAAACAGATGCATGCTGGTGACTCATGTTGTGCTTTAGTTGGTGACAGGCTTACTAACTAGAAAGTACTCAGAGTGCATTCCTCCACCGACACTGCACAATCCTCTAAATTTTCTATTTTTTTAAATAACAGAAAAGGTTAGAAATGTTTTCTTGTCTCTATATATTGACAGACAGGAAGGACTCAGGGAGGGATGCTGTAAATAAAGTAAATGTTATATGTACCAAATTTGGTGAAAATTGTGTAACTGTAACTAATGTATAAGGTTTACTTCTTTTTTTTAGTTTCGTACCCATTTATGTTGTGCAACTAATCCGTATGATACACTGTAGTAAATTAAAATGATATAGTGGAATTATTCCAACACAAAATATGCAGTGTTGCAGAGATATGTATTATTATTGTTTGATTTAAGATATTATTAGTATCATTGCTCATATTTAAGTTCCTTATTCATGTCGCCGTGCTTCAGAGTAGTTTTAGATCTTCCCTGTGTGAGCGTTACAGTCGTGTCGAGAGTGAAGTTGGGTGGTTTTTATTTTATTTTTTGTGTTGGCTAGTTTATAAAAGACTTCATCCAAGGTTACAATTGAATGAACTTTGTGGGAGTGAGTAAACAACTTGTTGTTAAACTCAAATTGGTGGAAAATCCCTTATTTGCCAAGAGGAACAGTCATATACTGTAAGTAGTAGTAGTAAACAAGACTAACAGAAAAGACAATTCACAATCAATAAATTGTGTTGGGCATTTATTGAACAGTCAAAACAATCGTTCAGTTTCATAGAATTTAAAGGAATTTTATCTTTCTAATTTCCTCAAGTTTCAAGATTTCCAGAGGAATGTTGGTGCCTGAATTAATGTCAGTGTGGTTGTGAATGTTTGCAGACGGAGCTGAGCGACGGCATCGCGATCTTGGTCGCCAGTAACGACCACATCCAGGCAGTCATCACTCAGATGGAAGAAATCTGCCACGCTACCGAGGTGACACACACACACACACACACACTTGTTTCTTTCTATCATGAACAACAGGAAGGGAAAACTGTGTTTGACTTCCTCTTTGTCACCTCAGGAGAACGGTCAGAGACACAGAGAGCAGCTGGCCGACCATTTTGACAACCTGGTGGCCATCTTGGAGGAGCGGAAGCAGGAGTTGGTGGGGCTCATCACCAAACAACAGGACGATAAACTCAAATGCGTTCGATCCCTCATTCGGCGGCACAATGACGACCTGGAGGCCGCGGTGACGCTGGTGCAGTCGGCCATTCAGTCGCTGGAAGAGCCACACATGCCTCTGTTCATACAGGTGGGTAACAGACGCTGGAGGCGAGGCGAAGGTTGTTTTGCGGGTTTTAGACACCCAACTGATCTGAAAACAGGAAAAACCATCCAAGTAGGCGACACAAGGTTTTACTTGGACATAGTTCGTATTTTAAAGGTTTATTCCAATGTTTTTTAGACTCTATATCTTTAAACATGATTATTTTTAGGTCATGAAATATACACACACACAAAAAAAACGGGTTCAGTATTTTACCCCAGTGAGCAGAAAGTTCTTATGAAACAACATTTAGAGCATTAAGTCTATAACCATTTACAGAAATGAAAATTATCCTTTAATTCACAAGATTATAAGCAGGACATTAAATGCAAATATTGGAAGAAAGTTTGAAAAAATAAACAGCAGAAGTCTGTTTTTTTCTGCTTTTCTGTCCAGTCCATCATCTTGTGACCTTCAGCTTTATCCTGTCCCCTGACCCCCAGTTTGGGAATCACAGCTTCATAAATATCTGGCCTATTAATTTAAATGTAAAATAAATAAAAGTTAATTGCATTCATAGTAAACATACAGGTGACACTAAATAAACAGCGCATAGTTACACCAGCAGTAGTTTGTGTTTCATTTAAACAATCTCACCTCACGCGTCACATGCTCCTCCGTTTCATTTAGAATTTCCTTCCACCCATCGATATCTTCCCAGGCACAGGTCTCATTAGACACGATGATCCATGCTCAGTAGTCCCCGGGTCATATCTGCTGCTGCTATTGATGATCAAGGGCTTTATGTGCACAGCTGCAGGGTAAAAAGGGGAAACAGGAGCGGTAACCCAGCGGGACGCCTCCGTGTCGGGCATTCTGCTTCCACAATCCCCCCCCCCCCCCCCCCGCCCGAGGTCAGCTGGGTCTCTGGTCCTGCATACCTTAAGACTCAGACAGTATCGTCACACACGTACACCACACACGCATGATTAATTCATACTGCTGCAGAGGTTAATGAAGAGCGGGTCAATCTCTCCAGTGTACTCTATTGATCAACCAAGTGATCACATGCACATACATGTGGGAATGTTTTTATAATGGAGAAAACGTGCACGCACACATCCCATCTCTTCCAAACAGTAGACTCATTTTAAATTGAAGGGAAACATCAGTTTGTGTATGTAACTGGCCAATCAGATTATTAATTAGCGTTCCCATAGAGAACCTTAATTGTCCCGTGGACTAAATGCTGTTTAAATTTGTTTCTGTGTCAAAAAAAAGAGGCATATCCAAAGTCACTGTGAGGTGTAAATTACTTCTTACACCTCACTAACTCGTAAGCTCAAATGTCAAAAATGTGAGCGTGTTTGGGCTCTGTGAAACTGTGATGAGCATTTCTTTTCTTTTTTACAGTTTCCTGACATTTTATAGACCAAACAATTCATCAAAAAATAACCCTTAGTTGCAGCCCTAATTTATATTTTCAGGACACGAACGTTACTCAGACATGCCACCATTTTTAGCATAGTGACTGATACTATATATGTCCTACAATACATTTATTAAAAACAAGCTTATGACGTAATCTGAGGCTTGGGTGAAACATGACAAAAGTTAAAAAGTTTGTTCATTTGACAGCAGACAGATGGATGGTCCAACTTCAGTTCAGTCCCACTCGTCCCCAAAGAGACAAGCAGGTTGTTGCTAAATTCAGCATCCTTATTGCTGATGCAACGTGTCTGCGTCACTCTTTCTCCACCGAGGAAAGTGTGTGTTTGTAGTGTGTGTTGAGAGACGAAAGTGTGAGCCTCAGGTGTCTTTGTTTTATGTTCAGCCACGTCCTCTGCCAAAGCAGGTGTTAAAGAAGATAGAGTTAGTGGAAGCAGGTAGTAAACACCAAGAGGCCATTCTGGCAGCTGGCAGTGTTTCTTAAAATCATGTTTTTATTTTACACGCTGACAAATACTTCTGACGGATGTCGCTGGCACAGAGAACTGAAGCACAATGTGATTAATTTAGTCTCTTTCCTCCTTTCACACAGAGCGCCAAAGTCATACTGGAGAAGTAAGTCGAGTGTTGTTTGTGGTGAAGCTCTGATTCTGCATGTAGTGAATGTGGTCAGATTTTAATAATTACTAACAGTGTATTTACGTAAATACAATTCTTGTGTTTTTTTATACTGCTACGTCATACTTCTACTCCACCACATTTCATTGGGAAATATTATACGTTTTAAATTTATAAAAGTATATAAAGTCTAATAATCTATAATAGTCTCTAATATAATTTACCATGCTGTCAAAACCTGTTTCTTGAAAGAAGCCCTCATCACTACCCTGAATTAAAGTGTTTGCTACAGATAGTAAGCAATTCAAAAATGATTGGAGTACGATAAACTTGAAGAAAAGAAAATGTAAGTCCCAAAATGAACTTTTCAACGGGAGCACTAATCATTAGGCCACTGTTTGTGTTGAAGAGAGTGTAGTACACTGTACGGCACTGTGCTGCCTTGTGTCACTGTCAACAGTCATCGGCTCTGTCAGACATTTAGTCAGTTCGTATACATTATGTAGCAGAAGATCAATCTGTTGCCAAGAGATCGAAAAAACCAAAACAAATCTGCTCTGAATGCTGTCGTCACCAAGCGGCCACATGGGGATGAGATGGAGATCACTGAGTGTGTGTGTGTTTGGTTTGCTGATGGATTGAGCCAATATTGGCCTTTTATTTAAAATCAACAGCAATAACCTTTGAAATTGAAGTTCGCCTTATTAAATATTTATTGTTGAATTTATCAATACGACACAGGTTGCAGATTAGAAGCATGCGGGTGTGTGTTAGGTTGTATGAAAGACCGCTGGTGTTGGCTTTTAATTTTAGAGCAACACAGCTATCACTGAGTCTGATTTTAGTCAAATATTTCCTTCACATAAAGGTTTATGGTGAATAAAAAATTCTAATGACATATGAGAGTAATATTGAAAGAGTTTTGAGTAAACAAACACAAATTAAAATGTCCAAAATTCTGATACTGTACAAATCACAGCATTTACTCTAACAATAGTAGAGTCAAACTTTTATACTCTGACAGTTTATTGCTTGAGTCTTATTTTGAAACCTGTGTGTGTGTTTGTGTGTGTGTGTGTGTGTGTGTGTGTGTTGACAGGATGGCGGTGGCAGCCAGGGCCTCCAACATGGAGCGTCCAGAGCTCGGTTACGAGAGTATGAGCCACTTCGCCATCGACACCGACGACCTCGCTGTCATGCTGAGGAACATCGACTTCTGCTCCGGTATGCACAGGCGTACGACGCAAAAGTGTTGTCGTGCGGGGGAGGTAGACAAACATGTCCGTGTTAAACGGTTGGAAAATCAATAAGATCTCTGACTGCTTTTCAGATATTTTACACCAGCAGAGGAAAGTCTGGATGTAACAACTGGTGGACGCAGCTTGAGGACACCTCTTTGTGTTTTCATGGCTTGTAATGGGCACTTTTGACTACTTAATGAATTGATTAGTGAAGAAGGGGATGGATGGATTAGTTGATTATTATTTGAAGTCCTACTTCCCTCCTTCTGATGAAGAGGAGTGACATACATGTGGTCATTCATACTGGGCGTATATGGTCTTTTTTCCCACTTTTTGAATATATTTTGGGGATTATATTTTTTTCTTCTTTTGATTTTATGATTTCTATGGATAAAATGGAAAATTAAGCTCTATAGAAAATACAAATATTAAAACACTAATAGATAACTCTTCTAATGTAAAAATAACATGTTTAAATGTATAATATTGGGAGTAACAAACCACACAATATATAATAAATGAACAATAAACACCCTGAATGAACGTCTCAGTAAACACTCAACTGCTACACAAAGAGGGATTAGACTTAATTTCCTTCCGTTTCCATTCACATAGATTTAAACAGCTCTGTTTACAGTTTAAACAAATGTGTGTGTACTCGTGTTAATATCGTAGTGGGGACTCACGTCACATTTGGGGACAAACAGGTCCCCACAAGGTAAACCATTAAATTTAGGATTGAGACTTGGTTTTGGTTACGGTTAGAGTAAGTCAATGCAGTGTCCTCTTAAGTGAAGAACAAGTGTATGTACTGTGTGTGTGTGTCTTCAGGTGTGGGAGACGGTGGAGAAGAAGATCCTGAAGAAGGGGGAGAAGAGTCCGAACTTGACTTCTACTCTCGATATTAAGACCAAAACAGAGGTAGGTGTTGTTTTCAAGGACATTTTTAAAGGTTAAACCTTTGAGTAAAAATGATTTGATATTCTCTGAGAGACTAACAGAAGGGGATACAAGGGTGTTTGTTTCCATTCTAAATCTCCCTGACGACCTTTATTGATTAATTGATCAGGGTTTTTGCTTGGCCAAGGCTTTGTGGTGTGTTTGATTTTGGTTTAGGAAGCGTCAGACTCCTCACATTAGTTATTCAGCTTCAGGTGCTCAGTCATCAGCTGGAGTGAAGGTACCTTTGGCCCGGTCTCCTCTTGTCTGTACATGTTTTTATGTAACTGACAAACTTTAAACTAAAGACCCTAATTAATAACAATAGGTTCAAGAGACTAATGAGGGAAGATTTTATTTGTTAATTTAATTATAGATTTGTCTTCACTGTTTCGGTAAGAATCAAATCTACAATCGTGACATAAAAGAATAATTTAAATAAAGTCCATTTACTAGCCTTTGAAGATTTCAAGTGCATCCCATGGTCTTCAACAGCTCAGTTGTCATTGAGGCCGTTCACACCTTGAACTACAAGACTATCCTTGACCAGAGACAGAAGTTACAACAAATTAAAATTAAATATATCCTCATTTTGCTGAAGAAGTAGAAATGTATTTCAAGGACACCTTTGTGTCGTATAATAATTGTTTCTGAATATATATCAACTACAATACCCAAATATAATAATTATGTGTTTTCACTTTGTTGCACTTTTAAATTAATTACATTAAATTTAGCCTTAAACAATTGTCTATGCTTGGTAATTATTTACTTCTTTGTTGCGTATAATATCACATAATTCCTTGTTGTGAAAAGTTAGAACTAATTGTATCTTTGAAACTCCAAACTGAACTCGAAGCTTGAGTTTAGTCTTTTCTTGAATAAAACAAATGTGTGTGCGTATGGATGTGGTACTGTGTTCGAGTAACAGAAATATATTCTGTCATGTATGGAGATCAAATGAAATGACATTCTGGATCTTGAAATACTTGGGTGTTTTAAACCCAATTAAGCATGAACTGAGAACTTCATGATCCTCATTTATATTGTGAAATATAGTGCAGAACTTCAGCTTTGGTGACGTGCAGTCAAATTTTGCAATACATTCTTCGTTTTACATTCTTGAAAAGGAAAAATACTGAAACAAATTACAAATTGTCCTCTTTCCACACATTCAAATATATATATTTTTGTACATAGTACATATTTTGTTGCAAACATGTAAGTTTACTTGTTTAATATGGGGACTACTGCCAAAATACTTACGTTCCGCCAAATTAGTGTAAAAATGATACTGTAATGTGGATTAGTTTAATAAATAAGTGTTATACAGGTGTAACTATATTGTTACTACTACAGTGGCCAGTAAGTTGGCTGCAACAAAACACGACTCCACATGAATGATATTGTTATTTACATATCCAGAAGATACGGAGTAAGTGTAAATACACAAGTTTGCCGCATCAACTTAGAAGGTGATGAAATGTCAATGTGTTCACAACTTCTGTCCACTGCCCTGAAGTGGCCAAAAAATCAGTTACTGCATGTTTTAGTGGATAGTGTCATGAGATATTACGTTCTGTATATAAACAATATAAATACATGGTACATTACAGCTTCACTTGTAATGTCTTACAGTGTTTTCAATGAACATCCTGCAAACACACAAAGGAGCGAAAGAAAGCACTGTACTGACACTTCTTAAACTGAAGCAGTGCAAATGTGTCAGAGCCTGTTTATAGATGTTCTTGTTGCTCCGCTGATTAATTGTAATATTCTGAAATGTGCACAGTCTGAAGTCAGCAGCAGCAGCAGTGCACTGTGTATCGTACAGACGGGATGTGTGAAATCGTTTCTAACAAGACCACTTACGTAAAGAGAGCTGCAGAGAGTGAAGGATTCCCCTCATCCACTCAGGACGGAGACCGCATCAGTGTATTCATGCTGACTCAGTCAAAGGCAACAACAACAGCATCCTCCTCCGTGCTGTATTTGTGTGGAGTGGGTACATTAGGCCGAGCAGCTTGAGAGTCACTGCTGATTGTTTAGACGTGGGATGATGACACCGATCTCATGATATTTTGTCTTTTGTTCTTAACTCAAGGTCCTTACTGCAGTCCTGAGGAAATGTAAAACAGAGATAGAGGTTTACCATAATCCTTTGGAGGAAATCCACAATTTTCAAGAGGGAATTCATCCACGACGGACAAGAAACAACAAAGACAACATGGAAAAAAGCCCCATAAATGGTCGAAATCATACCTTTATATACATTACCCATCTGTGTTTCCTCCTGCAGCAGCCCAGATGCAGGACTTGACCAGATTTTCGCCTCCCACATTGTTGCCTTTTGTTGGGTAAAAAAGCCAGCGTATTGTGTGTAAATATATCTCTCTATGTATAGCTCACAGGAAACGTATACAGTGGATTTAGCACTGCATTCTTTGTTGTGGGAGGGAAAGTAAAAAGATTTTGTTCATGTGTGTCTTCAGGATTTAAAGCTCTTATATAGCTTTCTTTCACAATACTTTCTAAAGGCTTCTGTAAAGACTACAGTTGTTGCATTTTGTCAGTTTTATAATTCTTTTCACATGTTATGTAAATAAAAAAAACTGTGTGGGGATTAAAATCAATAAGATAAAAATGGCTTCTGTGAGAGTAGACTCATTTTTAAGGGCAAGTTAGCAGCTCACAACTGGGGTTAAATTACTTAATCAATTCATGCTGCAAACTGTATTATTCTTTTTATATTTCAAATAAAAAACAGAATTTAAATGCTTAAATACAGGAAAGTGACAATACCAGTAAACCTGAAAGAGTGGGCAGATAAGCTTATTAGTGTAGGTAGTACTGCAAATGACTTGCTTTTTTGGGGGGGGGGGGGGGTTGGTTCCTCGAAGACCGCTTGATAGATTTTGGGTTGTTGTGTATATACGACCAGGAAACAAATATATAAAAACGATTAATTTGGACATTTGTTTAATGTTTAATGTTTGTGCACCTGACAATACTAAAGAGTAAGGCTGGTGAAATTCTGTATTTCTCTTATTGTCAACAAATCCCATGAAAAAACAAAACAAAACCAACAATGCATTGATCCTTCTAACAAGTATGTCCTTGTATCCTGATATATCTAATCCCTCTGTTTCATAGAGCTCCATTGTTGTCCAAAATCTATTTAAAATATATCAGTGAGCAATGCTGACGTAATTACTCACTAGAGCACCAAATTTGTATTAATCCATGGCTGAAAATAGTCCCCAACAAATGCTCTATTTATTCCTGTTTGAGTAATGTTTGCTCAAACATGGCGGTCGGTCTGTCCACCACATTGGTCCAGACAGAAATAGCTCAACACATTCATGTCCCCTTCAGGATGAATTGTTTTAATTTTGGATGTTTTCATGAGGTTTGTTGACAATAAGAAAACATAGAATAATGCCAGGCGTAAGAAACCAAGATCAACTGTTGTAGAAGAACCAACATTAACATTAACGGTCGTTTTAAGCATTTGAACAAGCAGCTAATGTTGTTATTTGGAGGATGTTTAGGGCACAGGGTGTGATGGACAGGTAGGTGGATGTTGAGAGTTCAGAGGGAAAACTTGTATTTGAGGTGAGTTACAAAAAGATGTCCGTGCTTTTATTTTTCTCTCACCTGGAGAACTCTTTTTGACACTGGTATCAGTCAGAATGAATAATCCCTGACAGATAAAGGATCATGTTTCTCCTGTGATAGCCATGGCATTGATTTTTAAAAATGTACTTTTAACTTTTTTTGCCTTGGTTCCAAAATGTATTATTGATCTGTTTACCCCTAATGGGTCGGGCTCTGACGGGTGTTTCTAGGTCAAAAAGTGACACTTTCCCCACTACTCAAGGACACATAAATTTAAACTTAATACTTTTTAAAAATGTTTTAATAAGAAAGGCTCTGTCAGATAAAGTCACAACAATGCTTTTAATCCATTTGCAGTGTTATGTATTTATGTTTTTTTTAATATGCATATAGCACTTGTTTATTTTTCCCAATTATGTTTTTATTCCTTCTGATTAAATAACTTTTTTAACTTGATGAAAATTACTATTTTGATGATAATAATTATCAAGCTGGCTGCACAGGTTTTAGTTTTATTGTGTAATTTGATAGCGTCACATAGTTTGTGGGTTTGTAAATACACTAGCACATCATCTGTGAATATATTTTGTTGATTTGTACTCTTCTGTACTATTTCATACATGCACGGCTATTGCAAGAAAAAAATTAGCTCCCCTGTCTGATCCACTTGTAAACCATGAAACTTGGCGTTGTTACAGTGCTTTTGATTGTTTCTGAGGCTACTGATTGCATATAAAAAACTAAATAATATATAAACTTTAATAAAAGCTAAAGCTAAATGCTAGAACCATTGTTATTTTTTTATTTGATTAAATTAAAATGTATTAATTTTAAATGTAATTTTTTATTATTTATTTATGAAAACATTGTAATGCCAAATACAGGTACAACATGGTCTTCTTTGCTTTGTATTCTGGGATTTTAGAAAACTGGGGTTCAAACACATGACATGAATGTTAATCTCTAAATTACACAATTCATCTTCACGCAGGAAAAAATTGTAATTTCACAGGTTTTCATTCAACCATTGGAAAAAATATTAAAGTAATCTCAGCCCCAAGGTGTTACAGTTCTTGACTTTGCATATTTTGAAGTAAAACAGTTTAAAGTATAGAGGCACAGAGGTTTGTCATTTCTTTGATCTGCACTGATGTTTGAGGGCATTTGTAAAACACAATGAGGGAGATGAAACTGAACCAACACACACACAAACATGTGATACGGCAGAAGAATCACCAACACACCCACAGTTTGGACTGAGTCATAGAAACAAAAGGAGCCAGAGGCCATTTTGACTTCTGTGTTTGTTTCTATTCTCTCTCTCTTACCTCTTTCAACAACTTCAACAAGACACCATTAACTTCCATCACATCTGGGCCTTCAAACCTAATGGATCTTCAAAATGATTCTGTTGTGATGAGATTTAACAGACAGGTGAAAGTGATGATGAACTGTAGACTCAAATGTCATTGCAGTTAATACGTTATATCAATGTCATACATAGACATACAAAATAGCAAAAAATGAATGAACTGTCCAACTAACAAGACACATTAAGAGATTATTTTTATAGGAGGCTACTGGATGAAACATCGGCCCTTTCCTCCACTGAATTTGTAGGTTAAATTTAGTTTTGGGTCTAGTGATACAGGAAACAAGATTCCTAAACATTCACTTCCTCACACTGATGCTAAACTGGCAATAAAACCTTAATGTAAATATAAAGTTTGTCCTGTGGGTGGCGTTAGACAAAAGTCCATGGAGGTCATGGACAAAAGGGTCTATCTCCTTAAGAGCATCTTGCTTGTCTACACTAAAGGGGAACTCATGGAGTTTATATTGAACTAGTTCAGGATATTTTGAAGAATCCTGACAGCAATATTTTGCCTGATGGTGGCGCTAAAAATATCTGATTTAATGGAAATAAAGCCATTTGTTTTTGAGCTACTTTGTCATGAATGAATGTTGATCAAGCGGCGCTACAAAAAGGAAAGCAGGTTTACCTTCATCATTAGGAATCATCCTCTGGGGGACATGAATATCCAAACTTAATGAATTCTGGCCAGTAAGTGTTGAGATTTGGCTCTGAAAGTGTTGTTGAATAGATGCAAAACTGACAAATGACCATTGATACAATCCTTGGACCCCATCGCAAACCATATAAATCGCTCTTAAAAGTACATTTTTGGCTTCCAGTATTTTCATTTTCAGTATTGTCTTTGGGCAAGTTGTTATTACAAATGGAAAAACATTGGATGATACTTAAAGCATATAACAGTCACAAAAAAATATATTTTATAGTCGATTAATACACTTTATAATCAGCATAATAACGGAATCAAAAGCAATGATTTTTACTTCAAACTTTTTTATTACAAAATATAAATGGCAAAAAAGCTTTTTCTTCTTTTGCTAAAACAAAGACAATGTGTTCAGTGTCAGACATTAATGTCTACGTTAAAATAAAGCTTTTTTTTTCTTCTTTTTTGTAGGTTCGCATGCTACAGTTGATACAGTACAGGTGATAGTGCTCCCGCTCAAACCAAAGGACAGAAAAAGAGGATGGGAGGAGGGTGAGAGCCGACAGTTGTAGATGGAAAACAAACACGTCAACATGTGTTTTGTCTTGTCTTCCACCTACAGCTCCATTTTCAAACAAATCCCATTAATCCCGTTATACAGTAAGTTTGATCAATCAGAGTGAAAACAACAAAGAGACAGACGAGAGTTGGATATCCACAGAGAGGCCTCACGACTTCACATCCTGCAGCACTATAGCTGTGTTTTTTTTTTTTTAAAGGCTCATTTATGGGTTTTCTGAGAAGTTTTTGCAGCACAGACCCTCTGTGCTTTAATTACCCCTTTATTAGTGTATGATAGTTGTTTAGGTGAACCAATCAGAGGAAGTGAGGGGTAAACCAAACCAGAAACAAACAGCTTGCCTTTCTTGTAGTCTGACTTAAATAATTGTAAGCTGTGCGTCCATTTGAAAGGTTTTATGAAGATGTAACTTTAAAATGAAGAACCTGGATTTGTTTTTTGTTTGTTCACATTATTGTGAATCAGACTTTACCTTTGATTTTATTAATCTTTGCATTATGTGGTCAAAACTGTCCTGTATGGAGAAGGTTCTAATAAAGTTTGTTCACTGTTGTGTGATGGTTACAAGCCAAACACCCATAATGCACCTTACACATTAGACTGATTTAGCTGCAGGGTCTCCTACAAAGGGGGTAAATATCAGGATTATCATTAATATGTTCCATACAAACAAGAAAGTGCTTGAGAATGAATCAAGTCAAACTGTAATTGAGCAAAGGAGTGCAAAATTTGGAAATATTTAGGTCAGCCCACCGTGATTCATTTAGTTTAGTAACGTGTCATCTGTCATTTTCACTTCAAGCATCAAAGCATTTGATCAGAGAGACAAATGACAAAGAACAGCGCTGCTCGTTCCCGGAGCAAATGTGTCCAAATGTTAAAGCGTGAAATCCAGGGACAGTTTCCAAAAGTCCAGTGCGGAGAGGAGTGAGTGTGAGGGGGGAGACTTTCCAACAAAGTCTTTAAATTTCATTAAACACTTAAGAATTTACATTTTACTCGCGGATGCTGGGTTGCGTAAATTGGCACCATCTGTGCGTAAAACGGCGAGGAGAGGAAGGCAGGCGCACAAACAACAACTAATGTCAGAGGTCTTCAATACTTAGACAGCGGTCGGGCTGTTTTAATGAGGCTTTTAAAAAAAAAAAAAGAAAGAAAGAAAGAAAAAGAACTGAGCTTTACTTCCCGACCTCGTCCAGGACTTTGCGGTTGAGCTGAGCCTGCTCCCTCTGGCTCTCCATCTTGGCCATCTGGATCATATTCCTCAGCAGGTGGAAGGTCAGGTCGATGGACAGCGGCGGCTCCTCGCTCCGTTTCAGCAGCTGCGCCGCCGTCCTCACCGCCGCCTCCTCCTCCTCCTCCTCGCTCTCCTCCTCCGGCGGCAGCAGGCGCCGAGGCTCCGGGTTCCTCCTCTGGAGAAACCTCAGGATGCTGTCGCCCAGCAGATCTGAGGCGGCGCTGTCCCCGGCGGCCGCCGCCCTGAGGAGCGCTTGGTCCGGTGTCTGCGTCTGGAGGCGGCCGCTGCCGTCCAGCCAGCCGGGGAGGACGCGCGGTCTGCCGGCGGCGGGGCGGAGGTGCGATGAGAGGAGGACCGAGGAGAGGAGCAGGAGCAGGGGGACTGGCTTCATGTTCTGCAACCAGAGGTATTCATGAAGATGACAGTTCACCACAGAATCATCAGGAAAATGCAAAGTCACATTAAACACTATTTTTGTTGCGCACTTTTGCAGTTTTTCGCAGATGTCCTCACGTATAAAAGATTGTAAATAAAATCAATCAATCGGCTGCTGAGAGAGAAAGTAAGAAAGATTTTGAATTTTCTTTCTATGGTGACTTTTAACACTGCAGTCCGTCAGTAACTCTGATAGATTGAACACAGGCCTGGTAATGAGGAGCTGTCCAGTTTTAGGTTTAAACTGTATGTTATCTTATACATGTTAATCCCACAGGCGACTTCAGTTTGAGATCAGTCTCCTGCAGGAAAAAAGGAGCAAATAAGCACGTGTCTGAACCAAAGAGCACAAAACTGACAAAGTATCATCTGTAAGAGAATAAAACATTAAGAGATTAGAAAGTCACCAGATCTGCCTGCCCACCAGCCATCTCCTGCACAAAGAAATCCAATTCAACAAAAACTTCACAGTGAAGAATAAAGGAGTGAGTGAAAGCTGCGGTGCTCACTTTACTCTCTGCAGAGGCTCCAGCTGGACTTGCGGTCGGCCGGTGGGATCTCAGGTCGGAGGAGTCTGAAAAGTCCCTGTGAGCGGCGACTGGAGAGGACGGAGGGTTTTATACATCCAGCCTGCTCCTTTGACGTCAATGCAAGCACAGAGACCGCTCTGGAAACTGGACAAATATCGAGACAAGGCAATGTGGTCCTGAGGGACAGCTGGGGACGCTGTGACAGACAGGACATACAGGGAGCGGCTTTTCACGTTTATTGCCTCTGCAGGTGGGATGAGGGAGGATACAGGGGCCACTGAAGGGGCTCCAGGGGGCCTTGAGGAGGGTCTCTGAGGTTGGGGATTGATTGAGGTTGAGAAAGTTCCAAGAGTTGTTTGTGTGATTTGTGTTTGCAGACTTGCTTGCATCAAATTGCCGTTTGAAGGACTAATGAGGATGGATGGATTTGAATGGAATGAGACTGAATTGTGATCAAACTCTTAAAACTCTTACAGTCAACCTGGTTTACTTTAGTTAGAACTAAAGCTGCAAATTAAGGATCTTTTAAAGCCACAGTGATGCAACAAGAGGAAAAACACATAGTATACTATACTGCAAGGTTACATGGTATCATTTCCAAGCAAACATCCAATCAAATAACTTTTAGTATTTGTTGCAAACAAAAATATGATTTTTTTTGTTTGTTTTCCTCAGTGAATGAAACTGGGAGCTGTCCACGGTGCTGAACTTGCTGTTTAAAGCCTTTAACATATGTTGATTAAACCAGAAGTTTCTGGAGTTTTTACATTCAACTGCCCCCAAATAATTCCACACTAGACACCTCACGTCTCAGGAAGCCACATGGGTGGACTGTAGTTGTCTGTGCTCTAATTGGATAAATTATTGGTGCCTTGGCTCCTCAAGCATGTAGAAAACATGCCCATCAACTAAAATATGAACTAGCAATTTTGTTTGAATGCCCTGAAAACCGATTTTAATTAGCTTCTTATTATGAACCTTGGGGTCTGACATGTTTGCAACATTTCCTGCCAAATTGAGAACCTCTTTGGTTGTTTCTGGAGAGTTTTCTGTATCCCCCCCGCTCCTCTCACTGGTTTGAAGTCATCAGGGCTCAGTTGGGGAAAAAAAGGGGATGTCACATACTATAAATAAACCATGAATGAATTTGCTCACTTTGCAAGGCCATTTGTCAAACAACACACGCGATCAAACCAGACACTGATGCTGAGTTTTTGACTGTTGAAGTCATAATAAATAAAGTATTTTTGTCACCAAACTTTAATCACAAATTTAGTCATGAATATTTACGGCTTTGAAACCAAGTTTTCAGGGTCTTTAAAAGAGAAGCATATTGCCCTTAAGGTACATTTACATATTTAAGAAAAGATTCAGTTAGTGAAAATGATTAGCTTTTGTTTATATCAGATAGAGTTAAGAAGAACTTAGTATTTTTGCAAATGTGTTTTTTTTTTCATCCTGACAAGAGTAGAATTAAGGGATTCAGTCATGAAGATTTGTGACTTCTGTTTATGCACATTTGGATGTACAAATTGTAAAAATGTCATAAATTATACAATTTGTACATGAGCACAAATAACTGGATATCCGCAGTTTCTCAACAAAAATATTAGTATCATTGGGGCTCAAGAAGCCATTAAAACCTACATTCAGTCTCTGCCTGTAATGACACAAACACACATTTTAAACAGACCTCCGCTCTCTCATGCCTCATGTACAGATGAGAGTACTAACAAGAATATATACTGTATCTCCATTTAATTACCTTGGTTTAAACGCAAAAACACAGCAAGCGTTGGTGCTGAATCAAAAATGGATTCCAGCTTTCTGGGGAGAGGCTCATACCCCTCGGGGAAGAGGCTATTTGGCGGATTTTCAATGGATTCGTCAGACGTTTTCCGCTTGCTTTTCCCTGATATAGCCCAAGTGTGTTTGTGTGGAAGAGATGTGTGCAGTCAGTTTGGTTGACAGCCCAGCTCAGCAGCCTCCACATCTCCCCCCCCCCCAACAAACCCCATCCAGCCAGAGCTAAGCTGGCCACAAAAGTGAGCGAGGTCAAACGCTCCATTGACACCGCCTCATGTCAAACTTTATTAGCTTACAAGCCAGATATGGCGTTTGTTATTACAGACGTTCACATTTTGAGTATAAATATTCCACTTATATTGAAAACAGAAGGATAAATACACATTTTAACAGCAATTGTTGATGTACCATCGGATTTTTGGGTCTATTTTGATGTTCAGTGGTGAATTTTCACCAACTACTGGACAATGTAGAGTGACAGAAAATAATTCAATGACAGATAATTCAAAGAATGATGAATAGTTTGACATTATGGGCGATACACTTGATTTCCTTTAGGTTAGATGACAAGATCGGTACCTTCATCTACCACTCAACTATTCTTTTAACATCAGGTTTTGTCTTTCCAGAGCAATGATTTGTTTTAACCGACAGCTCATGCTTGTTACTTCACCCACAGGAGCCTCAATAGACCAGAATGCATTGCATCCTGCAACTGATAAGACTTGGTATAACTTATAACGTAACGATTGTCTCACTATGTACATTTATAATAGAATTATAAAAACCGCAACCTATTCAGTGGTTGTTTAAAAAAGCATTTTGGGAAATGTAGGAAAACAGTTACCAAAATAGAATTACATAGATGAGTCAGGTGAAGAGAAAATTAATAAACCAAATATGTAAATTATGACATTATTACAAATTCTGGAACACACTGAAAGTAAGAATTTCCTTCATTATAACACAAAATATGGTACTGTCACAAATGAGCCTCTAACATAATAACTAAAAGTGATTAACAATACATGAAATGGATTAGAAAAGTTTCCTTTGAAACCAGTGGGTGTTAATGTCTGAGTGTGTGTGCGTATGTGTGGCTTCACTGTGGCACCAGTGCCAAAAACCCATTTCCATAAATAACAAACTTTCACAGACGTTTCTGCAAATGCAAGTTTGACTTTCAAGTGTGAATTTGTCATTCAGAGTAGACAAGCACTTTCTCCCGACCTTTATGAGTGACTCAGTCACAGTTTTACACATTGGAAATATCAGAAGACTAAGTAGCCTAAAGTATGTTAGACCAGAACGGTCCATGTCACACACACACTACAAATGAGTGTAAAATCATCATCATCATCATCATCATCAACACAGGCCGGACTTGTGATCATCGTTCACATCTTATTGGCCTTCCAGGTCAGGTAGGAGTTCCAACCAACAGCAACAATCTGGACGACGGCCAACCTACAAGCAGGAGGAGATTGTACATGTTTGATTTGGATGCAGTTCACCAGGGTGTCTGATGGTTTCGTCGAGAGAAATTTAAAGCTTTTCAAAGGCAATTATAATGGAAGTTCCTATGGCATTTAGGAGAATTTTTTTCACAATTCGTTCAAGGAAATTGTACAACGATTTGGAGCAAACATGCACCAAGAAAACCCAAACTTTGAAGTACACACACACACACACACGCTGATTATTTGTATGTTAATAAAGCCACACACTCTTACCTGTGGTGGAGTGGAATGAAGTAGAAATTGGCGATCTGGACTGGCGGCCATAGCTGAAACCAAGATAACATTCAGGGGACAATTTACTCTCATGTAAAAATGTATTTCAATCAATAGGTTAATTTGAACCGAACAGATGGATATTTGAATTGTCAATAAAAAGGTAAATCATACAGGAAAAACTCACATAGTAATTCGAGATCAGGGCATCTGTGTAGTCCTGTGAACAAAGTTTAAAGAAATTTATTATATTGGCATTGTAACTTTCAATCCGGGGCTGTTTTCACAAAACATCCTAAGACTGAAAGTAGCTCTTAACTTGCGGAGTTACAAGAAACTTCACAAAGGCTAATTCACAATTAAAGTATTTCAGCACTAAAACTAGTTCCTAAGTCTTGGAGAAGTTAAGAATCCTCTGGACTGCCTCTAAGTCACCAAAAACCTGCTCACAATCATCAATAAAGATCTCACCATCAATTCAAAACAATTCAACAGCACCACTCGGAAAAATGCAGGTTTCTGTGCTGATGAACTTGAAATATCTCAGCTGTCAGTCAGAATTATTAATAAAAGCAAATAAATCAGCAGAACCTAATTTATTTGACAGTTAATTTAGTTATATTAAATAACTCAATCTCCAACTATCTATCATCACAGTAAACTTACTGAGTAAATTAATTAATGAAACATGACTTCAGTTCTCTGAAGTTTCCAGTAAAACTTGCTTGTTCCTTTTAGCACCATTCAGGAGGACTCCTCGTGGTAAGATAGGATGAGATGCTGCACAAAAACAACGTGCTGCCATGCCAAAGCTCTAAAACGCAAAATGCTTCTTGATTCAGTATCAAAGATAAGTCAAAGTTGGAAGAAATCCGTCTTTGTCGCACATTAATGTGAAAGTGTTTCATTAATTTGGGAACATGTGAATGTTTGGTGCCTCGAAGGATGAAACAGGCAAATACCGGCTCTGATTTTAGAATGACAAACATATTTGGTCAGACGTTGCTCATAGTTGAGTTTCTTTTGATTTGAAACATTTGTAAAGAAACTTTAAAACCTCTGGCCTCCTCTCAGGCATCAGGTTCATCGCTCCAACATTTTCCATCAGTGAACAGTTGAAACTGCCGGGGGGGGGATGAAGTGAGAGATGGTGATGTGCTGAAACTCCAGTTGGTGCAGAGTTTCATTCCAAAACAATGCAGGATGAAAGTTTTACAGCCAAAAATATCAGCAGCTGGCCAAGTACTTGTTGAGTTATTGGTAGTGATCAACATCCCTGTCAACCCCCTGCTACACAGACATTATATTCAGTCATTTTGTAGTATGACACAGGAAAAATCTCACTGTAGAATAAACAACAGTGTTCATTGTGTGGGGAAAGTGAACTAGTGAACAAGGTGGAGATTGTGGATGTAGCTTCTGTCTCTCGGTTTCTGGTTCTGAAACACAGAGACCGAGTCTCTGTCCGTGGTGCTGAAGCATTAAAACCTCATCGATCCGTCCCAACACCCACACTCACAGTATTTACTTAGTCTTCACTAAAATGCTAGATGCCAAGGGTGCTCAAGTGTTGAGACTTTAAGTGTGCAGCGGATTTTCAGTCACTAAAGCTTACTTACACATACTAGTTTGACAATGTTATTTCATTTTCACATAAAGTCGAGGCAGGAGTCGTACAGGAGCCATCAACGTGTACATCTCCTCTTTAAAAAATAAAGTATTTTAAATCATGTGCAGGGGAACAGGGAAGACAGAAAGGGTTAATGTGGCACAACAACACTGAGGAATATGCTGATATTACCATGAAAACAACAGAAATGTACTGAAATAAGTGAAAGCGTGTGGAATCAAGTTTCCCTTGAGTAAAAAAAAAAAATAGCTTTTGCTAAATGAAGAAACAAAGTGTGGTAGATTCAGACTGTTTGGTAAATATGAAAGATGTGTGTGTGTGTTTTTTGTCTATACACAAACACACAAAAATTCCCTGTCATCTACTTAAAGGTCACCTCAACATGTCTCGACGTATAAAAACAACAAGCCAATGTTCCAGCTACAATCTTTTTTTTCCTGCTACATTCTTTTTTTGTTCAGGGTGAAACTGTTTTTCTAATTACGACCAAACAAGCTTCTTTGCCACCTGAGGTGAAATTACCACCGCTGATCACTGCGTCAGAGTCACGTCAAAATGTTTCCTCCCTCTCTCTGGAGAAGATGGGACCTTTCCTCAGCACTTCCGCAGGTTTCCCAGCGGGTTGTATTCTGTTTTCACAGTTAGTTTACAAGAAAAGAAGGAGCTGCAGTGTCTTATATTAACAGGAAATGATAAGACGTGTTTCAGAGTGGAACAGCTCGACAGTTATTGGATGGACTGCCATGAAATTTGGCACAAACATTTAACTCCCCCTGTGGATGAAATGTAATAACTTTGGTGATCCGCAGGTTTTTCATTTAGCTCCATCATCACATCAAAGTTAGTGCCAATTTGCAAATGTAATCTAGTAATCTACACAGTACAAGAATCAGCTGGTGGATTCAGGTTTTTGTTCAGTCGCAGGTAAAAACAGACGACAGACTACCGGTAAGTAACCAGTAGACTGCATCTGTGTGAGGCGTTAACAACCAGAGCGGCTCCATTAATTTCCATCTCACATTTCCTCCGTGCCAGGCCTCGTTGTAATGAGCACATTTGTCATTAATTTTCTGTCCTTTCTGACATTTACCAGGTTGGCCTTTCAGGTCCACGCGCCTCCTTTTCTAAATAATTGATGGTGACCAGTTGGGTAAGCAAGGCGGTGACGGACGTTTGGGCAGCTGGCACAAGATGACAGTTAGCTCTGACCTGGCATACAAATACACACTCATATATATGAAGGCATGAGTCACTGCAGCTATTTCCACAGTCCCTCCCCCCTGCCTCCCCCCTCTCCCTCCTCTCTTCCTCCATCACAGGAAATAGTTTCTAATAATAATGAGAGGTGAGTGCTGGAGGTCAGATACTGTACCTACGATGGAAACCAAACTTCCTCTCTGTGTACTCTCATTTACCTGGGCTCTGTTTATGCACACACACACACACACACACACACACACAATACTGTTCTCCAGCCAGTTTGTGTCAAGTCTCAAGTATAATTATAGAATACCAGGTCGAGTCAAATCAGAACAAAGACCAGTACAGTACCAGCTTAATTTTTAATGCTTTAAGGTCATGTTGATGTCAAAACTGCAACCACCAAGAAGTAGAGAGTTGAATGGAGAAGATTGTTTTCTACTTGTGTGCAAAATTAAGAATTTTTCATCCGGAATAAAAATAAATAAAACACATTATATATTTAATCCGCTGGAACATACAAAACTAGGGAAATTGTTTTTGTTTTCAACGTTACTGCTCTTAACTCAAGTTTAAAATATTTCATATTAATTTACAGTGATTTGTTATTATGTGGCATTTACTGTTCAAACCCATATCCATCAGGCTGTAGCAGAGTATACCCCCCCCCTCCTCCTCCTCCTCGTTGTGCCTTTAATGCAACATTCATAAATGAAAAATGAGCCGAGGTCAGATGAGGGTAAACGCTGAACTTTTACACCAGGTGGAGACGATTTTGACCCACGATCAGAGAGTTTTTCAGGTTCAACTAAACAACATCACCTGGTATATTTACAGTGGTGGAAGTTTGTTTTCAGCTTTGTGACGATGCTTTTTCCAGCTGATCCAAGAGGGTTTTAAAGAGTTTATTTAGATTCAGAGGGAGGGGAATTTTCTCAACCCATAAAAGGAACTCTTCATCCTTGATTTTATCATTTACATTGTGGAGATACATAGTTCTCAACGGACAAGAAGGGTATCTGAGATGTAGTGGAGTAGAAGTATAAAGTTGCATATGATGGAAATACTCAAGTAAAGCACAAGTACCTAATATTTGTACTTAAAAAAAGAGGGATCATACCCACAACCTTGTGACTGTGACACAGCGGAGTCATGATGTCGGTGAAATAAAGCGAACTCACCCTCTCGAGCTTGGCGATGTTCTCCTTCACCGTCAGTCCGTTCAGAGCGCCGGAGATACCGAGAAAAGCTCCCAGGAAACACGGAGCAAAGCAGAACTACAGAGACACACAGAAAGTTAGTTGTGATTTGATGGAATTGATTTTATTTCAGGGGCTTTGTGAAACTTATATACTGATATTTTTATTATTGATCTATATTTTAAAAGCTAAAACAACATTTTATTAAAAAAAATAGATTTCGGTCTGATCTGTAAATTAGACTATAACATTTAAGAGTCTTGTTGTGATCTTAACAAACCAAACGCAACAAAAAAAGTCTTTTGTGGATCAGGTGGGAGGAGAAAAATGAACCTTTTATGACCTTCAGTATGTCAAAGCTCTAATAGAAAGACCCTGATCTCTGTTCAGTTGTTTACAGTGACGTGAAACATATGAAACCTACATAAAAACACTTGACTTGCATCTGTTATTCAGGTCTGACGCAGACGAGACGCCGCAGCTGCATCACCTTCAATCTTTCACGTCACTTCGGTTATTACGGATACCGAGGCAGAGGGAGCGGCGTGCACGGCGACCGCGTTACTATTCAAGCGTGGGAGCCGCTCTTTGCTCCGGTAAATATTTCAGCAGGGGGAGGTATTGAAAGCTCTTAAGTCTTCTTCTGTGGTGGTTCTGGTTTAACCTGTGTTTGATCTGCTGCCGTTCGATCGAATCAAACACCAGAGGGCAGAGTGAGGAGGCTCCAACTGCTGCTTCTTTGCTCTTTACATTTTCTGATGAAGAATTAAGCTGAAACAAGCTGCATTTTTAGCATTTAATGATAAAACCTGATTGTGTTTACTCAATATTAGAGAGCTTTGTTATTTATTCCTGGTATTTTATTACTTCTGTTCCCTCATTTTATTCTCCTTATCTGATTTTAATCTTCACTAATTGTTCTTACTTGTTGTTTTGATATATGCCATAAAAGTGGTGAAAGGAATTACTCCATTACTCCTTTGGCACAAAACTGCCTCCCCGATGTGTTTGGATTCATTTCATGTTGTATCCTGATTACATACAGTGGCATTGTGGGATTTGTTTGTGTTAAAGTTTGACGCAGCCCGTCTTTGGTCACTAAAGCTGGGACTCCTCCACCCAGTTCACCCCACAACTGATGAGCTGATCCCGAGTGGAAGAAACACACACACACACACACACACACACACACACACACACACACACACACACACACAGTAGTATGGGTGCATTTTTGAGCTTGTTTCCACTTTGTTTTAACTGTTTGTTGGAAGCACTTTGGCTTGTCTTAAACCAACAACAACAAGAAGCAGATGAAGAGGAAGAAGAGAGGAAGACTGTTGTAGGCGCCTCAGATGCTTCTCTCACCTGGTCGAGCAGCATTTTCTTCATGGCAGCACTTTTAGTCCCTCCAACCACCAGCCTGTCCAACACTTTGTACCAGCTGCCGATTACTGGACCCTTCATTGCAAACCAAACAAAACAATCACGGTTAATGACGCTTCTTCTCTTATAAATATGATTTTTCTTGAAACTTCTCCTGAACACAAGTTAACCACACATGACACTACAGAAGACTCAGTGGTTTTAGTATCTGCATGCTGACTGCAGATTTAATTTAACCTACCAAACTTAATATTTATTAAGGTGAGGCAGAATGTCACTTGTGCATGAATCCTGAAACACTTCCTCCTGTGTGTGGTTTAAACGTCTATACATCTTCTCTTTATATGACGACGTCGCCGATTGGCCGAACATAAGACGATTACAGAAACATAAATAAACTTTGCCTACGTCGTGGTGATGTCAAAGAAACGGTGAATTGTGCTGCTGTCACAGGAAATGATGGTGAGACAAGTGAATTCACCAACATATAAAGACATGAAGGGACAGTATGCAACATGGATAAGCAAACACACACACACACACACACACACACACACGCAGACATGGAAGTACATCCAGCACACACACTTTGTCACTTATAGATCTACAAATAAGATTTTTGATGCTGTGGAATATGTTAATTTTGCTTTATCATGTTGAACAAAGACACCATAAAAAGAACATATTTTACATAAGAAAATCTAATTTTACTGTGTCTGCTGTATCCTTTCATTTCAGTATTCAGTACAATTATTACTTCCTGGTCCTGTTTTATGAATATTCTTGTTATCAAAGTGTGTTACACGTATGACAGAATAAAAATCAATCAAATCATCACACAACGTGCCACAACAAGAGTCGAGTGGACGCTACTCACCACAAAGAAGAAACCGATGCTCATCATCTTGGCCGTCCGCGGCACGTTGTGATGAGCCAATCCTCTTCTCTCAAACAGCTGTTGGGAGATGACATCACCAACGCCCATTAAAGACCCTGGAGGACAAACAGGAGACAGATACTGTGTCTCCGACCACTGGGCACGATGTTACAGGTGAAGTTATTCCTGTGGACGATGTTTTCACTGCAGCTCCAACAGAATTTTGTATTTACGTCACATCAATTAATATATGTAGACCATAAATACAAGCAGCCGAGTGGGTAAAACTGTTTGTTTACTGTAAAACCGCCATTATATGCAGTCAAATATAAAGAAAATCCAGTTATTTATCAAATATCAAATTCTCTTTGGGATTTTTACTGTTTTATTTTGCTCTTTGCGTCTCCTTTTCTTAATTGCCTGTATTATTAATTTGTCTCTCTTGTAAAGCACTTTGAGCTGCATTTCATGTTATGAGAGATGTTCTATAAATAAAGTTTATTATTTTATTATGATTATTATTATTACATTACCAATGCTTCTCCTGCTATGACAAGTCAAAATGCCTGCTGGGAAAAAAAAGGGGGACTTCATTTCAGTAATTGGACATTTAAATGATCTATAGTCACCAGCTTTTGTTGATGGAGTCCTACAGCCGTTATTTTCCTTTCATGGCTGCAATAATGTATTTTTTGTGGCTATTGCAACAAGGTGACAGAACACACATAACGTCACAGAACGTGTTAAACATCCATTTAGGAATCCAGCAGAAACGGAGCGACGTCATTATTCACGTGGAGTCTGAGCACCTGGTGAACGCAAGTCCTCGCTCTCCTTTTAGCTCTGGTTTGGTCTCCACCAACTCCTGAGGGAAATATCTGGCTCTTTAGCTGCTAAATGCTCCACTTACGTCAGAGCTGCGTCTGTCTGCCTACTGCCTGTGGTGTAAAAACCAAATCAATGAGTTAAAAGAGGTTAAAAAGCTCTGTAGAGCTGCAGAGGTGACGATTATTCTCAGTGTTGTTGTCAGTGACACCTTACATTTACATTACATCAATCATCAATATAAAATAATGTATCAGAGGAACTTAAAGTTCGGCACTAAACACAACCACAGCTGTCAATTTAACCCCTTTCAGGACTATATTTAGTGTCTTAAATCGTGAAATGACGCAAAAAAACACCTTCAGCAGGTGGAAAAAGCTCACATACCACAGTTAAAATTGACAGCACGGTGCAATAACATAGACCCAGCTGAACAAGAGGTAACCTTTCCTTAAAATGTCATGGGAGGACTAATAAAGGTAGTTAGGGTGACACGGGTGGACTCACACAAGCATGCACACGCACTCGCCGAACAGAAAATGTCAATTGTACACCTTGAGAGCAATAAATACAAGCACTTCCTTTGTCACTTTGACCCAGACACTTCGGCGGCCAGTAAAGCACTAAGAGAGACGACTGACCGGACTCAGAGCTCAGGACCTTCAGGCCGTCACTCAGCACTTCACTTTGTGATGAATAAAAGAATAAAAAAAAGAACAATTTCTATTAAAATGTCCTCCGAAACACAGACTCAGAGGTCACAGAGGCCTCAGGGGGCCGATGGAGTAAAGAATCGTGAAAAATTATCTCCACAAAGTCTATTAGATAACAAGTGGCCGATTCATTGGAATACAGCCTAAAGTTTGCTGGGGAAAACCACCCAAATGTTACAAAAAGTAGTAATTATCACAAGGCACCTAAAAATATTTTTAAATAAATAAAAAAATTAAAAAGTACAGTATCATTAAAGTGAAATTGCATTTAAACTTTTTTTTTAAATTCTGAAATTAATTTAAATACAAGATGCACGGTCTAATAATAAGTAGTAAAGTAATTGTAGAAATACTAAAATAGTCTAAAAATACTCCATTACAAGCAAAAATCACAAATTTAAAATGTTACTTCAGTAAAAGTACAGAATTATTATCAGAAAATGGTAGTTATGGTACTTCTTTCAAAATTGTATTATTATAAAATATTAGATTATTCTGTTTTTATCACTAACAAATACATATAAGAGCATTTTAATGTGGTAGTTCGTCAAAGTGGAGCCAGTTCTCTTTATTAGTGGTAGTATCAGATTGTTAGTATAAGTAGATTTATTATAGTACTGCATCATATCATATAAGCAAGTCATGTTTGTATATGTGAGAAGTGATGTATTGCCTCCATCTAGTGGTGATTAAACTGCACTGGAAGACTCGGGCTACAGTACAGTACATTTTTGCAACACATGAACATTAAATAAGTGCTCAGACATTTAGACATAAGAAGAGTTATATTTTGCAGTAACAGCATGTTCAGATGTAGTCCGGTCCATAGTTACACCACAGCTCTAATCTGCTTTCTGCACCTGAAAATGTGACTTTCAGAAGGAATTTCTGTGCATTTTGGGTGGAAAAAGGTCAAAATGTTCCCAATAATCAAAGTCTAAGGGGTTTTGTATTTGATTTTATAAATAGCCACTTTACAGTCATATCAATTATGTGTTTTTGTTGCATGCTCAGTGCTTATTCGTGTGATTAGGAACAGAGGACAAGAGAAAAGTCCTGGTCTCTCAGTTCAAAGACCTTTCGTCTGTGTTGATTCTGAAACTGAGGAACAAACTGGAGCAAAGGCCATGAAACGTTACTGACACTCGCTTCATCTCAACCAAAAGTTCAAGTTCAAGTGCAAGAAAGAACATTTCTGCACCTCCTGATTGATAATATTTGTTACAATTACAGTTGCATCTTCAGTGGAGACAGTTGTTGGACGTGTGTGTGTGTGTGTGTGTGTGTGAGAGAGAGTGTGTGTGTGTGGTGCGTTCAGGTGTTCCTACCAGCAGTCGCTATCTGTAATGTCCAGGGGTATTTGGTCATCAAGGCTTGGTAGGATTTCCACAGGGCTGCCATTCTCCCTCCTGGGAAGACAAAAAAACAAAAGAAAGAAAGAAAGATAGAAAGATAGATCACAAAGGGCCTTTGCAAAAAAAGGTGATTTTTCCACTCCACCACCCCGCCCACCGGCAGGCAGTGTGACTCAAATCAAGCGAGCCTGCTAACAGGTTACGTGATATTGTCTATTACAATTCGGCTTGTGGATTAGTTTAACTGGGTTAGTCTGTTTCCTGCAGGGCTGAGCTGGAGCTGGCTCCAACTTAGTTTAAAATCAACATTTCCTGCACGGAGATCTGCCAGTTTGACGAGTTAAAACAACACTTATAGTGAATTTTTAAACATTTACGGCGAGCTCACACACTCCACTGGGTGAAATGGCGAATTTATGATGAAATAAAGTTAAAAATTGTGTTAAAGTGTGTCCTTCTCTGGGACATCTGTCCACGCCGAACTAAAGACTGGCTTCAACTTGTTTAGTTGAAAACATAAATCAGGTTCTGGCAGATAAACAGAGTTACAAACAACCAAGCAAACGTTAAAATATCAAGTTTTTGAATGCAGTTCGGTCTCATCCTGGTTACGTTGTAGCAGTATGTAAATTTTACAGTGTCGAGTATGTAACAACTTAAGAAAATAACTTATTCAATCGTCTCACACGTTTATTTAACAGTTCAGGAACATAAATGCAACACAACTGAGCTGCCACATACTCACCAACACAACCTGCAACTATAAAGTATATATATATATATATAATACTCACTTTATTAGTATAAATGGAGATTAAACGTGCACATGCCTGCTGCTGCTGAGCTGCTGCTGCCTTCACGGCCCCGAGCTCAGCTCTGGAATCTGGGCTCTGAGATCCTAAAAAGGTTTCACAATTCAACCAGGCGTATTCAATTAGGTGTTGATTAAAGCACGTGAAGGCAGAGTTTGTGGGAAGCTCTTTGCCAGTTTCAGTAACAAAAGGTAATTTAAGTTGAAGCCAAATATCAACATTATTCTGGTGTAATTGCAATATTTATGTAAGTTAACATTTTGAAGACTCTCCATGCAAAAAAATTACCTAAATACCTAAACTATGTCAAATTAACTTCCCTTTAGATATGGCAACAACTTAAATATGTTGCATCAACATGTAACTGCATGGCAGGTAATGCCAATAATAGTTAAAAACACAATGACAAGCTAAATAATAGTACATTTGCGGATTTAGCATTTTCTGTTACACATACCAGCAATAATTAAAACAATATAGACACAACCATAGCATATTTTGTCCTTTATTGTTATTCCCCTTGTAATTATTTTATTTTATGAGCACTCACCGCGTCCTTTCTGCACTTTGTTAGCTCCTAAATGGACAGCAAAGTATAAATAAATTATGTCCTACAGCCCGTGAAGGCAGCATAGGAACTGCAGTGTGCGTCACTTCCGCTGTAAACACAGACGTGATGAAGCGTGCTGCCCTCCTGCAGGAAACCCCGGTACTGACAACACTAACACAATCAAAGCTGCAGTCTGGAGGTGTTTTAAATTCATATTTTTATTCTGTACAAGTGAAGTGGAACTTACAAAAACAGAACTACAGGAAACCAACAGGTCTTTCTCACACAGGACGCGTTGCCTCCGCTTAATGTGAGGTGACCAGCTTCCACATTAAAGACAAAAAGGGTAAATTGTTGTGTCTTACAGTACGGATAAAGTTATTGTTGTTGTATGTGCTGTCAGTTACATGTGTGATTTTGCATAAAGTTTGCAACAACAGTTAATGAGTGTTTTCTGAGGTGTAACCTCGATAGAAGAAGAGTTCCATTTAGGTGCGTCAGTGAAGACCGAAAGGCCTTGGAGCACCTGAAGGGAACGCAGCCATTATTAAAGGCAGTTCAACCTTGTAGTTAAAATAAACCCGCTGTTACACGGACATGATCCGGGCAGTGAATGTCTGCAGAACTTCAGTGTGATGAAACTGGTTTGTGTAACCTGGATAAATGGCTGTGATGTAAAACAAATATGTGGATATATGGAATCCCTGCAAACAATATAATAAATAAATAAAAACATTAAAAAATAATTAACAAACAGCCACAAGCAGCAGCAAATAAGGTCACCACAATAAGTAATATTGTCCCATATGGGTCAGTTTCTGTATTATATCCAGAAAAACTCTCAAAATATGAGCAGTTCACATGTGAAACGCTACTTTAAGCGCATGACAAAGTAAATTTGGACATCTAATGTTAACACAAGTGCTGTAGTTTTGTTTTAAATCGTGATGTTTGACTACGTGCAAGAACACTTGGTGTCATTTGGCCTCCTGGTCTATAAGATTATCATCAGATTTTCCCTTTTGGCCACTCAGAGAGCTCGTAACAGGCGATGAAAGGCCACAAACACAGCATCATAATGTTTTCTAAGGCTTTTAACTCAAGTAAGTGTCAGTTTAAAGAATGGACAACAGCTCTGTCACTGCAGTGGTAACCTACTGGTGTAAAATCAGAGACAAATGTATCAATGAGATAAAAACAAAACAAATATAACCAACAATATTTCACTTAATCATCAGTCAGTTGTTAATTTTCAAGTATGACTCCTTGTTCCTTTCAGTGAAAGTTGCCTGAGATAATATAAATGTTACAGTACAGAAAGCCGGAGCTTCGTCAGCAGAGCAAAGCTGTAATACATTAATCATTTTTACAAAAAGGTTTAAGGTAATAAAAAGAAAAATCACAGTAAGCTGCTAACTACACATGAAATATTACCTCTAATATTTGTGAGAGAGACTTGCCTCAAAAGACAAAGTGTTATTTTCTGTTCACGTCTCTGTGCAAAACAAATGGTTTGGTTATTTGTGATTAGATTGAAGCACATCTTTTATAACTGCTAAAGATTAAAACTGAGCGTATCTCTACTCAGATAAATCCCAGCTAACTTCTCCAGCTGAAGAAAGAAACTTTTCTTCCAGTAAACTGACAGTCGGCGTCAACTTCGAAGCTTCAGCAACAAAAACACAGAACAGGCAACATTATTTACATCACAATCAAGCTTTTTTTCTGCAGGTAACTTAAGTTGGCAGCCATTGGAGTTTGCAGTGGAATAATTACAAATGTGTGAAACGACTGGTAACACTTTGAGCCCCTGTGAACTTTGCTGTAAACTTGAATGGGGAATGGGCTGAATCCTGCCTGGCACAAATGGAAATCTCCGCTTAGCTCGCAGCACCTCACAGTGACGCAGTTTATACAGCATGGCCTCCCCGGTCAGGAGGGTGTTGAGGGAGCAGATCAGAGGGATGAAGGAGGCTCTTTTCACTGTTTAAATGGCTCTAAGTGCTTCTGTAACAAACCTCCACGTCCCATCTTCAGAAGTCCATCCCTTCATCACTTTCACACCAGTCTGACGGAGCATCGGTGCCAAAGTAACGATCTCCAAAATTACCTTTAGAAACAAAAACGGAAAGAGAGTTCTGTAATGTGTCTTTGATTCTAATCACTTTGTAAGATTTCAAACCAGATGTGGCCAGTTTTCACGGCACCACCGCTGTGTTTGATGAGCTTTCCTCTCTGTGGCCCGGACCTGGATCACATTACCATCTGTCCCCTCCTGTGTCTCTCTCCAGGTACCCCCCCCCCCCCCCCCCCCCCCCCCCCCCCCCCCCCCCCCATAGCTACAGCGAGTGGTTGGTCTTTTCCTAAACACTTTCTCTTGTCCTCGATGGGAAACGTCATGACTTCGAGGAAAGATGTGCAGGAAAATGTATAAGGATTTAGGAGAAGAAAAAGGTGGTGCTAAAAGAATCCAACTTCACTTACGCTACGCTACGTAATTATGCGGCAGTGGAACGTCACTTTCCACAAGGAATTGTGGGACGGCATTATCTCCTTTCCTTTCGTAAAGGATGGTCCAGTGCACCCTAGGCTGAAGGAGATAAGAAAGGAAGCACTGAAGCACCTTTCCTTAACATTTAGAGAGTTCGACCAGCTCTTATCATGGCTGCCACACTCATACTTTTGGGTCATTTTACTCAATTTGAAACCTTCCTAAGCAAAAAAGACTATTAGACTGCAGTCCTGGAGTTTAAAGACCTGGAGAAAACGTTTTACAATCTATCACACCAAGTTTCTGGTTTCCAGCTTCTAGTTCAGCAGCAGCTTTCTGCCCAATGTGATTCAGCATTGATTTACCATTTAATAAATAAAATCACATTCTCTTATATTCTTCCACTGCCTGCCAATAACAGTTAAAGATAATTCATGAAGACGTGCAGTGGCTGGCTCTGACATACGTAACAGAGCTGCTGAACTGCAGGTAGGTCCTTTATTTAAGGACTCAGAGTCTGTTAAAAGCTTCAGAAAGCACCTTAAGACATATAGTTTATTCTCTTAACAAGATTTCTCAGGGGAGTTTGTGTATTTTTGTTTTTACATTTGTCACTAAATTCTCCCAGATGATTAATGAAGGCAAACTAACTTGTGTGAAAATGCTTCTTGCAGGCTACAAATTCAGGTGCGGGGAAAAGAAAAACCTCCTCACCGATGCCTGGTATGATGTGGAACTGGTCGTTGACCTCCTTGTCCACGGCCGTGGTGATGATGCGGACTTTAGGGAAGGCATAGGCCACCGAGTGGACACCCATCTCTGCCATTAGCAGGGACAACAGGAAGATCTTATCCTCTGCTACATCGTGGTCCTTAAGAGGAAAAGATGGGGGAAAAGAAAAGAGAAACAAAACTCAATAAAAACTGAAAACCTTCAGGGACTGGTTTCCATTAGACATGTTTTCTAGCCATCACCCAATCTCAGTTTCCCTCCAATTATCTTCATATGAATTAGAAGGTTTATCTCATTTCTAAGTGGCAATATGAAGTTTTTTCAGCACACAACAGAGGAAAGATACTGACTATTAAAATGATAAACATGTATAAGTTGTCATTCAGAGTTGAAGTGTTTTAGACCTACTAGCAGCACTCTGACAGCCATGAGAGCAGCAGCTCCGGTGGACACCGTGCTGTCCATCAGGATGACGTAGTCTTCGCTGATGTCTTTGGGCAGACGGAGGTAGTGAAGCTAGAGGGAGGAGACGAGGCATTACATAACATTTAAAATGTGCAGATAGTCTGATATTCACTACCTGCATCACTCTGTGACGACATACACTGATTTAATCACTGCCAAGAATTAGAAGCCTAAACTCCACAATCCAGATAAAACACACCAAACATCACGCGTAACGGAAACATGGGGCGTCAAGTTTGAGACTCACATACCTCTGGTTCACCGGTGTCGTGGTTGGTCTGGATGAGGATCTTTCCCAGTCTGATGTCTTTGCACACAGCCATCAGAGCCTGCTCCATGGTCTCTCCTGCTCTCAGGATGGAAACACCTGTGATCTACACAAACACACACAAGGAATATAATGTTTTTGGTAATGTTTACAGGGGAATGCAGTTTATTTGACAACAGATGGAACATATTCCTCAACACTTCAAAGCCCAAGGCAGCTCAAAGCCACCCAAGTCTTCACACACACTGCTAAAGGCAAAAAAACATTTTTAACTGCATCAGAACAGAAGAGTGACATTATTTTAGTTTTCTCGCTGTGATGATACCGTGAAGAAACAGTAAATGGGCGTGAAGTTGCCACTTTACATCTATAACTTGTTTTATTTGTGTCCACACTTTAGTTTTCTCAAAAATAAAATCTTCCTGTTTGTGTCACTAAGATGCACAGCAGGGCTTCGTAAAGGTGCCGCAGAGATGCTGAGAGGCTAAACATGGACTTGAGCTTGGTGAATTGAATGTTATCTTAATAACAACCAGGTGAACAGAAACAGAAAGGCAGACTCACCCTTTGACCACTGAGCCTCTTGCCTTCATAGACGCCACCCTGGGGTGTCTCCACAGACACTGGCTGCAGAGGGAGAAAAGGGCAAAGAGGAAACAAAACAGGAAAATTGAAAACCATTTTGTCCACTTTCCACTTTTTTTTTTTAACAAAGTTTATTCCAACAAGATTTAACCTTAAAATGGAAGCAGCAGGCCAGTTAATAATCTCCACTCTTCCACACAAACAAATGGGAAAAAAAACTCACTTTGAGAGGCAGGAAGGAGAGTGCATGTTCTATCAGAAGCCTCATTAATCTCTTGGAGTAGAAGATAAACTCATCTCTGTTAGTCTCCTTGTTCCTACACAAACACACAGAGGTCAGGAGCAAAGAGGATGAAAAAGATTGAGTCTCTGGGAAGAAAAATTACCATTATTTAAATATCCGTCTCTCTGTGCAACACTAACAATAATAATAACACTTAATTTAAAAAAGGAGGAATTTTCTCATTATTATTTTCTGACAAATTCTGTTTTAAGCAAATTTTAAGAAGGCGTTTCTTGTGAAATGAGTGTGATTCCTGACCTGATGATGGTGTGCATGCCGCGGACCTGCGGCGTGCTCTCCATCACACTGAGGGTTTTGGGTAAAGGCTGACCCTGGTGAGCCGAGGCCAGCGCCGATCTGTGAAAATCAAATATACACAAACATACAGAGTGACCAACATGCAGGAATGATCAGGGATGATAAAGTAACATACTGTAGCAGCACACTTCCCTCCAACTAAAGATTTTCTTAAATATTATCCTGGTTTTGTGTTAAATAATCAGTTTCTTTCGTCTCCTTTTTTTGGTGAAAAGTTTTTAATTTAGAACCAAACTAATAAGAATTTTTGAAAGCCAGTATTGATATTAAATATTTTGATTGCTGAAGCAGCCAGTTGAGTTTATACCCTGTCAACAAGTAATATCTTTAAATTGGAGATGTTTTTTGTGCCACAATCCATTGTGCATTCCCCTTAGAATTATGTTTATATCCAGGGAGGAATCGCTGCTCGACAAGTATTTAGACGATCATGAGACATTAACACGACTGATCAAACCACAGACAATGAAAATGTTTTAGCTGTAGCAACTCTTTAAGACATAATCTCCAACTACACCTATTCAGGAGCAGGGTTACCCTACTGCAAGTAAAAAAAAGAAATTCAATTATTTGTTAAAAGGCCAATATTGACAGTTATACATATACTTATAAAAATGATATGACTACGTAAGTGTGATCTGATAATCATCCTACATGGCTGATTTATGAGTTGGAATAGAGAGCCTTCATCGTTAAATACACCACCTCTTCCTCCCTCAGGAGCTCTGTGTGTATATTTATTTTAAATAAACAGGAGAAGGAAGTGTCAGGTAACTACGACACAGTAAACTGTTTCTACTCCAAATAAACTGCAAGATAAGATTCCAGATTGAGAAGAAGCAGCTGATTTGTTAACTAACCACCAGGCTAATTTGTCGAATCAAGTGTAAATGTTTTAATTACTACTGCTCGCTACGTACAGTATGTTGCTTCTAATACACATGCTGGCGACTTGCTATACAAAGCAGATGTTTGCAATATATTAAAACTGCACAGGGGCTCCTTTCACAAAGATAAAAGGTTGGACTCACACAGTATTAATCAGACTAATACTAATACAACTCGTTCTACAACATTATTATAAAACTAAAAATTGAGTCGTGTTTTCTGATAAAAACTGTTAATTGTAATCCTAAAAATTACATCTTTTTCTTTATTTTAAGTCAGTCTTTATTACTGAAGTGAGACTGGCTTTGGTGTGTAGGCCACTCCAACATACTGTACAGTATCTTTGTGCAACTGGCCCGAGACACAAGTGTTAGGCAAGACGCTATGATCTAAAAGCAAAATTAATGAAACCATGTATTGTTTCATTCTGTTCAGACAGCTGTCATAAATTTAGAAAAACTACCTCCAACACAAGCAACCCAAAGTGTCGGTACTCCACCTGCAAGATTCTATATCGAATAATTTCATTCAGGTAATGTTTGCCCTTAAAGAAATCTATTTTTTTACTTTATTAATAACAGAAATTGAGCTGTTGTCTGCAGAAGTTGTTGCCATTATATTACTGGAAAAGTAGCAGAGCATTTCTGTATTGTTATTGGCAGGTAAACATTTAGGAATCAAGACTAACATGGTGTGTGCCATCACTTTAAACAAACAAAATGCAAAATAATAGTGTGCATTAAGCATGCTTATGGTTTAACACCCAGAATTGCAAAAGAGATTAATGCTTTCCTGCCTAAACAACTTAAATCATCAAATTTTGGTCATGAAAGACATCAAACATACACGTTGTCTTTTCTATGGTTAAATCTTAACAAGTTGAAAAGGCCAGAGTGCATCAAAACTACAACACTAAAAGAGGATGCACAAGGTGAGCCTCACATATCCCAGCGGAGCTTCCTCTGAAGAAGGTGACAGATATTCATTTGTTGAGATTAAGAGAGAAAAAGTTGGGGGGGGGAGAAAGAGAGAGAAAAAGACAGGAAGAAAAATGTACAAAAAGGACAAGAGGAGACAGAAATATAAAAAGGAGAAAGAAGAGAAAGTACAGCATTAGCGCAGTGAAACAGCTCCACTACATCACTGCTGTGCAACACTGAACAAATACTTTATAGTTCAGGGCTGAGGAGCAGCGAGCTCAGTTCAATTTGTCTTAAAGTGGGTTCGTTTTAGGTGCTTCAATTCATTAACTCCAAGCGGACTACTTCAGCTACGATCAGCCGCCCTTTACTGCCTAGGTAGATACACAGCAGGAGGCTTACAAACTGCTCTCAAACCCCTGAGAGAAGCCTCTACTCCTGCACATGTAACAAACCCACCTGAGCATTGATCTCTTTATGTGAACTGCAGAGCCTGTCAGCACCTGTGAGCCTTTTATTCAGGTGCTCATTTTTCGGCCGGATGACGCCCTGATTTTTGTCCCAAATGTAAATGTAACTATATATGTATAAAAATATTTCTTCTTGACTTGAGGACGAAACAGGAGTGAATTAGTTTGAACTAATGAGCTGTGAACACGACCTGTGGAAGTTTGAAGACGTAGATTCATCCAACGTTAAAGCACTATTAACTGATTATTTTGGCTACTTGGGGGTAGCAGACATACTGTCATCTTATTTTGATTGTAATGCACCATTCACAGAGTGAAAAATCTATTGTAGAAGAGGCGGAGATGATCAATATCTGACCTGACGTGACACCCAGATCAGAATGAAAGGCATTCTGGGCAAAAAAAGCACTTGCAGAGGTTTACATGACATGAAATCAACAGATTTATTGGATTATTCATCAGTAAAAAAAAGGAAAACAATAATAGAATGAAAGCAGGAACGTAAAGAAATAAGAGGAGGGAGAAGATATAGTAATAAAAAAAAAGGCATCAGTCGTACCTCACAGTGATCTCACGCTGGAATGGTTACACAGCATTCAGCCAGGCAAGGACACGCACACATGGTTGTGTGTGTGTGGGTGTGCAAACAGTGAGACACATAAAGGGGGAAAAAAAAACATGAGATAAGCCAATCTGCAACATAAAACCTCCAAAACAAAGCCAAACATTTCAAGCAAAATAAATGTTTGCCTTGGATTGTTTTTGAAGGAGACTTGCATTTTAGATTTTTTTTGGGACGAGAAACGCAAAGTACAGCTGAGGTTGATGGGAATGTCATTAGTTTAGTAGGAAAAAGTGTGGGAGAAATGGGAATGTCTGTACAATCCATGAAGTAGATGTAAAGATATTTCACTAGAGAAGTGAGCAAGAACAAGACAGCGTCATGCCAACCTCTGTGTGTGTGTGTGTGTGTGTGTGTGTGCTTCCACTTATCCATGTTACACACCGCAGGCGTCGAGGATGTGAGTGTGAAAGACGTCCTGTGTGCTCTACTAGTGGCCGTGAATGAATATGTTCAAGGTGGAAAAGATCGTAAGTTTGGTACAGGTCATAAAGTGGCTGACAGTGAGGTGAGGAGAGATGGAGGACTTTTTGTGGTCATTAATCTCAGGTACTTATATCTCAACTTCACTGGAGTACGGAGGGGAAATAAGGGGACAAGGAGACCAGTGAACTCTTGAGGCAGATATTTGATTGACTACGTCAAAAAACTGTCAAGACATTAAATCTTTAGTTTGTTTTAGTCATTTTTTTCATTTTGAGTGATAAATTGTGAGCCTAATAGGCCAGTAAATTAAGCAGATAGTAAAAGCCAAATTTAATCCAGTTTTTCACCAGCAGAAAATAGCAGGAAAGTCTGACCATCCTTTAGTTCAACCAGCAGAGGGGGCAACTGGTTAGAGACAGCATAAGGTTTAACAAAGTGCACAGACCACTGAGATCTGGACCTGAAGCTGCATTCATCTCATGTGGAAAAAACAATAACAAGTGTGTATACTACTAGAAAATACCAGTCAATCCAGCTTTAAAAAAAGTTAAAAACTACAATTTTCCCCCTATTTGACTGAACCTATTCTCTCCAACAGCTCTACAGTGACTGACAGCAATGATTAAATGTTGTTAAATCATCGCTGGAGGGGTCGTGGCAGACATGTAAGTAAAATTTGACATATATAACATCGCTGACACCTCATATTGGACTTACCACTATCATGAGATGCTAAGTGAAGTCAATTTGTACTTCTTATGATTTTGAAGGATTTACGGTCACACTTCTAATGTTACGAGCAAAACATAAAAGTATGTAACAGTTAATATCCTTATTATAAATCTGTAACACTGAAAAGTTTTCTGATAGGTGTCAGAGCCAACCAACAGTGAGCGCCTTTTCTTACTTTAAGTTAATGGGGGATAGCTGGATATTTTCACGCATGGACAGCTCGATGAAATCTAAGAAGCTCCAAGTCGTCATGGGGCAACAGATTATGGTGAAAACAGGGAATTTAGCAGCCAAACAGGTAGCAGTAGTTATTATTTCCGCACATGTAATCAATCACCAAGATTGCCTTTTTTCCACTTATGCAAACTTGGTAAAATTGGGTCTTTCCTGTCCAATTCACGCCTTTGTTTCATCCAGACTTGATTATTGTGATGTTTTGTTGTCTGGTCTGCGTGCTTGCACTAAAAGTCTGAATGGTTCAGAATGCTGCAGCTAGAAACTAAAACCATAAAAATTTAAACATATTACACCAGTGTTAGCCTCACTTCATTGGCTCTCTCTTCATGTCGGATCAGACCTCAAGGTGCTTCTGATGACATATCTTATTCTTAAATTAGGCAAATTGTGATTTTTGGGCAATACAAATAAAATCTGACTTGACTTAACTGACCCAATAGCTACGTTATGGCTGCCGTGTTTAAAATAACTGCTTCCTCAAAGCAGCAGCAACTGCAGATAAAAGAAGATAAAAAGTGATACTCTTATCAGCCCAACATGTTGTTGAAGCAGCACCTTTTCTATTAAAAAAACCCTCACAGACTGAACAAAGACTTACAATTTATACGCGTGGAAATAACCAAGATAAACCAAATGTTCAGCTGAATCAGTAAAACCTGTTCACGGCTGGCTCAGAAACAGAAACAGACTGAGGAACTCTTACCTTCTCCAGCTGACTGTGAACGTGCTGAACAATCAAATCCAGTGCTACAAAGTTTTCTCCACCTGTAAATAAGATGAGTTCAAGGACAAAGACAAGAATTAACTGATCTTCTCTGATTTTTAACTGAACTTGCAACATTAAGTTGTTCAGTGGAGTATAAACACATTTTTCCACACGTTGTCTTAGCCTGAACAGCGGTACTAACGATGTGCTAATGATGAGTGAAAAGAAACTTCAAATACAGCACACTGGTGTACATGGTAGAAGCCTTGAAGCACCAGTATCTAGTGGCATGTACTGGTACTGGTAGTACTGGTATTTCTATTTAGTAAACCAAATGTCCACTGACCTCTGGGCACCACGATGTCAGCTGACTGCACCGTGGGCTCGATGTACTGTTCGAAAGCTGGCTTTACAAACTTATTGTACTGTTTGATGATGCCGCTGATGTCCCGTCCACGCTGTGAAATGTCCCTCTTCAGCCTCCGTATGAGGCGGATGTCAGAATCTGTGTCGACAAACACCTTCATGTCCAGCAGCTGACGGACAGGAAGGGAGAAATTAGTCTAATTAGTGTGGGATTTTCTTTTATATACGCACTTTTTTCTCCCTTTACAAGTGATTTCCTGTTTCCCAGAAGGCCGATGGGAATATACAGCGTAAAAAACACTTTTCTTTTTTCAAACACCTGTAAAGTACAATGTAACACACTACCATAGCTCTACAATAAATGCTAAATTTGTAAATCTAATGTAAAATTTAGGTTGTCCGCTTTTGTTGTCAATCCAAGGTTTAAGAGATTGCACTCTGAAACCACCACAAGAGGTAAATACTTACACTACATATCAAGGTACTTCATCACATTGATGCAAAAATCATATAAAAATCCAATATTGCCATAAAGCAGCCGGACTCATTGATTTGCAACGTTGCCTACAATGGACTCATTCACCCAGAGATATAAAAAGGAAAAGCCATCACTGTTTACAGTGCGACGACATCGCTGACGGTTGACAAATTTATATCGTCTCACAGTATATATCTATATATCGGTATATATACATTTTGAGAAGCTGAACCAGAGAATGATTTCAATTAACAAAATTGTAGAGAATAATTTTGGCTGATGTTCTAGCCAATTAATTGACTGTTTCAGCTCTGAACTCAACTAATATAATAGTATATAATAGTATAAGTATGTGGTGTGTACAAACGCTATAAATGTATTACAGGAGAGATGAACAAATGACAGACAGAAACAAATGTTTTGCAAAGTCAGTGAAAAAGCCTTTTGTGTCGTTTCCATGATTTTAATTTTTGCCGTCGAGGTCGAGACATGTTGAAGAGTTGAAGTGTAAACCAGGGCGACATCAGTTATCACAGTCACTTTAAAGAGTAAGTCAGCTGTTGATCTGTCCGGGAAGCTTCATTAAACTGAACCCCGAGTCAGCAAAACCAGGAAAAAAATCAATGAACCAGCATCACGACAAAAGGTGGAACAACAAAGACGCAACTGCCTCGCTCACCAAAAGAAATACTGATGACTACTGAAACACAAAGAAGTTTGTGAGTGATTTAGACGAGGATGACACTGGGGGTAACAGGTATAACTCAGTTGCACAACAAGCCAGTGGTCTTTGTCTGCTGTAAATCTGACAAACTGACCAACAAAAAGACGGCATGTTGCTGGATAAGCACGGCTGTCGGCCTATAGGAGGAGGTGAATGAATTGTTCCCAAAGGTTAGAGAGCACGGCTGTGGCTGTAGATCATTTTCTAAACTGCTGCAACAGGAAAGCACTCAGTTTCTTTTTCACACAAAAGTGAAACAGGAAAACCAAAAATTTTGCCTTTATCACAAGTATCGTAAGTGCAGCTGGGGCTCTTTTTAACAAACCTTTTCACCTATTTTTATTTATCTAAAAAGGAGTCTTAAAAGATATCTCTAGCATTTTTAAACCTGGGCCCAATGTTTACATATTTTGATGTCTAAATTACTTTTGTTTTACCAAAAACAGCTGTTATATATTGTTTTATTCAAAGCCACCAGGCTCCATTGTGAAAAACAGTAATTGTACCTCGCAGAACATGAGAGTTGCTGGTCTACCGCTGCCTTGATCACTACCCAACACTGGCATGTTCTTACTTAAACAAACAGTTAGTCAAACAGTGTAAGATAAGATTGTCATTGTAACCTGCCTGTAACTGAATTTGGTAAAAATATGATGTTTTATTTTAGATGAAATTGGTGCATGTTGCATTGAATTCTACTTCTGCGAGGTTAAATTACTGTTTTTGTCAATGGAGTCTGGTAGCTTTGAAGAGAGCGATATAACGGCGGTTTCTGGTGTGTTAGAGGCTCTTACAGAGTCGACCCACCGTTAGTCCGTTAACTAGTAACAGGGAGTACACACAACCTGTGAAAACAGTTGCATAATGTCGTGTGGCTCTGGAGGGTCATCAGGATTTATATATTGGTTTACAGATTTATAAGCAGAAGCCTGCCTTACAAACTGAGGGTGTTAAAGAAAAGAGTTTTCCAGGCGAAGGGTACAAAAAAAAGATGCTACTGAGTTAAATTCTGAGAAATACAATGTTTTTGGAGCTTGACTACTACCAGGCTTAAATTCTAACTTTAAAAATAAATCTGTCTCTTATGAGTCCCCCAGCTTTATGGAAGTGCGATACTAAATCCCTGGAGTACCCTTTGAAAATAAAAATGTATCATTTCACCCAATCCTAGCACCGTGTGTGTCCGTGTGCAGCGTCTCAGTTTCTAAAACCAGCCCTCTCCATTAGCATATCAGATCAGCAGCTATAATTGACTTCAAATTACAAGAAAGGACAAAAAACACAATTAATCACCGCGGAGAACGACTGAATCAGAGGGTAATCAACTACGCAGCTGGGTCTCGGGGGAGGCTGCGCCCCTTATCACCACGGTCCAGCTCACAAATATAAAACACAGAGTTCCCCGTTACAAAAGGCTGAAGACAACGATGCGCAGCAGCAGCAGGACCGCTCAGCTGTAAAGACCACCCCCCTTTAATTCATATGGATTTCCTCGGACTGTCAACAGCATCGTTGTAAAGACTGCAGAATTAATTTTCTCCTCTTCAAATGCACCCAAACATGGGTGTAAATACCAGCTTTATTTATTTTACCGTTCTTAATTTTGAGGGATCAAATAGGAATTTTGTTTGACAATAATGAATAATTAAATAAAACAGAACTGACAGACGGATATTTAATTAAAGGCCAATATAAGCCCCAATGGTGTCACCCATATTAAATATTTGATCGCACAGATAAATTAGCTGATTTAATGTCCCTACTCAGAATCAGATGATTTAGTTCACTATTAATCAGCCTGTTGGTCGTCTCTGAGCTGACAGACGCATTAATCAGGTCTGACACAGAGAACGAAGAATAAATAAAACAAGAAAAATTGGATTCCAAAATGTTTTGGTAGCATCTGAATAAAAAAAACTTAGATTTAGTGAAAACTTTACTAGTGATAACAGAGGGAGAGAATAAATTCTTCTTACCTTCAGTAGCTCCTTGTTGGCAAAGGCCAGGATGCCCTCAAAGATGACCACATTGGCCCCGTACACTGTTTTCTGTCAAAAGGAACAATTTAAAGGGTAGTTTCAGTATTTTTCATGTCCAGCTAGAAACAATGTTCATATGTGCTGTATGTTGAAGGTGTCAAAGGTCGCTGTCATCATTCGTCCTGTCCATACTGCTCGTGAAGAGTTTGCTTCCTAACGCAGTTCAAGATCTGCAGTCGCTGTTTCATGTAAAAAATCTTTTCCCAAGTTTAACCAAAGCTAAAACGAGACTTCTGCAGTCTGAGGTAGACATTATGAACAATCTGATCTCAATAATCAGATGGAAATCCCAACAAGGACAATAAAAAACAACATTTTGTTTCTTTGGTTGATTAGTACATTATATCTGACTAAATGATGATGGTCTGTTTTCCTATAAAATTGCTTTAAAACAAATAAAGCTTAAGTTGAGCTTTTACAAATCAGAGAACACATATGCTGAGGTATCAGTTAAGAAATTCTGCCACGAAACAAAACACAAACTCAACATATGTTCACGTTGTTCGCTGTTATCTGATGAACCTCATCGAGTGTGTGTGCGAGAGATTAATCACCGCCTCAATCGAAGACAAAATGGTGCCGAGTATGTCACAATCCCATTACCTTCCTCTGATCAGCTTCATACTAAAGTCAATGGACTGGACACTTGGGTATTGATTTTGAGAAGGAGAGAGAGAGAACCAGAGGGAGGAAACAAAGAAAGAGAGAGAGAGAGAGACAGAGCAGAAAGTGAATTCTAAAGAAACAGATGAGTGTTTATTGATCTGTTCATTTCCCTGTTCTTCGCTAAGAGATGATTTAGTGGGACTTTAACATGTTGCATAGAATATGGGGGAGAGACAGAGAGACAGAGACAGAGAGAGAGAAGGTGACCTCCTGTTTTAACAGAAAAGAAGAAGCAAGAAAACTCAACTGTGCCCTCTTCTTCATCCACACACACACACACACACACACACACACACACACACACACACACACACACACACACACACACACACACACACACACACACACACACACACACACACACACACACACACACACACACACACACACACACACACACACACACACACACAGCCTGAAGCTGGCTGGCCGTTGGCGTCCTCGCCGCCCTCGGGGCCTCAGGCTTAATTACATTCACCCCAGTACAAAAGGCCCATAAAATGATTTCAGAGTCGTGTTAGGCGATTTCCCGTGTGGTGTTGTGTCTTTCAGCCATGAAATTACATTGCAAAGAAATAGAGAGGAGTTGTCAGAGTGCCACACAACCAGATTGATTCTTCACAATGCTCCTGGGAGGAGATTTGCGCTCTTTGCTTGGGTTAATGTCCTGTACACTAAATCCCTAATAATTAGCCAATTAGCAGGCATCTCAACTGGCATCAGCTCAAACGACTAATAAATCCCGGAGGAGAGCTCAGCGGTTTGCAACTGCAATGGTAACTTTATCCTGTAAACTACAAAAAAAAAAAAGAAATCCTGAGGAATTTGTTGCTTTTATTATGGTGAAGATGAATTATCCCGAAGTGAAGTGGGTGGTAAAGTCCCAGTTCTTAAACTCCATTATCACTTCTGCTCCAATTCATAAAGAAACTGCAATAATATTGTTAGTTTTTATATGATTAAAGATCCCCTCCAATGTTTCAAGAGGTATAAAAGTACTCTGGTTTGAATAATTAATAATTATTAATGTGTTATTAATGAAAGTGTAGAGAGGCTATGTTGTTGTTGCTTGGTAAACTAAGATAGACGTATTTCCTTGTTTAGATCTTATATCCAATAGAATCCTCACACATGCCAGGCTGAGTTAGAAATAACCTTATTTGGAGGTAGTATATATATATATATTTACATATCTATATCTCCTGGTCACAGCTATTACATTGAAGGTCACAATTTCAGTCGCACAAATTAATGCCATCAAAGCCACTGTTATCAGGATGCAAATAGTACATTGAACAATACTTAAACTTGACTTAAAAGTAATGTTTATCTCCAGACTGTCAACAGCAGTTGAGACTCCGGATGACTTTGTCTGATCGGCCAATAACTGTCCAACATGTACATCCAGTTGTAGCCATAGTTCACATTGTTGATTAATATGGTTCTGAAGAAACTAATCCCACTGAAAATGAACTAATACAGTAAAAGATACATAAAGTTAACACAGCGTTGGTTCAGTTAGTGAGAAGGTCTTACCCATTCTTTGCGTCTGCAGTGAGATGTGAAGTCGTACACCGGGACTTTGATGCTTTTTCCCTTCTTCAGCTTCCTGAGGACGGTGACCAGCAGCTCAAAGTCAAAGGCATCAGGGTGGTCGAAGTTATATTCATTTTTGGCTGCGAGCTCCTGCTCTTCTTTATTCAACACCTAACACACAGACACAGCAGCATAGCACAAGTTAAGCACGCAAGGTTCAGGACTAAAGATTCATCTTTTCATTTCATTTATACATCATCTGATGGCAGACACTGTTGCTGAGATCATATAAACAAAGTTTCCAATGGAGGATCAATGATCAATACAAATGTGGATTTTGAATGCCAATGCTGATTAGTTTAGCTGCTGATTTGTTATTGTTTTGTGGTAGTGTTGGACAGTTTTGGTGTCCTACGATGCTGCAAATCCAGCCACAGACCTTTTGTTGCGTCTCATCTCCACTTGTCCTTTTGCCTTTCACTGTCATGTATTAATGGAACAATTTCCACAAAAGTATCTTGAATCTTTTAAAAGAAAAAAATGGGAATCACCTCATCTGTTAAATTGAATTCAAAAGAGGCTCAACAGACCAGAATTTCAAGGTACTGCAATCTGAATAAAAAACATGCTCCTCCATTGCTCCTCATTACATCACTTTATATCTACATATTATTGTATGTGTATATATACACAATTCAAACATCCATCTTTAATTGAAAGCAAGTACTCAACACAAGAAATGGACATAATTCAACAGCAGTTAAGCATCAGATCAAAGCTTTCCTTCAGGAATGAACCACTTATTTTACTCACTGGTGTTTAATTGACAAAGACCACAACAACTAGGGTCCAATCTATAGAGACATGCAGACATAATGGGCTCTGTAGGATTATGTGAGAAAAACAAGCAAAAAAAACAAACAATCGACCTCTTGTCTCAGAGGACGGAGGGGTAGAATTGATATGAACTACTGTGTTCAATCAGTTATCGGTCAGGAGCTTTTACTTATTATGCTGAAACCAGCACTAATGGTCTGGTGTCCACGAGGAAGGAAAGAGAGGGTGTTTGATTTTACATCAAAATCAAAAACTAATTAATTACTGTGTAAACATTGGGCTTAAAACGCTGAGCAAGTAATCTGAAATATTACTGAACTGATTTAATAAACAAGAGTGCTTACAACTGTAAGTAGATGCTCATGTGCTGAAATCACTACTGCTAAAATACCATTAATCAGAGCTCTTATTTGTATTTTAAATTACACTTTGCACTGAGGGCTGTTCACTGGTCTTTGTACCTTGTAGAAAGAGTCCATGGAGAGCAGAACCACCCAGGGAACGTCCAGCGCTTCAATGATCTTATTGGCTACGGTGGTTTTACCAGAAGCACTTCCTCCACACAGACCTTTAGGGGGAAAAAAGAACAAACGCTGTTAACAATAAAGAAAAATCTGCAGGTTCGGATTTGGTAGACATAAAAAAAAAGTAGAACTAATCATGACAAGTAAACAAGTAAAAGAGCGCCCTGTTAACAGCCGATACAGATATACATGCTTTAACTTAATAAAGGCCTCTGGTTTGCATGCATCTGTCTAACCCTATACAGTCTGTTGTTAAGTGTAATCTCAGAGTGTGACAACTGAACTAACATTTAAACATAATGTTGTCCGTTAAGGATTCAAATTGATCCATCAGTGCGAATGGATTCTAGCGGATCTCACTGATATTTTAGTGTTCCTGTTTGCCGGTGAGTTTGTTCCTGCCTTTGGTTAGACAGATTACGAGCTGTAGGCTGACAGTGACGGACCCAGTGTAGTGCTCAGGTTCCTACTGACTGACCGACTGCTCTTATAGAAGAAAGCGCTCTCACATAAGCCCCGTATACCTGCAGCTGTCAGTCTCGTCATTTCTGCTGCAGCACTGCAGTCGCTCGAGAAGTGGAGTCACCTCAGTTCTGCCTCCTTAATAAATCCCTGTATATACCAGCTGTGGACTGACTGAATGAACTTTCAATTTTATCGTCAAAATGGATCATGTATGAAATAAATCAATACATAAAATCGTATATCAAATCATACAATCAAATAATCTGAAATCAGTTCATGTCAAAAAATACCCCTGATTAAAGCTAATAATGATTATTTTCATTATTTATTAAAGTGTTCTTTTTGACAAATTCACATTGTTTGGTCTAAAGACTACTCCTCAAAACTCGTCCATAGTCCAAAAGTGCAACGATATTCAGTTTACTCAACAGAAATCACAAAGCAGCAAGTAGTTTAAGTATTCTGTCGATTATCAGAATGGTTAATAATTAATTTTCCGTTGATCTACTAATTGAGAAACCCTTTCTGCACTAGGCAAAGCAAGTTTATTTGTATAGCACCTTTAAACAACAAGGCACTTCAAAGTGCTCTACATGAGACAGAAAGGCATTAAGAAAAGACATAAAAGAAACACAAGGCAAAATAAAAAGACACAATGAAATGACATAAAAAATAAGCTAAAATACAATAACAGTAGAATAAAAATAACGCCCGGAGTTATGATAAAGTATGATGGTAAAAATGCTGGAGTAAAACGCTCCACAGACGACCATATTTTGTCCTGGAGTCAGAAACTTAAAAAAAACAAAAAAACATAAATACTGGCATCAGTACCAGCGATGTTAAAAAGTTTGTCTGGAACGCTGCTTTACCTCACTCGACCTCCTGGGTTATAGACCTCAACAGTAATCTTTCAGGACCACAATCCTGGGATCTGGGCCAGAACTACGTGCTGGCTGGCCAGGAAGTGAAAAACAGGATAGATTTGCTGCTTACGGTTGTGGGTTAGTTGGTGTGTACACGTGTGTGTGTGTGTGTGTGTGCAGGAACAGAAATAGCCTACGGAGGTACTTCTGTGGTATAAACAACTCTCAGTGAAGTGTTGGAATGGGTTTCTTTTGCTCAGATAAGACCCATCAAGGTCAAAACTGCTGACTGGGAGACTGAGGTAAAAACCCTGCAGTGCTCCTCATTTCTGTTTATGATTACAGCTTCCAAGAGGTTATAGAAATACTGACTCTGACTTGCAAATTGATGTATTAACATGAAGAAAAATCCTATTTACTGTATTCCTATAGAGTGAGCGCAGATGAGAAATTTGGTCACCCAGCAGTGAAGCCTGGCCACTGAAACAGCCTGTTAGAGCAGATAAAACTACCTTTTCTATGAGCTATAAAACCAGACAGAAGAGACAGAAAACAGCCTCTGGTAGCTATGACGTTTCACAATGTTTTTCTGTCCTCACGTCCCCTCTTCATCCCGCCTCTTTCCGTTCATTCATCCATCCATCCATTCTTGCTATCCCAGCATCTCATGTGCCTCCTTTAAGCCCTTTTCTCTCTTTATTCACTCCTCTATCTTCTATTGACCTTTAATATAGGTTGGTTTTTCCTCTCAGGCCACGCTCTGTCCAGTTCCCTGCAGTTACACAGTCTGGTCCTTTTAACCGGGGGCCACATCGACTACAGTACAGCCGAGTGTGAAATTGTAACCAGTCAGTGCGGCCCATTGACAATAACAGATTGCCTAGTAAAGATAATGTCCTCCTCTCCCTCCACGTATTCCCGCTCATGCCAATCTGATGTGTTTAATCACGGGACATTGGCTCCTCGAACGTCAAACACACACCACACACGTGTACAAACACACACACACACACAAAGTATCTCTGTCACGGTTCATTTTACTGCTGCTGGGATCGTCCTGAAGCAGATGTTTTACTGTGCTGATCAACAAGATGGTGGCCTGCTGTTAAAACGCCCTCAGTGAAGCCAGAGCTTCATGAAAAGATTCCTGACTGGACACTTATACACAACTGTTACCTCAGCTGAAACTGATAAATTGATCAATTAACTAGTCGATTGAAAAAAATTAATCAACAGTTTTGCTAAGTCATATATAAACAAAAATGCCAAATTACTGGCTCGAGTTCTGGGCTGCAGTTTGAAGATGTTACCTTTGGCTCTGGGAGATTTTAAAGGAGATTTTCTTAGACTTAAAAATGTATCAATTTATTGAAAAAAGGTAATGTTAGAAGAATAATAATTAGTTTCAGCCCTAAAGTGTTTATAACTGTGTGTCCTGTCAGGGTAATTTTCAAAGGGGCTACGTGGTATGATGATATATATATCGTGTCGATAGAAAAATGTCTTTGTCAGTTCGAAATCTCTGAGCGTGCCGGTAATACTGAAGCAATAAGACACACAGTACAACAGAAGTGCAGAAGTAGAAGGCAGTTGCCTGATGTCTCACCAATAACAAACGCCTCTTTGAAGGTGGTCCCGGTGACATTGTACCAAGGCGGTCTGCCGGCGGTGTAGATGGTCCGTTTGTTGGTCCTCAGCAGCGGAGGCTCTGTCTTGGACTGGCTCGTGGTCCGCTTTTGTGGCGACAAAGACGGGGTCAAAGGGCACCGGGGGACACGGTTCGGGAGGCCATCCAGGGAATCGTCTCCACTCTCGCTGGAGTTAAAGACAAGACGACAACAGATGCCAACATCAGCGGGCAGCACGTTGACTCCTTTCTACAGGCTCAGCTCACTGGTCTCCATTTACTATACTTCAATTACAAGCCACAGAAAAGAGCCTGATTAACTGCAGTATGATGTTTAAAAAAACACTTGTGATTCGTCAGTAAGTTTATAATAATAGGTATGTGTGAATTGATTTGAGGACCCAGAATGAGCAATGTAAACCCAAAGAATGAGCACTCCCCAAAACCTTAACCTATCTTAATTCAGACACAATACCTTAAATGACAAATTAATTTACAAAAATGTTATAGAATAAATAACATCAGCTAAAATAACAGGCTGGATCTGACATGGAGCTGCATCGTTGCCATCAGAAATGCCTTGTAAGCTCATAGTTGGCCCCATGCCGCTGCTCCAATACAGGCATTCAAGTCGGTCTGTAGTATCTGCAGGTTCCACAAAGCTGATTGTAAAACCTGCGGATACTCCACTGTCCTGCAGAGAGATAAGAGGGAGTCTGTGCACTCTAGTGTCCCTCTCTGAACTCTCCCCACAGTGAGGTCTCTGCTGTCGGTGTGGCTGAGGGGGAGGAAGGGGGAACTTGCCAAACCCTCCCCAGGAAATCACACCGCTGCCCTGGACACAGCAAGGCACAGGGTGGGGCCAACGTTCACATGAGTAAGGCTGTCATCACTTGGCTGGGACATTACTGTCATTGTGAGGAGATCAGGTTCATTTAAACTCTCATGAACAGTCTGAAATACTTCTTTCTGCCCTCCAGTGTCTAGTTTTGTGGAGTCTAATAAAATCAGTAGTTGTAATTCCAACAGTACACCAGCTGTAGTAGCTCAGGTGGTAGAGCAGAGAGGCCATTATTTGTAGGGTTGGTGGTTCAAACCCCGGTCCTGGTCCTTAAAGTGTCCGTAAGCAAGACACTGAACCCCAACAACATTGTTCCTGTTGTGTGGCTTTAGATGAAAGTGCCAAAAGAACGTAATGGAAATATAAACTTGTCTCAAACTGATGTATGTAAAAAGGTGATAAATGTGTAATAAATATTGTATTCATGTTTCACCTTCATTTTATTAAGAATAAGCAAGTGCTTTTGAACTTGTAGGAGATGATTTTCACTTGTAAAAAGGTGTGTCTTCATTAGTATTTAGAAAAAATAATGGGCGAGCCTTTGAGAAGTTGCTTATGTGACCAATATTGTGAAATCCACAGGCAGCAAATAATCAGCTGTTTATTTGCATGAGTTAAGGATTAATGCTCCTGTTGTCCAAATATTAACCCGACCTACTTTCAAAAAGGGGTTATGGCATGTGAGAAAAAATAACCACACATAATCAGCTGGGGTTCTCTCCTTTCCCCCTACCACTTCATGATAATCCTTGTGGGAAATGTAATGATGTAATAATCCCGGATAACCTGAACGGACAGGTGTTTGCACACCAGGCTGCAGGATAAGGAAATCCTGATTCACACAACCAGGATCACATGGCTGCCACACAGACACCTGACCCCCTGCACATCCTCAGTGCTACGTGTTATGAATGAGCGAGTGTTGGGCAGTGAGGGACATTAGCTGGAGAATGTGATGAGAAGGAAAACACTACATCCCATCTCCTATCAAAAAAACATGTTATTACTAGTTTTCTTCATTTTAACTAGATTTACACCAAGCAGATTGAAAGTAAATCTTGATTTCAGTTAGTGGTTCGTTGTGCCGAATTTACCGTGGCTAAAAAACACGCTGTCAAACAATGTCAAATCAATTAAAAACCATTGCGAATATTATATTTGGCGTAATTCGTCGTTTTTCTCACAGGAGTCTGGCGTGGCGTCCTCTGTAAACGGAACGCACCGTTATAAACGCCACTGACGCCAGACTACGCCAGCTCGTGTTAACAGAACTGCGGCTGGGTGAAACACGACCCACGAAGCTCCGACAAACACTTCTCGAGTGGGCCGCGGCCGCCCTGTGGCTGTTTCGTTGTTTGTTTGAGTGTCCCTCGCCTCTCTGTCCGCTGCAGCCACGCGAACAACAACAACGCGTGGGGACACATAGCCACCTTAGCTTCGTTAGCCGGTTAGCTCACACGAGCCGGTCTCTCGCCGCGTTGCTACGCTACAGCGTCCTGACCCGCGCCCGCAGACGTCCATACTTTGTGTTTTTTACCTGTCGGACCTCGACATGGACGTGTCGGCCTCGACTCCTTCGTCTTTCTGCTGTTTGTCCGGTTTACTGCCGCCGCCGCCGCCGCCGCTGCTGCTGCTGCTTGTTGTTGCCATGTCGGCGCGGCGCGGAAACCAAACGCTGCGAGCGTCATGACGTCAGGGTACGTAAACTAACGCTGTGTTTACGGTAATCGGAATAATTTGTAATTGAATTAATTTAAATCCTAAAACATTTGCTCGTTCATTCACATTTGGTTTGTTGGATGGTGCGGGAGATATTTTATGTTGTGTTAAATTAAAAAGAACAAAATAGAGTAGACACAACTTCAGATCAGTCCTCCGCGTTGTTACTGTGTTTACACCTGGGCTGTCACGTTTGTTTGTGACCATTTTATTCATAACTTCTTACCACAACTAAAAGACAATTTGGCCCCACTAATTCAATAAGTTAAATTAAATAACGCTGACACAATTAAATGTCAGACAACATTTTAAAAAGGACATAATTAGAGGCCATATAACGATAGGAGTTTCTTTCAGCAAATAAGTTTTACTTCGTTTTTTTATATTATATACTGATATTGTCAGGCCAAAAACTTAGTGACAAATGATAAGTTATTTTACTTCACAAACAACAGTGTAATAAACCAAGAAAGATGAATGATAATGACCAAATCTACGTTTGTCCCACCGGACCTGAACGCAGCAGAGCCGCAGCTCAGACTGACCTGCTTCATGTTTTAAATTTAATCAACAAACAAGAAATAGTTTCCTTGTTTACTTGTAGTCTTTGGCTGTGATTCAAAGAACAGTTAAGCTTCATATTATATCAATTTGTTATTTTACTTTACATGTTATAACTAAATAAAGCTACATTTAAAATCCATTCTTACTAGATTGACACCAGTATGTGGATTTACAACATGACATTATTTTGTGTTATCTTAAATATGGATTTTTCTTTTTACATGAATCTTGCTTTATATTTTTGTAGTCTACTGTTGGCTGCATAAATCTGATTATTTTTTAAAATATTTTGTTAGATTGTGATAAATCTGTTCTTTAACCTGAGGTACATCTGATCACATGTGCATGAAAAATAACACTGAAATATCCCTGATTCATTTCATGATTTTAGTTTGAAGAATATTTTTTAGACTGCCATAAATCTGTTTTAAATGTGTATTTTTGTTGAATATCATATATATATATATCTTTCATTTTTTATTTTAAGACTGCATTTGTGATAAGCTTTCATGTTTGGCTCTGATATAGCCTGTATATCTTTCCAGCGGGGCATAAATCTGCTTTTACATCACCACACATCAAACTGGTGTAAATAAATGTAAGAAAGGTTGATGTAAAATTACAATTAGAGGTCTGCACTGATTTAACAGAATATCTGCAAGGCATCCTCATATATCTTGAATCGCAACTGACATATCTTAAAAACACGTGAGCCTAAAATTGTGCAGGAATTTGTCATTTCTGTGAGTAAAAAAAACTCTTTTAAAAAGCTGATGTGTTTGAATGAACGGTCCCACTAGGATCGAGCATGCGGAGGTCCTGCCTGCAGCCTGCAGGCTTCACTGTGGCTCGTCCTGTCCTCTGACAGCAGCTGCAGTGTTGAGTGCTGCAGCTCCGTGTTCGAGGCTACAACTCCAACCTAATTAAAGCCTCCCTCAGTAAAAAAAAAAAAAAAAAAAAAAAAAACCCGCATGTGGTTTCCTCCTCCTGCCTCCTCTCGACACCGCAATGAAGGAATGTATCCGTTCCTGCTCTCGGAAATGAAGACTTTTCCCCGCGTCGAGTGAAGATCAGGGAGCCGGACCTGTCGATTCTCACCTGCAACTCTGCGAAACTGCAGCATCCAAAGAAAAGAAAAAAATCACCAGTTTACTTCAGTTTTTCCCCTCTCACTCTCAGACGGGACGTCGCCGGACTGCAGGCTGGATAAATGGATAATAACGCAGCAAATTCGGAGAAATCTCACCTGATGCACGAGAAGAGTGCGAAGATGTATTCTCTAAAACTACAGAGGTGGGAACATGTGTCGCGGGATGGCAGCTGCATGCAGAATGATGCTGCATGGGGGGATAAGTTACCGGTGCAAGCCCAGTGTTAAATTTATCATGCGTGTATATAAAAAGATAAAAAAAACAAACAAACAATTTAATCATGTCAAGTTTAAAGAAAGTGGCCAGTCAGAAGGCTGTGTGAGGAAAATCAGCAGTTTGAAGTACAACATGGAATATTTAGCAATCAGCACATCATGATCTCTGCAGGAAAAAGACACTTTGTTGCTGTTGCTGTCTGCATGTTGTGAGTGTGTGTAACACGGCGGCAGCAGTTGTTACTGTGGTGCATGAGAAGCAGGCTGCCGGGCTCTTGCGGGCTGTTTTATGTGAATGAACAAATTCATTTCCATGCTCGGCTTGTTTCTGGACAGCCTGTGACAAATGGCCCCGGGGTTCAGTTCACTGAGCAATGCTAAAAACTCCTCATCTGTCATTAGGGCGGCATGCAGCTCCCTGCACGTCCTGCCTGCAGGAGACCAGAGGCACCGAGACGAATAAACACAGAAAAGACACGGAGGTTTATTATCTGTAATGCATTTACAACATTTAAGACATTTAGAAATACATTTAAATTTAAAAAAAAATAAACAAATTGGCCTATAATACCATAAAATAATTTAGAAAATGAAGAAGATCAGCTTTTTAGCACAGAAACTATATTTAAATATTTTATATATTTTTATATATATTTTAGAAATCAGCTTGCAAGTCTGATTCATCTTATAGACAACAACCTTTGAATAATAAATAAAGCGTGTACATTTTGAAGCTAAAATTATAATAAAAAACATAAATAGGAAACTGCCCAGAATAAAAAAAATATCTAGAATAAAAGAAAAATCGAATAATTAAAGGTGTGATCTTGGGCAGGTTTTTTGTCACCAAATATCGCAAAAATGGCAAATAACGTAAATAAATAAGATGTTCAGCTTCGTTTGATGAACATGAAACCAGCGGCTGCAGAAACACACCTGGTGGTGCTTTTATAATATCAAATAATCTCATTATTTCTCAGTCTTCACATCTTATAGTATCTGTCCGGACCGTGAGGCCTCCTGCCATCCATCAATAATCAATAACTGTTTCACTCACGGGCTGTCAGATGAACTGATCCCACATCAGTTTAAAAAGATGCGAACTGACAAGAAACGTTTCTTTATAAGACAGAGAGGGAGAGAAAGTTCTTAACGGGCGTTAATCAGGTTGTTACTGCAGATATTTAGGCCCCGGAAGAAAAAGCCTCATAGAAATAAAATAAATGATTTCTATACATGAAAGAAATGATTATTAGAGTTCAGAGAGGATGTGTGTTTGTTCCCGCGTGCGTCCCTGTTAGTGTGTGTTAATGTGTGTGTGTGTGTGTGTGTGTGTGTGTGAGGAAGAGAGAAATGTGCATATGGCATCACATTTGAGATTTCATGCACCATTTGCACTGTGCGCTGAGTGTGTGTAGTGTGTGTGTATGTGTGTGTGTGTGCTGTGTGTGTGTAGTGTGTGTGTGTGTGTAGTGTGTGTGTGTAGTGTGTGTGTGTGTAGTGTGTGTGTGTACTGTGTGTGTGTATGTGTGTGTGCGCGTGCGTGTGTGTGTACTGTGTGTGTAGTGTGTGTGTGTGTGTGTGTAGTGTGTGTGTGTGTAGTGTGTGTGTGTTTGTAGTGTGTGTGTGTGTACTGTGTGTGTGTGTAGTGTGTGTGTTTGTGTGTGTGTACTGTGTGTGTGTGTATGTGTGTGTGTGCGTGCGTGTGTGTGTACTGTGTGTGTGTATGTGTGTGTGTGTGTGTAGTGTGTGTAGTGTGTGTGTGTGTGTGTGTGTTTGTAGTGTGTGTGTGTGTGTGTGTGTGTTGTGTGTGTGTGTGTGTGTACTGTGTGTGTGTGTGTAGTGTGTGTAGTGTGTGTGTGTGTGTGTGTGTGTGTGTGTGTTGTGCCATCGTTAGCTGGCAGTAAAGTGGTTTACAAGGAAGTGACATCACTCCTCTTCACATTTTGTCTCAAATATATACAAGACAATAATGTATATAAAGGTTTTGTGTGGCTGATAATACTGATGTGCTTTTACTAATATTTTTAATGCAGGACTTTTACTTGTAATGAATTATTTTCACAGTCTGGTATTGTTACTTTTACTTAAGTAAAGGATATAAATAATTCTTCCACCACTGATAAACCAATTGATCATCTTCCTGCTGCAGCTCTGCAGAACCTGCAGGTTTAATCTAGAGCTGCATTAGTGGTTATAGTCATTATTGAGTATTTTCTAAATTAACTGATTAATCATTTTGTCTTTCTAAAACAAAATAAAAAAAGATTTAAGAAGATGGTACCAATCATCATTCAGGGTTGCTGATATTACATACAGAATTTCCTTTCATAAAACTACTTCCTAATGTAATACTGTTTCTTTATGATGGCACCCAGCTGTATCAGAGCCTATATTGGACCTTTTACTCACTGGTAATTGTGATATGTCTGGCAGCACATGAAGGCATCATAATTGGCTGAGGGTTAATGGGAGGCAGGATAATAACCAGTGAAGCCAGTCAGACTTTTCATGGACTTTGGTCCCCATCCTGGCCTCTGGTAGCTCATAACTTGTACCCTATTATATTAAAGACAAGTGTAACTTAATGTTCCTCAGCACACAACAAATATGGCCACAAAAATAGCAACACAACTGGGTGATATTGATGGAAGCAGCTGTACAGGTTGTTGTATATAGAGACCCAAAACGATCAATAGTAAATAAATACCAAAGCAACAGCCAATCACATAACTGGCTGTGAACAGTGACACGTTGTGGTTTTATGGGGTTTTGTCCTGGACTGTTTCTTGGCCGGGCGCAGTGACCTCCTGGAGAGAATAAAAACACAAGCTGAACAGGATTTAAGTCGATTTACTGAAATAACTCTTAAATCTGCATATTTTTTAAGACCAACAGCTAATATGAACACAGTGTCAGACTTTGACTTGTCTGTTGAAGCAGCTGGACCGACAACACCTTGTTCATCTCTGCAGCGTCCTCCCTCACTGCAGGCGTTGTAATGTCAGCTGCAGAAAATATTGCACTGCGACCTCAGTTGTAATTAAATGCTCGGTGGTTATTTTTTTTCAGCGCGCGGCTCTTCTGAGGTCTCATCATATCATATCATTTCACAGATGACTGAATATTCCCTCAGGTCCCGGCACTGCTGACTGCTGAGTGTCAGTGAACAAACACTGTACACCTGCCCTCTGGGATATTGACTAACAAATGAACTCTTAGATTCAGGAGACACAACATGAGCTCAGTAATGTCTCGTATCTGTTGGTGAACAGGATGATCGCTGCACAAATGTCCAAACCCCTCATTACTTTGTCAGCCAACACAACACAATTCACTGCGTTAACTGTTGGTTTTATTTAAACAAGAGATAATCCACGATAACAGGCACCAAACGTTAAGTAGAGCCTCTGAAGGATGTAAAAATCTTGGTCAATTAAGAGCATTTTCTTGTTTTCTTGAACAAACTGTGCAAAGTGACCTGCAGTTTTTCCCACAAAAACCCAACACAGGGAGAAATTTAGAGTTCAGTGTTACTAAAAAACACTTGGACATTTGGACAGACTGAACTACCACACACTACAATTTGGGCTGACCGGTTCTTCCACCTGAGCTGAATAATATAAAGACTTTAGGCTTAACAACACTGAGAAACAAGAATAGCAACGTGAACACATGTGAAAGATGGCAAGCAAAAGATATATGTGAAATTCATGTATTCAAATGTGGAAAACTGCCAAAAACAACACCCCACAGGTCAAAAACAGCAAAAATATTGTTGCATATCTCAATCATATGGGTTAATTTATTTACAATCAATAGATTGATATAATGCCATCACCTGGTCAATTGCCTTTATTGGAATTTTTCCACATGTGCAGTGGTGTTTCACATGTGATAATTCACATAACTAATGTATTTAAATGCCTCTACGCCCTCTCTGTTTGAGCTGTAGTAACATTACTCCTGAAAGCTAATTAGTGGAGATGTAGAAGCTCCAGCAGGTAGGGAGCTCTGGCAGGAAAGGTGTATTGAGTTTTGAGTCAGTACTCAGTCAAATAATCACTTAATCACTTAAAATCGCAATAAGACTCTACAACTCATCTACCTCTGTCAGAGTCACCACCACAGAACTGCACTAAATGTCTCCTTGCACTGTGTACCCTGTACAACACTCCATATACTGGAACATTTAATTTTATTCTATTTTATTCTGTTGTATTGTATTGTATTCTATTGTTGTACTGTATTTTATTGTATTTAAATATACCGGCTGCTACGATGACCTAATTTCCCTTCGGGGATGAATAAAGTAATCTATCTATCTATCTAATTGAACAGAACACACAGGTAAACTCACATTTGACCAGTTTATTACACTTGACTGAAAAGATGTAACAACTGCACAGAAAACACACAAAAAAAGTAATTATAATATGTTTAACTTTACAATGTTTGAGGATATTGCAGATATTTGTCAGGACAAATTCACTTTAATAACCCCAAAATATTTTATATATTTAATATAATGTGGTTAGTTGATTTGTTATCACAGTAAAGCCACGTTCAGTGTGTGTGCGTGTGTGTGTGTGTGTGTGTGTGTGTTTCTGTGGTTGTTCACTGTTGTACGTTTTTTCCATATTTGGTTGTGAATATTTTTGTACAGACGTTTTAAAGACTATTCTCCCAAATGCTTTCATTTGAACATAATGTTGCCCTCAGGCTTCAGAGCGCTCGAATGTATGTATGTGTTGTATGTATGAAGGCTGTGTGTGTGTGTGTGTGTGTGTGTGTGGGTGTGAGTGTGTGTGTGTGTGTGTGTGTGTGTGTGTGTTGTGTGTATACCTGGTTTGGGGGATGTTTGCTCCTATGTCCCAGTGGTGTAATTGAACAGAATCTCTTTTTCACTTGGCTGCTTCTTTTCAGCTTGGACATCCCGTAAGACGCGTGTGTGTGTGTGTGTGTGTGTGCGCGCGCGTGTGTGTGATAAAGGCTAATCAAGTGAAGTGTGTGACATTAAGTGTGTGTGTGTGTGTGTGTGTGTGTGTGGTTATCTCAAGTGAGCCCAAATTAGTTTTTTTCCACCTCATTAGCCACATCATCGCAGCTCCCCCTCACTGCACATGAACAGCAACCTGGATACGTGTGTGTGTGTGTGTGTGTGTGTGTGTGTGTGTGTCTGTGTGTGTCTGTGTGTGTGTGTGTGAGAGGAAAAGCCAGAAGTCAGCGCTTTGTTTTGGTCTCATGATTTCAGCTGGATGTATTGTACGTATTGTCTAATTCCAGGTTGAACAATCACTGTAACCAGGCAGCAGCTTTAAAAACATCCCTCTGCAGTGTGTGTAGTATAATGGTATATTGTGATGCAGTTTGACTGAGAACAAACTTAACAGAAGAATCAATACTACACTAACTGTAATTGGGAAGACCTTAATCTGAATGGCTGAATGGCTATATGTAACTGACCATCAGACCAACATAAACACAGACCTCCTGTATCCCTGCAGCTCCTTTCCAGACTCTAAGGGAGAATATCCCGACTTCCCGTTTAAGAACGGAGGCGTGGCAGGTGCCATCGAGCTGAAGCGACCTGTCGGGGCCCACTGCCACGGTGCCAAAGCCTTGGCGTGCGAGGACAGCGTGGACAAGATGCTGGCCAAGAAGAAACTCTACATCGCTTCAGCCGTCTGCCTCGTCTTCATGATTGGCGAAGTCATAGGTAAAGGTTTAGCTCAAACCTCAGGAATGAAAGAGAACAGAAGGTCAGACATTTGTGTTTCTTTCTTACAGAACTGACAATGACAGAAAAGCCATTTTATCATAATCAAAATGTCAGTGATGTTAATTTTGAAATAAGAATCTTACAAATATATTAAAGGTATTAAACAGAAACTATGGGTGTATTGACTTTTGTCAAGTTTATCCCCAGTTCCAAATAACAAGAGTCAAAAAAAATGTTAAAAAAGCCAAACAACAACATGATACAAACTAATTTCCTCTTCCTTGTTTGGCAGTTGGACGAACTTGTGATATTCAGGATGACAGATAACAGATGTCAGATGGCAGTCAGTATTGATTCAAGCGTAGTAGCTGCAGCAGACTTCTTATTCCCTGAATGTTTTAACCCGTACTGACAGCTTTCCCCCATAGACATCAAGAGTAGTAAAAACTGCAGATGTCGACAATCACTTGGTTGTCAGAGAAAGCTTTGGGAGGTTCAGGAAGGTGGTTGCCACTGGCACATGCAGGGTAGATGTTTCTTAAATGTGTCTGGATTTGCACCCTCTGCTGTCAAAGGTTTTACATCAGACACCAGGGAAGCATGTGTTGTAGATAAATTGTATGGAAGTTCATAAATGACAAAACTACTGAGCGAGCACGGAACAATTTTAAGAACTTATCTGTCTCTAAGTTGAAATTTGAGAACAAAAAAAAAGGACAGAATTGTGAGAATAACAACTGTTCTGAGGACACCTTTCATGCAGACATTGATATCATTATAATAACAATACTGCTGAAGTCTTGAGTAACTGCATATTTCTCTCTAAAACAAAGAAACTACAAAAAACAAAGTTTCAAACGTATTGCCAAGAGTATAAAATGGTGGCTCACACTTACTGGCTGATTGCCCGGATGTTTATGATGATATAAAAGAATATCACATCTCTTTTACCTGAAGCATTACTCTCATAAAAAAAAGAGGATGTAAGTATTAATATGTATCACGGTTTGTAGCTGCATTAACTTACAGGATTTAAAAACCTTGGCTGAGATTTTTTGTAATTAAAGGTTTGAGAGCTTTATTGCTCAGAGGTTGTTTTCACAGTTGGTGACACATTTCTTATCAGCAAGTTTTTAAAGTAATTTCTTTTTGTTATGAACCATATTCACTAGATCACTAACTAATAAAACAAACACAGAAATTCATCAACATTAAAAAATGTGTTTGTGTGTAGAGATTGTGGTGAAGTTTACCCAACCTGTGGGAGCAATGGTTTAACTTTTATATATATACTTTTTTTTTACCAACTTTTAATATCAGTAATGTTATTACCTTTCAAGAAAAGATCCAGCTAAAATTTGATTTCAAGGCTAACAATAATATTTCTGACAATCGGTTATTTTCTGGTTTCCGACAGGAGGCTACCTGGCCCACAGCCTGGCCATCATGACCGATGCAGCCCACCTCCTGACAGACTTTGGCAGTATGATGGTGAGCCTGTTCTCCCTGTGGATCTCCTCCAGACCGCCCACCAAAACCATGAACTTTGGTTGGCACAGATCAGGTCAGGACGAGAGATCGGATACCTCTGAGTGGATGGATGGAGTGAGGAAGGTGGATGGATATGTGGAGGGATGGATGGATGAACAATTTACTAGAAGGGTGGTTCAAACTGCATTAGTGTGAAGGTGGCACCATCGACACGTCTGTTGGCAGGTGTAGAACTGGACTGACGACTGAACAGCTCCCCTTTGTGGAGAATCTGCAACCTGCTGAGTGTGAATGAGTGAATTTGCGAGTTGTAAACCTATGAGCCGGTTTCACTGCAACATGGAAGCTGCAATAATCTAATTTTGTGTTAATTTTGATGTGTACCAATCAAAACAAGCACCATATTTCCACCATAATTGCAACCCAAGCACGCACGGCTTGAAAATGCATCTGCAATTTTTGTTCGACTAACATTCGTGACACCATGTCTGGGTCTGTGTGTAACTGCAGCCTACATAAAACCCGCCCCAGTTCCATGAGGTGCTTGAATAATTTAAAACACAGTACAGAAAATAAGTTAAATCAAATAGGCCCCTTTAAAAATATTCGTAACACATTTCCTGTAAAAAAACTAGAACAACTTGTAGAAAGATTTGTGAACATATGAAGTATTCGTACAGTCAATAAGTTGCTGTTAAGCTGCATTCAAAGCTGTGAGTATGAGGGTTAATAAGACATTATGCTACATGTGTCTAACTTCTTGTGTGTCTGAGCCTGGTTTGATGCTGAAGCTCTGCCTCTGAGGGAACTGCTCTGTTATTTAACTTCATGTCCTACAGAGAGAGCTGTGCTGTTTTGTCCTGAGTGTGAAGACCTGTTTTACTGTGTTAAAGTGAATAAGATTCCTCTCTCCACAGAGATCCTCGGGGCGTTCATCTCAGTCATTTCCATCTGGATTGTCACGGGGGCTCTGGTCTATTTAGCCATCGAGAGGATTGTACGCAACGACTACGAGATTGATGGCCATGTAATGTTAATCACCTCCGGGTGTGCCGTCATCGTCAATATAATGTGAGTGGTTCTCAGCATAATGGGTGTTAATACAGTACACCATGTTGCTATAATAAAACCACAAAATGAGTCAAAAGCTGCACACTTCTTGATGATACTGAAATTCTACTTGAAAACTATGTTCACCTCAGATCCTTTCACCAGTAAGTCTTGCCAATATCAAACCCATTATTCCACAAATCAGAATGCAGAAACAAGTGCAGGAGATCAACAAAACCATACAACTAAATGTCAAAGATCAATAATACTCACAACACCATAACAACACATAGAAATGGCTGCATGCAACAGATTTTCCTTCCTTGTCACATCATGCAGTAACAGTTTCAGGTCAGATCCGCCAAAACAACAACTCAGATGTATTTAACTGGTAAAATGATCTGGTGAAAACTGCAGGATGAATTATTCTGTATTGATAGAAATGCGTCAAAAAGATACTGTACTTTTAAATAGAACTGTTAGTCTAATACAATATATATATTTACATAATCTACCATGTTTGAAAGAATGACATCAGGGAACAGTACAGTATTTTTAGGATCATTATCATCAGGACTGTGTTTCAATTAAAAGAGTGATTTGTTTAAACCTTCAGCTCAGTGAGAAACATCCCTCAAAATGTTTGTGTTTGTTGCCGTTAACTATATATGTTGTCAGGAACAGGAAATAATGTATTCGTAATAAACAAAATCAAAATATCAGTCATTTTGTGATTGCATTTTAAAATGCGTTGGCAATAGTAGATTTTTGATTTGCGGGTGACAGTTTTATTTTCCACTGCACAATTTCAGTGTCAAGCTACTTTCTGTCTCTGGTTTTGCGTTCTTCTTGTCAGGAAATGTAATGAAAGGCTGAACATGAACTCAGCTGCTCCCCGTGTGCCGTTAAGATAAGCAGACACAACAATTAAAGCACCTGTTTTTTTCCTCCAGCATGGCCTACATCCTCCATCACTCGACCACCTTCCACGCCCATGGGAGTGGTTATCACCAGATTGACGAGCACGGTCAGAGCCCGGTCGCTCACGGCCACTCCCACGCGCTCCTCGGTGGCCACGGCAACACGAGCGTCCGCGCCGCCTTCATCCACGTGGTGGGAGACCTGCTGCAGAGCATCGGCGTCATGGTGGCAGCCATCATCATCTTCTTTCGGGTCAGATATAGATCTCATTCATGTTAGGGTGAGACCGAAATGTCAGTTTGATGATGTTGGCGCTTTAATAAAAATATGATCCCATCATCCCACATGATTACAAGTATGAGTTCTTAATTCTTGTTGTTATAATCCTGGTTTTTAACAGAATTTTGACTAGATTTGGTTTAAATTGTGTTTCTCTAAAATGTTTTGGAAAGACATTGAATTCATTTTAAAATTTTCTGTATCAAAATAGGCATTTTTTTGCATTTTCTCTTTACATTCTCTGTACAACACATCTTTAAAGCATCATGGTAATCGTATATTTTAATCTGTGCAGAAGTGGGAGAAGAAAATATGAATGCTTTAATTTAAGTCTTATTTATTATGAAAGGGTTAAATATTTCCATCATCATGTAAGATGTTCCCTTTTAGTTTTTTGCCCTGGGCACTTCAGTGGCTTATGGCTGTGGAAAACACCATCTGATGTCCGTTTACTCGCTCTGTGAAATACCCATGACCTCTTCTCTCTCTTTCAGCCGGAGTATAAAGTTGCAGATCCCATCTGTACGTTCCTGTTCTCTGTCTTTGTCCTCTGCACCACCGTCACCATCCTCAGAGACGTCTTTAGGATACTCATGGAAGGTACTTCACTAGGAGATCAATATTATTTGGGGGAACTGAAAAATGTTTATAATTGGGAGAGGAGAATGATAAAGTCTTATCTTCTGCTGTGATTCTGGTGATATCAACAGGGATGAAGGTAATAAAAACATACACATTACCCAAAAAGTTGAACTATTCCTTTACGATGGCACAAGTTGAAGTTTATGACCAGCACACACAGTTGTTCCCCTGCAGCTGTGAGCAAGTTTTGACCTGATCTGCGAAGGTCAACATCACGTTCTGTGCATTCATGACTAGATTTGAAACACGCTTTTAATGTAATGAAGACCATCATGCCCTGGTTGACTAAATCTCCACAGACCTTTAAGTTTATGCAGAACAAAGAACAAGAGTGCAGATGGTCACATCTCGGGGATGTCATGACATTTTTGGGACATTTTAAAATTCTCTATGCACACCACTGAATTTCTTCAAGATAACGTCGCAACAGGCAGCTTCTTTTAAACATTTAACGACAGAAACAGAAATAAAGAAGAGGAATAAAGAAGAATTCATTTTATACACTTTGCATGCATGCTGCATACGCTCTTCAGTCACGGCTTTGTTCACATTACTGGCAGCAGTGGCATAAAAAAAGTAATAAAAAGTTACTATCTGGTGCTACAAAACTTCCGTGTACATTAACAGGCTTAGTCAGTGTCTGCAGCCACAGATTTTCAGCTCCATATGTGAAGAATACTTTGCATACGAGGCATAAATTCATATTATGGGAGCTGTCGTGTCTTAATTTGTGGCCTGTTGTTTTTCAGGGGCTCCTAAAGGAATCGAGTTTAACTCGGTGAAGGAGGTGCTGCTGTCGGTGAAGGCTGTGAAGTCGATGCACTGTCTGCACCTCTGGGCTCTGACTCTGGGCCAGACACTGGTCTCTGTTCACCTGGCCATAGGTAACGCAACGTACCGATCAATGACCTGCACACTACAATACAGCAGTACATTTACAAGTACTTTCTACTTCTACTCCACTACATTTATAGAAATATTGGCCTTTTTACTCAAGTAACTTTCTGTAGTTATTTTAAAGATTCATTATATTAATATATTATCAACAACTAAATGATGATATATTATTATAGATTAACCCGGTAGTATATAAAGTAATTTAAATGAGCCCCACCTTTAACAGCTGCAACATTAATGTACCAGGGATGATAATCCAATACTATAATCGTATTATTCTGAAATGGACCCCTTATAATGAGTACTTTTAGTTTTGGTACTTTAAGTATCTTCTAATGAAAATACTTTTGTACTCAGATCTTTTACTTAAGTAAAAGTAGCGAAACCACAGTGTCAAAGTGCTACGAGTCCTGCATTTGAAATCTTAATTAAGTCAAAGTACATCAGTATTAGCATCAAAATATACTCAAAGTAAAAGTACTAACTATGTACTATGTACACTATGTACATCACTTAAATATTACAGCTGGTGAAGGTGGAACTAATGTTGTGTTGACCTATAATAATAAAAAATACAAATTTATTTGTTGAATATATTTTGTATTAATCAAAATCAGCAAAGTAGCTGGTAACTTAAGTTATCAAATAAATGTAGTGAGGATAAAAAGTGCATAAATGTATAAAATGGAAATACTCGAGTAAAGTACCTTTGTTACGTTCCACCATGATTTACAGCATATAGATGTATATAATAATGATTTATAAATGTAAAAAACATTAAAGATTTCAGCTTCAACTGACCTGTATTTTGCTAAGGCACCACTTAATGTGCATTTAGTTGAAGAGAGAAGAGTAGATGATCAGTATCTAGAAACCCAGACTCACAGTGTTCTTCTTCTACTTTCTCATTTCACGTCAGAGGAGGGTGCTGACGCTCAGTCTGTGCTGCAGGAGGCCACTGATCTGCTCCACACCAAGTTCGGTTTCCACAGCATCACCATCCAGGTGGAGCTCTACTCTGAAGACATGAGCCACTGCTCCCACTGCCAGGACCCCAGTGACTGACACTGACTCTGGACAGGACCGGACCCAGCAGGACATGGAGCGGCTCGGCCACATCTCCATTCTCTGTGGGCGAGCTGGACCTAGTGTGAGAGCTGTATTCACAACGCAGCCTCCGGTTAAATGAGTAGAAAGAGTTTTTGTCTGTGTTCGCCATTAAGTCACAAGACCTTAGACCCTGAAATCATCCATGTGTTTGTGTAGTAGAGACACACTGGAGCTCCATGCTAACATGGAACAGGCCAACCCTCTTCAAAAAGGAGTGATTTATACTCCAGTCCTCAAAGCTGCATGGAGTTTTTTTTTTTTTAAATCAAATACTGGGACAATTTCACAAGAAGAAAAGGGGTGGGACTGCATCTGGGGTTGATGAGGTGCTGGTTCGTAAAGAAATCTATCAAGCCTGAAAGATTGAGGAGAACTGTTCAGTTGGTCCTGACCTAAAAAATATGCAACAGAAATGTAAAACCCCGTAACATAACCATGATCGATACGGGTCCATCGTGAGAACCCTTTTAGAAGCACAAGGCATATATATTGGATCATATTAGGCCACGAGCACTACAGCACCATATTAATTCTAAGATATAAGATTGTAAATCGTATTTATTTTCTGTTTGACTGTTAAAATGAATTATTCAAAGTCAATTTAAGCAATGCAGCAACGTTTATATTTATGCAACTATTTCAGGAGAAAACGAAAGCTTGTTTTTCAGCCTCTCCAAGTGGGTGATGCTTTATGAAAGTAGCTGCGGCTGGTTAAAAAACACTGCCTGATTAAGGAAAACTGCCAGATATAAGACCACATGTTGTTCACAATTACTTTACAGCTTTGGGGCTACTACTTATACACAATGGTAATGGTAAAATATATTAGCACGGAGCATACAAACAGAGTATGTCCTGAACGTTTAGCATGGAGCACCTGATGTAATGTTTAACCAAAGACACATGGATGACTCTGATGTCTGTCCTTTACCAAACGGCCCATCGTCACTCACTCTGCAGCTCATAGTCTTCTTTGTTTCATCATTAACCTGCTTTACCTCTAAAGGTCATGAATGTCGAGCGACTGAAAGAGTTTTAGTGGTCGAAAAAAGTTCTGTCTCGGCGTAAACTCTTTGCCAACATCATCGTAATATGCACCTCGCTGACAGCAGTGGTCTTTTAAGGAAGAAAAGCATGAATAACACCTAGCTAAAATTATACTTTCTGTTCATACTCTTGGTTGTTGCCTGTGAAGATCACAGGCCGAGAGTGTGACGACCTTTTAAACCTGCGGACTGTTCGATGTCATGATAAACACATGAGAAAATGTGGTGATTATTAATTAAATAGATAGATTTACATAATTTTAATCTACAACTTGAACTGAAACAGCAGCTATCAAGATTATTAGAAGACTAACCGATACAACAACAGATAGTCATGATGTCAACGCAAGATATTTTCTAATCTTAAGGATTTACAAACTGTTTAATTTGGAGACGGCCTTGTTGGATCCCTCACACTGGTCTTAAAACCTACAGTATCCTGGCCTAAACTGTGCTTGGACTCCCTTTAAACATGATACTGTACTGTACCTCATCATATACCATGCTGGCTCAAGTTTTTATTTTTAGTTTATCACGTCATGCCAAAGATGAGGAGTCATCTCTGTCTCCCTTATTTTAGATTAGTGAACATCTACATTTGAGCCTAATTCAATAGAAATATGATGACTGGTTGAGATGTAGTTGATGCTTCTTCAGATACCAACAGCCTCAAAACTCATGAAGGGCTATTTTTGGCGGTTCTTAGACATATTTGTTGTGTCGCAGGCGTTCACGGTCGACAACAGTACGTTCAATTCTGTCTTTAGAAGAGTTTTTATCTGATAGTGGACACTTTATTGATTGAGTGTCTGAAAAAGCTTTCTGTTACTTCCACCGTCGACTCTGAGCGGACATTCAGGTCTGAGGGCAGAAATGATTCAGTCCTGCAGTCGGACGATTAGTTTTAGCTTCATGCTGTCATCCGTCTCTCCTTCCTGCTGTAGCTTCAGTGTTACTCATCCATCTACTATGTGTCTTTATTCCCCAAAGCTTATATCTGTCTGTCCATCCCTCCATCCATCCATCCATCCATCCATCCATCTGGGTTTTGTAAGTCCAGGGGGCCTGGAGTAGGCTGGATTTTCAGAATAAAAGCCCCAAAAGGTAACAGGAGCTTACGGCAGGCTTTGTGAACGCTGAATACTTACAAAAAAAAATAAAAAATTTGAATGACTTTTATGGTTTAGACCTCAGCTGATGTTTTACTCTTAGTCCAACTAAGACACATCAACAACATCCTCACACTATAACTCCCTTTATCCTTTTGCTATTATTCCAACTCTTCATGGTGTCATCAACATCATCTGGGGACCACGAATATCCACAGCATGTTTCATGGAACTTCAGCAAGTTTTGCTCTGTACCGGTTAACACTTCATTTTTATCATTTTGCACCCACAAGAAGAGCCAACAAGCCAGTTGACATGCCTGTAATGCTTCGCAGCTACTATAAAGTGTTGATGTTGTCAGTCGCTCTCAATGAAAGGACAATTGTACATTGTAAACGCCTAGTTGACATCCATTCTGATCTAAATACATGCATGGTTGTTAGCTGTTATTCAATTACATGTACAGTAAGACGTTTCTTGTTCAACTGCCAATAAGAATATGTTGACGTAACATGCGGAGTATTAATCAAAGAAAAATTATCTTTAAAATTCTATATTTTCACCACTTTTTAAGGAGATCCTGTATATTTACATTTTTCCTTTTGAAATAATGCAAAATTAGAATATACAGTATATGGACCGAAGAGCTATGAAGACTGACTTAAAACAAAGTGAATGTAATAAAGACCAATGCATTTTACTGTACTAGTTTTTATATACATGCATACTGAAGATGAACTGGAGCCAAAGTCTTTCTTTACGGTCTGATAACGGTACATTCATTCCGGAAAAACACTGTTTCTGTTTGTTCACTATGGAAGTCTAATGTTTGAGAATGCTCTGTATTGTGCTGTTGCTGTCTTTGTGTGACTGTTGTAAATATGTCAAATATTGTGTATTTTCTGTGTATGATTTTGTGTATACATGTGTAAATACATTTATCTCCCTTGTACAATCAGTCTTTAAAAAGTCCTATTTGTCTAAGTGTCCTGGTGATGTTGCATAAATCCACGTCACATCTGTGGTGTTTGATATTTCATTTTTATGTGTGGCAAGAGTTTTTTGTAAAGTGAAATAAAAGGTTGCAGATGATGGACAGAGGCTGGGTTATTTTAGAGATGTTACAGTGGCTTAGTTACAGTTTATATCACTAATCCAGCTAAGATTGTTTTGCCAACGGCTGTTCCCGAGGTCAAGAGTGAACATACTCAAATTTTTCTTTAATTACAAAAACATTTATTATTATTAACATTTCAAAAATAGCAACAGAGCAGAACTTCAAAAGAGCAGGCGCTGTACATTTTGATCCTTTAATGATCATTTTTGCAATAATATTGTCAGTAATGAACTGAGAACATTATCATAGTTTTTACTAAACATCATCAATGACATTTGTAAATGATAAAACAACATTTTCAAACCCCTAATTTAACTTAGAGGAAAACCTGTTTTAGACAACCTCTAAAAAAAGTCTGTAAATAATAACATTTTCCAATTTGTTTTGTAGACACTGAAAACAGATTGGGTCATGTCACGATACTGCAGCTGTCATAATTTAAAAAGAAAAAAGAATCAAAAACTTCAGAATCAACAGAACAACAACAGCAGGAATAAGGTCAACTTGAACATAAGAAAAAAGAAAAAGACCTAAAATTCTTCCTTTATAAACATTACATCCAGCGGAGTTACAATAAAAATTTCAAGTATTTCCTCTCAGTTGTAGCCTGAGTTATTCTTGACATGATAGAAGAGAAAAAATATGAATTACAAAAATCCAGCAGCAAACATGAACTTAAAGACAAACTCCAATCTTCCCAGTTTGCTGTTGATGTTTTGAAACTTACTCCAGTTTGAAAACGTCAACAGTGAGGCGGGAGGAGATTTTGGGGGTGCTATAACAAAATCATGAAATGTATCGTTAAAAAAGGTAAAAAAAAAAAATGTAAATAGCATGTTGTCAACAGACCAACACTAGCACACGTTGTAATAACTCGTTGTGCTCTGGACAACTTATGTGACCACAGTGCTTTTGATCGACCGACAAACCGAACGAGTTTAAGAACGATACTGCTGTTCATGTTGCTGCGCGCTTTTAATAAATAATACGGCCAACAAATCTGAAGAAAGACAAGTAACTTCAGTGGAATGTGTTGCGGATTGTAAAAATCAAAAGTTTGACCAAAATAATGTACAAAAAAGCTTTAAGGTTTTAGGTTTACTCAGCTTCAGGACTCCATTTTCTTCCATTTTGTGACCAGAAACACTTGTGTAACACACAGACGAATAACCAGTTATGTCTGTATTAAATTATATTGAAAGAAGTGAAAAAATAGTATGTTTTTGATATTTTGAACGATATTAGAATAAACACTGCTATGTTTCCAAGTTTCAAGTCTGTTGCACCTGTAACCACACCCAACAGTGATGTCACGGTGTACTGACACACCTAAAGTACACTTCTACCTCACTGTAGACAACTTTAACCGCTGGAGGTGAGGTTAGAAAACCTGCAGGTATTAATTACTTTTCCTGAGAGTAGTTGATTTTATGACAGTGAACGCAGCTGTTATAAAATATATTTTTATTTCCTTGAACTGCTGTCAGCAATGGATTCACTGCCATGTCTGCCATTTGCAGTCTGAATGCCAAGTAAGAGTTACTGGAGAAACAGAAAAACCCTACTTGACCTACCTGGAATCAGTAACCATTAGGTGGAAACTGGTGTGACTGGTGTGGTGCCAGCTGCTCAAACTTCTTGGATGCAAATAAACTGTCGCCTTTAACACTTTTGCTAATAATTTGGTGTGACAAAAAAATTGAAAAATGACATCTATGAGACATTTGGTGGGAAGTGAAGCTGTGTTCAGTCTAATGTTCGGTCCGTGGATATGAAATGTCGGTTTTTAGAGTGTGGAGGTGATGAGGTTATAGGATGAAACTATTTCCTGTGGTTCTCCATTATCATTTAGTTTTTCTTACTTAAATTTGAAGTTGGTTCATCATTTGTTTTATATCATTGCTTGCTTTGGACACTTGAAACAGGATTAAACCTGGTTGAATCCTATATGTCCCAAAGGAATATGACTATTGTTTTTATCAGTGTGATCCACCTTCTGATTCTGTAGTGAAGTTGAACTCCTGCTATAGCTCGTCCGTCACAGTTTGGACGTCCTCCGTCTGGTCTCTTGGTGAGTACAGAGCGTTGAACTGGGCCCGGTTCTCACTGATCATCGCCGTGGCCTGGGGGCTGATCATACTCCTCAGACAGTTTAGTCTGACCAGCCCTGTCTGGCCCCCGGACACCACCCAGGTATGGCTGCACATGTTTGGGTTGAAACGCACCTGAGGAGAGGAGGACAATAATTGAAAAAGTTTCAAGTCTGTGCTGAGAATATCTGCAACTGGTCACCAGAGGTCAGTTCCATTTCCAAACCTGTCAGAATCTTAACAGCCTGTGTTTGTAGCTGCAGACTTCTTCAATTTGAACACATACTGAGATCAATGGAAACAGACAGGACACAGGAAGCAGTTGTTACATGAGAAACACAAGACAACACATTACCAGGTAAAAAAACAGCTCTCAAATTTTAGTTTTGTTATTGTCAAGGTGCAGGAAGTTGTGGGAAATTCAATCGTTTATGTCTCTCATGCACCAGCGAAAAGCAATTTTTCAACTTGGTTCTTATTCTCATACTTGTGGTCATTCTGACTCTGAGTCAATGAACTTTGCACTTGCACTCCGTTATAGAGACTCTGGAACCAAAACCAAAATAGATCAGGGTGAGCGGATGTGAGAAAACATAATTTTACATGAATAAATGAAAGACCAACCAAAAGTAAATGCGAAGTTTAGTCAGTTTAGCACGAGGACATGCAAGAGTAGCAGTAGCAGATTCCTATGCAGTGATTCAAAATTACGCTTATTTGGAGAGCTGTAGGAGGCTGGCTCTGCTTGCCCCAACTTCTCTATTCTAGAGGTGGTGAGTGCTGAGCATGATAGTGAGAATAGATATTATTATGACCTTGGGTTGAAAAATGCCAGAATGTTTTTTTATGCTGCAGTGCGTTAAGCTTTCTCGGACATCAAACTTACACAAAATTACTGAAATGAATAGTAATTAATTCTAAAATAAAAGCTAAATATCTGTAATTTATGGCACAAAATACCGAGCAGGTATAACAGGTATAACTCTAATATAACTGTGATGTGTTTGCGTATTAAATCGCATTGAGGCAACGTGTACAGGCTGAATACCAAAGGACCAAGTATTGATCCACGAGGGACTCCACATATCATGGCAGTTTTACGAGACTTCAGTATTTATCTTAATGACTATTACTTCCACTTGAGTTATTGTTATTATAAACTAATAATACTTTTATTAATCAAGTAGTTTCTGTCCACTCTTCCCTCCACTGTGAATGACTCATCTGTAGCCCTCAGTAAGTCAATATCACTGCCTCCTTCTTCCTTTCTTTACGGACACTCATTAATCCTTCTCTTCATCACTATAAATCGCCCTGGGGTGCCTCTTCTTTTTCTTTTTTTTTCCTCTTCTTCCTCTTGAGTCAGTCTCTTCCTCCCACTAATCCATTTATCCCCTTCAGACATAAAGCCAGTGAAGAACCCAGTGGCGTTTTGTTTTTGAGATTGTCCCACGAAGAGCCCGTCCATCATCCCATCCCAGAGGGTACCGCAACACCCTCCACTCTGCCTCTCTTAAAATTAAACACATCAAATCCTCAAATGGCTGCTTTCCATCTCCCCCTCCCTCCCTCCCTCCCTCCCTCCACCGAGGGGGACATTTTTCTCATTTTACACATCATTACATTCAGACCTTCTTTTATAGCTGCCCATCAGAGGAGGAGAAGGAAGAGGGAGGAGGAAGAGGCTCTTCTCCCATCTCTCACCTCTGTTTCCATTCTAGTGTTTATCTTTCTCTTCCCTGATTCTTCATGTTGAGCTGCAGGAGTCTGATGATACCTGCACTGTGTGTGTGTGTGTGTGTGTGTGTGTGTGTGTGTGTGTGTGTAGATACCTTGTGTAGTGCAGCCAATGGCATCTCATCCATGTTCATGCTTGTCTTCACCTCTGTGTCTTTCATGCGTTTCCACACAGCTCGCTTCTCGCTTCCTGTAAAGGTCCGCTGGAAGTCGGACGAGGTGATTATTAAATAAATGTGTGGTGTCTACAGAAAGTGCTCACTCTGAACTCACATTACAAAACTAATTAAAAGACATATTAATGGATTCTTATTCACAATTGTTCCTGGCTTATTTTCTTGTACTTTGAATTTGGTCTGTACCTACTGTATGTGTTTTTTCCATTACTTTGTTGCCTTGTGTGAATCTACCTACCATATCGTTGTCTGTATGGTGGAGGCAGTATTTCTTCACAGCCTCTTTGTATGTCTGGAGCCTCAGAGGGGAACTGTCATCCTTTCCACCTCTTCCGTTTTCATTATCGTTCTCATTCCCTCCTTCAGATCCGCCACCTGGTCCTTCTGTCTCTCCTCCTTCCTGCTCTTCAGCAGCAGCTCCCTCCTCCTCCTCCACTCCTCCCACCTCTCGATTTTCTTCTTTTGTTGTATCATAAGGCACCAGAGAAGTTAAGTAGATGGGCTGAAGACACAGGGTCAGGGGAACACATTAATGTAAGGGACTGTCAGCCTGACTCTTCATTCAATCCACTGTTTAAATTGTAAAATGTAAGTTTTGGCAATAACATTACATTCAGTTATTATCTTAGACTAAAAGTGACTACAACCAGGTGGACAAATAGAAAGAGAAAAACAATGAAAGACAATAAACTAAAGAGAAGTAATAGTAAACTTACAAAACGCCTCTCAATCGTGCGTTTGATGTATTGAGGACTGAAGCATATCTGAGGTAACAGGGCGAGTATCAGCTCACCAAGGCTGTCTGATGTCACCACACTGTTCAACCAATCAGTGTAAGATATGGACTGAAACAGAAAAAGACAAATCAGCATTAAGATACTAGCAATTTCCCTCTTGAATTACTGTCTCGTTTGTTCTGGTTTATAAATGACTTACGGTGAATTTAAGACGTTTAGGCAGTTTGAGTTATGAGACTAATTTCAGCACTACAATTTGTCTCAGGATAACAATGCAAAGTATCTATCAGTACAACAGGTGTAGTGTTTTCACCACACAAGTAGCTGTGCCATAGAGCTCCAAAAACAATTAAAAACACGTCCTGCTGCCACAAATACTCACTAGAGCACCAAATGTGGATTCATCCACAGCTGAAAATAGTCCCCAACAAATGCACTATTTATTTCTTGTTTCCGTAATGTTTGATAAAAACTACAGTGAGCTGCTGTTTTTGGAACAGTGCCACAGACAAGGCAGGGAAGTCAGAAAGTATTGAAAGGAACATTTCATGGGACTTTTTGACAATAAGAAAAATATAGAATATCACCGGCCGTATCCTTTTATGGTCGGGGTCAATCTTACCAACAGGCCAGGGTGCATTTAGAAACTACCTTGTGGTCCAAAGTGTTCATTATGAGCGATTAATGACCAGCACACAAGTCCAAAAACATTCTTGTCAACTGCGAGCGACAGTCACACTCACCCACAGAGTGCCCGTCCTGGGAATTGTGAAGACGGAGCGCATGTTATGGTCAAAGTAGTGGACTCCGTGTGAACCAATCCTAAATAAAAAAAAACAACAAAAACAGACAGAATTAAACGTAACAGGTAAGAACAAAGGAAAATAAATCATTAACCATGTTAAAGCATGTCTAAAAAATAAAAAGTAACGCCAATAATGTCATCAGATGTTATCTCATCTTGGGTTAAAGACTACAAATTTATTACAGAAAGCCTAATGAAAGACACCCTCGCGTTTACTCATGACGTCAGGAGTAATTAAAACCTCACCCCATGCCGTACACACTCAGTCACCTGTTAATAGGTACACCTGCATGATCAGATGCATCTCATTACGACAGCCTTGCAATAAATCCCACCTTCATGAAACTTAACGACCGTAACCTGAAGCTTCACATGACCCAAACCTGTAAGATCCCTACATGGTTGTGCCTTGTTTTCCACTGTGTTTTACAAACTATAAAGTTTTGAATATACATAATTAAAAACGTGACTTTTACATTCCAGTACTTTCAAATTAACAGAATATCCCACATAGTAGAATAGAGAGTACATTATACTGGCAACAGAACAGCTCCCACACTGCTGAAAAAAACATCTTACTGCTCGATTTTCTCCTGAATTAGAAGACGAGGAAGCGATGAGTTAAGAAACCAAGGGGGAGAAATTATTTCATGTAGCTGAACCTTTAACGAACTCCCCAACACTCACCACACTGCACAAATAATCTACAGTTTAACCAAACGCATAACACTGCAGCAAAAAAACACACACTGAGTATTCTGAATCAGATTATCGCCTACATGTTGTGAAGTTACTGTAGTGGAAAAGGCTTAAATGTGTCAAAGAGCTACAGATATTATTGTTGTATTGGACTAAGTTACAATGAATTTATTAAAAAGCTGATGTCCTGTGATAGCAGTTACTTTATGGACATTATGACAGGGGAAAAACAGAGAAGCTGTCTTACGCTGCGTAGGCGTTCTCCTGGGCAAACAGGTAGCCAGGGGCATTCAATGGCCAATAGATTTCATTGGTCAGATAGCGTTTCTGAACAGTGATGGGATCGTAGAGCCTCCTCAGATCCCATGTCTTCACAAAGCGGTCTTCTCCTGCCGTCACCAACAGGTGTCTGAGAGAAAAAGAGAAAAGAGATTTTACTACTGGAAAGTGTAAAAATGGCTGAATACTATAGCTGATCGATACAGGATTTTTGAGTCTGATACCAATATTGATATTTGAGAGTTTTCCTTACATTGTTTAACAACTGTGACCAAGACATGTACTGGGCAGGACATTGTACAAATTAAATAATCAATAATCTGGTAGACAAACTATACAATGGTGAGACAGTTTCAAAACATATCATTTATTGGATGACATATACGCCGATACTAATATATCCGTGATCTGATATATTGGTCGGGCTCTACTGAATATGTGAATTTACTTGTAATGCAAAGCTAAAAAACACAAAACTGGAATGCATCATTCCCCTTACATTGATCAAATCTGGTGTCTTCCATAAAACAAAATGATGACAGAGGAATCAATACAACCAGATTTCCTTGTGAGAAGAACACAGTGGTGTATGAAAGTGGAGAGAAAAGATGACAAACTGTTCAGGTGATAAGAAAGAAAAGAGGTAGTTTTATCTCTCTCCACATGGCTGTGTAATTAAAAAGCAGTGATCCACATAAGATATGTGTCCTCTCTGTTGCCAGGAGGGTAACTCTCTCTCTGGGGGATTCATCTGCTCAGACACGTACACACCTTTGCTTCAACTTTAGGTTAATACCTTTTACACACACACACACACACACACACACACACACACACACAGACAGGCAGACAGGCAGACAGACAGACAGACAGACAGACAGACAGACATCCTGGAGAAGATCTCTGTTTGTATCAAACACATTTTCTATCGCCCCTGGGATGCCGTTAAATCATCTTTGTCTTGTTCAAAATGCTCTCACACTTTTGAATGGTCTTCCCCAGACACTCTGAGCTATTAGGTACCAAAAAAAAAAAAAGGTATATGCCCAGCCAAGACGCTGCTCTGATGGTCCTGCATATTTGAAACTTTGTCTACCATGGTTATTTATCAAGCACATTGAGGAAATAAAAAGCACAAAGCAAAGTTATTACTAAAGTACGCTATATATCATGATTTAGTGGGAGACACCAAGCATTTCTAAGTGAAATCAGACCTTCAGCACCCCCATATAGCCCGAATGGAATGATCGTTTGTTTCGTAACCACATTTTTTATCCCACTACAGCGATTCGACTGTGAGATCAGCAGTTGAATCAGGCTCCTCGGATCAAATCGTCCAGTAGTCGACTATTCGGGGTCAACCCCTCCTTTTACATCCGCCTCAAATGTGTGAAGCACAAACACAGTAAATGATGAATAATGGGCAGAAAAACACGGCTGTTCATCAAATTAGTGTCAGATCGGCCCAGAGATGAACGATGCTGCTGTGATGTTAATGGCAACATTAATTACCTGGAGAAACGACTTTACCGTATGGAAGCTCCAGGCGTGCAACAGGAATACAAAGCTTTATCTGTGAGCTTTTCTTTAAACTGAATATATCAGATATGATCTAAACTGATCCTGCTGACAGCTCTCAGTCTCTCCTTTGGATACTAAGCTAAATTCATAGTTTCACGACTGACAACAAGCTGCTCAGCGCCGAATGTTCGGAGTCATTGTCCTCTGTTGGTATTTGTGAACAGCAAAAACATGCAATCTTCTCTAACTTCTTAATGCACAAGACACCAGCCAACAGTTTCATTTTGTAGTTTGGATTACTCACAAATAAATAAATGGTAATGGAGCTGATAAAACCTCAAAATGAGAAGCCTCCTAACAGCATTGATCACCAGCAGAGCACCGGCACAGTTTGAAAGCTGATGCTGATATCTCATATTTTCAGCTGATGCTGAAATTGTGAATTCAGCATTTCTCCAAAAACTGCCCTCATGTCAAGGCAGAAATGTCTCTGTTAAGTAATGTGACACCAAAAGTCGTATTAATCTTTTTTTGGTGGGTTGTCAGCACCTCAAATAGATTTTTTTTTGTTCAGATTACCACTACTGGAGCAGTAGAGGAATCTCTTTAACATCAGAGGTGGATGAAACTCTGACTGGCCAATTTCAGATTTTTAATAAAAAAGCCAATTTTTCCCCGGGTTATTGCTTTAGCCCTTGTGCTGACTTGCACAGCGTATCGGTGGATCCTTGTAGCGGACATTAGTGATGTAAATGACCGCTCCATCTTTCTCCTCATCTATGTCAGCTGCGTAATGGAGCAGAGAAACGTTTAACAGGGATGAAACCGTCTCTCTGAGGGTTAAAGTGAAATGATGAGCTATGACCTTTTATCACATACTGGATATTGGCCAGTCAGCGTTCACCTCTGTGTGCAGTCATGCAGAGTTTGCATCAGAGTTTGGGATGTACTCACATCAAGAAAGTTACGAGCAGTTTATCTGAATTAAAGTAGAACAATTCCCCCTGTAGTTTGGTTTGGCATTTGGCTAGTATTTGGGGTCACCAATTAATAAGACACCTAAAGTCACAATTGTTTAAATATTGTCTTAAGTTTATAAGTTTTATTTTTATCTACTGTTATAGGACAGAAAATGTTCTTGTCATTTAGGAACAACATACCTGAGTGGAATATCGGTATCAGGGTCCATTCAGGTATATTTTAATGGACCTTTACTCTCCTGCCCTCAGCTACCTACATATTTAATCAACATTTAGGTAAATATAGGTATTGGATCGGTCTCGATATCTGAGACACAATATTAAAAAGGACTCAGATTGGGGTCAGGGCCCAAAAAAAAAAAGCCTTTTTGCTATTTATGAAAATGAAGAGAATAAATCTCCTTCCAAAAGAAAAATGGCTCCCACAAGAGATTTAAAAGGTGCTATAAACATAAACTTGTTTTTCCTCAAAATGTGTGTTTTGTTTTTATTCTTTGCAATACTCCTAGGCTGTATTCTCTGAAGGTTTTAACACAGATAAATATTCCCAGCAGGAAGATCGAATTTTGGATTAATTTAGGTAAGATCTTAACTCAAGGTCACCTGAGCTCAGAGAGGCAGCGGCCCGAAGGTCGGTGGATGTTGACGAGCAGAGAGATAAGTGAGGTTACCTCTTCTGAATGGCGATCGCTTAGAGAGCACATGGCTGCATGCCCGGCCTTGTACCCTACATTTTGAATTAGTGCCTGAATACACTGGAGCAAGGGCTTTTATGCCAAACTTCAGCACAACTTTCTGCTTTCCAGATTTATTGTCCTGTCTTTAACCCGCCTTTTAGTTGGCTGTTAACAGAACTGCCAAACTAAAGTAGATGGAGGAAAAACTAAAAGACATGAACAGGCAAACACAAAATGCTGCAATTCATTCTGTCTTCTGTGATTCTTCCCAAGGTTTTCCACGATTTTTCCCATAATAAGTTTTTCTTTGCCTGCATGGGGGCGTTTCAGTGCTTTCCTTTTGAAACTGTTTTTATTATTAGGGGTTACACAATAAATAAACTCGATTTGGACACCATAGTCACTTGGATGCTCTTGTGAATTCAAATCCAATTCAAGTGTTTTTGCAGACATCGGATTCTCTTGATCCACTTTTTCACTTGGCCGTTTGACAACATTATTCATATGTGCTTGTAACAGATTGACGTGATCATATAACACTTAGTCATTACTCTCATATAGTAAGCATGAACGATTCATCAATCCCCATTCTACATCGTGAGCGACAAGCTGAGCAGTTGCAAGATAAATTATTCTGATTTCCTGAGTCTGAAGTCACAATATTTATCTGAAGACTGATTAAAGCTTGTAGGGTTTAAATGAGTCAGTCCTGCTACTACTTGGTGCTTTCCTACCACAGACAGTCCAAGAAAATGTACTAGTCTATGTGGGAATCTTACACTATAATAAACAAATACAGATCTAGTTGAAAATCTGAAAAAAGTTGTCCTTCACATGACTAATGATGTCAAAAGTGACATAATGTAAATGCAGCACCAGCATACAGGTGAGATCGGGGTGAACGTGTCTACCTGGAGGCAGGACAGAAGGCCAGGGCCCGGACTGCGTGGTCGTGAGCCAGGATGCATCGATAGGGCAGCAGGCTGAGGGACTCAGACTCTCGCACTCGCAACAGTGCAGACTTCGTGGTCAGATCCCACAGACCTACTATACCTGGAGAGAGAGGGAGAAGAGAACAGACAGGTACGCAAATAAGACTGGAACATCTGAAAAATGATTTAAAGCAACTAGTTCATGAAGACACAGATTAAAAAAAGAAAGGAGATAAGTGCTTTTTATCACTATCACTATCAAGGAACATCACTAAAAAATTTTCCATCAGTAACATCAATAAAGATGCCTACAGATGAAGCTGAGGGGATCTAGACGGTGCATTTGTTTGCTCTTTCAAACACTGAACCAATTAAATAAGAACATCTCGAAGAAATCAATCCATACCATCATAGAACCCAACAGCCATTACATTGTGTGGTTTTTCAGGCAGCCAGTCCATAGACAGGACCTGTCCACTCATTTCATTGCGAAGGGCTCTGAAGGAGCCCAGCTTCAGTGTTACTACTCCTTCTGCCTGCAGACAAGAGGGAGGAACAGACAAGTAAACAGCAGGCTTAGTACATACACATTCAGTATTTCATAATCTGACGTGTGCAGAATTTAACAAGGTAAATGAGAGGATGTGACAGCATGAGATTAAATGAGAAAGAAACATTTTTAAAAAGGAGCCTACCTGGTATATTGGCAACTGTTGGCTGTCTTTTCCTGCAGAGAGAAACATAAATCACACTTGGTAAGTGTTTATTGGTAATGATAATTAAAACTAAGCATTGGAATCCATACAATGAGCATTTTCTTAGAGCAAAAAGCAAGAATCTACTGTTAGACGCTGATATAGAAAATTAAACATTTTTAGTGTTACCTCCACTGGTGCAAGTATCATAAAAATCTGTTCATAGACTCGCATCTACACTGCCAAACTCAGTTTTCCTCAGTCTAAGCTTTACTTTGTAAGCCTCAGATGTACTGTTGCCAAAGTGTTTATAGCTGTTCATTTTCAGACATGGCGAGTTTCATTCACATACGCTCGTTCACATGAAAAGTGACATACTCTAGGTCCACCCTACATCTCGGGTGGATGAGAAGCTTTGCTGCTCTGACCTCTGTGGGTTGCACTTACATCCACACCCATCGCTGCAGGTGGGTGAGGTCAGATGTGCTCTAGACTGTACTACATGTGACCACACCCAGCTACGATGTTGCACTGCACAATAGCGCACTACAATATGTAAAGTAGGATGTTGCAGAGCACACAGCAGCCACTAGACGGCAGCACAAGTAGGATTATTAATCTGGGTGTGGTTACTCTCACGTGCGTACATTCAGAATTACAGGTAACGTGACTTCAAGTGGGGAAACTTTGACCTGTTGATGGTGCTTGATATAAAGTCATGGGACGTTAACTAAAGGTACAATTTATCCTGTGGGGAACATGAATGTCTGTATCAGGTTTTACAGCAATATATCTAATACTTGTTGAGATGAGACACTCTGGACCAAAGTGTCCGACAGCGAGACCAACGGACCAACTGATATAGCCACCTCTAAAGCCCCTCCCCTGGTGTGGTTAGAAATGACTGGATGTTAAGCACCACTTTAGAAGTAGTTCTGCCGTCCTGCCTTGACAATCACTGTTGTGTTCAATAGATGTAAAATCCAATAAGAAAAAAAGGTGTCAGACTGTTCCCCATCATTAGTTTTCTATCCTTAGATTACTGAGAGTCCAGATCGATACGGTGTCCTCCTCACTCTTCCATCAAGTCACCTCGGCCTCAGAAAAACACACTCATACTTTTATATAAGCCTCTTCTGTCCTGAAGCATTGATGTCCTTCTTCTTTGCTCCTCAGTTACAAAGTTATCTGTGTTTACTCTTCATAAAAATGACAAAATGAAGCATTTTATAACCTGAAACTTGATTAAGTCGACAGATTTAAACAACCAGTATAATTCTGTGGTTTAGCAAAGATTTGTACATTACTATAGCTGCACAGCAGCGCCCTGTATGAACCTGTAATAATGAGTGTTTGCTCGTGACCAGCAGTCTGGTATAACTGATGATGGTAATTAGCCTGCATCATACACAGGGTTTTCGTGAAAAAAAAAAAAAAAAAGGACAACACGCATTAAAGTGCTTTCACTTGGCCTTCCTGTGACCCTCCCCCCCACCTCCTTCCCCGTCCAATCCCAAGTAAGTCCTTGATGATTGACAGAGCAGGGATACAAGAAGTGTCAGCTACTAGACCTGAAATTCATAGCTTCCAACACTAACAACTGGCTCGGTGATGCATCTTCTTTGTCATTTCAATTATAGATCCTTGTCTGATGGAGAACGGCGCTGTAAATTATGTGCGTTCACTACGCCAACTCACATTCTCCCTTTTGTCTTTTTTTTTGTCCTCTCCACGCGTCGCCTCTACACCTCCAACCCCCCCCGCCCTCCAATTCTGCAGCTTTAACAGCCTCCTCTTCTCATTCACTTGCTCATTCATTCTGGTGACTGGACGGACAAAAGCCATTTATAATTATCTGTTGCAAACAGCGCTGGGCTGCTGAGGAGAGACCGGATATTCTCTCACACACACACACACACACACACACACACACACACACACACACACACACACACACACACACACACCATGTTTAACCCTGTCCAAGCCAATTTCACCTTTAACCCTTTGAACTGACACTGAATCCCATGGAAATTATTTCCACCCATGGTCATGTAAGATAGCTAATCTGCATTCAATCAATGCTCATCATGTCAGGTTAAAAGATGCGAGAAGCCATAAAGCAATCAACTGGTCATTTTTCACTTGTTTAAATGTACCTTTACCATCTCCAACCCTCCCCCACCTCTCTAGGGCCCTCTTCAAAATACATTTTCACGTCTGCCCTTGTAGAAGAGTCGAGCTGATGAAAGGTATTTGTCCGCCCGCGAAATAAATTCCAAGTCAGCACCTCAAAATTACAGGAGACAGCGGAGTCTGTTTGCAAGTTATTTGTTGAAAGCCTACAGAAATGCTTACATCCTATCTGCAAACACCCAGTGATTAAGTTTACATGAATATCTTTTAGATGCTTCAGGCTACTGGACTAAAGTTAATGTTTGGGTGGATTCGTTCTGCTGAGGAGTCTATGGGAGTGTTGAACAAGAAAAAATCCTGGAAATGACCCTGTTGAAAAGCTTAATATTAGTCCACGTCCACGCATAAGTTCAAGTCTCTCTCTGCAGTCATATGTGTGTGTGTTCAGGAGACAGTATCTTCAAATGTGAGCGCTCTGCAACCTTTCTATCCAATAACTATAACCTATGGTTGGAAGCAGGGGGCTGATGGAGGAGCTCTTTGGAAACGGGACCCAATGACCCATGGCTACAAAATAAAATGGAAACCAGGGGCCATGAAGCAATGGGGGAAAGGGAAACAAAGAATGGAAATGTCAGGTTTTATATTGCATTTTATGTCCAAACTGCACTGGAATTTTTTCTTAATTGTAAAACCAAGCCAAGTGTAATACAGTAGAGTCTCTTGTCACCCAATACACTGTATTTCATCTAAATATGAACACATGAATGACTATGCATGAGCTCCTTTATGATGGTGCCCTTAAATCAAAGTACAGGCAGTTGTGTGTTTGCACAGTCCAACTCTTGCTAGTGTGATACACCGAATTAGAGGTAAATAATGGAGATGATGTAAGTGTTTGATCAAAATTAAATACAAATTTGAGCAAGTTAATGTAGAAGAATTACATTTTATGGCGTTTAGTGCAGACACCCAACATTTTGTTAAGAAAATTGGTATGTAAGGTTCTACGTATCCACACAAAAGGCTGAATATCAGCACTACAAAACACAAATATCAGCCAACACTCATGTTACATTGTGCTACAGAGAAGATACGCCCCATAACACAAGGCATAATGGGATGGGAGAAGGCCGTGTCGACTGTGATATAATGCAAAATGTGTGACTTCTCATTTTCAAGGTGTGTGCTTCAGTATGATCTTAGACGGGTGTAGTGTTTAATCAGATTAGCCTGTACTGCTGGGCAGACATAGACAAGATAAACACACACACACACACGTGCAGACATAACTAGGTTTCTGTATATGATGGATGTGGCAGATCAGCTCGCTATTAATCTCGTTCATACAGTCTTCTATCAGCCGAGCCCCAGAGGAAGCTGACGCGGTGATCTGAATAGACTAGACCACAGGCTCCAGCATCTATAATGTCAGCACACACTCACACCTCCCAGACAGCACTGTGTGTGTGTGTGTGTGTGTGTATGCGTGTGTGTGTTTTCAAGTATTTCAGAGCAGTGGTTAACTACTGCCATTGTTAAAGCTGCATTACACAGTTTGATAGACCCTCAAGCACTAAATATGCACAGACACACTTGGATTCTGTCCTTTTATTGAATATGAGATCTGGTCCAGTTAATGAGGTCCATGTCTGATGTGATGGATATGGTGCCGTTTGACTGATTACATACTTTCTATTGAGTTAATCAGGTTGTGTAGAAACGCCTTTAACCTGAAATCATTTGAACGAGACTAGAGCTAAAACAATTAAGCGATTAGTTGATTCACAGATAATTAATCAGAAACTATTTTGATAATCAGTTAATTGTGCAATCAATAAGCCAAATATTAACTGGTTCCCATTTCTCTATTGTGAGGATATCCTGTTGTTATATAAGCGTAAGCTGAAAGTTTTTTGTCTGTTGAACAAAATAATGTATTGGAAGAAGTCATGCTGGGCTTTCAGACGTTGCATCGGCCACTTTTCACTATTTTGCCAATTAATCGATCATGAAAACAATCATGAGTTGCAACCTTAAATAACACAATGCCTTTCCATAAATACTTAGACAGACAATGTGGTCGTGATAATCTTCTATTACTCCTAGAATAAAGAATCTGTATTTTACAGTTGGTTCCTGCTGGTTTTGGCTCTTCTTTCGTGTTTCCGCCACCTCTCACTGGTTAAATCTCAAGTAACTGGTCACTGGATATCAAATGTGTTCGATGAGCAGTTTCATGGCAACTCCAAATGTCTGAGTCACCAAGTGGCTCCACATTACACTGAATCCCTCACAAGGATGCACAGTGCTTCAAAGTGACTATGGCGCCTGCTGAAAGCACCTATTCTCCACCTCTATTCTTGCCTTCTAGCGGTCACAATATGGAGCTATGGTGCAAATGGGATAGAAGAATGTGTCTGTGAGTGGATACAGAAACACATTAAGGGTGGCTTTGTCCTCATTTATTTACTTCATCATTTATTTCTGTGTCATGTTTTGTTGTGGTGTGTGAAGAAACCGAGCACAGAAGGTGTGTTGCAACAAAGCTAATGTTAAAATCAGAGTTTAGCCAGACGCGAACAGATGCTGCGATGATCCAAAAAACACCGCTAAGGCACTGCTTTACTGCAGTCCTGTGTCCTGACGGGCTAGAGCACGAATCAGGTATCCAACATGCTGACTTCAGGCTTTATAAGTGCAACACTGCCCTCTGCTGGACACAGGACACACAGATTCAGACACTTCTGGGTGTCTGAATCTGGTCGAGTCAGGGTTGCGCATTGATCAGGAATCATTTTTACAGTACTTACAAAAACTGTCATACCACTGTATCATTGTTACAACACTTGTAATTGAATGGTTATAAATAATGCAGTTGTGTTTATTAATCAGTCTTACCAGAGTTAGTTATCTTTTTGTTTGAGTGCAGAGCATCAGGATGGGGGAGGCTGTAAATGGTGACCACTCCGGTGGAGGAGGCGACTGCCAAAAGACCCAGTCTGGGCAGGAAAGGAGCCTTTGGGGATAGGGGATTTAAATGTTTTTAATATTGTCACGTATATAAGTATAAGCTACAGGCAACTCATGACCAAATATGCAAATACTGGCTTTCAGAAACACGAAAAGCGTACCTTTCTGCCACAACTGGGCGGCTCCCAGCCTCCTGCAGGACACCACTTTAGATTCCAGATGAAACCTTTGTCCTGGGCCAAGCCATAGGCCAAGGCTGGCTCGGAGTCTGGTCTGCATGGACAGAGGGGACGAAAGAGACAACAGTGATGTGATTGACAACAAAGATGTATCATTAAACAAAAGAAGGGTTTTGATCACTATCAGCCCTCAAATAACCCCAGTGCGCCCACTTCAGCTGTACCTGCTGTTGTAGTCCAGCTTGCCCACGTCCCACAACTGAACGAGTCCAGGTCCCGTGTACGTCTTGTTGACATAGTGCCGGTCGTCCATTCCTCGATGGCAGGCCAGAGCTATATACTGGGATGCCGGAGCGCCGTCAGGTGTAGGACACCACTCCATGGCCCAGAGCGGTCCACCTGCATACATCAACATGTCCCAGCGATCCGGGTGAGCAGGCACTGCTGCGAACCTGGTGAGGTACATAAACAGACAAGAAAAATCAGGATTTTACTTCAAAAATACGAAAATCTGATTTTTAACGTGTCACTGAACTAACCAATGACAACAATTATCTGGGTCGTGTTTTCAATCAATGCTTTAAGCATTGTACACAACAGAGCAATCATTTGCCTAAAAAAAGCTTTTAGCAGAACAACCTGCACTGAAGCCCAAAATAGAACCAAAACAGGGGTGTCAGAGAGCTAAATTACAAAAGATTAATGCATCAGTGTCAAATATGTAAATATAATCATTCTCTGATTTTGGGCCAATGAGAAACTAAAAGAACAGATTTCTCACTCACTCAGTTCTCTTTATCTAAACAAAGCTCAGTATGCTCAAGTCAGCATTTGGTGGCTGTCATAACAGAATGAATCATGTCTGAAATAGGTGGCTAAAACGTTGAAATTTAAAAAGGAAAAGGAAAATTAATAAAAGATTAAATAATACTTAGATTTGACATTAAGGAGTCGTTAAATGTGAAACAAAATCTTCCTGAGGGAAAAAATTCAGCCAGAGTCACACATTTTCTCGTAAAGTAATAAGTGAAATAACTCTAAATGCTGAATTACATTTTGCTTTGTATCCTGTGGATAGTTTAAAGGCTGCATGATGCTCAGTCTAACCTGCTGAGTCTTTGCAGAGGCGTCTCCTCGTTACTGAGGCCTTCTCTGGACACTTTGAAAGCAGCCGACCGAAGCTCCTGAGGCAAGTATTTTTCCAAATCACTGTATCACACATAAGACAAACAATTCACACATGATGTAACTTATAAAAGAGAAGTTAATGCTTTATCAGAATTCCCACCACACCCAACACATACAGTACAGCAGATCCACCACAACCCCTGGCAGGGTTCAGTGTTGATAACACAACTGTGCTTTAGTTGCCCAGATAATAATACAAAATAATAATAATAATAAAAAAAAAAGCAGAGAAAAGACAGAAGGATGATTAAAGATAAAAACGTTGAGAGATCTTTAGAGAACATTAAAAAAAATGGGTTTAAAGAAGTCACATTCTGCGAGCCTTATGTCCTCAGGCAGGTTGTTCTGAAGGGGCCCTGACGGTAAAAGCCACCTTTAGTTTTAACCTCGACTGTGGAACGGCCAGAAAGGCCCCACCTGAGGATCTACAGCTGTCGGCCGGCTCACATGGGGTCAACATTTCATGTTATGTAGCTCGGGGCCGGACCCAGTGCAGAAAAGTTAAAGGTTAACTACCTTTGTGGTACAGGGTGCCAGTCACTGGTGGAGGGGACCCACTCTGGGAACACCCAGCTGCTGTAGTGCTCCTCCCGGCTGGAAAACATTGCAGTGTGTCACAAACACATATGTACCAGGGCTAAAAATAACAAGCAGTTTAGTAACCGAGCACTTGTTTCTCAATGATATGTTTTCCCAGTGTTGTTTTACTCGAGTGTCACTGAATCTGTGTAATAGCAAAGTTACTTTTTCTACATTATGTATGTAGGGTTAGGAAAAAAAAACAAAACATAATTTTTAACAGTTTCTATCTGCTCTTGCTATCACTCAGTGCTGACAGTTACTTCATCACCTGACTCCGTGACTTTGAGGTTGCCTTGCAACAACAAAATAATACAAGCCAATACTTCTGCATGCACAGGTTTCTCCATATTAAAGCAGATTGGCCCTTTCTGTGTTTTCAATCTTAGAAAGCCAGTGGCTCTTCAGTAATATTCTCAGTTGGTAAAACAAAGCAGGCAGAAACAACCACAACCAGACTGCAGCAGTGAGTGAAGCTACTTACAACTTTTTAGTCGCCTCAGTAGACTCCCAAACAGTTCTCATGGTGTTGGTGTTGAGCCCGTTGGGGGTTTTGGGATTCGGACCTGACTGCAGTAGAAAAGGAGATTGGATGAGTTTAATGGTAACCACTCCCAATAACCGCAGATCTAAATTTTGTCTTAATATTTTTAATGAATAATGATTTGGTTTCGATAAGTTATGATAACAGTTGACTTGTAAATGAAAGAAAATTCTTATCCAAACTGTAATCACTCCATTGGTATGTGTTTGATGCAGACGATAAGGAAAAGTACATTTTCACATTTCAAAGAGACACAACAGTGATGAGAACAGTACTAACATAGGTCCTGTTGACGTGAAAAGTTGCCGTCCCCATGTCTAAGTCCGATCCTGAGTCCTCTGCTTCTTCTTCATCTTCCATATCCTCAACATCCTCATCTTCAGCATCTGGAACAAAGTCCTCATCTTCTGCAGGATCGCTGTCATATTCGGCACGTTTCCTCTTTTGGCCTTTACGCCCTGCAGGAACGTAAACAAGAATAATTCATGTCAGAGTACACAAGGGTATTCACTGGTGTTAGTGTACAGAACATAGGACAATCACTTTATTAACGTATCTGTATTTTTACAAGGCGATATCGATATATATATCATGATATATGGCCAAGCCAGTAGAAAAGCCACACTGGGACACTAAACCCGAGAGCTCACTGTCCTGCTATATACAGTATATGTGAGCTCTGCCTCTAACCTGACAGGAAATGTTGGGACATGCACATTCGCCTCTTATCTTATCAACAGTCACACTGTCACGAGCATGACACCGGCCCTTCAGGCAGGAATCAGGATTTAAAGGAGAAAAGAAAAAAGTTGGGGTAAGCTGTGAAAAAAAACACATTAATTCCTCAGTGGGAACATAAATTCTCCTGAATAGCACATGATGACATAGATATTGTGTGTTCTACGTGTAATGTGTGACCTTTCCCACTGTTAGATGACAGAGACAGGACGTGATTAGTTTAGCTTAGCATAAAGACACCTACCAACACCCGTAGTTACTGTAGGGCAACTTTCAGTCAACAATATGGTGATGTCTGTATCCTTTAGTCACCTACAGCAGTTTAAAGCCGCAGGCAGTTTATTATCTATAGCAAATGTAAGATAATTTTAGTTACCTTTCCCCGAAAAGGTGATGTTTGAATAGATGTAGATGTCTTTAGTGATGGTACGGCTCTGTCTTGCACAATTTGTACACGTTTACATTTAACTAGATTTTCTTTAGGCTTTGGAAATGGAATGAAAGCAACAACATCCACATGATCAAGATGTCACCCTTACATTTACACCCAGCACATCTTTTGACTGTCTTCAGAATGTCTTTATAGTGTGTGACATACAGCATATCATAAATGCAGGCACGAGGCAGCCAAAGCCTCAGAGCGGCAAGATAAACGAGCTTATCTGAGTCGGTGCTGAGCGGTTATTGGTGCTTTGAGAGAAAGCATCAGTCAGTCAGTGTCACTCGTGCTGGTTACTTCCATCAAAGTGCTGTGTGATGGTGAGTGTTTAAAGCTTTCCACTGTACCTTTGCTTCCTTTGAGGCTTTTCCGCTCCGTGTCTGGTTCTGAGCGGGTGATATTGCTGTTGGCCCCCGGCTGGGAGCCTGACTCATCACTGTGACCAAGCACTTCTTTTGCCAAAATGTGGAGGTACTTCAGCGCCCTAGAGAAATGTTTAACAAGATTTTTAAAACAGATTGACTACACTGTCTTTTGAGAAGTTGTATGCATGGAGAACACTTGGAACACAGCTGGCTGGCTGTTTTCCCGCTATCTCCATATTCTGAGGCAGAAAATACAGCCAGCTATGCTGTAGGTGAATACAGTAAACGCAATGAAAGAACAAATCAACTTACGCTTTAGCAGCACCTCTCCTGCGGCGGCCACCTGGTTGGACTTCCTCCTCGGGTTCAGTCGGAGGTTCCTCACGAGCCTCCTTACACGGTGGTTCTGTGACTGGTTCCACTTCCTGTGAAGGCTGCTTCCTCACATACTTTCTCTTTGGCTTTGGTGTCCCATTTTCCTGCTGCACAGTATCTACAACTCCACCCTCCCCAGATGGGAGGCCCCCATCAGTGGTGGGAGTTTTTTTGGCAGGAGTTCTTTTAGCAGGAGTTTTTCTGGCGGGAGTTTTTTTCTTCCTCTTGGCTCTAACTGCCTTTTTAGGAGTCTCCTCTGAGGTTTTTCCATCAGACTCTTGAGGTGTTTTGTCCGTTGCTTCTTGTTCCCCATCTTCGGTCTCTTGTGTGGCCTCCTCAGCTTTTCCATTCTTTGCTGGAGTCTTTTTAGAAGCTGCTCCTCTTCTTCCTTCTGAGCTCTTACTAGGTGGTTTTTCCTGGGATTTTTGCGTCTCAATGGCGTCATCAGTTTCATAATCCAAATATTTGGGATTTTTCTTCCGTTGTCGTCCTCTGGAGCTGGGCGTTAAATCGCAGTTCTGCTCTGATGGCTTCTCTTGCCCTGTGAGGACAGTGATGTTGTTAGTCCACAGGTGAACAGTATATAGTGTGAACGGAAATCAATTAAATCAATTAAAATAAAAAAAAGTTTTTTGAAAAGAGAATATAGCTTCACCAGAAGGGCTATGTGCACAACTAATTATCCTGTGGTTACATCTCACTAAATGTTAGTTACAGCCTGCATACTTACAAAAATAAACCATACTATGAAACACAGAGCATGAATTAGTAATATGTGCAAATGTATAAATCATTTTTGCTCTCAAATTACTTACTTTGAGCACACAAATTAACAGTTCATAATGTTAAACAACTTTTGTTAACATCCTAACACACGTTTAGAGTATGTGAGAGATAAAACAATGTTGTTTAATGTACAAAATCCAAAGTATATTCACGGATATCTATATGAACACAACACTGCATTCCAGGTAGATTCCAACGTCATTGTAATGCACAACCGGACAACTTTCCCTATTTATTTTGCACTTAAAATACACAGTGGTATGTGTTCACTTAACTTCTAGCTGTCAATGCTGGCCAGTATTAAGTAGACGTTAATTCAAGAGTACTAATAAGTCATTTCTGCTCACTAATTATATTTTCCCTCCATGACAGTAACCTAATGCGTGTACATGTAACAGTAAGTCAAAAAGGCCGGTAGTGGAAACCTTGTCCAGAGTCAGTGGCATCCATAGGCCCTGGCTTTCTTGTGCTGTGGTCGTCTTGTCAGATGCCTCCTCATGTGTGGAGCCAGTTTCTTCTCACTCTGTCAAACAAACAAAAAAAAAAAAAAAAAACAGAGACATACTTATCAACCGGTTACCTTTCTAATGAACCACACCACAATATCTGAAACACATTTCCTTCTGAGAATGTGGAACAAACAACTGAATGTATGCAACTGTACAGGCAACAGTGACTGTACACATACAGGAATATTTCATCATAATACCTCAGTGTTGCTTCCTTTGGTCTGGACTGACTCATTCAATAACGTGTAATGACATTAAATATCATTACCAGAGACGTCTTACTGTATTGTGACACTTTTGTTAAGTAGTTTAAAATAATTCCTGTGGAAACGTGGTGTCTTAGAGAGGCAGCCATAATACCGATATCACATCGATATCCTGTTGTCTGAGCCTGACAAACCAAACCTCGTTCGGTAAAGTAACATTTTAATGCTTTCTCTCGTACCGCCAAGTGTAGACGAGTAACAGACACACGAAAACCGCGTATTCCCAACAATATTGATCCAATAATCAATTCGGCACACATTTCAATTACCTCACATGCCAAGTATCAAGTTATTTTTAAGTCCACAAACTGGTGTAACCGCAGCGAGCCGCATCTTCCTGTAGCCACGGGGAGCTACCACGGCGGTGCTAACGCTAAATGGCGCTTCTCGTGTTTAACGCGAAGCGGCCGTAACGCGCCTAAAATCGGTACACCGGCCACCGGGAACCCCGCTGTCACCGTTAAAAACTCACCCTGCGTGGGTCCGGGGCTTCTTCCTCGGTGGCGGAGGCTGAAACGCCTCGTACCGGACCCGGGAAGCTTCGGGGTCCGGCCGCTCGGGATCGAATCCCAAACTCTGCTACCGAGCGGGGACCCGTGGAAGTTCACCGGCGCCGCGGGGACACACCGGACACACGCACCCCGGCGTTTTTCTTTCCCGACGGGCGAACTACAAACAACCACCGGCGCTACTTCCACCGATCCAGGTCGCTGAAACTGCCCATATGCTTGTGTCAGACCGCCATGTTCCCGCACGGGCATGGTGACCCACACCGCCCCCTATCAGCACAGCGCGGAACTGCACCCTTCGGCTGCGGCAGTCAGGAGTTCAAACCCTGCAAACACCAAATATCACTAAGCTGTGGTGGAAGTACTAAAGAAGCAGTACCAAATACAAATTTACAACTAAGAGTCATGCATTCAAAGTATTAGGATTAGAATAAGGCACCAAAAGTATAAATACTACAATTTCATATATATTATTGGATTGTAATTGTTAAAGAATCACTAATGTTGCAGCTAGGAAAGTTTGGGATAATTTGAGTGATTTTATATTCTGCTGGGTAGGTTAATCCATAAAAATACATCATAGTTTATTTGTTGATTTATGTTTTGTATTAATAATCCGACTCTGCAAAGTACTACAGCTTTTAAAAATAAACGTAGTTGAGTAAAAAGTACAGTATTTGCGTAACATAAAGTATAAAGTAGTATCAAATTTAAATACTCAAGTAAAAGTACCTCAACGTTGTACTGAAGTGCAGTTCTTTACATGTACATGAACTCCACCATTGTCATTAAGTACATTTACCAGTAGTTCCAAACCAGAGGAAGTTAAATCTGAGGTCACAAATGATTTAAGGAATAAAAGAGAAAAATACTTTAGTTATTCTATTTTCTAATTTTTGTTTACCATTTTCATTGTAACATACTGAATAGTTTCATCTCTTTTGGCCTCGAAAAACATGTTTTTGATTTTTTGTGATTAAGTACTGTAGAAATACGCATGGCATTAAATCTTTATTTTGCAGAAATAGGATGGAAAAATAACAAATTCAGCCTGGTTTCGACATCTTTTGTCCTTCAGACCACCAAACCGATGCCTACTGGCATTAATTTGACTGTATTGAAACATCATTATTAAGCATTTATTTCTCTTTGTATAGCCTTTTTTCTAAACGATGTAACCAAGTAAAAATCAAACAATAATTACATTTTGTTACAGTGCATAGGGCCTGCTTCTCCTTCCACCTCCCTAACCACCTCTTCACCTCCCCAGGACATCGTGTTTGAGAAGACTATAGAATATTTGTGGCTGACTTTGAACCATTTAAGCGTACCATCATGAAGTGCAGGAATATGTTGCATTTCATTATCTAGGGAGGTACTTGTATTAGGGACAAGCTGTTGTGCTTCTCTTACCTGACGCTCTCTGCGACAGCTTACGTCTCCCACATCATTGCTACTGAAGACACAGAGCCCAGAATGACCATGAATTAAACTTTTAATTATCTGTGGTTATAACACTGCTGGTGCTATGAAATAGCAGCACATAACTTCTAAAAAACAAGTAATAACATATTAAAATGTACAGATTTTTAATGCAGAGTTGGCTGAACTAATTTCACTAGAATAGAAATCATGTCCCACAAAACGGAAGAAAGAAGTTCCTCCTTTATGTGTTTACAAATGATACAAGACTGAACTTTATTCAAATCTGGCCTATATTATATATACTGTATATTTTCTGTATGGATGGTGATAGTGGTGGCAACATGAGAGCGGTCATTATTTTCATTCTTCATTAATATTACTTCACTGTAATAGCACTACTTCCATTTCCAGCATCAGGAAGTCATGGCCAATTGAAAGTTTATACATGTTCACTAAAGGATGCTGATGTACAGCATCTGCAAGGGGGGGAGGGGACCCAACCAGTCAAAGGTAACTTTCAAAACTCAGCTTCCGGTATTTGTATTACATAATATAGCTGTTTTGGTTCTTTTAACCTACAGTAGATGAAAACTCCTCTGTTGGCATTAAATACAAAAATTACAACAATACAGGATTTCTATTTTGACTAAATCTGCTTTACAGAACTGTGCTCCAGCATTAAGACAAACAGAGGCTACTGTAAATAAAACAGCAGGAAGATTTTGTTATTGAATAACTGTCACGATTTTGAGCAGTTTCACTCAAACATAAAGACTTTTTGATAAATGATAAAGCAAGTTTTGGAAGTGTGTGTGTGTGTGTGTGTGTGTGTGTGGGGGGGGGGGGGGGGGGTAAAAAACATGTAGTCGGGAACCAGGGTTGCTTTATGAAACACTTGTAAAGTCTCTTAAAGCTGAGCAGTGCTTTCCTTTGTGCCACCAAACAGTTCAAAGTGCTTGCATGGTGATAAAAGATTTGGTCACAAGCATAATTGGGACATGGGAAGTATTTCAACAACAAGGAAATGTAAAGCCAGTTCCTGAACGTGTTGTAAGACAAAACATTATAATAAAATATAATTTCAAGACATTCCTCTGTTCGCGGCTTTGTTTCTTGTGAATTACAGGATACAGTAATAGCAGATATTGCTTCATTTCAAGGGATCACAAGCCATAAACAGATAGAGCTGATGAATAACTATTCTAAGGATTATTTTATGATTATTATTAAGAAGTACTGGATATTTATATCAATAAAAAGCAATATCCACAGTGGCTGAGGAAAGAGAAAAAAGCACCACCGCAACTCATTCAAACTTCATCGAAATCTCAGTCAGTGAATACGGCTTAAACAGGTAATTTAACACTTTTGTCACCACTGAAGGTTTAGGCTGCACAACCGCTTTTGTCAGAGAGAAAAAATAAAAAAAATAAAAATAATAATAAGAGCTTGAGTTGATTCTTTGATAATCACACTTTCTGAAATACTTCCCATGTACTTCGAGGTTTTCTATTTTAGACTCAAACAACACAGGCTGTTCTTCCAAAAGGCATCTGATGGAGGGCCATGAAGGGTAAAGCACTTTAAACAGAACCAGATACAGTAAATATGTTGGACAGAAGACTTTTACGTAGTTTGTTAAAGACAGGTTGACAGATTAAAGGCTACTCCTCTGTGAAAGTTTCAAATCAAAACAAATGATATGATCCTGTTTTAGAGGAACACTGGCTTAACATAAGTGCACAAGAGAGGGGAAACCAATAACCAAATACATTCATAAATGCAAAAAAGTTGTAAAAAATATATACAAAATAGTGTTAAAACATCACAAACAAATGACTGACAACCATCCATAACTGCACACAACTATAACAGATACAAAATGCAGAGTACATAAACATTAGGCTACATGCTATCGGTTAAATATTCTGTGAGACAGACAAAAACAGGCCCGTCTTTGAAGAATGAACAGAAAAGAAAAACTCCACCCTCCATGTTAAATGCTTGGTACGTTAGTTTTCCTTCATCGGAGTCACTCGTGTCAGTGTCTTGGCTATCACAAATCCTCCTCTGACCACAGTTATTGTATTGACGGTCACTTTTATTGGCTGTTGTGTTGTGATCAGCCATGAAGAACCATATTATTTCATATTTCTGTGCTTACTTTGTTTCCCTGCTGATACAACGTTATTCAGTGAACAATGGTCCAAACTTTGAATGTATAAAACTGATAAAAAATGAAGTGTAAAGGTTCGATCTTAACATGGAAAAAAGCAGTTAGACAGAAAACATCTTAACTAAAAGGTCCACTTACTAACTTTTCCTAGAGCTTTCACACGTATCTTGTGGTATTCCTCAGCAGATGGAGGCAGCTCAGTTATATATAACCGAGCTATCGCCATATGGATCAACCTCCATATGTGGAGGAAGACTGAGATGTTGTTAAAAGTTTCAGAAAAATGTAGTAAGTGGACCTTGAGTCAAACATTCTTTTTCAAACAAACTCCTTAAACTGGAAGAAATCACACAAAATACTTCTTGGAAACTTGGCTTTTAAAGGAATAGTCCTAACATTTTGGGAAAAACACAGATTTGCTTTTTTCCCAAGATTTAGACGAGACGATCGATACCACTCTCATATGCTTTAAGTACGGAGCTGTAGTCTGGAGGCAATTAGCTAAAATCAGTGTAGAGACTGGGAGCAGGAGGAAACAGCCAGTCGGGCTCTTTCAAAAGTCCAAAGCGACGCCCACAAACAAATTTCACAAATTAACAGATTGTATCTCGTTTGTTTAATCCTGCAAGAATAGGAATGTGACAACGAAAATTCATGGTTTTAGAGGGAGTTGCATGCTAAATATGTGGATGAATGAACAACAGCGGTATTGATCTTCTCATTTCACTTTGGGAAAGAAAGTGAGTGAGCTTGTTCGCAATATGAGGAACTATTACTTTAATATGTAATACCAAAGGCTTTAACATTTCTTTTTGCAATGGATTTTCCTGTTTAAACTCTTTCAACTGCACTGGACCACTACACAGATACAAACAGATCCTCTAATGTTACAACAAGCTGCCGACAGACTTGGCTCAAGGATGGCAACTTGGTGCCAGCCATGAACCAAGATGCATTCACTGTCAATATACGGTCAGAAAACTGACTTTAGTCAAAACCCCACTGATGAAAATATGGAACAGGAAGGGACAGGGTGAGGGGAAGAAAAGTGACACTTCCAACAGTATTTAGCCCAGAAAAGTCCAATCGGTTGTGAGTAAAAGTGATGACCAGTAGTATGAAGTTATACAGCTCATACTTGAGAGGCACAGAATATTTTCAGAGAGAGAGCGACTAGACAAGTCTAACAAAATACTATACTGTGGCATCCTCTCTTACGGTTAAAGTAACTTTTTCCCTTTAAGGTAAACATGAAAGACAAGAAGGTTTATCAAACTTTTTAAAGGAATAAGACACATTTAAAGTTGGTGAAAAGAATCTGTTACAGATAAACACACAGATTAACGGTATACTACATTTCTCAAGGCTATACAATGACGACCACTTCAAGACAGAGAAACAGCCTCTAAACCAGAAGTGTATATAGTCTCATAATTAGCACGCTGACTCCATGCTCTCCATCGGCATCTTCTTAACTTCCAAATGTAAATGTTACACACTGTAGCTCTGCCATCAACTGCCTTCTCGCCTGTTTGTTTGAGGAAAGCGAAGAATGCGGGTTGGTTTTCTTCTACATTGTGAGAGCTAATAAAGTAGGGACGGACACTCGACGGGATCTTTCTCTACCTCTCTACCTCTAAGATCATTTTTAGGGTTTAGGGTCTTTTTAAGTATTCCTCTGTCGCTTCCCAGCATCAGGCTGGGGCTCCACGATGCCCGGCCGCTTCAGATTCCACTGGTCGATCTGTCTCTGCCTGTCCTGCTGCTCCACCTCTGACTCGCTGGACGAGCTGCCAGTATTACTGCTGCTACTGCTGCTGCCACCACCGCCGTTGCCGCCACCGAAAGCAAAGCAATCCTTCCGCTTCCCATCAGCCTTCCCCCTTTCCCCTCCTCTCTCGCTCTTCTCTCTCCTTTTCTCCTCCACCATCCCGCTGTTGTCCTCTACAGGTTTGTCAACATCAGCCATCTCCATTTCGATCGGGGGCTGCTCTGGTCCCGATGCAGCTCCTCTCCCGTCCATGTCCACCCACATCGGCCCGGGTGGAGGCTCTAAAGAGGTGTAGTGGAGCACTGGCTGCTGGAGCTGTGGGTCCACCTGTGGGGGGAGGTTCTGGTGCTCTGGATGGAGGAACTGGGCTTGGTGATGGAGGTGATGCAGTGGTTGCAGAGGGTGCTGCAGGGGCTGGAGCTGGATCTGGTGCTGCTGCTGCTGCTGCTGCTGCTGGTGGTGGTGGTGATGCTGCTGATGATGATGCTGGAGGTGATTATGGTGGTACTGAACCACGATCTGCTTGTCCACGTTATGGACGATCTCCTTGGGCTGGCTTTTGAGGAACTTCTCAAACTTCTTGGAGGCCTTTTTGTTTGTCACAAACCATTCCTGTTGGGAGAAGAGGAGGGGAAATACACGACAGGGTCAAAGGAGGAGAGGAGGGGAAGTCTTCGAAGAGGTCTTGTGGTGAGCGTTTATTTGTTAAAGATACGTGTTGTGAACATTACCTGTGAATGGACAGAGTTGATGTGGTATTTCACTCCACTTTCGGAGTTAAACTCTTTATTGCAGATCAGACATCTGTATTTTCCAGCCTCAAAGTCGCCCTGGAATGAAATCCAAAGGAAACAAAAGAGCCATGTAATGATTATCAAACACCGGAATAACTAAAAAACTTTTCACAGCGTCCATATTGTGGTCATGACTGCAGAAAATGTGATTTACTGATCATTATTGTTGTATTGTACATGCAATGGACTGCTTATTTTACTCCAGAGAAGAAAAAAAAAAAGCAGACATACCCTCGTGCAGAGTCCCAGATGAGCTTTCAGTCCAGACACACTGGTGTAGGTGCAGCCACAACCCTGAGGAAGACACAAATGACGTTACGTTATGGGACCTGCACTTGCAAACATCTGAGGTTAAAAGAAATCAGCCAATCGGCACCAGATATGTAGGACCATAGCTGATTTATACTGAAATAAATTCATAAAAGAAGCGTAATATAACTGACAAACAATAAAAAACAAAAACTAATTCATACATAAATACAACACCAAAACCTCAATTCCACTTATTATTCCATTATATTCCTTGTGGCTTATATCTTATATCTTATTATACATGTTATCATACAATTGTCACCCCATATTCAGACAGGGAACATATAAATACAGAAACAAATAAATGACTTAAACCATAACCGGAGCTGAAACTATAAGTGCATTGACTTGTTTCCCACCTGGTTGGGACACTGGACTTTCCTCTGCAGCTTCACCTCATTCTTCCACTTCCTCAGCACCTCTTGGCTGAAGGCAGGCAGGCCTGGCCGGGCGTACTTCAACTGGGAAGGCCGGCATGAACAAGAGGAGGTCAATGAGAGCCAATTTAGGCACAGTTATATCTTCAGTATACTGTAATCTGGCATAAGGGGGGACTCCTTCACTCCTTCATATCTGTTTGGCCTTTAAAACAGTATAAAGACGTTTAACCAACTTCTTTCAGTTCTTCAGTCAACCCACATTCCTTCTAGTTTCTAAAAATGTTTTAAATTGTTTGAATAAATATTATACAATAAACAGAGATACTCTAATATATCCTGCAACTTTGTGTATACATTTAAGACTGAAACTTCTCTTGCCTTTTTGTCATCGGGCACCAGGTCTGACTGAAACTTCCTCTTGGGCCAGTCTTTGGGCAGCTCGTTGTTGGCGATCTCAGCCAGGTGGAAGTTTGCCACCTGGGCCGATGCTCGCTGCACCCTGCCGCTGGCCGTCCTCTCCGGGTTGGCCTCCCTCTGGGCCTTCAGTGCCTCGTCTTCCTCACTCTTCTGGGGCGCCTGGGTAAAACTGGATTTAATCCAGTGCAACCCAGTAAATTCATTTTGATGCCCATAAATGTAAAGCGTGTTGACTCACCGGAGCATGCTCTGATTTCAGGTGGTACTCCAGACCAGCCTTGGACTTGTAGGTTTTCCCACAGTGAGAGCAATTCAGCAGCATCTTCTCCAGCTCAGATTCCTCTTTCCCACACTTCTTCATGTGGTACACGTAGCCCATGATGCTGGTAAAGGCAGCAGTACAACCCTGAAAACCATGGGATCAAAGTTTCATGTTTTCTTATCTTATTTTAATAAATTTGCCTTTCTTAAATGAGTATGATTTGTCAGTTTACCTCTTTAGAGCATTTTAGTTTGCCCAGTCTCTTCAGGATTTTACGCAGCTTGTCTTTGATGACACGGTCGTCCAAGTTTTTGGCATCTTCTGCTGACGGCTAAAAAAGAAAAGAAAAACAGGAGCAAAGTGGTGCAGAGAAACACTTGATTGAGAGCTTTGTTTATCCAACAATACAGCCATGAAATTGGAAGAATCCTCGCAATTACGCAGCTGAAAGATCATCAGCCAGAGTTGAAAAAAAAAGGAATCTGAAATTGCTGCTAACTGCGTGTCTGAGTTAGAGGAAATAATTAAATGTGGAAAGTTTAAAAATGGAAGAAACAACAGGGATTTGAGCTGAAGAGTCTTACCAGATGGCTGTGGTCGGCCATGATGTGATACTTCATCCCCGTCGAAGACTTCAGCTGCTTCCCACAGTGTTGACAGGTGAAGGGTTGCTGCACACAACAGATTAAAGTTATGTCAAATGTGCTAATTTGTACAGTGTATATGCTATAAATCAAGGAGTTTTACAGTGTAGATAAACACCAGTGTATTGGGAACTTAATTACCCCAACACATGTAGGTAATATGATGATAACAATGAATCAGCAGCAGTAATGAAACAGCAGATTGTGTATTTAGTGATTACTTTTGTACTGTGTGAATAAGGGCTCCATAAAACAATATATAGGTATAATTTTGCATGCTTTAAAATGTTTTTTAATTTAGACGTAGTGCTCACCAGCCTGCAGTTCTCCATGTGTTTCTTCAGCCCCTCCACAGTCTTCCTGCTCACACTTTTACATTTCGGACAGGTGACTCTGCCTTTGGCCACAATCTGGATTTGCCAACGCTCCTCTTGACTTCCTGGCGGACGTCAAAACATAAAAGATTCTGTTTTATTTTACACGGTAGAAATATTTCATTTGATTTCATGTTGAATTTTTTTTCTACATTTTTACTCTTTTCTCACCTGGAAAATTCAGTTCAGTTCATTCAAAACTTCAGTCTTCTACATTTCTAAGCTGGTGCAAACAGTTTTAATCAATTAAAGACAAAACTAAAACCACCTTTATTCCATTTTATTCGGAAGAATAATTGTAGTTGAGACACTGGGGATGGATAACAGAAGGTGAAAAGGTTTCCCTACTCAGAAATAATTGGCAGCCGGTCTCACCTGGAGGGTAAGTCGGAGGCTCCTTCTTGGTTGAGACGACAGGTGGTTTCTGCTCCTCGCCTGTTTGGGCCGTCGAGGCCTCGCCAACAATGGCTGTATCTGAACCTGAAATATTTACATCAGATGACTGGATTTCACATAAAAATTCCTCTAAAAATGTCTGAGCAACGAGTCTGGGCAAGAAAAACAAATCCAATCGTTACATCCTTCTACTTTCCTTATCGATTAGTCTGCACAGAATGCTGCCAGAAATATTACAACTGCTCGGCAATAATACTAAATATAATTGTTTGTAGGTTCATAATATCATCAGTTCAGTTGACAAAATAGTGGCACTATCACTGAAGTTAAATTAAAGTGCCCTCTACTGAGCAAACAATGATCCTGCAGTGCACATGGTCCTTCCAAAAGCTCTAACCGAACATTTAAGTGTCTTATAATGCTAAAGAAGTCAGTCCACTTCATATTTTATTAGGGCAGACTTACAGTATTGTTCCCTGATGACTGTGGACAAAATATTAAACAACTTCTCAAACTCTGATTCATTACCTTGATTCAGCCATTACCATTATTCAGTTTTAAGCCTTCTGTGTCACCTGTTGAATAATTGTTCACTTTGTTTTGAGCATGAAAGTGACAAAGTGTGCGTGTGTGCATATGTGTGTCTCACTCTCAACCCATTAAACATCAGACTGGATGGTAACTCACAGGAGTCTCTGGCCTCTGGTGGCTGTTGGAAGTTATTAACAGGTGGGCTTCGCTCCATCTCCACTCTCTGGACCTTCTTCATATTCAAGTCTTCAAAAGAGCACATGCACAACAAAGTCAGTCTCCGAAACCACAAAACCAAAGACTGTGGAGACACTTCACTCTACATTTTGTACAAACATATTTTGTAAAATACACAAAATCGTTTTTAAGTCTTCAAATTCATTCAGTTTTAGAATTTAATGTGTTAACTTGCAAAAAAAAAAAAAATAAATAAATATATATTATTAATAACCTGAGTTGTATATATTTTATAACTTTATAATCCTTTCAGAGGCTGATGTAATGTGTGAGTACCCACCAGGTCTCCAGACATGCCCCCGGTCTCTGCTCGTGTTGCTCCAGTCTTGGTCTTGGCTTCGGTCAGTTCCCCACGCCTGCTCCGGCCCTGAGGACGCTCGGTCTCTTCCCAGATCTCTGCCCACGTTCCAGGCCTGATCCTGGCCTCGGTCTCTGCCGGCCGCCCAGCCCTGCTCGGGACCTCTGTCCCTGCCCGTCATCCAGGCCTGGTCCGGTCCGGTGGGGGCCCTGTCCCTGCTTGGGATCCACGTCTGGTCTTGACTGGAGTGTCCCGCTCGGACTCTGCCCGAGTTCCAGACCTGCTCCTGCGGTCGGTCTCTGCCCGGGGCCCAGGCGTCGGGGCCTCGGTCCCTGCTGGAGTTCCAGCTCTGGTCCTGAGGCTGGGACTGCTCCCTGCTGGCCTCTGGGACTTGAGGCCACGCGTCCTTCGCCACCAGTCTTGGAGGCAGCCTCGCAGTGGGCGGAGCCATGGACACGGGGTCCGCCCCATTGGCGAGGCCGCCTGATGACATCACTGAGCAGCTGGTGGTTGGGTAATCTACTGCTGCCATGGAAACACTCTGGAGGTCCTCGTACCTGATAAAAAACAATATTCTACACTTATCATTTCAGAAAATTAAGTTATTATAGAACTAACTTTTATTTCTCATTGGGAAATAAAGCTGGCAACAAATTCAACAAAACTCGGAGGCTCAAAAAGGCGATGATTGGCTGACAGGTACAGTGGGATCGTGGTCCAAGAGAGGATTTCTGTTTTACTTTTAATTCCATGAAGCACTGATTGATCTTGTTCCCACTAAACTGATTTCCCTCCGGTTTATGTGTGATGACGTAACAACAGGATCCTCCATATGTGAGGTAGCGCTCTCACATATTCAATTATTTCTCTGAGAGACCTTTAAGCATCGAGTACAGAATGATTTACTGTTAAACTCTGGAAAATCTCTGGTATGGTTTGGTTTTGTGACATTTGCAATTCTTGGTTTGTTTGCAGTAATGCCGGGCCAACATGACATTAATGTTGGTATGATCACACTCTAAGTGACTAACCAAAGTCATTAATAATCCTGTCTTAGAGGGAAGATAAGACGCTTTATCAGACATAACAGCTGCATTGTGTGGCACAGCTTGTTTCCACTCATGCAATAACCACATAAAAGTACAATAATACATGTTGTTAAATTAAGAGTGTAATAACACATACTGGAGGCAGTACTTATCAAAAATACCATATTTCCTAATGTCAAGAGACACAGTAATTATCATGCAAATATGCAGCATTTTTCATGCAACTTGTCATGTCGATGAGTCTCTCACCTTTTTCTACCGTAAGTTCTTTTCATCTTTAGACCGTCTTGGGCCTGAGACTCCTCATTCTAAAACATTCAAGTACAGAACTGTGAAGTCGAGATCCAACGGCGTGCATAAAGTTAACAGATTCTGAGTATTAGGACAACCACATTCAGACACGTCTAATTAGCAGCATTTTCTTTTATAACTTCTGGACAGTTTGTTCAAAAAACAGAAGTCCAGCATGCGACAGGATGTACTCTCACCTTGGGATATCCAACTGAATTTAACTCACAGGTTCTTTCTGGCATTCGCTGAACAACTGTTGGAGAGGGGGACATTTAAAATCAGAAAAGCACACGCAACGAGAGGTGAAATCACGGCTAAGTTGACCACAAAGTCAGCTGTACCCTGCTCATAATGATCTGGATTAAGAGATTTTCTTTACCTGGACATGGCACTCCACTTTTAGGTTGTGACTGGGCGGACTTTCTCTTTCTCGGCACATACAAAGGAGACATATCCCCTCCAATGTGTGCAGGGTCCATTCTAGGAGGGTCGACGCCCTGTGGAAATCACCACTGAAAAACACAGAGGAGAGAACGTCACGACATGTGTGGTGGTGGAAAAACAGCAAGCTGTCATTATGGGTCCTATTTTATAATCTTATAAATATTTTATAATGCTTCCACTTGGTCGCATAATTCATATTTATTAGCATTTCTATGTTTGTGATGCATTTCCTCTGCCATGATGTGACCATTAAAGTATGAAACCAAGGGATGCTTAATAATTAAAGAGAATTGATGTTTTACGTATTTCTGTTGTGTATTTCTTCAACTCAGTGACAATAATTCCATCATATACAACAAATAAAAGTCTAATTCATTATTCCTTAAGGCAAAAATTTCCTCAGCATACAATCCAGATATCAATTTATATTAAGATTGATTTTAATATTTAAAATGTCTTGGAGAACTTATTATGGATCTTTGGACTTCAATGCAACATAATAAAACATCTACAGATCCTGTTTTGAAGCATAGGTGTCACTTTAGACACAAATGCTTGAACAACATGCCAGAGGAAGTAATTCATCTCCTCAAAGTTAATGAACTAAACCTCGACAACTTCAGAAAATGCTCAAAAAGTCAGATGGTAACTTTTTACATTCACTTTTGGCCACTAATTGCCTCACGTAAACAAACATGATTTGCCAATAATGTTATTTGCACTGATACATACGTACGGTATCATTTTGCTTGCAATCTCGACTCGTTTTGTTACGATGGTACCAGAACTTATTCTCAGTTGTATTTTATTATGAAAGTGCTATGCTGATATACCACACAAAAAATAAACCTCGACATGTATAAGAAGACGGTCACAGATGCAGCGTAAACTTCTGTGTTTACACGAGGAACCAGGACGGCTTTTGATTATAAAAACAAACAGTGGGGCTCATTCAGAGATCCTGCAATGGTGATCTGGACTACAACATAATACCAGAGGTGGGAAGTACATTTACACAAGTACTGCACTATTTTGGCATACTTTTACTTTACTTGAGTATTTCCATTCATGCTACTTTCTACTTCCACTCCATTACATTTCAGAGGTGAATATTATACCTTTACTTTTATTGGGTATCTTTGATTACTAGTTACTTTAGATCATTAACACAAAATATAAATAAAACTAATTATGATATATTATTAGAAGTGAAGTTACCTTGCAGTATATACCACACAGGTATTGCTACTTCTTCTCCACTACATTTATTTGACACCTGTAGTTACTTTTGCAAATTTAGATTATAACACAAAATGTAAATGAACAAACATCCACATTATTATAGATTAAGCTACCCAGCAGTATATAAAGTAATTAAAATGAGCTCCACCTTCCCCAAAGTGATGTGCACATGAATGCATCACTCATTATAATCCAGTGACACATACTTTATTGCCTAATGCTACTTTTACTGAATCACACGGTGGTGCCTTACATAAGATTGCAAGATAAGACTTCTCTGCAGCATCAGGATCAGATTTGCTGCAGAAAAAGTGTCAGAAACTGCAGAAAACACGGACTCTGTGTGCGGAAAATGTGCAGAGTGTCCTGCAGCAGCGCTGTGTGCACGGGGCGCGCTGCTCTCCATCAGGCTTGACATTTGGACGCTGTTTGTGATGTGATGTGTCCCTCGCATGTCACGCTGAAGGCCACTGCCTGCTGCTGGTTAAAGGTCGAAAAACTGAACACAAATAACGACAGGAAGAAATGCTCAAATATTGATAAAATGCATTTTTTTTCCTCTCTCTCTCTCCCTACATTAAACCCTTAAAAAAAAAGAAAAAGAAAAAAAAGAACAAGAAGCCATTCCTGGACTTCAAACCACCATCATCTTTGTCTCTGTGTGGATAAAAAAAACAAAAACACTTGGCTTCAGTCGACGACGGGCGAGAAAACACGTCGGAGAGCTGCAGAGTTTCTGCACAACCTGTCCTGTCCGCCTTCATTGTTTCCTAACCGAGGAAGAAAAGCCAGAGACAGAGACAGAGACATACAGAGACAGAGACCGAGCCTACCGTCCTACAGCTCACTCCCTCTGCAGGGACGGCGAGCCTCCATGTCTTCGAGCCCGGCCTCCTCTGCCGCCTGTCCCCCGGCGCTGGAGCCTCCAGGACGGCGACCATCGGGGGAGGCCTGCTGCGGGTGTCGGGGGGAAACCTGTGCGGGGTTCAAACCTAAGCTCTGCCAGCGTCTAAATACGAAGCAGGACCCAGGGACGCCGGCATATTTCAGCCCGCTGTGCGTGTCGCTCCTCGGCGGAACGCCCTCCTGCCGCCGGAGACAACAAATAGACCCGCATCTGCTGCTGCCTTCACGGGCCGTGGGAAACACCGCCGCTGTAAAGCTGTTTGGAAAAGTGCAAAACCCTGGGTACCACTTCCTAATAGAGCACCTCTGGTTATTATAATCTGGTTAATCAAGTGATTTGGTAATGCCTAGGTGCTGTGCATATGTTCAGGTGCAGGGATGTACTTACATATAATGCATCAATAATTATAATCCACGAATATACGGTGTACTTTTTATACGTTTTTTTTTAGTAGCCTATACTTTTTGATGCAAATACTTTTGTACTTTTACTTAACAGTTTTACTTGTAACAGAGTATTTTTACACTGTAGTATTGCAACCGAACTGTAGCAACAACTGTACTTAAGTACAAAATCTGGGTACTTGTACTTCACTTGAGTATTTCCATTGCATGCTACTTCCTATTTCTACTCTACTACATTTATTTTACAGCTTTAGTTGCTGATTACTTGACACCAGACACATTGATGCCTCACTAATTATAATCCAGTAATATAATATTTGAATACTTACACTTTTTAAATGATTATGTAGTTTTACATAAGTGAGTTTAGTTTAAGTGCTTCTTACTCACTAATAATAATCCAATAATATAATATATCACGTTTAATCTTTTCTTATACAACATGACATAGGGCCATTCTGGACAAGTACTTTCACTATTGATACTTTAAAGCTGCAGCAGGTTAAAAAAAGAAAATCCCACCCCTCCTTTCAGGCCTCCCTCCAAAGCCACTGGAGGGAGGCGCCCTGCCTGAGTCCTGCTGCGAGTCCACCAGAGAACATACCATAATGATGGATCATGTGCAATGAGTGCAGAGTGCACACAGGTAACCAGGCAGGTAGGCCAGCCAATCATTTCTCCCCAATGAAATGATTGGACGGGCTTATTACAGTCCAGTGACGGCTACAGATACCAGTTTGTGTGTGTGTGTGAGTCAGAGTATTTGATTTTAAGAGAATTTTAACAAATATAACTAATATTCTAATACACTTATATACACAATATTGTATATATACACACACATATACATTCATATATGTATATCTATATATATAGATATACATATCTGTATTTTGAAACGGGACCCTTTTCGTAAACATCAGTTGGTAAAAGTGGACATCTGAAGGTGTACATCCCTAACTAGCCTCAGTTACTGAGTAAACACCCAGCAGAGAAGGCTTTAGCTCAGACAAATTAGACCTAACAATGTGGTAATTGCAGCATGGAAAGTATGAATTTTCTCTGAGTGCTGTGGGTCATCAGGAACCGTGAGCACACAGCATTTCACTCCTGCCAAACGCAGCAGGAGCCCACTCAATAACATAGTTTGTTTGGAAGGAAATGATTGAACTATTGATCATTCCAGAAACCCAATCCACTGATAATGTGCTCAGGTTACTGAGGTGTGGCGTTCAGGGACCAGAGACCACAACTGACATATTAGTTAAATAAAGTAGTAATGATAAATAATAGATTCTCTGTAACATCAGAGACATGCCTGGTGTGTATTTGCTGACTTTTTGTTGCTGCATTTCTACCAGAAAAGCTATTTAAAGAGTCGGTTTCCTTTCTGCCGCGTTCATGTCTCGTCTCTTGCCAAAAACGGACCCAGACACACGTGTCCTGTGCACTTCCCCTCCTGTGGTCACCTCGAAACCAAGTCAAAGCAAAAGTGAAAGTGTACAGCACGATGCAGAGCGGAGGAGACAGTGAGGAGGAAATGCCACGGACATTTCAGACAGAATATCAATCTATTTCGTAAGTAGCCACGTTGTTTTCAGTGATCCACTGCGAAGCTGTGAACTGCTGAATCTCTACTATGCATCGGAGCAATGCAGGTTATATAGTTCTCAGGTATAGTAAACCGTGTCTGCTGGGCCAGCTCCAGCCTGGGACAGATCAGCTGCGACAAAGTAATATCTGAGTCGTACACAGCTGCTCCTTGTGCAGCTTTATTTTATTTTGTTAAATGATGTTGACTCTGTTTCTTTATCTCTTCTGCAGAAACATGGACCCGGAGGAGAGACGCGGTGAGAAGTGACTGTTTTCATACACTTACAACCTATGTTGCTCTGTCAAAACTGCAATATCTAAGGGAATAAACTACATTTAGTAAAGCTGCTCTTACCAATATTCCTATATTATGAACGCACGGACGTTTTTGAGGTTTATTTTGAATAGAGACTGTATTCATGTAATGAAGGGACACTGTCAAAAGAAGGAAGTGAAAAGTGCAGACAGTGCGGACACAGTAAAACAGAACAGGGAGATTAACAGGTGATAAAGTTGAACTGGGAGAGCAAAGGTTTGGCTGTAACTTTGATTAGATACACTCATAGGTGTCATGTACACCAGGGACACTGAGGACATGTCTCCACCACTTTTTGAAATGGCCAATTTTGTCCCCATCACTTTTTCAAAGCAAAAGTTGCTTTGTGAAAGGTGTATTTGCACAATAAGAGGGAAAATTAATATTGGCATTGTTCAGTTGACAGGGTGTTGCAGCTGTGGATGTGATGCATATGCATGACTTGATACTTGTGTGGTTTATGCTGAGTATTTTCAACTCTATAGTGGCCTATAGTGTGTGTAACAGAGTTGGTGCCTCATGATTGTTTCTGTGGCTTTGTGGACGTGCAGTAGCTTTTAAGCAGGAAGTAACACACTATATATATCTATTGGTTTGACATGTGTTTACTCACATGTTGAACAGCTCTACTGAAACAAAAAACAAACAAAATCGTATGCCATCAGATATATAACTTTTTCCTTCATCTGGTTCTGGTGTTGTGACTTCAGAAAACATGTCACAGCTCAATGATTAATAAAACATTCTTCTCTGTCTTTAGTGTCGGGGAAAACCTTCTACGTCTACTGCGCGGGAAAAACAAATGGGGCTGAACGGCAAATTGTTGCACAATTAAAAGCCACCGGCCAAATCGAGGTGACCTCTACTGAAAACAGTGACTACCTTGTGGTTTTCTGTCCTGTCTCCTCACGAGTTGGAACGGACATCAAGGACGCCCTGGACAACGTTAGAGGTAGGAAATGTCTTTGGCTTTCATCCGTCTCCAGGCAGAAAACCAGTGTTGCTCACAGTGATGAACTCACAGATAATTAGTACCTGACTCCTCAGTTACCCACTGATCTGTCAGATCATTACCTCACCTCCAAACCTCGCTTCCAGGTGCAGCTGGCAGCTGTTTTAAGCAAAAAGGCTCTGGTAAGGTAACAGTACGCTATGTACCCAGCACCAAATGGTAGAAAGTCAAAGTCAAAACCAAAACAGAGGTAAAAGTGTAAATATCAGATGGCAACGCGACTCCAAATGAATCCTAATGTTGCTCTGTATCTGCTGGACGCATGAATAGCCAGTTGATTCCTAACAAGTTCTCCATGTCAAATTTAAATGGTGGCTGTATACATTTGTCTTTAAAGCTTTTTCCACTGCCCTCAAGAGGCCAAAAAATAATTAACACACCTTTAAATTACTTACTTTCTTACATATTTACAACCCTCAAAATCCCATGTTTAAAATGTCATTACAATGTACTTGTATGTGAAAATATGGATTAAAAATATAGAAAAGATATAAAAACCAACAGCAGGGGAATAGAAGAGCCCCTATGCTTCAAACCAAACTGATTTCCCCTCTTAAGTTTCATCTTGTTTCTTCTCATTTGGTTGTGTTATGTTATCTCTCTGCTCACAGATGATAAAGCAGTAATTCTGGTGGTGATGCATCACACCTTCGATCGTAACCATGTTATAAGTGAGAGCAGAAGACAAGTGGACAAATCGAACGTCATCCTCACTGTGGACTATCTGTTCCATGAGAATAAGATCCTGGATTGCTCCCGCAATGATATTGCATTGTTTGACATCAAGAAGACTCTTGGAGTTCCTAATTCCCAGGTAATGACTAGTTTTACTTCTTTCATTATGGAAATGATTCATATTACTAATTATTATTACTAATTAACTTTCTTTCTTTCTTTCAGTTGTCTCTGTTCTCTCAGTTCCGTGCTCGCTGCCGCTATTGTAAGTGTGACTGTTCAGATTTCAAGTCTATGTTTAGACTTCACTCACATGACCATATGTACATTAAAAGAGTTAGTGGTCCGTCCATACTGGCTCTGTAGTGACACCTTCCCAGTAGGACTCTAGTGTAACAGATTGGATATAAAATCCACAGACCTCAATCTGTGCAGAAAAAAGTCTTTTTAGTAACAAAATCCCAATTTGTATTTTCTTGATGAGCTGCAATGGAGGGATTTTAGTCGACATTTGTTTTCCCCTCTAAATAAGTTACTTTGAGTTAAACTGGTAATTGGTGTGTTTGATCACGGATCGCTTCTGTTGCTTTCCACAGTGGACATCATTGTAAAATTGTATTTTGCAGTGCAGGTTTAGAAAATAAATATGACAGAACAAAACCATAAAAATAAAACTCAGATTGTAAAGAAACCTTCAATTTTCCTTTGTTTCCTTTACATTAAGGAATAATGACATTGGTATTAGTAATCTAAATGCTCTATCTGACATCATTTAAGGGGTTGTTTGAATTGTAAATGATACCAGATGACTCATTACTCTGTTTTTCTTTGTTTCAGGGACCTCCATCTATCGTTGGCAGATCATTGGTTTTTCACTTGGTATAATGCTGATAGTTGCGATCACTTTGGTAGTCGTTGAAAAGAAAAAGAAATAAGATCTGTGAGGGCTGTCACTAACATGCAGTTTACAGTATAATCACAATAAATAATTCCTGAAGGGACAAAAAAAATGTGCCCTGTAATGCATGTGTAATCATCTACAAAACTGTAATAATAGAAGGCTGTCATTATTCTTATCATTGTAGTGTAGTTGCAAAGGCTGATATAGATGTTTTTTGATTACGTTTCTGATCAACAGATCTGCTGCATGTGGAAAAGATGGAAAGAAAGAAACTAAGTTAGAAAAAACAACATTGAAATTCAAACTCATCAGTTGAAGTGTCCAACTCTAAAGTTCACACTGTTTCAATTCTATCTTAAAACATAAATAACATGCCCAAATGTTGAAATTAACGACAGGAGAGACTTTTATAAGAGTGAAAAATAATTATTGACAAAGTGTACAATAGATATGAGAAATGTGAGTCTTTGGCGAGGATACCCCCATTGTGTCATCATCATATGTAAAGCGGTTAGAGAAACGATGTGCAGTACAGGAGAGCCCCCCGATGGAGTCTAGACACTAGTGGAGGTGGTAATAGGATGATTCATGACAAAATCGTTGTTTTGTGAAAAGTTTTGTGACATGTACATGTTTAAATGTGTGTGTAGTAGAATTGCGTGTTGATCAATGTTATCAGGTTTTAAATAAAGACAAAATATCTCTAATATAAAATAATGACTGCTGCTGCTTTGTGCTCATTAAAATAAATCTAACGAAGATTACATCACGTGTCTGAAAATTTGTTTTATCACTGATAAACAATGAAAATCTCGTAGAAAATAGAGATCCAAGTTTTAGTTCCCATTTAAAAGTTTATCTTTCAGGTCCAGCTCAACTGGGAGTCCAGTCAGGATTAAAGCGGCGGTGAATGGAGACAAATAAAGAAATGTCCTATAGAAAAGCACACCAGAGTGACTTGGATGAAGATTCAGCTTTGAGCCAGACAACAGTGAAGCGTGCAACCTAGACACTGTTAGAGGAGTAATGTCAGGACAAGTGGCCGAGCCGAAGAAGTGAAAATCTGCGGACTGACCTAAAGATCTCATTCAGACGAAGCCATCTGAAGCCGTGATCACTGTATCTGGCGGTCTCTGCAGTGTGCACAGTTTTGCACAGCCTTGTTTGATACCCTTCGGTATTTGCTGCCAGATTCAAGTCTGGAATCATTCACTTAAATCTGCCCAGATCTATAAGGAAACGTATCCAAAATAAGGTTTGGATAATGTCACCTGATGCATCACTTTCCTGAACCTAGCCAGTCTACCATAGTAAGCAAATATTTAAACAAGGATTTTGTAGACACAGTATCAAACAAAGGATGGTCTATTTCTTGCTCTGAAACAAGTTTTGGTTGATAATGTAATATTCATAATTCAAAGTTTCCAGAACAGCAATGTGTTGTCAGATTTGAACATAAAGACCAATAAAATCCCAGTTAGACTTTTATGGTTCAGTTTTGTTATGTCATGGTGGTTTGTTCTTGGTTGTTTGGTTGTATTTCTTTTTTGTGCTCTCTCTGTTCCCCCTCCCATTTCTGTTCTCTTGCAGTGCTGGTGTGTGGCGGGGGTGTGGCTGGCTCCTCCCGTTGGCAGCAGTAGCACACCTGATTCCACTCAGTCCATTCCCTCCTGCTCTTAAGCCCGGTCTTCACTTCTGCTCGCTTCCCAGATTATTCCATGCTCTCACTCTGCATGCCGTTCACCAGCCTAACCAGCTTCAGGATTCCCCCACGCTACCCTACCGAAGACATTCTCCAGCCAGCCAACTCCCTGCCTCCTCAGCTTGCTTTGTTCTAGTTTTTTGGTTTGTGTTAATAAAGAAATCTTTAGTTCCCACTCACCAGTGTGTGTGTGTGTGTGTGTGTGTGTGTGTGTGTGTGTGTGTGTGTGTCTCTGCCTTGGGGTCCTAATCTCAAAGAATTTAACAGAATAATCTGGCCAAGTATGGACCCCACAGAGATCGACAGGGTAAGGCAAGCCCTCACCGTTCAGGGAGCTCGTGTTGGTCAACACGAGAATGCCCTAGAGGGAATTCTGGAGAAACTGCTCCACCTGACCTCCAGCATGGCCCAGCTTGATGACCGTCTGAACCAGGTCTCCACTCAGCTCTCCACGCTGGCAGCTCCTGCTCCTACTCTGGATCCACCTGTTCCTTCTCCTGCTTCTCCAACTCTGTCCAGTCACCCTCGTGAGCCCTTTATCCCCACTCCAGACAGGTATTCAGGAGAGTTAGGGTCATGCGGGCAGTTCCTTCACCAGTCTTCACTAGTGTTTGACCAGCAGCCTTTAACGTACTCCACTGACAAGTCTAAGATAGCGTTTGTTAGCAGTTTACTTTCTGGGAAGGCGTCTGCATGGGCTGTAGCCATGGCTAACGCTAACTCACCTGCTTGGCAATCTTTCCTTTTATTTTGCAAGGAGTTTCGTAGAGTTTTTGACCACCCACTTCAGAGCAAGGAAGCCGGTAACAGACTTCTCTCCTTGCGTCAGGGATCGCATTCGGTTGCGGCTTACTCCGTAGACTTCCGCATTCTCACAGCTGAGAGTGGGTGGGACGAAAGGGCCTTACAGGGGGTTTTTCTGCGTGGGCTTAGTGAGGAACTTAAGGATGAGCTAGCTGCTCGGGAGGAGACCTCCTCTTTAGAGGAACTAATTTCCTTGGCCATTCGTTTAGATAACCGCCTCAGTGAGAGACGCAGGGAGAGAGTAGGTAGACAGAGGGCCACTCCCCTTCTGTTCAAGTCTCCTCGGCAACCCGCGGTACTGCAGTCAAGCTGGTCACGTTCTCGCTGGCTGTCCGAATCGGCCAAAAGAGTTGGCTCAGCAGCCGCAAGGGGGACGCTGGTGAGCCATACTTCTCTTCGTCCATCCCCCTTAAGGGTACTGTTTCCTGGTCTCAAATTAACATTCCTCTCCCTGTGATGACAATTTCATTGACTCTGGTGTTGTCACTCAGTTCGACCTTCCCTCCGAGCCACTTCCAGAACCCAAGGATGTTTTTGCCCTCGATGGTCGTCTCTTGGCCCGTGTCACTCTCTGTACTGTCCCTGTGTCCATGCAACTTTCCGGAAATCATCATGAGACCATCTCTTTTTACCTAATTTCCTCGCCGTCTTCACCCTTAGGTTTAGGTCTCCCCTGGCTCAGGCTCCACAACCCACACATTGACTGGTCTACATCATCTATCTCCAATTGGAGTCTATTTTGTCACTCCCATTGCCTACACTCGGCTGTTCCCACCGCCATTTCTACTCCTCCTGTTCCCCCCAAGCCTGTAGACCTTGCTTCTGTTCCTCCAGAATATCATGACCTCCAGGAGGTTTTTAACAAGGGCCGCGCTTTGTCCCTACCACCTCACAGGCCATATGACTGTAGTATTGACCTGCTCCCTGGTGCCCCCTATCCTACCCGCAAGCTCTACAACCTCTCCAGGCCTGAAAGAGAGGCTATGGAGTCCTATGTTTCGGACTCACTGGCAGCTGGTCTTATTCGTCCATCCTCCTCACCTATGGGGGCGGGATTCTTTTTTTGTTGAAAAGAAGGACAAGACTCTTCATCCCTGCGTTGACTTTAGGGGCTTAAATGATATAACTATCAAGAACAAGTACCCCCTTCCTCTCATTGACTCAGCCTTTGCTCCCCTCAACCAGGCCACCATCTTCTCCAAGTTGGACCTGCGCAACGCATATCACCTGGTGAGAATAAGGGAGGGAGATGAGTGGAAAACTGGGTTCAACACTCCTCTTGGACATTTTGAGTATCTTGTTATGCCATTTGGGTTAACCAATGCACCTGCAGTTTTTCAGTGTCTCATGAATGATATTCTGCGTGATATGCTCAACAGGTTTGTTTTTGTTTACATTGACATTCTGATTTTCTCTCGCAAACGTGAAGAACATGTTCAACATGTCAAACTAGTTCTCCAGAGACTTCTAGAAAACAGACTCTTTGTGAAGGCGGAGAAGTGTGAATTTCATGTTCCATCTGTGAGCTTTTTGGGTTTTGTGATAGAGAAGGGGCAGATCAAGTCTGACCCTGCCAAGATTAAGGCAGTGGTAGAATGGCCTACTCCTACCACACGTAAGCAGTTACAAAGATTTTCTGGGGTTTGCCAATTTTTACCGTCGGTTTATCCGTGACTACAGTCGAGTGGCTGCACCACTCACCAGGTTAACCTCAGTCAAGTCACCTTTTGTTTGGTCACCTGCGGCGGAGGCCACTTTTGTTAAGTTAAAGAGTCTGTTCTCCTCTGCTCCTGTATTATGTCATCCTGATCCCACAGTCCAGTTCGTGGTGGAGGTTGATGCCTCCGACTCTGGGGTTGGGGCAGTTCTGTCCCAACAATCCACCTCAGACCAGAAGCTGCACCCCTGTGGATTCTTCTCTCGCTGTCTTACACCTGCGGAGAGGAACTACAATGTGGGGAATCGCGAGCTGCTGGCAGTGGTGCTGGCCCTTCAGGAGTGGAGGCATTGGTTGGAGGGTTCAACTCTTCCTTTTGTTGTATGGACTGATCATAAGACCTTGTCCTACCTCGGTTCTGCCCGCAGACTCAACTCCCGCCAAGCTCGGTGGGCTTTGTTCCTGGGCCGATTCAACTTCACTCTCACCTACCGTCCCGGCTCCAGGAATGTCAAGCCTGATGCCCTCTCACGGCAGTTCTGTCCCCCTGTTGAGGATCCTGCTGAGGACACCATCATGCCAACCTCCTGTGTGGTGGGAGCAGCCAGGTGGGAGATCGAGCAGCGGGTCCAGGAGGCCCTCACAGACCATCCAGCCCCTGAGGGTGCCCCACCCAACCGGCTGTTTGTGCCTCCACCTGTTCGATCCCCTGTGCTCCAGTGGGGTCACTCCTCCGAGGTGGCATGCCACCCTGGTGTTCGTCGGACCCTGGCTTTGCTTCGTCAGCGTTTCTGGTGGCCCTCTATGTCCGCTGACACCAGGGAGTTCATCTCTGCTTGCTCAGTCTGTGCCCGCAGTAAGGCTTCGCATCGCGCTCCTGCTGGTCTCCTTCGCCCCCCTTCCTATCCCTCACCGGCCCTGGTCTCACATTGCCGTGGACTTTGTCACTGGATTGCCACCTTCAGAGGGTAACAGTACCATTTTAACTGTTGTAGACCGTTTTTCCAAATCAGTGCACTTTATCCCTCTGCCTAAACTCCCCTCTGCCCCTTGAGACTGCTACTTTGCTCACCCAGCATGTTTTTAGGCTGCATGGCATCCCCCAGGACATTGTGTCTGACAGAGGGCCACAGTTCTCCTCCAGAGTGTGGCAGGCTTTTTGCCGGACTATGGGGGCGTCGGCAAGCCTCTCTTCTGGATACCATCCACATACTAATGGCCAGACTGAGCGGGCAAATCAGGATCTGGAGGCAGCGCTTCGTTGCGTGGCCTCTCACCATCCGGCCTCCTGGTCCACCCACCTTCCCTGGGTCGAATACGCTCACAACTCCCTGGTCTGCTCTGCCACAGGTATGTCTCCCTTTATGGCTGCTAACGGCTTCCAGCCTCCACTCTTCCCCGCACAGGAGGTTGAGGTGGCAGTTCCCTCGGTGCAGGCGCACCTCCAGCGTGCCCATCAGGTCTGGCGGCAGCTCTCACCCAAACAGCTCCAGCAGCAACATTGGCCGGTGGGATAAAGTTACCTTGGAGCGCTCTCTCCCAATCTCTCTTTCCCTTCCATCATCCGTCAGTTCCCCCGTGGTCGATCTAATTTTGTCAGAGCAGGTAAGGGGGGTGGGGTGGGGGGGCAGGCTGCTCTATCTACAACCCTATTCCCAACCCTGCAAAGGGCAAAGACAGTGGCCACCTTAACTTGGGCTCTGTCTGTCTCCCCAGCCTCATCCACTGCAGGGACTGAAGTCAGCTCTCTGGACCTCCTCGCAGCCATTTGGACCCATAAAAGAAATGTTTTGACTTCTGGAACAAGAAAAAGGAAAATGCAGATTTGAGTGATGAGGGTGGAAAAAGAGGTGTAGTGTTACCAGTGGTGACCAAAGGGGTTCGGATTTTCCACATATCCTCAGCGCCAGCCATTCACATGACGTTGCTGGATTGGAATTAAACACTGGGATTAAATCGCGCAGAGGAGTTGAGGATCTACCATAAATATTTGTTTTCATGGTAACATAATCTGCACAAGGGATTTAATGTTGGAATAGAACTTTTATTTTGAAACTATGACTGAAGCAGTTGAAGGTAAAGTATCTTCACATGATTTTACTATTCAATTCCAGTTTTATTACATAAAAGAAGCCTTTCATGATGTTTCCTGTATATGAAGCTCTTGCAGGGCTCTGTATGTTTTGTTTTGCACTCTGCTGTTGTGCTGTCTGGTGTGTAGGGGAATTTCATGATTGGAAGTATCTAAAAATACGGCGCTATCATGTATCGTCTATTTGTAATGCAGCGTTAACACCCCTAAATAATAGATTCTCTGTAACATCAGTGACATGCCTGATGTGTATTTGCTGACTTTTTGTTGCTGCATTTCTACCAGAAAAGCTATTTAAAGAGTCAGTTTTCCTTTCTGCCGCGTTCATGTCTCGTCTCTTGCCAAAAACGGACCCAGACACACGTGTCCTGTGCACTTTCCCTCCTGTGGTCACCTCGAAACCAAGTCAAAGCAAAAGTGAAAGTGAAAGTGTACAGCACGATGCAGAGCGGAGGAGACTGTGAGGAGGAAATGCCTCGGACATTTCAGACAGAATATCAATCTATTTCGTAAGTAGCCACGTTGTTTTCAGTGATCCACTGCGAAGCTGTGAACTGCTGAATCTCTACTATGCAGGTTATATAGTTCTCAGGTATAATAAACCGTGTCTGCCGGGCCAGCTCCAGCCTGGGACAGAGCAGCTGCGACAACGTAATATCTGAGTCATACACAGCTGCTCCTTGTGCAGCTTTATTTTATTTTGTTAAATGATGTTGACTCTGTTTCTTTATCTCTTCTGCAGAAACATGGACCCGGAGGTGAGACACGGTGAGAAGTGACTGTTTTCATACACTTACAACCTATGTTGCTCTGTCAAAACTGCAATATCTAAGGGAATAAACTACATTTAGTAAAGCTGCTCTTACCAGCAAAGGTTTGGCTGTAACTTTGATTAGATACACTCATAGGTGTCATATATACCAGGGACACTGAGGACATGTCTCCACCACTTTTTGAAATGGCCAATTTTGTCCCCATCACCTTTTCAAAGCAAAAGTTGCTTTGTGAAAGGTTTATTTGCACAATAAGAGGGAAAATTAATATTGGCATTGTTCAGTTGACAGGGTGTTGCAGCTGTGGATGTGATGCATTTGCATGACTTGATACTTGTGTGGTTTATGCTGAGTATTTTCAACTCTATAGTGGCCTATAGTGTGTGCAACAGAGTTGGTGCCTCATGATTGTTTTCTGTGGCTTTGTGGACGTGCAGTAGCTTTTAAACAGGAAGTAACACACTATATATATCTATTGGTTTAACATGTGTTTACTCACATGTTGAACAGCTCTACTGAAACAAAAAACAAACAAAATCGTATGCCATCAGATATATAACTTTTTCCTTCATCTGGTTCTGGTGTTGTGGCTTCAGAAAACATGTCACAGCTCAATGATTAATAAAACATTCTTCTCTGTCTTTAGTGTCGGGGAAAACCTTCTACGTCTACTGTGCGGGAAAAACAAATGGGGCTGAACGGCAAATTGTTGCACAATTAAAAGCCACCGGCCAAATCGAGTCGACCTCTACTGAAAACAGTGACTACCTTGTGGTTTTCTGTCCTGTCTCCTCACGAGTTGGAATGGACACCAAGGACGCCCTGGACAACGTTAGAGGTAGGAAATGTCTTTGGCTTTCATCCGTCTCCAGGCAGAAAACCAGTGTTGCTCACAGTGATGAACTCACAGATAATTAGTACCTGACTCCTCAGTTACCCACTGATCTGTCAGATCATTACCTCACCTCCAAACCTCGCTTCCAGGTGCAGCTGGCAGCTGTTTTAAGCAAAGAAGCTCTGGTAAGGTAACAGTATGCTATGTACCCAGCACCAAATGGTAGAAAGTCAAAGTCAAAACCAAAACAGAGGTAAAAGTGTGAATATCAGATGGCAACGCGACTCCAAATGAGTCCTAATGTTGCTCTGTATCTGCTGGACGCATGAATAGCCAGTTGATTCCTAACAAGTTCTCCATGTCAAATTTAAATGGTGGCTGTATAAATTTGTCTTTAAAGCCTTTTCCACTGCCCCCAAGAGGCCAAAAAATAATTAACACACCTTTAAATTACTTACTTTCTTACATATTTACAACCCTCAAAATCCCATGCTTAAAATGTCATTACAATGTATTTGTATGTGAAAATAGGGATTAAAAATATAGAAAAGATATAAAAACCAACAGCAGGGGAATAGAAGAGCCCCTATGCTTCAAACCAAACTGATTTCCCCTCTTAAATTTCATCTTGTTTCTTCTCGTTTGGTTGTGTTATGTTATCTCTCTGCTCACAGATGATAAAGCAGTAATTCTGGTGGTGATGCATCACACCTTCGATTGTAACCATGTTATAAGTGAGAGCAGAAGACAAGTGGACAAATCGAACGTCATCCTCACTGTGGACTATCTGTTCTATGAGGATAAGATCCTGGATTGCCCCCGCAATGATAGTGCATTGTTTGACATCAAGAAGACTCTTGGAGTTCCTAATTCCCAGGTAATGACTAGTTTTACTTCTTTCATTATGGAAATGAGTCATATTACTAATTATTATTACTAATTAACTTTCTTTCTTTCTTTCTTTCTTCCTTTCTTTCTTTCTTTTTTTCTTTCTTTCTTTCAGTTGTCTCTGTTCTCTCAGTTCTGTGCTCGCTTCCGCAATTGTAAGTGTGACTGTTCAGATTTCAAGTCTATGTTTAGACTTCACTCACATGACCATATGTACATTAAAAGAGTGAGTGGTCCGTCCATGCTGGCTCTGTAGTGACACCTTCCCAGTAGGACTCTAGTGTAACAGATTGGATATAAAATCCACAGACCTCAATCTGTGCAGAAAAAAGTCTTTTTAGTAACAAAATCCCAATTTGTATTTTCTTGATGAGCTGCAATGGAGGGATTTTAGTTGACATTTGTTTTCCCCTCTAAATAAGTTACTTTGAGTTAAACTGGTAATTGGTGTGTTTGATCATGGATCGCTTCTGTTGCTTTCCACAGTGGACATCATTGTAAAATTGTATTTTGCAGTGCAGGTTTAGAAAATAAATATGACAGAACAAAACCATAAAAATAAAACTCAGATTGTAAAGAAACCTTCGATTTTCCTTTGTTTCCTTTACATTAAGGAATAATGACATTGGTATTAGTAATCTAAATGCTCTATCTGACATCATTTAAGGGGTTGTTTGAATTGTAAATGATACCAGATGACTCATTACTCTGTTTTTCTTTGTTTCAGAGATCTCCATCTATCGTTGGCAGATCATTGGTTTTTCACTTGGTATAATGCTGATAGTTGTGATCACTTTGGTAGTCGTTGAAAAGAAAAAGAAATGAGATCTGTGAGGGCTGTCACTAACATGCAGTTTACAGTATAATCACAATAAATAATTCCTGAAGGGACAAAAATAATGTGCCCTGTAATGCATGTGTAATCATCTACAAAACTGTAATAATAGAAGGCTGTCATTATTCTTATCATTGTAGTGTAGTTGCAAAGGCTGATATAGATGTTTTTTGATTACGTTTCTGATCAACAGATCTGCTGCATGTGGAAAAGATGGAAAGAAAGAGACTAAGTTAGAAATAACAACATTGAAATTCAAACTCATCAGTTGAAGTGTCCAACTCTAAAGTTCACACGGTTTCAAGTCTATCTTAAAACATAAATAACATGCCCAAATGTTGAAATTAACGACAGGAGAGACTTTTATAAGAGTGAAAAATAATTATTGACAAAGTGTACAATAGATATGAGAAATGTGAGTCTTTGGCGAGGATACCCCCATTGTGTCATCATCATATGTAAAGCGGTTAGAGAAACGATGTGCAGTACAGGAGAGCCCCCCGATGGAGTCTAGACACTAGTGGAGGTGGTAATAGGATGATACATGACAAAATCGTTGTTTTGTGAAAAGTTTTGTGACATGTGCATGTTTTAAATGTGTGTGTAGTAGAATTGCGTGTTGATCAATGTTATCAGGTTTTAAATAAAGACAAAATATCTCTAATATAAAATAGTGACTGCTGCTGCTTTGTGCTCATTAAAATAAATCTAACGAAGATTACATCACGTGTCTCTGAAAATTTGTTTTATCACTGATAAACAATGAAAATCTCGTAGAAAATAGAGATCCAAGTTTTAGTTCCCATTTAAAAGTTTATCTTTCAGGTCCAGCTCAACTGGGAGTCCAGTCAGGATTAAAGCAGTGGTGAATGGAGTCAAATAAAAAAATGTCCTATAGAAAAGCACACCAGAGTGACTTGGATGAAGATTCAGCTTTGAGCCAGACAACAGTGAAGCGTGCAACCTAGACACTGTTAGAGGAGTAATGTCAGGACAAGTGGCCGAGCTGAAGAAGTGAAAATCTGCGGACTGACCTAAAGATCTCATTCAGACGAAGCCACCTGAAGCCGTGATCACTGTATCTGGCGGTCTCTGCAGTGTGCACAGTTTTGCACAGCCTTCTTTGATACCCTTCGGTATTTGCTGCCAGATTCAAGTCTGGAAACATTCACTTAAATCTGCCCAGATCTATAAGGAAACGTATCCAAAATAAGGTTTGGATAATGTCACCTGATGCATCACTTTCCTGAACCTGTGTGTGTGTGTGTGTGTGTGTGTGTGTGTGTGTGTCTCTGCCTTGGGGTCCTAATCTCAAAGAATTTAACAGAATAATCTGGCCAAGTATGGACCCCGCAGAGATCGACAGGGTAAGGCAAGCCCTCACCGTTCAGGGAGCTCGTGTTGGTCAACACGAGAATGCCCTAGAGGGAATTATGGAGAAACTGCTCCACCTGACCTCCAGCATGGCCCAGCTTGATGACCGTCTGAACCAGGTCTCCACTCAGCTCTCCATGCTGGCAGCTCCTGCTCCTACTCTGGATCCACCTGTTCCTTCTCCTGCTTCTCCAACTCTGTCCAGTCACCCTCGTGAGCCCTTTATCCCCACTCCAGACAGGTATTCAGGAGAGTTAGGGTCATGCGGGCAGTTCCTTCACCAGTGTTCACTAGTGTTTGACCAGCAGCCTTTAACGCACTCCACTGACAAGTCTAAGATAGCGTTTGTTAGCAGTTTACTTTCTGGGAAGGCGTCTGCATGGGCTGTGGCCATGGCTAACGCTAACTCACCTGCTTGGCAATCTTTCCTTTTATTTTGCAAGGAGTTTCGTAGAGTTTTTGACCACCCACTTCAGAGCAAGGAAGCCGGTAACAGACTTCTCTCCTTGCGTCAGGGATCGCATTCGGTTGCGGCTTACTCCGTAGACTTCCGCATTCTCGCAGCTGAGAATGGGTGGGACGAAAGGGCCTTACAGGGGGTTTTTCTGCGTGGGCTTAGTGAGGAACTTAAGGATGAGCTAGCTGCTCGGGAGGAGACCTCCTCTTTAGAGGAACTAATTTCCTTGGCCATTCGTTTAGATAACCGCCTCAGTGAGAGACGCAGGGCGAGAGTAGGTAGACAGAGGGCCACTCCCCTTCTGTTCAAGTCTCCTCGGCAACCGGCGGTACTGCAGTCAAGCTGATCACGTTCTCGCTGGCTGTCCGAATCGGCCAAAAGAGTTGGCTCAGCAGCCGCAAGGGGGACGCTGGTGAGCCATACTTCTCTTCGTCCATCCCCCTTAAGGGTACTGTTTCCTGGTCTCAAATTAACATTCCTCTCCCTGTGATGACAATTTCATTGACTCTGGTGTTGTCACTCAGTTCGACCTTCCCTCCGAGCCACTTCCAGAACCCAAGGATGTTTTTGCCCTCGATGGTCGTCTCTTGGCCCGTGTCACTCTCCGTACTGTCCCTGTGTCCCTGCAACTTTCCGGAAATCATCATGAGACCATCTCTTTTTACCAAATTTCCTCGCCGTCTTCACCCTTAGTTTTAGGTCTCCCCTGGCTCAGGCTCCACATCCCACACATTGACTGGTCTACATCATCTATCTCCAATTGGAGTCTATTTTGTCACTCCCATTGCCTACACTCGGCTGTTCCCACCACCATTTCTACTCCTCCTGTTCCCCCCAAGCCTGTAGACCTTGCTTCTGTTCCTCCAGAATATCATGACCTCCAGGAGGTTTTTAACAAGGGCCGCGCTTTGTCCCTACCACCTCACAGGCCATATGACTGTAGTATTGACCTGCTCCCTGGTGCCCCCTATCCTACCCGCAAGCTCTACAACCTCTCCAGGCCTGAAAGAGAGGCTATGGAGTCCTATGTTTCGGACTCACTGGCAGCTGGTCTTATTTGTCCGTCCTCCTCACCTATGGGGTCGGGATTCTTTTTTTGTTGAACAGAAGGACAAGACTCTTCATCCCTGCGTTGACTTTAGGGGCTTAAATGATATAACTATCAAGAACAAGTACCCCCTTCCTCTCATTGACTCAGCCTTTGCTCCCCTCAACCAGGCCACCATCTTCTCCAAGTTGGACCTGCGCAACGCATATCACCTGGTGAGAATAAGGGAGGGAGATGAGTGGAAAACTGGGTTCAACACTCCTCTTGGACATTTTGAGTATCTTGTTATGCCATTTGGGTTAACCAATGCACCTGCAGTTTTTCAGTGTCTCATGAATGATATTCTGCGTGATATGCTCAACAGGTTTGTTTTTGTTTACATTGACATTCTGATTTTCGCTCGCAAACGTGAAGAACATGTTCAACATGTCAAACTAGTTCTCCAGAGACTTCTAGAAAACAGACTCTTTGTGAAGGCGGAGAAGTGTGAATTTCATGTTTCATCTGTGAGCTTTTTGGGTTTTGTGATAGAGAAGGGGCAGATCAAGTCTGACCCTGCCAAGATTAAGGCAGTGGTAGAATGGCCTATTCCTACCACACGTAAGCAGTTACAAAGATTTCTGGGGTTTGCCAATTTTTACCGTCGGTTTATCCGTGACTACAGTCGAGTGGCTGCACCACTCACCAGGTTAACCTCAGTCAAGTCACCTTTTGTTTGGTCACCTGCGGCGGAGGCCACTTTTGTTAAGTTAAAGAGTCTGTTCTCCTCTGCTCCTGTATTATGTCATCCTGATCCCACAGTCCAGTTCGTGGTGGAGGTTGATGCCTCCGACTCTGGGGTTGGGGCAGTTCTGTCCCAACAATCCACCTCAGACCAGAAGCTGCACCCCTGTGGATTCTTCTCTCGCTGTCTTACACCTGCGGAGAGGAACTACAATGTGGGGAATCGCGAGCTGCTGGCAGTGGTGCTGGCCCTTCAGGAGTGGAGGCATTGGTTGGAGGGTTCAACTCTTCCTTTTGTTGTATGGACTGATCATAAGACCTTGTCCTACCTCGGTTCTGCCCGCAGACTCAACTCCCGCCAGGCTCGGTGGGCTTTGTTCCTGGGCCGATTCAACTTCACTCTCACCTACCGTCCCGGCTCCAGGAATGTCAAGCCTGATGCCCTCTCACGGCAGTTCTGTCCCCCTGTTGAGGATCCTGCTGAGGACACCATCATGCCAACCTCCTGTGTGGTGGGAGCAGCCAGGTGGGAGATCGAGCAGCGATCCAGGAGGCCCTCACAGACCATCCAGCCCCTGAGGGTGCCCCACCCAACCGGCTGTTTGTGCCTCCACCTGTTCGATCTCCTGTGCTCCAGTGGGGTCACTCCTCCAAGGTGGCATGCCATCCTGGTGTTCGTCGGACCCTGGCTTTGCTTCGTCAGCGTTTCTGGTGGCCCTCTATGTCCGCTGACACCAGGGAGTTCATCTCTGCTTGCTCAGTCTGTGCCCGCAGTAAGGCTTCGCATCGCGCTCCTGCTGGTCTCCTTCGCCCCCCTTCCTATCCCTCACCGGCCCTGGTCTCACATTGCTGTGGACTTTGTCACTGGATTGCCACCTTCAGAGGGTAACAGTACCATTTTAACTGTTGTAGACCGTTTTTCCAAATCAGTGCACTTTATCCCTCTGCCTAAACTCCCCTCTGCCCCTTGAGACTGCTACTTTGCTCACCCAGCATGTTTTTAGGCTGCATGGCATCCCCCAGGACATTGTGTCTGACAGAGGGCCACAGTTCTCCTCCAGAGTGTGGCAGGCTTTTTGCCGGACTATGGGGGCGTCGGCAAGCCTCTCTTCTGGATACCATCCACATACTAATGGCCAGACTGAGCGGGCAAATCAGGATCTGGAGGCAGCGCTTCGTTGCGTGGCCTCTCACCATCCGGCCTCCTGGTCCACCCACCTTCCCTGGGTCGAATACGCTCACAACTCCCTGGTCTGCTCTGCCACAGGTATGTCTCCCTTTATGGCTGCTAACGGCTTCCAGCCTCCACTCTTCCCCGCACAGGAGGTTGAGGTGGCAGTTCCCTCGGTGCAGGCGCACCTCCAGCGTGCCCATCAGGTCTGGCGGCAGCTCTCACCCAAACAGCTCCAGCAGCAACATTGGCCGGTGGGATAAAGTTACCTTGGAGCGCTCTCTCCCAATCTCTCTTTCCCTTCCATCATCCGTCAGTTCCCCCGTGGTCGATCTAATTTTGTCAGAGCAGGTAAGGGGGGTGGGGTGGGGGGGCAGGCTGCTCTATCTACAACCCTATTCCCAACCCTGCAAAGGGCAAAGACAGTGGCCACCTTAACTTGGGCTCTGTCTGTCTCCCCAGCCTCATCCACTGCAGGGACTGAAGTCAGCTCTCTGGACCTCCTCGCAGCCATTTGGACCCATAAAAGAAATGTTTTGACTTCTGGAACAAGAAAAAGGAAAATGCAGATTTGAGTGATGAGGGTGGAAAAAGAGGTGTAGTGTTACCAGTGGTGACCAAAGGGGTTCGGATTTTCCACATATCCTCAGCGCCAGCCATTCACATGACGTTGCTGGATTGGAATTAAACACTGGGATTAAAACGCGCAGAGGATTTGAGGATCTACCATAAATATTTGTTTTCATGGTAACATAATCTGCACAAGGGATTAAATGTTGGAATAGAACTTTTATTTTGAAACTATGACTGAAGCAGTTGAAGGTAAAGTATCTTCACATGATTTTACTATTCAATTCCAGTTTTATTACATAAAAGAAGCCTTTCATGATGTTTCCTGTATATGAAGCTCTTGCAGGGCTCTGTATGTTTTGTTTTGCTGTCTGGTGTTGTGCTGTCTGGTGTGTAGGGGAATTTCATGATTGGAAGTATCTAAAAATACGGCGCTATCATGTATCGTCTATTTGTAATGCAGCGTTAACACCCCTAAATAATAGATTCTCTGTAACATCAGTGACATGCCTGATGTGTATTTGCTGACTTTTTGTTGCTGCATTTCTACCAGAAAAGCTATTTAAAGAGTCGGTTTCCTTTCTGCCGCGTTCATGTCTCGTCTCTTGCCAAAAACGGACCCAGACACACGTGTCCTGTGCACTTCCCCTCCTGTGGTCACCTCGAAACCAAGTCAAAGCAAAAGTGAAAGTGTACAGCACGATGCAGAGCGGAGGAGACTGTGAGGAGGAAATGCCTCGGACATTTCAAACAGAATATCAATCTATTTCGTAAGTAGCCACGTTGTTTTCAGTGATCCACTGCGAAGCTGTGAACTGCTGAATCTCTACTATGCAGGTTATATAGTTCTCAGGTATAGTAAACCGTGTCTGCTGGGCCAGCTCCAGCCTGGGACAGAGCAGCTGTGACAACGTAATATCTGAGTCGTACACAGCTGCTCCTTGTGCAGCTTTATTTTATTTTGTCAAATGATGTTGACTCTGTTTCTTTATCTCTTCTGCAGAAACATGGACCCGGAGGAGAGACGCGGTGAGAAGTGACTGTTTTCATACATTTACAACCTATGTTGCTCTGTCAAAACTGCAATATCTAAGGGAATAAACTACATTTAGTAAAGCTGCTCTTACCAATATTCCTATATTATGAACGCACGGACGTTTTTGAGGTTTATTTTGAATAGAGACTGTATTCATGTAATGAAGGGACACTGTCAAAAGAAGGAAGTGAAAAGTGCAGACAGTGCGGACACAGTAAAACAGAACAGGGAGATTAACAGGTGATAAAGTTGAACTGGGAGAGCAAAGGTTTGGCTGTAACTTTGATTGGATACACTCATAGGTGTCATGTACACCAGGGACACTGGGGACATGTCTCCACCACTTTTTGAAATGGCCAATTTTGTCCCCATCACTTTTTCAAAGCAAAAGTTGCTTTGTGAAAGGTTTATTTGCACAATAAGAGGGAAAATTAATATTGGCATTGTTCAGTTGACAGGGTGTTGCAGCTGTGGATGTGATGCTTATGCATGACTTGATACTTGTGTGGTTTATGCTGAGTATTTTCAACTCTATAGTGGCCTATAGTGTGTGCAACAGAGTTGGTGCCTCATGATTGTTTCTGTGGCTTTGTGGACGTGCAGTAGCTTTTAAGCAGGAAGTAACACACTATATATATCTATTGGTTTGACATGTGTTTACTCACATGTTGAACAGCTCTACTGAAACAAAAAACAAACAAAATCGTATGCCATCAGATATATAACTTTTTCCTTCATCTGGTTCTGGTGTTGTGGCTTCAGAAAACATGTCACAGCTCAATGATTAATAAAACATTCTTCTCTGTCTTTAGTGTCGGGGAAAACCTTCTACGTCTACTGTGCGGGAAAAACAAATGGGGCTGAACGGCAAATTGTTGCACAATTAAAAGCCACCGGCCAAATCGAGTCGACCTCTACTGAAAACAATGACTACCTTGTGGTTTTCTGTCCTGTCTCCTCACGAGTTGGAACGGACATCAAGGACGCCCTGGACAACGTTAGAGGTAGGAAATGTCTTTGGCTTTCATCCGTCTCCAGGCAGAAAACCAGTGTTGCTCACAGTGATGAACTCACAGATAATTAGTACCTGACTCCTCAGTTACCCACTGATCTGTCAGATCATTACCTCACCTCCAAACCTCGCTTCCAGGTGCAGCTGGCAGCTGTTTTAAGCAAAAAAGCTCTGGTAAGGTAACAGTACGCTATGTACCCAGCACCAAATGGTAGAAAGTCAAAACCAAAACAGAGGTAAAAGTGTGAATATCAGATGGCAACGCGACTCCAAATGAATCCTAATGTTGCTCTGTATCTGCTGGACGCATGAATAGCCAGTTGATTCCTGACAAGTTCTCCATGTCAAATTTAAATGGTGGCTGTATAAATTTGTCTTTAAAGCTTTTTCCACTGCCCCCAAGAGGCCAAAAAATAATTAACACACCTTTAAATTACTTACTTTCTTACATATTTACAACCCTCAAAATCCCATGTTTAAAATGTCATTACAATGTACTTGTATGTGAAAATATGGATTAAAAATATAGAAAAGATATAAAAACCAACAGCAGGGGAATAGAAGAGCCCCTATGCTTCAAACCAAACTGATTTCCCCTCTTAAGTTTCATCTTGTTTCTTCTCGTTTGGTTGTGTTATGTTATCTCTCTGCTCACAGATGATAAAGCAGTAATTCTGGTGGTGATGCATCACACCTTCAATCGTAACCATGTTATAAGTGAGAGCAGAAGACAAGTGGACAAATCGAACGTCATCCTCACTGTGGACTATCTGTTCCACGAGAATAAGATCCTGGATTGCTCCCGCAATGATATTGCATTGTTTGACATCAAGAAGACTCTTGGAGTTCCTATTTCCCAGGTAATGACTAGTTTTACTTCTTTTATTATGGAAATGATTCATATTACTAATTATTATTACTAATTAACTTTCTTTCTTTCTCTCTTTCAGTTGTCTCCGTTTTTTCAGTTCTGTGCTCGCTGCCGCAATTGTAAGTGTGACTGTTCAGATTTCAAGTCTATGTTTAGACTTCACTCACATGACCATATGTACATTAAAAGAGTTAGTGGTCCGTCCATACTGGCTCTGTAGTGACACCTTCCCAGTAGGACTCTAGTGTAACAGATTGGATATAAAATCCACAGACCTCAATCTGTGCAGAAAAAAGTCTTTTTAGTAACAAAATCCCAATTTGTATTTTCTTGATGAGCTGCAATGGAGGGATTTTAGTCGACATTTGTTTTCCCCTCTAAATAAGTTACTTTGAGTTAAACTGGTAATTGGTGTGTTTGATCATGGATCGCTTCTGTTGCTTTCCACAGTGGACATCATTGTAAAATTGTATTTTGCAGTGCAGGTTTAGAAAATAAATATGACAGAACAAAACCATAAAAATAAAACTCAGATTGTAAAGAAACCTTCAATTTTCCTTTGTTTCCTTTACATTAAGGAATAATGACATTGGTATTAGTAATCTAAATGCTCTATCTGACATCATTTAAGGGGTTGTTTGAATTGTAAATGATACCAGATGACTCATTACTCTGTTTTTCTTTGTTTCAGGGATCTCCATCTATCGTTGGCAGATCATTGGTTTTTCACTTGGTATAATGCTGATAGTTGTGATCACTTTGGTAGTCGTTGAAAAGAAAAAGAAATGAGATCTGTGAGGGCTGTCACTAACATGCAGTTTACAGTATAATCACAATAAATAATTCCTGAAGGGACAAAAAAAATGTGCCCTGTAATGCATGTGTAATCATCTACAAAACTGTAATAATAGAAGGCTGTCATTATTCTTATCATTGTAGTGTAGTTGCAAAGGCTGATAAAGATGTTTTTTGATTACGTTTCTGATCAACAGATCTGCTGCATGTGGAAAAGATGGAAAGAAAGAGACTAAGTTAGAAAAAACAACATTGAAATTCAAACTCATCAGTTGAAGTGTCCAACTCTAAAGTTCACACTGTTTCAAGTCTATCTTAAAACATAAATAACATGCCCAAATGTTGAAATTAAAGACAGGAGAGACTTTTATAAGAGTGAACAATAATTATTGACAAAGTGTACAATAGATATGAGAAATGTGAGTCTTTGGCGAGGATACCCCCATTGTGTCATCATCATATGTAAAGCGGTTAGAGAAACGATGTGCAGTACAGGAGAGCCCCCCGATGGAGTCTAGACACTAGTGGAGGTGGTAATAGGATGATACATGACAAAATCGTTGTTTTGTGAAAAGTTTTGTGACATGTACATGTTTAAATGTGTGTGTAGTAGAATTGCGTGTTGATCAATGTTATCAGGTTTTAAATAAAGACAAAATATCTCTAATATAAAATAATGACTGCTGCTGCTTTGTGCTCATTAAAATAAATCTAACGAAGATTACATCACGTGTCTCTGAAAATTTGTTTTATCACTGATAAACAATGAAAATCTCATAGAAAATAGAGATCCAAGTTTTAGTTCCCATTTAAAAGTTTATCTTTCAGGTCCAGCTCAACTGGGAGTCCAGTCAGGATTAAAGCGGCGGTGAATGGAGTCAAATAAAGAAATGTCCTATAGAAAAGCACACCAGAGTGACTTGGATGAAGATTCAGCTTTGAGCCAGACAACAGTGAAGCGTGCAACCTAGACACTGTTAGAGGAGTAATGTCAGGACAAGTGGCCGAGCCGAAGAAGTGAAAATCTGCGGACTGACCTAAAGATCTCATTCAGACGAAGCCACCTGAAGCCGTGATCACTGTATCTGGCGGTCTCTGCAGTGTGTACAGTTTTGCACAGCCTTGTTTGATACCCTTCGGTATTTGCTGCCAGATTCAAGTCTGGAATCATTCACTTAAATCTGCCCAGATCTATAAGGAAACGTATCCAAAATAAGGTTTGGATAATGTCACCTGATGCATCACTTTCCTGAACCTGTGTGTGTGTGTGTGTGTGTGTGTGTGTCTCTGCCTTGGGGTCCTAATCTCAAAGAATTTAACAGAATAATCTGGCCAAGTATGGACCCCGCAGAGATCGACAGGGTAAGGCAAGCCCTCACCGTTCAGGGAGCTCGTGTTGGTCAACACGAGAATGCCCTAGAGGGAATTATGGAGAAACTGCTCCACCTGACCTCCAGCATGGCCCAGCTTGATGACCGTCTGAACCAGGTCTCCACTCAGCTCTCCATGCTGGCAGCTCCTGCTCCTACTCTGGATCCACCTGTTCCTTCTCCTGCTTCTCCAACTCTGTCCAGTCACCCTCGTGAGCCCTTTATCCCCACTCCAGACAGGTATTCAGGAGAGTTAGGGTCATGCGGGCAGTTCCTTCACCAGTGTTCACTAGTGTTTGACCAGCAGCCTTTAACGCACTCCACTGACAAGTCTAAGATAGCGTTTGTTAGCAGTTTACTTTCTGGGAAGGCGTCTGCATGGGCTGTGGCCATGGCTAACGCTAACTCACCTGCTTGGCAATCTTTCCTTTTATTTTGCAAGGAGTTTCGTAGAGTTTTTGACCACCCACTTCAGAGCAAGGAAGCCGGTAACAGACTTCTCTCCTTGCGTCAGGGATCGCATTCGGTTGCGGCTTACTCCGTAGACTTCCGCATTCTCGCAGCTGAGAATGGGTGGGACGAAAGGGCCTTACAGGGGGTTTTTCTGCGTGGGCTTAGTGAGGAACTTAAGGATGAGCTAGCTGCTCGGGAGGAGACCTCCTCTTTAGAGGAACTAATTTCCTTGGCCATTCGTTTAGATAACCGCCTCAGTGAGAGACGCAGGGCGAGAGTAGGTAGACAGAGGGCCACTCCCCTTCTGTTCAAGTCTCCTCGGCAACCGGCGGTACTGCAGTCAAGCTGGTCACGTTCTCGCTGGCTGTCCGAATCGGCCAAAAGAGTTGGCTCAGCAGCCGCAAGGGGGACGCTGGTGAGCCATACTTCTCTTCGTCCATCCCCCTTAAGGGTACTGTTTCCTGGTCTCAAATTAACATTCCTCTCCCTGTGATGACAATTTCATTGACTCTGGTGTAAACTCCCCTCTGCCCCTTGAGACTGCTACTTTGCTCACCCAGCATGTTTTTAGGCTGCATGGCATCCCCCAGGACATTGTGTCTGACAGAGGGCCACAGTTCTCCTCCAGAGTGTGGCGGGCTTTTTGCCGGACTATGGGGGCGTCGGCAAGCCTCTCTTCTGGATACCATCCACATACCACAGCTGGTAAGGGGGGTGGGGGGGCAGGCTGCTCTATCTATAACCCTATTCCCAACCCTGCAAAGGGCAAAGACAGTGGCCACCTTAACTTGGGCTCTGTCTGTCTCCCCAGCCTCATCCACTGCAGGGACTGAAGTCAGCTCTCTGGACCTCCTCGCAGCCATTTGGACCCATAAAAGAAACGTTTTGACTTCTGGAACAAGAAAAAGGAAAATGCAGATTTGAGTGATGAGGGTGGAAAAAGAGGTGTAGTGTTACCAGTGGTGACCAAAGGGGTTCGGATTTTCCACATATCCTCAGCGCCAGCCATTCACATGACGTTGCTGGATTGGAATTAAACACTGGGATTAAATCGCGCAGAGGAGTTGAGGATCTACCATAAATATTTGTTTTCATGGTAACATAATCTGCACAAGGGATTTAATGTTGGAATAGAACTTTTATTTTGAAACTATGACTGAAGCAGTTGAAGGTAAAGTATCTTCACATGATTTTACTATTCAATTCCAGTTTTATTACATAAAAGAAGCCTTTCATGATGTTTCCTGTATATGAAGCTCTTGCAGGGCTCTGTATGTTTTGTTTTGCTGTCTGGTGTTGTGCTGTCTGGTGTGTAGGGGAATTTCATGATTGGAAGTATCTAAAAATACGGCGCTATCATGTATCGTCTATTTGTAATGCAGCGTTAACACCCCTAAATAATAGATTCTCTGTAACATCAGTGACATGCCTGATGTGTATTTGCTGACTTTTTGTTGCTGCATTTCTACCAGAAAAGCTATTTAAAGAGTCAGTTTTCCTTTCTGCCGCGTTCATGTCTCGTCTCTTGCCAAAAACGGACCCAGACACACGTGTCCTGTGCGCTTCCCCTCCTGTGGTCACCTCAAAACCAAGTCAAAGCAAAAGTGAAAGTGAAAGTGTACAGCACGATGCAGAGCGGAGGAGACTGTGAGGAGGAAATGCCTCGGACATTTCAGACAGAATATCAATCTATTTCGTAAGTAGCCACGTTGTTTTCAGTGATCCACTGCGAAGCTGTGAACTGCTGAATCTCTACTATGCAGGTTATATAGTTCTCAGGTATAATAAACCGTGTCTGCTGGGCCAGCTCCAGCCTGGGACAGAGCAGCTGCGACAACGTAATATCTGAGTCGTACACAGCTGCTCCTTGTGCAGCTTTATTTTATTTTGTTAAATGATGTTGACTCTGTTTCTTTATCTCTTCTGCAGAAACATGGACTCGGAGGTGAGACACGGTGAGAAGTGACTGTTTTCATACACTTACAACCTATGTTGCTCTGTCAAAACTGCAATATCTAAGGGAATAAACTACATTTAGTAAAGCTGCTCTTACCAGCAAAGGTTTGGCTGTAACTTTGATTAGATACACTCATAGGTGTCATATACACCAGGGACACTGAGGACATGTCTCCACCACTTTTTGAAATGGCCAATTTTGTCCCCATCACTTTTTCAAAGCAAAAGTTGCTTTGTGAAAGGTGTATTTGCACAATAAGAGGGAAAATTAATATTGGCATTGTTCAGTTGACAGGGTGTTGCAGCTGTGGATGTGATGTCATTTGCATGACTTGATACTTGTGTGGTTTATGCTGAGTATTTTCAACTCTATAGTGGCCTATAGTGTGTGCAACAGAGTTGGTGCCTCATGATTGTTTTCTGTGGCTTTGTGGACGTGCAGTAGCTTTTAAACAGGAAGTAACACACTATATATATCTATTGGTTTGACATGTGTTTACTCACATGTTGAACAGCTCTACTGAAACAAAAAACAAACAAAATCGTATGCCATCAGATATATAACTTTTTCCTTCATCTGGTTCTGGTGTTGTGGCTTCAGAAAACATGTCACAGCTCAATGATTAATAAAACATTCTTCTCTGTCTTTAGTGTCGGGGAAAACCTTCTACGTCTACTGTGCGGGAAAAACAAATGGGGCTGAACGGCAAATTGTTGCACAATTAAAAGCCACCGGCCAAATCGAGTCGACCTCTACTGAAAACAGTGACTACCTTGTGGTTTTCTGTCCTGTCTCCTCACGAGTTGGAACGGACATCAAGGACGCCCTGGACAACGTTAGAGGTAGGAAATGTCTTTGGGTTTCATCCGTCTCCAGGCAGAAAACCAGTGTTGCTCACAGTGATGAACTCACAGATAATTAGTACCTGACTCCTCAGTTACCCACTGATCTGTCAGATCATTACCTCACCTCCAAACCTCGCTTCCAGGTGCAGCTGGCAGCTGTTTTAAGCAAAAAATCTCTGGTAAGGTAACAGTACGCTATGTACCCAGCACCAAATGGTAGAAAGTCAAAGTCAAAACCAAAACAGAGGTAAAAGTGTGAATATCAGATGGCAACGCGACTCCAAATGAGTCCTAATGTTGCTCTGTATCTGCTGGACGCATGAATAGCCAGTTGATTCCTAACAAGTTCTCCATGTCAAATTTAAATGGTGGCTGTATAAATTTGTCTTTAAAGCCTTTTCCACTGCCCCCAAGAGGCCAAAAAATAATTAACACACCTTTAAATTACTTACTTTCTTACATATTTACAACCCTCAAAATCCCATGCTTAAAATGTCATTACAATGTATTTGTATGTGAAAATAGGGATTAAAAATATAGAAAAGATATAAAAACCAACAGCAGGGGAATAGAAGAGCCCCTATGCTTCAAACCAAACTGATTTCCCCTCTTAAGTTTCATCTTGTTTCTTCTCGTTTGGTTGTGTTATGTTATCTCTCTGCTCACAGATGATAAAGCAGTAATTCTGGTGGTGATGCATCACACCTTCGATCGTAACCATGTTATAAGTGAGAGCAGAAGACAAGTGGACAAATCGAACGTCATCCTCACTGTGGACTATCTGTTCCACGAGAATAAGATCCTGGATTGCTCCCGCAATGATATTGCATTGTTTGACATCAAGAAGACTCTTGGAGTTCCTATTTCCCAGGTAATGACTAGTTTTACTTCTTTTATTATGGAAATGATTCATATTACTAATTATTATTACTAATTAACTTTCTTTCTTTCTCTCTTTCAGTTGTCTCCGTTTTTTCAGTTCTGTGCTCGCTGCCGCAATTGTAAGTGTGACTGTTCAGATTTCAAGTCTATGTTTAGACTTCACTCACATGACCATATGTACATTAAAAGAGTGAGTGGTCCGTCCATACTGGCTCTGTAGTGACACCTTCCCAGTAGGACTCTAGTGTAACAGATTGGATATAAAATCCACAGACCTCAATCTGTGCAGAAAAAAGTCTTTTTAGTAACAAAATCCCAATTTGTATTTTCTTGATGAGCTGCAATGGAGGGATTTTAGTCGACATTTGTTTTCCCCTCTAAATAAGTTACTTTGAGTTAAACTGGTAATTGGTGTGTTTGATCATGGATCGCTTCTGTTGCTTTCCACAGTGGACATCATTGTAAAATTGTATTTTGCAGTGCAGGTTTAGAAAATAAATATGACAGAACAAAACCATAAAAATAAAACTCAGATTGTAAAGAAACCTTCAATTTTCCTTTGTTTCCTTTACATTAAGGAATAATGACATTGGTATTAGTAATCTAAATGCTCTATCTGACATCATTTAAGGGGTTGTTTGAATTGTAAATGATACCAGATGACTCATTACTCTGTTTTTCTTTGTTTCAGGGATCTCCATCTATCGTTGGCAGATCATTGGTTTTTCACTTGGTATAATGCTGATAGTTGTGATCACTTTGGTAGTCGTTGAAAAGAAAAAGAAATGAGATCTGTGAGGGCTGTCACTAACATGCAGTTTACAGTATAATCACAATAAATAATTCCTGAAGGGACAAAAAAAATGTGCCCTGTAATGCATGTGTAATCATCTACAAAACTGTAATAATAGAAGGCTGTCATTATTCTTATCATTGTAGTGTAGTTGCAAAGGCTGATAAAGATGTTTTTTGATTACGTTTCTGATCAACAGATCTGCTGCATGTGGAAAAGATGGAAAGAAAGAGACTAAGTTAGAAAAAACAACATTGAAATTCAAACTCATCAGTTGAAGTGTCCAACTCTAAAGTTCACACTGTTTCAAGTCTATCTTAAAACATAAATAACATGCCCAAATGTTGAAATTAACGACAGGAGAGACTTTTATAAGAGTGAACAATAATTATTGACAAAGTGTACAATAGATATGAGAAATGTGAGTCTTTGGCGAGGATACCCCCATTGTGTCATCATCATATGTAAAGCGGTTAGAGAAACGATGTGCAGTACAGGAGAGCCCCCCGATGGAGTCTAGACACTAGTGGAGGTGGTAATAGGATGATACATGACAAAATCGTTGTTTTGTGAAAAGTTTTGTGACATGTACATGTTTAAATGTGTGTGTAGTAGAATTGCGTGTTGATCAATGTTATCAGGTTTTAAATAAAGACAAAATATCTCTAATATAAAATAATGACTGCTGCTGCTTTGTGCTCATTAAAATAAATCTAACGAAGATTACATCACGTGTCTCTGAAAATTTGTTTTATCACTGATAAACAATGAAAATCTCATAGAAAATAGAGATCCAAGTTTTAGTTCCCATTTAAAAGTTTATCTTTCAGGTCCAGCTCAACTGGGAGTCCAGTCAGGATTAAAGCGGCGGTGAATGGAGTCAAATAAAGAAATGTCCTATAGAAAAGCACACCAGAGTGACTTGGATGAAGATTCAGCTTTGAGCCAGACAACAGTGAAGCGTGCAACCTAGACACTGTTAGAGGAGTAATGTCAGGACAAGTGGCCGAGCCGAAGAAGTGAAAATCTGCGGACTGACCTAAAGATCTCATTCAGACGAAGCCACCTGAAGCCGTGATCACTGTATCTGGCGGTCTCTGCAGTGTGTACAGTTTTGCACAGCCTTCTTTGATACCCTTCGGTATTTGCTGCCAGATTCAAGTCTGGAATCATTCACTTAAATCTGCCCAGATCTATAAGGAAACGTATCCAAAATAAGGTTTGGATAATGTCACCTGATGCATCACTTTCCTGAACCTATGTGTGTGTGTGTGTGTGTGTGTGTGTGTGTGTGTGTGTCTGCCTTGGGGTCCTAATCTCAAAGAATTTAACAGAATAATCTGGCCAAGTATGGACCCCGCAGAGATCGACAGGGTAAGGCAAGCCCTCACCGTTCAGGGAGCTCGTGTTGGTCAACACGAGAATGCCCTAGAGGGAATTATGGAGAAACTGCTCCACCTGACCTCCAGCATGGCCCAGCTTGATGACCGTCTGAACCAGGTCTCCACTCAGCTCTCCACGCTGGCAGCTCCTGCTCCTACTCTGGATCCACCTGTTCCTTCTCCTGCTTCTCCAACTCTGTCCAGTCACCCTCGTGAGCCCTTTATCCCCACTCCAGACAGGTATTCAGGAGAGTTAGGGTCATGCGGGCAGTTCCTTCACCAGTGTTCACTAGTGTTTGACCAGCAGCCTTTAACGCACTCCACTGACAAGTCTAAGATAGCGTTTGTTAGCAGTTTACTTTCTGGGAAGGCGTCTGCATGGGCTGTGGCCATGGCTAACGCTAACTCACCTGCTTGGCAATCTTTCCTTTTATTTTGCAAGGAGTTTCGTAGAGTTTTTGACCACCCACTTCAGAGCAAGGAAGCCGGTAACAGACTTCTCTCCTTGCGTCAGGGATCGCATTCGGTTGCGGCTTACTCCGTAGACTTCCGCATTCTCGCAGCTGAGAATGGGTGGGACGAAAGGGCCTTACAGGGGGTTTTTCTGCGTGGGCTTAGTGAGGAACTTAAGGATGAGCTAGCTGCTCGGGAGGAGACCTCCTCTTTAGAGGAACTAATTTCCTTGGCCATTCGTTTAGATAACCGCCTCAGTGAGAGACGCAGGGCGAGAGTAGGTAGACAGAGGGCCACTCCCCTTCTGTTCAAGTCTCCTCGGCAACCGGCGGTACTGCAGTCAAGCTGGTCACGTTCTCGCTGGCTGTCCGAATCGGCCAAAAGAGTTGGCTCAGCAGCCGCAAGGGGGACGCTGGTGAGCCATACTTCTCTTCGTCCATCCCCCTTAAGGGTACTGTTTCCTGGTCTCAAATTAACATTCCTCTCCCTGTGATGACAATTTCATTGACTCTGGTGTAAACTCCCCTCTGCCCCTTGAGACTGCTACTTTGCTCACCCAGCATGTTTTTAGGCTGCATGGCATCCCCCAGGACATTGTGTCTGACAGAGGGCCACAGTTCTCCTCCAGAGTGTGGCGGGCTTTTTGCCGGACTATGGGGGCGTCGGCAAGCCTCTCTTCTGGATACCATCCACATACCACAGCTGGTAAGGGGGGTGGGGGGGCAGGCTGCTCTATCTATAACCCTATTCCCAACCCTGCAAAGGGCAAAGACAGTGGCCACCTTAACTTGGGCTCTGTCTGTCTCCCCAGCCTCATCCACTGCAGGGACTGAAGTCAGCTCTCTGGACCTCCTCGCAGCCATTTGGACCCATAAAAGAAACGTTTTGACTTCTGGAACAAGAAAAAGGAAAATGCAGATTTGAGTGATGAGGGTGGAAAAAGAGGTGTAGTGTTACCAGTGGTGACCAAAGGGGTTCGGATTTTCCACATATCCTCAGCGCCAGCCATTCACATGACGTTGCTGGATTGGAATTAAACACTGGGATTAAATCGCGCAGAGGAGTTGAGGATCTACCATAAATATTTGTTTTCATGGTAACATAATCTGCACAAGGGATTTAATGTTGGAATAGAACTTTTATTTTGAAACTATGACTGAAGCAGTTGAAGGTAAAGTATCTTCACATGATTTTACTATTCAATTCCAGTTTTATTACATAAAAGAAGCCTTTCATGATGTTTCCTGTATATGAAGCTCTTGCAGGGCTCTGTATGTTTTGTTTTGCTGTCTGCTGTTGTGCTGTCTGGTGTGTAGGGGAATTTCATGATTGGAAGTATCTAAAAATACGGCGCTATCATGTATCGTCTATTTGTAATGCAGCGTTAACACCCCTAAATAATAGATTCTCTGTAACATCAGTGACATGCCTGATGTGTATTTGCTGACTTTTTGTTGCTGCATTTCTACCAGAAAAGCTATTTAAAGAGTCAGTTTTCCTTTCTGCCGCGTTCATGTCTCGTCTCTTGCCAAAAACGGACCCAGACACACGTGTCCTGTGCACTTTCCCTCCTGTGGTCACCTCGAAACCAAGTCAAAGCAAAAGTGAAAGTGAAAGTGTACAGCACGATGCAGAGCGGAGGAGACTGTGAGGAGGAAATGCCTCGGACATTTCAGACAGAAAATCAATCTATTTCGTAAGTAGCCACGTTGTTTTCAGTGATCCACTGCGAAGCTGTGAACTGCTGAATCTCTACTATGCATCGGAGCAATGCAGGTTATATAGTTCTCAGGTATAATAAACCGTGTCTGCTGGGCCAGCTCCAGCCTGGGACAGAGCAGCTGCGACAACGTAATATCTGAGTCGTACACAGCTGCTCCTTGTGCAGCTTTATTTTATTTTGTTAAATGATGTTGACTCTGTTTCTTTATCTCTTCTGCAGAAACATGGACCCGGAGGTGAGACACGGTGAGAAGTGACTGTTTTCATACACTTACAACCTATGTTGCTCTGTCAAAACTGCAATATCTAAGGGAATAAACTACATTTAGTAAAGCTGCTCTTACCAGCAAAGGTTTGGCTGTAACTTTGATTAGATACACTCATAGGTGTCATATACACCAGGGACACTGAGGACATGTCTCCACCACTTTTTGAAATGGCCAATTTTGTCCCCATCACCTTTTCAAAGCAAAAGTTGCTTTGTGAAAGGTTTATTTGCACAATAAGAGGGAAAATTAATATTGGCATTGTTCAGTTGACAGGGTGTTGCAGCTGTGGATGTGATGCATTTGCATGACTTGATACTTGTGTGGTTTATGCTGAGTATTTTCAACTCTATAGTGGCCTATAGTGTGTGCAACAGAGTTGGTGCCTCATGATTGTTTTCTGTGGCTTTGTGGACGTGCAGTAGCTTTTAAACAGGAAGTAACACACTATATATATCTATTGGTTTGACATGTGTTTACTCACATGTTGAACAGCTCTACTGAAACAAAAAACAAACAAAATCGTATGCCATCAGATATATAACTTTTTCCTTCATCTGGTTCTGGTGTTGTGGCTTCAGAAAACATGTCACAGCTCAATGATTAATAAAACATTCTTCTCTGTCTTTAGTGTCGGGGAAAACCTTCTACGTCTACTGTGCGGGAAAAACAAATGGGGCTGAACGGCAAATTGTTGCACAATTAAAAGCCACCGGCCAAATCGAGTCGACCTCTACTGAAAACAATGACTACCTTGTGGTTTTCTGTCCTGTCTCCTCACGAGTTGGAACGGACATCAAGGACGCCCTGGACAACGTTAGAGGTAGGAAATGTCTTTGGCTTTCATCCGTCTCCAGGCAGAAAACCAGTGTTGCTCACAGTGATGAACTCACAGATAATTAGTACCTGACTCCTCAGTTACCCACTGATCTGTCAGATCATTACCTCACCTCCAAACCTCGCTTCCAGGTGCAGCTGGCAGCTGTTTTAAGCAAAAAAGCTCTGGTAAGGTAACAGTACGCTATGTACCCAGCACCAAATGGTAGAAAGTCGAAGTCAAAACCAAAACAGAGGTAAAAGTGTGAATATCAGATGGCAACGCGACTCCAAATGAGTCCTAATGTTGCTCTGTATCTGCTGGACGCATGAATAGCCAGTTGATTCCTAACAAGTTCTCCATGTCAAATTTAAATGGTGGCTGTATAAATTTGTCTTTAAAGCCTTTTCCACTGCCCCCAAGAGGCCAAAAAATAATTAACACACCTTTAAATTACTTACTTTCTTACATATTTACAACCCTCAAAATCCCATGCTTAAAATGTCATTACAATGTATTTGTATGTGAAAATAGGGATTAAAAATATAGAAAAGATATAAAAACCAACAGCAGGGGAATAGAAGAGCCCCTATGCTTCAAACCAAACTGATTTCCCCTCTTAAGTTTCATCTTGTTTCTTCTCGTTTGGTTGTGTTATGTTATCTCTCTGCTCACAGATGATAAAGCAGTAATTCTGGTGGTGATGCATCACACCTTCGATCGTAACCATGTTATAAGTGAGAGCAGAAGACAAGTGGACAAATCGAACGTCATCCTCACTGTGGACTATCTGTTCCACGAGAATAAGATCCTGGATTGCCCCCGCAATGATAGTGCATTGTTTGACATCAAGAAGACTCTTGGAGTTCCTAATTCCCAGGTAATGACTAGTTTTACTTCTTTCATTATGGAAATGAGTCATATTACTAATTATTATTACTAATTAACTTTCTTTCTTTCTTTCTTTCTTCCTTTCTTTCTTTCTTTTTTTCTTTCTTTCTTTCAGTTGTCTCTGTTCTCTCAGTTCTGTGCTCGCTTCCGCAATTGTAAGTGTGACTGTTCAGATTTCAAGTCTATGTTTAGACTTCACTCACATGACCATATGTACATTAAAAGAGTGAGTGGTCCGTCCATACTGGCTCTGTAGTGACACCTTCCCAGTAGGACTCTAGTGTAACAGATTGGATATAAAATCCACAGACCTCAATCTGTGCAGAAAAAAGTCTTTTTAGTAACAAAATCCCAATTTGTATTTTCTTGATGAGCTGCAATGGAGGGATTTTAGTCAACATTTGTTTTCCCCTCTAAATAAGTTACTTTGAGTTAAACTGGTAATTGGTGTGTTCGATCATGGATCGCTTCTGTTGCTTTCCACACTGGACATCATTGTAAAATTGAACAGGGAGATTAACAGGTGATAAAGTTGAACTGGGAGAGCAAAGGTTTGGCTGTAACTTTGATTAGATACACTCATAGGTGTCATATACACCAGGGACACTGAGGACATGTCTCCACCACTTTTTGAAATGGCCAATTTTGTCCCCATCACCTTTTCAAAGCAAAAGTTGCTTTGTGAAAGGTTTATTTGCACAATAAGAGGGAAAATTAATATTGGCATTGTTCAGTTGACAGGGTGTTGCAGCTGTGGATGTGATGCATTTGCATGACTTGATACTTGTGTGGTTTATGCTGAGTATTTTCAACTCTATAGTGGCCTATAGTGTGTGCAACAGAGTTGGTGCCTCATGATTGTTTTCTGTGGCTTTGTGGACGTGCAGTAGCTTTTAAACAGGAAGTAACACACTATATATATCTATTGGTTTGACATGTGTTTACTCACATGTTGAACAGCTCTACTGAAACAAAAAACAAACAAAATCGTATGCCATCAGATATATAACTTTTTCCTTCATCTGGTTCTGGTGTTGTGGCTTCAGAAAACATGTCACAGCTCAATGATTAATAAAACATTCTTCTCTGTCTTTAGTGTCGGGGAAAACCTTCTACGTCTACTGTGCGGGAAAAACAAATGGGGCTGAACGGCAAATTGTTGCACAATTAAAAGCCACCGGCCAAATCGAGTCGACCTCTACTGAAAACAATGACTACCTTGTGGTTTTCTGTCCTGTCTCCTCACGAGTTGGAACGGACATCAAGGACGCCCTGGACAACGTTAGAGGTAGGAAATGTCTTTGGCTTTCATCCGTCTCCAGGCAGAAAACCAGTGTTGCTCACAGTGATGAACTCACAGATAATTAGTACCTGACTCCTCAGTTACCCACTGATCTGTCAGATCATTACCTCACCTCCAAACCTCGCTTCCAGGTGCAGCTGGCAGCTGTTTTAAGCAAAAAAGTTCTGGTAAGGTAACAGTACGCTATGTACCCAGCACCAAATGGTAGAAAGTCAAAGTCAAAACCAAAACAGAGGTAAAAGTGTGAATATCAGATGGCAACGCGACTCCAAATGAGTCCTAATGTTGCTCTGTATCTGCTGGACGGATGAATAGCCAGTTGATTCCTAACAAGTTCTCCATGTCAAATTTAAATGGTGGCTGTATAAATTTGTCTTTAAAGCCTTTTCCACTGCCCCCAAGAGGCCAAAAAATAATTAACACACCTTTAAATTACTTACTTTCTTACATATTTACAACCCTCAAAATCCCATGCTTAAAATGTCATTACAATGTATTTGTATGTGAAAATAGGGATTAAAAATATAGAAAAGATATAAAAACCAACAGCAGGGGAATAGAAGAGCCCCTATGCTTCAAACCAAACTGATTTCCCCTCTTAAGTTTCATCTTGTTTCTTCTCGTTTGGTTGTGTTATGTTATCTCTCTGCTCACAGATGATAAAGCAGTAATTCTGGTGGTGATGCATCACACCTTCGATCGTAACCATGTTATAAGTGAGAGCAGAAGACAAGTGGACAAATCGAACGTCATCCTCACTGTGGACTATCTGTTCTATGAGGATAAGATCCTGGATTGCCCCCGCAATGATAGTGCATTGTTTGACATCAAGAAGACTCTTGGAGTTCCTAATTCCCAGGTAATGACTAGTTTTACTTCTTTCATTATGGAAATGATTCATATTACTAATTATTATTACTAATTAACTTTCTTTCTTTCTTTCTTCCTTTCTTTCTTTCTTTTTTTCTTTCTTTCTTTCAGTTGTCTCTGTTCTCTCAGTTCTGTGCTCGCTTCCGCAATTGTAAGTGTGACTGTTCAGATTTCAAGTCTATGTTTAGACTTCACTCACATGACCATATGTACATTAAAAGAGTGAGTGGTCCGTCCATACTGGCTCTGTAGTGACACCTTCCCAGTAGGACTCTAGTGTAACAGATTGGATATAAAATCCACAGACCTCAATCTGTGCAGAAAAAAGTCTTTTTAGTAACAAAATCCCAATTTGTATTTTCTTGATGAGCTGCAATGGAGGGATTTTAGTTGACATTTGTTTTCCCCTCTAAATAAGTTACTTTGAGTTAAACTGGTAATTGGTGTGTTTGATCATGGATCGCTTCTGTTGCTTTCCACAGTGGACATCATTGTAAAATTGTATTTTGCAGTGCAGCTTTAGAAAATAAATATGACAGAACAAAACCATAAAAATAAAACTCAGATTGTAAAGAAACCTTCAATTTTCCTTTGTTTCCTTTACATTAAGGAATAATGACATTGGTATTAGTAATCTAAATGCTCTATCTGACATCATTTAAGGGGTTGTTTGAATTGTAAATGATACCAGATGACTCATTACTCTGTTTTTCTTTGTTTCAGAGATCTCCAGCTATCGTTGGCAGATCATTGGTTTTTCACTTGGTATAATGCTGATAGTTGTGATCACTTTGGTAGTCGTTGAAAAGAAAAAGAAATGAGATCTGTGAGGGCTGTCACTAACATGCAGTTTACAGTATAATCACAATAAATAATTCCTGAAGGGACAAAAATAATGTGCCCTGTAATGCATGTGTAATCATCTACAAAACTGTAATAATAGAAGGCTGTCATTATTCTTATCATTGTAGTGTAGTTGCAAAGGCTGATAAAGATGTTTTTTGATTACGTTTCTGATCAACAGATCTGCTGCATGTGGAAAAGATGGAAAGAAAGAGACTAAGTTAGAAAAAACAACATTGAAATTCAAACTCATCAGTTGAAGTGTCCAACTCTAAAGTTCACACTGTTTCAAGTCTATCTTAAAACATAAATAACATGCCCAAATGTTGAAATTAACGACAGGAGAGACTTTTATAAGAGTGAAAAATAATTATTGACAAAGTGTACAATAGATATGAGAAATGTGAGTCTTTGGCGAGGATACCCCCATTGTGTCATCATCATATGTAAAGCGGTTAGAGAAACGATGTGCAGTACAGGAGAGCCCCCCGATGGAGTCTAGACACTAGTGGAGGTGGTAATAGGATGATACATGACAAAATCGTTGTTTTGTGAAAAGTTTTGTGACATGTGCATGTTTTAAATGTGTGTGTAGTAGAATTGCGTGTTGATCAATGTTATCAGGTTTTAAATAAAGACAAAATATCTCTAATATAAAATAGTGACTGCTGCTGCTTTGTGCTCATTAAAATAAATCTAACGAATATTACATCACGTGTCTCTGAAAATTTGTTTTATCACTGATAAACAATGAAAATCTCGTAGAAAATAGAGATCCAAGTTTTAGTTCCCATTTAAAAGTTTATCTTTCAGGTCCAGCTCAACTGGGAGTCCAGTCAGGATTAAAGCAGTGGTGAATGGAGTCAAATAAAGAAATGTCCTATAGAAAAGCACACCAGAGTGACTTGGATGAAGATTCAGCTTTGAACCAGACAACAGTGAAGCGTGCAACCTAGACACTGTTAGAGGAGTAATGTCAGGACAAGTGGCCGAGCCGAAGAAGTGAAAATCTGCGGACTGACCTAAAGATCTCATTCAGACGAAGCCACCTAAAGCCGTGATCACTGTATCTGGCGGTCTCTGCAGTGTGCACAGTTTTGCACAGCCTTGTTTGATACCCTTCGGTATTTGCTGCCAGATTCAAGTCTGGAAACATTCACTTAAATCTGCCCAGATCTATAAGGAAACGTATCCAAAATAAGGTTTGGATAATGTCACCTGATGCATCACTTTCCTGAACCTAGCCAGTCTACCATAGTAAGCAAATATTTAAACAAGGATTTTGTAGACACAGTATCAAACAAAGGATGGTCTATTTCTCGCCTCTGAAACAAGTTTTGGTTGATAATGTAATATTCATAATTCAAAGTATCCAGAACAGCAATGTGTTGTCAGATTTGGACATAAAGACCAATAAAATCCCAGTTAGACTTTTATGGTTCAGTTTTGTTATGTCATGGTGGTTTGTTCTTGGTTGTTTGGTTGTATTTCTTTTTTGTGCTCTCTCTGTTCCCCCTCCCATTTCTGTTCTCTTGCAGTGCTGGTATGTGGCGGGGGTGTGGCTGGCTCCTCCCGTTGGCAGCAGTAGCACACCTGATTCCACTCAGTCCATTCCCTCCTGCTCTTAAGCCCGGTCTTCACTTCTGCTCGCTGCCAGATTATTCCATGCTTTCACTCTGCATGCCGTTCACCAGCCTAACCAGCTTCAGGATTCCCCCACGCTACCCTACCGAAGACATTCTCCAGCCAGCCAACTCCCTGCCTCCTCAGCTTGCTTTGTTCTAGTTTTTTGGTTCGTGTTATTAAAGAAATCTTTAGTTCCCACTCACCAGTGTGTGTGTGTGTGTGTGTGTGTGTGTGTGTGTGTGTGTGTCTCTGCCTTGGGGTCCTAATCTCAAAGAATTTAACAGAATAATCTGGCCAAGTATGGACCCCGCAGAGATCGACAGGGTAAGGCAAGCCCTCACCGTTCAGGGAGCTCGTGTTGGTCAACACGAGAATGCCCTAGAGGGAATTCTGGAGAAACTGCTCCACCTGACCTCCAGCATGGCCCAGCTTGATGACCGTCTGAACCAGGTCTCCACTCAGCTCTCCACGCTGGCAGCTCCTGCTCCTACTCTGGATCCACCTGTTCCTTCTCCTGCTTCTCCAACTCTGTCCAGTCACCCTCGTGAGCCCTTTATCCCCACTCCAGACAGGTATTCAGGAGAGTTAGGGTCATGCGGGCAGTTCCTTCACCAGTGTTCACTAGTGTTTGACCAGCAGCCTTTAACGTACTCCACTGACAAGTCTAAGATAGCGTTTGTTAGCAGTTTACTTTCTGGGAAGGCGTCTGCATGGGCTGTGGCCATGGCTAACGCTAACTCACCTGCTTGGCAATCTTTCCTTTTATTTTGCAAGGAGTTTCGTAGAGTTTTTGACCACCCACTTCAGAGCAAGGAAGCCGGTAACAGACTTCTCTCCTTGCGTCAGGGATCGCATTCGGTTGCGGCTTACTCTGTAGACTTCCGCATTCTCGCAGCTGAGGGTGGGTGGGACGAAAGGGCCTTACAGGGGGTTTTTCTGCGTGGGCTTAGTGAGGAACTTAAGGATGAGCTAGCTGCTCAGGATGAGACCTCCTCTTTAGAGGAACTAATTTCCTTGGCCATTCGTTTAGATAACCGCCTCAGTGAGAGACGCAGGGAGAGAGTAGGTAGACAGAGGGCCACTCCCCTTCTGTTCAAGTCTCCTCGGCACCCCGCGGTACTGCGGTCAAGCTGGTCACGTTCTCGCTGGCTGTCCGAATCGGCCAAAAGAGTTGGCTCAGCAGCCGCAAGGGGGACGCTGGTGAGCCATACTTCTCTTCGTCCATCCCCCTCCAAGCCCATTCAGCTTAAGGGTACTGTTTCCTGGTCTCAAATTAACATTCCTCTCCCTGTGATGACAATTTCATTGACTCTGGTGTTGTCACTCAGTTCGACCTTCCCTCCGAGCCACTTCCAGAACCCAAGGATGTTTTTGCCCTCGATGGTCGTCTCTTGGCCCGTGTCACTCTCCGTACTGTCCCTGTGTCCCTGCAACTTTCCGGAAATCATCATGAGACCATCTCTTTTTACCTAATTTCCTCGCCGTCTTCACCCTTAGTTTTAGGTCTCCCCTGGCTCAGGCTCCACAACCCACACATTGACTGGTCTACGTCATCTATCTCCAATTGGAGTCTATTTTGTCACTCCCATTGCCTACACTCGGCTGTTCCCACCGCCATTTCTACTCCTCCTGTTCCCCCCAAGCCTGTAGACCTTGCTTCTGTTCCTCCAGAATATCATGACCTCCAGGAGGTTTTTAACAAGGGCCGCGCTTTGTCCCTACCACCTCACAGGCCATATGACTGTAGTATTGACCTGCTCCCTGGTGCCCCCTATCCTACCCGCAAGCTCTACAACCTCTCCAGGCCTGAAAGAGAGGCTATGGAGTCCTATGTTTCGGACTCACTGGCAGCTGGTCTTATTCGTCCATCCTCCTCACCTATGGGGGCGGGATTCTTTTTTTGTTGAAAAGAAGGACAAGACTCTTCATCCCTGCGTTGACTTTAGGGGCTTAAATGATATAACTATCAAGAACAAGTACCCCCTTCCTCTCATTGACTCAGCCTTTGCTCCCCTCAACCAGGCCACCATCTTCTCCAAGTTGGACCTGCGCAACGCATATCACCTGGTGAGAATAAGGGAGGGAGATGAGTGGAAAACTGGGTTCAACACTCCTCTTGGACATTTTGAGTATCTTGTTATGCCATTTGGGTTAACCAATGCACCTGCAGTTTTTCAGTGTCTCATGAATGATATTCTGCGTGATATGCTCAACAGGTTTGTTTTTGTTTACATTGACATTCTGATTTTCTCTCGCAAACGTGAAGAACATGTTCAACATGTCAAACTAGTTCTCCAGAGACTTCTAGAAAACAGACTCTTTGTGAAGGCGGAGAAGTGTGAATTTCATGTTTCATCTGTGAGCTTTTTGGGTTTTGTGATAGAGAAGGGGCAGATCAAGTCTGACCCTGCCAAGATTAAGGCAGTGGTAGAATGGCCTACTCCTACCACACGTAAGCAGTTACAAAGATTTCTGGGGTTTGCCAATTTTTACCGTCGGTTTATCCGTGACTACAGTCGAGTGGCTGCACCACTCACCAGGTTAACCTCAGTCAAGTCACCTTTTGTTTGGTCACCTGCGGCGGAGGCCACTTTTGTTAAGTTAAAGAGTCTGTTCTCCTCTGCTCCTGTATTATGTCATCCTGATCCCACAGTCCAGTTCGTGGTGGAGGTTGATGCCTCCGACTCTGGGGTTGGGGCAGTTCTGTCCCAACAATCCACCTCAGACCAGAAGCTGCACCCCTGTGGATTCTTCTCTCGCTGTCTTACACCTGCGGAGAGGAACTACAATGTGGGGAATCGCGAGCTGCTGGCAGTGGTGCTGGCCCTTCAGGAGTGGAGGCATTGGTTGGAGGGTTCAACTCTTCCTTTTGTTGTATGGACTGATCATAAGACCTTGTCCTACCTCGGTTCTGCCCGCAGACTCAACTCCCGCCAGGCTCGGTGGGCTTTGTTCCTGGGCCGATTCAACTTCACTCTCACCTACCGTCCCGGCTCCAGGAATGTCAAGCCTGATGCCCTCTCACGGCAGTTCTGTCCCCCTGTTGAGGATCCTGCTGAGGACACCATCATGCCAACCTCCTGTGTGGTGGGAGCAGCCAGGTGGGAGATCGAGCAGCGGGTCCAGGAGGCCCTCACAGACCATCCAGCCCCTGAGGGTGCCCCACCCAACCGGCTGTTTGTGCCTCCACCTGTTCGATCTCCTGTGCTCCAGTGGGGTCACTCCTCCAAGGTGGCATGCCATCCTGGTGTTCGTCGGACCCTGGCTTTGCTTCGTCAGCGTTTCTGGTGGCCCTCTATGTCCGCTGACACCAGGGAGTTCATCTCTGCTTGCTCAGTCTGTGCCCGCAGTAAGGCTTCGCAGCGCGCTCCTGCTGGTCTCCTTCGCCCCCCTTCCTATCCCTCACTGGCCCTGGTCTCACATTGCCGTGGACTTTGTCACTGGATTGCCACCTTCAGAGGGTAACAGTACCATTTTAACTGTTGTAGACCGTTTTTCCAAATCAGTGCACTTTATCCCTCTGCCTAAACTCCCCTCTGCCCCTTGAGACTGCTACTTTGCTCACCCAGCATGTTTTTAGGCTGCATGGCATCCCCCAGGACATTGTGTCTGACAGAGGGCCACAGTTCTCCTCCAGAGTGTGGCAGGCTTTTTGCCGGACTATGGGGGCGTCGGCAAGCCTCTCTTCTGGATACCATCCACATACTAATGGCCAGACTGAGCGGGCAAATCAGGATCTGGAGGCAGCGCTTCGTTGCGTGGCCTCTCACCATCCGGCCTCCTGGTCCACCCACCTTCCCTGGGTCGAATACGCTCACAACTCCCTGGTCTGCTCTGCCACAGGTATGTCTCCCTTTATGGCTGCTAACGGCTTCCAGCCTCCACTCTTCCCCGCACAGGAGGTTGAGGTGGCAGTTCCCTCGGTGCAGGCGCACCTCCAGCGTGCCCATCAGGTCTGGCGGCAGCTCTCACCCAAACAGCTCCAGCAGCAACATTGGCCGGTGGGATAAAGTTACCTTGGAGCGCTCTCTCCCAATCTCTCTTTCCCTTCCATCATCCGTCAGTTCCCCCGTGGTCGATCTAATTTTGTCAGAGCAGGTAAGGGGGGTGGGGTGGGGGGGCAGGCTGCTCTATCTACAACCCTATTCCCAACCCTGCAAAGGGCAAAGACAGTGGCCACCTTAACTTGGGCTCTGTCTGTCTCCCCAGCCTCATCCACTGCAGGGACTGAAGTCAGCTCTCTGGACCTCCTCGCAGCCATTTGGACCCATAAAAGAAACGTTTTGACTTCTGGAACAAGAAAAAGGAAAATGCAGATTTGAGTGATGAGGGTGGAAAAAGAGGTGTAGTGTTACCAGTGGTGACCAAAGGGGTTCGGATTTTCCACATATCCTCAGCGCCAGCCATTCACATGACGTTGCTGGATTGGAATTAAACACTGGGATTAAATCGCGCAGAGGAGTTGAGGATCTACCATAAATATTTGTTTTCATGGTAACATAATCTGCACAAGGGATTTAATGTTGGAATAGAACTTTTATTTTGAAACTATGACTGAAGCAGTTGAAGGTAAAGTATCTTCACATGATTTTACTATTCAATTCCAGTTTTATTACATAAAAGAAGCCTTTCATGATGTTTCCTGTATATGAAGCTCTTGCAGGGCTCTGTATGTTTTGTTTTGCTGTCTGGTGTTGTGCTGTCTGGTGTGTAGGGGAATTTCATGATTGGAAGTATCTAAAAATACGGCGCTATCATGTATCGTCTATTTGTAATGCAGCGTTAACACCCCTAAATAATAGATTCTCTGTAACATCAGTGACATGCCTGATGTGTATTTGCTGACTTTTTGTTGCTGCATTTCTACCAGAAAAGCTATTTAAAGAGTCAGTTTTCCTTTCTGCCGCGTTCATGTCTCGTCTCTTGCCAAAAACGGACCCAGACACACGTGTCCTGTGCGCTTCCCCTCCTGTGGTCACCTCAAAACCAAGTCAAAGCAAAAGTGAAAGTGAAAGTGTACAGCACGATGCAGAGCGGAGGAGACTGTGAGGAGGAAATGCCTCGGACATTTCAGACAGAATATCAATCTATTTCGTAAGTAGCCACGTTGTTTTCAGTGATCCACTGCGAAGCTGTGAACTGCTGAATCTCTACTATGCATCGGAGCAATGCAGGTTATATAGTTCTCAGGTATAGTAAACCGTGTCTGCTGGGCCAGCTCCAGCCTGGGACAGAGCAGCTGCGACAACGTAATATCTGAGTCGTACACAGCTGCTCCTTGTGCAGCTTTATTTTATTTTGTTAAATGATGTTGACTCTGTTTCTTTATCTCTTCTGCAGAAACATGGACTCGGAGGTGAGACACGGTGAGAAGTGACTGTTTTCATACACTTACAACCTATGTTGCTCTGTCAAAACTGCAATATCTAAGGGAATAAACTACATTTAGTAAAGCTGCTCTTACCAGCAAAGGTTTGGCTGTAACTTTGATTAGATACACTCATAGGTGTCATATACACCAGGGACACTGAGGACATGTCTCCACCACTTTTTGAAATGGCCAATTTTGTCCCCATCACTTTTTCAAAGCAAAAGTTGCTTTGTGAAAGGTGTATTTGCACAATAAGAGGGAAAATTAATATTGGCATTGTTCAGTTGACAGGGTGTTGCAGCTGTGGATGTGATGTCATTTGCATGACTTGATACTTGTGTGGTTTATGCTGAGTATTTTCAACTCTATAGTGGCCTATAGTGTGTGCAACAGAGTTGGTGCCTCATGATTGTTTTCTGTGGCTTTGTGGACGTGCAGTAGCTTTTAAACAGGAAGTAACACACTATATATATCTATTGGTTTGACATGTGTTTACTCACATGTTGAACAGCTCTACTGAAACAAAAAACAAACAAAATCGTATGCCATCAGATATATAACTTTTTCCTTCATCTGGTTCTGGTGTTGTGGCTTCAGAAAACATGTCACAGCTCAATGATTAATAAAACATTCTTCTCTGTCTTTAGTGTCGGGGAAAACCTTCTACGTCTACTGTGCGGGAAAAACAAATGGGGCTGAACGGCAAATTGTTGCACAATTAAAAGCCACCGGCCAAATCGAGTCGACCTCTACTGAAAACAGTGACTACCTTGTGGTTTTCTGTCCTGTCTCCTCACGAGTTGGAACGGACATCAAGGACGCCCTGGACAACGTTAGAGGTAGGAAATGTCTTTGGGTTTCATCCGTCTCCAGGCAGAAAACCAGTGTTGCTCACAGTGATGAACTCACAGATAATTAGTACCTGACTCCTCAGTTACCCACTGATCTGTCAGATCATTACCTCACCTCCAAACCTCGCTTCCAGGTGCAGCTGGCAGCTGTTTTAAGCAAAAAATCTCTGGTAAGGTAACAGTACGCTATGTACCCAGCACCAAATGGTAGAAAGTCAAAGTCAAAACCAAAACAGAGGTAAAAGTGTGAATATCAGATGGCAACGCGACTCCAAATGAGTCCTAATGTTGCTCTGTATCTGCTGGACGCATGAATAGCCAGTTGATTCCTAACAAGTTCTCCATGTCAAATTTAAATGGTGGCTGTATAAATTTGTCTTTAAAGCCTTTTCCACTGCCCCCAAGAGGCCAAAAAATAATTAACACACCTTTAAATTACTTACTTTCTTACATATTTACAACCCTCAAAATCCCATGCTTAAAATGTCATTACAATGTATTTGTATGTGAAAATAGGGATTAAAAATATAGAAAAGATATAAAAACCAACAGCAGGGGAATAGAAGAGCCCCTATGCTTCAAACCAAACTGATTTCCCCTCTTAAGTTTCATCTTGTTTCTTCTCGTTTGGTTGTGTTATGTTATCTCTCTGCTCACAGATGATAAAGCAGTAATTCTGGTGGTGATGCATCACACCTTCGATCGTAACCATGTTATAAGTGAGAGCAGAAGACAAGTGGACAAATCGAACGTCATCCTCACTGTGGACTATCTGTTCCACGAGAATAAGATCCTGGATTGCTCCCGCAATGATATTGCATTGTTTGACATCAAGAAGACTCTTGGAGTTCCTATTTCCCAGGTAATGACTAGTTTTACTTCTTTTATTATGGAAATGATTCATATTACTAATTATTATTACTAATTAACTTTCTTTCTTTCTCTCTTTCAGTTGTCTCCGTTTTTTCAGTTCTGTGCTCGCTGCCGCAATTGTAAGTGTGACTGTTCAGATTTCAAGTCTATGTTTAGACTTCACTCACATGACCATATGTACATTAAAAGAGTGAGTGGTCCGTCCATACTGGCTCTGTAGTGACACCTTCCCAGTAGGACTCTAGTGTAACAGATTGGATATAAAATCCACAGACCTCAATCTGTGCAGAAAAAAGTCTTTTTAGTAACAAAATCCCAATTTGTATTTTCTTGATGAGCTGCAATGGAGGGATTTTAGTCGACATTTGTTTTCCCCTCTAAATAAGTTACTTTGAGTTAAACTGGTAATTGTGTGTTTGATCATGGATCGCTTCTGTTGCTTTCCACAGTGGACATCATTGTAAAATTGTATTTTGCAGTGCAGGTTTAGAAAATAAATATGACAGAACAAAACCATAAAAATAAAACTCAGATTGTAAAGAAACCTTCAATCTTCCTTTGTTTCCTTTACATTAAGGAATAATGACATTGGTATTAGTAATCTAAATGCTCTATCTGACATCATTTAAGGGGTTGTTTGAATTGTAAATGATACCAGATGACTCATTACTCTGTTTTTCTTTGTTTCAGGGACCTCCATCTATCGTTGGCAGATCATTGGTTTTTCACTTGGTATAATGCTGATAGTTGTGATCACTTTGGTAGTCGTTGAAAAGAAAAAGAAATGAGATCTGAGAGGGCTGTCCCTAACATGCAGTTTACAGTATAATCACAATAAATAATTCCTGAAGGGACAAAAAAAATGTGCCCTGTAATGCATGTGTAATCATCTACAAAACTGTAATAATAGAAGGCTGTCATTATTCTTATCATTGTAGTGTAGTTGCAAAGGCTGATATAGATGTTTTTTGATTACGTTTCTGATCAACAGATCTGCTGCATGTGGAAAAGATGGAAAGAAAGAGACTAAGTTAGAAAAAACAACATTGAAATTCAAACTCATCAGTTGAAGTGTCCAACTCTAAAGTTCACACTGTTTCAAGTCTATCTTAAAACATAAATAACATGCCCAAATGTTGAAATTAACGACAGGAGAGACTTTTATAAGAGTGAAAAATAATTATTGACAAAGTGTACAATAGATATGAGAAATGTGAGTCTTTGGCGAGGATACCCCCATTGTGTCATCATCATATGTAAAGCGGTTAGAGAAACGATGTGCAGTACAGGAGAGCCCCCCGATGGAGTCTAGACACTAGTGGAGGTGGTAATAGGATGATACATGACAAAATCGTTGTTTTGTGAAAAGTTTTGTGACATGTACATGTTTAAATGTGTGTGTAGTAGAATTGCGTGTTGATCAATGTTATCAGGTTTTAAATAAAGACAAAATATCTCTAATATAAAATAGTGACTGCTGCTGCTTTGTGCTCATTAAAATAAATCTAACGAAGATTACATCACGTGTCTCTGAAAATTTGTTTTATCACTGATACACAATGAAAATCTCGTAAAAAATAGAGAAGTTTTAGTTCCCATTTAAAAGTTTTATCTTTCAGGTCCAGCTCAACTGGGAGTCCAGTCAGGATTAAAGCGGCGGTGAATGGAGTCAAATAAAGAAATGTCCTATAGAAAAGCACACCAGAGTGACTTGGATGAAGATTCAGCTTTGAGCCAGACAACAGTGAAGCGTGCAGCCTAGACACTGTTAGAGGAGTAATGTCAGGACAAGTGGTCGAGCCGAAGAAGTGAAAATCTGCGGACTGACCTAAAGATCTCATTCAGACGAAGCCACCTGAAGCCGTGATCACTGTATCTGGCGGTCTCTGCAGTGTGCACAGTTTTGTACAGCCTTGTTTGATACCCTTCGGTATTTGCTGCCAGATTCAAGTCTGGAATCATTCACTTAAATCTGCCCAGATCTATAAGGAAACGTATCCAAAATAAGGTTTTGGAAGACAAAAGACACAGATTTAAGGGCCTTTCGGGACAGGTGTAAACATGTGGTTGGATGACACGTCATATGAGACTTTAACTTTAACTGTGTGTTTACTTTTTCATGCTTCCTGATCTGGCATTCGCATGTTTGAACCAACAGACCTGGAGTCCTGTGGTGTACTTGCAGTGCAACGATGGCACGGCAAATTCGATTTAACTTAAGAGTATATCGCCCGCACTTCTTCCGTCTCTCTCCCCACTTGATGACAGCTCTGCACTGAGCAGTGGAGGTCTGGAGGAGGGGGATTAGTTAAAATCGAGAGGGAGGACTGGTGTGTGTGTGTGTGTGTGTGTGTGTGTGTGTGTGTGTGTGTGTGTGTGTGGGGGGGGGGTGTTAAGGTCACGCCTCTGGCCTAAAAAGGCAAAGCAGAATACCAGCAGCAGCGAGCCGCTCTAAGAATAACTCAGGGCCTGAGGCTCAGAAACATGGCATGAATGTGACAGTGCCTAATTAAATTCAGACTTCTATTGAGACTAATCCCCAAAAAATTAACACAAATAAGAATGACTGATGAATTTGATTTAGATGTAAGTGATTTTTTAGTAGTGAGAAACACACTGTAACCACGTGACTCCAGCAGCAACATTGGCCGGTGGGATAAAGTTACCTTGGAGCGCTCTCTCCCAATCTCTCTTTCCCTTCCATCATCCGTCAGTTCCCCCGTGGTCGATCTAATTTTGTCAGAGCTGGTAAGGGGGGTGGGGGGGGTGGGGGGCAGGCTGCTCTATCTACAACCCTATCCCCAACCCGACAAAGGGCAAAGACAGTGGCCACCTTAACTTGGGCTCTGTCTGTCTCCCCAGCCTCATCCACTGCAGGGACTGAAGTCAGCTCTCTGGACCTCCTCGCAGCCATTTGGACCCATAAAAGAAACGTTCTGACTTCTGGAACAAGAAAAAGGAAAATGCAGATTTGAGTGATGAGGGTGGAAAAAGAGGTGTAGTGTTACCAGTGGTGACCAAAGGGGTTCGGATTTTCCACATATCCTCAGCGCCAGCCATTCACATGACGCTGGATTGGAATTAAACACTGGGATTAAATCGCGCAGAGGAGTTGAGGATCTACCATAAATATTTGTTTTCATGGTAACATAATCTGCACAAGGGATTTAATGTTGGAATAGAACTTTTATTTTGAAACTATGACTGAAGCAGTTGAAGGTAAAGTATCTTCACATGACATGAAATTTTACTATTCAATTCCAGTTTTATTACATAAAAGAAGCCTTTCATGATGTTTCCTGTATATGAAGCTCTTGCAGGGCTCTGTATGTTTTGTTTTGCACTCTGCTGTTGTGCTGTCTGGTGTGTAGGGGAATTTCATGATTGGAAGTATCTAAAAATACGGCGCTATCATGTATCATCTATTTGTAATGCAGCTTTAAAACCCCTGTGACATCTACAGTGCTGTAAAGGATCAGTCAGCATCAACACTGTGCCTCTTGCTGCATGTAACCATATCAACGGATACTGTCGTTATACCATCTTTAAGTGTTTTTGTGCATGGACAATGAAACGAGACGAACAAGAGGGCCTGAAAGCAGCTGTTGTTGCCATTAAAGCTTGTTATCTCGAGATCTCATGAAGATCAAAACTTAATTACACACACACACACACACACACACACCAGGTGCTTTCACTTATTGTAGTTGATTAAATGTGCAGTTTGTTTCAATGCACTTGTTAGAGCTGGACAATTTACACCTTTGTGACAGGTCTTTTCTTATGGAAGACATGTTGATAAGTTGATAAATTGATAAGTTTGGGGACCTTGGCATACTCTAGCTCTGACCACTGTTCAATCAGTATAGTTAAAAATATAAGATATAAGATAAAAAGGTGATGGTTAGCCTTTAAAACACATCTCAAGGCTTTCACCAGTGGACGGAGTTTAAGGTGGGAACTGAGAACAACACGACAACCGAACAAACTCTATGAGGACCGTGACATTTGGTTGAGAGCTCTGGAAAAAGCTAGCGAGGGGAAAGATTTTTATCAAGCTTGAAGCAACTAGTTCCAGGATCAAGAATGAACTTCCACGCGCCAAAATTATGTTTGTGATTATTTTTTTAAGAAAGTTTTCCGACAATAAAATGTGATCATCTTATTATCTCAGGATATCCAGTTGTTGCCTCATGATTACTTCTGAATTATCTCCTCATTACAAGAAAACAAGTGGTGGTAATAGGCCTACTTACTGTGTCTGCTTGAATTTCTGATGTCTCCTCCCTCTCATATGGCGATGATGACTTACTTGAGCGGACTGTAAAAATGTGGACATCCATTAATCTGTTAGAGATAACAATATCATTGAGTAGTTATCTCAACAAATATATGAGGCATTTGGTGTCTTGAGGCAACAAAGTCCAATCAGTTAAGTCAAGGTCACAAAATCTAATCTAACAAAATGCTTCTTGCATTTCCAGTATTATAAAAGGCTAATACATAGTTTCTTATGTAGTTTCTTGGCAGCAAGTGTGTTTAAAAGTAACCCAGGTAGTTATAACTGTTCAGTGAATATATAAGTCAGGTCAGTCAGGAGTGTTTACAAAGCTTTTTGTATGAAAATGGCACATACTTGGTGGGGAAGTGACTTTATGTCTGTGGGGCAGAGAGCAGATCAAATATAAAATCTAGTGCAGAAAACTAACATTTCCCAATTCCAGATATTCAACTAATTGCATTTAAACTGTCTAAATGTAGAGTCTGCCGTGTAAACACTAACATTACAGCAAAGTTAGTTCAGACATGGAAACAGCAGCTTGAATCTAAGCTCCTAAACTGATTAATGGCATCACCGTGTTCAACCAGCCGGATCGTAAAGGCCTCTGCTGCACTCAGCTCAGCTCTGTGCACTCATTAAGGAAATGTTATGACCACACTTCCCTGTATTCTGACTGAACAGGCAACCACTAGCTCCTAATGACCGCTCTGAGCTGAGCTGTCATGGATACCCGGTGAGAGTAACAACAGAAATGTCATCTACAGTGTGGAGACAGGTCAGCCATAAAAGGAGGAATCGTGCATGGATGGCTGGACAAACCATTTAGAGTTTCCAAAGTGGTGGTCAACAGACGCATCAAAGTGACAAGTTATTCATGTTTTAATGCCCAGTAATAATGTCCTAAAAGCGCTCTCGAGATATCTTGTGTGTAATTTTGTTGGTGTTTTGCTGGAGGTGAAGCTTTCATGACATTCTGGACTTTTAGATTTGGATATTTTTTGTGCTTAAGTGGACATTTTGGCCTGACGGTGGCACCTGAGCAAAGGTCAAAGGGTCAGTGGAAAACCCAAACCATGGTTTCAAGGTGGTTTATTGCTGCATCATTAAAAGAGCAATTGGAGAGCAGATTATGCCTTAGACTTAGATATATAGCTGTGGAGTCTTTGAGTTGTGAATTGTGGTTTTGGTCTGATGTCTGATGCCCGTTTTCATGAACTTGAGTGCAGAAACTCGAATTAAACAGGTTTCAGTTTCAGTAACCACACAACTTAGAAAAGTGAGTACTATACAGGGCAACAGTTTGTGGTCAAATCTGCCCATAAAAGCCTGGAAGAGGAAACAAAACTCTTCAGCCAACATCTGCTGCTGAAATATCCTGTGTGAACCTTTAACCTCCTTTTACTTCAGTAAATCTACCAAGCGATTGACTATTGTCGACTGTGGTTGTACTGGGCAGCTCCCAGTGTGTATAACCGCAGTAGGAGGTCAGTTTGTGTAGTTTGTGTATTTTAGGAACTTAACAAACTCTTCATAAACTTACTGACTGACAACTGTAAGTCTGTGTATGATAAAATATCCATGCGTGACCAATCAAAGTACATTGTGATGGTAATTGTCATTAACACATAAAATAAAGTTACATTTAAGCAGCTCATTAACTTTTATTCTGATTACATTTGAAATGAATGTTAAACAGTAGCTTGTCCTCCCTCCTAAATATTCTTGTGCATTTTTTCATGCTGTTATAAGATCTACTGATGTCTCAGGTAACACAAATTATATGAACATAGCTGTTAGTTTATTTAGTTTCAAGTTCAGTGTTGGTCAAGGTGAAAATCTCACGGTGATGGTGACACTTGATAAATATTCAGGGCCTTACCAAGATCCTCAGGAATCATCCTCTGGGGAGCAGGAACTAATTTCATCACTGTGTGGTCAGTAGTTGTCAAAATATCTAGTTGTGGACAGGCGGAAAGAAAGTGCAAGTGGTTAAAAAAAAAGATTTAAACTGTTTGTGTTTGAATACGGTGTTTGGTGCTTTTCCTAATTATTTCCTTTAAAAAAAACACGGATGACATTTTTTAGGACATTTAGAGACACTTACTTAAACCTATAACAGCCGTCCAACGCCTGGGAGGTTTCGTACACGGTCACTTGTGTTTTGAACTGACCTGTTGGAGTAAGGAGTTTAGACAGAGGTGTGTGTGTGTGTGTGTGTGTGTGTGTGTGTGTGTGTGTGTGTCTCCGTGTGTTTAAAGTGCTGCTAAGCTGTTTGAGTCAGCAGTAACGGAGTAACCTACAGTAGCTGCCAACAGTGACCTGAAGAGAGTCAACAGGTGGCCGGAGCCTTTCCAACACAGCAACTACACTGTAACTGACAAAATAAATCCATAACCTTGTATCTTTACGAAAAAGAGTCAAATATAAAATGGTGCACTGTTGAAAATCAATGTAAGTCTTGTAACTCTCATTTTAAAGCAAGTGAAAAGCAGATCGCAGTGGTTCATGATTACTTTAGTAACGAATCATGCACAACTGGGTCAGTTTATAGAGTTGTGTGTTGGGAACAGATATTGAACGTTTGAACTTCGGACCATAAATGGTACCTGACCCACTTCCCACACAGCTGCAGGTAGACATTTTCTCCCCGTAAAACGTTGTACCCTGTCGCATGAAATGTAACTTAGATATGGATTAGAGTGCTTGAAATGTACACATACTGAAAAAGTACGTTAGGTAATTTATTTGCATAAGTTAGTTAGTTTAAAAGTGAAAAAAAGTGTAGCCTAATGTCAGATATGAAATAAATGTTACTTATATTATTAAGTCATACTTTTGGTATTCAGTTGTGGAGCAAAACTCAATACAGTGCAGTAAGTATAGTTAGCGGTCCACCTTGTCCCTCATGTCAGTAAGAAACAACATATAATCAGTGAAAGATCAACATTAAGTCCCTATAGGTAAAATGACACAGCAATTCATTTAGGAAACATACACTCCACATGACAGTCGTAATAAAATAACAGCGTATTCAGCATTTCAGGTGTGGATAAAAGACGCCTGTCGTACATTCGAGTCACAGACTCAGACATCAGTTTTTCTAAGACACAAACATCTAGTTTAGTTGCCTGTCTGTTCGCTTTTTTTTCTGTTCCATGTTGGCCAAAAGTCTTCTAATTAATTTGATAAAGTGCAAATATGAATGAAAACAGCATCTTGGATGTTTTGTGGCGTACACCCCAGAGTCTCTCCAAGGTATCTTAACTGATGATCAGAAACTGGGTAATACTGTGTGATTTTACTTGTGAGCCATGTCAAAGACAAAACAAATAATTTTATAGTGCATTTGAGAACTTTAATTGTTTCATTCTCCAGTATATACCATATCTTTTTCTAGAGAGTTCTGTCCTTATTGCACCTAATTTTTCTGTCATCTATCTATTTGACTAAAAAAAATACAAACAAACTTCTATTTAACTTTATGGTCATTTTTGAGGTAGGACGGGGGCCATGGATATTACACTGACTTTCCTGGAATATTAGGGATTAGGAGGCCATATTTAATCCACTGTATCTGATCACAGCGTCTTTGCTCCTCAGCGAGGTCATCGACCACCACCACCATGGTCATCAGCAGCAAGAACGGAGATGCCGGGTCACCGCCAAGAGTGCCCAAGAAAACCTTTACAGACAACCTCCACTCTACCTTCAGCTCCCCACTGGCCTGGATCCTGGTTCTGGCCCTCGTCATTACATGGTCTTGTGTTTTTGTCATCATGTTTGATCTGATGGACTACAAGACCGTTTCAGGTAAGGGCAGGTGTTTATGCTGTTTATTGGAAATCCTCCTAGGTGGGAGTTCATAAATCTACATTTTAATTTTCAAGATTCAGCTTTAGATTCAAGTATTGCTGCAAAAACAGCTTAATACATGTCTGGCAACCAATACGCTGCATATCTGAGGGAACTTATTATTGTGTAGAGATTTTAAGTAGATCTGTAGTGCAAATTATTGGAGCAATGAGCCAGACATTTTGTGAGTGCAGGACAGCATTGTAATGCAGTCGGTCTAGCAAATGACAAATGATGCTTTCTGTAGCATTACAGAAAATAGAAATGCTATGTAACCTGCACTGACCTCAATCAAAAATCAACTCAGAGCATCTCTCATCTAGATTTCTGCAGCTGAACAACCTGAAACTTTAAAAGTGAGGGTCATGCCTCATGCACATTTCTCACATAATCTCTCATTGTTTCTTTCTTTAAGTGTTTACCTGAACATCTTGTGAAATCAGCAGCGTTAGTGTACTATAATGTATAGATGATGGTTTCGATGCACCACTGCCAACCAACAAATTAGTTTTGTACAATTCATTTAATGCAAATTAGTTTGTGCTATGTGACTGTGCAGAGCAGTGATCAGACTTTAATGGCTCACAGTAAACTGTGTAACACTGCAGCATCGAAATGGGTTCATTTAAGCAGATAAAAGCAGAAAGAGGGAAAGCCAAGGATCTCTTCCACTGTGGGCTGAAATGTCTCTCCTTCCTTCTCTCTCCTTTTCATTTCAGCAAAAAGGAGAGAGGCTTACCGTTATATATATATTTCTGTCTTATAAATGTTGTTTTTTGTATCTTTTTTATTATAGTAAGTTATGACTTGTTATCTTAATGTGTAATTTGTGCAGCACATTGAAGCGCCCTGGTATAAAATGTACTAACTCGTGACTCGTTCATCTGGTTCTCTGTAACAGTGACATAACTAAGTTGCAAGCATTGGTTCCATTTCTCCTCACAACATTAAAACAAACAATGCTTCCAAAACATCATTAATTTCAGTGTTCAACTCTAGTCTAATTTTCTAACCCTAAAATAAACATCTTCCTTTATTGCTCCTTCATTTCCTAAATGATCACATAGGAATCTCACTGGAAATGAATAGAAAGTCATGCAAGAAAAACCAAAACACAGTAGTGCATACATTTTCCCTGGACTATAATATTGCTAATTAAATATCTTTCATATTCACAATTTCATCTTGAAACAAGTGACAAAAGAACATGAGGACAAATCATGTGTGTATTGATATTTATAGAAATATCAACTTCTCCTTTGTTCTTTCTGACAGTAATAATTAAATATCGTGTGTTGTTACCACGTGCAGGCAGTGGTCTTGATCTTCATCACTCCATCACAGTGTGAACACTTTATTTAACAGCACCTCTCCTTCTTCCCTTCCCCTCCTTCTGCTTCACCACTGTGCTAAATGTCTTTGCTTATTGCCACTGTGTTTCTCATCCAACCAGGTCGTCCACCTCCTGCCGTCAGGAAGGTTTTAAAGGAATCAGGCAGTAGAGGCAAGGCACTTTATCCGCTACTAACTCCTCAGACCAGAAGCTTTTTCTAAAGTCGCTGATAAAAACTACTAATTACCTAACATTGACTGCTAATATTAGCTATCAATGTTAGAAAGGCTTTCACAGTACAAGCTGCTTTATTTCTGCATTTCTGTCTGATTCTGCCTTCATTGATATCGACAATGTCCCATTCAGATATACAGTAACATGATGTTATGGATAGTTTGTTTTGGTTTGTATAGAAGAGATATTTCTGATGTGTATCATTTCTTTAGCATGTTGATCCCATATCTTTTATGTCACCTACATTGTATGTGAAGAGGAAAAAAAATAAGTATTTTCTTTGAAAACAACTTCAGGTGAGCTGGATTTGCCAAAACGGTCCTGGAAGATAACTTTATAAATAAAACAAATCAATCACATCTGAAATCTCTGCCTTCAAAATGCATTTTACTGCTATATTTCGTCTGTTCTGTTGTTTTTCTTTTTCTATATATTTTTGTTTATTTTGCCTGTTTGCTTTTTTGTGTAGATCTGGTTGCATTCAGAGCTAGAAGAAAACTGTGAAATATGCAAATCTATTCTCTGAGGACAACCTAGTTTAGGTTCGTTACTGAGCAACACAGAGATAATGTGCTTCACATAATGTCTGAATAAGGAAACATGAATGAAATATGCAATTATCTTCCTTCTCTCACCAGCTAGTTTCCACAATAATAGTTTCTAAACGTCTCTCTGGGATTCAGATCTGTTTAACTGCCCTGATTCCAAATGAACCATTTTAAAAGTGTTTTCGCTGGGAATACCAGTCCTCACTTATCAAACAAGTTCAAATTAAAGCACTGGGAGACTCTCTGTTCAATTTGAAGCAAAATTAATGATTGATTATCTGTATTCTGATATGTTATAAACAGATGAACACATGAATAATAACTTGATGAAAGAAGGTCAATGTGATTTTTCCACTGCTTTTTGCACAGCAATATGTTATGTCTAAGGCCTTTTGCAGTGGTTAAACTGGAAGGTGGGTGATCCCTGCTCCTAATAAAATATTGATCAATTCCTGAAATCCAGTTTGCTGCTTTGTGAGTGCAGCTCCTGAGGCCCCACCCCAGTTTAACCCTTCACTCCAGAGTTTATGTTTTCTGACATTTCCTCAGTGCAGAGGAATGAGAGCCTTGTCTGCACTGAGAAAATGTTATGAGTAAGAGTTCAGAAGCTCTTACTGAAATTGGATACGTTTGGCCAGGAAAATATCAAACTAAATCATTGACTAAATCATTGATTAAATCACCTGGTGTGTTTGTGTGCCTTTACTTACGTCCCTGCTCCACCAGGAGGCCTCACCAAGATCGCCTCAGACCCCATGAAGGTGGTGAACGAGGCCGTGGAGGAATCAGCAAACGTGATCAGTGTAATGTTAAAATTTGCTGCCAACCTGATTGCTCCTGAAGAAGATGAAGGTACAGAAAAACAAAGAGTGCATCCCATTAAGCTACAAAGACCTGAACTATATCATGTTGAATTCTGTGATTACAGCTTATCGGATCAAATTATGACATTACAGTGCATTTACTAATTTCCTTCTCCTCTTCTCTAGGAAATCTATATGCAGTGAGAAAAAAAGGTTTGTATTGATGCAATTTTTGATTTATTTCCTGTTGCAATCATCATCCTGCTGCAGATAAAGAGATGGAAAAGCCTTGCTCGCTGCTATGAATGTCTTGTTCATGCTGCACTGCATTACATGTGCTTTATCTTCTTTTTTTCTCTGGGGATGAAGAAGCAATTTTAACGACATCCATGAAAAATTTGCAACAGTGCAACATAAAACTTGACCTTATAAGGCAAAATCTTTGATGTGTAAGGGTGGCAAACATTATTTAATAAACTGAAATCAATGGATGGATGATAATAGACAAAATTTAATAAATATATTGTTATGTTTAAAACTCACATCAAAACATAAAATGTGTGGTTCAGGGACATACATGGATCTAGGCGACAACATTGCCAGAGACTTGATTGTTATTATTATGATAGTTTCACGCTGACTTGATCTATGAACGATCTCAAAGATTCAAGATGGTTGGAGGAGGAGGAGGAGGAGGAGGAAGTGGAGGTGAAGATTAAGAAAGCAAAAGGTATTTTATGATTACTATTTTTCTATGAACGTGTCGATTAACTCTAGCTAGATATAATCCATCCTGTCCCTCACCCTTGTAACAGTAGAGTAATAGAGACAACACGAGTAAATCACTAGCAATAGTCAAAGGTATGTGTCGTTTCTTATTCTGCTGCCTTATTAACGTTTCTCATAAGAAGCTTGTCTGTTTCTCACTAACTTTCTATGATAACTGCTTCCACTAAGCTATTAAACTGACAATATGTGGATTGGAACAGTAACCAGTTAAATCTGTTAAATCTTTTGTTCTGTTCTGTTGTTGATTTCCATTTCTCTTTCTGTGTTTTAGGAGAATTTCTACCATCCCGAAGTAAAGGTAGGTACTTCTTATTTGGCTCATTCTTATTTTAATTTGATTGTTTACAAACTAGAAGACTGGGATAGGTAGATCGGACACTAATTTCCTTTTCATAGCTACTTCAAAGTGTTGTTACTTCTGTATTAATTACTGTACCCATTACATCATTGTTTGCCTTCCACTTAAAACTGCACTAATCAATATCTTTATATTAAAAAATGATCAAATGGCTGTGTAATTTGAAAGGGGTCGCTCATAGTGACAAACCTACAGAGATTCATCGTCCGATTCTGCAGTTTCCCTCGGCTCTATAGGGAGCGTTTTAATGTCTTTCAGCTCATTCTTTTAGTTCTAGTTTAGTTCGCTCTAATCTGATAAACTCACTGTACATTACCTGCTCACACCAGACAGCAGACAGACAAAGTGGAACATTTAGCAGATAAAGAGGCAGATATTTGCCTCAAGAGTTGGTGGAGACCAAAAATGGTCTTTAAGTTTACTTTACTAATTTTATTTTATGTTTTTTGGAGTAATTCCACTACTACTGCAGTTTAAGTTGTATTACAGTTTTTCAGTAGTTATTATTCCATTACTTACAGAATTATAAATATTAAGATGTAAGTTGCTGCCCGCTTTCTTCAGGGTGATTTATTTTTTATTGATTACAGTGATGAACGTTAACATGTTTCTTATAGTTATAGGGATGCAAGCAACAGCAAAACTACCAGCGGTTGAATTTGTGGAGGAGGAAGAAGAGGAGGGAGGGGAGGAAGGAGAAGAGGGAGACGGAGTTGAGGCTGCTGGGGAGGGCAAAGAGTATGCAGAAGAGGAGGAAGAAGTAGAAGAGGAAGAGGAGGAGGAGGAGGAGGAGGAGGAAGATGAGGAGGAGTATGAGGAGGAGTATGAGGAGGAGTATGAGGAGGAATATGAAGATGAGTATGAGGAGTATGAGGAGGAGTATGAGGAGGACGAAGAGTATGAGGAGGAAGAAGAAGAATATGAGGAGGAGGACGAGGAGGAAGAGGGAGTGGAGGAGGAGGAAGCTGAAGGAGTGGAGGAGGGAGGAGTGGAGGTGGAAGAGGAGGAAGGAGGAGTTGAGGATGAGGAGGAGGAAGCTGAAGGAGAGGAGGAGGAAGGATTGCAGGAGGAAGAGGAGGAGGAGGAGGAAGAAGAGGGAGCTGAAGCTGCGGAGGAGGAAGAGGAAGAGGAAGAAGGAGGAGAGGAAGGAGCAGAAGCTGTCGATGAGGAGGAGGAGGAAGAGGAAGAGGAGGGAGCTGAAGCTGTGGAGGAGGAGGAGGAAGAGGGAGGAGAGGAAGGAGTAGAAGCTGTGGACGAGGAGGAGGAGGAGGAGGAGGAAGAGGAGGGAGCGGAAGAGGACAAGGATGACGAAGGACCAAGAGAGGAAGAGGAGGAGGAGGAGGAAGTGGAGGGAGTAAAAGCAGCTGCTGATGAAGAGGAGGAGGAGGTGAAGGCAGAAGAGGACGAGCAAGAGGAGGAAGAGGAGGTGGGGGTAGCTGCTGAGGAAGATGAGGATGAAGACGAGGAAGATGAGAAAGAACCTGAAGCAGCAGCAGCAGAGATTGATGAAGATGATGATGATGAAGGTGAAGCAAAAGAGGAAGCAGAAGAAGGAGAGACTGGCAAAGATGATGATGAGGCTGATGATGATGATGAGGAAGATTCTGCTGAGGAACCTGCAGCCGCTGATGCTGAGGATGATGATGATGATGATGAAGTTTCTCCTGAACCTATATCCACTTCTGAGGATGAAGAGTCGGCTGTGTCTCCTGATTCTGAGTCTGACGAACCCGTTGACGTCAGAGACAGCGACGAAGACGTAGCCCTGCCTGACGAAGATGATGAAAAAGACGACGAAGAACATGACGAAGATGATACCAGTGACGATGCATTCACTGACACCTCAGACCTCAGTGAATCCGCACTTCTTTCCAGTGATGAGGAGGAAGACAAGGATGATGACGACGATGAAGATGACAGATTAGCAGAGGGTGTCGCAATGTCTGATAGCGATGACGTCATTGAAGAAGACACTGATGATGACCTGGAGCTTGATCTTCCTCCTATCACTGCTGTTAGTGAGGATGATGAAGATGATGAAGTTGGCGACCATAAAGTCCCTGAAGAGGAAGATCTTCCTCCTTTACCTGTTGTCGAAGATGAAGACGATGACGAGCACCTGGCGGAAGACGTCAAAGTTGCTGAAGACACTGAGGAAGATGATGAGGATGAGGATGATGACCTGGACCAATCAGACGAGGAGATCTCCGTTGCCTCCTCTGAGCACTTTGCGGACGATGAAGACGATGACGATGACGATGACAGTGACTTCAAAGATGAAGAACTCGACTTCGACCTAGACAAAGACGTCCACGTTGAAGACGGCGATGAACATGACAAACCCGATGATGTCATTGAAGAGGACGTCCATGATGATGATGATGATGATGATAAAGAGGAGAAGGAACAGGAGGAAGATGAAGAGGAGGAAGTCTCTCACTTTGAGAGCACAGACAGCGGAGTCCTAGGTGATGAAGAGGATGACGACAACATTGCTCTTAAAACAGATGAAGAGTCTGTAGGAGAGACTGTGTTCAGTGATGTCACAACTGATGAGGACGATGATGATGATGATGAGGATGATGAAGATGATGAAGACATCGACACCAGTTCATTGGAGTTCGCCTTCGATGAAGACGAAGAGAAAAAGATCACGGAAACAATTGTTGACTCTGAAAAAGATGATGAAGGACTCTCCTCGGACTCCTTAGCTGGTGAGGATGAAGATGACGACGATGATGATGAAGATGAAGATGAAGATGAAGATAAGGAAGATGATGATGATGTTGATGACATCTTGCTAGCAGGTATAGTCCAACATTATTGATTACTATTGATTATCATCGATTACAGAATTCTGTTGCCAGGGAAACTGCTTGTTTCTGATTGGCCGGCAGGTTTCCGTTCAAACTATCTTTATTGACAACAAACAAAGATGATGAACAGTTAAATTATCTTTCTAAATCAATATTAAATCAATACTAATAATATATCAAATAAATAATATACTGTAGATATACGTTATACTTTTTTATTATACTATTATGTTTTATATATGATTGTATGAAATACATATTTCTATTTTTAATGTATTAAATAGTAATAAATAACAATATTTTATCATTATTTTAAATAAATTAATATATTTTATTGCTGTGGCACATTCAAGTCTTTTTATTTTCTTTCATCCCTCCAGTTCCCAAACTTTCTTATCTTAAAATGTTTTCCAGAATACAGAATACATATTAAAATAACAACATTTTAATTTGTTGTAAATTATACCACTGCACTGTGTATTCGTCAGCTGCAACTGCAGCAGCGCTCACTGTCCAGGAGGAGGCAGTAAAGGCCGAGGAAGACACAGAGGAAGAGGAGGAGGAGGAGGAGGCCATCAAACAGGCTGCTGATGAAGACAAATCTGAGGAGGCTGAAACTGGTGAAGATCACTCATCCATCACACACACGCCTAATCAATATGAGCTCATCAGAACGCATTCAACACATTTAACTGCTTCTCCTTTTCTAAAACTGTTTCATTTATAGGCGAAGCTGAAGAGAAGTGTTAACATTTAATATTTAGTGTTTGTAAAGGAAATATGAGGCCAATAATATTATTACAATTCACAACTTTCTTATCTAAAAACAGTTAAAACATTTGTTTAAAGCTGGACAAAGTGAAACACAGTTACTGTAACATCCTATACAATTTAAAAGTCTTCTAGTTTTACACGTAAATCCTCAAATTGGTGCAAATAAATAAATAAAAATGAAATACAATAAACTAAAATGAAGAACTAAATGGTCAATTAGGTAAATTAGCTGCTTTTTCACCACACTGTTGTGGTTTCTCCCCTATATGTATATTACATTAAGCTACATTTATTTAAAAAAAGAAAGAAAGACATGAAAAACATCTGCACACTTATGTCTATCACTAATGTACTATCTAAGCTCTCTAAGATCTTTTTCAGCCAACACCTTCTTGTTTTGTGGTAGTTTTGGAAAGTAAAAAGAAAAAAGACTGTAGTTAGCACTTCTTCTAGTAGAATATGTGGGCAATGAGCACAAAATATTTCAAACTAGTCCTTTAATTTAATTTCTTCCTCACCCCAGTTAAAAGAAGAAAAACTGCCATCCTTTCATGGGTGTATAGCTATGACGCATGAGTGTGATCAGCCACCTTCCAAATGAATCCAAATTTGTGTTACAACCATCTGCTGCTTTCACCCTCAGTCACCAGCCAGCCTGCTGCTGCTGCCGCTGAGGAGGAGGACGAGGGAGCAGACGAAGAGCCGGCAGCCGAGCCCCAGAAAACTGTAGACGAACCCGAGGACAAAAAAGAGGAGTACGATGAGGACGACGACGATGAGGAGAAGGCGACGGTGGATGTGATCAAGCCCGTGCCCGAGCCCGAGGAAGAAGCAGCCAAGACTGAAGCCACGGGTCAGAGATGATGGAGGATGATCACAGATGTTAGATCACTCTCACCGTCAGTTCTGTCAGCTCACCTGTGTGCTCTGTGATTTCAGTGTGTCCCTGTATGCACTCTGCAAAGACCGAGGAGTCCGCCACCAAGACTGCAGACAAAAAAGGTTTGTCAGATACACAGCATTACATCTTTATTTTAATATTTCAGGTACCTCTAGTGGAGACTCGCAGAAACATGTCCTGTTTGCTGTTGATTGTCTTGTTGACAGATGATATGGTGCGTTATAAATAAACTCCTCAAGTCTATTACTGAAGTAAAAGTGCCAGTTACACGACGTGAAAATTCTCTGTTACAAGTTAAAGTTAAAAGTACATGTAAGATAAGGGTCACCAGTTAATCTGAGGCATCATGAGATCATTAATGGGTAAAGTTTAAAGTTTGAGGAAACAAATCTGTATTTATTTTCTGGACTTTTCTCAAAACTTTTGGATAAATATTGGATAATTGGATAATAATCTTGGGGCATGGACCAGTTAATGACATGTTGATGTGAAAAGCTTAGTGTTTGTAGCTTTAAGTCTGTGATCTATGTTGTGTTTGTGTTCTTTTAGACGCTCCGAGGAGGGTTTCAGCTTTGAGGAAGAAAAAAGGTACTGATAACAGTTTGAGGTTTTTAATTAAAGGGATTCTCATTAAAGATTGATGGAGCAGGCTGGAGGCCGGACTGGGAGAAAATGTTACTTTGGAGGCAGAATTCAGGGGAGGAAAAGGCTTTAAGCCTCTAAAATGTGAAACTACTAACTTTTAGTGTAACTAAAACCTTTAATAGAGCATTGTGAAGCATCGGCAAGTAACGTTTCTTTAATTGTACCCGTCTGTTATGTCTTCATTTCTCATTTTAAGACCGTGAAGCTGTGACGACAGAGGAAAAGCCAAAAAGGACAGGTAACACTGAACACTAACGTACCATCTTTATACCACCTTTGTATTTAAATGTAATAGTCAATCCTTGTTCTTATTGTGGTGTAATGGATTTAAAGATTATGTGAATGTGCTGTATCCAGGTCTACCCAGAATCGCAGGTCTGGGGGCAACAAAAGTCAGGGGGATCAGGAGAACTCCTGCTCTTCTCAGAGGTACTCAGACTTTCTTTGGGAAAATAATGTCTTTCTATGAATCAGGAGATTAGAGTTTAAAGGAATAGGTCAACAGTTTGGGAAAAAAACACTCATTCACTGTTGATTAAACATGAAGCTACAGTCAGCAGCCTGGCTTTTCTTCTTTATGCTAAACTTGTAATTATTCATATGATTTCTTTGCAACTCTGTTTGCAACGAGCTGACTAATAGAAACAATATCTGGATCAGTTGTTTGACTTGATACGTGTGTCTGTCATTAGGTCATAAACACTTTTTCACCATTTATGTTACGTGTTTACTAATTGGATGTTTTCGCTTTTAAATTCCAATAAAAAGCCAAGAAAGCAGAAAAGGCCAAGACTTCCAAAACAGGTAAGTGAACGAATCAGTCACATTCACACTCATTCTGTTATACGAGCCAGGAAAAGCTCTGTTCTGTACACCATGTGAACGATACTGATATATACTACTCACAAATCACACATCTGCCACAAGGAGCTTTACAATCTGTACAGCGTACGACACCCACTGTCCTTAGACCCTCGAAGAAACCTCCTTTAAAACATCGAAGAAACCTCAGGAAGAGCAACAGAGGATCGATCCTTCTGTCAGGCAGACAGACATGCAATAGATGTCAAGTGTACAGAAAACACAGACTTAGTAAAATCCCAGTTTGGACAAAGTTAAAAACATGTATGAAGACTGTGGATCCGGGAGGATGTCGAGCTACTTCAGGTGTCGCCAAACAGACCTGAGCCACAAGACCCACATCGTTTGGACGCTCATGTGGTTGTGGGACAACAAACAAACAAAGAGAGTTCGCGAGATGTTGTTTTTTAATCTGGTCATTTTTCTTTGACAGAGACAGAGACCAAAAAACAAGAGGAGGTCCCAGGATCTGAACAAGAAGGTACAACACCTGTTATCTGGATGCATTAATGTGTTCATCACTTTAATGTTGCAGTTGGTACCCTCTGAAATGTAATGGAGTAGAAGTATAAAGATACATAGAATGGAAATACTCGTCTGTCAAAATTGTACTTAAATAAATGTACAAACCACCAACATATATTCTTGTTGTCATATTCTTGGTCTGTTTCAGTTGGCCCTTGCAGACCTGCACCAGTCTACTGCCCGGCCCCACCTGGCTGGTACGGTAAGTAGCAAAAAATTTGGAAAAAGTTTTTAAAGTTATCATACTTATATTATATTATTTTTAATATTAATTAATAATTCAAAAATGTCAAATTAACTTTTAACCCTCCAGTTCATCACATCGTCACAGACACGCCGTACCCTCCTCCCACTATGCAAGGTATTTACACTGTCGTCCTATCAGCTATAAGTGATATAATATCAATAAAAGATTATTCCTTCAAGATGTTTTGACCAGTGTGATCATATATATATATATAAAAACATATGATTTTTCAGCTCCCTCTGCTCCTGTTCTGACCGCCCACCCCGTCCATCCCGGAGCTCCACCGCTGCAGCATCTCTATCAGCAACAGCCACCTCCGCCGATGCACCCGTTCTATGCTCAGTATCAACCGTATCAACCGCCAACGATGCAGCCTCAACCAGAACCAGTCCAGCCAGTCCCACCAGTCCAGCCGGTCCCACCAGTCCAGCCGGCTGAACCAGTGCAGCCAGAAGCCACAGAACAAGAGGCTCCCGTTCAGCCTGAGATCCAGACTCCAGCTGCTGAAGCTCAGCCTGCTGTGGCTCCAGTCCAGGGTGAGAAAACTTAGTAGATTAGTCTTTTATTTTTTTGACTAAGCATTCATAACACAAAAGTAAACTGCTGGACAGTAAGTGCAGATTCAAACAAGTATTATCTCAGATACAGTATTTGGCTCACTTGCAAAATGTTGTGTCACTCAAAGAAACATAAACGCTTTATAATTGTATATTGGGAATAGAGTTTGACTTACAGACTGCAAACTTTCAGATTGGACCAGGTAAGGCTGCAGAGCTGTTGAAGATGATAAACCAGATTTACAAGTGAATTTATGCTGGAAAGAATTATGCTTTAGACATAAAATACATTTTCAAGTGTTAAACAGGATGTCAATGATGAATATGGAGAGAAATGGTAAAAAGAATTTGACTAATTTTAAATCCAAATTGAAGTTTCCAGTTTTAAAAACACAAAATGTTTGGATCTGCCGGGAAGCAAAAAAGTTTTATTTCAAATCAAGATATGTTACTTTGAACTGTAATAATAGTAGTACTGTTGTTTTTTTTCTTAAAAACTTGGGAACTTTATTGAAATAATCTTGGAAAACTTTATAATTCACAATGGAAACATATATATTAGCCTCAGAATATGAATGCATGATTAACATTTTAAATATTACTGCTGTAACATTAAATTCAAAACAAAAAAAAACTTCAAATTTCAGAACTTACCTAAACTGTCTTCTCTCTTAAAGAACCAGAGACTGTTGAGGAAGAAGTGAAGGCTGCCTCCACCAAGAAAGGTTCAAACTATTTAATAAGCTTAACTCACGTACATCATTATTTTTCTCTTAATTAGTGCAGTGAACACTAATTAATAACTGATATTTTCCAGCTGCAAAGAAGAAAACCAAGGCTGCCGATTCAGAAAAAGGTACTGTACGCTTCTCCGTGTCCACTGAATGCTTAATGTGTTAGTAAACTGGAATATTCCCCGTAACAAGCCACAGATGCAGCATTTAACAGTGATGTACAATGACACAATGTTCTGTATGAATGCATTCATTATGGAAAATTAACGCTGCATGGCCATTTCACTCCAATTATCCCCTCAGAGTCAGCAGTGGGCAAAGAGAAAACAAAGAAAGGTAATTTATATTTACAGCCCAGTAATTTGCTGTTTTCAATGGTGTACACTTGAGTGTTGTTTCAAATGATACAGATGGCAATTTGAGCCGCGCTTTGCTGTAAATATACAGACAGAATTACACACTTCAGTGAGATGGAATAACATAATTCAACACGATTTGCCAATTTTAGATGCTGCTGTTTCAAAAGACAAAACCAAAGCACAGAAAGGTGAATAAATCCTGCAGGAATATTCAGTTTAAATGTGACATACTCTGTATTTATTATGCATTTTTGTTACAGAACCAACAGCAAGAAAAGAGAAAACCAAAAGTCCTGCAGTGGCTAAGAAAGGTAATGCACATTTTGGTAGAATATTAAGTTTCTACTTCAAGAAACAAAGCTCTTTAAAGTTACATCATTGGGTGTCAGGTGATTGTATTAATTCATAGTTCATACCTGAGTCAGTTCATTTGTTTTTACAGAGCCGGCTGTAAAAGAAAAAACCAAAACCGCTGCAGCTGATAAGAAAGGTAAAACATCAATAAGCCAGATGGTGTCATAGAAATTGTAAAAGTCTGAATATTACATGAAGACTAATGCAAAGAACATGCTAATATTTTTCGAAGAAAGCACAATATTCAGGCCACTAATCATGGATCTTTCCTCATTATGTCAGAGCCTGCAGCTGTACGAGAGAAGAGGAAATCTGTCTCTGAAAAGACAGGTAACTGCACACACTGACGTTCATTCATCTGCACGAAGTCAGTCGTCATTCACGGCAGTGTCATGAAAGATGATTGGAAACTAATTGCTTCTGCTCCTCTCAGAAGCGGCGCCTGTCAAGAGGAAAGCCAAGACATCTACAGCCAGGAAAGGTAAAACTCTGAACACGCGTGGCTTCATTAGAAATGACATTTCGTACCTGGTTTATGATTTGGTTTGGATCATCCAGTGTAGCGCAATCTCTCACTTGCATTATGTTTCCTGTTCATTTCATTTCAACAGATCCAGATCCAGAACCGCGTCCACAGCCGATCAGACTGAGAACGAGACTAGAAACTGCGAGGAGGGCGAATGTGACCTCTCAGGCAAAGGAGGAGAAACCTGCCAGATCTGCGTCTGAACCAGGTAACACGTCAGCGTTGCTTTCACTTCACTTTCTCTAATGTAAAACCCACATTTTCTATCTTGAGCATTTAGGATTTCCTCGGCCTGTGGAGCACAGCATAAGCTTCATTTTTGTGTCTTTTTTATTCTACAGCAAAGACAAGATCAAAATTATTGGCAGAGAAGAAAAGTAAGTGTGCATTTTAATACATGTATGTGTTTGCTGGTTGGAGTAAATCCATATTCTGCAGATAAAAAACATCTGTGTTTTTTGAAATATCAACGGGCCACAAAAGTGACCTGTTGTTTTATTATTTGTGTCATTTTTATCTGCATACAGCTGGGATGCAGACAGGAAATAGAGGATGACATGCAGCACAGGTCGTTGTGGGTTAATGTGGCATGTGTCTCAGCCCCAGAAGTGATAACTCGGAAGTTTCATTTTTCATTTTTAAATGAACAATTCTTTGTGAGAGTAAAAAATGGCTTTGATTATTGGAGGCTCATGAACAACATTTTGATTTCATTGATATTCATAAGGTTTGTGGGGAGCTCCACCTCGAGGCTTTAGAATCAATTTTCTGGTCATGTTGACAGCTCGACAGATGTGAAACAACTTTTATAAAGCTTTTATGGTTGTGGCGGAAATTATAAGAGATGGAACAGAGGAATTAATGTCACATAAACATAAGTCAAACAGTGGAAGCGCAAGAGGGGAGGATTTTTATCTTCGATCTGAGACGTGGTAATGTTAAGTCTGTGCTGACATATTTCAGGACAAATCACACCTCTTAGGAAACATAGTCGCAGATTATGAGATTAAATGGGCTGTTTTATGCATGATAAAGTTCTAATTAGGGACATGTCAAGCTGTATTACACTGAGAGGGGAATAATATTGCAAGAATATTAAACGTACACCACAATTATGGAGAGTTATTTGGCGGGCTGTAATAGGGCTGTCTCTCCTCTCACAGGCAAAGATGAGAAGCCTGAAAAGAAATCTGTCAAAGAGGCTCAAGGTATGGATTTCATTAGGAGAAAGTGAATGTATGTGTGCTGCGTACGTTTGACATTGTTCGGTTTCTCTTTTTTCCCCTTCTCACATTTTAGATAAAGAGAAACAACCAGCACAAGCTAGTGAGTATGAGAGCATAAGAGTTGTTTATCTCAACATGATGACTATTATCACTTCTTTGGACTCAAACGTGGATGATGTTATTATTCTAGAAGTACAAAGATGGTGGATTTTTGGGTGTTTTCATGTGAAAGCAGCTTGATCAGTTCTATTGTCTTGGTCAAAATTGATGGCACCTGTCGGTCATTAAGTTCCTATGCATCCTCCTCTCCTTTCAGAGAGTAAAAACTCTGCTGAAACACCGTTTGTTAATTTGTGAACCTTTAAAACTCTCACTGAAGCAATGTGCTCTACACAGGAGAGGGATCTGTTGTAAAGCTACAATCTAGATTATGCTTCTTCTTCTGGTGTCCTTACTCAACTCTTGTCTCTTATGAATTCCATTGACGAGCAGCTACTTTTGCGATAAAGTCCTCCAAATTAAAGTTCATTAAGTTGTTTGTTTGAGCCCTGAAGAAGAACACAAAGAAGCATTTTGTGATCTGACGCCCACATTTCACTTTCGGAAACTGAATCAGTTGCACGATGTGACAACATTATGGTTAAGGATTAGAGTTCGGCACAAAAACTTGGTTAGGTTCAGGGAAAGATCAGGGTTTGGGTGAAGTAAGTACTTTGCTAAGATTAGGGGAGCTTTATTATCACTGGGATATATTAATAATGAACACTTGGTCAAAGGGACAGTTAACCCCAAAATCAAAAATACATATTTTTCCTCACACCTGTAGTGATATTTGTCCATCTAGACTGCAGAGTTTTGGAGATGTCGGCTGTAGAGATGTCTGCTTTCTCTCAAATATCATGGAACAAGATGGCACTTGCTTTTTTGGTGCCCAGAGCGCCAAAAAAAAAAAAAAAACCTCAACAGCAATGTCTCTTTGTAGTAGTAGTAATAGGACAGTTTGGGATGTTTGTAGACGCCCACACTGCCCTGAGAAGACACTTACTCAGGGAACATGAGTGAAAACACCTGTGTGGGTGGATTAACAGCATGTAGGGGTTTAAGATCATGACTAATAGTTGCATATGAATGTATTTGGGTGCAGTTGGCAATATTCCCACCAGTCAGTAGAACTGATAAAGCCTCTTGGGTGAATAGAGAAACATATTCAAAACAAGAAATCAAACTTAGTGCTTCTAGCGATTCTACCACCTGGCACAGGAATAAAGCAGTGTTTGTTTACAGTAATGTCTTATACCATATGCTTGTTGTTCATAGAAAATGGAAAAAGAGCTTCCCGTAAAGCCTAAGGTATTCAGTTCATTTCCACCATCTTCCCACTGGTTAACTCAATACGAATAGACGTTCGCTTTTAATGACATTAGGAACGTAAGTGATCAGAATTTAATGAGATGAAGTGATTGAGACGAGATTACTGGGCTTTTCAGCCGCCTTGACTCATTGGAAGAGATTATGGCCTTTGATGAAAATAGCAACAATAATACTTAACTGGATTGATGAGATCCATGAACCAGAACCCATTAAATTGGGGTATTAGTGGTCTGTTCTTAATGAGTCATCCAGTGGAGTATCAGCACTCCCCCGACGGCCCCGAGTGACTTTACACTTTCCCCATATCAACGTCAGACGCAGTAGCTCCTGTTTCTTAGGGTGTGATGAGAAGTTGTCCGATTTCTCCGGCCCAAAGTTAAATTTATAAGTTTACTTTGCTGCGTTTTTCGGATATATGTTGACTTCCAACAAGAACATCACGGCGTGTTGTTTGAATGAAACCCTTTCTTCCCCCTCTCTTTCCAGGCTCTTTCCTCCTCTCCCCACTCACATGCATGTAGACGCTCGTCCTTTCTCCCGCTCACAGAAACACACTAACATACCGGCGACATTTCAGTATATTCTATCCTGTTTCTTACAGAAGAGCCCCAGACTGAAGACAATACTACAGAAAAGAAGAAACCAGGTAAGAGTTGCTAAAGTTCATAAGACTTTTGTAGAAATGTTTTTCTTTTTAATTTTAAGTGACGGACAGAAAAAAAGCGTCTGAATAGGCTCTTATGACTTGTGACTTTGTCATGAAAGTAATACGAATAGATAGTGGTTTCTTCTAAAAGCTTGTGCAAACATTTATCAAAATAGAAAGTAGATTAGAGATTTCATTCCTGGGCCATGATATTACATTTATCGTCTCTTTAAATGATAAGTACTTGTATTTTGCATTACTTCTGCGAACAAGGAACCACCAGAGGTTTAGTTAGATTGATATTATCTCAGTTTAGTTTCGGATTCAGCTCGCTTTACACTACTTGTTTGGGTTAGGGTTCACGATTGAACCATTCATAACTCCATATTGAAAAGATGAAGCTCAGTTTGGACTCCATTCTTCCCTTCATCTCCATTGTAACTAACCTTTGCCTGTATTCATTTTATCTCAAACCGTCCCATTATCAATCACCTGTCCGTCTCATCTTGCTGTCTTCACAGGCCAGAGATACTTCCAGTGCATTTACGTCCCTGGGAAAAACGCACAGTACCCGTTGAAACCTTTCACCCCAGCCATGTCCCCCGCCATGATGTCCCCTGCACTCAGGTCCATGTTGGAGCAGCACAGAGCAGCGCGGGCGTCGGGGCAATAGGACGACCTGAACTCTCAACTCATTTCCGATGGCACTGCATCTCCCAGTCCAGCAGGGGGAGATGTTTTAAATCTGTGAAATCCTTAAATCCTGAGGAAAAACACAGACAGATAAGAGTGGACGGAACTATTTTGTCTTTAATTTATTTATGTATTTTGTTTTCTCTCTATGTGGTTGAGCTCCTGGGGTTTCTGTTGATATTTCCCATTTTCCTCTCAGCTGATGCTTCGCCGTGTTTTTCTTCACTCGTCGTCACTGCCAGGCTCTGCTTGTGTCTTAGATACAATATAAACTCACCAACATTCAAACAAGGAAGCATTTATGTGAATATTATTGACTCAGTATAATGTACATAATGCTTATATTTGTAATTTAGCTCGAAATAAAACACACTTTGGCGTGTTGTTTTTCAGTTTTTCAGTTACTTTTGCAGTCCAGTTTAATACAAGCTTTCTATTTAATTTAATATTTATACTTTAAGACACTTGATAAAACAGTTATGCACAGTGAGAAACACTTTATCTTTTTAGTTTTAGAAGATACTTTTTTAAATCATTTGTGGAAAAGGAAAATAGTGTAATAAATACTTCACTTATTCACAAAACTAATAATAAGAACAAACTTGGCCAGTATTTTGCATCGATTGTTAATGGACAAGAAACAATTAAGAAATGAGAACAACAAAGAACTTGAATTGGATTTGAATGTATTTTTTTTGCATTCATACCTTGGATTGAGAATGTAAGATTACAAGTTGTTTTATTATTAATCATAGATTTAAATCACCCTATCTTGCGTGCCGTAACAAGAGCAGTTGTGTTTCGCTGCTTGGCTGCGTCTGCAACACATTAACATGTAAATGTTTGAGGGTCAAATCCCAGGAGCTCCCACAGTTGATCCCAGCAGCCTCTCTGTCTCTGATCGTGAACATCCATCAGTCTCATCAACATGTTAACTGTTGTTGAATAATGATGAGACATTTTCTTCTTAGATGACCTAATATAAGCAGGAGTAAAGAGGAAGGCCATGCTGCTGCATGTACCTCACCTTAACATGCTTCATTCAAATTAAAAACACTACAGTTTTATTAGCTCAAAGAGATTCTTTGACATGTTAAATGTATTTGTCGGATGTTTTTCATTCCCAGACACGTCTGTCTTTAGAAGAAGTTGTTAATTTAAAAGTGTCCTTAACTTCAAACAGGGGAAATAAGGTCGCAATGTTAAAGTTTACAATATATGGTCCCCTCATCTAATAATAATAATCATTAAATACTTGAATAATGTTATTTCTTTTTATAATTGGCCTTTTGTTTCTATTTATTTCTATAATTATAAGCATGTTCAGAGACAGGGATTCTGTACAGGACAACTTTGATGTGACCAACTAATGAGACGTCGTGATGTCTGCTACAGTGGATAAATGTCATTTTTTGTCATGTTAACCATCCGCTTATTTATTAAGCCTAATACATTGATATATTTTCTGTTACCTCACTCGCTCTGGTTTTGTACCAACACGGCCCGACGCCTTGTTGTTGCGGCAAAACTGTTGCTGAGCATTGTCGGCAATTTGCTGTTGTCTTACTGACTGAAAACCTCACCTAGAAAGAACCAAAAAGGGGTTTTCGCACTAGGCTAAATCCTGGCATAAGACCCGCATTAGTCCCGGTCCTGCTGCAGTGTTCGCCCTAGGATAACAGTTTATTCACACTTACAGTTCCTGAGCAGTTGATTATCCATGAGGAGTCCTGCTATTAATTCTTCCAAGTTTTTAAAGTTCAGTTAGATGGTAACGCAGCATGAGGCACTCAGACTGCTGCAGTGGTTACCTACACAATAACTAGAGCAGTTATTTAACTGTAGACTGACGTTTGAGGTGTGGCAATAATGTGGGGCAAACGCAGCTTCACTAATCCTTGTCGTATTGCAGGTCTGTCCACAACTTTTTTCCGGGTTTTCCCCAACAAGTCTTAAGGTGTGTTCAGACTGACTTCAGAGGCGATGCAGATGCACACAAAGTCTGTGGACACGATCAGTCGCAGACTCAATCTAGGTGTCGCAAACTAAGGTGGAGACGCATCTGAAAATGCTTCTGCTCCAACGACAAATTGTACTTATCCTGCAGCTGTGTGACTCTGCTGCAGAGACAAGAGGAAATAAGACAAACAGGGAGAAAATAACAGCGAGCTGGAGTTCCTGTTGAGTTTTATCATGAGTGAGAGTCTCCTACCACGTCAACAGCGACAGCTAACCCCTGTAGAGTTTGTTATTGGCTGTTTGTGGCCTCTACTTGCACAATAAAGAAAGGCAAGATTGCTTCATGTTCACTCTGAATGCACCTTTACAACCCCTGGTGTAAATCGGGGTAAGAACGAAAGCAAGCAGACGTCCAATCAAATCCCAGCTGGTTGTTTGCTGTCGACTATGGGCTCTGATTTTTCAGTGTGAATATTTAACCTGAGGCTTGATGTAAACTTGTAAACCTGATTTCTTTCTGTCGCCCTGCAGGGTTTACGTCAACAGGCCTGTGATATGTAAGTGTGAAGGGTCCTCATGTTTCGTGGCCAAATGAGATCTGACAACCATTTACAGCAGCGACCTGCTGAGCGGTTGTTGGAGAGGCGTTGGCGTTTCCGTCAGGTGTAAAACATTTTGCTTGTAGATGAATTCTTTTTAAAATGAACCCTATTCCAGTGGGAAGATGCAGCAGTAGGTTGCTGCTCTGAGCTGTCTGGAGGGCCTGAACCTACATAATGTAATACTGAGTTTACTCCGTGACAACATCCGTGGCTACATGTTCTTAATATAGGTACATACATTGGCCTAATACTGTTAAGAGCAAGTAATTATTTTCCCTGCATGCTGCAACCATACTGCAGCAGTTTTAAAGGGTACAGTGTGTGGAAAAATGTACATTTAACTTCAGTTTTTCAGTAGTTTAAGTTTTGCTGAACCAGTTACACACAAACCACGTTATATGTGTTGAGCGGCACCTTCTCTGCAGGAATGTTTTGGACTGGGTTTCCCATATTTGTTGGTCTTTGGATTCTTTGATGTATTTTATTCACATTTGTAACACAGTCTAATGCGCTAAAAGCCAATACTTGATCTAATACTCTCCAACCACCTGACCACTTGCCATTAAAGGTTTCCCGTGGAGTTTCTGACCACTGTTGGCGCTGTAGAGCAGTGTTTCGAGGAGCAGGTCCCCGAGGAGGACATGCAACACAAAAAACCTTTTAGCTTTAAACCTTTTTCTAACTACTCAGTCTGTGTATCAAAGCTCACACTGTTGGACATGCTTACCTTACGGAAACGTTTGGTTAACTCTGGCTTGCCTGTCACATCACCAGATGTTTTGGTTAAAAATAAAATAATTTATTTCAAATACAGGCAATGCTTTTAAATGACAGAGGCGAAGCTGCATTAAATGTTGGTTGTTATCACACAGTACATGGCTCTCGTTTATATGACGATGATTTGCTGGTTTTCTACCCTCTAAAAGAGAATTTAGGGGATTTAAAGTCACGTTTATCACGTATGAACCCTGGAGGAAAATGAGAAACTGTATTAAAGTTTCAAACCCGATGCAGAAGCTGCAGCTCCAGAATAGATGTTTTAAAAATACCTTTGATAGGATTTTATTAAGGTTTCACTTTCTGAATTTCAACACCTTTGTTCACTTCAAACTCACTGTTTACTTACGAAACAGCACCATGCTGTGTTTATTTTTGTGAATGAAACCTACAGTATTAGTCTGAAGTGTTTCAAGATTTGAAGTCAGTGGGAAATATGATGATTGTGTTGTAATTTCAGTGATGAGAGCAAATTAATTACTGAAGGTGGGAGCTGTATTCATGTTGTTTTTGAAGCAATTTTATCCACTGAACAAATATGGTTTGAGGTTGTTTGGTTCTTTTAGAAGGATCACTTATTTTGTTAATTATTTATTATGTAATTTGCATGATGGTATAATTTAAAGGAAGACAGCAACACATTTTTGAGTTGCATTTCAGTTCCACATGAGCGTCACTCTCCAGTGTAAAATACACATTAACCAACGGTCAGTCAGATGCTGTATAAAGACTGTAGATAATAGTTTATTTTATTTTTTTGTTGCACTCTGGACGCTGATCACCTCATCAGGTCTCACACTGAAAGAGATTTTAAAAACAAATTCACACTCTGGTTTGCTTATAAATGTATTTTGTTTCAATTAGAGAGGATTTGTTTGTGTTGTTCAATATCATCAGACTGCAATGTGGGCAATCATTTTAAATATGTTTCATAAAGAGACATAAAGTACCTGTTGCTTGTATCATAAAGCAGAGGTGTATAATAAGGCCAGCAGCCTGTCTCACAGTTTTAAACATTTTAGCAGCCAATTAAATGTAATAAGTGACATTTCAGGCACCTAAGGGACTACTGAGGATGTCTGCTGTGGTAATATGTAGAATACAATCACCAAAAAGCCTTTTGTGAGTCATAATTTCAATAAATATTTGCAGGAATTTGTGAAGCCATTACTGTGTCTTTCTTTGTATTTCTTACTAGCTAGAATAATTAGTGAAATATGTTTTTTATTGGGAAACAGGAAGACATTTCAGCCTAAAACACATTAACTGGGCTAACTTCACAACAACAACAAATGTCAAATTAAAACCTGCCTAATGTATGAGGATGTAATGATACAACCCTGTCTCCTGCCAGACATGAAAACACACTCATTTACTTTGCCAAATATGTTTAGAGGACGCTGAATAGCTGCCTGGATTACATTTTTTATCAACATAGGGATTAAATGTTCATGTTGAACTCCTCCACAAACATTAATCAATGTTTTCCCCTATAATAAGTATATATATATCAAATACTGAGCTGAAGCCTGAGATAAGATTTTAATCCTTGTCTCAGGTGTCAAATGCTTTCTGCACCCTATTAACCATCAGCCAACCACCTCTTTACACTTATTGATTTCTTCCTGGTGTAAAACAAAATGTTGCTAATGAACATACTCTTGGCAGGAAAAGTTTACTCCAGAATATATTAGCAAGTGCAAATTAGACTTGTTGTACAGGAGCCATTTCTCCCCATAAATTAAACCAATATTTTAAATTGAGAGAGAATAAAAATAATAATGATAATGAAACAAAATAATTACCCAAAAGATCTACTTAAATCACAAAACAAAGTGATTTCAACGTGCACTTTCATTTCAATCAGGAGAGACTTAATTTAAAACATTTACATAGTGCACAGTGAGAAAGTTAATGACATCATGACGTCATTATTTTAAGGTTTACCTATGAGCTGTACAGGTGGTGGTGAAGGGGTGAAGAACAATGGCTGCATGTGGACTGATGAAGACTAGAGGTGAAGGTTGCATCGATCCTTCACTGAAATGACAGCTGACAGCAGCAGAGAAAGAAGGGAGCAGTTTTAAAGTCGGACAGCAGGGAGATGATTGGCTCACGGAGAGAGAGAGAGAGAGAGAGAGAGAGAGAGAGAGAGAGAGAGAGAGAGAGAGAGAGTAAATAAATGAGAAGCATAAGGATAATCTTCCTTATTGAACTTCTGCTAAGCCCCATTTCACTGATTGAAGTTTCTGTTTGTTTTTGCTCACGCTGCCAGTTTTTGGAGATCTCGTGTCAGCGGATGTTACCATTAGCCAACAACCTTTGGAGTTACAGGCCACTTCTTTAATGATTAAAGTGTAGATTTTGCTCTTGAGGTTAAATTAGTTCCAAATTGTTTTTATTCTCTCCTGATTGGATCTTTTTTTCAGTTGTACTACAATACTGACACAATTCTGATCCCATAGTGTGAAATAGTGACTTTACGGTTTTAAAATGTCATACTCATGTCTTTACATCCATGTTGTGAGCTTGCTCAAAATTTCTTAAGAAAATGTTGAGTTTCTAGTTCCTTTTCATGTTGATTTCCTGCAGCTGCATGCAGGATCTTTACACCTCAGCTGCCAAATGCTGCATTATTGTTAAAGGACAGTATTAACTCAAGTGGCGACACAAGCCTTAAGACACAAAAATAAGAGAAATGTGACCAGTGAGAAAATCTATGTGTGTCCATATTTATTTTGCTCGTTTTACATAATGCATTTCAGCAAATTGTCTTTGAGGACATTTAAACATTTAACACCTGCTAACTGAACAGTTTTTGCTCCTAAAATATACTGGCTTTCCATAATAACTTCACAATTCAGTTTTGAGTTTGGTCTCCATACAGCTCCTACTGTAACTATACAATCAAAGAAGAAGAAGTGAAGTGAAAATGAAAATAAATATATCACCAACTGAAAGTATGCATTAATTTAAAAAAATGTCATTCAGTGTCTAAATCCTCAAAGCACATATACTTAATGATAAGAAGCAATACATTGGATTTTTAATAGAAGAGGTGGCTTTGGCTGAGATAAATCAGACAATAGTCAAGGTCAGTGAGAAATGATTCTTGCAAGTCCAGTACAATAAAAATAATCATTATAAAGACTGCAGTACATTGACGAAGCTTGTGATGGAGAGTTTGACTCCATAATAGTGCATTATTGTGATGAAAAGCACCTGGAAATACATGAATAAATCAGATAAAGCGACTGATTAATTTAATTTTTCCATAACAGAAATGATTCGCTGAGCTGATGTTTTTATTAATCACCTCACTTTGGAACAAAACCCCTCATGTGAACATTTAATTATTAACTGATCTACGCAGTGCATGTACTGTCAGCACGGTGCCAGTTTTACATAACAAGTTATGTTAATCAGCGTCATTTAGGTTGCCTGTTAAACTCGGGAAAGCAGAGGAAACTTACATCACTGAAACTAAACATTGAGGTCAATTTTTTCCCTTTTTAAAGCCATTTAGTGCCAAACCTATGAACCAGATGAATGCAAACGACACTCGATCCCAACATACCAAAATAAAGTCAGAATGAGTAGTGTGATCATGCTTAACAATAAAAAAACTATTTCAAATACTGTGTGTTTTGTGTTAAAGAGCATGCACATCCAAAAACAAACCACAGGTCCTGCATGAACTGTAAAGTCTGCTCACTGTTTTTCTCCCATACAAAGCAATTTATTCTCACCAGCAGGATGTGATGTTTTGAGCTTCAGTACAAACTGGGGAAGCTGAGAAAGCTTCAGTTTAAAAGCACATTTCCACCTGTTTTTATGCACATTTTCAGTTTGACTACAGAATCAGTGCTTCCAACTCCTAATATTCATGTAACAGTAGGGGATGGAAACTACTATGACATATGGTTCAAATTTGTGCTACATGTGGATGGAAACTAAAGAAAAAAGTGTCAGGAATACTGGCATGTAACAGTGTGGTGTGGATGTCAGCATGTATTATTTCTGTGATCATTCTCTGTGTTGGTTTAAAGGCCTCATTTCCTGTGCTGCTTTTTTTGGAAGCACGAAGTGGGAAACCTCACACCTAACGACAACCTTATGGCTGAATGTTGAAATTAACGTACTAATGCGTTGAGATGCAGTTCCTCTAATGGGCACTAGATGCCGGCTCCAATAACACTCTGACTGAACTGAAATTAGTGGGAAAACCAAAAAGACAGTTTTGTTTCCCAACAAGGTGAAATCTAAAAAGTTAATTTCACGTCTTGTATTTTTGTTAACCTGTTTGATTGGTGGGTGTTTCACGCTGCTGTGACAAAAGCGATTGTGAGCACTGATTATGGTGAATTGCAAATGGTGACAGCATATTATGCAAATCTTTGCCGCTTGCAAATTGCATTGATCTCATTCTTATCCAGATCTTATTTTGCATGGGAGAATAACAGTGTGTGGGCTCTACATTTCCTTTCATGTAAGCTGGTGTGAAAAATCAATGTGTTTACAATAAGACAGTGTTGTTCATCTGAATAAATACTATGTGAGCTCACTATGGACTGCCATTATGCAAAGACAAACCCAATTCTTGGGGACAGGAATGCAGAGTTTCCAGTCAGAAACCAGCACAGAAATTAATCATTTGTTGAGATGGTTAAATCAAAAGGTTAGAAAAATCATTGAATACCTCCAGGACGGCTTCCTGGGCGGCTTTTAAAATGTGAAAGCCATCAAGACAGGTTTCAGAATAGGTTTCTGAAATGTAGTCAGCAATACGTTGATCCAAGTCAGCAGGAAAGACATAACAACAACACAGAAAGAACATTCAAAATGCTGAATTTCTTAAAATAAAAACAGATTCTAACTTCATAATTCTGTTTACAATTCATACAACATATACCAATCTGTCACCGGTGTAATAAAGAAGGTAGATAGCAATTTTAATAAAATACTGACCAAAAGAAAACATTTAAAAAATCTTAAATGTGTGGCAAAGCACAAAGCATCACCGGATAAAGTATATTTGTAATAAAATTAAAATCTTTACCAGTGTGTTACTGTGTTAAAGTTCCTCTACATACAATAGTTTCACAACAGAACAAAGCAGCCTCTGATACCAACCTCTAATACTGTAACCTTAAAAATAATCAGTGAACCTGCAGGATGTTCTGTGTGAGATTCAGTTAAACTCAGTTTTGCTATATTCAAGCAGTATACAGATGTTTATTTAATGTAAACTTTGTATCCTAACAACTGGAAGCATCTACAGTGGCTGTGTGTGTGTGTGTGTGTGTGTGTGTGTGTGTGTGTGTGTGTGTGTGTGAGTGAGTCCCTGTTTACGGTACTAATCTGTGTTTTCCTTCACATTTCCTGCTGAACGACTCTGACTGTAAAAGCTCATATGAATCCTGATTTTGCAGCCTGTTTTTACTATAAGTGTGTTCTAACTGTGAAACTGTGCCTAAGATATCTACTGATGCACGGAAATCCTTCTAAAACACTTGTTGAACGTTTTCAGTTTCACATTTGACCCACAGTTTATTACAGTCTCTCTGATGTGCACAAAACTGGCAGTTCTACATTTCCCTTACAGTAAGTGTCTGACTGATTGATTTAAACCGGTACAATAACCTTTCTAATGCAATACGCAATAGTAGGAGACGCCTAAAATGGCTGACAAATTCCAGTGTTGGTTAATTTATTACAAAACAGGAATAAGAAAAGTGTTTTGGGGGAAGAAAGACAGGTTTTAAGTAAAGTTACATTTGCGTTTTTCTGCAAACTGACATCAGTAGTGATGCTGATAAAGTTTTGGACTGAAGATAGCTGATATGTTTTGCTGTTAATGACTATCTTTCAAATCGAGAAAATTCAAACTAGACAATTCTGCAAAACCCCATATTATGTTTTGAAATATTAAAGCCATTTTTAAACAGTTTAAAATCGTCTTCATATGTGGTAAGGGGTTAGGCAACTAAAACAACTTGGTTAAAGTTTGGAAAAGAATATCGTTTTATTAAAATGTCAACATTACTTGTTAGTGGAGTCTGAGACAGGAGACGTGTGGCATGAAACCAGATGTGTTGTAGTTTTTTAAATGGTCGTCGCCAATATGTTGACTAGTCAAAGGACTTTAAGTGTAAAGAAAAGATCTATAATTAAGAATGATCTCTAATGCAATCTATTTCATGGTTTATCATCAACTATGTGAACATTAAGCAAATAAATGTAAAACTATGACATGCATGACAAAGTCTTGTGACTTGAATAGTCAAATTCACTATTAGTGTTGCAACAGTAACTAAGGGGGTTGGAAATGGAAAATGAAAACAGATTTGACTGTTTTCTGCAGCTCCAGTATTGCCCGCTCTCAGAGGACTGGCTGTATTAAATGGAAGGACAATATCTCCACCACACGAGACACATTGTTATCTCCACCTCACGCTGATTTACACAACGGTGGAACCAGGCGGATCCCACCGAGCCAGAGAAGGAGCCGCCGAGGCCGCGGTCTAACTCGACTCTGCGCAGGGTTGAGCCTCTGAGCTGTTGTGAGTGGGGTTGACATGTCATGTACGCTGGTGTGATAGTTTAACATTCCAGCTGTCTGCTCTCATTGCAGCCGGCCACCTCACGCTTCCTGCCTGCCGGCCTTTCTGAGATCTGCTCGGCTGCATGCTTGCCAGCCTGACCGGCTTTTCCTCTGCTGCTCCGCACGTCATGGTCGCAGTTCTTCTGTCTGCCGTCCTTAACGTCATTCATTTTGCACTTTGCAACATAAACTTGTGGTGAATTGTTGATTTGGAAGAGCCTCAACTAGAATATGTCAAAAACATCGTGTGTATTTGCAGATTTTTTGGGATATTTTAAATCATGCATTGGTTACATCCACGTTTGCAGTCTTGCAGTCTTCTTCTTCATTGCTTCCGTTGGTGCATTACTACGCCTGTTTGAGCGTTACCTTCGCCTACTGCTGAATAGTGCAATAGTGTGAAACCAATGGAAAGAGTGTGAGTCACATCGCCCGATACAAACAAAACAGTGATCCATTCTGGAAAACTTTGCTCCGTAGTGCTACTAGTGGTCATAAACTCCACATGGCACCTTTAAGAGTCTGATGCCGAAGAGCATTTCCTTTGTGAGTTATGTGGGCGCTGAACTACAGTTCTGTTCTTGCACTCAAAGGCTCTGGAAACTAGTTTGCCCTAATGGTGGCACTGAAATACTTTTCTTCTCACACGAATGCTTCAAATCTTCAATCAAATCTGTAAATTAATAGTTAAATGTGAGATGTGGTTGAAAGCTCAGGAGAAACCTCATAAGTGGACCTTGAGTTAAGATTATAAACTAATACCAATGCTGATATACTTTAAGCTGCTATATAAACACCAATTATGTACTGCAATAATGCAAATAAAGGAGTGTGATTTTTAGTAAATTGTCTAAAACATGCACAAAATACCAGTGTGATTAAATCTTATAATACTGACATGTTTAAAAACAGATGTTATTACTGGGGTAATGTTTGGCCAGTTCAGAAGAAAGATTATTTTTGCCAAAAATATAACAAATGTGTCACAAAGTTCCAGGAGAGGGTGATGTGTTTGCCCTTTCTCTGCTTTTGTAAAATGAAGCCTTATTTATTTGTCTGGCTACACTACCACAGGATTCTTAAAGTATTTATTTTGGTCATTTTCAGCCAAACAAATACTTGATGATGTGAATCATTGTTTAAGAAGAGCCTGCAGCTTTGTATTTTCCTAATGGCAAAAGAAATACTGTATTATATAACATATGGTTCAGAAAAGGAGAAAGAAATGGCCGAAAGGAAAAAAACACACAATTCATAGAGCCAACTCTTACCATAAAGGGGGGTTTGCCTTTTCGAAGAGATAACTGGAGCGAGACTGATAGTTCAGACATTATTTTCACCGGAAAGACGCTCGATAAACCACCAGTAAACTCCCAGTAAACCCAGTCCCTGCCTGTCTGCCAGTTTTGTGTCCAGGAGGTTGAACAAGCTCATTATTGTCACTTCTAATCCTGAGCCGTGCTTCTCGGGGCGCTTTCCTCAAATTACTGTACAAAGAAGAGAGAAAAAAAAAAAGATTGCAGCCCAGGAACTGTGGCCACAAGCCCTCTTTGAAGTAATGTCCAGTTTTTTGAAATTGCCCATCACCACATATACTGTACAAGTGTTGGATCATTGTTTTCACACATATGTGGCACCTCCACAACTCTTTCTCCTCCCCTGCTCCACACTGACGGGCTGGATTGTTCAAAGACATTAACTTACAGTTTTTTGGAATTGGCACTTGACAAAACTAAATAAATAAATAAATATATAGAACACCACCAGATGCCCTTCTGTGTGAGGAAACCTCTCGTCTCTGGCCGTTCGTCTGCCTCGTATCAGCTCATTTCGATTTCCTTGAGTTCAAGAGAAACAAGAATCCAACAGCAGCAGCAGCAGCATTTTCTGGAGGAAGGTGTTTTCAGGGTGCGCGTGTCGCTTACAGTATGTCCGCAGGTAAGTCAGTGTGTTTGTGTGTGTAAATATTGATTTGGGTATGCTTTTGGGCTGTGTGTGTAGTTTAGTCCAGCGACAGCAGCGGCTGCATGTTGTCTTCTTCACTCTTGACTTTGTCGGGTCGCTTCAGGACGCCTGGTTCCACCACCGACTGAGACCTGCAATGAAACCCAACACAACATGATCGGCATTAGTTTGCACTATTTAAAGAACTTTTTGCCTTTAAAGAATGAAAAACACAAGAGCAAAAGTGTAATGAATGGATTAAACAGTGTGTTGGTCCGCTCTAACGTAAGTTGAAAATCAACTTGGCAGGAGTGAGCTTCCATACTTTTTAACCCATCATGCATGAAAAACTGCATTTTTGCACACATGATAATACTTATAATATGCTTGTACTGTAACCTGTTTACGACACCTAATGATGCCACATGTGATGCATGTGTTTGCAACTACATACAATTGAATAATAACGATAGTGTAATTGTCAGATGATTTCTAAGTGACTTCACTTCACTGGTTTACTGATAATAAGCAGTGCTGTGTTGATCTGCAGTGACAGTCTGCTGTCTGAGCTCATATTGTTGTTCGTCTAAATGTTTTTGAGTGAATGACTCGGTTGGTGTCGCAGTGGTCAGATTGTTTACTGTCACAGTGAATCATAAAGCGTGGTGGCCTGTAGTGGGGGAATGATACTCTTTGAAATGTCAAACAAACTCACAGCTTTATGGTAACAAAGATACTCAAAGATACTCTCTCTGTCTGAGCAAAAAGACGTGAACATACCTCCCAACAAATGATATAATTTATAAAATGTTTATTATTTACTGCATTGTTTCCTTAATTGTGATTGTTATTTAATTATTTTATCCTAAATTGTTTTTATTCAATCTATTATTTACACTGTTTCCTTTTATTTCCTTATGTTCTCACTGTGGGCAAATAATGAGAGGCAACGTGAAGCTCATAACATTAATGTGCTGATTTTTTGCTGTTAAATAAAGACATAAATAAATGAATATACAGTCAGATGGAATCAGTTAGACTGTGTTTGTCCTTCTCAGTCAAGCCAAAGATGGAAGGTAGTGGGAGGTGGGAGAAGAACACAAGAATGCCACAGTGAGATAAAATCTGCACATTAGCTCCATCATTATCTTGTTTGTTTACACTAATTATGCAAAGATAACTTAATTAGTTTGACAATATATTGATGTTCTGTTGATACAAAGTAGACAAATATGAGGGGATTACTGTAAGGGTTTGGCAAACGCTTAGTTTAACCCCTTTTTCATGTTTGTATCTGGACATATTGTAATTTCCTACAAAACAAGCACACTTTTTCCACGCACTACTTTTTTTTTAAACCTGTCAAGTTTCTTTTGTGTAGAATTTGAAAGACATGTTATTAAAAAGGTTCAAATCCCTGCAGCAGCCGGGAATATTTGGGGTGGGTACAGGACAGTACAGCAGTTAATACTATAGGTGTGGAGATATTAAAAGTGATGAGCTGACCTCTTCATGGTTTTTGGGGACAGGTTTTTCTCCAGGTCTCTCTCCAGGTCTTGTACTGACAGGGTGTAGGACTCTGGACAGTAGTCGCTCTCCTCGTCGTAGGCGTGGTCCAGCAGTGTTCGCGCCCACGTGCCCATATCGTACGGTGGCATCATCCCGCCGAGCTCCGACGGCAAGATTTCCGGATGGATCAGCTGGTGGAGGCTGTTCAGGTTGTTGCCGTGCATGAAGATCTGCAAAGAGAAAGGATGCATACGGTGAAACAGCTTAGACTGGCCACATGTTGGAGGAGGGACTAAATAATAGATCCATTGTAAATTTAAAAAAGATTTTGTGCAGACAAGATGAAGACCGTATCCTCTGTGGCAAAATTGTCTTCTAATAAATTGATATAGCAAAACTTGGTATAATGAAATTAAAATGAAAGTGTTTTAGGCACAGGTAGCTCAGTTTATGAATTGCTATATAATACTATATGTTGCTAAATGGGTCATGGCAATCTAACAAAATTATATGCAGTTCCATAGAAAATTAACAATAATATATGCTAATTTCCAATGTAGTTCAATCTGCCTTTATAGTAATTCATCACAATATACTAATCACACTCACTAATCTCACTAGTCACTTGCTTTTGATAAAAATGATTCTAAACCAGATGAACCATTTCTTCTAAAATGTAAAGCAATATAGAAGTAGTTTTTTCACTGCTGCCTGCTGCAGCTGGAAATCACACAATAGAAGCACACAGTGGACTGTAAAACCAGAACAATCAGCTGAAAGATACTGCAACTACACTCTGCATCTTTATATAATGAATATTGATTATAGCTGCTTTAATGTAATATCTTCCAGCCCTACCCTCTTCCTGGTCTTGTCCTTGAGGAAGGGTCGTATCACGGTGTAGAGAGCGTGGATGTACCAGGGCTGGTTCACAAAGTGGATTCCTCCAAATCTGGCAGGAAAACTGTCCTGTTGGAAAAAGAAACAAAGCAACACAGGTAAATACAAACAAACGAGGATAATCCTATCCAGTTGATCCACTTATTTTAAATTTGTAGAGGTAAACAGTAGAAAAATGAAATAAAGGTTAAAGGTTTGATTCATGATGATCACAACTACCCTCCTTTTCACTACAATAGAAACTAATATCATCAGCAAAATATGGATTCAGGCAGAATTTTTATATAGATTTGCATATGTGCCTGAAACTGGCTTTTCAACAACACTGATGATATTTTCGGGTGCACAGTTTACCATTGGTTTTGATATGATTAATGGCTGATGCAGACAGCTGCAATCAGTATGGCTCATGAAAGTTAAGATTCATATCTCTCTTTTTTTCTATCTCTATTTTATCACAAATAACAAAGAGCCAGTCTTAATCAAGAGGATTTTTTTCAGTCTTCTTTGAGTTCCAGCAAATGAAAAATTACCTCAGTGAGTTTCCTGTCCCTTTTCATTAGATTAGTTTTGTAAATGAGCTCTAATCTCATAGTCAATAGGAAATGGTCTGGTCTATTTTGGAGTCACCGCAGCACAATGCCTGAGGGAATGAATCCTTGTTTGTACAGGTTAGTGTGTGGAGTCTGGGCCTGACACGGTGTTTCCTAGAACGCTGGACACAATTATGATAATTACACTCCACTGTGTGTGTCTGTGAGTGAGTCATAATTTAGCTGTGGTTCAGCTTTAGTATGGTGAAATTATACTCTGACATAACAGAACTGGCTGATGTAAATGGCTCGGGGCAGACATTTTTATAAAATCTGTTAGCAGTGTATGGGAGAGTCGGGAAGCAGTGAGAGTCTCTGAGATCAGGCCAGGTTTGTAAATTAGGGTTTGACCGATGTGAATCATAAAGGCCGAAGTCGCCGCCAGTGGTTTTGTTCCACTAGCAGGGATGTTGGCTGACCAGCACTTTGGTCCAGAAAAGGATACTGACCATATATCTGGCCATATTTACATGAAATTTGATGTGAACATTCACAACCCCCTGAACTTGCATCTACCCAAATTTACCTTTAAACCAACACTTTCCAACATGACAAGGTTTCTTGAAAACAAACTCTGTCATTCATGTCATTTTTCTATCACATGCACATGTGATAGAACAAAAACATATTGATGTTTCTCAAAAGGCTGCAACCCAACACATTGTGAAGACCCTTGACCTTTTCTTTCTTCACCACGATTTAGTCCAAATGTCCCACGTGAACATAAGTTCTACACAACAAAGAAGCACTATTAATTTTATTTCTACCAGTTTGAAAAACAAAACCCACTAGTGTTATAATAAAATGTTACCTGCTGCTAGAACACAGTGTTCATCGCAGTTTACATTACAAGTTCAAATTTATATGTCTAAAAAATATATATTTGGAACGAAATATTTGACCAAAAACTGAATCAGTCAACCCAAATATTCCACTATTTTTTTTTTTACTGAAAATAAAAATTAACTTTTTCCACCATGATAAAACAATATTGTATATGAAACCCAAGAATCCAGCTATAGATACTGAATATTGGTGCAAAATATTGACTATCAGCAGGTTGTGAGTACTCGTAATAATAAAGAGGTTTATTTTGGTTAAACCGTGGTCAGACGGCCCCTCCCCTGCTCAGCTGTCAGATCCCTCTGACTCTGAACCTCTGCTCTGACAGACACTTTCACTTTGATGAAGGGACATGCTGCATTATACATGAAACACTGGAAATGGAATATGATCTGCAGGGCCTCAGCTGCACTGGAGGGGCTCAAGGAGGAGGAGGAGGAGAAACCGGAGCTAAAGGTTTGATCTGCTCTCACCCAAGTGATGTCTGAGGGAGAATAATGCAAGCTAATGGAGATCCGAGAGGGAATGAAAGATGTTCAGGAGCCGGAGGAACGGAGGGAAGAGGAGAGCAGATCACTTTAAAATAATCTTTCCACAGCATTGTTTTGTTGTCTTATTACAGGATGGATGAAAAACACCAGCTTTCCCTGCATGACAGCAACCAGTGATAAGAGGACCCAGGAATGATTTTGAAGAAGAAAGACGATTAATACTTTAGAAACAAAAATCTACTCACAGGGACAACAGTAAGCCTCCATTGCAGATATTAAAGTCAATATTTATATTCTCCCCAAATCCAATGTGCAGATAAATCCTCCTGCCATGTTTGCCATCACATTATTCACATTATTAGTATGACTCATCTTTCCTGATACACCACAAAACCTGCAGTTGGTCTAATAACCCTGTAAGTGTCTGTAAGTAATACAAACAAAACCACAAACTGCCAAAACATCAAACAGGACATGGATCAGTCAAACTAACATGAAGGAAATGTATAAAGCTCTTGAACAATAGAATTGGTGATTGATGACGTCATTAGCAATCTGACATTTAACCAGCGTAATTAGCCTATACACTAATGATTATTTTTATGATTGATTATTCTACTGATTATTTTCTTTACAATTTAATTAACTGTTGGATGTGTAAAACAGAAACATTGTTTTTCTGTAAGTCACTGTTGTTGCTGCCTTTCTGCTGCAGGAACATCAGTTATTATTTAATATATGCAGAAGAAAGATTTTGAATATCGTTAAAAACAGATGCAAATCACTACAAAAGAGAGCAAAAACGAACAAAAGTTAAAGGTTAAAACCAACAGGATGTTGATAATTTGACATATTAATTGGCGAGAAACCGGCAACAGGCATCATGTTGAGATTAAGTCATTTTACCAGAGGACAGTTTTCATTCTTTAATTCTGACAGGGTTTAAAATAACTACTAAGGGGGGCTAGTTGGTAAGTAAACAGCTCACATATTCACTTAATAGGCTATATAAACTGTCAGTACCAGGAACCAGACTGTATGTCGTCAACTGAAAATGATTTTTGGCTACTAGAGGCAAATGTCGACTCCAAACAAATGAGCGACGGTGGGGATTTATTTTTGGACTCTCGCTGCAGGTCACTGCCGAGCGTGTTCAGTTACAGCGAAAGGTTGATGAGAATTAAAGGTGACAGAAGATGGAGAAAAGTCCGTCAACACCAACAGGGCGATGTGCAGAACCGAGGAGTCATTTTTTAAAAACACAATCAGTTTATGCACAGATGCATTCGGTATCTTGTGTTTCTCAAACTCTCCCTTAAACCCTCTGTTTCCTCATCTCTCACCTCCCCCTCCTGGGAGCCTGTGGCTTCACTGAAAAGGATAAACACATTAGAGATGATTTTCTCTTCAAAGCGTGGTGGGCTGTAGAAAAACTGCACCCGCCTCCTGCTTTGTGGCATGCAGCAATCCAGCAGATTTGCCTCTAAATCTGACTTGGATCCATAAAATGTAGCGAGGAAGCTGCCAATCTTGTTGGTGATGGTCTTTTCTCTTCTACAGTAATCATGCTATTGACTCAGAATTAATCTTTTTATTGTTTTAAAAGAAGGAGGCTATGTGGAGGTGAAGGGGGGAAACTTCTTTTTAGTAGAGAAAATCAACATTTATGCTTAAAATGTTAAGACTAAAAGACTAAAAAGTATGTTCCTCCAAACACTGACGAGATAGCAGATATGGTAAACCTTACTCCAGGATTTAAAATGTCAAAAACGTATGAGTTGATGTCACATATTCATATTTTTCTACAGTCTGGGACAAAATAAACACTAAGTTTTGGATTTGTAGCTCATATTCAGTGAGCATTTTGAGTATTAATGCACATTGTGAAAGTTTTATGAGCAGATGTAACTTGATCAGAATGAGTTTAGCATTACGCTGCTTTCACATCATTTATAAGTCACCGTATTTAATAGTTTCAGACTTGTAAATCCTTCTTTAACATCCAAGTGATTTGACAAATTCCTCACAGCGGTTATTGTTCAGTATTTTTTTCTACTTATTAAAAGGAAACGTGGTGTGTAATCAGCAGATCTGATATGTTTTTTACCCCATTTTTCGTCTCACTTCCTGCTGTCAGAAGCAATTTTCTGAGCTGTTCTCACTACAATTAAACTGCGGTGATTAGTATCTTCTTGCAGCAGGAAATACATCAATTTCTGGATGTGTGGAGACAATCTGGGTAAAACTTTTGTTTAAATGATACAAAAAGTCTTTTTTTGGATAAATCTTATTCATTTATAATTCTAATCTAACATATAAACACCTTTTTAGCCCGTACATGACAAACTCACACAACAATAGCTCAATGCTACCTACTCATTCATTATGTACATTAAACTCAATCTATCAACAGTAACGCTGACAGTTGCCATCTCGTCCTGTCCTGTGTGTGAAAGCTCCCTGACAAGCTTTCCATTGTTCCACGTGCCTCAATCGCAGCATCAGTGTCATGTGTTGCTGGTGCGCTGCTGTTATAAAACCTCACAGATCCAGAGGGGACACAAACAGACGGGCTGCCACCAACACCGGTGGGTTAAACACTGTGAGTCTGTTCAAAGGCACACAGACACTCAGCGGTAACGACATGTGACGTGTCGACATCCCCTCCACGGCTGAAGCGAAGAGATGAAGTCAGCCAATCGTCAGCAGCCGCAGATTTCCTCAAATGTCTGCCCACCGGGATTAAAAGGCTGCACTCTGACTACTCGAGCAGTGAGTCCGCCTTCAGGATGCTGTATGTGTCCTTTAACAGATAACCACCACACACACTACAAGCTTTGCTCCGAGCGTTTTTCACATTCTGAATTCCAGTACGAGCTGCAGAGGACAAATAAAACTTGTTTTACAGCTAAAACTAATGTTGACTTTCATGGAAGTTCAACATTTTGGGAAATTTTGCAGCTTCATATTAACCACACAGATGTGAGAGATGTATCAATCTTCAAATTTAACTCTCAGTAAGTAAGCTATATCACCTTTGTATAAGATCACATTTATATGTTTATCTGCTTGTTCTGACATTTCATTGCAGCCATTATGTATTTTGCAGTGAAATATTAAGACCCAAAGCATTGTGTTTTTTTCAAGGCTGCACCATTATGTACAGAAAATAAAAAAAAGTATTCTACATGTCTTGAAATGTCTCTGAATGTTGATGATGATGTGTTTTGCACATGAAAGCAGTGCACTTTGTAAAGGACAAGCAACTTGTTTTCAATCTACTAGAGAAAGTAACAAGAAATCTAAGTGCAGAAATGCCTAGAATGTGTTTGAGGTCATTTAGAAACAAAAAAGTGCTTATTTTAAGTGTTTTCAACTTTAAAATGTCTTTCTCAGTATGTACAGTATCTTTGTCACAATTCTTATAAAACCAAATATAAGGGATCCTTCACATAAATAGTTTATGTTATATGTTTATGTCAAAAAAGTAATATGGCCCTATGCATCATTTTGGGATTTTGTAACTCTCTGATTCATATTGGCATCTGAATCAGCCTTAAAAATCCAGTATCAGTCTGGCTCCACAAACCACGGATATAAATTGAATCTGGCAATGCACCTGACCTCAGATTTCAGCCATAAGCTCATTAGAGTGAGGTGAGTCAGCATCTGTATATACAAAAAAACAAAAACAAAACAAAACACAAAACCAGCTCTGTACACACAGAACCCGACGTTGCCAAAGAAACAACCATCGCAATGATTCATATAACCGAATAAACAACAAATAGAATAAACCAATTAGGCTGTAAGCTCATTTTCATGCAACATAAAGGTGCTGAAATCCAGAAACACCTTCCACGAGATAACATGAGGAAGAGGAAGATAGAGAGATGCTGTTCTGAAGCTGTAACATCAGGTTGTACAGAGCTTCGAGCCACCGGCTGCTCATTTATTATTTAGTTTATTAAATGATGGGAGCCAGATCCACATCGCCCCTTCATCCTCCACCCAGTCAGAAATATAGAGGGTGAGAACAGCAGGGAAAATTTGGTGAAGACATTTGTGCTTTTTGACTCCTCCATTTGTGATGGCAATACATGCTTGACTCGAAGTGTCTGCCTGAAATAAAATCACAAATTCCATTTCTGTTTTTTCTGCATCAATGTATTGTTTGGCCACTTGGGGTCAGAAGGACTCCAAAACCAGCAAACAGACACAGTCTTCATCACCTTATGAAGTTGTTATGACGAACATGGAACAACATCGTCCTCATACAGAAAACGACAACAGCGGTCGATTTTCTTTCAGGTGGTTAAAACGACCAAAGTGTACGTGGCTGACCTCCGTGTGAATTGGTTGCATGTAAAGTCAGGTGACGTAGTATAAAGTATCACACAGACAAAAGGACTCTGCTGTTCGTGTCCCGTGTGAAACCAAAAGTCAACATCTTTTAACTTACGTTTGAACTTACTTTGCTTATTTTAACCCAAACCACGATCTTTTCCTAAAACTAACCAAGTATGTTTGTTGCGTAAACCTAACCAAACTGTGACCGTTAAGCACGTGTTTATTATCGTTGCCATGACGACAAACGCGGCGGGTACACTGATCATGTATGTCGTTTTGGGAGTCATTGGAAATAGACAGATTCTGTCGTTTTCAGTACGAGGATGGGTTGGTTTGTGTCCACCTAGTAATTTTAAGTCCTTTGCTCTCTGTTTTGGTCTCCACCAACTGCTACAGTGGATAATAGCTAATTAGTTAGCTTCTTATTTTGTACGCCTGCCATTTAGAGTTGGGTAGGAAGCTTACAGTCAGTTTATCAGAGCTCATTTTCTGAAAACAGCTGCCTGCTACATCTGGAAACAGGGTTGATGAAACTGTTAGAGTGAAATGTGCTGTGAAAAAGGTAAAAGAAGCTTTAACAAAACTATATTTCAGTCATGTATCTATATCCAAATGTGTTTGTGTAACAATGACAAGAAGATTCTTCAATTCTTACACGATTGAAATGTAATTTATTTTAATAAATATTTGGCTGGCCCTGTGTGGGAGTGCACTACCTTTCCCACAACTTTAGTCTCCTACGCAGCTGCATTACAATTAGTGTTGAAATGATGCGTCAATTAATCAACATTCATGTTTTAATGTCCATTGGATTTGCTGCTTTTCTGTGTTTCATATCAATGTGAATTGCATCTCTTTGGCTTTTGGACTGGTGGTTGGAAAACAAAACTTATGTGAGGGTTGAATAAAATTGTAAAGGGTATCTTTCAGTGTTTTGATTTTTGTTGGAGACTATTGTAATAGATAATGTGTTTAAAAAAGCTAAAAAGAAACATTACAAACATCTCTTTTGTAAACCTTTTTCCTCCTGATGTGTGATTTTTACATGTAAGATGTCAAACACTGCAAACTGAAACCCACAATTGACAAATTGCTGCAACATCCAACATTTTGTTTTAGAGTGTGAGTGTGTCAGCACTCCGCTGGCAAGCAGCTGACGTTACAACGTCTGACGTGCATCATCCACCACTCTATATGTGTCGGGGTCGTGGTCATACATCTTCTCTCTCCGTCATGCTTTTTCAGTCTTTCTACAGCACATCAGGTTGATGAGCTCTCTACTCTGCTCCGCTCCTGTCACTTCCCATCTGCAGACGGATGAACAAACGTGTCCTCCAGTGAAAAGGGGGAAAAAGTGAGTTCAGAAAAGAAAAAATAAAGACGACATTCGAGTGCTTTTCTTTGCAGGGTATAAAGTGTAGCCCGGAGTTACGACATTGTTTCGCTGCCGGCTTGTTCTTTACAAAAACCACCTTTTTGAAAAGACGTCTGACTGGAGCTAATGCTTAACAAAAGGGGTAAATCAACGGTGAATGTTACAGTATGTGACAGAAAATAGAGAGCAGTGCCGCTTCACGCGTCTCTGACGGTTGAAATGTTCAGCCACGCTTCACTTCTGGTCACAAAATCCACAAAATTGTCAAAGACAAACCAGCTTCTCTGATAAATTAAGCCCTTAAGTTCACTTTTCCAAAGAACTAATGCAGCATTAGTTCAACCATGGACGTCTTCCATCTCTTATTTCTCTGTAGCTTTTTGTCTAATCTGTTCACTCCACGTCCACTCAATACACTCTCATCTCTGCCTGCACTCCCAAACCTTTTAACCAATCAGACCCTGTTTCTCTATAGTAATGCTCAAATCATTCAACCCATTTATTCCTTTCTGGGGTTTGGATATATCTTCATTAGGAACTTTATTGTCTTTTGTTTCACCATGATGTGTTGAAGTATCACAACCTTCAAGTTCCTCATCTTATAAACTCACCTACAACATCAGAAATGTAAAAGTGCTGATTTATGCCAAAAAATCAACCTGCAGGTAAACTGGTTCGCTCTCAGAGTAACAAATAATCGCTTGAAGTTCACGGTGGCTTCATCTCTTTTCTTCAGAAATGCTGATGTGCAACTAGCAGGAATGTTTCGGTTGATGCCTTTTTGTCAGCGTGAACCTCGCTTGAACAGGTAAATAGAGCCAGGTGCACATAATTAGAACAAATCAGAGCACATAGAGCAGAATACAAGGAGAATGTGTGTCAGCACATAGACTGAGAGAACAGAATCATGTTTTAGCTTCATCAAAATATACTGTTTTATCAATAAATTAAATAAAGTAGAATCTTTTGGGTCATTCCTAACTTTAATTCTCTTCCTGTCTACATCAGAAACATATGAAGAAACAGTAAAACACTTACACATGTAGTATCAAAAGTAACTTTACAATTTCTTTCCTGCTAGAGATTCATACTGAGAGGGAAGGTCACACCAATTAAACTGCAGCCTCTGCAGGTTATTAAAATACTGCCAACGCCACTCTGGAGCTCCGAGAGCGAAGGAAGTTTCTCTCCAACCGAGAGATCACAAATGTATTTAAATGTGAAAAAATATATATATTTTTATTTCAGCTGCCGGCGGAGTGATTCGCTCTGCCTGCACAAGTTGGTGAACTAAACTGAACTGAACATTCATATGTGTTTTATGGTATGACGAAGGTAACACTTCATCACAAAGGTTATGTTTTTGGTTTTGTTTGTGCAGGATGTATATACAACTATTTAAAATGTATATGAAGGAATGAGTGATAAGCTTTTTTTTCATTTATTACAGGATTTCTCAGCGTTTCGAGGTTGCTGCCCCTCGGCTGGGTCTGTGTGTTCCTCCTGTTTGTGTTTGTGTGTGTTTGGTGCAGTTGACCTGAGCGTCCAGATTGTGGGCTGAAGCTCAGCAGATCTTGATTTCATGCCAAACACACAGAGGGAAGAAGCGATATGGAGGCAGAGATGTGCAGTGACAGAGGTCTGAGTTGGCCGATCTGGCCTGATTCATCACTGCGTCGTGATTCCTGAAGCTTCTGAGCAAGAAAAATAATACACTGCTCAACTTGAGTCTCTGAATATTGAATATTAGACTCTTGCTGACCTGCAGTTTAATACCTTAAATCAGAGTTAGAGGGAAAAGACCAGGTGGAATTCACAACATTTTATGATGGTTGTAGGTCCTGGTGTTGGGCCTGCTGTCACATTGTTGGGGCTTAGACACTTACTGGAACTGAGCCATCATTAATGTTATTAATCCTGAGAAAAAGGTCTTTTAGGTTTAACATTGGGCCGGTTTTATAAGCATTGTTCATTAGCAGGCGAACATTTCACAGGAGAGGTGGAAACACAGGCCTATAATCTATGTTTACAATATATTTTGTTTACTTCATTTCATTAATTGAAGAATAAAATGTATTAAACTGATAATGCCCGGGTTCAGGATACACGATTATCAGCCCGATAATAGCCCGACCCGACAGACGTAGGGCGATGGGAATTCTCTCGCCTAGTACGACAAATTCCACAATCACTACACCCTTTAGCACTAGGTTTTACACTTATTATTGATCAGAAACAGATTTTATAACACATGAAACCAGTTTGTTCCCTGATCAAATATGAGCACAGCAACTCAAGTAAAAAAACAAGTCAAAGAGGAATGAAGTTGTTGGTGCTGCGGTGTTGAACTGTGAAACAGAGGAAAAGGTCACTGTAATTTTTACTTCCTGTTTTTACACTTTTCCGATCTGAAGACAGCCAGGATCATACACGCCGCTTCGAACGCTGTGTTTGTTTACATTCTTGTTCCGGGAAGTCGGTCTTTAGCCTTTCTTCCCCAACGACATCACACGGGTCGTGAAAGACGGTGACCTGTGATTGGTCGGGGTCACGTCTCTCGGCCGACTCACGGCATTCATTTATGACTTTATAATCGCCTAATCTGACACAGTGACCAACAGACAAAATATTGTGTAGTCTGAACCCGGCACGATAGAGACACAGCAGCTTATGTTATTAATCGACAAAAAAATGATTCACATACGTGAACGTATCTTCAATGTTGCACTACGAGAGTAAAAATGTAATTGATATGTTATCCACGTGATAAAACAGTGGCCTGTTCATTTATGTTTGAATAAAAGACACAAATCAGTTGGTGAAAACTTTAAATTCAAAGGGTACTTGTGTCATTAAAATAAAGTCAATTGTATTATTTACTTTATTTATTTCATAAGTTTAGACTTCATTTCAGCACCATCTACTCAAATTCAAACAGAGTCATTGTTTGACCACCACAGGAGGTCTTTTTAAGTGTTTGAACGAAAGACCAATGCTTTTGTTTTCTGGTGAACAGACGAAGAAAATTCTGTAATAAGCAGATCCTGAATATTGGCAGAGACTATCAGCTGTTGGCAGCCTCTTTTCAAACCAGCCTAAAAAATTCATATCAGTCAAACCTCATGTAATCTATTTTATTGAAGTGGGAGAGACAGCTGCTGCCTTCTTCCAGCTGTGGTTGAAAGATAAAAGGCAGTTTAAATCCAGTCTGCAGTGTTTGTGAAGACAAACCTGGCCAACAGCTTGTTTATTCACAACAAACCAGCTGCATTTCCTGTTTACAGACTACAATCAGCAGGAAAAACTAAGAGGAAATCTGACGGAAGAAGGAAGAAACCTTCCAGTTAATGAAGAAAATGTTTGTTGTCTGTTAAAAGCCTTGGTTATATGTAATAAAAGAAAAAGTAATAAACATTTATTAGTTCACTTAAAGACATGCTAACTGATTTCCTCATTTTAAAGCATGTAATGAATTTGCTATCTAAATTATACTGCTTGAGATTTAAATTATAGGGTACTTAGAGAGCTTTTATTATTTATTATACATGACGATGATGAGAAGGAGGAGGATTATAAGTCAGTAGATTTGAATTAATGCTGAAAGATATCAGACAGTTTCCTTTTAGTACTGAAGCGATGTTTTCCAGGTGATTACCTCTAAAGAATGAAGAGGGTTTTTCACACAAGCTGCTGCCTGAGAAGATACAGTAGGTCAAACTCTATTTCATGTGATTGCTGCAGACATTGTTGGCACAATGGGAGTCTGGAGGCTTCTGTATGTTACGTAACGATGGTAATGCAGAGTAAATACAGAGAGTTCACTGACTGGAGCTGTGCTTCTGTATATGTTAATGTAGTCTAAATATCTGAATATATTCAGGCTTAATAAAGGGACAAACCCACTCCTATTGAAAGACACATAAATAATAAATGGTTTTACATTTGGTCAAAAATCAATGAATCTATAGAAATAACGTGAAAATAATGAACTTATTTCACTCACTTAATGATTAATCTGCAAATTAAGCAGCTGATCACATTTGAGAAGTTACAACAAGCTGTGTTTCAAAAAAATGTGGTATATTATATTTTTGTCAATCAACTACACCTTTTAGCACTAGATTTTACACTTATTATTAACAGAAACAGATTTTATAACATATGAAAGACTAAATGAACTACATTATTACCCAAATAAGAGTAAGAATCTTGTTTAACCTGCATGAATTGATTATTTGGTTACAACAGAACAAGCTGGAAACACAACATTTACATAATGTCAGCTGAAGGAAACGTGAAATCAAAAGCAACCATTAAAAAAAACAGACGTTACACAGAGCAAGACCAAAAACAATCTTTTTTATGCTTGCTTATTTATGGCAGGTATAATGTTTACCAAGGTTTACAATTTTAGTTTAACATGTTAACATTTGCTAATTACCACTAAACACAAAATACAGCTGAGTCTGATGGGAATGTCATTAGCTGTGCAGGTATTTGATAATAAAACACCAAAGAAAGACAGAATGTATAAAAACCTATTAATTATTGTAAAGGAACTATTTCTTTACCCTGCTTCTGTATTTCTTTCCTGCAACAGTATTGTGTATTTGTGAATTTTTACTATTGTCTGGACCATTACACTATTAATTATACATCACACATTTACATAACACAAAACGCATTTATGGTATTTTGTGGCGCACCCACTGACCGACCGAGCAGCCGCCTGTGAGCGTCTTGGAAACAGAAGAAGACGATGAAGAGGAATGAAGAAGATGAGATGGAGAAATGTGTTTCAAACACACACACAGGCAGACGCACAACAAAAGGGAGCCCATCTGGAGGAGAGGGCACAGCGGCGCGGCAGTCCGACATGTTGCCGTGGCAACGTGGCGAGGGTGGGATGTAGCAGGCGGGAGGGCCGGGGAGGGTGGAGGAAGACAGAAGAGGAGGGGAGGTACGACGAAGCATATTGTATCAGCAAGCACCTGGCTGCTAATGACGAAGATGATGCCTCTTTAAGGTTCAACAAGAGGAAAAGGGGAAATACTGAATAATTCTTGTAAATACTGCAATTCTGTGTGATTATTGAGTTATTTTTTTAAACAAAAAGATGAATCACAAGCTGCAGTTTGTCAGACGCTGACATCATATAAGCTGACCTGCCAACATTGTCTCTGGTGAACAATGATGGAGTGACTGAATTGAGAGAGAGAGAGGAGCGATAAGGGGGAAGGGGGGATGATGATGTTGTTAAATAGAGGGGGGAGGGTAAAGAAAACAAAAGTGAAAAGGGTGGGGAGGCCACAGGGGACAGAGGGAGAGGAGGAGGAGTGAAACCAGAAAAGGACGCCTGAACTTCACCACTTTTGACATGATATTGATGCTTTTTTTCACCAATGTTTTTTAACTTTTTTGAAAAAACACGTAAGAATGATCTTGTGCACTTTTTTGTGATCAGATAGACAGTTTTTCAATGCAACAAACATGAAATACGAATATGTATGAGCTCAAAGTCATTAGGATTCATCCTGTGGGGAGCATGACAGTCTCTGCCAAATGTCACGTCAATCTATCCAATATCAGTGGAGATATTTCACATCACCAACTGTACGTCCAAGCCACTATTACGTTTTCCTCATTGTTGCTGAAAACTAGAGATGCACTGATCCCATCTGTCAAATAATTAAATAAATAAATAAGCTGATCAGTTATCAGTTAGATGATAAATGATAGATCCACTTTACATATATTGGACCCAGTTCGGATCCTAGACACCATCTACGTCCTGTGAAGACTCTAAATGCATTTGTGCCATCAGCTTTGTTTTACATACATTGATGACTGACACGTTTCATTACTCTCAGCAGCTACTTACTTTGGTTTTAATTATCTAATTAAGGTTGAACTCATTAAAAGCACAGGAATGAAACTCCTATTATCAGTTCAGTAAGAAGTCCTGTGTTTTGAACTTTACCATGAGAATGTGAATGCAACATTAAGAGGTACGATAAGATAAAATAATCCTTACTAGATCCCCCCAGAAGAGAAATTTGGGGCTTTACAGCAGCACATAGACAGAAATAGGTACAAATAAATAAATCTAAAAAATAAATAAGTATATAAAATAAAAATGAGAATAGAATAAAATAGAAACTATACCAGAGCAATTAAACTCAAACTGGTGAGATTAATAGCAGCAAGTCAGGAATATAGTATATGTATTCGTCAGTGTACAGTGTACACCAGAATATTATACAGTATGATTACGTAGTTATACTTTGAGTGTATTAATATCAAGATGTGATGCAGTATTTTATGCAATAAACAATGTAGGAAATTATATACTCATATTATTATAACATGATATAGTCAAATATAGTGCAGTATAATAATATAGTTTGGGATGTAAAGTTTAATATAAGGTGAAATGTATAAAGTATAATGGCCAAAACAAAAATTGTCCAATTGACAAAATCCCAGATCCAGATCACCACCGAAACCTGATCTACTGATTTCTGGGTCAACGTCGATCTGTCCCTAAAATCTGAGCCAAATCCCCCAAAACACACTCAAAACACTGCAGCTTTAAATGCATGTTACACACATGAATCAGCAGTGTGTCAGCAGCTGGACAGTCGATCAGCTGTCTGAGGGTCCGGGCGGCTCATTCATCGCTGAGTGGCAGGTCGCTGATCTGAGGTCAGATGGCGTCGGGCTGTGACAGATCACCTTAACGAGGTGGTTCACATCTCTGACCTCAAGAGACCAGACGTCTACCCGACACGAGAGGCAGCTCGGGTTCAGACAGCTTCTATATTACCACTGCAGACGTAACCTAAACCTAATGAGCATTTTAACGTTTTTATGCTGTTTTTTGTTTTTTAGAGTTTATAATGCATTATGCAAAGCCCTTTGAATTGCCTTTGTGTATAATAAACTTCCTTTGCCTCACAGCCTGCTTTGAGTTTGAGCTTGTAAAAGATGTATTCTGAATGTGCGAAATGAAGACTCAACTGTGTTTCTTTCTTCTCTCCTTTAATGATCTTAAATTAAATTTGTTTTTTGAACTCCTGAACCGTTGAGATTTTGGAGCTACAATTTTTTCATGTAAAAGCTACAATATTAAAAATGGCCACAAATTCTTTTCCAGGTAATATTTCATGTAGTATTTTCTTCTACTTTCTTGTATTTTCTACTTTGAATCCCTTTTAAAAACATTTTTTAAATGTGTTTTGAAAAGAACATCGCAAAAAGAAGGTTTTGCAGGCTTGAAACTTTAATCCTTCTGTAACATTGTAATCCTGGAGGATTATGACTGGATGGGTTTGAATCCAATCCTGAACACTGTCTCACCTCCTTAATATAATTTCTTTTATGAAAGCTTAATGAAATGTAAGTGGAGAAACTGGGAAAATGGAGCATGAACTCTGTGTGTAGAGGAATGAGCACACAAACCCCAGACGATGCAATCTGTGGCACAAACGATCAGGCGGCACATTAAGAGCAGGACTACAGGGAGGGTCAGTATAAGGACACAAACCTCGGTCGAGTCGGCTACCAATTCTGAATTTGTCCCTCACTGACCATTAGATTTTCAGTCTGTCTCACTGTTTTCAGATATAAATCAATAAGCAGAGCAAAACACTACACGAAGAGCGGCTCATGGCTCCCAAAGGATGAATCCTAATTCTTTTGGAGTTTGGGTGACTCCCTGTGCTTTCCTCTAGCTCCACCATCCACAGCCAAAATCTAGATAAATCAATTACTAAGATTTGTCACGCTGATGGCCATGACATTTGTCAAGAACATTCACACTCCCCAGAGGATAAAACCTTTCCATTTTCAAGCACTTTCCTTCAGTGAGACAGGCAAACTAAAAATGGCCTTTTTGTACAGAAAATAACTTAATCTAAAGGACATATTGCCATGAAATTTGCTGAACACATTCATGTTATCATGCTGACCCTCCACAGGTAGTGCGGTAACAGTAACAATTGTCATTATATTGTTTATTCCCTTTAACAGTTGTCGGGAGAGACCAAGCGACAACCTCCGGGTCTGAAAAGTGAAGTCAATGCGGAAATGTCTTAAACCTGCCTTCTCTCTAACGGCCAGCAGGGGGCGACTCCACTGACTGTAAAAAGATGTCTGATTATATAGAAGTCAATGAGAAAATGACGCGACTTCTCACCTGATTTAATACCTCAGTAAACATTCTTCAAATTAGTTTATGGTCTCGATCTGTAGTTTCAAGTCTTCTTCAGTACAGCAGGATGTTCATTGTGTAAATTGTTGTCACATTTAGAGTAAAACAGACGATAAAGCAGCATACATCGCCGAACTGGCCGTTCACAAACCAACGAGTGACGTCACGGAGGCTACATCCACTTCTTTTATACAGACTATGGGAGAGACACGTAAACCACAACGTCCACAAAAGATCAAATACACCAAGGACCTTTGTTGCATGTTATTCTCCAGCTCCAGCTATTCTCTCTCACCACATTTCCTGTCTGCCTCTCGGCTATATTCTAAAAGGCAAAAGAGACCCCAAAATAATCCTGAAGAGAACAGAAGACAAATCAAACCAAAAAAACTGTTGCATATTCGGAGGAGTGATACCAATTGAACCCTAAGGGCGACCAGCGGGGATCCAGACTAACAGTCTTACCTCTGCTGTGATCTGAACAGCATACTGTGCTACAAATTTGGATCCCAAGGCATGTGGCCTACATGCTATTTGTATTTGCTCACAACTGACATTGTCAGGGTTGCCATGACAAAGAGTAAATCACAACTGAGGCTGTGTGAGCAGCATTAACGTGAAGAGCGAGACAAAAGAAAGGCAAGCAGATGACTCAGTGCAGGCAAAACTGGAAGATAAATATCAAAACCAGGAAGGATTTTGACTTCTTACAATGCAAAACGAGCAATTTAAGGACGTCATATTGAATTATTTTAAGGCATTTAAGTCTGGTTTTACGTTATCGAGACTAAATAATATTGTCAAGCACAATTTGAATTATTAAACTTATTTCAAGGTAATCAGTCTTGATTTGGCACAGTTACATATTCAATCTGTTTTCCAGCTGATAAGAAACAAGTGTGAAAGGTGGATTGCATGGTTCTCACACTAAAATATAGTAAGAGAAAGATGGCTTGGCGTGTTCTAAGAATTAGACTAATCTTAATAAATCTATACAAGACAAAAACAACTTGGATAACCTTTTATTTAAATAATTTTATATTTAAATGTAGCTGAACTTAATTTGACATAAGTTGTGAGATTGATATTAGTAAGTTTCTTTATGTAAAGTCGTATTTTGCACATTTATAGGGATAATGTTGCAGCGTAATAGCTATTGTTATTGATCACATTGCCGTCAGTTCATACAGACATCAGATAATCAAAGAGAAACAAGGACAGCAGCAGCAGCAGCAGGTTTAAGGTTGCTGATGCTCAGAAGTTAACTGAACGATCTGTTCAGTGTAAATCAGCCATCAAACCTTCATGCAGGAGAAACTCTGCCCTGCAGGTGATTGTGACTCAGCTGCTCTTCAACACCTGCTCACACCGAAGTGACTCACGGTGGCTGTTTAACAACATTTAGATCTCAGTGTGTGATTGTGTGTGGGAATGACTCAAATCCAGCTCTACTACATACTGTACAGAGGGTGAAACATAAATGTTGACTGTGTTTCCAGTTTTGTTTATTCATACTGTATGTTAGTTTATTGAAGGTATGATACAGACAAATACTGTTACTTTGGGAGAAGTAATGCAACTAATGTAATGTATATACCTAATTTACAGTCCTCCATTTTATTCCTGGCTATAATGTTGCATATTTTTCTTGCTATTTTCAAAGGATGAGACTGAAGTTAGTCTGTGTTTTTCTTATTGCCAACAAATCCACATGAAAACATTAAAACCAACAATGTGTTAGTCCGTCTCTAAATACATTATGACTTCCCTATCCTGTCTGACTCTCAGCCCTGAGCTCACTGGATCCAGCTGAAGACGTAAATCTTTAATAACAAGTGAAAAATAAATAGTTCAAGTTTAAAAAAAGGCATAATCATTTCCTGAAACAGCTGGGCACTGTCGTTTTTAACAAACGTTACTCAAACTGGAGGAAAAATATTTAGTTTTGTTGGGGACTATTTTCAGCGGTGGATTAATACACGTTTGGTGCCCTAGTGAGCATTAACAATGTGGGATTAAGTCAAAATAAACTACAGTGTGTGTGTTCATGAAAATGAAGGATGTGACCAGTGCAACAGTGAGGCTCATGTGTGTGTTTTAATAGTTTTTGGACAACAATGGAGCTCTATGGCTCAGAGGATTATATCAGGCTTTGGATACACACACAATACCTAGTTAGCGGATATATAGTTACATAGTCATAGTAGGTTTAATCTTTTGATGGGCTCTGTCGTCAAGAAGGAAAATAAACATCATTACTACCATTACATTTGTTTCTTCTTAAATCTTTGCATCCTGAGGTAAATAAGTCTTGTTTTGTGCATTTTATTTGTCAAATAAAATCAAATAAAATCACCCTATTCCACTTCTTTCTTATTTTTTCTCCACCAAAGGATGAGCAGCCATTTGTGTCAGCAGTTGCTCAGTAGGGAATGACTCAGGGCTCAGCTAATAGTTCCCATCAATAATTCAGGCTCTAATCTGTATCTGGAGAGCCGTCAGAAATGTGTTATATATGGACTCGTCACAGTGATGCACAGGCCTGCGTCTAGAGTTGTTCCATCTGTCTGAAAAAGGAAAATGGTTTTTCCCCTTGCCAACATACCACCTCAACTCTGTGCTGACACTGCAGAAAACTAATGTTTACAGAAAGTAGAGGAGGTAGAAAAAAGTATCAAAGCACTCTGCTTATGTAGAAATATATTTATTTAAATCTTACTCAGGCTGTAGTAGAATTAGTTAAAGAATGTATATTGAGCATACTGATTTACATTCGTTTCTGCTATATTAGTAGAGATATTTAAAAAATGCTCCATATGGTTTCTCTCATATAACTACACACATTTTTATGATTCATTATTTAAAAAAGAAAGAAAGAAAACAGGCGCAACAGGCAATGATCATTCGGATGCTTGTTTCTTATTTAATTAAAGAAGCAAAATTTTTTCAAAACCTAAGTCTGTAGGGGACGATTGGCCCAGCGGTTACATTTTTAGAGCAGCAGACCATTGGAGCAAAGATGCAGATGAATTAAGAAATTAAAATAACGAAAGAATTCTGACTCTAGGCCAAGATGTTTTCAAGGTAATTGTGAAAACTTGATTATTACAGCATCACCTCAAGGTCAGTGAGTGTCATTTTATGTGCCTGAGTAGTGGGTGGAATTTGCAATTTGCACAAGCACTTTTAGCAAAGAAAAACAAAAGAGAAGAAGAAAGAATAATGAGAACAAACACAATAGTGCTCCAGCAGCGAGCTTTGCCGCTTGGACTCCGAACTATAATATTTGTGCTCGCTAATGGGAGGAAATTTGAAATGTAAAGTTAAAGATAAAAAAGAGCTTCTGAATTATAATCACTTTCTTTTACCCTCAGGGATACGATTTCCACCTCTTATTTTGTCAGCTTTAAAACAAAAATATGGGAAGTAAATTCAGTGAAGAATTCAAGGAAAGCAACTCTGACAGTTTGGCATCCATCACGAGCACATCAGATAATCTTTTAGACCCCGCTGCGTCTTACTCAACGCTTCCCTCTGGAAACACTTCCCCTTAGATTTCACTTTGACTAATGGAGCCCAGCACAAATTGGCAGATGATTCACAAGGATGTTGAGAAAGCAATAACACCCCCCACACCTCACACACACACACACACACACACACACACACACACACAGAAACAGGCAAGACATTTCCTCCCGGGTTTGGCTTGGTACCAGCGGACAGCTGTACATGCTGCCTGTGAGCTGTTCCTGTAACTCATTTCAACAATGATGTTAAAGGTGTCCTGATGACTGAGAGCACTAATCGTCAATACACAGATACGAATCCAGCGAGCACTGTCACACTCATCTCATTTCTCTGTTTCCTATGAGCCACGTGAGGGAAACTGGAATCTCTCATTAGAGAGAACGAGAAGTAAAGAAAACCAAACTGACAACCACTAAATATAGTTTTTTTTTTTTGTTATTTTTTTGCAGCAACTACCTGCCAAACTAGGCTTGAAAAAAACCACCCAGCAATGTGTAATCAAAATGGAAATGTCATTATTCCCTTCCAATGCTCTTTAAACAAGCTCACGCTTGACTTGTTCATAAGTGGAACATTTTGATTGAAGAATGGATGATGGGAAGGGAGCGGGAGGTTTGTTCTTCCACTGTCAGAAAATAAAAAATAGTCCTTTAAAGTCAAATAAGGCCCAAGATTTCACTTTTCCCTCTGACAAGAAAGGGAACTGCAGATATCTACATGCTAAGATAATACTGGGAACATGTACAGTGTAGGGCAACAACTAACAATATAAACTAATCTGTAATTGATGACTGTAATTGATTAATCACTAGAGCTGCACTACAATATGCAGAAGTGTGACAAATTCAACAAATGAGAAAAAACGCTAATACAAATTGTGGATATTTGTCTGCTTTAATGTTATTAGGCTCCAGTATGATAAGTAAGATATGGACGTCTGGGGACGCAAACCACAGGCTCCAGTATCAAGGTCAGACACCCAACCACTAACCGACCACTAACCAACCACTAACCAACCACTAACCGACCACTAACCAACCACTAACCAACCACAGCAACATCAGCCAAGCTTTCTGACAGCTGAGGGTCTCACCTGTAGCCCCTCGATGGCCAGCCGCAGCATGCTGGGAGTCAGTTTGGACGCCTGCTTGAAGGTGAAGTTACTCCAGTCGATGATGAGGATGAAGCCGTTGACCTGCAGCTCCGGATCTTCTATCATAGACTCCAGCGACAGCAGGATCGCCCTCAGTATGTCCACAAATGTGTATCTGGGGAAAATGTGGCATGATTTTTATTAGCCAGCGAACTGGGGAGAATATTAAGGCACTTAAACCAAAAAAAAAACACAATTATTATTTCAGATGTATTGTATGAGTGTAACGAACGATGACAAGTCGATCTTTAAACTGTAAAATGTCCCGCTCAGCATGTATCCTGGTCACAGTTAAAACGAAATAAAATTAAAAATTCTGTTTGTTTATGCAATGTGGTTAAGTTAAAAAAGTTAAAAACTGTATTGTGGTCAGATTTTTATACCCTCAAATATCAACTCAAATGATATTTGATTAATTATTTCAGTCACTTTTGAATAATTTTAAACTACTATTCTCTACAGCTTCTCAAAGGAGATGATTAGCTGTTTTTTTCAGTCACATATAATATTAAATTGAATATATTTGTTTTGGTTGGACAGAACTAACATTAACTTGAGGTGAGTGAAACTATAATGAGCACTTTCTGACATGTCCTGGACTGAATGATGAATTGACCAATAAAAGAGGTTTAATCAATTATAAAATAAATCATTGGACAAGGACCATAAATTGTTCTCACATCGTAAATCTCATTTAAAAGAGTTGGAAACAGCATCTTTTATTCAGGTTTGTCAGAAGGATTCACTGATTAACTTCCGTTCAGTGTCATCTAATCCTGTATGAAGAAGGAGGTTCTTGGAGTCACGAGATGATTGTGGAAAAGCTCAGCTGTATCCGCCGGATGCTTTTGTTGCATGTTACAGTTTGCTTTCTGCTGTGACCATGTGGTTGCTGGTGTTAGTAGTGATGCTGTTTGCTGCCTCACTGGGTTTTCATCCAGCTGATACCTCAGACACTTCACCGTCCTATTCAACAGGCATGCTTTTTTCCTGATTGCGATCCCCTCATTATCTTGTCTCCCTCTTCATTTCCCTCCAATTCTTTATCAAGAAACCTTTTGACTCCCTCTAGAGATCATAAATATTCTTTTGTTAATCAGTTTAATAGGCAGCTAAATAGACTAATAGAAATGTGTTGTACAGAAGAAGAATGATGACATGAATAACAAGCAGGACATAAAACCACCAAATAGATTTCAAATTGATTCATGTTCAGAGGGAATAAATGTCTACTGTAATGTGTGTTAGTCAATGGTGGAATGTAACTAGGTACATTTACTCATGTGCTATATATAAGTACACATTTTAGGTGTTTGTACTTGAGTATGTTCTTCTCATACCATTTTCTACTTATATTCAACTTCATTTCAGAGGGAAATATTGTACTTTTCACTTCACTATATTCATCTGACAGCTTTAGTTACTGGTTAGGCCTACTTTACATAGATTTTAGCAAGCAGAACATATGAAGAGCTTAGAGTGAAGGCCTTTATCACTGATTTCTGATTTTTCACAAACCGAACAATCAGTCGATTAATGGAGAAAATAATCAGCAGATTAATCCATAATGAAAATAATCATTAGTTGTTGTTGGATACAAAATCCACTTCAACCAGCTGATTTAACACATCCCTGCTATAAATGAATGTATTTTCTTCTGACATTTCACCAATGGGGGCTTTTTTTTTGTGAATCTGGATACTTTTAAAGTAAATCTATTTAAAAAGGGAAATCATCCTTTGGTGGAACTACTTACAAGTCATTGACATATGCAACATGTGAGGGGGGTCACCTGTCCACACAGGCTCCAAGTGTTAAAGCTACAGCACACAGTAATATTTGTCAATGACAATAGTGTGCTTCAAGCTTTGATGCAACAGTTTTGGGAGGACCCTTTCTTGTTTCAATACAATAATGCCCCCCTGCACAAAGCCAGGTCTATAAATAGATGGTTTTAATATTGTAACTCTGTAAGGATAGTAGTAGTTATATTTTGTTTAGATTGTAAGTTTTGTGATTTCTGGGCTATAAAAATAAAACTAACTTGATTTTTCTTAGTTGGGTGTGGTAGAACTGTATTGTCCTGCACAGAGCCCCCTGACCTCTACACCTTTGTGATAAACTGGCCCTCCGTCTGCGAGCCAGACCCTATCGCCCAACATCTGTGTCGGACCTCACTAATGCTCTTGTGGCTGAACGGGAGCAAATCCCTGCAGCCATGTTCCAAAATCTGGTGGAAAGCCTGAAAGCAAAAGAGTGGCGGCTGTTTTACCAGCAGATTAATGCCCATTGCTGTTATGTTTGGCTGTCCACACACTTTTGGCCACGGAGAGTATTTCTTCCACAGCTGGTTGTAAGGTGAAAGATGAGTTTGTGTCCTGTAGTTTTGTGATAAACAGTGATTTTGATTGTGTGGTGCTGAATGGACAGCTCCAGACACCAGATCCTCTTTATTGTTCTGGATTTTAAATCACTGACTCTCTCCTGGTCTTTCATGTGTCCTGTTTCTGCCTGTATGACTGATCAGATAACCTAAATACAGACCGTACACCATCACCACCAGCCCTGCACCCTGCCTCTGTGTTACCTGCTCTGGTCCCAGTTGGCTGCGAACAGGACCAGGATTTTCCTGCCGTATCTGTCCAGATTGGAGAGCACGCCGGGGAACCCGTCCTTCAGGGCCTGCTTGATGCCCGGGTCCGTGGCTTTCAGGTTCTTGAACATGTCCAGGTTCTGCTGTCGGTACTCAAAATACTGTGCCAGCAGCCGAAACGCCTCGAAGTGGTTGAATTTCCTCGCCCGGAGGAATCTGAGGATAAACGCGTCGTCCGTCCTGAGGAAACCGATGTCCGGCCGGGTGATGATCATGTCCCGGACCTCCTGGATGTCCTGGTGTAAAGTCTCTGGGTTTTCTTTCAGCTCCACCTTGGCCTTCTCCAGTGTCTCTGGAGAGAGGCCAGCCTGTAAGTGAGTCATCTCTTGCAACAGCTGTCCCTCCACGGGGGACCACCGCACACCAGCTTCCAGGGAAACAGCAGAAGAAATTGTTACCTCCAGCAACAGGGTGAAGTGTATTAAACGGGTTTCTCTGCGGTTCCCTGATCAGAAGCTGACTTCAGAGGGAGGCCTGCTGCTCTGGAGACGTAATCCACCCTGAACTGGCACAGTCGCTGCTGCTCTGATGCTCCTATGATGCATTATCAACATATGGGCCGTTCACTTTTTACGCACAGAAACATTTCAATTCCACCTTCGAGAATTCAACTTTATTGTAATTTTTCCACCATGTGCATCATGACTCAGGTCCTCCAGGCTTCAGGCGGCGCGTCCAACCTGCTGATCCGGGCGGCCTGAGCTCAGAGCCGACGAACAGCCGCTTCCCTCCATGTCAAAGCCTCTCCTCTCGCTCTCTCTCTCGCTCTCTGTCGGTGGCACAATGACGACGACAGCATCACCGTCTCCCCGGCGTCGCTCGCGGCGGCCAGGCAATGCGGCACGACCCTGCAGCACCTGCTATATCACCACCACCACCACCATCATCATCATCATCAGCATCCCTCCGCCTTCACAACGCATCTCCATCCGCCGACAGACTGATGCTGACGCTGCCGCCGCTGGCGCCGCCGGCCGCTCCGTCACCGTCAGTCGAGGGAGATTTGGCCGCTCGTCTATGCGCCCGAGCCGCGCATCGCTGCTCCTCGTCGGCGTCGTCCACAGCCCGGGTGTGAGTTTACAGCTCAGGTCGTGTTTTCAGGGAGCAGAGGAGGGGGGGGGGGGGGGAGGTCTCCGGCAGCACAGGTGTCCCGCGAGGTTTTGTCCCCCTCCTGCCGCCGGGCTCTGGGCTTTGGAGAGGGGTGGGGCGGACTGAGGGTGGAGGAGGAGGAGGTGGTGGTTGGGGGGGGGATTACCGTCTCTGCTCCTCCTGCTGCTGCTGCCGTCTGCTCGCTGAGAAAGTGACTGACAACAAGAGGGTCTGTGCTCCGGTCGGTGTTTGGTGTTTGGACGGGGGGGGGGGTCAGATGAAAAGGTAACAGATATAAAAAAGGGATGGGGGGGGGGGCAAGGTGGCAGAGGGATGGAGCTGTAAAGATGCCAAAAGTGGAGAATGGGAGAATGGATGGAGAAAAGATGCTGGAGGGAGGAGAGGGGAGTGCAGGCAACTCGTATGAACAGGGGTGAAGGGGGGGGGGGGGGGGGGGGGCTTTAAGATGAAGGTAGAGAACCTGATGGGGTGGAGGGGTGGAGGGATGAAGATGGGGGTGGACTGGAGGCCTGAGGCAAAATTAGGGGCCTCACCATCACCCTTTCCCCCTCTCTTTCCTCAGAGGACCATATGTTTGTGCGTTTCCACTAAATCACAGCACTTTCATTTTCAACATTTTTGTGAACCTTTTTCAGTTGCATGTGATAGAGGTTTAGATTTTTTGGTGTATTTGTTCTTACCGTTCTGGTATTTATCTGTACCTAAAGTAATATGGACTGAATGAAAGCTTCATAATGAAAACATCTTTCACTGGAGACTCTTACAGCTATAAACAGGCAAAGTCTATGATCTGTAGTCAACTACTATAGATGCAGACCCTGACCCCTCCCGTAAGCATTGATTCGATTTCTATTGTGTAATTGTAACACTGAGTATTACAAAAGTACATTTTTGACTGGCCACCAAAACATTCTGTCATTCTTTATTTGTTATTATTAGTACATTTCTGTCTTTACATTTATTTACATACATGATGCCCTAAATGCTGCTTCAAAGAATGGTTCAGACTGCCAGAATATAATTTGGTTAGATATTGTTCTCATTGTTGGCTATGGCTCTGCATTGAAATGCTGCTGAGACAATATTAAGTTACACACAAATTACATGTCTAAAAACACTAATATAAAAGTGTTAAGACAGACATCTAGACGTCTTTTGACCTACAAATCATCAAATGATCGCTTACTGCGTCGTTTCAGTGACATGAAACACAGACTGAACCTGCTTGTTGTTGTTAAATAATTGTTCTGGACTTTGTCTCTTGGTTAGTGTGAGAAAAGACTGATGTTGGCTTAGCTGAATAACTATTTTGTCACTATCACAAGGGAGAAAAGAGTTATCAGTGTTAAGTTACTGTATAAATTAGCAGCATGAGTGTTAACAGCAGGCTGTTTGCTCATCTGTGAGTTTCGCTTCCTGCCTTCCTGATCTTTTTCTCGGCCTTCTCAAATAAGAAATGTGTCAAATTATTTATAATATCAACCATAAACTGCCTCATTAATCGTCCTTAAATTGTCTCTTGCAGGTGCACATTAAGCTTTTTTTTAAATAATTCATCATCTGCTTTTGGGGGTCCATGTCTGATAGTAAAGTCTGCCCGAGGATGGAGATGGAGGGATAAAGTGATAAAATAATTGGAGGAGGGATTAAGTGAGTGTTGGTTGTAGCCCAAAATGGAAAGTTGGAGACTGACAACCAGGGAAGGACATTTGTCCGTCCACCATCACCCTGAATTAGCTCAGTTAGATCAGAATTCACACAGTTAAACAGGGCATATCTACTCTGAGGATCTCTCACAGGCAGCTAGTCAGATTAAGAAACTTCGATAGAAACCCAGATGAAATGGGGGGTGGGGGGTGCATGGATGCATGGATGAATGGATGAATGGATGGGTGGAGAAGGAGGGGGGTGGAGGGGTGACACCTGCTCGCTGGTGACCAGACGGCTGCACTTAAACATGCAGAATTAATTTCCATTGTATCTGCCCACTTATCTCTCATCTGGTTTAATGTGTGGTTGCACACGGCTGAGTGTGTGTGTGTGTGTGTGTGTGTGTGTGTGTGTCTGTGTGTGTGTGTGTGTGTGGGGGGGGGTGTTTCATGCAGCTCGGTTACCTTTACTCCTGTCTGCTAGACCAATACAGGCAAGCTTATCACAAACAAATACAAGAAGGGGGAGGAATACTAAGTGTTAAAGGGCTGTTCTGATGTTGGCCACATGGGGGGGGGCAAAAAAAACATCCTGTAGGCCGAGACGGACACTTCTCTTCTTTCCTACAATGTTAAGATCAGTTCAGATCAGTTCAGATCAGATCAGATCAGATCAGATGGGCTTTAATTGATCCCCAGAGGAGAAATTTAAACGTTGCAGCAGCATGAGGACACAAATAAGTACAGATAAATAGAGAAAAAAGAAATAATTAGAAGTATATCAAATAACAATAAAACTTGAAATAAAAATAGAAAGTTTGTTCAGAAGGTTATACAGTAATGGTATTTATTAATACAAAAGGAGGAAGAACAAGAGGTCTTTAATACTTTTGGATTTAGTCTCGTTTTTCTTTAATAACTTGTTATACGCTGAAACATATTGCTGACTTATCTTGTAAAATCATCATCATAAAGAAGGACAATAAGACAAAGAAAAACAGAACAGCTTTGTTAAGCGCTTTTTAAACACTTTCAATACAAAGAAAGTGAAAACTTGATTTTAATTTGTTAGGGGTCAGATGATCACACACACCTTGATGTATCAATGAATTCATGCAAAATTCAGAATAAAGAACCCAGGATGGCTCTTACAAATGTCTGTTTAGGAAGCACAGAGAGTGTGGGGCTTTAAACGAGGAATGCATTTCTCAGTTAACACATTTCCTACCGAATTAAACACAAAAGAGACGACTACCCACTCACACAGAAACCGATCCAAGAACGTTACGATGCTCTGGTGACGGAACTATTTTTATTACATTTTCATAAATCTTTCTCAATGATTCAAAGAAACGTACAACCTAAACCTTCCCTCTACATACAAGCAGGGCAAATCCTGAATGAAAGGGGTAGAGAGAGTAACAGGGTCCCAGGGGAAGATGGGGGGGGGGGTCTGAATAACTGCCCTCAGCTCTGATGAGCCCGTGTTGGAGTGAATTAAGTGAATCATGGACATGCATTGGAAATTACCTCTGGTTTTCAGTGGCACAGCTGTCATTTTCTGGAGTGCTTCTTTGATTTGGCTTTTGGTCTCTGAGGGCTGAAAGGCTGATTAACAAATGACGACCGGACCTGAGGACGTCCACTGGATTCAGGGAGTCTGACGCTCTCTTCACTGCTGCAGTTTGATTTGGTCATTCAGTCATTGTCCGCTATTTATTCCTATACAGGGAGAATGCCTGTCCCACTATGCACTGGTATTTAGCTTAATTATTCATATAGATTATACACATTTTCACCCAGTGGCCAGTTTATTAGGTGCACCAAGATAAAGCTAATGTATTCTTATATAACAGTCTGCAATACATCCAATCAGAGTTATCATGTTCAGATGTTCAAAACTATATAAAGTTGAATCAACAACTCTCAGTCTGAACATTATAACCTTCACGAAGTTGAAGTTGAAGGATTTCTTGCAGGACTGTTGTATTAGACTGCATTAGTTTTAGGTGTACCTAATAAACTGGCAACTTTAGATGTATATCCTATAAATCCCAGTCAGATATGTAACTTTAAAAAAAAAAAGAAGACCAATCACATGTCAATAATACTGATAATTAATACTCAAAACATGACTGACTCTCATTGCTTCACATAGTTTGGATGTAAGGAGTTTCTTTAAACTGATAATTGTTTGATTGCATTTTATATCTCAATCAATTCTTTCATATTTTCATCCTGCTCACAGGCAGGCAGGTGAAATCTGAGGATATACCAGAGTGCTATGAGCAATGGGTTGAACAAAAGGATATTTCTAAAGTTAAGAAAATAAATGACCAGTAGCCAACTAGGCTCAGCGTATCCTTTCTAGTCTTACACATTTCTACCCAGGTGCTGGGGCCTGTACCTGTATGTGATGAGCTGAAAGGACTCATTGTGAACACCCTCAGCTCATAGAAAGATCATTCAGATTCAAATCCAATTCACCTGACTGTGGCTGAAACAAGGAGAACAGTTAGAACATGCAGAAGCACCACAGAAAGAACCAAAAACTGAACCTGTAACCTTCTGCCAGGATGCAGAACCCAACACGGAGGCACCATGACGCCCTCTGCTGGTCAACGGGGCATAAATGCAGCTTAAAGAATTTCTAGAGCGACAGCAGCATGAAGATCTTGATGATGTGATTTTGTTATTTTGTACGAATAAGAGCCTGAAGCTGTTTGTTATGTGATTGTTTCCCATTTTCACATAACTATTCTTAGGCTATAAAAGTGAAAGGTAATAAAAATAATTATAGGATATAGGATATAGGATGTGAGCTGTAATCTAAAGTGTTACTCTTAACTCTTAATTCGTCTTCAATGATTCGCTTAATATCCAAAAACTGGTAGAATGTATCAGTGGGGGAAGAAGTATTGAGATAGACTTACTTTACTTTTTACACTGTGAAAATGCTCTACTACAAGTGAAAGTCCTGCATTTAATTTACTTAGGTAAACAGAAATATTATCTGCAAAATATAGAAGTATCACAAGTAAAAAATACTTAATATGCAGAACGGCCCTTTTCAGAGGGCTTTACATATTATTAAATATTTATCACCTATGCATTGACATATAAGAAGCATTTTGACGTTAACATGATGATCATATAATCAAAATGGAAATACTCAAAGTACCTCAACCTCGTACAGTACTTGAGTAAATTTTGTTATTTACTTTCCACCACTGGAATGTATGTATAGTTTAAACATTTTGCATTTATTAATGTCACCAGGAAGTTTAAAAATAAATGCACAATGAATCTTGCCTTACTTGATCTGTCATGTGCAATGCTGTACTTTTGTTGTAATATGAACCAAAGTTATATTCAAATTTTTATATTCTAATATTATATTATATAATATATAATTTTATATACAAAAAAAAAATGTCAAAGCTTTGACATTGTTCTGCATGGACGGTCAGCTCTCAGATCTCCAGCAGCAGCATTTACAGTTTGATTGAAGGCATCCAAACTCAAACCTGGCAACACGACTGGAGGAACAGCAGGTGGCAGCATTGACGCAGTTAACAAACCAACTCGCAAAACCTGGACTGTGATTTTACCCAAATGACACAGTCAGTATTTAGTTGATCTGGTCTATTAAGGCAGCAGTTTATCAGACGATTACATTTTGCAAATTGTGCCAATTCGTTTACTTCAAACCCCATTTATGACGTCAGATTTTATTGACCAGGTTAACAATAAAAAATCGGAGCTCTTACCTTCAAATAAGTGTTTGTTTCTTTTCTCTTTTCTCTTTCACAAGTTCTGAATAAATATTGTCTAGAAGCAATAGCAATAAAACATTTCTCATATAATGATTACATTTAAACAATGAGTTTGTTAATGCTTTCAATGGTTTCATAACATCTGAAGTTGCAACTGTGTCAGAAAACATGTTACCGTAACGGGAAAATTTAAACAATTCCAACATGGAATTTCGAAGAGAAGAGGAATTAACAGGTGAGGGGGATAAAAAGTTGGGAAAGACGGAGAATTTCTGCAAAACTTTCCCTGTGCACCTCCACGGAGCCTCAGATGCAGTTGTTCCTCCACTGGGGGTCGGACCACAAGGTCAGTACAGTGTTGATCAGGTGGAATAAAAGGGGTTTTAACCCCCATAGTGATCAAAGACACTGGTCAACATGCCACACCCCTCTACCCTCTCTTCCTGTACAAACCTCTCCGAGGGCAAACTCACTGACCCTGCAACTAGAGCCGGGGGGTGGGGGGGGGGGTTCTCGGATAGAGGGAAGGATGGATGAAGGGATAGATTGTGGAACGAACGGAGATTAAGCATTAACATTCGGCCTAACCTCCTGGATTCCCTTTCGAGAATTATTGCAATATGGCCAGTTTGTTCAGGAAAGAGAAAGAGTCGAAGGCCTACAAGCACCTCTAAAGCTCAGTGATTAACACATTATATCTCATTTATTTGATCTGCACAAGAACCAGTGTAAAATCAGCATTTTATGGTTATGAGCCGTTATTGGTATTGTGTTATATATTCTAAGCAGTTGCTAGACAACCAGCGTAAATTTCAGGAAGTTACTGGTGTCAGTGTCAGACTTTTCATTCAATGGGAAAACTTTCTTGCTCAGAAGGTGTCATCGTTGAAAGTGGTTTAAAAGAAAAAGGTGATTAAACAATCAGTCCGCAGACAGAACAGAAGACTGAAGAGATGTGGTCGAAAGCTCCGGAAAAAGATAGATAACAGAATTAAATTCATTTGTGAGAGGACCTCTCCAACACTGCTTCAACCCACTCACGCAAAGACAAATTCCACAACACTTTGGTATAATAGGACTCTTTTTTTTAAATGGCCGCCATCTTTTGTGTCCATTCATAAATTCATCACCGCCACAATAATCAGAGCTTTGTGTACTTGCACAATAGCTTTACTCCAGTGGGAAATGTACAACTCTCGTTTCTGGGTGAAATTTGAATTGTTAGGGGAGACTCAACCGTGCAGCCAGGATGTCAGAGGCTGGCCTCGGTCCAACTCATTCATACTGAGAGCACACACACACACTCGTGCAAACACACAACCAGTATTTACCTTCCTAGACAGCAGCTCTCTAGAAACGGTTGTTTAGTAATTCATGTATCCTCTAGTGTCTCTTAGTGTCTTTTGGCTGTTCAGCTCTTTATGGTGTGGGTTTGGTTTTGAGTAAATAAATAAAAACCTTGAAGTTTCTCAAATTTTTGAGTTTATCTGAAGTGGAACTTTGGCTGCCTTTTTTTTTTTTTGGAGCATTTTTATCCAAAGCACTTTACAACTTTCCTCTCATTCACCCATTTACACATATATACCATGGATGAACTGTGTTAAAATTTACAGGGAAATTCCCCATAAATATCAGGAATTTCAAATACAAGGCAAGGATTTCACCCCTAAAGAAAATCATTTGTGTTACTAATGTTCAGTTATCATTGCTTGACAGTGTTTGATGAAGCAAATATATATGATTTATTTATTCTTAATGATAAGAATATAAAGTTTGACAGCACTAGAGGAAAGGTCATGGCATCATTACAATGTTTAATCGTCTAGGGAGCGTGAATTTGTTCAGCAATCGGACAGATTTTAAATTATTTTGGGTGCAAAATTGACATTTTGTGTTTCACAATGGTGGTACGAGAAAGATCAGTGTCCAAAACTGACAGGGTTCATCTTCAGGGGAGCATGAATGTGCACAGTGAATTTCATGGCCATTAGACTTGGATATGTTTTGTGTACAGGTAGGGATTTGGGTGGAGGAGCTACAGGAAAGGTCAGGGGATCACCAAAATCACACAAACAAACCAACCACCCCCAACCCAAAAGATCAGGGTTAATCCTCTGAGGACCATGAACATCCTCAGAAAATTTCATCAGAATGGGCCTATTTGTTTTTGAAATACTTTTTCATAGACCAAAGTGTTACAAAGAGTCACCAAAATAATTAGGAGTCATCCCCAGGGGAAAAGGGGATGCTTAGATGGATGATGCGAGGGTTAGGCTGACAAAGCAGCTGTCGCTCGGTTTGACCCCCATGGAGTGAGAGAGTTCCTCCTCTTGGAAGCATTCATAGCCACAAATGTCATGGAAATCTGAACATTAGTTCTTGAGATACTCTATCAAGGACCAGCACTGATCGAGTAGACATGTTTTTTTTTCAGACAAAAAGGTCAGGGAGCCATTAAAATAGTTACGAATCATCCATGTCAATCTGACTGATGATCATATAACTTCTGCATTTGTGATTATGCAATACTGTTAACCTCCTCACTGACCAATACTGCTGTCGGGTTTGTGTAATTATGATTTAGCTAAATTATATTAAGCCCCTTTAAAACTACCAACTAATGGATTTTCTCATTAAATTATTATTTTTTTATCAACTGTAGAGTTGATTGATTAATTTTAATAAACCAGACGAAAATTGGTTTGTAGTTTGGCACGAAATTGAACATAAATTACCAATAAAAACATACACAGTAAAACAACATTCAACAGGCACAGTCCGCACATGGCTGACTATGTCCTACAGTGCTTTGAGCACAAACATTGAATAGTCTGTAAAATGTCAGGAAATTAAGACAAATGTACATTGCAAATTCCCCAATTTCTTTTTTGGGACTTTGTTTATACTGTACCGTATATATAATGTTACAGCATCACTCCAGCATCAGTCCTTTTTAAATTTTTACCTGGGATTCAAATCTGCATTTTTTGGGGTGGATGCTGGTCCGACTTGGCACGGCCACCATCAGAGAGTGAAGTAATGGGCTGTGTGGAGTCTGATTGGCTGTTGGGGAACTGCATATGGTGGGCCCATACAAAGGAGCGATCTGGGCTACAAGAGGCTTAGAGCACACACACACACACACACACACACACACACACACACACACACACACACACACACACAGATTGCTTGTTGCTGTCTCCACTCTGTGATGAAGGAGCCCATTCATGCCCGCTGACAAATTACTACTGAAGCATGAGACTAAAGAGACCCCCCAGCCCTCTGTCTCTGTGTCTCTCTCTCCATTATAGACCGTGTGAGACTTGGGTGTGAGAGAATATCACACGGGAGACCGGGTTTATGAAAGGAGCATTATGTTTAGCTGTTCTGATCAACAACCAACAATGTAAATCATGTATATTGAAGATGCGTAAAGTTTAAAGTAAAGTTTCAACTAATAGTAATAAATTAATTTGTATGGCGTTATTTCAAAGTAAGTTTTCACAACAAGACATAAAACTCGAAAACTATATAGATTGGAGTAAAATAAAGTACTGCTCAGTGCATGCAAACAGTTGTGTCTTGTGTTTTTTGCCTCTTGGTGTTTGCAAAAAAATAGTTTTCAGCTTTAACAAACAAGAGTAAAAAGAATTAAAAGTAATTAACAATAATGGCCTAATTTTTCAGTCTCGCAGTACTTCTCCGCCTACCTTTACAATATACAAAGAGGACAGATTAAGCCTTTTCTTTGCCTTACTAGATCTTTTAATGAGATCAGCTGCACAGTGATTAGGAAGCTATGCTCACACATGATGCAGGGAGGTGAGGAGGGCATTTTGTTTTAAAAGGAAGAAGGCAACAGTTAAATGTTGTATTCACAGAGGATTAGCAAAATTATAGTGTCAATAACTTCACCTGCACTTGAAGGCAAATTGATATTGTAATTAAAAATGCTGCATGACACCTGTAGGCAGACCTGTATGACGGCGACTCAGCAACTAACAGCGCTAATCACTTTTAGTCCAATCCAGACCAGACAAGGGCTGTTTTACACAAAAGGATTAGAAGGAGGAGGTCGCCTGCGGTCGCAGGCCGGTGCTGACCTTGCATGTGAGGTAAAAAGATGCTCAAAACATGTTGGTGTCAGCATTAATGCAACAACCCTCCAGGCCAGGCATCTTAACTGTGGGGAAATCACAGTCTCAGGTGGTTGAATAGTGGTGACCCTCTCATTATTAAGCCATGCAGTACCTACTTTATGGTATAAATATGGCTGTTCTGTAGGTGTGACAGCAAAAGCTTAAATTATCTTCCTTTCTAATGATGTTAAATTTGATGAAAGACTTATATAATCATAGCTTGGGGACATAGTTAACAGGTTGAGGATGTAGCAGTGGCTGCAAACCACTAAGCAAAGCTTACTGGGTTCTTAACGTTGCAAGAATAAAGAAAAAGAGTGATGTGCCTCCATCTAATTAGCAAAGGTTCAAGGGAAGTCCTAATTAACTACGTGGTTACTTAGATCTCTTGTGTTGTAAAGAGGCTTCAAGAGGTTTTAATTCCAACATTTACTCAGGATCAAGACATTCTTGTTACTGTAGGTGGTGCTTACTTCCTTTATAGTGACTAAATTCATGGGAGGACAGGGACACATTTCATGAATATCATATATTTTCATATAAATCAAATGACTTCACCAGTTAAGAGCTAACTCCAGGAATGATAAATTAAACTGGAGACCACTGGCTATTGAAACGTAAGAGAGAGACAGTGTTTTAAAGTGGAAGATCTTAACCCTTATATACTGTTCATATTCAATACCTTCACAGTATGGCCCGGGTCAAATCCCATCCCATCAAAACAAGTGCCGAAAACAGATTTTGAACCCCTGATCTTTTATAGAATTTATAAATAGACTTTCTGACATTATTAAATGGGTGATTAATCCTTAATTAATGTTTCAGAGAGCTTTTTGACTTTATTGCTGAAACATGTATTACCTATGGCAGAAATATACTTATAGGCATTGGAAAATGAAGCCTGGGGTTTGAATTGAGAGCGACGGGTGTATATGTGTTTCTTTGTGCAACTCTGTGTTGAACAATGACAAATAAATGAACCTTGAACCTTGAGAAATGTAAGGGTTAAAAAGGGATTAGATGTGCTAGAAGTCTGAAGGGTAATGGTACACACACACACACACACACACACACAGATTCCAGCTCCCCAGGAGAGGGCAGTTGGATGGCTATACTGTCCTGACAGTAATCCTCAGATTAACTGGTTGTGGGGCACCACCAGTCAGCCAACAGTCAGCCGGCCAGACAGACAGCCAGCTAGCCAAGTGGAACAAAAGCAGAAATTAAATGTATGCAAACCTGAACATGTGGGTCAGTCAGCCAAACTGAGAGCCGGCCAGTCAGACAGTCATTTAGGCAGACAGACAGTCTACCAGCTTATAATAATGTTTCTACGACAACAGAAACAGCAATAGAAACGACAACATAAACAACAACAACAAGTCACATAAAAAAACAAGTGGCAACAACAACAAAAACGCAGACGACGATGGCAACAGAAACGACGACAACAACAAAAACAACACTACAAACAACAAAAAACACCCAAACAAAAAAAACAACACTATAAACAACAAAAACGACACTATAAAGGAAAAAAAAGACACATAAACAACAACAAAAACAACAACAAAAACAACATAAAAACGACATAAAACAACAACAAACGAAAAAAAACAACAAAAACGACCATATAAACAACCAATATGACAAAAAACGACACTATAAAGGACAAAAAAGAACTAAAACAAGAACAAAAACAACAATAAAACGACAAAAAAACCAAAAAAAACACTTAAACAACAAAAAGAACAAAAAACAACACTATAAACAACAAAAAACAACAAAAAACGACACTATAAACAACAAAAACGACAATAACGACACTATAAACAACAAAAAATGACACTATAAACTACAAAAAACGACACTATAAACAACAAAAAACGACAAAAACACGACAAAAACGACACTATAAACAACAAAAAACAACAAAAAAAACAAACACGACACTATAAACAACAAAAAACAACAAGAATGACACAATAAAAAACAAAAAACGACAAAAAACAAAAAACGATACTATAAACAACAAAAAACGACAAAAAACAACAAAAACGACACTATAAAGGACAAAAAACAACAAAAAACGACACTATAACCAACAAAAAACAACAAAAACGACACTATAAACGACAATAAACGACAAAAAACGACAAAAAACGACACTATAAACGACAAAAAACAACAAAAAACAACAAAAACGACACTCTAAAGGACAAAAAACGACAAAAAACGACACTATAAACAACAAAAAACGACAAAAACCGACACTATAAACAACAAAAAACGACACTATAAACTACAAAAAACGACACTATAAACAAAAAACGACAAAAACACGACAAAAACGACACTATAAACAACAAAAAACAACAAAAAAAACAAACACGACACTATAAACAACAAAAAACAACAAGAATGACACAATAAAAAACAAAAAACGACAAAAAACACAAAACGACACTATAAACAACAAAAAACGTCAAAAAACAACAAAAACGACACTATAAAGGACAAAAAACAACAAAAAACGACACTATAACCAACAAAAAACAACAAAAACGACACTATAAACGACAATAAACGACAAAAATCGACAAAAAACGACACTATAAACGACAAAAAACAACAAAAACGACACTCTAAAGGACAAAAAACGACAAAAAACGACACTATAAACAACAAAAAACGACAAAAAACGACACTATAAACAACAAAAAACGACAAAAACGACACTATAAATGACACAAAACGACAAAAAACAACAAAAACGACACTATAAGTAACAAAAAATGACAAACAACGAAAAGAAAGAACAAAAACGACACTATAAACAACAAAAACGACACTATAAACAACAAAAAATAAAAACAACAAAAAACAAAAAAACGACACAATAAACAACAAAAAACGACAAAAAACGACACTATAAACAACAAAAAACGACAAAAAACAACAAAAACGACAAGAAACGACACTATAAACGACAAAAAACGACAAGAAACAACAAAAAACGACACTATAAACAACAAAAAACGACAAAAAACAACAAAAACGACACTATAACCAACAAAAAACGACAAAAAACAACAAAAACGACACTATAAACAACAAAAAACGACAAAAAACGACAAAAAACAACAAAAAACAACAAAAAACGACAAAAAACAACAAAAACGACACTATAAACAACACTATAAACGACAAAAAACGACAAAAAACGAAAAAAAAAACGACAAAAAACAACAAAAACGACACTATAAACAACAAAAAACGACCAAAAAAAGACACTATAAACGACAAAAAACGACAAGAAACAACAAAAAACGACACTATAAACAACAAAAAACGACAAAAAACAACAAAAACGACACTATAAACGACAAAAACGACACTATAAACGACAAAAAACAACAAAAAACAACAAAAACGACAAAAAACGACAAACAAACAACAAAAAACGACAAAAAACGACAAAAAACAACAAAAACGACACTATAAACAACAAAAAACGTCAAAAAACAACAAAAACGACACTATAAAGGACAAAAAACAACAAAAAACGACACTATAACCAACAAAAAACAACAAAAACGACACTATAAACGACAATAAACGACAAAAATCGACAAAAAACGACACTATAAACGACAAAAAACAACAAAAACGACACTCTAAAGGACAAAAAACGACAAAAAACGACACTATAAACAACAAAAAACGACAAAAAACGACACTATAAACAACAAAAAACGACAAAAACGACACTATAAATGACACAAAACGACAAAAAACAACAAAAACGACACTATAAGTAACAAAAAATGACAAACAACGAAAAGAAAGAACAAAAACGACACTATAAACAACAAAAACGACACTATAAACAACAAAAAACAACAGAAAACAACAAAAAACAACAAAAAACAACAAAAAACAACAAAAACGACACTATAAACAACACTATAAACGACAAAAAACAACAAAAAACAACAAAAACGACACTATAAACAAGAAAAAACGACAAAAAACGACACTATAAACGACAAAAAACGACAAAAAACGACAAAAAAAGACAAAAAACAACAAAAACGACACTATAAACAACAAAAAACGACCAAAAAACAACAAAAAAACGACAAAAAACAACAAAAACGACACTATAAACAACAAAAAACGACAACAAACGACAAAAAACAACAAAAACGACACTATAAACAACAAAAAACAACAAAAAACAACAAAAACGACACAAAAAACGACAAAAAAAGACAAAAAACAACAAAAACGACACTATAAATGACAAAAAACGACAAAAAACAACAAAAAACGACACTATAAACAACAAAAAATGACACTATAAACCACAAAAACGAGACTATAAACAACAAAAAACAACAAAAAATGACAAAAACGACAAAAACGACACTATAAACAACAAAAAACAACAAAAACAACACTATAAACAACAAAAAACGACACTATAAACAACAAGAACGAGACTATAAACAACAAAAACGACACTATAAACAAAAAACGACAAAAAACAACAAAAAATGACAAAAAAACAACAAAAAACGACAAAAACGACACTATAAACAACAAAAACGACACTATAAACAACAAAAAACAACAAAAACAACACTATAAACAACTAAAAACGACACTATAAACAACAAAAACCGACAAAAACCGACAAAAAAAGGACACTATAAATGACAAAAAAAACAACAAAACAATGAAAAAACGACAAAAAAACGACACTATAAACAACAAAAAACGAGAAAAACTACACTATAAACGACAAAAAACGACAAAAAAACGACACTATAAACAACAAAAACGACACTATAAACAACAAAAAACGTCAAAAACAACAAAAAACGACAAAAAACGACAAAAAACGACACTATAAACAACAAAAAACGACAACAACAAAAACGACACTATAAAAAACAAAAAACAACAAAAACGACAGATAACAACAAAACTAGACACTATAAACAACAAAAAACGACAACAACACGACAAAAAACGACAAAAACAACAAAAAACAACAAAAAACTACAAAAAACAACAAAAAAAGACACTAAACAACAAAAAACGACAAAAAACAACAAAAACGACACTACAAAGAACAAAAAACGACAAAAACACGACAAAAAACAACAAAAACGACAAAAAACGACACTATAAACAACAAAAAATGACACAAAACAACAAAAACGACACTATAAAAAACAAAAAACAACAAAAAACGACAGATAACAACAAAAACGACTCTAAAACAACAAAAAACGACAAAAACACGACAAAAAACGACACTACAAAGAACAAAAAACGACAAAAACACGACAAAAAACAACAAAAACGACAAAAACAACAAAAACAACAAAAAACAACAAAAAACGACACTATAAACAAAAAACGACAAAAAACGACACTATAAATGACAAAAAACGACAAAAAAACAACAAAAAACAACAAAAACGACACTATAAACAACAAAAAACAACAAAAACGAAAAAAAACAAAAACGACACAATAAACAATAAAAAACGACAAAAACACGACAAAAAACAACAAAAATGACACTATAAGTAACAAAAACGACACTATAAACAACAAAAAACGTCAAAAACAACAAAAAACGACAAAAAACGACAAAAAACGACACTATAAACAACAAAAAACGACAACAACAAAAACGACACTATAAAAAACAAAAAACAACAAAAACGACAGATAACAACAAAACTAGACACTATAAACAACAAAAAACGACAACAACACGACAAAAAAACGACAAAAACAACAAAAAACAACAAAAAACTACAAAAAACAACAAAAAAAGACACTAAACAACAAAAAACGACAAAAAACAACAAAAACGACACTACAAAGAACAAAAAACGACAAAAACACGACAAAAAACAACAAAAACGACAAAAAACGACACTATAAACAACAAAAAATGACACAAAACAACAAAAACGACACTATAAAAAACAAAAAACAACAAAAAACGACAGATAACAACAAAAACGACTCTAAAACAACAAAAAACGACAAAAACACGACAAAAAACGACACTACAAAGAACAAAAAACGACAAAAACACGACAAAAAACAACAAAAACGACAAAAACAACAAAAACAACAAAAAACAACAAAAAACGACACTATAAACAAAAAACGACACTATAAATGACAAAAAACGACAAAAAAACAACAAAAAACAACAAAAACGACACTATAAACAACAAAAAACAACAAAAACGAAAAAAAACAAAAACGACACAATAAACAATAAAAAACGACAAAAACACGACAAAAAACAACAAAAATGACACTATAAGTAACAAAAAATGACAAACAACGACAATTATAGCTTTGTTTTTGTTTTTTTTTCTTTATAGTGTAGTTTTCTTGTTGTTTTTTTGTTGTTTATAGTGTCTTTTTTGTCGTTTTTTGTCATTTATAGTGTTGTTTTTTGTCACTTATAGTGTCATTTTTGGTGTTTTTTGTCGTGTTTTTGTCGTTTTCTGTTGTTTATAGTGTCGTTTTTGTTGTTTATAGTGTCGTTTTTTGTCAACAGAAAAAAAATGACAAAAATGATAAAAAACAAGAAAAACGACAACAAAATGACATAAGACAACAAAAACTGTACTGTTTGCAAAACCACAGTGTAGACATATGCTGTTACAAGTCCTGTATTCAAAATGTGACTTAGGTAAGTAAGTAAAAATACAAAAGTATCACCAAAAGTAAAACTACTTGCAGAACGGCTCACTTCAGATATTAGATTATAATAGTTGACACATTAATGAGAGTACAAAGTACAATATTTGCCTAATAGAACTATAAAATAGCAGAAAAAGGGACATACTCAAGTAAAGGTACTTTTTTTACTTTCCACCACTACTGTTTTGTACTATTTGTCACCAGTAAAAACATGACAGTTAGTAATATCTTACTGTATATATTATCAACATAAAGAACAATGGTAATGCCTTAAAAAACTGCATGGTTATTTGGTCACTACTGTGATAGCATTCATAAAAACACTTGCAATTTGAATGGAGTTTGGTTGAAAAGCTTGAAATAACTTCACATCATTGTGGACACCACATAAGTTTAAAGTCAGCGAAGTGTTGAAACAACAGTTGTATGTAACTTATACATTCTCAATTAAATCCCAAACCAATTATAAAACACAGTGGAGCCGTGGTAAGGCTCTCCCTCTCATACACATACACACACATACACACACACACACCAAAATGTCCTCACTTTCCAAAAATGTCCTCACTCCCATGGTCTAAAACTCAAACTGGTTCTCACAAAGATAGTTGTACAGAAGCACACACACACACACACACACACACACACTCACAATGTTATTTGCTGTATCTGACTGGCAGGTCACTGGTTAAATACTAGCAATAACAGTGACCTCAGAGATGGTTTCGGAGGACTGGGAGCTCTACCGCCGTTACCGTGGCGATGGAGTCCTCTCCATCGCCATGCTCGACACCGACTCCGTCTCCACGGTTACGTTGTGTCAGGCACTGTGCGGAGGGAGGCCAGGCTTAGTCGGGAATAATAATGGCAATGGGGGCACATGAGGGGAAAGATTTGAACACACACAAAGTACAGATTCACTGCTCGAGACTCTAAAGGGAACTTTTTTTTAAAACTCAAGTCTCTCTTTTGTCCATCTGCAGTTTTGAACAGTATGAACAGATAGCGAATCAGATAAATTCGGAGGCGTTTCATAAGTTTTCATGTTGGTATGAGATGAAGCAAAGCTTTCTCTGGTTCTGGATACCAGTGTTCAGTTTTCTAACATCACTTCTTCTCTGGGGCCGTGGCTCCCAACTTTCTTGGCTTGTGACCTCTTAAAAAAAAAAGGTTATGTTTTCTTGGGATCCACGACATATATTGCGTATATGTTCGGGGTTGTGACCTCTTTAATCAAAAAGCAGTTATTCCCTCCAAGTTTGGTTTATTTTAATAACTTTTAGGGGTCTGAAGAGATAAAATTGTCCAGTAATTCACAATAATTACAATGATTATGAGAAACAAGTCCAAAAATCAAAGCGTTTCTCTGTTTTTCAAACTTTAAACTTAATCTATTTATATTAGAATAGATTTGAATTATTTGGCTCATTTTTGTCGCAGCCCAACTTTAGGTGATTTTGGTCCGTGCATTTTAACATCAAAAAGCTCCCAGTGGAGCTTTAAGAGAGGCGAAATCAACATTTGGGGAGGGAGGCAAAGGGACAAAAGATTCGGAGAGGGTGTAGGGGAAGAGGAGAGGGGGCAAATGCTTGAGTTGGTGGCTGAGAAACAAGAGGAGTTTCTGGAAAGTTTGAACAGGAGAAGAATAAGATCAGGGGGGCTGATGGTGGGAGGGAGTGAAATTGAAGTGAGAGGGTCAGATGAGGTTAGTCGCTGTTCCTTTGCGTCTCCTGCAGAGACAAACTAGCCTGCACAAGTTTTTACTGTGACTTTCAAGTTAGCAAATCTTCCAGCCCTGCAGTTCAGTTGCTTTTTTATATAATCTGTAACACACAAAGGCAACACATGCTTTACTAACCTGCCTCTGAAACAGACGAGATGGTTTAACAAATCTTTGAATAAAGATCTTTATTCAGTAGAAAAATAAGTGATGTGTGACATGATAATGTCATGATTATATATTACTGTACACATTTCATACTAGGGGTCCAATGCTGTGATTAACTCTTAGTATAAGCAGTATTATGGAACTGACAAAAGTAATGGTTTACATTTACAGCAACAGCTTTTGCCAGACGCTCTAAGAGGGAGCAAACATTAAACACAGGGAAATAAAAAAATAGATTTTCCAAGTTCTTATCCTGTGTCCCAACATGTATGTTAATTGTTCAGTTATCTCATGCCAAATATGAGTTGATAGAATCATTTTTCTGTATTTATAGATCAAAATCCCTTTTTTCTCTTCCTGTAAAATGTAAAAATCACATAAAACCACACTTGACCTTTGGGTTGTAACTATCGGAGTTACATCATCAATATCAGTCAGAAAAAACTTTCCAAAGAGTATGGTTGAGGTAATTTCTCACTCATCCTTCTCTTGATCTAACAACATGGGTCAGGGAGGTGACTGGACGCTCTGACCGCCATTTTACTGTTCAGTATTCAGTCAACACCATCAGCTCAGGTGATGGTCGACATTGCCCCTTTCATATCATTCAGGTAACAAAACTTATCATATAAAAAAAAAACTTTACATTACTCCTGAGACAAATCCCTCAAAAATCCTACATTTTAATCCACATTCATGCTACCTGTATTCAGTTCCCTGAAAACAAAACTGAGACCCAGATGAGTTAGAGAAGGACTATTTATGCTTTGATGGCTGCAACTCTATAGAATCAAGATTTCTATAATCCCTTTTTTCACATTATATCAGTACATTTGAACTGAATTCAACTACTAAATTTACTTTAGAGTCGTTCAATATATATTCTGCATCTGCAGTAGGCAATTTTTGATGCCAAAAAGTAACAGTACGTACTAAAAATCAAATATCACTTGATATGACTTGATATTGACACTGTAAAATAGTTGGATTAATATTAGGGAGCAGCAGAAGCAGTGCATGACATACCCTTTTTCAGGATTCCTTCATTTAGTACAAAAATATTTAATTTAAAAATAAATCATTAAAAAAAGAAATAAAAAACTAAATGTGACCCCTGAGACAAATCCCTCGTCAATCCTTCACCTTTGATCCACAGTCGTGCTACCATTGTCCCTTTGCGACACATTTGGAGTAGGACAGCTGGTCCAGGTAGAGCACAGCACACACCTGGCTGACCTTACAGTCTCCTTTGCAGATGATGCTGCTGTTGTAGCCGACCATGTAGTGCGTGAAATACTTGTCAAAGGCTTTGGTCTGCGGCAGCATGAAGCTCAGGCCCAGCTGGAGCAGGCTTTGTGGCTGCAGGTCAGTCAGTCCGAAAGCCTCAGTCATGATATATTCAAGCCTCCAGTCGGATCTTTGTTTCTCGTTGGCTTCCGTCAGATTCAAATAGTACTGCCAGATATCCTTCACACAGAGAGAAAAGCACCAAAAAGGGGGAGAGAGAGGGTAGAAGGAAAAAAGTCTTTTGAGTCGTCTTGAATGCCAGAAAGTGTTTTTGTGTGCTGATTGACACCGTGATTAATGATCAAGAGGGACTTCTTTCTTCTGTCTTTGATCAGGGAGATAAAAGTTAAAGTAGGTATTTCAGGGCAAGACATTTTTAGGTTGACCTGAATTTTTCAATATGTTTTGTAACTGAAGCATTCTCATCTCCCTTCTGTATCTTTTCAAACGTTTTATTCTTTTAAGGTTTTATTGCGAAATTCAAAAAATCTAAAATGTTATTGTTTTATTACTAACTGTGAGACAGCCATCTTTTGTCTGTTTTTAATACAACTTTTAAAATTTGCTATATGGCCATGATGGTGTCCACATATTTTTGTGTACTTTTGGGGCACTTTCTTTATGTTTTGGGCTGGTTTGGCCCCTTTGTTCCAACATCTAAAGAGAGCTAAAGAGAGTTGGCTGTGCAGCACAGAGCTTCTTACCAGCAGAGCGTAGTCCTTGGCGTTGTACAAGTACATGCGGAAAGCTGGGTTGTTAGAGTAGGGCTCCAGGACATGTTTGATTGGTGTTACAGCCGGAGACACAAAGAGAGAATTCACTGGTTTACCTGCAGAACAAAATACAAATACGACTTAATTTAAAATAAAAAGACATAGCATGAGGAAAGAAAAGAGTAAAAGGTCATTTTTGATAAATTATGTAGACCTTGTTGGTCCAACAGCACCATGATGCTGTCACGGTGGGTGTGCCCATAGAAGTGTCCCGCAATGACATGACTGTACTCCCTGAAGATGGCGACCAGCCGCTCGTTCTGGCTCTTTCTTATAGCAGGGGTGTTTCTGGCAAAGGGCAGGTACCCCACTGGTACGTGAGCTATGATGTACACCTAGAGCAAGAAGTAACCCACATTTAAATCCCAGCTCCTCAAGTGCAAACAGAAGTAAAAGTGTCACAACTTCTTGCAAGAATAAACTTTATATTTATTAAAACATCAGACCTTCTCCAGGCTCTGAGCAGCTTTCTCCAGAGTTTTCTCCAGCCACTCGAACTGTCCGGCAGGGTCTGTCATGTTTTTTGTGACTTCATCAGGGCCGTAGTAGAGGATAGTGTTGAGACTGAGCACCCGCAAACCAGGCTTTACCAGCTGAGAGTAGAAACCCCCTGCAGGAACAGAACAAAGCAAGAAATATGAAGCCTGATGATTCCTTGATGCTCAGAATAGAGCGTTTTACCAAAGCATGCCAAGGCTTTACTTGGACCATATTAGAATATTACACCAACATACTAAATGTTGCATACTGAACACACTAAAAGCAATTTTGAGAATCAATTAATGATTTAAGTCTTTTAACAAGCAAAAATACTAAACATTCTCTGGTTCCAGCTTCTCAAATGTGAGGATTTGCTGCTTTTCCCTGTAATTATTGTTATAATTTGAATATCTTTGTTACACTTTATAATAAAATAAAACATACAAAAGTTGTGTTGAGTTTAAAAGTCTGACATGTGCTAAAATTGACTTGACATGTAAACGTGCATCAACTTTTTGCATAATGTGCAGCATGTAGTGTTGTCTTTCACATCAGCCTCTTGAGAACACAATGACTTTGTACATGAACGATCATTCATAAACACAGATGACTGTGGTTTCCTCATTTCATAATGCAGGAACTTAACACTTTATAGAGGTTTATGCTGATATATGTCCCATCTTTCACACGATATTACAATAACAACCGTCAGTCACATTTTGAGTAGTCACAATATAAGGCAAATAATGTGTTTCTATATGCAAATGGTTAGAGTTGATATTACTGAAAATTTCTATTTGTTAAATACTAAATGCAAATACCAACATCTGAGGGAAAGATTACTGTTAAAGAAATGTATTTACAACATCTGGGTCTGGGAGGCTTAAACTGCAATAATGTGCCACAAACATCCTCACAGCAGCTGATGTACTAACAAGTTACCTTGTGAGAGTGTGAGCAGAGCTTCAGCCTGCAACCAGGGTTTCCACAGCTGGGCAGCAGCTTTGTAGATGGCATTAGTGGAGGTCGGCATCTGGTCCTAGGAACAGGGATGCGAATACTTTGTCTGAGCAAAAATACAGATTGTTATTCAGCTGCATTATAAACTATTATTCCATCCTACAATCATTTGTCCTGAGAACATCATCCATTTTCTCTGAGCAAAGCTTGAGACTCTGCCTGCCGTTTAGTTACCTGTGGCCAGTAGTCATGGTTTCCCAGGGCAGGATAGACTGTCAGGTTGGGGAAATGTTGTCTGATGGTCTGGGTCATATTACTGATCACCTGGATCACCAGGTCAGTAGAAAGCTCGTCTGCAGGGACATGAGGTGGACTGTCACTGGTAGAGAGAACACAGACAGTGAGACAGTCGGACTACACAAACTTTTAATTTTTTATATAAAGATTAATTATTCTTTATTATAAGTTTCTTTCTCCCATCAGATTTTGTTTGTTCCCAGATCGCAGCAATTAACGTGAGTAGTGTTATTATGACAAAAGTATGAAAATAAAACCCAGGTTGTAATAAATAAAAAGAAGGAGAAAGCACAACAGACTAAGCAAACTTCTGCAGTGTTTGCTTGCTATCACAGCAAACTCAACATGTTCTGTAGCTGCTTCTTACAGTAAAAGACAATTGTGAAGTGAAAGCAGTAAGTGATGACTACCAGTAGAAATCAAGGAAAACCCTTATTTCTCAACACTGCTGGATTTCCTGTACAAAGCACAGTTTTAGAGAGTTGCAGAGCTGCACTCAACTGTACAATATTGCAGAAACAACGTGAATTCCACTTTACAATGGATTTCCTCTTTAAGTGAAAAGGCAAACTCATGCTACAAAGCCCATTAACAATAGAATAAAGCAAAAATGTGCTTGCAAAGTAACTTAAGGCTTGGAAAAGACTCCCTGGGGTAGAGGATTAAGTGGCAAGGCGTTCTCTTAAGCATGTTTAATAAGCCTATGAATTCCTGGCTTAGCTGATTAGATTAGCTGCTGATTAATAGGGAGCTGTATGGAGATACTGCTGCTGTGACTGATGCTCACAGTTTTTCTTTGTCATTATCACAGTGCACTGAACATTAGTTTCCAGGTCCCTCAGAGGATGCAGAGCAGCTCTCTACGCTACTTTACCCACTGCCTTTAAATACCTGAGCACTGTCAGTGTTGTGCCCTCTCCATCTCTAATTATGGTAACCAGCTGTGAATTTAAATATGCAGAGAATAAAATAATGGTTAGTTGCGGCCTTAATCCCACTGGGCTCTGAGAATAGATCATATTCTGTTATATCAGGTGCTCACCCGAAACCCACAAGGGAGATAATAAAGTGAAAGGAAACTGTGGGTTTCCACATTCAGCCGGGACCGCAAATAACAGGAGGAAGTGATACATCTGCTTGCTGACACGGATGAAAGCACGCACAGTGCTGCACTTCTTACTACCACTCCTCTTTAACTATCCTTTACTGTAACAAAAAGGTACAGTACTAAATGCAAGGAGAATTTTAGAGGCAGCGCAGTCACATCATTGCAAAACTTTAACTGTGCTTACCCTGAAATTGTACAACTTAAATTGACAAACCTGTCAGAGTCTGAGCTGCACTTCTATAACATCGCTGGTCGTTCAGCTCAGCTGAGGTTGATGGGAGTGCCATTAGGTTTTGCAGGTATTTGGGAATAAACCAAAGTATCTGATACATTGAAGTTTTGAACAGGTGATGGGTCATTTAAGTTATTACAATGCATCCTGTGGCCCCACAGGACATGGACGTCTGAACTAAATAAAATGGCCATCCATCAGCATGGCTACAAAAAAAAACACTCGATTGAGGAAGTGGGGACAATCCAGAGTGACTTGACTCACAGACACTTCCTCATTCTTTAAAGCTCAAACCTCAAAGTGGTTTGGTAATCACAAAACACTACAGACACACACACACTTATACGCACACGCTCATACACACAGAAGTGCACAAGGTACAAGACTGCTGAGAGGATATGAAACTGCTGTAAAGCCTCTGATATGGTTTCTATGAGCTGACTATTAGTCAGAGTTATTCAGTGTTTTTCACAGAGCCTTTAAAGTCAAATGATCAAAGCAGAAGAAGAAGAAGAAGAAAAGACCATAACATCCACCTCTCCCTCCACCATCATCATCAGAGTACCGACCCGGTCCATATGATGAAGTCCTGTGGCTGTGTGAGCGGAGCCATGTGAGCGAAGGCTGACTGGATGAGGCGGTAGGGGGAGTCGCACAGGAAGTCCCCGTACAGGCCGGCGTGGGTGGCGGGGGCTCCTTTGGAGGAGAAGCAGACCTTGGTGGGGTCTGGGGCCAGGTGGTAGGTGGGGTCCAGGTGGAGGTCAGTGATGTGCCAGAACCTGCCTGGACAGATGGAGGCAAAGTGAATGAGAAGAAGAAAGTATAAGAGGTTTAGAGAGAAGGAAGAAAGAGAAGCTCAGATAAAATCTCTGCTTGTTTTTTTCTTTTTTCCACTTCCACTTTTTTCTATTTTTATCTTACAGAGCAGTTCATTTTATTATTATTAAAGTCTTATTGTATGCTCTGTTATAAGACAATCTCCAAACCTTTTTTGCAATTACAGTAATAAACGTAAAAAAGCCATAAAACCAAGTTGAATGTACATGTGTGAGGAGACGTTTCTCGCTAAACTCCGATTAAAAATCAGTCAATTTATACTTTTTGATCATTCACTACGAAAATGTAACTTTCACAGCAAAACTGAACAGTTAACACACATCCACAATGTCTTGGGGGAAATTCGGCGGTGATGACATCCACCGACCAGCACTAATTTTAAGCAAAAATCGACTTTTACAGGTAAATCTCATAACACTTTTCATGTTGTCCATCGCGTTAAATAAAGCCAAACATACACAGCAAAGTTGTTGAATCAGGCTGTTTGTGTTTGGCCTGTGCAGCTCTGAGGACGGTGACACACAAACAGCCAGATCTTCACCTGAGCTCTCACCGGCCCCCCGCGGGGTTTCCACTCACCTGTACCCGGCAGGCGGCTGCTTCCGGCGGGCGCCGCGGCGAGAGGAGCCGCGGCGCACAGCAGCAGCGCAAAACACGCAGAGTACAGCATGTCCGTCCTGTTAGAAACTCAGAAAACAGCAACTCTGTGTCCGGTAGCCGACATACACACGACAGCACGAACCCACGGGTGTGCAGAGACGAACCGAGGCAGACCAGGAAGTAAACAGGAAGTAAACAGGAAGTAGAGTGGCGGACCGGTCATGTGACTCCCTGTGTTGTGAGTGGTGACATCAGAGTACTTGAACTTTACTTTGAGTATTTTTTACTCCATCACATTTATTTGACAGCTGCAGGTTATAAATGTACATATATCTACATACACACAGGCCTACTTTACATGCAAAACATATGGTGGTCTAAAATAGATGCATTATTATGGATTTAACTATCAAAGCCAATATAATAACTGTTCAAATTACACCTTGTCCAACCACAATAGTAAAATGCTGCTTATATATTGTTATATAATAATTTAACAGTCACAGGGGCCATTTTTCAGTGTAATATTTCTACCTATACTATACTATACCTATATTATCAGAATAGGCCTACTAATAACAATAAATTGATCTTGTACTTTTCATGATTTAACCAGAGTAACTCTGTCCCAACACATACTGTATATACTGTTTTATTTTTTAAATTTCCATATGGCTCTGTGAGTCATTCAGTAAGGGTAGTCAGAGCAATTATTCACAGCCTTTTTGTCTTATGACCCTTTTATATGAGGCCAGGTCTCCATGTGACCCCTCATCACAGGTTTCAGTCCTGTGTAGACATGAATTTTGAGCAGTTCAACAGTTCATTCTTGGATTGTTTGAGTTCAAGAGGTTAAACTATCCAGTATTTCACACACACACACACACACAAAATAATTTTGTCTAACGTAAATCGTTTTTTCTTTCCTGTCCATTTAAATATCATGTGACCCCTCAAATTTATGTTGGGTGTTCTTGAAAAACACATTTTTAAGAAGTGGCATCCTGCCAAGCAGGTAGTTTAAATACAATAAGGGTGAATGGAATTTAATATGTGATCACAACTTTTAAAAAAATGTTGGATCAGTGCCTCTCTTACTCTGGTTAATCCACAGACGCGAGTTCTGTGGATTAACCAGCACATTTCATAGAAACTGTTTCTTTGGTTGAAAGTAGTTTTTGACAGGGAGGTCTGTGGTTTATCCTGGGGGACTGTTCCTGCTCGTGAATATCTCAAAACCTGGGCTGTTAAACCCAAAACTATCTGCATGTCTATATACCACTAGAGGTAAGTGATAAATATATTTGGGTGAACTGACCCTTTAAGTACAGTACTTGACTAAAAGTACAGTCAAAGCGTACCTCTGTAGCTATGACTGATGAGTGATTTGAGGCCTTAAAATCCCATTAGGATTTTCAGTACATTTTCAGAATTAAACACATGCACAGTCTGTTACAATCAGAGACTGTCATGTGTTATTTTAGAGAATAATATGTGATTTTCTGTTTCCCTCTTCTACAAGGTCAGAGGTCAAGACCAGATAGGATTTAAATTTCTGACCCAATTCTTTGGTCCGAGGAATATTTATTCCCTCAAGGACCAGATTAAATGATGGAACTATCATAACACAATATAAATACAACATGAACGAGAGACAAACATTTACTCTCTGTGTTTTTTATTTCATGTTTCACACAGGGTTGCAAAGACGATCCATCCATCACGACAGAAATGTTTCCTTATAAAAAAAAATTCTTACAAAACATGTGCAGCCTGCAGGCTGTGGACATGTGGAGGAGGATGAAGTGCAAAGACAAGCATACAGTCAATAATAATTAGAAAATCAACACTTCTTGGCTGGTTTGGGATGCCGTCAGTGGGAGCACTCATGCCTTTTCATAGCTACGCACCGCGTGGATATCTTCAAAGGTCAAATTCTGCAGGGGAGAGAAGACGGTTACCATGACAGGGACTTTAATGTTCCCAAATCACTCATTTTTACCAACAAAAATGTTTTCTTTTTTACCAACATCAGTGGTTTGGTTTAACAGCCACAACTAGTGAGGCAGCTTTTGACTGGTTGGTAATTCACTTTGTTTAGTACAAACAAGCTCATTTGACTATGAATGCATAAAAAGGCAAAACTACAAACAACAAAAATCTGATTCGTAGCTGCATTTTTGGAGCTTCTGAAAGACAATAAAACTGTCTGAAGTAACTCACTTCAGACAGTTTTATTGTCTTTCAGAAGCTTGTGACTTTTTAAAACTTATTTGTTTGCTACATTTGTGTTTTTAACGTCCTTATGAGCCCAAAAAGACTGCCTGCAAAAGTTTTGCGCACACAAATGATTCCTGGAAAATGTTTAGCAAAGTTAATTTCCAGCTAACATAAAATTTTCTATACTCACCATTCATTTTTCCAAGATATTTATTTTTATTGAAGAGCAAACAGAAAAGTGAATGTGAATGAAAGCTGGTGTGCAAAAGAAGTTTCCAACAAAGACTTCCAGTGATAGGAAATTGATCAGAGAATTGATCTACAGTCTGCTCATTTGCTTTCTGAATAGACTGAGACAGAACATTTTATAAAACCATGTATTTCTTGGTGCTTTATGCTCATATGATCTTTGTTAGTAAATGTACATTTAAGATAATGTACACTGATAAAGTCAAACAGGACAGAAGAAGAAGCGAGTGGGATGTGGGTCTGTTCGTCTTACCATGACCATCTTGCCATCCTTGATTTCTCTGACGAACTTGGTCTCTTTGCCGTCCCACTTCTGGACGTGGACCAACTTGTCTCCCTCCATAGTGACTGTGGACTGGGAGACAAAAGAGGAGAATGTTTGTAAGAGGTGAGGTGGAAAAAATGAGCGCATTAAGATGCTGCCAAACGTTGGTCTATTTCCGGAGGTCTCCAGATGCCGATTCTTCTCACTGACCCACAAACAGAAACAAAAGAAACCCCCCCCCCCCCCCCCCCATCCCCCGACTCCGAGTTTGTTCAGAGCTGCTTTTAGAAAAAACACTTTTTAACTTATTATCTCCTCTACACATGAGGAGAGAATAGAGGCAAGAATGAAATATTCAATTAAATACATTTTTTAAAAATAATTTTCTAATTTGGATTATTTGAATTAACGCCCACTTAAACCACCAATTAAACTTCTTGTGAACCCCTCAAGCACTCCTGGTGCGTCCGGACTCAAAGCTGGTGATTTAATGGGTTGTTCAACATGGAAAATGTGTGAATTTGGATCCCACCTCTGTGTTTGGTCTCCTCTACTTACATGCATATTTTTTGTTCTTATTTTCTGTCAACTTACTTTGCAGCTCCTGTCGTCAGCGGTGGTTTCGTCAAACTCCTCTCCCAGCTTGAAGGAGATCTCTGTGTTTTTGAAGGTGCTCTGGGTGCGAACCACCACCTTGTCGCCCTCCTGGCTGATGATTACAGTCGGCTTGGTCACATTGCCAACCTGCCGGGTGGCAAAGCCCACACCTGACGGGGCAGACGGGGGTGAAAGATGGCTGTTAATGGTCTGTTTTACGACAGCCTCTGAACATATCATTTGTTATCGCCACAGAAAAAAAACCTGTAATTTTTCCGCCCTAATTTACGTGATACTGAACAAAACAGAACATATTAAAACAAAAAAGATCAAAAGAAAAACAGAGCATTTACTCACCAAGTGCTTTCATGTACTCATCAAAATTGTCACTGTCAACCAGTTTCCAAGTGGCACAGAAGGCGTCGACCATGGTGAAGGTTTTCTGAGAGGCAAAGTAATCTCCAAAGCACACTGAGCAAGCTGCAGCTTTTGCAAGTTTCCCCCCTTGTGTTATTATTCTGCTCCTTATTATTATGGATGCAGGTGGGTGGCGCCATGCACCCCATTGGCTCAGGAGATTTTCTCTGGGTTGTTATTGGATATTTAAATTGGGTCATGGTCTTTACCAGCCCTTTGACAAGAAAAAAAAAGGGCAAAATTAGCCCATTTGTATGCCTAATGATGTAATTACCCTCATTCATGGGTGTCAGTTGGGTTTGTTGAGGTAAAATGTGGTGCTTGCCATATCTCAGCCGGGGGAAATCCACATTTAAGAGCATTAGAGAATAAAGACCAAAAACCTAGATATTATATTTGCATTTCACCAAAATAAAAAATTTAAAAAATTAAACCTCAAAGGGAAACATTCAACACCAAAGTTCCATCTAAGCTTATAGTTTGTGATCGATGTCTGAAAATGGGCTTCAGGGAGTTGGTGGTAAATGACACAGAGCTTGTCCATCAGTTATCGAGCTGTAGGAGTTAATCCAACTTTATGTTTTAATTATTTCCCTCATCTTAATCCCCTGTTAGCCTTGTGTCAGAGACAGGCCTTCTTATGTCTGGAATGTGTCCTGTAGGGGAGCGTCAGCGAAGCAGAATCAGTTTGTTTGACAGCCCTTTGTCCTGAACTGCATTAACAACCCCCACAACTGCAATTTCTTCATGCTCAACACACACACTAATTACTGTCTATAAACGTATGTGTGTGTGTGTGTGTGTGTGTGTGTGTGTGGGAGAGAGACAGTAAGTATGCATGTTCTGCTTTCTCACACAAAGTAAATGTGTGTTAGTGTCATATCTGCTTCAAGATTTGTACAGAGGAAGTTAGTTTTTCCTCAGTGATTAAAGGAGGCGAACTCTGTGTTGTCCCATTAAGCAAGTTACAGCTGACACCGTCGACGATATCCTCATATCCTCAAAGCCACATCATCCCTTTGTCAGGATGTTAGTGAATCTAAATTTTTTTTATGTGAATCTTTATATGAGCCATCAGGTAGCTGTAGTTTCTCTTGTAAGATATATCCCCCATGGTGCACTGGGTCTCCCCCTTTATTTCTCTTTTCAGTTTTCCTCCTTTTTGTCCGTATCTTCTCCTTCTTTTTTCTACTCCTTTAAGCTTTCACTACTTCTTTTTCACTTTCTTTATTCCCTCTTCCCTTCCTCTCCTTTTTCATCTGATCTGAAAACATGACAAACTGAAGATGTTCTCACCCAAAAACAGGAATACTCTTTTCCTCAGTACTTTTACTTTGAATACCAGTACGTTTTATTGAAAAGTTTTATTTATCTAAAATATAGATTGCTGGACTAGACTTGATGATGATTTGACTCTTTCCATCACTGTCTGCTAGATTCTTGAAAAGTACGTCAGACAGATTGTCCAGTATTTGAAACTGAGCATGCTTTGTTTTATTTTGCTTTGCTTCCCACTGCCACTGAAACTTTCAGGGCATGAACTCAGTGTGCTGGGTGTCCTCATACTCTTGGCTGTGCCCTGCAGGGTGAGCGGACAGCAGTGACCTCCACATGCTGTGAAGGGTCTCTGGCGCCACTCTCTGGTGAAAAAGTGTTGGCATTGTGTTTGATCTATATGTTTCCTGTAGCTCTTGAAGATTATTTGGTGTTCTCCCTCATGTGAGGACGCCCTGCTGCTACTGTAGGCTGAATTATTTGGTTTTCATTGTTTCACTTTTCTTTGCCTTGTCAAGTTTGTGAATTTGTATCAAATTTTCTTGTAAAGTTTCTTTGTTTTTATGATGAAAATAAATGAGCTTCACAGAATTTGTAAGGTGTTAGATGTTAAATTAAAAATAAATGTTCACACCTTAACCAAACCAATGATCTCCTTTCTAAATAAAAGTGGTTGATTTCTTGTTAAACTTTTATTCCCAACATCAAGAGTGAACTTTCATGGTCAATTAGTGTGTTTTGTGTAGGTCATTTGGATAAATTAGATTATAAGATTAACATTTGATTCCAATATAACATGTTAAGATTTTGGTGGTAAAATGACCCTTTTGGTTACATTTGGATTCCATAATATATCTTCAGACACCTACCATGTAATGTGTTATTCTATAGAAGTTTGAAAAAATATGCTTAATTGTTTGACGTTTATGTTGATAAAGGCTGGCATTACACAAGCCAGTGAGTATTTATGTAGAGGAAAATATATTACTACTTCTTTCATTAATTGCTTTTTTTACATTGTCTTTAATTTTGAAAATGTTGACCAGAAGATTTACGCAGCGCGGTTGAAACAAGCGGGGAGAAGATTGCATTCAAGGTTCGATTTTTAAGAGCTATTTCCTAAAAATGTCTCTTTCTGGAACATTCACTAGTATTCTTTCAGGGTCAGAAGTGTGTAAGCGTACCTGTTAATGCTCTCAGAAAACTCCCCCCGGGCTGTGGTCCGGATGTTTCAGCTGATCTGGGACCTGTCCCGGTGGTGTTGTTGTTCAAGGCGACCAGAAGATGTCAGCAGAGCTGCTGAATGAAGATGTGAAATGAATCTCTAACACATCATCAGGTGCTGATTCAGGGGAGGCCCCCAGACTCAGCATGTAGCCTAGAGAGGCTGACTGAAAATGAGATGTCAGAATGGTTTATGCCACACCGGCTAAACTTCAATGATGATAATGAATTTAGGTAACTAGGTGGTAGGACGTACCTACGAGAAGTTTTTGGATTGCTGGGCCGGTCCAGGACGTTTTCTGATGGAAGATGATTAATGCAGAAGTACAGAATGAAAACACACACACACACACGTTCAGTTGGTTTTTCTTCACTCTAATGCCAATGAAAAAAGCTGATTTGACCAATCAAGTCCAAACCTAAGCCGGCACAGATAAATACTAGTAAACTTACTACACACATAAAAAATGCTCACAGAAATTTGAATCCATCTGAATTCCACCATCGTGCCTCTCTGTCTCTCCTCTCTCTGCTTCTTGTTCTTGTAAGACTCTGAACTTAAAGAGAAGTGTTGTATCTACTTCCTCTAATTAGTAACGTGTCACTTCCTCACAGTGACCGTCGTCCTTCTTTTCTCTCGTACGTTCCTCCGTCTCTTATGGCCGACATGAGCTGGTCTGAAGTTCACACTGACTGAAGTATCTGGAATCAACACCAGGGAAAATTTGACCCTTTTGGGTTTCTACAGTTTCTCTCATTCAGCTGTTTGATTCGACTCTCAAAAGTGACTCAAGATGAGCGTTGTCTCACTTCCTCTTAGTTTGCTTTAATTACTTTAATACCTGAACATCAAAAATAAACTGAGCAGAGATACAGATGTTAAATCTAAACTTGTAGACGTCCAAACAGCCAAAAACCTCTGTTACAATTTTCACTTTTACATGTTTGATATGTAGTTTTCTCTCATAAGAAAGGAACATGTTTCTGCATTCATTGATCCAATCTAAGGATGTAACAAGCAAACTATATTAAGGCTCAAGTTCACACTGTGTCCAGTCCCACGGTGCATCTGACGTGTTTCACACCCTGAAAAGAAGAAGAAGAAGAAGCTGAGGAAGTCAAACATGTCTAGATTGTCCGTTAAGATAAATGTTTGCTGTAATGCATCTTGTTTTGTTTAGATGGTGTTTATCAGAAAACAGACAGGAGTCATGGTGATGTTTGACAGCACACATGAACAGACAGGTGAAGAGTCAAACTCCTGGTTTGGAGGTTTTTCATGTCATACGCTCACTGGACGTTTCAGATGTGTGAAATGTATTTATATTCATATTATGTCAGAGTAGGTGATCATGTGCATCCAAAAACCTCTGAAAGTTGCCTGAGTTATTAGATTTCTGTGCATTCTCAGGTCGCTTTGAGTGCATTCATGTCTGTATTTAGACACATTTGAGGGTCCAGTGTGAACAGAGCTGCTCAACTGCTGTTGTAGCTGTGGTGCTTCTAGTAGAGGCCCGACATTCATAGTAAAGAATATATTTACTTTCCATTAGACACTGTTAGTACATGAAGGAATCACACAACACAGTGTAGAATTAAAAGCAGTAAATATTTCTTTATTTGCAGATTATATTGTTATCAGATATAATAAAGAGAAAACTGTTACTGACTCCATTAAGGCTGAAAAACATTCAAACCAAACACATCCCAACAAATATGTTAACAAAACTGTGAAATGAAAGGGAATTAAAATGAGCTCTTCAGACAGAATGATAGAAGTGACGTCATGCTAAGCTACGTACAAAAATCAATCAGAGAAATCTGCAGGATTGAACTCACACGGATTCCATCCTAACAAAGTTGTTAGAAGTTGTGTTCTGAACTGGCTGCAAAGATTTTCAAAAGTGATGCAGGAAAAGAGAAGACGTTCTTAAATGTACAGCATCTTAAAATGAGAGTAAATCAAGGTTTTAATATCTGGCTGCTAGTGAGAACTGGTTCAGCACAACATCAACTTTAACCAAACACATTCACCAAAACTTCTTCTAAGCCTCCAGATGAAATCAGGATTCATGTCTTCATGTAAAATGATGAAGAAATGTTTAACAGCAGACTCAATTCAAAAATAAACTTAGCAGCGATACAGATGTTAAAATGACTGCATATTAAACAATGACAGGTGATAAAAACTAATACATCTTTAACTACAACACAACATTAAAGCGTCTGACAGCAAGTTCATCAAGCAAAATGTACCAAATATTCTGCTCCTTTACATCTCAAGCAGCCATATAATGTTGGGTTATTGTGCTGCTGGTTAACCTGCTACAACCCCTTCTGGACAAAAAGGCTTTTTACAGCAACAAATCCTGAAAATGATCAGAAAAACAATTCTAATAACAAAAGCATCAAACATTTATCAGTATCAGTTATCAGTGTAAAATAACTGGACTGATAGGAGCTGTAACTGTACTGTGCTCTCTCATTTCTTTGGTTTGTTGACGGTGGTGTAGAGGTCGCTGGGATCAGCAGAGGCTCCAGCAGAAGAAGAAGAAGAAGCTTTCACAGTGCTGTAGGTCACTGCTTCATCCTCATCATCATCATCTTTACCCAGAACCTGTAACACAACAGACAAACAGCTCAACACTTAAATCACACAACATTCAATGACACAGAATAATGCAACTAAATGCAACGTTATGATATCCAGCATCACTTAAACACAACACAATGCTCAATAATAAGATAGCAAACGACATGACACAATCCTAACATGTAGACCTGAGCTTTAATGGTAAAATAAAGAATCTTTCATGTGTTTTCATTCACCACCATCATCACTGTAACCAGTCAGACAGCTTACCTGACTTTTACTGCTGGTCTTCTTGGTGAAGCTGATGGAGGCGTAGGAAACACCATCTTCAGGATCAGCCTACACAGAGAAGACAACATGATGGCTGCTCAGTAACATGTGGATTTATACTGACTCTCTCTTCTAACTTTATTCTATTTCCTCACAGTCAACATTTTAAATTCTATGAGTCCTGCCAAGGAGGTCATGTTACGTCTCTTTCAAACGACGTCTCAACATGTTGTATAGTAGTTTTTTGGTGGTGGTTTGTCCCTTGTGGTGTTGTCCAGTTGCATCATCTAACTTCCCTTTTTATCTTTATTTCACATGGTCACACTCTCAACACTGTGCAGACTGTAAATACAGTTATATTTCAGAGAACAAATGCAAGCAGCAGTGAGTGTAACTTTGCACTGGGTGCAGTGTGTGATCTCACCGTGTCCTGACTGGTTTCTGGACCAGACTGAGTCCCTGCAGCGTTTGAGGTCGGCCCCTGGACAAACACAGTCTAGTTAGACTTGGTACAGTTCAGTTCATGCAGGTTTTGTCAGGGCACGATGCAAACAACAGCCGTGCAACGTATGCAGTATATCTGAGCAGGTTTCAGGTTGAGGCAGTGTGATGGGAGAGTCAACACAGCTTCAAACTGTCTCTGTGAAGCGTACAGTGTTCAGTTCCTTGACCTTAGTTTTAATACAACACAGTCAGTACTGTTCATCTTATCTGATCCTTTCTCAGCTATAGAGTCAAACTTTACAGTGAAGAACCGTTTTTAAACTCACAACATTGTCATTCCTCCGGGTTTTGTTCCCTGAAAAGACAAAAAAGAGAGTCGACTTCAGCTTCCACAATAGAAAATCCAGTTTTATCAAAACGTCTTGTTTATGACAGTTTGATCTGTGCTCTCACCTTTAGTTCTCTTCCATCTGATGACGGCCACAACGATTATTAAGAGAGCTACTAAAACCACAGCCACAATGATGAGCCACCACCACGGAGCTGGAAAGAGAATGAAAATACTTTAAGCATTTCTGCTGCAGCTTTCTGTTCTGTTCAGAGTCATTTAGCTAAAAGAGGAGCGGATTAGGTGTGATTAAACATTCATTTGATAGTTTTAACTAAGTGCTGCAAGGTTCCTCGACCCACAGCCACACAACCCACAATGAGGTAACATTGTAGAAATGGATTCATGAAAGTGTTGAGTCACCACTTCGTAGTTCTGTTGAAACATCTTTGGTTTCTGTTTTTACGCCATTTTTAGTGGTTCTTGTTGATTTAGTTGCTGTTGCTGCTGTTGTTGTGTCCTCACCTGAACAGATGAACACAACAAACTTCTCAGTACAAAACTTGTGTTAAAACATCAAATAAACATATATTTTAGGCAATTATTCATATCAGCTCAACATATTCTCACCTGGTTTCTCACCTGAGGTCTGAGGTCTGAGGGGAAACTTCTGCACTTTGTCACCATCAGTAACTTCACATGTAAAGACTTTATACCTCGATGTGTAATTGTAATGAGAGGTCAGAAAGGTCACAGAGGTGTTACAGAGAGACTGTGATGTCTTCAGTTCTTTGTTATCTTTAAAAAGATCTTTACCCTGAAACAGCCACTTCACTGTGTGTTTACATTGTTCATATGTCGACACAGAGCAGATTAATGTCACCTTATCATCGTCCTTATGTTCAGTCACTGGTGCAGATGGAGATATTGTGAGACAAAGACAACAAGAGTAAAATTAACTTCATCAATGTAATTATAAATATTGTATGTTTCAGTATTTTGTTCTAACAAGACAGTTTGAGTTGAAAACATTAAGATGTAAATACTCACTGTTGATAACAGACAGATGAACCTGAGAGTCTGGACCTTGTTTTTCTCCTCCTGAGATGATGAACTGTCTGCAGGTGTAAAGACCAACATCCTCAGCTGTGACCTTCTTTATAACCAGAGAACAGTTCTCTGTAACACTCAGTCTGTCTGATTTCTTCTGCCCATGTGTAATCAGCTCTACTGCTGCTGTGTTTCCTACACTGAAGATCCAGGTAGTATAGTTACATTTCTGCTGACCCTCGATCACATTTCCACAAGGCAAAGTGACTTCATGTCCAGCTCTGACAGTGAAGGAGGGGGGATGTTGTTCAGCTGCTTCTGTTAAGAGGATGAGAGAAAATAATGAAAAACAAACTGAAATGAGAAAATGTCTGTTATGTTCAGAGTTAGTGGGACGATTATTTCTTTATTCTTGTTTCCAAGAGTTCACTAAACTCACCATGTTAAAAACAAACAGATTCAGTTTTGATAGTTGAATAAAACGTAGTTAATAAAGTATTTTTAATAATATTGATAAAGTTATTTGTTTTATATATGTGATATATGTATTCTTACCTGGAAACTGAAGCGCTGATATAAGAAACAAAGACATTTGAATCCATTTGAAGTCGACCATCGTGATCGTGCGTCTCTCTCCTTCTTCTCTCTTGTTCTTATGCTCATAACTGTCTGAGTTTCTCTGCTTTGTCGAGAGACGCTGCATCTACTTCCTGTGATTAGTGTGATGTCACTTCCTCATAGCGACTGTTAGTCTCTTTTAGATTTTCGTCTCTCTGAATTTCTTGTAGACGTCCAAACAGCCAAAAACCTCTGTTACAATTTTCACTTTTACACGTTTGAAATGTAGTTTTCTCTCATAAGAAAGGAACATGTTTCTGCATTCATTGAGCCAATCTAAGGCTGTAACAAGCAAACTGTATTAAGGCTCAAGTTCACACTGTGTCCAGTCCCACGGTGCATTTGTGACACTGACGTGTTTGACACCCTGAAAAGAAGAACAAGAAGAAGTTGAGGGAGTCAAAGGTGTGAAGATTGTCCGTTAAGATAAATGTTTGCTGTAATGCATCTTGTTTTGTTTAGATGGTGTTTATCAGAAAACAGACAGGAGTCATGGTGATGTTTGACAGCACACATGAACAGACAGGTGAAGAGTCAAACTCCTCACACAGCAGAATTTAACTCTTGATGTCCACGGTGCAACATGGTGATACTGTAGCAGCTGAGAAAGACCACAGATGAGATGATATCTCACTGGTCTGAGACCTGTTGTTCCTCATTGTATCTTTGTGTCGTGTTTCTCACAGAGCTGAAGGGGAAGTGTTTTGGTGAGAATGTGGGTACAACAGCAGCAGAGCTCTGGAGGTTTTACCCTCTAATGACGACCACATCAACATCAGAAACACATGAGGCCCACAGGAACAGACAGTCCTCACTTTATCAGGACATAAGACAGAGAGGCGCTTATCCAATTCTGTTGAAAACTACTTTAACTCCTGGAAGGTTTGGGGTCACTGAGACTAGTTACACCAAACGGTTCAACACTGATGAGCGTCCTGACTGAACTGTCTTTAACTGCCAGGACGAAGAGCATCAGGCCTCCACAATGTGTAGCAGCAGGTCTGTTCATGTGGTTTTCAGAGGATAGAAATACACATTTCGTGCTCCACTCTTCAACTAGACAGTGGTGGACGAGTTTGTTTGACATCAATACTTCAGCTGTTGGTTTGGAGGTTTTTCGTGTCATACGCTCACTGCAGACACGACTAGCTGGACGTTTCAGATGTGTGAAATGTATTTATATTCATATTAGGTCAGAGTAGGTGATCATACATGATGAGAAAGGGAAGCCTTGCTTTTTTTCCCACTTTTATTTCTTTTTTTATTTCTCTTTTATTACGTGCCTTGGCGCTTTTATCGGCTTTCTCATTGAGTGACTTCCCTGCGGACATTCCCTTCCATGCCGTGCATTGACTGCTGCTCACTCCAGAAAGCAAACAGGAGTATCACTCAGCTCACAGAAAACATCCGCAGACTATCAGATGAACTGAAACAGAAGGATACTCTCCTGTCCAGTTTCATCAACACTGCCTCCGTCAGTCATAAAGGTGAGCTGCGATGAGCTCAGCTGTTTCAGACACTATCCTGTGGGACACGTCGTCGCGTCTGAAACCCTCCTCCTGCTCTACCCCGAACTCCCAGGCCGCTTGGACAGAAGTGGTGGTCAGAGGCCGCAGGAAGGGTGGGCTCCAGGTGACCTCACCTCCAGCTCTCAACCTCTTGAACAGCTTTGGGGCTCTACCTGCGGAAGCTCCGGCCCACCCAGCTGACATATCTATGGCTGCTGCCGACGTGCGTTATCCCACTGCTGAAACTGCCTGTGGCTGCCGGGAAGACGAGAGAAAATGCCCTCAACGTGTCCTCAACACACGGCCCTCAACACGCCCAAACCCACTCTACTCCACGTTAATTCTGTGCTCCATGAACTGCTGCGGGATAATCCTTCTGTGTCTTCAGTGGTCACACATGTAGGATGTAATGATATTAAGTGACGACAATCTGAAAAGTTGAAGGAGGACTTTAAAACACTGGTGAACACTGTCCTGGACTCTGGCAGACAGTGTGTTATTTCCGGATGCGTCAGCTGCACATCTGGCTCAAAGGACTGTGCTGTGCAATGGGAATCCCTTTCGTGGATCACTTCCATGCTTTTTGGAAATGACCTGACCTCTTTGCACGGGATGGACTCCATCTTAACAGACAGGGTAAACAACTATTAGCCGACAATATTGAACTTACAAGGAAGTCTCACTTAATAAGTGACTGTTTTATGGTTTTAATGGTTTTAGTTTCTAGTCTTGCAATATGTATTTACTAATGTTTCATTGCTATCTCGTTTTCCTTGTTTTTAATTTTTAAGACATTTTCATTTTTCTTATATTTTAATTAATTGTAATTTCCCCCTCTGTAAAGCACCTTGGGCTGCATTTCATGTATGAAAGGTGCTATATAAATAAAGTTGAGCTGAGTCATGTGCATCCAAAACCTCTGAAAGTTGCCTGAGTCATTAGATTTCTGTGCATTCTCAGGTCACTTTGAGTGCATTCATGTCTGTATTTAGACACATTTGAGGGTCCAGTGTGAACAGAGCTGCTCAACTGCTGTTGTAGCTGTGGTGCTTCTAGTAGAGGCCGGACATTCATAGTAAAGAATATATTTACTTTCCATTAGACACTGTTAGTGCATGAAGGAATCACACAACACAGTGTAGAATTAAAAGCAGTAAATATTTCTTTATTCGCAGATTATATTGTTATCAGATATAATAAAGAGAAAACTGTTACTGACTCCATTAAGACTGAAAAACATTCAAGCCAAACACATCCCAACAAATATGTTAACAACAATGTGAAATTAAACTTAAAAAAAATGAGTTACTTTCTAAACAGAGAACTCAGCTTAAACTTAAAAAAAAAACAGTAAATCTTGAAATCATGTCTGAATCCTTCAGCTGGAAGATCATTTAAGGAAGTTAACAAGAGTTAAACGCTCGTTCATGTTAAATGAAGTTGAAATCCAGCTGCTGTGTTCTGAGCTGGCTGCACAAAATAAAGATTTTCACAACTGATGCAGGAAAAGTCAAAAACTCAAAAAAAACTCAATGATCTTCTCAGATTCTTAAAGGCTTCAACTACTGGTGTAAATGTGTTATTTAAGTGCAGGGGAGTCTTTTCTCTGATGAGCTGATGTTGATGTTGTTGATCAGTGGAGTCTGACAGAGGTAGAAGTGTCTCCAAAGTTTTCATAGTTCACCTCACCATCATCTTCATCATTATTCACCTGACAAACACAACACAAACACAGCCTCACTCTGACACACTTTAACTGACAACTTCCACATCACTGACCCACATTCAACACAAGGTAATAAGAGATAATAAGACAGCGCTTGAGCGCACCATCAGTTACTGTCTGATCTGATCTTTACCTGACTGGCTGCTGGACCTGAACGCCTCACGGTTCGGCTTCTTACTGAGTAGAAAACCTGCACAAACACAAACAGTGAGACGTTCACTGTCCTGCATTACAGTAACATGAAGTCACCAGCAGCAGCTTATCATCATTTACACTGACTTACAGTCCCTGATCATTCAGATACATTTTTCATTTTACTCATCAGTTCACTTCACTTTGTGTTTTCAACTCACAGTGTTGTCATCAGGTGGTCTCTGGTTCCCTGGAAAATAAATCACAGAGGAACTTTTCAGCTGGAAACTTACAGTTTGTGTTAATCAGTCTGAACAAATGTTGGTCTGAGTTTTCTCACCTGCAGCTCTGATGAGAAGAACAGTAATCACAGTAATCAGGAGGAGTTCAGCCACACGCATAACCAACATTATGTAGTCCAGAACAGAACAACCTGTACGAGCTGTGCAACAGAAACAGGCATCATGTAAGAAAAATATTTAGGATGTAATTCATGTTGACATGCAGTATTAAGGTGTTTTCCCTGTAGTGTTTTAAACATACATCTACAGTTTATAGCAATTCTCGTTGCACAGGTGCTGTCATGATCTGTCTGTTTGTCACTTCTGCTCACTGCCTGGACTTTTGCTTTGTTCCCCTCACCTGCCATTTCCTCACCTTCCACCAGGTGCCCTCTGTCTTTCCTTCCTTCCCCATCTCCTCATCAGCCTCACTCCTTTCACCTGTTCCCTCACCTGTCTCTAGTCAGTCATCAGCCACCATATTTATACCAGTTCACTTTCCTTGTCGGGTGTCAGATCCTTTAGTTTGTTTGTGAGTCTTGTTTCTTGTATATTGGTTCTTGTTTCCTGGTTCCCGTTCCCTGTTTCCCGTTCCCTGTTTCCATGTGTTTGTGTCGGTTCTGGACGCCCTGCTACCGGATTATTCACCTGCCTGTTTTTGGATGAATAAACTCCTATCAGCTACCTGCCGGTCTCCTCTCCTCTCTGTGCTTGGCTCCTATATTTGCGAAACGGCTACCGCGCCGTGACAGGTGCATAAATAACATTCACTACTGTTGTAGATATGTTTCATATTGGATATAAATGAGTGAATGAATCAGTGATAATCATGTATAAATCTCTTAATGACTATAATGATGTTGTCGGGTAGGAAAAAGTGTTTCTCCAATCTGTAAAACTTGCAGTAACTAAGCAGCTTTCTCACCGTGTTGTGCTATTGAGTTTAATATCGGTGACGTTGTTCTGAATTCTGCTGCTGGTGTTGGTTTTGTTCGTTCCTCACCTGGACAAATTAATTAACAAAACCCAACACACAGAAAGATGAGACCATACCGCACGTTTACATTCTGTATTAACTAAATGACAGAGGATGATGTAACCTTAAAATTTCAAATTCATTAATTTCATGTTTTATTTTGACATCAGGATGAAGTGATTTTAAACAGCTCATTAATTCACCTGATTTCTCACCTGAAGAGTTGAAGGGAAGCAGCAGCTCTTGTCCACTCTTCTTATCTGTCACGTGACACTTCAGTAACTCATAATAGTTGGACTTGTGATTAAGATGAGTAGTTTTAAATGTCACAGTGGCTGAACAGGAACTCTGTGATGTCTCCACGTCGTTCTTATTACCCTCATACAACCACTTCACTGTGTGTCCACATGCTCCAAATGACAACACAGAGCAGTAAGAGATGTTCAGATGTTCCTCAACTGGTGCAGATGGAGATATTATGAGAGAAAGACAACAAGAGTAAACTGAATTAATCACTGTAATCATAATAATTGTGAAGTTTGAGTTGAACACTTAATTAAGATGTAAATACTCACTGTTGACAACAGACAGATGAACCTGAGAGTCTGGACCTTGTTGTTGTTCTAACATGTTGAACTGTCTGCAGCTGTAACGACCAACATCCTCAGCTGTGACCTTCTTTATAACCAGAGAACATGTTTCTGTCAGACTCAGTCTGTCAGATTTAGTTTTACTGATCCCAAGTGTAACCAGCTCTTCTGATGATGCTCCATTATAATGAGTAACAAGCCAAGAAGTACCGTCACATTTGTTCTGATTTCTCATCACATTTTCACAAGGCAAAGTGACTTCACCTCCAACTCTGACAGTGAAGGAGTTGGAGGTTTGTCCAGTTACAGCTGTTGAAGATGAGAGATAAACATAAGAAAGTCAGCTGTGATAAGATCCACTCAGAACACCATGTTCAAAACACACAGCAAACTAGGTTGTTATTTACCTAAATACTATTAGTAATGTTCTGTAATGTTCCTTCTACTCATGTGTGTGTTTTGTATGTCCTTACCTGTGAACAGAAGCACCAGTATCACAAATAAAGACATGTTAATCCATCCAAATTGAACCGCCCTGCTTCTCTCTCTCTTGTTCTCAAGCCCTTAACTGTCAAAGTGTGTGAACTGGTGCTTCTTTAAGAGAGATTCAGCATTTACTTCCTCTAATTAGTGAAGTGTCACTTCCTTATAGTGAAATTTATCTGTTTTTTCCATCATTTGAGTTGTTGAATGTATGTAGACAACGCCCATCAGCCGGTCAACTCTCTCTGAATTTCTTGTAGGAATCTAAAACAGCCAAAAAGCCAAATGTGGTTCAGTGTGACATCATGAGCCACTGACGTGTTTTCAGGTGTTCACAACCTCTATTCATACAATGCTTTTAAGATGGGATCCCACTGTTTTCTCTCTATCAACAAAAAGACGACGAGGAGGGCTGAGGAGGTTGAGCTGCAAATGTAACTGTGCAACTGTGGCACTAAAATACAGCCGAGTAAAAACATTCATGGCAATGTTTGACACCACACGTAAACTCTAAAGTGAGTCAAACTCCTCGGCCCCTTGATATGTGGTGAAACAGGAAAACCAAATATGATATTTTAGTGGTTTTAGAATTGTTGAATTGTTGAAACGTAGTATTTTGTTCTGAGAAATGAAAAGTATTTTCTCCTGAATGTGGGTAACAGCAGCAGAACTGTGGAGGTTTTACCCTCTAATGATGACCAGATAACACTTTGTTAACACATGGTGCTCCCTGGACTCATCAGTATATGTTGATAGACAATGATGATTTAACTTTTTCTTACTGAATAGAGAATAATAGTAGATGAGACAGATACCAGTTATTTTGATAAAATAGCTTTTTAATGTTTGTGTGTGTCATATGCATGTTATATGTGTCCTTACCTGTAAACTGAAGCTCCAGCATCAGAAATAAAGACATTTGAATCCATCTGAATTCCACCATCGTGCCTCTCTGTCTCTCCTCTCTCTGCTTCTTGTTCTTGTAAGACTCTGAACTTAAAGAGAAGTGTTGTATCTACTTCCTCTAATTAGTAACGTGTCACTTCCTCACAGTGACCGTCGTCCTTCTTTTCTCTCGTACGTTCCTCCGTCTCTTATGGCCGACATGAGCTGGTCTGAAGTTCACACTGACTGAAGTATCTGGAATCAACACCAGGGAAAATTTGACCCTTTTGGGTTTCTACAGTTTCTCTCATTCAGCTGTTTGATTCGACTCTCAAAAGTGACTCAAGATGAGCGTTGTCTCACTTCCTCTTAGTTTGCTTTAATTACTTTCATACCTGAACATCAAAAATAAACTGAGCAGAGATACAGATGTTAAATCTAAACTTGTAGACGTCCAAACAGCCAAAAACCTCTGGTACAATTTTCACTTTTACATGTTTGAAATGTAGTTTTCTCTCATAAGAAAGGAACATGTTTCTACATTCAATGAGCCAATCTAAGGATGTAACAAGCAAACTGTATTAAGGCTCAAGTTCACACTGTGTCCAGTCCCACGGTGCATTTGTGACACTGACGTGTTTCACACCCTGAAAAGAAGAAGAAGAAGAAGCTGAGGAAGTCAAACATGTGAAGATTGTCCGTTAAGATAAATGTTTGCTGTAATGCATTTCGTTTACAAACAGACAGGAGTCATGGTGATGTTTGACAGCACACATGAACAGACAGGTGAAGAGTCAAACTCCTGGTTTGGAGGTTGTTCATGTCATACGCTCACTGGACGTTTCAGATGTGTGAAATGTATTTATATTCATATTAGGTCAGAGTAGGTGGTTGTGTGCATCCAAAACCTCTGAAAGTTGCCTGAGTTATTAGATTTCTGTGCATTCTCAGGTCACTTTGAGTGCATTCATGTCTGTATTTAGACACATTTGAGGGTCCAGTGTGAACAGAGCTGCTCAACTACTGTTGTAGCTGTGGTGCTTCTAGTAGAGGCCGGACATTCATAGTAAAGAATATATTTACTTTCCATTAGACACTGTTAGTACATGAAGGAATCACACAACACAGTGTAGAATTAAAAGCAGTAAGTATTTATTTATTTGCAGATTATATTGTTATCAGATATAATAAAGAGAAAACTGTTACTGACTCCATTAAGGCTGAAAAACATTCAAACCAAACACATCCCAACAAATATGTTAACAACACTGTGAAATGAAAGGGAATTAAAATGAGCTCTTCAGACAGAATGATAGAAGTGACGTCATGCTAAGCTACGTACAAAAATCAATCAGAGAAATCTGCAGGCTTGAACTCACACGGATGCCATCCTAACAAAGTTGTTAGAAGTTGTGTTCTGAACTGGCTGCAAAGATTTTCAAACTGATGCAGGAAAAGAGAAGATGTTCTTAAATGTACAGCATCTTAAAATGAGAGTAAATCAAGGCTTTAACATCTGGCTGCTAGTAAGAACTGGTTCAGCACAACATCAACTTTAACCAAACACATTCACCAAAACTTCTTCTAAGCCTCCAGATGAAATCAGGATTCATGTCTTCATGTAAAATGATGAAGAAATGTTTAACAGCAGATTCAATTCAAAAATAAACTGAGCAGAGATACAGATGTTAAAATGACTGCATATTAAACAATGACAGGTGATAAAAACTAATACATCTTTAACTACAACACAACATTAAAGCGTCTGACAGCAAGTTCATCAAGCAAAATGTACCAAATATTCTGCTCCTTTACATCTCAAGCAGCCATATAATGTTGGGTTATTGTGCTGCTGGTTAACCTGCTACAACCCCTTCTGGACAAAAAGGCTTTTTACAGCAACAAATCCTGAAAATGATCAGAAAAACAATTCTAATAACAAAAGCATCAAATATTTATCAGTATCAGTTATCAGTGTAAAATAACTGGACTGATAGGAGCTGTAACTGTACTGTGGTCTCTCATTTCTTTGGTTTGTTGACGGTGGTGTAGAGGTCGCTGGGATCAGCAGAGGCTCCAGCAGAAGAAGAAGAAGAAGCTTTCACAGTGCTGTAGGTCACTGCTTCATCCTCATCATCATCATCTTTACTCAGAACCTGTAACACAACAGACAAACAGCTCAACACTTAAATCACACAACATTCAATGACACAGAATAATGCAACTAAATGCAACGTTATGATATCCAGCATCACTTAAACACAACACAATGCTCAATAATAAGACAGCAAACGACATGACACAATCCTAACATGTAGACCTGAGCTTTACTGGTAAAATAAAGAATCTTTCATGTGTTTTCATTCACCACCATCATCACTGTAACCAGTCAGACAGCTTACCTGACTTTTACTGCTGGTCTTCTTGGTGAAGCTGATGGAGGCGTAGGAAACACCATCTTCAGGATCAGCCTACACAGAGAAGACAACATGATGGCTGCTCAGTAACATGTGGATTTATACTGACTCTCTCTTCTAACTTTATTCTATTTCCTCACAGTCAACATTTTAAATTCTATGACTCCTGCCAAGGAGGTCATGTTACGTCTCTTTCAAACGACGTCTCAACATGTTGTATAGTAGTTTTTTGGTGGTGGTTTGTCCCTTGTGGTGTTGTCCAGTTGCATCATCTAACTTCCCTTTTTATCTTTATTTCACATTGTCACACTCTCAACACTGTGCAGACTGTAAATACAGTTATATTTCAGAGAACAAATGCGAGCAGCAGTGAGTGTAACTTTGCACTGGGTGCAGTGTGTGATCTCACCGTGTCCTGACTGGTTTCTGGACCAGACTGAGTCCCTGCAGCGTTTGAGGTCGGCCCCTGGACAAACACAGTCTAGTTAGACTTGGTACAGTTCAGTTCATGCAGATATTGTCAGGGCACGATGCAAACAACAGCCGTGCAACGTATGCAGTATATCTGAGCAGGTTTCAGGTTGAGGCAGTGTGATGGGAGAGTCAACACAGCTTCAAACTGTCTCTGTGAAGCGTACAGTGTTCAGTTCCTTGACCTTAGTTTTAATACAACACAGTCAGTACTGTTCATCTTATCTGATCCTTTCTCAGCTATAGAGTCAAACTTTACAGTGAAGAACCGTTTTTAAACTCACAACATTGTCATTCCTCCGGGTTTTGTTCCCTGAAAAGACAAAAAAGAGAGTCGACTTCAGCTTCCACAATAGAAAATCCAGTTTTATCAAAACGTCTTGTTTATGACAGTTTGATCTGTGCTCTCACCTTTAGTTCTCTTCCATCTGATGACGGCCACAACGATTATTAAGAGAGCTACTAAAACCACAGCCACAATGATGAGCCACCACCACGGAGCTGGAAAGAGAATGAAAATACTTTAAGCATTTCTGCTGCAGCTTTCTGTTCTGTTCAGAGTCATTTAGCTAAAAGAGGAGCGGATTATGTGTGATTAAACATTCATTTGATAGTTTAACCAAGTGCTGCAAGGTTCCTCGACCCACAGCCACACAACCCACAATGAGGTAACATTGTAGAAATGGATTCATGAAAGTGTTGAGTCACTACCTCGTTGTTCTGTTGAAACATCTTTGGTTCCTGTTTTTACGTCATTTTTAGTGGTTCTTGTTGATTTAGTTGCTGCTGTTGTTGTTGTGTCCTCACCTGAACAGATGAACACAACAAACTTCTCAGTACAAAACTTGTGTTAAAACATCAAATAAAAAAATATTTTAGGCAATTATTCATATCAGCTCAACATATTCTCACCTGGTTTCTCACCTGAGGTCTGAGGTCTGAGGGGAAACTTCTGCACTTTGTCACCATCAGTAACTTCACAAGTAAAGACTTTATACCTCGATGTGTAATTGTAATGAGAGGTCAGAAAGGTCACAGAGGCGTAGCAGAGAGACTGTGATGTCTTCAGATCTTTGTAATCTTTATCCAGATCTTTACCCTGAAACAGCCACTTCACTGTGTGTTTACATCGTTCATATGTCGACACAGAGCAGATTAATGTCACCTTATCAGTGTCCTTATGTTCAGTCACTGGTGCAGATGGAGATATTGTGAGAAAAAGACAAAAAGAGTCAAAATGAACTTCATCACATTAATCTTAATTATTGTAATGTTTCAGTATTTTGTTCTAACAAGATAGTTTGAGTTGAAAACATTAAGATGTAAATACTCACTGTTGATAACAGACAGATGAACCTGAGAGTCTGGACCTTGTTGTTTTCCTCCTGAGTTGATGTACTGTCTGCAGCTGTAAAGACCAACATCCTCAGCTGTGACCTTCTTTATAACCAGAGAACAGTTCTCTGTAACACTCAGTCTGTCTGATTTCTTCTGCCCATGTGTAATCAGCTCTACTGCTGCTGTGTTTCCTCCACTGAAGAGCCAGGTAGTATAGCCACATTTCTGCTGACCCTCGATCACATTTCCACAAGGCAAAGTGACTTCATGTCCAGCTCTGACAGTGAAGGAGGGGGGATGTTGTTCAGCTGCTTCTGTTAAGAAGATGAGAGAAAATAATGAAAAACAAACTGAAATGAGAAAATGTCTGTTATGTTCAGAGTTAGTGGGACGATTATTTCTTTATTCTTGTTTCCAACAGTTCACTAAACTCACCATGTTAAAAACAAACAGATTCAGTTTTCTTAGTTGAATAAAACATAGTTAATAAAGCTTTTTTAACAATATTGATGAAGTTATTTGTTTTATATATGTGATATATGTATTCTTACCTGGAAACTGAAGCGCTGATATAAGAAACAAAGACATTTGAATCCATTTGAAGTCGACCATCGTGATCGTGCGTCTCTCTCCTTCTTCTCTCTTGTTCTTATGCTCATAACTGTCTGAGTTTCTCTGCTTTGTCGAGAGACGCTGCATCTACTTCCTGTGATTAGTGTGATGTCACTTCCTCATAGCGACTGTTAGTCTCTTTTAGATTTTCGTCTCTCTGAATTTCTTGTAGACGTCCAAACAGCCAAAAACCTCTGTTACAATTTTGACTTTTACATGTTTGAAATGTAGTTTTCTCTCATAAGAAAGGAACATGTTTCTGCATTCATTGAGCCAATCTAAGGCTGTAACAAGCAAACTGTATTAAGGCTCAAGTTCACACTGTGTCCAGTCCCACGGTGCATCTGACGTGTTTCACACCCTGAAAAGAAGAAGAAGAAGTTGAGGGAGTCAAAGGTGTGAAGATTGTCCGTTAAGATAAATGTTTGCTGTAATGCATCTTGTTTTGTTTAGATGGTGTTTATCAGAAAACAGACAGGAGTCATGGTGATGTTTGACAGCACACATGAACAGACAGGTGAAGAGTCAAACTCCTCACACAGCAGAATTTAACTCTTGATGTCCACGGTGCAACATGGTGATACTGTAGCAGCTGAGAAAGACCACAGATGAGATGATATCTCACTGGTCTGAGACCTGTTGTTCCTCATTGTATCTTTGTGTCGTGTTTCTCACAGAGCTGAAGGGGAAGTGTTTTGGTGAGAATGTGGGTACAACAGCAGCAGAGCTCTGGAGGTTTTACCCTCTAATGACGACCACATCAACATCAGAAACACATGAGGCCCACAGGAACAGACAGTCCTCACTTTATCAGGACATAAGACAGAGAGGCGCTTATCCAATTCTGTTGAAAACTACTTTAACTCCTGGAAGGTTTGGGGTCACTGAGACTAGTTACACCAAACGGTTCAACACTGATGAGCGTCCTGACTGAACTGTCTTTAACTGCCAGGACGTAGAGCATCAGGCCTCCACAATGTGTAGCAGCAGGTCTGTTCATGTGGTTTTCAGAGGATAGAAATACACATTTTGTGCTCCACTCTTCAACTAGACAGTGGTGGACGAGTTTGTTTGACATCAATACTTCAGCTGTTGGTTTGGAGGTTTTTCGTGTCATACGCTCACTGCAGACACGACTAGCTGGACGTTTCAGATGTGTGAAATGTATTTATATTCATATGAGGTCAGAGTAGGTGGTCATACATGACGAGACAGGGAAGCCTTGTTTTTTTTTACCACTTTTATTTCTTTTTTTATTCCTCTTTTATTACGTGCCTTGGCGCTTTTATCGGCTTTCTCATTGAGTGACTTCCCTGCGGACATTCCCTTCCATGCCGTGCATTGACTGCTGCCCACTCCAGAAAGCAAACAGGAGTATCACTCAGCTCACAGAAAACATCTGCAGACTATCAGATGAACTGAAATAGAAGGATACTCTCAACCTCTTGAACAGCTTTGGGGTTCTACCTGCGGAAGCTCCGGCCCACCCAGCTGACATATCTATGGCTGCTGCCGACGTGCGTTATCCCACTGCTGAAACTGCCTGTGGCTGCCGGGAAGACGAGAGAAAATGCCCTCAACGTGTCCTCAACACACGGCCCTCAACACGCCCAAACCCTGTCCCCTTCTCCCTCTCCCTCTTGTCTCATTGTGGGCTCATCCATGGTCCGGCAAGTCTACTGTCCGAACACAGAAACCGTGTGTTATCCCGGGGCTCAGGTACTCCACGTTCATTCTGTGCTCCATGAACTGCTGCGGGATAATCCTTCTGTGTCTTCAGTCGTCACACATGTAGGATGTAATGATATTAAGTGACAACAATCTGAAAAGTTGAAGGAGGACTTTAAAACACTGGTGAACACTGTCCTGGACTCTGGCAGACAGTGTGTTATTTCCGGATGCGTCAGCTGCACATCTGGCTCAAAGGACTGTGCTGTGCAATGGGAATCCCTTTCGTGGATCACTTCCATGCTTTTTGGAAACGACCTGACCTCTTTGCACGGGATGGACTCCATCTTAACAGACAGAGTAAACAACTATTAGCCGACAATATTGAACTTACACAGAAGTCTCACTTAATAAGTGACTGTTTTATGGATTTAATGGTTTTAGTTTCTAGTCTTGCAATATGTATTTACTAATGTTTTATTGCTATCTCTTTTTCCTTGTTTTTAATTTCTAAGACATTTTCATTTTTCTTATTTTTTAATTAATTGTAATTTTCCCCCTCTGTAAAGCACCTTGGGCTGCATTTCATGTATGAAAGTTGCTATATAAATAAAGTTGAGCTGAGTCATGTGCATCCAAAACCTCTGAAAGTTGCCTGAGTCATTAGATTTCTGTGCATTCTCAGGTCACTTTGAGAGCATTTATGTCTGTATTTAGACACATTTGAGGGTCCAGTGTGAACAGAGCTGCTCAACTGATGTTGTAGCTGTGGTGCTTCTAGTAGAGGCCGGACATTCATAGTAAAGAATATATTTACTTTCCATTAGACACTGTTAGTACATGAAGGAATCACACAACACAGTGTAGAATTAAAAGCAGGAAATATTTCTTTATTTGCAGATTATATTGTTATCAGATATAATAAAGAGAAAACTGTTACTGACTCCATTAAGGCTGAAAAACATAAAAGCCAAACACATCCCAACAAATTTGTTAACAACAATGTGAAATTAAAGTTAATAAAAAAAAAATTTCTAAACAGAGAACTCAGCTTAAACTTAAAAAAAAAACAAGTAAATCTTAAAATCAGGTCTGAATCCTTCAGCTGGAAGATCATTTAAGGAATTTAACAAGAGTTAAACGCTCGTTCATGTTAAATGAAGTTGAAATCCAGCTGCTGTGTTCTGAGCTGGCTGCACAAAATAAAGATTTTCACAACTGATGCAGGAAAAGTCAAAAACTCAAGAAAAACTCAAAATGATCTTCTAAGATTCTTAAAGGCTTCAACTACTGGTGTAAATGTGTTATTTAAGTGCAGGGGAGTCTTTTCTCTGATGCGCTGATGTTGATGTTGTTGATCAGTGGAGTCTGACAGAGGTAGAAGTGTCTCCAAAGTTTTCATAGTTCACCTCACCATCATCTTCATCATTATTCACCTGACAAACACAACACAAACACAGCCTCACTCTGACACACTTTAACTGACAACTTCCACATCACTGACCCACATTCAACACAAGGAAATAAGAGATAATAAGACAGCACTTGAACGCACCATCAGTTACTGTCTGATCTGATCTTTACCTGACTGGCTGCTGGACCTGAACGCCTCACGGTTCGGCTTCTTACTGAGTAGAAAACCTGCACAAACACAAACAGTGAGACGTTCACTGTCCTGCATCACAGTAACATGAAGTCACCAGCAGCAGCTTATCATCATTTACACTGACTTACAGTCCCTGATCATTCAGATACATTTTTCATTTTACTCATCAGTTCACTTCACTTTGTGTTTTCAACTCACAGTGTTGTCATCAGGTGGTCTCTGGTTCCCTGGAAAATAAATCACAGAGGAACTTTTCAGCTGGAAACTTACAGTTTGTGTTAATCAGTCTGAACAAATGTTGGTCTGAGTTTTCTCACCTGCAGCTCTGATGAGAAGAACAGTAATCACAGTAATCAGGAGGAGTTCAGCCACACGCATAACCAACATTATGTAGTCCAGAACAGAACAACCTGTACGAGCGGTGCAACAGAAAAATGCATCATGTAAGAAAAATATTTAGGATGTAATTCATGTTGACATGCAGTATTAAGGTGTTTTCCCTGTAGGGCTTTAAACATACATCTACAGTTTATAGCAATTCTAGATGTACAGGTGCATAAATAACATTCACTAATGTTGTAGATATGTTTCTAAGCAGCTTCCTCACCTTCTTGTGCTCTTGAGTTACATATCCGTGATGTTTTTCTGAATTCTGAAAATTTCAAATTCATTAATTTCATGTTTTATTTTGACACCAGGATGAAGTGATTTTAAACAGCTCATTAATTCACCTGATTTCTCACCTGAAGAGTCGAAGGGAAACAGCAGCTCTTGTCCACTCTTCTTATCTGTCACGTGACACTTCAGTAACTTATAATAGTTGGACTTGTGATTAAGATGAGTAGTTTTAAATGTCACAGTGGCTGAACAGGAACTCTGTGATGTCTCCACGTCGTTCTTATTACCCTCATACAACCACTTCACTGTGTGTCCACATGCTCCAAATGACAACACAGAGCAGAAGATGTTCAGATGTTCCTCAACTGGTGCAGATGGAGATATTACGAGAGAAAGACAACAAGAGTAAACTGAATTAATCACTGTAATCATAATAATTGTGATATTTGAGCTGAAAACATTAAGATGTAAATACTCACTGATAACAACAGACAGATGAACCTGAGAGTCTGGACCTGGTTGTTTTCCTCCTGAGATGTTGAACTGTCTGCAGGTGTAACGACCAACATCCTCAGCTGTGACCTTCTTTATAACCAGAGAACAGTTCTCTGTAACACTCAGTCTGTCTGATTTCTTCTGCCCATGTGTAATCAGCTCTACTGTTGCTGTGTTTCCTCCACTGAAGAGCCAGGTAGTATAGCCACATTTCTGCTGACCCTCGATCACATTTTCACAAGGCAAAGTGACTTCATGTCCAGCTCTGACAGTGAAGGAGGGGGGATGTTGTTCAGCTGCTTCTGTTAAGAAGATGAGAGAAAATAATGAAAAACAAACTGAAATGAGAAAATGTCTGTTATGTTCAGAGTTAGTGGGACGATTATTTCTTTATTCTTGTTTCCAAGAGTTCACTAAACTCACCATGTTAAAAACAAACAGATTCAGCTTTCTTAGTTGAATAAAACGTAGTTAATAAAGTATTTTTAATAATACTGATGAAGTTATTTGTTTTATATATGTGATATATGTATTCTTACCTGGAAACTGAAGCGCTGATATAAGAAACAACGACATTTGAATCCATTTGAAGTCGACCATCGTGATCGTGCGTCTCTCTCCTTCTTCTCTCTTGTTCTTATGCTCATAACTGTCTGAGTTTCTCTGCTTTGTCGAGAGACGCTGCATCTACTTCCTGTGATTAGTGTGATGTCACTTCCTCATAGCGACTGTTAGTCTCTTTTAGATTTTCATCTCTCTGAATTTCTTGTAGACGTCCAAACAGCCAAAAACCTCTGTTACAATTTTCACTTTTACATGTTTGAAATGTAGTTTTCTCTCATAAGAAAGGAACATGTTTCTGCATTCATTGAGCCAATCTAAGGCTGTAACAAGCAAACTGTATTAAGGCTCAAGTTCACACTGTGTCCAGTCCCACGATGCATCTGACGTGTTTCACACCCTGAAAAGAAGAAGAAGAAGATGAGGAAGTTGAACTTGTGAAGAATGTTGGTTAGGTTTAATATTTGCAATGATGCATCTTGTTTTCTTTAGATGGTGTTTATCAGAAAACAGACAGGAGTCATGGTGATGTTTGACAGCACACATGAACAGACAGGTGAAGAGTCAAACTCCTCACACAGCAGAATTTAACTCTTGATGTCCACGGTGCAACATGGTGATACTGTAGCAGCTGAGAAAGACCACAGATGAGATGATATCTCACTGGTCTGAGACCTGTTGTTCCTCATTGTATCTTTGTGTCGTGTTTCTCACAGAGCTGAAGTGTTTTGGTGAGAATGTGGGTACAACAGCAGCAGAGCTCTGGAGGTTTTACCCTCTAATGACGACCACATCAACATCAGAAACACATGAAAATGTTTTAAAAAGCACAAAAAAGCTGATTTGACCAATCAAGTCCAAACCTAAGCCGGCACAGATAAATACTAGTAAACTTACTACACACATAAAAAATGCTCACAGAAATTAATCCTGAAAATGATCAATAATTGTAACAGAAAGCAAAGGTAAAAAAACACTTCTAATTTGTCTTTCACGAAGAGTGAAAGTGTCACAGGTGGTAGCAGAGAACACAGGGGTAAGACCCGGAGGCAGTGGAAGATCTTCAGAGATTTTAATAAGAGAATACCTTACAAACAATTGCAGACAGACAAGTACAGGTATAAATCCAAATACAGGCTCAAAAACTCAGGAGAAAACACACAGAGAAAGGGGAACACAGACTAAATACACAGGGCAGGAAGTGAAGTAACCTGAAACGAGACAAGAGGAAAGTACTACAAAATAAAACAGGAACCAATGCATGAATAACAAGACTACAAAAATAAAACTGAACATGGCAAACTCAAGTCCTTACAAAGTCTTTCTATAGTCTTTTCTGAAAAACAGCTATATAGAATGGAAAGAACAGATGCAGACCATTAAAATCAACAGTGGACGTGAGGTAAGAAAACCACAGTGACATGAAAGGCTCTCCATAAGAATCAACACAGCATCAACAACAACCAAGGGACACAAATGAGCCAAAAGTTGGGTGTGTGTTAGAGGGCAGCGGGTCTACTGGGTCATTACCCCCGTTCGCGAACCATATTTCAGATTCATGTGTTTGGTTTGTTGACGGTGGCGTAAAGGTCGCTGGGATCAGCAGCAGAGGAAGACGCTTTCACAGTGGTGTAGGTCACTTCAACACGATCTTTACCTTGAACCTGGGAATAAAAGGGGGAGAGCGAGACATAAACTGACACAGTGGAACACAGCGCAGTACAATGAAACAATGCAATACAATGTCACTTTGCTGCAGCCGTCATCTGTTGATCAGATCATGAGATATCTTGTGTGTGAAGTTGAGACGTGAGGACGACAAAAGGATTTCTCTTCTAGGAGACCATGAATATTCATTACAAGTTGCATTTCAGTCTGGTTAGTATCTGTTGAGATAGGGGTTCTTTTCTTTTAACTCATTCCTGAAAAGTTTTATTATTCACTAACATCACTAATATAACCAGATCACACAGCTTACCCGGCCTTTACTGCTGGTCTTCTTGGTGAAGCTGATGGAGGCGTAGGAAACACCATCTTCAGGATCAGCCTACACAGAGAAGACAACATGATGGCTGCTCAGTAACATGTGGTTGTATACTGACTCTGTCTGCAGCTGGGCTGTCTGCAGGATGTGTCTGACAGAAACCTTCACATATAGTTTCATTCGACAGTTTAACTAAAGATCTAACTGCAAGTCACCATAGAAGCATAACTTCTGCATGTTGCTACGGTAACAGTGAACTCACTGGTATTAACTGACTAAAACCAAACGTTTTAAAACTATATTGTCTATATTGTTTTCTGCTTTAAGTGGCCATGGTATAGGAGTCATTACAGTCTTGAAATGCAGGTCACGTTGGGTCAGGTTACATCAGAAGAAGCCCTGTTCAGGACTGACTGACACGTCCACTGTGTGTGATCCAAGATCCTACTATATCAGAGTTTAGGGTAACGTTAGTGGCTTATTGGACTTTTCTTGTGTAAAGTGAAACAAATAGTTTGAAGAGTAAACATCTGTAGCATGATCCTACGGCTAACCAGCTCTACACTGCAATACGAGAACAATGCTGCTCCTGTATTTCCATGTCTTCTTCCTGGATCATCACATGGTAAGGATGGGGACTTTTAGCCTGGGACAAAAAGGCTTTAGCCTTCAGAGTCAGTTGGAAACATTAACGAGTGAGCCGCAGACAGCGTTTTCAACAAACTCAGAGAGTTGCTTTTGACTTATGTGTCTGAAGTCAAAAAGCTTTTTCCATAATTGGCACAAATTTTAAGTTGTTAATCTGCCACGTTATCATTTTAAACTAAATGTGTGGAGCTTTCACACTGAAGGAACGGGGAATATCTTTACAGAGAATTCTTAATAATTAGGATTTTAAGGTGATTAGAGAAGACACAGTATATTACTAAGTTTTACATATTTATTTTAATTTGCAGATGATATTTGTATCAGTTACAATAAAGAGACAAACAACAACAGTGATGAATGAAAGTGAATTAAACTTTGTTAATCTGCACTCTAACTGAAGCACACCAAATACACAATAATACAAAAATCTGTTTTTCTGCAATAATGTCAATATGCATTTCGCTTTCATATGCTAGTAGAAATTAAAGTGTGCAAAAGTAAAAAAACAAAGTGGAAGCTGAACTAAAATGACTTCTGCAGCTACTTACAATTTCAAAACCAATCAGAAAAATCTGCAGGATCAAATTCCCTTGGATGCCATCCTAACATGTTTTTAGAAGTTGTGATCTGAACTGACTGCAAAGATTTTCAAAAGTGATGCAGGAAAAGACAAAATGTTGTTAAATGTACAGCAAACTTATTAAAATGAGATGACAACATCAACTTTAACCAAACACATTCACCAAAACTTCATCTAAGCCTCAAACTGCAGTTTTCATGTAAAATGATGAAGAAATGTTGAACAGCAGTGGACTCATTTCTCTGCTGAGTCGATGTTGGTGTGGAAGTTGTTGATCAGTGGAGTCTGACAGAAGCTGAAGAGTCTCCAACGTTTTCATAGTTCACTGTGCCGTCATGTCCGCCTCCATCATGATGCAAATGTGAAAAACAACAACACACCTGAGTTCAAATGGAACAAATAAATGTTGAATTGAAACCTGACAAGTCCATACATTTTGTTATAATGCCCCAAACTGTCCTGCATCACAGTAACATGAAGTCACCAGCAGCAGCTTATCATCATTTACACTGACTTACAGTCCCTGATCATTCAGATACATTTTTCATTTTACTCATCAGTTCACTTCACTTTGTGTTTTCAACTCACAGTGTTGTCATCAGGTGGTCTCTGGTTCCCTGGAAAATAAATCACAGAGGAACTTTTCAGCTGGAAACTTACAGTTTGTGTTAATCAGTCTGAACAAATGTTGGTCTGAGTTTTCTCACCTGCAGCTCTGATGAGAAGAACAGTAATCACAGTAATCAGGAGGAGTTCAGCCACACGCATAACCAACATTATGTAGTCCAGAACAGAACAACCTGTACGAGCGGTGCAACAGAAACATGCATCATGTAAGAAAAATATTTAGGATGTAATTCATGTTGACATGCAGTATTAAGGTGTTTTCCCTGTAGTGTTTTAAACATACATCTACAGTTTATAGCAATTCGCGTTGTTTAAGTGGATAAATAAAATTCACTACTGTTGTAGATATGTTTCATATTGGATATAAATGAGTGAATGAATCAGTGATAATCATGTATAAATCTCTTAATGACTATAATGATGTTGTCGGGTAGGAAAATGTGTTTCTCCAATCTGTAAAATTTGCAGTAACTAAACAGCTTTCTCATTTTCTTGTGCTCTTGAGTTTAATATCGGTGACGTTGTTCTGAATTCTGCTGCTGGTGTTGGTTTTGTTTGGTCCTCACCTGGACAAATTAATTAACAAAACCCAACACACAGAAAGATGAGACCATACCGCACGTTTACATTCTGTATTAACTTAATGACAGAGGATGATGTAACCTTAAAATTTCAAATTCATTAATTATATGTTTTATTTTGACATCAGGATGAAGTGATTTTAAACAGCTCATTAATTCACCTGATTTCTCACCTGAAGACTGAGAGTTGAAGGGAAACACCAGCACTTGTCCACTCTTCTTATCTGTCACGTGACACTTCAGTAACTCATAATAGTTGGACTTGTGATTAAGATGAGTAGTTTTAAATGTCACACTGGCTGAACAGGAACTCTGTGATGTCTCCACGTCATTCTTATTACCCTCATACAACCACTTCACTGTGTGTCCACACACTTCAAATGTCAACACAGAGCAGTACAAGATGTTCAGATGTTCTTGAACTGGTGCAGATGGAGATATTGTGAAAGAAAGACAACAAGAGTAAAATTAACTTCATCACTGTAATCATAATAATTGAAATATTCAGTAGATGGTTTGAGCTGAAAACATTAATACTCACTTTTCACAACATACAGGTTAACTTGAGAGTCTGGACCTTGTTGTTGTTTTCCTCCTGAGATGATGAACTGTCTGCAGCTGTAAAGACCAACATCCTCAGCTGTGACCTTCTTTATAACCAGAGAACAGTTCTCTGTAACACTCAGTCTGTCTGATCTCTTCTTGGTGTTTTTAACAATCTGCCCAAAATCAATCAACTCTATTGTGTTTCTGCTTCTTCCACTGAAGACCCAGACAGTATAGCCACATTTCTGCTGACCCTCGATCACATTTTCACAAGGCAAAGTGACTTCATGTCCAGCTCTGACAGTGAAGGAGGGGGGATGTTGTTCAGCTGCTTCTGTTAAGAAGATGAGAGAAAATAATGAAAAACAAACTGAAATGAGAAAATGTCTGTTATGTTCAGAGTTAGTGGGACGATTATTTCTTTATTCTTGTTTCCAAGAGTTCACTAAACTCACCATGTTAAAAACAAACAGATTCAGTTTTCTTAATTGAATAAAACGTAGTTAATAAAGTATTTTTAATAATATTGATTAAGTTATTTGTTTTATATATGTGATAAATGTATTCTTACCTGTAAACTGAAGCGCTGATATAAGAAACAAAGACATTTGAATCCATTTGAAGTCGACCATCGTGATCGTGCGTCTCTCTCCTTCTTCTCTCTTGTTCTTATGCTCATAACTGTCTGAGTTTCTCTGCTTTGTCAAGAGACGCTGCATCTACTTCCTGTGATTAGTGTGATGTCACTTCCTCATAGCGACTGTTAGTCTCTTTTAGATTTTCATCTCTCTGAATTTCTTGTAGACGTCCAAACAGCCAAAAACCTCTGTTACAATTTTCACTTTTACATGTTTGAAATGTAGTTTTCTCTCATAAGAAAGGAACATGTTTCTGCATTCATTGAGCCAATCTAAGGCTGTAACAAGCAAACTGTATTAAGGCTCAAGTTCACACTGTGTCCAGTCCCACGGTGCATTTGTGACACTGACGTGTTTCACACCCTGAAAAGAAGAAGAAGAAGATGAGGAAGTTGAACATGTGAAGATTGTTGGTTAGGTTTAATGTTTGCAATGATGCATCTTGTTTTGTTTAGATGGTGTTTATCAGAAAACAGACAGGAGTCATGGTGATGTTTGACAGCACACATGAACAGACAGGTGAAGAGTCAAACTCCTCACACAGCAGAATTTAACTCTTGATGTCCACGGTGCAACATGGTGATACTGTAGCAGCTGAGAAAGACCACAGATGAGATGATATCTCACTGGTCTGAGACCTGTTGTTCCTCATTGTATCTTTGTGTCGTGTTTCTCACAGAGCTGAAGGGGAAGTGTTTTGGTGAGAATGTGGGTACAACAGCAGCAGAGCTCTGGAGGTTTTACCCTCTAATGACGACCACATCAACATCAGAAACACATGAAAATGTTTCAAAAAGCACAACAAAGCTGATTTGACCAATCAAGTCCAAACCTAAGCCGGCACAAATAAATACTAGTAAACTTACTACACACACAAAAAGTACTCACAGAAATGAATGCTGGAAATGATCATTAAAATAACTGTAAAAGAAAGAAAAGGTAAAAAACACTTCTAAATTGTCTCACGAAGAGTGAAAGTGTCACGGGTGGTAGCAGAGAACACAGGGGTAAGACCCGGAGGCAGTGGAAGATCTTCAGAGATTTTAATAAGAGAATACCTTACAAACAATTGCTGGCAGACAAGTACAGGTATAAATCCAAATACAGGCTCAAAAACTCAGGAGAAAACACACAGAGAAAGGGGAACACACAGACTAAATACACAGGGCAGGAAGTGAAGTAACCTGAAACGAGACAAGAGGAAAGTACTACAAAATAAAACAGGAACCAATGCATGAATAACAAGACTACAAAAATAAAACTGAACATGGCAAACTCAAGTCCTTACAAAGTCTTTCTATAGTCTTTTCTGAAAAACAGCTATATAGACTGGAAAGAACAGATACAGATCATAAAAATCAACAGTGGACGTGAGGTAAGAAAACCACAGTGACATGAAAGGCTCTCCATAAGAATCAACACAGCATCAACAACAACCAAGGTACACAAATGTGCCAAAAGTTGTGTGTGTGTTAGAGGGCAGCGGGTCTACTGGGTCATTACCCCCGTTCGCGAACCATATTTCAGATTCATGTGTTTGGTTTGTTGACGGTGGCGTAAAGGTCGCTGGGATCAGCAGCAGAGGAAGACGCTTTCACAGTGGTGTAGGTCACTTCAACACGATCTTTACCTTGAACCTGGGAATAAAAGGGGGAGAGCGAGACATAAACTGACACAGTGGAACACAGTGCAGTACAATGAAACAATGCAATACAATGTCACTTTGCTGCAGCCGTCATCTGTTGATCAGATCATGAGATATCTTGTGTGTGAAGTTGAGACGTGAGGACGACAAAAGGATTTCTCTTCTAGGAGACCATGAATATTCATTACAAGTTGCATTTCAGTCTGGTTAGTATCTGTTGAGATAGGGGTTCTTTTCTTTTAACTCATTCCTGAAAAGTTTGATTATTCACTAACATCACTAATATAACCAGATCACACAGCTTACCCGGCCTTTACTGCTGGTCTTCTTGGTGAAGCTGATGGAGGCGTAGGAAACACCATCTTCAGGATCAGCCTACACAGAGAAGACAACATGATGGCTGCTCAGTAACATGTGGATTTATACTGACTCTCTCTTCTAACTTTATTCTTTTTCCTCACAGTCAACATTTTAAATTCTATGACTCCTGCCAAGGAGGTCATGTTACGTCTCTTTCAAACGACGTCTCAACATGTTGTATAGTAGTTTTTTGGTGGTGGTTTGTCCCTTGTGGTGTTGTCCAGTTGCATCATCTAACTTCCCTTTTTATCTTTATTTCACATTGTCACACTCTCAACACTGTGCAGACTGTAAATACAGTTATATTTCAGAGAACAAATGCAAGCAGCAGTGAGTGTAACTTTGCACTGGGTGCAGTGTGTGATCTCACCGTGTCCTGACTGGTTTCTGGACCAGACTGAGTCCCTGCAGCGTTTGAGGTCGGCCCCTGGACAAACACAGTCTAGTTAGACTTGGTACAGTTCAGTTCATGCAGATATTGTCAGGGCACGATGCAAACAACAGCCGTGCAACGTATGCAGTATATCTGAGCAGGTTTCAGGTTGAGGCAGTGTGATGGGAGAGTCAACACAGCTTCAAACTGTCTCTGTGAAGCGTACAGTGTTCAGTTCCTTGACCTTAGTTTTAATACAACACAGTCAGTACTGTTCATCTTATCTGATCCTTTCTCAGCTATAGAGTCAAACTTTACAGTGAAGAACCGTTTTTAAACTCACAACATTGTCATTCCTCCGGGTTTTGTTCCCTGAAAAGACAAAAAAGAGAGTCGACTTCAGCTTCCACAATAGAAAATCCAGTTTTATCAAAACGTCTTGTTTATGACAGTTTGATCTGTGCTCTCACCTTTAGTTCTCTTCCATCTGATGACGGCCACAACGATTATTAAGAGAGCTACTAAAACCACAGCCACAATGATGAGCCACCACCACGGAGCTGGAAAGAGAATGAAAATACTTTAAGCATTTCTGCTACAGCTTTCTGTTCTGTTCAGAGTCATTTAGCTAAAAGAGGAGCGGATTAGGTGTGATTAAACATTCATTTGATAGTTTAACTAAGTGCTACAAGGTTCATCGACCCACAGCCACACAACCCACAATGAGGTAACATTGTAGAAATGGATTCATGAAAGTGTTGAGTCACTACCTCGTAGTTCTGTTGAAACATCTTTGGTTTTTGACGCTGTCGTGAAGGTTCCTGTTTTTACGTCGTTTTTAGTGGTTCTTGTTGATTTAGTTGCTGTTGCTGTTGTTGTTTTTCTTGTCGTTGCTGTTGTTGTTGTTGTTGCTGCTGTTGTTGTTGTTTTCGTTGCTGTTGTTGTTGTTGTTGTTGTTGTTGTGTCCTCACCTGAACAGATGAACACAACAAACTGTTCAGTACAAAACTTGAGTTGAAACATCAAATCCATCAAATAAACATATTTTAGGCAATTATTCATATCAGCTCAACATATTCTCACCTGGTTTCTCACCTGAGGTCTGAGGTCTGAGGGGAAACTTCTGCACTTTGTCACCATAAGTAACTTCACATGTAAAGACTTTATACCTCGATGTGAAATTGTAATGAGAGGTCAGAAAGGTCACAGAGGCGTAGCAGAGAGACTGTGATGTCTTCAGATCTTTGTTATCTTTATCCAGATCTTTACCCTGAAACAGCCACTTCACTGTGTGTCTACATCGTCCATATGTCGACACAGAGCAGTTTAATGTCACCTTATCATCGTCCTTATGTTCAGTCACTGGTGCAGATGGAGATATTGTGAGAGAAAGACAACAAGAGTAAAATTAACTTCATCAATGTCATTATAATTATTGTAATCTTTTAGTATTTTGTTTTAACAAGATAGTTTAAGTTGAAAACATTAAGATGTAAATACTCACTGTTGATAACAGACAGATGAACCTGAGAGTCTGGACCTTGTTGTTCTCCTCCTGAGATGATGAACTGTCTGCAGCTGTAAAGACCAGCATCCTCAGCTGTGACCTTCTTTATAACCAGAGAACAGTTCTCTGTAACACTCAGTCTGTCTGATTTCTTCTGCCCATGTGTAATCAGCTCTACTGCTGCTGTGTTTCCTCCATTGAAGATCCAGGAAGTATAGTTACATTTCTGCTGACCCTCGATCACATTTCCACAAGGCAAAGTGACTTCATGTCCAGCTCTGACAGTGAAGGAGGGGGGATGTTGTTCAGCTGCTTCTGTTAAGAAGATGAGAGAAAATAATGAAAAACAAACTGAAATGAGAACATAAATGAGTCTGTTATGTTCAGAGTTAGTTGGATGATTACTTGGTTTTTATTTACAGTTCACACCAGGATGAAGTGATTTTAAACAGCTCATTAATTCACCTCATTTCTCACCTGAAGACTGAGAGCTGAAGGGAAGCAGCAGCTCTTGTCCACTCTTCTTATCTGTCACGTGACACTTCAGTAACTCATAATAGTTGGACTTGTGATTAAGATGAGTAGTTTTAATTGTCACAGTGGCTGAACAGGAACTCTGTGATGTCTCCACGTCGTTCTTATTACCCTCATACAACCACTTCACTGTGTGTCCACATGCTCCATATGACAACACAGAGCAGTAAGAGATGTTCGGATGTTCCTCAACTGGTGCAGATGGAGATATTACGAGAGAAAGACAACAAGAGTAAACTGAATTAATCACTGTAATCATAATAATTGTGAAGTTTGAGCTGAAAACATTAAGATGTAAATACTCACTGTTGACAACAGACAGATGAACCAGAGAGTCTGGACCTTGTTGTTTTCCTGACGTGTTGAACTGTCTGCAGGTGTAACGACCAACATCCTCAGCTGTGACCTTCTTTATAACCAGAGAACATGTTTCTGTCAGACTCAGTCTGTCAGATTTAGTTTTACTGATCCCAAGTGTAACCAGCTCTACTGCTGATGCTCCATCATAACGAGTAACAATCCAAGAAGTACCGTCACATTTGTTCTGATTTCTTCTCACATTTTCACAAGGCAAAGTGACTTCACCTCCAACTCTGACAGGGAAAACTTGCACAGTTTCTGTTGAAAACAGAGACAGAAATGTGAAAAAGAAACTGAAGTATGAATATGACAGTTAATAGTCTTACAGTAAGTTTAGATACAACAATAATTTGCATGTGTGTCTCATTTTTGGTTTCCAAAAGTTCACTAAACTCACCAAGTTACAAACAGAACGTGTCTCAGTTAAAGGAAGAATACTTAATAAAGTAGCATTAATATTAATGCAGTTCAGTAATGTTTCCTTATTAAATGTGTGTTTGATGAATCCTACCTGAAAACCCAAACAGCAGCATCAGAAATAAAGACATGATAATCCATCTGAATTCAACCATCGTGCTTCTCTCTCGGTCTCACGCTCTCGACTGTCAAAGTCTCGAAGGTGCTGCTTCTTAAAACTGAATATAGCATCTACTTCCTGTGGTAGGTAAAGAGTCACTTCCTCACACTGACGTCAGTCTGTTTTCTCTCTGTTGGCTGTTGAATTTATGTGTAATATCAGCTTTTATTCTCTCTGAATGTCTTGTGGATATCAAAGGAGTGAAAGACTTTTCACATTTTAACATTTTCTTACTTTCTTATCTAGATATTGTTCATGAGAAAGAACACAGCTCTGATTATTTCTTGCTCGTCTGAGACCTGTTGGTTTCTCATCATGTTATTTTTATCTGAGAGGTGAAGGGGGGGTGTTTTGTTGAAAATGTGGTTAACACCAGCAGCAGAGCCCTGGAGGTTTTATGTTTCTCACGATGACCAAATAAACATCAGGAACACAAATGGTGATCACACTGATGAGAGTCTGACTGAACTGTCTTTAATCGCCTGGAGGTAGAGCACCAAGTCCCTACAATCCCACTGTTGAACACATGTAGTAGCAGGTCTGTTCATCTTGTTTTAAAATGGCATTTGTCTAAATTATACACGCACACTGCAGAGATGAGTCTTTGGTCCTTTAATGACGTCATATTACAGCTACAGTAAGAGGTCATGTGCATCCACCGTGAACACTTCTGACATGCACAGAAGCTATTGCACTTCTGTGCATTTACTTGTCATTTTAGATGCATTTATATGTTATTTAGACAAACATTAGAGCCCAGTGCAGACAGAGCTGTCGCTGACAGAGGGAAGGTTTCCTACCAGAGGTGAGAAAACAACATGTGGTCAGCTGACAGAGGGAAGCTTGTAGTGTGGTCTGTGTTGTGGTCTGTGTGTGTTTGAGAGAGACAGAACTACAAAACACACTGTGAAATGGAATATAAATACTTTGTTTTGTTGCAGCTCAATCAGGAGAGACTTAATTTATTTTTAAGCGTGCACAAGGTTTATTGACAAAGTATGTAATTATATAAGACTTGTAAAAAGTCTTTGGTGGTACGTCGTCCTCATATTTAAAGGAGGTAGAGAAGGAGGTAGAGAAGCGATGCGTAGTAAAGGATAGACCCCTGATCAACCTGGACGCTGGAGGTGATGAAGCTGGAGGTGATGAAGCTGGAGGTGATGAAGCTGGACATGAATGGTGGAGGAGGAGGGTTGCAGCGATTTGGTTCTGAAATGAACAGCTGACAGCAGCAGAGAAGGAGAGCAGATTTAAACTGTGACAGCAGCGATGTGATTGGGTCACCGAGGATTGAGGTGAAACCTGATTGGTTTAGCTGAAGAGAAAACGCCCAGAGATCAGCTGATGAGAAGGCAGCGGGAGAGGAGAGAGAGAGGGAGAAATGTGAATGACGTAGCACATCAGTCTTCCTGATTGAACACACCACCCCCCCCCCCCCAACCAAAACCACAGCACACTTCCTTTCCACTGCAGTATTTCAGTGTTTCAGTGCTTCCTGTTTATATTAATGACCTCATCACATTATGCTTTTGAACATAACATGAACATTGAGTATTCATGAGAGCTCATCCCCTCGTTAGCAGCGAGTGTTCGTTAACCCACTAAAGTATCTGGGGACTCACCTGTGCAGGGAGACAGCCCCATACGTTTTACAATACCTGAACTACAGTAAGTGTTTGCAGTATTAAAGATTCAGTTCAGTGTATTTGTCTGTCACTTATCTACACATGCACACATAAATACACTCTAATGCAAACACAGACATATAATACACAGATACACAAGCACACACTCTGCATATTCTCCTATCTGAGCCTGGTCAGTTTGCAGAAGTGTCTCCGACCAGCAGGCTGAGTGGAAGAGAGACGGATTCTGACCTCATGTCTTTTTTTACATATTCATAATGAAATCACTTCCCTTCACCTTTACACCTCAGTACGTGTCACATTACTCAGTTCAGTTCTTCAGAAACAGATCAGATAACAACTTCAGTTGAAGTTGGATTTAATTTGGATCAAGCTGAGGTCACAGTAGTGGAAAGACTCTTGTCCGTCTCTTCCTCATCGCTCTATTTCTGCAACACATCGGCAGAGATCACCTGTCAGTCGAATGGAGTGAGAGGGTCTGTGACATCTCACCAAAGAGCTTTCACACTGTAGGAACGGGCAATTTATTTACATAGAATTGTTAATAATTAGGATTTTGAGGTGATTAGAGAAAACACAGTATATTATTAAGTTTTAAATATTTATTTTTAATTGCAGATGATATTTGTATCAGTTACAATAAAGACACAAACAACAACAGTGATGATTTAAAGTGAATTAAACTTTGTTATTCTGCACACTGCACTAACTGAAGCACACCAAATACACAATAATACAAAAAGCTGTTTTTCTGCAATAATGTGAATATGCATTTCGCTTCCATATGCTGGTAGAAATTAAAGTGTGCAAAAGTAAAAAACAAAAGTGGAAACTGAATTAAAATGACTTCTGCAGACACAGTGAAAAAGTGAGGTCATGCTGAGCTACTTACAATTTCAAAACCATTCAAAAAAATCTGCAGGAACAAATTCACTTGGATGCCATCCTAAGATGTTGTTAGAAGTTGTGTTCTGAACTGACTGCAAAGATTTTCAAACTGATGCAGGAAAAGAGAAGATGTTCTTAAATGTACAGCATCTTAAATTGAGAGTAAATCAAGGCTTTAATATCTGGCTGCAAGTAAGAATTGGTTCAGCACAACATCAACTTTAACCAAACACATTCACCAAAACTTCTTCTAAGCCTCCAGATGAAATCAGGATTCATGTCTTCATGTAAAATGATGAAGAAATGTTTAACAGCAGATTCAATTAAAAAATAAACTGAGCAGAGATACAGATGTTAAAATGACTGCATATTAAACAATGACAGGTGATAAAAACTAATACATCTTTAACTACAACACAACATTGAAGCGTCTGACAGCAAGTTCATCAAGCAAAATCTACCAAATATTCTGCTCCTTTACATCTCAAGCAGCCATATAATGTTGGGTTATTGTGCTGCTGGTTAACCTGCTACAACCCCTTCTGGACAAAAAGGCTTTTTACAGCAACAAATCCTGAAAATGATCAGAAAAACAATTCTAATAACAAAAGCATCAAACATTTATCAGTATCAGTTATCAGTGTAAAATAACTGGACTGATAGGAGCTGTAACTGTACTGTGGTCTCATTTCTTTGGTTTGTTGACGGTGGCGTAGAGGTCGCTGGGATCAGCAGAGGCTCCAGCAGAAGAAGAAGAAGAAGCTTTCACAGTGCTGTAGGTCACTGCTTCATCCTCATCATCATCATCTTTACCCAGAACCTGTAACACAACAGACAAACAGCTCAACACTTAAATCACACAACATTCAATGACACAGAATAATGCAACTAAATGCAACGTTATGATATCCAGCATCACTTAAACACAACACAATGCTCAATAATAAGATAGCAAACGACATGACACAATCCTAACATGTAGACCTGAGCTTTAATGGTAAAATAAAGAATCTTTCATGTGTTTTCATTCACCACCATCATCACTGTAACCAGTCAGACAGCTTACCTGACTTTTACTGCTGGTCTTCTTGGTGAAGCTGATGGAGGCGTAGGAAACACCATCTTCAGGATCAGCCTACACAGAGAAGACAACATGATGGCTGCTCAGTAACATGTGGATTTATACTGACTCTCTCTTCTAACTTTATTCTATTTCCTCACAGTCAACATTTTAAATTCTATGAGTCCTGCCAAGGAGGTCATGTTACGTCTCTTTCAAACGACGTCTCAACATGTTGTATAGTAGTTTTTTGGTGGTGGTTTGTCCCTTGTGGTGTTGTCCAGTTGCATCATCTAACTTCCCTTTTTATCGTTATTTCACATTGTCACACTCTCAACACTGTGCAGACTGTAAATACAGTTATATTTCAGAGAACAAATGCGAGCAGCAGTGAGTGTAACTTTGCACTGGGTGCAGTGTGTGATCTCACCGTGTCCTGACTGGTTTCTGGACCAGACTGAGTCCCTGCAGCGTTTGAGGTCGGCCCCTGGACAAACACAGTCTAGTTAGACTTGGTACAGTTCAGTTCATGCAGATATTGTCAGGGCACGATGCAAACAACAGCCGTGCAACGTATGCAGTATATCTGAGCAGGTTTCAGGTTGAGGCAGTGTGATGGGAGAGTCAACACAGCTTCAAACTGTCTCTGTGAAGCGTACAGTGTTCAGTTCCTTGACCTTAGTTTTAATACAACACAGTCAGTACTGTTCATCTTATCTGATCCTTTCTCAGCTATAGAGAAAAACTTTACAGTGAAGAACCGTTTTTAAACTCACAACATTGTCATTCCTCCGGGTTTTGTTCCCTGAAAAGACAAAAAAGAGAGTCGACTTCAGTTTCCACAATAGAAAATCCAGTTTTATCAAAACGTCTTGTTTATGACAGTTTGATCTGTGCTCTCACCTTTAGTTCTCTTCCATCTGATGACGGCCACAACGATTATTAAGAGAGCTACTAAAACCACAGCCACAATGATGACAATGGTTTGTCTAGATTTAGTTGCTGCTGCTGTTGTTGTCGTTGTTGTTGTTGTTGTTGATTCTGTTGCTGCTGTTGCTGCTGTCGTTGTTTTTCTTGTCGTTGCTGTTGTTGTTGTTGTTGTTGTCGTTGTTGATTCTGTTGCTGCTGTTGTTGTTGCTGTTGTTGTTGTTGTTGTTGTTGTTGTGTCCTCACCTGAACAGATGAACACAACAAACTGTTCAGTACAAAACTTGAGTTGAAACATCAAATCCATCAAATAAACATATTTTAGGCAATTATTCATATCAGCTCAACATATTCTCACCTGGTTTCTCACCTGAGGACTGAGGGCTGAGGGGAAACTTCTGCACTTTGTCACCGTCAGTAACTTCACATGTAAAGACTTTATACCTCGATGTGAAATTGTAGTGATAGGTCAGAAAGGTCACAGAGGTGTTACAGAGAGACTGTGATGTATTCAGATCTTTGTTATCTTTACCCACATCTTTACCCTGAAACAGCCACTTCACTTTGTGTCTACATCGTTCATATGTTGACACAGAGCAGATTAATGTCACCTTATCAGTGTCCTTATGTTCAGTCACTGGTGCAGATGGAGATATTGTGAGAGAAAGACAACAAGAGTAAAATTAACTTCATCAATGTAATTATAATTATTGTATGTTTCTGTAATTTATTCTAACAAGACAGTTTGATCTGAAAACATTAAGATGTAAATACTCACTGTTGATAACAGACAGATGAACCTGAGAGTCTGGACCTTGTTTTTTTCCTCCTGAGATGATGAACTGTCTGCAGGTGTAAAGACCAGCATCCTCAGCTGTGACCTTCTTTATAACCAGAGAACAGTTCTCTGTAACACTCAGTCTGTCTGATTTCTTCTGCCCATGTGTAATCAGCTCTACTGCTGCTGTGTTTCCTCCACTGAAGATCCAGGTAGTATAGTTACATTTCTGCTGACCCTCGATCACATTTCCACAAGGCAAAGTGACTTCATGTCCAGCTCTGACAGTGAAGGAGGGGGGATGTTGTTCAGCTGCTTCTGTTAAGAAGATGAGAGAAAATAATGAAAAACAAACTGAAATGAGAAAATGTCTGTTATGTTCAGAGTTAGTGGGACGATTATTTCTTTATTCTTGTTTCCAAGAGTTCACTAAACTCACCATGTTAAAAACAAACAGATTCAGTTTTCTTAGTTGAATAAAACATAGTTAATAAAGTATTTTTAATAATATTGATGAAGTTATTTGTTTTATATATGTGATATATGTATTCTTACCTGGAAACTGAAGCGCTGATATAAGAAACAAAGACATTTGAATCCATTTGAAGTCGACCATCGTGATCGTGCGTCTCTCTCCTTCTTCTCTCTTGTTCTTATGCTCATAACTGTCTGAGTTTCTCTGCTTTGTCGAGAGACGCTGCATCTACTTCCTGTGATTAGTGTGATGTCACTTCCTCATAGCGACTGTTAGTCTCTTTTAGATTTTCGTCTCTCTGAATTTCTTGTAGACGTCCAAACAGCCAAAAACCTCTGTTACAATTTTCACTTTTACATGTTTGAAATGTAGTTTTCTCTCATAAGAAAGGAACATGTTTCTGCATTCATTGAGCCAATCTAAGGCTGTAACAAGCAAACTATATTAAGGCTCAAGTTCACACTGTGTCCAGTCCCACGGTGCATTTGTGACACTGACGTGTTTCACACCCTGAAAAGAAGAACAAGAAGAAGTTGAGGGAGTCAAAGGTGTGAAGATTGTCCGTTAAGATAAATGTTTGCTGTAATGCATCTTGTTTTCTTTAGATGGTGTTTATCAGAAAACAGACAGGAGTCATGGTGATGTTTGACAGCACACATGAACAGACAGGTGAAGAGTCAAACTCCTCACACAGCAGAATTTAACTCTTGATGTCCACGGTGCAACATGGTGATACTGTAGCAGCTGAGAAAGACCACAGATGAGATGATATCTCACTGGTCTGAGACCTGTTGTTCCTCATTGTATCTTTGTGTCGTGTTTCTCACAGAGCTGAAGTGTTTTGGTGAGAATGTGGGTACAACAGCAGCAGAGCTCTGGAGGTTTTACCCTCTAATGACGACCACATCAACATCAGAAACACATGAAAATGTTTTAAAAAGCACAAAAAAGCTGAATTGACCAATAAAGTCCAAACCTAAGCCGGCACAGATAAATACTAGTAAACTTACTACACACATAAAAAATGCTCACAGAAATTAATCCTGAAAATGATCAATAATTGTAAAAGAAAGCAAAGGTAAAAAACACTTCTAAATTGTCTTTCACTTTATTTATCAAGAAGAGTGTCACGGGTGGTAGCAGAGAACACAAGGGTAAGACCCGGAGGCAGTGGAAGATCTTCAGAGATTTTAATAAGAGAATACCTTACAAACAATTGCAGACAGACAAGTACAGGTATAAATCCAAATACAGGCTCCAAAACTCAGGAGAAAACACACAGAGAAAGGGGAACACAGACTAAATACACAGGGCAGGAAGTGAAGTAACCTGAAACGAGACAAGAGGAAAGTACTACAAAATAAAACAGGAACCAATGCATGAATAACAAGACTACAAAAATAAAACTGAACATGGCAAACTCAAGTCCTTACAAAGTCTTTCTATAGTCTTTTCTGAAAAACAGCTATATAGAATGGAAAGAACAGATGCAGATCATAAAAATCAACAGTGGACGTGAGGTAAGAAAACCACAGTGACATGAAAGGCTCTCCATAAGAATCAACACAGTATCAACAACAACCAAGGTACACAAATGTGCCAAAAGTTGTGTGTGTGTTAGAGGGCAGCGGGTCTACTGGGTCATTACCCCCGTTCACGAACCATATTTCAGATTCATGTGTTTGGTTTGTTGACGGTGGCGTAAAGGTCGCTGGGATCAGCAGCAGAGGAAGACGCTTTCACAGTGGTGTAGGTCACTTCAACACGATCTTTACCTTGAACCTGGGAATAAAAGGGGGAGAGCGAGACATAAACTGACACAGTGGAACACAGTGCAGTACAATGAAACAATGCAATACAATGTCACTTTGCTGCAGCCGTCATCTGTTGATCAGATCATGAGATATCTTGTGTGAAGTTGACACGTGAGGACGACAAAAGGATTTCTCTTCTAGGAGACCATGAATATTCATTACAAGTTGCATTTCAGTCTGGTTAGTATCTGTTGAGATAGGGGTTCTTTTCTTTTAACTCATTCCTGAAAAGTTTTATTATTCACTAACATCACTAATATAACCAGATCACACAGCTTACCCGGCCTTTACTGCTGGTCTTCTTGGTGAAGCTGATGGAGGCGTAGGAAACACCATCTTCAGGATCAGCCTACACAGAGAAGACAACATGATGGCTGCTCAGTAACATGTGGTTGTATACTGACTCTGTCTGCAGCTGGGCTGTCTGCAGGATGTGTCTGACAGAAACCTTCACATATAGTTTCATTCAACAGTTTAACTAAAGATCTAACTGCAAGTCACCATAGAAGCATAACTTCTGCATGTTGCTACGGTAACAGTGAACTCACTGGTATTAACTGACTAAAACCAAACGTTTTAAAACTATATTGTCTATATTGTTTTCTGCTTTAAGTGGCCATGGAATAGGAGTCATTACAGTCTTGAAATGCAGGTCACGTTGGGTCAGGTTACATCAGAAGAAGCCCTGTTCAGGACTGACTGACACGTCCACTGTGTGTGATCCAAGATCCTACTATATCAGAGTTTAGGGTAACGTTAGTGGCTTATTGGACTTTTCTCGTGTAAAGTGAAACAAATAGTTTGAAGAGTAAACATCTGTAGCATGATCCTACGGCTAACCAGCTCTACACTGCAATACGAGAACAATGCTGCTCCTGTATTTCCATGTCTTCTTCCTGGATCATCACATGGTAAGGATGGGGACTTTTAGCCTGGGACAAAAAGGCTTTAGCCTTCAGAGTCAGTTGGAAACATTAACGAGTGAGCCGCAGACAGCGTTTTCAACAAACTCAGAGAGTTGCTTTTGACTTATGTGTCTGAAGTCAAAAAGCTTTTTCCATAATTGGCACAAATTTTAAGTTGTTAATCTGCCACCGTTATCATTTTAAACTAAATGTGTGGAGCTTTCACACTGAAGGAACGGGGAATATCTTTACAGAGAATTCTTAGTAATTAGGATTTTAAGGTGATTAGAGAAGACACAGTATATTATTAAGTTTTACATATTTATTTTAATTTGCGGATGATATTTGTATCAGTTACAATAAAGAGACAAACAACAACAGTGATGAATGAAAGTGAATTAAACTTTGTTATTCTGCACACTAACTGAAGCACACCAAATACACAATAATACAAAAAGCTGTTTTTCTGCAATAATGTAAATATGCATTTCGCTTTCATATGCTAGTAGATACTAAAGTGTGCAAAAGTAAAAAAACAAAGTGGAAGCTGAATTAAAATGACTTCTGCATCTACTTACAATTTCAAAAGCAATCAGAAAAATCTGCAGGATCAAATTCCCTTGGATGCCATCCTAAGATGTTTTTAGAAGTTGTGTTGTGAACTGACTGCAAAGATTTTCAAAAGTGATGCAGGAAAAGACAAAATGTTGTTAAATGTACAGCAAACCTATTAAAATGAGATGACAACATCAACTTTAACCAAACACATTCACCAAAACTTCATCTAAGCCTCAAACTGCAGTTTTCATGTAAAATGATGAAGAAATGTTGAACAGCAGTGGACTCATTTCTCTGCTGAGTCGATGTTGGTGTGGAAGTTGTTGATCAGTGGAGTCTGACAGAAGCTGAAGAGTCTCCAACGTTTTCATAGTTCACTGTGCCGTCATGTCCGCCTCCATCATGATGCACCTGTGAAAAACACACCTGAGTTCAAATGGAACAAATAAATGTTGAATTGAAACCTGACAAGTCCATACATTTTGTTATAATGCCCCAAACTGTCCTGCATCACAGTAACATGAAGTCACCAGCAGCAGCTTATCATCATTTACACTGACTTACAGTCCCTGATCATTCAGATACATTTTTCATTTTACTCATCAGTTCACTTCACTTTGTGTTTTCAACTCACAGTGTTGTCATCAGGTGGTCTCTGGTTCCCTGGAAAATAAATCACAGAGGAACTTTTCAGCTGGAAACTTACAGTTTGTGTCAATCAGTCTGAACAAATGTTGGTCTGAGTTTTCTCACCTGCAGCTCTGATGAGAAGAACAGTAATCACAGTAATCAGGAGGAGTTCAGCCACACGCATAACCAACATTATGTAGTCCAGAACAGAACAACCTGTACGAGCTGTGCAACAGAAACAAATCATGGCAGAGAAGAAAGTTTTGATAGTTTGTATGTTTGAAATTTCCACTGATGAAAAGTCTTTTGGAAATAATCTCTCCATCTACACTAGTAAACAGCAGTGTCCATGTTTCAGCAGTGTGTGGAGGAGCGGGGGTGGGGGAGCTGCTGGTGATATTGATCGTGTTGTTGTTGCGTCCTCACCTGATAAATGAAAACAGATACCAATAAACTTTAAAATGAGAAAATACCTGTTGGTCACATGTTCACCATCTGCAGTAACTAAATCAGAAAGAATGATGTCATTTTAAAACTTAAAATCCATCAAATAATCAAATTTAGTTTATTTGTTACAACAGTTTGAAGTGATTTTAAACAGCTCATCATATTCTCACCTGGTTTCTCACCTGAGGTCTGAGGGCTGAAGGTGAACAGCTGCACTTGTTTAGTGTCAGTATTAGTCACGTTACACTTGAAGAACTCATGATACTTTGACTTCTGCTTAAGATGAGTAGTAGGAAATGTCAGAGTAACTGAGCAGTCAGACTGTGATGTCTTCATGTCTTTGTTATCTTCATCCACATCTTTACCCTCATACAGCCACTTCACTGTGTGTCTACACCAACCGTCTGTCAACACAGAGCATTTTAACATCACCTCATCATCGTCCTTATGTTCAGTCACTGGTGCAGATGGAGATATTGTGAGAGAAAGACAACAAGAGTAAAATTAACTTAATCACATTAATCTTAATTATTAAATAATGTTTCAGTATTTTGTTCTAACAAAAGAGTTTGAGCTGAAAACATTAAGATGTAAATACTCACTGTTGATAACAGACAGATGAACCTGAGAGTCTGGACCTTGTTGTTTTCCTCCTGAGATGATGAACTGTCTGCAGCTGTAAAGACCAACATCCTCAGCTGTGACCTTCTTTATAACCAGAGAACAGTTCTCTGTAACACTCAGTCTGTCTGATTTCTTCTTGGTGTTTTCACCAATCTGCCCATGTGTAATCAGCTCTACTGCTGCTGTGTTTCCTCCACTGAAGATCCAGGTAGTATAGCCACATTTCTGCTGACCCTCGATCACATTTTCACAAGGCAAAGTGACTTCATGTCCAGCTCTGACAGTGAAGGAGGGGGGATGTTGTTCAGCTGCTTCTGTTAAGAAGATGAGAGAAAATAATGAAAAACAAACTGAAATGAGAAAATGTCTGTTATGTTCAGAGTTAGTGGGACGATTATTTCTTTATTCTTGTTTCCAAGAGTTCACTAAACTCACCATGTTAAAAACAAACATATTCAGTTTTCTTAGTTAAATTAAGATGTATCTAATAAAGTACATTTAATAATAAAGTTATTTGTTTTATATATGTGATATATGTATTCTTACCTGGAAACTGAAGCGCTGATATAAGAAACAAAGACATTTGAATCCATTTGAAGTCGACCATCGTGATCGTGCGTCTCTTTCCTTCTTCTCTCTTGTTCTTATGCTCATAACTGTCTGAGTTTCTCTGCTTTGTCGAGAGACGCTGCATCTACTTCCTGTGATTAGTGTGATGTCACTTCCTCATAGCGACTGTTAGTCTCTTTTAGATTTTCGTCTCTCTGAATTTCTTGTAGACGTCCAAACAGCCAAAAACCTCTGTTACAATTTTGACTTTTACACGTTTGAAATGTAGTTTTCTCTCATAAGAAAGGAACATGTTTCTGCATTCATTGAGCCAATCTAAGGCTGTAACAAGCAAACTATATTAAGGCTCAAGTTCACACTGTGTCCAGTCCCACGGTGCATTTGTGACACTGACGTGTTTCACACCCTGAAAAGAAGAATAAAAGACACTAAGGAAGTCAAAGGTGTGAAGTTCATTGGTTAGGCTTAATGTTTGCAATGATGCATCTTGTTTTATTTAGATGGTGTTTATCAGAAAACAGACAGGAGTCATGGTGATGTTTGACAGCACACATGAACAGACAGGTGAAGAGTCAAACTCCTGGTTTGGAGGTTTTTCATGTCATACGCTCACTGCAGACACGACTAGCTGGAGGTTTCAGATGTGTGAAATGTATTTATATTCATATTAGGTCAGAGAACGTGATCATGTGCGTCCAAAACCTTTGAAAGTTGCCTGAGTTATTAGATTTCTGTGCATTCTCAGGTCACTTTGAGTGCATTCATGTCTGTATTTAGACACATTTGAGGGTCCAGTGTGAACAGAGCTGCTCAACTACTGTTGTAGCTGTGGTGCTTCTAGTAGAGGCCGGACATTCATAGCAAAGAATATATTTACTTTCCATTAGACACTGTTAGTACATGAAGGAATCACACAACACAGTGTAGAATTAAAAGCAGTAAATATTTCTTTATTTGCAGATTATATTGTTATCACATGTAATAAAGAGAAAACTGTTACTGGCTTAAACTTAAAAAAAAAGAACTAGTAAATCTTAAAATCAGGTCTGAATCCTTCAGCTGGAAGATCATTTGAGGAAGTTAACAAGAGTTAAACGCTCGTTCATGTTAAATGAAGTGGAAATCCAGCTGCTGTGTTCTGAGCTGGCTGCACAAAATAAAGATTTTTACAACTGATGCAGAAAAAGTCAAAAACTCAAGAAAAACTCAAAATGATCTTCTAAGATTCTTAAAGGCTTCAACTACTGGTGTAAATGTGTTATTTAAGTGCAGGGGAGTCTTTTCTCTGATGAGCTGATGTTGATGTTGTTGATCAGTGCAGTCTGACAGAGGTAGAAGTGTCTCCAAAGTTTTCATAGTTCACCTCACCATCATCTTCATCATTATTCACCTGACAAACACAACACAAACACAGCCTCACTCTGACACACTTTAACTGACAACTTCCACATCACTGACCCACATTCAACACAAGGAAATAAGAGATAATCTGACAGCACTTGAACGCACCATCAGTTACTGTCTGATCTGATCTTTACCTGACTGGCTGCTGGACCTGAACGCCTCACGGTTCGGCTTCTTACTGAGTAGAAAACCTGCACAAACACAAACAGTGAGACGTTCACTGTCCTGCATTACAGTAACATGAAGTCACCAGCAGCAGCTTATCATCATTTACACTGACTTACAGTCCCTGATCATTCAGATACATTTTTCATTTTACTCATCAGTTCACTTCACTTTGTGTTTTCAACTCACAGTGTTGTCATCAGGTGGTCTCTGGTTCCCTGGAAAATAAATCACAGAGGAACTTTTCAGCTGGAAACTTACAGTTTGTGTTAATCAGTCTGAACAAATGTTGGTCTGAGTTTTCTCACCTGCAGCTCTGATGAGAAGAACAGTAATCACAGTAATCAGGAGGAGTTCAGCCACACGCATAACCAACATTATGTAGTCCAGAACAGAACTTTGTTTCTCAAATTCTTCTGCTGCTGTTGTTGTTGTTGGAGCTGCTGGTGATATTGATCGTGTTGTTGTTGGAGCTGCTGGTGATATTGATCGTGTTGTTGTTGCGTCCTCACCTGATAAATGAAAACAAAAACCAACAAAGTGTAAAATGAGAAAATACCTCATGTTCACCATCTGCAGTAACTAGAAAGAAAGAATGATGTCATCTTAAAACTTAAAATCCATCAAATAATCAAATGTTCTTTATTTGTTACATCAGTTTGAAGTGATTTTAAACAGCTCATCATATTCTCACCTGGTTTCTCACCTGAGGTCTGAGGGCTGAAGGTGAACAGCTGGCCACTGTAAATATCAGTCACTTTACACTTGAACAACTCATGATACTTTGACTTCTGCTTAAGATGAGTAGTAGGAAATGTCAGAGTAACTGAGCATTCAGACTGTGATGTCTTCATGTCTTTGTTATCTTCATCCACATCTTTACCCTCATACAGCCACTTCACTGTGTATATACACTGTTCGTCTGTCGACACAGAGCATTTTAACATCACCTCATCATCGTCCTTATGTTCAGTCACTGGTGCAGATGGAGATATTGTGAGAGAAAGACAAAAGGAGTAAAATTGTCTTCATCACATTAATCTTAAATATTAAGTAATGTTTCAGTATTTTGTTCTAACAAGACAGTTTGAGCTGAAAACATTAAGATGTAAATACTCACTGGTAATAAGAGACAGATGAACATTAGCATCTTGATGTCCTGATTGTCTGCAGGTATATTGACCAACATCCTCAGCTGTGACCTTCTTTATAACCAGAGAACATTTCTCTGTAACACTCAGTCTGTCTGATTTAGCTTCAGCATTTTCACCAATCTGTCCACGTTCAGTCAGCTGTACTGCTGCTGTGTTTCCTGAACCAGCAAAGATCCAGTCAGTGTTGTTACATCTGTTCTGATCATCAATCTTATTTCCACAAGGCAAAGTGACTTCATCTCCATCTCTGACAACAAAGTGGGGGGGATATTGTCCAGTCACTGATGCTGTAAACATTAGAGAACAATAAGATCAAATATCAATATGGCTTTCATGTTGAGATTTAGTGTAAAGATAATTTCACTCATCAGAAGTTTTGTAATGTTTCTAGTATTTCTGTATGCTGTATGTATCCTTACCTGTAAAGTGAAGCAGCAGCATCAGAAATAAAGATATTTTATATTTTAATTTTGCAAACTTCAGAACATACATAATATCTTTTTTTTAATATCTCTGAATTTGAAGAGCCAAAGACTGTTTAGCTTTTACATGTTAGCCAATTAATTATCACTTTCATCCACACTGATTTACACTAAATTTAACAGTAGGTTAATAATCCATCAGCAATAATAATTACCAGTAGTAGAAAAAAGCCTAATTCCGAATATCCACACGGAAACCTCTGTTTACATGATCCTATCAAATTCGAAAATATCGAATATTAAGTGCATGTAAACATAGTCAGTTTTACTGACATGAACAAAAAAAAATAAGAGTTGGAGATGAGTATGTAGATTATGTGCTCAACACAACATACCCACAGAGCTACAAATTAATATGACCATACACTGCCCATGAAGGCTTGATTAAACAACAACATCTCAAATAAACTGGAAACACCCCCCCCCCCCCCCCCCCCCCCCCCCCCCAAAAAAAAACAACCAACAAAAGAATACATTGGAACCACAATGACCATCTTGTATGAAGCCGTATCACGATGACGTAATTGTGTTTCAGTGGTTAGAGATCTGTTAGTTCCTTCTTCTATTGAAGGATGCACAGTCACTGTCCTTGCAACAATTCTGCAAAAGAATAGGCCACTTCTCATTTATGTTGTTTGTGTTGAGTTATGTCTTAAATTCATATCTTAGAAAGTATGATCTTCATTTTAAATGTTGACTAACAGCATTCAAATCAAATATGAAGTCACTGTGTTTGTTTGAGAAATATCACATCTACGAAGCCAAAATGCTTCAGTTTCTGCAAAATTATAGTTTTGAAGTATAAACATGCCATATTTTCTCTTTGATGACATCTCTTCTTTTAAGGAATATTGTGCTTCACATCATTTAAGTTGGTTGGTTGGTCTACTGCTTAACTGAAATATCTCAACAACTATTTGAGGGATTGCCATTAAGGAGGGATGTAGGATGAGGCAACCATGAGGTTCACTTTTGTGTTTTCTATTGAAAAATCTTGACAACTACTGAATGGATTGTTGTGAAACCTTCATGTTCTCAAAGAAATCTAATTCTCTTTAACTCTCACTCCCAATTTTTATTTGCTTGCTTTTTTTTTAATTTTTTTAACATCTAACATTTAACACCTTATAAAACTAACATAATGTAGCCCTGCGTGACAGACACAACACCTGTATAATGGTATCTCAACTGTAGGATATAAGTTATTTAAAATCTTAGAAGTAAAGTCCGAAATGTCCTTTTCAAAGTTCATTGTTCATGTACGCCCACGCAAATAAGAAAAACAACTTCCTTTCTTTGTTTTATATCGTTTTGTCAAACCAGGACTGAACAGCAGGTTAGTTTTAGTAAAGCTGCTTGCTCATTATTGCAGGGTTCTTTGTGTTGAAAGATGTGCATGATGTTGTTTTGCAATCAAGTTACAACAGCAGCAGGGGCGTGGTATCTTCTTCTTCTTAAGAAAGGTGGGTATAGATAACGGGTAGATGGATGGATGATAAAGATGTGTAGTGACATTTAATTCAAATACCACTGAAATATTTAACTTAGAAAACTATCTATCTGAATTGATGTGGTCAATTGTCAATTTCAGTTTGTGCAATTTCAAAAACTATATTTGTTAGTTTAAAAATTCATGAATTCAAATACCAGGTACGCAAAAACTGTATTTAAACTGCTTAAATTCATTAAGTTTAATGTAAATCTAAAGATTTGAGTCAAAGAAGTCTGGTTGCTTGGATTTCTTTGTCAAATTCAGACACTTTAGTTATCATTGTCATCATTATTTGCCTTAGAATTGATTAAAGTCATGTTTATATATCAGGATAAATGTATCGGTTTCTCACCTGTTTGAATCTCAAATTGACTATTTTTTAAAGAAATATGCATGTGAGAAGAAACTGAATGAAGAGTCCCCGTTGTCTAAAATGTCCTTTTTGTGGCTTTTTAAAGATACTTCTTACATACTCGCATGTAGATACGGAATATAACTCAGTCTGCAAAAAAGTCACCATCAACATAAAGTTACAGCTCAGGAGAAGAAAAAAGTTGGTCCCACAAAGGCTGAACATGTGATTCACACCTGCATTCATTCTACACTCTTATCTTTCATGATTTCTCAAGCCAAACTACTTTCACCCAAATGCAAATTTTGTGACAAACCCAATTATACACAATGTTTCTTACAAATGTTCTCATCATTAAACTATTTAAAATGACATGCATACACTTTTTTGTCTGGAGGAAACATTGAATAACCATGTCTTGTTGTTTTCTACGTCTCTAACAAGACAAACTGACATGTTAACTTGTAATGAACACAGAACCAATTTTAATGTAATCATTGTTAATTTAGATATGAAAGGTTTCACAAAAATCATCTGTGCCAAATTCAACACATACTGAACTTTTGCTTTTATGTTAACTTCCTTTAAAGTATCTTGGAGAAATGATGAGGGAAAGAAGAGGTATTTCTGTATGTTGTATGTATCCTTACCTGTAAAGTGAAGCAGCAGCATCAGAAATAAAGATATTTTAATCCATCTGAATTCAACCATCGTGCTTGAGTCTGTTTTCTGTCCCTCCTCAGCTGTTAACTGTCCGAGTCTCTGAAGTGGTGCCTGTTAAATGAGGAAATGAAGAAACTGTTTCCTGTGATCAGTAATGTGTTACTTCCTCATTGTTACTGTCTACTTTTAGTCTCCTCAGCAAGTTTTATATGTAGACTGTAGATGCTCTGCCTACAGAAAATGTTTTTTATCTCTCTGAATTTGAACAGCCAAAAACTGTTTTGAGCCAATTAATAATACTTTTATCCACACTGATTTACACTTTATTAAACAGTAAAATATTTTGTCTATCAGCAAACCAAACATTTATGCAAAGGAAATGTGATTACCATCAGAACACGCCCTGGATCATAAACAGATAAACACTAAAAACACAAATAATCCATCTCAGCTCAAAAGGTGTTAAAACAACCATAATTTATTCAATAAAGCATAGAAAATGGAGGACATGGGTAAACACATTTACTAGAACAAAAAGCAATGTTCACTTAAATGGTAGATGAAGAAGTTAACAAAGATGGTTTAACCTTAAACTTAACGAAAAACTTTACGACTTTACAAAACCTTCATTCTGTCCATGCAGGGACACAGTATGAAGAATACAGTATATATCAAACATGTCTGCCTCCTTTTTTCACTCTCTCCTCCTCTAGAGGGAGTCTCAGCTCTCTCAATGGCTACAGTGAGAGGTGATCTGCAACTGGTTTCTTTGTACATTGAATAAGATCCTTCAGACTTTGTGTCCACTATGACAGACGTCAATTGACAGCCAATTATAATGCAGTGTTTTCATATTTTATAACTGTTTTCATTTTGTCCCAATCAAGCCAAGAACAGGAACAACATGATCAACTATTAAGATCAATCTAATTGTAACTCTGCTTGTTTTGGCCTTAAAATTCTGAATCTCTGATCCAGACGATCTTTGTTGCATTTAATAAGCAACATCTTATTTCTTTGGTTTGTTGACGGTAGCATAGAGGTCTCTGGGATCAGCAGAGGCTCCAGCAGAAGAGGACGAAGCTTTCACAGTGCTGTAGGTCACTGCATCACCTTCATCATCATCACTACCCCGAACCTGGAGGGAAAGAGCACAACACATAAATTACATACACATAAACTTAACACCACATAACCTGACAGGCGCTCTGAAAGTCCTGATTTTGGTGACATCGAACAACTGAAATGTTCACTTTGCTGCAGCTTTTATCTGATGATTACATGATGAGATATCTTGTGTGTGAAGGTGACATGTTGGTCTGTTGGTGGCGTTACTGTATCAGAAAGATGAGGGGAGTCACCGAAAAAACACGGGGATTCATCGTCTGGTGACCATGAATATTCACAGCAGAGTTCATGTCAACATGGCCTTTAGATTTGGACCAGAGAGACCAACACCACCTCTATAATCCATCAGACAGCTTACCCGGCCTTTACTGCTGGTCTTCTTGGTGAAGCTGATGGAGGCGTAGGAAACACCATCTTCAGGATCAGCCTACACAGAGAAGACAACATGATGGCTGCTCAGTAACATGTGGATTTATACTGACTCGCTCTTCTAACTTTATTCTATTTCCTCACAGTCAACATTTTAAATTCTATGAGTCCTGCCAAGGAGGTCATGTTACGTCTCTTTCAAACGACGTCTCAACATGTTGTATAGTAGTTTTTTGGTGGTGGTTTGTCTCTTGTGGTGTTGTCCAGTTGCATCATCTAACTTCCCTTTTTATCTTTATTTCACATGGTCACACTCTCAACACTGTGCAGACTGTAAATACAGTTATATTTCAGAGAACAAATGCAAGCAGCAGTGAGTGTAACTTTGCACTGGGTGCAGTGTGTGATCTCACCGTGTCCTGACTGGTTTCTGGACCAGACTGAGTCCCTGCAGCGTTTGAGGTCGGCCCCTGGACAAACACAGTCTAGTTAGACTTGGTACAGTTCAGTTCATGCAGATATTGTCAGGGCACGATGCAAACAACAGCCGTGCAACGTATGCAGTATATCTGAGCAGGTTTCAGGTTGAGGCAGTGTGATGGGAGAGTCAACACAGCTTCAAACTGTCTCTGTGAAGCGTACAGTGTTCAGTTCCTTGACCTTAGTTTTAATACAACACAGTCAGTACTGTTCATCTTATCTGATCCTTTCTCAGCTATAGAGTCAAACTTTACAGTGAAGAACCGTTTTTAAACTCACAACATTGTCATTCCTCCGGGTTTTGTTCCCTGAAAAGACAAAAAAGAGAGTCGACTTCAGCTTCCACAATAGAAAATCCAGTTTTATCAAAACGTCTTGTTTATGACAGTTTGATCTGTGCTCTCACCTTTAGTTCTCTTCCATCTGATGACGGCCACAACGATTATTAAGAGAGCTACTAAAACCACAGCCACAATGATGACAATGGTTTGTCTAGATTTAGTTGCTGCTGCTGTTGTTGTTGTCGTTGTTGTTGTCATTGTTGTTGTTGTGTCCTCACCTGAACAGATGAACACAACAAACTGTTCAGTACAAAACTTGTGTTAAAACATCAAATAAAATAATAATAAAATAAAAATATATTTTAGGCAATTTTTCATATCAGCTCAACATATTCTCACCTGGTTTCTCACCTGAGGTCTGAGGTCTGAGGGGAAACTTCTGCACTTTGTCACCATCAGTAACTTCACATGTAAAGACTTTATACCTCGATGTGAAATTGTAGTGATAGGTCAGAAAGGTCACAGAGGTGTTACAGAGAGACTGTGATGTCTTCAGATCTTCATAATCTTTATCCAGATCTTCACCCTGAAACAGCCACTTCACTGTGTGTTTACATCGTCCATGTGTCGACACAGAGCAGTTTAATGTCACCTTATCATCGTCCTTATGTTCAGTCACTGGTGCAGATGGAGATATTGTGAGAGAAAGACAACAAGAGTAAAATTAACTTCATCAATGTAATTATAATTATTGTATGTTTCAGTATTTTGTTCTAACAAGACAGTTTGATCTGAAAACATTAAGATGTAAATACTCACTGTTGATAACAGACAGATGAACCTGAGAGTCTGAACCTTGTTGTTTTCCTCCTGAGATGATGAACTGTCTGCAGCTGTAAAGACCAGCATCCTCAGCTGTGACCTTCTTTATAACCAGAGAACAGTTCTCTGTAACACTCAGTCTGTCTGATTTCTTCTGCCCATGTGTAATCAGCTCTACTGCTGCTGTGTTTCCTCCACTGAAGATCCAGACAGTATAGCCACATTTCTGCTGACCCTCGATCACATTTCCACAAGGCAAAGTGACTTCATCTCCAGCTCTGACAGTGAAGGAGGGGGGATGTTGTTCAGCTGCTTCTGTTAAGAAGATGAGAGAAAATAATGAAAAACAAACTGAAATGAGAAAATGTCTGTTATGTTCAGAGTTAGTGGGACGATTATTTCTTTATTCTTGTTTCCAAGAGTTCACTAAACTCACCATGTTAAAAACAAACAGATTCAGTTTTCTTAGTTGAATAAAACATAGTTAATAAAGTATTTTTAATAATATTGATAAAGTTATTTGTTTTATATATGTGATATATGTATTCTTACCTGGAAACTGAAGCGCTGATATAAGAAACAAAGACATTTGAATCCATTTGAAGTCGACCATCGTGATCGTGCGTCTCTCTCCTTCTTCTCTCTTGTTCTTATGCTCATAACTGTCTGAGTTTCTCTGCTTTGTCAAGAGACGCTGCATCTACTTCCTGTGATTAGTGTGATGTCACTTCCTCATAGCGACTCTTAGTCTCTTTTAGATTTTCGTCTCTCTGAATTTCTTGTAGACGTCCAAACAGCCAAAAACCTCTGTTACAATTTTTACTTTTACATGTTTGAAATGTAGTTTTCTCTCATAAGAAAGGAACATGTTTCTGCATTCATTGAGCCAATCTAAGGCTGTAACAAGCAAACTGTATTAAGGCTCAAGTTCACACTGTGTCCAGTCCCACGGTGCATCTGACGTGTTTGACACCCTCAAAAGAAGAAGAAGAAGATGAGGAAGTTGAACTTGTGAAGAATGTTGGTTAGGTTTAATATTTGCAATGATGCATCTTGTTTTGTTTAGATGGTGTTTATCAGAAAACAGACAGGAGTCATGGTGATGTTTGACAGCACACATGAACAGACAGGTGAAGAGTCAAACTCCTCACACAGCAGAATTTAACTCTTGATGTCCACGGGCAGGAAGTGAAGTAACCTGAAACGAGACAAGAGGAAAGTACTACAAAATAAAACAGGAACCAATGCATGAATAACAAGACTATAAAAATAAAACTGAACATGGCAAATTCAAGTCCTTAGAAAGTCTTTCTATAGTCTTTTCTGAAAAACAGCTATATAGAATGGAAAGAACAGATGCAGATCATAAAAATCAACAGTGGACGTGAGGTAAGAAAACCACAGTGACATGAAAGGCTCTCCATAAGAATCAACACAGTATCAACAACAACCAAGGGACACAAATGTGCCAAAAGTTGGGTGTGTGTTAGAGGGCAGCGGGTCTACTGGGTCATTACCCCCGTTCGCGAACCATATTTCAGATTCATGTGTTTGGTTTGTTGACGGTGGCGTAAAGGTCGCTGGGATCAGCAGCAGAGGAAGACGCTTTCACAGTGGTGTAGGTCACTTCAACACGATCTTTACCTTGAACCTGGGAATAAAAGGGGGAGAGCGAGACATAAACTGACACAGTGGAACACAGTGCAGTACAATGAAACAATGCAATACAATGTCACTTTGCTGCAACCGTCATCTGTTGATCAGATCATGAGATATCTTGTGTGAAGTTGACACGTGAGGACGACAAAAGGATTTCTCTTCTAGGAGACCATGAATATTCATTACATGTTGCATTTCAGCCTGGTTAGTATCTGTTGAGATAGGGGTTCTTTTCTTTTAACTCATTCCTGAAAAGTTTTATTATTCACTAACATCACTAATATAACCAGATCACACAGCTTACCCGGCCTTTACTGCTGGTCTTCTTGGTGAAGCTGATGGAGGCGTAGGAAACACCATCTTCAGGATCAGCCTACACAGAGAAGACAACATGATGGCTGCTCAGTAACATGTGGTTGTATACTGACTCTGTCTGCAGCTGGGCTGTCTGCAGGATGTGTCTGACAGAAACCTTCACATATAGTTTCATTCAACAGTTTAACTAAAGATCTAACTGCAAGTCACCATAGAAGCATAACTTCTGCATGTTGCTACGGTAACAGTGAACTCACTGGTATTAACTGACTAAAACCAAACGTTTTAAAACTATATTGTCTATATTGTTTTCTGCTTTAAGTGGCCATGGTATAGGAGTCATTACAGTCTTGAAATGCAGGTCACGTTGGGTCAGGTTACATCAGAAGAAGCCCTGTTCAGGACTGACTGACACGTCCACTGTGTGTGATCCAAGATCCTACTATATCAGAGTTTAGGGTAACGTTAGTGGCTTATTGGACTTTTTTCGTGTAAAGTGAAACAAATAGTTTGAAGAGTAAACATCTGTAGCATGATCCTACGGCTAACCAGCTCTACACTGCAATACGAGAACAATGCTGCTCCTGTATTTCCATGTCTTCTTCCTGGATCATCACATGGTAAGGATGGGGACTTTTAGCCTGGGACAAAAAGGCTTTAGCCTTCAGAGTCAGTTGGAAACATTAACGAGTGAGCCGCAGACAGCGTTTTCAACAAACTCAGAGAGTTTGACTTATGTGTCTGAAGTCAAAAAGCTTTTTCCATAATTGGCACAAATTTTAAGTTGTAAATCTGCCACCGTTATCATTTTAAACTAAATGTGTGGAGCTTTCACACTGTAGGAACGGGGACTATCTTTACATAGAATTCTTAATAATTAGGATTTTAAGGTGATTAGAGAAGACACAGTATATTACTAAGTTTTACATATTTATTTTAATTTGCGGATGATATTTGTATCAGTTACAATAAAGAGACAAACAACAACAGTGATGAATGAAAGTGAATTAAACTTTGTTATTCTGCACACTAACTGAAGCACACCAAATACACAATAATACAAAAAGCTGTTTTTCTGCAATAATGTCAATATGCATTTCGCTTTCATATGCTAGTAGAAATTAAAGTGTGCAAAAGTAAAAAAACAAAGTGGAAGCTGAACTAAAATGACTTCTGCAGCTACTTACAATTTCAAAAGCAATCAGAAAAATCTGCAGGATCAAATTCCCTTGGATGCCATCCTAAGATGTTTTTAGAAGTTGTGATCTGAACTGACTGCAAAGATTTTCAAAAGTGATGCAGGAAAAGACAAAATGTTGTTAAATGTACAGCAAACTTATTAAAATGAGATGACAACATCAACTTTAACCAAACACATTCACCAAAACTTCATCTCAGCCTCAAACTGCAGTTTTCATGTAAAATGATGAAGAAATGTTGAACAGCAGTGGACTCATTTCTCTGCTGAGTCGATGCTGGTGTGGAAGTTGTTGATCAGTGGAGTCTGACAGAAGCTGAAGAGTCTCCAACGTTTTCATAGTTCACTGTGCCGTCATGTCCGCCTCCATCATGATGCACCTGTGAAAAACAACAACACACCTGAGTTCAAATGGAACAAATAAATGTTGAATTGAAACCTGACAAGTCCATACATTTTGTTATAATGCCCCAAACTGTCCTGCATCACAGTAACATGAAGTCACCAGCAGCAGCTTATCATCATTTACACGGACTTACAGTCCCTGATCATTCAGATACATTTTTCATTTTACTCATCAGTTCACTTCACTTTGTGTTTTCAACTCACAGTGTTGTCATCAGGTGGTCTCTGGTTCCCTGGAAAATAAATCACAGAGGAACTTTTCAGCTGGAAACTTACAGTTTGTGTTAATCAGTCTGAACAAATGTTGGTCTGAGTTTTCTCACCTGCAGCTCTGATGAGAAGAACAGTAATCACAGTAATCAGGAGGAGTTCAGCCACACGCATAACCAACATTATGTAGCCCAGAACAGAACAACCTGTACGAGCTGTGCAACAGAAACAAATCATGTCAGAGAAGAAAGTTTTGATAGTTTGTATGTTTGAAATTTCCACTGATGAAAAGTCTTTTGGAAATAATCTCTCCATCTACACTAGTAAACAGCAGTGTCCATGTTTCAGCAGTGTGTGGAGGAGCGGGGGGGGGGGGGGGGGGGGGGAGCTGCTGGTGATATTGATCGTGTTGTTGTTGCGTCCTCACCTGATAAATGAAAACAGATACCAATAAACTTTAAAATGAGAAAATACCTGTTGGTCACATGTTCATCATCTGCAGTAACTAAATCAGAAAGAATGATGTCAACTTAAAACTTAGAATCCATCAAATAATCAAATTTAGTTTATTTGTTACATCAGTTTGAAATAATTTTAAACAGCTCATCATATTCTCACCTGGTTTCTCACCTGAGGTCTGAGGGCTGAAGATGAACAGCTGCACTTGTTTAGTGACAGTATTAGTCACGTTACACTTGAACAACTCATGATACTTTGACTTCTGCTTAAGATGAGTAGTAGGAAATGTCAGAGTAACTGAGCAGTCAGACTGTGATGTCTTCATGTCTTTGTTATCTTCATCCACATCTTTACCCTCATACAGCCACTTCACTGTGTGTCTACACCAACCGTATGTCGACACAGAGCAGATTAATGTCACCTCATCATCGTCCTTTTGTTCAGTCACTGGTGCAGATGGAGATATTGTGAGAGAAAGACAACAAGAATAAAATTAACTTAATCACATTAATCTTAATTATTAAATAATGTTTCAGTATTTTGTTCTAACAAAAGAGTTTGAGCTGAAAACATTAAGATGTAAATACTCACTGTTGATAACAGACAGATAAACCAGAGAGTCTGAACCTTGTTGTTTTCCTCCTGAGATGATGAACTGTCTGCAGATGTAAAGACCAGCATCCTCAGCTGTGACCTTCTTTATAACCAGAGAACAGTTCTCTGTAACACTCAGTCTGTCTGATTTCTTCTGCCCATGTGTAATCAGCTCTACTGCTGCTGTGTTTCCTCCACTGAAGATCCAGGTAGTATAGCCACATTTCTGCTGACCCTCGATCACATTTCCACAAGGCAAAGTGACTTCATGTCCAGCTCTGACAGTGAAGGAGGGGGGATGTTGTTCAGCTGCTTCTGTTAAGAAGATGAGAGAAAATAATGAAAAACAAACTGAAATGAGAAAATGTCTGTTATGTTCAGAGTTAGTGGGACGATTATTTCTTTACTCTTGTTTCCAAGAGTTCACTAAACTCACCATGTTAAAAACAAACAGATTACGTTTTCTTAGTTAAATTAAGATGTATCTAATAAAGTACATTTAATAATAAAGTTATTTGTTTTATATATGTGATATATGTATTCTTACCTGGAAACTGAAGCGCTGATATAAGAAACAAAGACATTTGAATCCATTTGAAGTCGACTATCGTGATCGTGCGTCTCTCTCCTTCTTCTCTCTTGTTCTTATGCTCATAACTGTCTGAGTTTCTCTGCTTTGTCGAGAGACGCTGCATCTACTTCCTGTGATTAGTGTGATGTCACTTCCTCATAGCGACTCTTAGTCTCTTTTAGATTTTCGTCTCTCTGAATTTCTTGTAGACGTCCAAACAGCCAAAAACCTCTGTTACAATTTTCACTTTTACATGTTTGAAATGTAGTTTTCTCTCATAAGAAAGGAACATGTTTCTACATTCATTGAGCCAATCTAAGGCTGTAACAAGCAAACTGTATTAAGGCTCAAGTTCACACTGTGTCCAGTCCCACGGTGCATTTGTGACACTGACGTGTTTCACACCCTGAAAAGAAGAACAAGAAGCTGAGGGAGTCAAAGGTGTGAAGTTCATTGGTTAGGCTTAATGTTTGCAATGATGCATCTTGTTTTATTTAGATGGTGTTTATCAGAAAACAGACAGGAGTCATGGTGATGTTTGACAGCACACATGAACAGACAGGTGAAGAGTCAAACTCCTGGTTTGGAGGTTTTTCGTGTCATACGCTCACTGCAGACACGACTAGCTGGACGTTTCAGATGTGTGAAATGTATTTATATTCATATTAGGTCAGAGTAGGTGATCATGTGCATCCAAAAACCTCTGAAAGTTGCCCGAGTCATTAGATTTCTGTGCATTCTCAGGTCACTTTGAGTGCATTCATGTCTGTATTTAGACACATTTGAGGGTCCAGTGTGAACAGAGCTGCTCAACTGCTGTTGTAGCTGTGGTGCTTCTAGTAGAGGCCGGACATTCATAGTAAAGAATATATTTACTTTCCATTAGACACTGTTAGTACATGAAGGAATCACAAAACACAGTGTAGAATTAAAAGCAGGAAATATTTCTTTATTTGCAGATTATATTGTTATCAGATATAATAAAGAGAAAACTGTTACTGACTCCATTAAGGCTGAAAAACATTCAAGCCAAACACATCCCAACAAATATGTTAACAACACTGTGAAATGAAAGGGAATTAAAATGAGCTCTTCAGACAGAATGATAGAAGTGACGTCATGCTAAGCTACGTACAAAAATCAATCAGAGAAATCTGCAGGCTTGAACTTACACGGATGTCATCCTAACAAAGTTTTTAGAAGTTGTGTTCTGAACTGGCTGCAAAGATTTTCAAAAGTGATGCAGGAAAAGAGAAGACGTTCTTAAATGTACAGCATCTTAAATTGAGAGTAAATCAAGGCTTTAATATCTGGCTGCTAGTGAGAACTGGTTCAGCACAACATCAACTTTAACCAAACACATTCACCAAAACTTCTTCTAAGCCTCCAGATGAAATCAGGATTCATGTCTTCATGTAAAATGATGAAGAAATGTTTAACAGCAGATTCAATTCAAAAATAAACTTAGCAGCGATACAGATGTTAAAATGACTGCATATTAAACAATGACAGGTGATAAAAACTAATACATCTTTAACTACAACACAACACTGAAGCGTCTGACAGCAAGTTCATCAAGCAAAATGTACCAAATATTCTGCTCCTTTACATCTCAAGCAGCCATATAATGTTGGGTTATTGTGCTGCTGGTTAACCTGCTACAACCCCTTCTGGACAAAAAGGCTTTTTACAGCAACAAATCCTGAAAATGATCAGAAAAACAATTCTAATAACAAAAGCATCAAACATTTATCAGTATCAGTTATCAGTGTAAAATAACTGGACTGATAGGAGCTGTAACTGTACTGTGGTCTCTCATTTCTTTGGTTTGTTGACGGTGGCGTAGAGGTCGCTGGGATCAGCAGAGGCTCCAGCAGAAGAAGAAGAAGAAGCTTTCACAGTGCTGTAGGTCACTGCTTCATCCTCATCATCATCATCTTTACCCAGAACCTGTAACACAACAGACAAACAGCTCAACACTTAAATCACACAACATTCAATGACACAGAATAATGCAACTAAATGCAACGTTATGATATCCAGCATCACTTAAACACAACACAATGCTCAATAATAAGATAGCAAACGACATGACACAATCCTAACATGTAGACCTGAGCTTTAATGGTAAAATAAAGAATCTTTCATGTGTTTTCATTCACCACCATCATCACTGTAACCAGTCAGACAGCTTACCTGACTTTTACTGCTGGTCTTCTTGGTGAAGCTGATGGAGGCGTAGGAAACACCATCTTCAGGATCAGCCTACACAGAGAAGACAACATGATGGCTGCTCAGTAACGTGGATTTATACTGACTCTCTCTTCTAACTTTATTCTATTTCCTCACAGTCAACATTTTAAATTCTATGAGTCCTGCCAAGGAGGTCATGTTACGTCTCTTTCAAACGACGTCTCAACATGTTGTATAGTAGTTTTTTGGTGGTGGTTTGTCCCTTGTGGTGTTGTCCAGTTGCATCATCTAACTTCCCTTTTTATCTTTATTTCACATTGTCACACTCTCAACACTGTGCAGACTGTAAATACAGTTATATTTCAGAGAACAAATGCAAGCAGCAGTGAGTGTAACTTTGCACTGGGTGCAGTGTGTGATCTCACCGTGTCCTGACTGGTTTCTGGACCAGACTGAGTCCCTGCAGCGTTTGAGGTCGGCCCCTGGACAAACACAGTCTAGTTAGACTTGGTACAGTTCAGTTCATGCAGATATTGTCAGGGCACGATGCAAACAACAGCCGTGCAACGTATGCAGTATATCTGAGCAGGTTTCAGGTTGAGGCAGTGTGATGGGAGAGTCAACACAGCTTCAAACTGTCTCTGTGAAGCGTACAGTGTTCAGTTCCTTGACCTTAGTTTTAATACAACACAGTCAGTACTGTTCATCTTATCTGATCCTTTCTCAGCTATAGAGTCAAACTTTACAGTGAAGAACCGTTTTTAAACTCACAACATTGTCATTCCTCCGGGTTTTGTTCCCTGAAAAGACAAAAAAGAGAGTCGGCTTCAGCTTCCACAATAGAAAATCCAGTTTTATCAAAACGTCTTGTTTATGACAGTTTGATCTGTGCTCTCACCTTTAGTTCTCTTCCATCTGATGACGGCCACAACGATTATTAAGAGAGCTACTAAAACCACAGCCACAATGATGAGCCACCACCACGGAGCTGGAAAGAGAATGAAAATACTTTAAGCATTTCTGCTGCAGCTTTCTGTTCTGTTCAGAGTCATTTAGCTAAAAGAGGAGCAGATTAGGTGTGATTAAACATTCATTTGATAGTTTAACTAAGTGCTACAAGGTTCATCGACCCACAGCCACACAACCCACAATGAGGTAACATTGTAGAAATGGATTCATGAAAGTGTTGAGTCACTACCTCCTAGTTCTGTTGAAACATCTTTGGTTTTTGACGCTGTCGTGAAGGTTCCTGTTTTTATGAAGTTTTCAGTGGTTCTTGTTGATTTAGTTGTTGTTGTTGTTGTTGTTGTGTCCTCACCTGAACAGATGAACACAACAAACTTCTCAGTACAAAACTTGTGTTAAAACATCAAATCAAAAAATATTTTAGGCAATTATTCACATCAGCTCAACATATTCTCACCTGGTTTCTCACCTGAGGTCTGAGGTCTGAGGGGAAACTTCTGCACTTTGTCACCATCAGTAACTTCACATGTAAAGACTTTATACCTCGATGTGAAATTGTAATGATAGGTCAGAAAGGTCACAGAGGCGTTACAGGGAGACTGTGATGTCTTCAGATCTTTGTTATCTTTACCCACATCTTTACCCTGAAACAGCCACTTCACTGTGTGTTTACATCGTTCATATGTCGACACAGAGCAGATTAATGTCAACTTATCAGTGTCCGTATGTTCAGTCACTGGTGCAGATGGAGATATTGTGAGACAAAGACAACAAGAGTAAAATTAACTTCATCAATGTAATTATAAATATTGTATGTTTCAGTATTTTGTTCTAACAAGACAGTTTGAGCTGAAAACATTAAGATGTAAATACTCACTGTTGATAACAGACAGATGAACCTGAGAGTCTGGACCTTGTTGCTTTCCTCCTGAGATGTTGAACTGTCTGCAGGTGTAAAGACCAACATCCTCAGCTGTGACCTTCTTTATAACCAGAGAACAGTTCTCTGTAACACTCAGTCTGTCTGATTTATTCTGCTCATGTGTAATCAGCTCTACTATTGCTGTGTTTCCTCCACTGAAGAGCCAGGAAGTATAGCCACATTTCTGCTGACCCTCGATCACATTTCCACAAGGCAAAGTGACTTCATGTCCAGCTCTGACAGTGAAGGAGGGGGGATGTTGTTCAGCTGCTTCTGTTAAGAAGATGAGAGAAAATAATGAAAAACAAACTGAAATGAGAAAATGTCTGTTATGTTCAGAGTTAGTGGGACGATTATTTCTTTATTCTTGTTTCCAAGAGTTCACTAAACTCACCATGTTAAAAACAAACAGATTCAGTTTTGATAGTTGAATAAAACGTAGTTAATAAAGTATTTTTAATAATATTGATAAACTTATTTGTTTTATATATGTGATATATGTATTCTTACCTGGAAACTGAAGCGCTGATATAAGAAACAAAGACATTTGAATCCATTTGAAGTCGACCATCGTGATCGTGCGTCTCTCTCCTTCTTCTCTCTTGTTCTTATGCTCATAACTGTCTGAGTTTCTCTGCTTTGTCGAGAGACGCTGCATCTACTTCCTGTGATTAGTGTGATGTCACTTCCTCATAGCGACTGTTAGTCTCTTTTAGATTTTCGTCTCTCTGAATTTCTTGTAGACGTCCAAACAGCCAAAAACCTCTGTTACAATTTTGACTTTTACATGTTTGAAATGTAGTTTTCTCTCATAAGAAAGGAACATGTTTCTGCATTCATTGAGCCAATCTAAGGCTGTAACAAGCAAACTGTATTAAGGCTCAAGTTCACACTGTGTCCAGTCCCACGGTGCATTTGTGACACTGACGTGTTTGACACACTGAAAAGAAGAACAAGAAGAAGTTGAGGGAGTCAAAGGTGTGAAGATTGTCCGTTAAGATAAATGTTTGCTGTAATGCATCTTGTTTTGTTTAGATGGTGTTTATCAGAAAACAGACAGGAGTCATGGTGATGTTTGACAGCACACATGAACAGACAGGTGAAGAGTCAAACTCCTCACACAGCAGAATTTAACTCTTGATGTCCACGGTGCAACATGGTGATACTGTAGCAGCTGAGAAAGACCACAGATGAGATGATATCTCACTGGTCTGAGACCTGTTGTTCCTCATTGTATCTTTGTGTCGTGTTTCTCACAGAGCTGAAGTGTTTTGGTGAGAATGTGGGTACAACAGCAGCAGAGCTCTGGAGGTTTTACCCTCTAATGACGACCACATCAACATCAGAAACACATGAGGCCCACAGGAACAGACAGTCCTCACTTTATCAGGACATAAGACAGAGAGGCGCTTATCCAATTCTGTTGAAAACTACTTTAACTCCTGGAAGGTTTGGGGTCACTGAGACTAGTTACACCAAACGGTACAACACTGATGAGCGTCCTGACTGAACTGTCTTTAACTGCCAGGACGTAGAGCATCAGGCCTCCACAATGTGTAGCAGCAGGTCTGTTCATGTGGTTTTCAGAGGATAGAAATACACAATTTGTGCTCCACTCTTCAACTAGACAGTGGTGGACGAGTTTGTTTGACATCAATACTTCAGCTGTTGGTTTGGAGGTTTTTCATGTCATACGCTCACTGCAGACACGACTAGCTGGACGTTTCAGATGTGTGAAATGTATTTATATTCATATGAGGTCAGAGTAGGTGATCATACATGACGAGACAGGGAAGCCTTTTATTTTTTTACCACTTTTATTTCTCTTTTTATTTCTTTTTTACGTGCCTTGGCGCTTTTATCGGCTTTCTCATTGAGTGACTTCCCTGCGGACATTCCCTTCCATGCCGTGCATTGACTGCTGCTCACTCCAGAAAGCAAACAGGAGTATCACTCAGCTCACAGAAAACATCCGCAGACTATCAGATGAACTGAAACAGAAGGATACTCTCCTGTCCAGTTTCATCAACACTGCCTCCGTTCAGTCAAAAAGGTGAGCTGCGATGAGCTCAGCTGTTTCAGACACTATCCTGTGGGACACGTCGTCGCGTCTGAAACCCTCCTCCTGCTCTACCCCGAACTCCCAGGCCGCTTGGACAGAAGTGGTGGTCAGAGGCCACAGGAAGGATGGGCTCCAGGTGACCTCACCTCCAGCTCTCAACCTCTTGAACAGCTTTGGGGCTCTACCTGCGGAAGCTCCGGCCCACCCAGCTGACATATCTATGGCTGCTGCCGACGTGCGTTATCCCACTGCTGAAACTGCCTGTGGCTGCCGGGAAGACGAGAGAAAATGCCCTCAACGTGTCCTCAACACACGGCCCTCAACACGCCCAAACCCACTCTACTCCACGTTAATTCTGTGCTCCATGAACTGCTGCGGGATAATCCTTCTGTGTCTTCAGTGGTCACACATGTAGGATGTAATGATATTAAGTGACGACAATCTGAAAAGTTGAAGGAGGACTTTAAAACACTGGTGAACACTGTCCTGGACTCTGGCAGACAGTGTGTTATTTCCGGATGCGTCAGCTGCACATCTGGCTCAAAGGACTGTGCTGTGCAATGGGAATCCCTTTCGTGGATCACTTCCATGCTTTTTGGAAACGACCTGACCTCTTTACACGGGATGGACTCCATCTTAACAGACAGGGTAAACAACTATTAGCCGACAATATTGAACTTACAAGGAAGTCTCACTTAATAAGTGACTGTTTTATGGTTTTAATGGTTTTAGTTTCTAGTCTTGCAATATGTATTTACTAATGTTTTATTGCTATCTCTTTTTCCTTGTTTTTCATTTTTAAGACATTTTCATTTTTCTTATTTTTTAATTAATTGTAATTTTCCCCTCTGTGAAGCACCTTGGGCTGCATTTCATGTATGAAAGGTGCTATATAAATAAAGTTGAGCTGAGTCATGTGCATCCAAAACCTCTAAAAGTTTCCTGAGTTATTAGATTTCTGTGCATTCTCAGGTCACTTTGAGTGCATTTATGTCTGTATTTAGACACATTTGAGGGTCCAGTGTGAACAGAGCTGCTCAACTGCTGTTGTAGCTGTGGTGCTTCTAGTAGAGGCCGGACATTCATAGTAAAGAATATATTTACTTTCCATTAGACACTGTTAGTACATGAAGGAATCACAAAGCACAGTGTAGAATTAAAAGCAGTAAATATTTCTTTATTCGCAGATTATATTGTTATCACATATAATAAAGAGAAAACTGTTACTGACTCCATTAAGGCTGAAAAACATTAAAGCCAAACACATCCCAACAAATATGTTAACAACAATGTGAAATTAAAGTTAATAAAAATGAGTTACTTTCTAAACAGAGAACTCAGCTTAAACTTAAAAAAAAACAAGTAAATCTTAAAATCATGTCTGAATCCTTCAGCTGGAAGATCATTTAAGGAAGTTAACAAAAGTTAAACGCTTGTTCATGTTAAATGAAGTTGAAATCCAGCTGCTGTGTTCTGAGCTGGCTGCAGAAAATAAAGATTTTCACAACTGATGCAGGAAAAGACAAAAACTCAAGAAAAACTCAAAATGATCTTCTAAGATTCTTAAAGGCTTCAACTACTGGTGTAAATGTGTTATTTAAGTGCAGGGGAGTCTTTTCTCTGATGAGCTGATGTTGATGTTGTTGATCAGTGCAGTCTGACAGAGGTAGAAGTGTCTCCAAAGTTTTCATAGTTCACCTCACCATCATCTTCATCATTATTCACCTGACAAACACAACACAAACACAGCCTCACTCTGACACACTTTAACTGACAACTTCCACATCACTGACCCACATTCAACACAAGGAAATAAGAGATAATCTGACAGCACTTGAACGCACCATCAGTTACTGTCTGATCTGATCTTTACCTGACTGGCTGCTGGACCTGAACGCCTCACGGTTCGGCTTCTTACGGAGTAGAAAACCTGCACAAACACAAACAGTGAGACGTTCACTGTCCTGCATTACAGTAACATGAAGTCACCAGCAGCAGCTTATCATCATTTACACTGACTTACAGTCCCTGATCATTCAGATACATTTTTCATTTTACTCATCAGTTCACTTCACTTTGTGTTTTCAACTCACAGTGTTGTCATCAGGTGGTCTCTGGTTCCCTGGAAAATAAATCACAGAGGAACTTTTCAGCTGGAAACTTACAGTTTGTGTTAATCAGTCTGAACAAATGTTGGTCTGAGTTTTCTCACCTGCAGCTCTGATGAGAAGAACAGTAATCACAGTAATCAGGAGGAGTTCAGCCACACGCATAACCAACATTATGTAGTCCAGAACAGAACAACCTGTACGAGCGGTGCAACAGAAACAAATCATGTCAGAGAAGAAAGTTATCAGCAGAAAATCAGAAGCACAAGACGTGTTTCTGTAGAGTCAATCATGATCCCCTGAGGATGAAGCCTGCTGACTCTGGTGACCCTCTGGTGCTACCAGCAGGGGGACATTTTAGTCTTTTAGTGAAATATCTCAACAACTGTTGGCCGTTAAGTTTGATTCAGACATTCATGTTCCCCTCAGTATGAATCGTAACAACTTTGACGATCGCCTGAATTTGAGTGTAGCGCCACCATCAGGTCAGAATATGAATCAGTGCTCCTTTCAGGAAGACAAGTGATGTGACCAAGTGGTCTGAGTGGAACGTGACATACATTTCATTCTTTTGTATGTTTGAATAGAAAAAACCTGACAATTGAAAATATTCACATGTCTTTAAAGAAGCATATTTGATGAATATATATATCTGTAGGTTACATTGTAATTGTTGTTCTCTGAGTAAAGAGACTTTCTCTCCACCCAGCTACAGATTCCAAATGTATGGGGACATTCACTAATATGAATGATCGTCTCAATACGATAGAGAATACATATATATATATATATATATATATATATGGACACAGGGACAATCTGTGGGCAACAGAAGCCTGACTGAACAGTGTGTTGAACAGAATTATTTTCTCTGATAGTGAGGACAGTGAGTTTGAGGGAAATAACATAAAGGAAAAATTCACCCCAGAATCAGGTTTAAGAGGCAGAAATATACTAGTTTACACCCAATGTATTACTCCTGGAATAACGAACTGTAATCTATAATATGATCTACATCATATAGTATAAGAATCCATCTGAAGCAGCAAATTGCAACAAAGTGTAGAAGAAGCAGAAGAAAATAAGAAAAGTGCAATTGCAAGTGACAGATGATAAATTATCAGAGAGAAATAAGATGAAATCATGTTTTAAATGATACTATATTGTGTGCAGTAGAGGGTTAAAACAGTTTGGCTTCTTGTTACAATTTAAGGAAAAAAATGTTGTGCTGTGAAAATCAAATTCAGGCAAAATCCTCTAAATAAAAGATGAACAGGTTCCATACGTGTCTCACATGTTAGAAACAGCATTTCTGCTGCAGCTTTCTGTTCTGTTCAAAATCATTTAACTAAAAGAGGAGAGAATTACATGTGGTTTTCAAAAGTGTTTAAACTTTCATTTCATAGTTTTAACCAAGTCAAACGGTTACTTTTAGTACAAAAACTGCATAAAATAGAAATACAATCTGAAACTAGTTTGACAAAACAAATAAAACACTTTTTTAACTCAAGCTCCACTTACTAGTTCTTCCCAGAGCTTTCAACTCCATGTTACAGCTGGGATGTTGTTGAAATCTCCACAAGAAACTAATAAAAACAGCAACTAATTTAACCATCTATATTATTTGGATGTGTAAAGTTTGTTGTTTAAACTTTAAAACATCTGTTTTGTTGAAGGGCTACGTGGCCGTGGGTCGAGAAAATTCTTCATCCTTTTTTCTCTTCACAAAAAGTTTGTTTGCTTCTGTCGTTGTGTCCGTGCGAATGTAAAGAACATTTGAAAATACTGATTTGTCAACAGCCACTGTGAAGAACATTTCAGAACAAACCAGAAAACCCCAAACAACATAAAACAGAGACACAAAGTGTCTGTCAGTAGCTAAAAGTTATTTTTCCTGCATGTCTTTTCTCACTGTGAATTTATAATATCTCCACCCACAGACAAGTGTCAGAGAGAGAAACATGAAAGTGTTGAGTCACTACCTCGTAGTTCTGTTGAAACATCTTTGGTTCCTGTTTTTATGAAGTTTTCAGTTGTTGTTGTTGTTGTTGTTGTTGTTGTTGTTGTTGTTGTGTCCTCACCTGAACAGATGAACACAACAAACTGTTCAGTACAAAACTTGTGTTAAAACATCAAATCCATCAAATAAACATATTTTAGGCAATTATTCATATCAGCTCAACATATTCTCACCTGGTTTCTCACCTGAGGTCTGAGGTCTGAGGGGAAACTTCTGCACTTTGTCACCATCAGTAACTTCACATGTAAAGACTTTATACCTCGATGTGTAATTGTAACGAGAGGTCAGAAAGGTCACAGAGGTGTTACAGAGAGACTGTGATGTCTTCAGATCTTTGTTATCTTTATCAACATATTTACCCTGAAACAGCCACTTCACTGTGTGTTTACATCGTTCATATGTCGACACAGAGCAGATTAATGTCACCTTATCATCGTCCTTATGTTCAGTCACTGGTGCAGATGGAGATATTGTGAGACAAAGACAACAAGAGTAAAATTAACTTCATCACTGTAATTATAATTATTGTATGTTTCTGTAATTTATTCTAACAAGAGAGTTTGAGCTGAAAACATTAAGATGTAAATACTCACTGTTGATAACAGACAGATGAACCTGAGAGTCTGGACCTTGTTGTTCTCCCCCTGAGATGATGAACTGTCTGCAGATGTAAAGACCAACATCCTCAGCTGTGACCTTCTTTATAACCAGAGAACAGTTCTCTGTAACACTCAGTCTGTCTGATTTCTTCTGCCCAAATGTAATCAGCTCTACTGCTGCTGTGTTTCCTCCATTGAAGATCCAGGTAGTATAGCCACATTTCTGCTGACCCTCGATCACATTTTCACAAGGCAAAGTGACTTCATGTCCAGCTCTGACAGTGAAGGAGGGGGGATGTTGTTCAGCTGCTTCTGTTAAGAAGATGAGAGAAAATAATGAAAAACAAACTGAAATGAGAAAATGTCTGTTATGTTCAGAGTTAGTGGGACGATTATTTCTTTATTCTTGTTTCCAAGAGTTCACTAAACTCACCATGTTAAAAACAAACAGATTCAGTTTTCTTAGTTGAATAAAATGTTTATAAAGTATTTTTAATAATATTGATAAAGTTATTTGTTTTATATATGTGATATATGTATTCTTACCTGGAAACTGAAGCGCTGATATAAGAAACAAAGACATTTGAATCCATTTGAAGTCGACCATCGTGATCGTGCGTCTCTCTCCTTCTTCTCTCTTGTTCTTATGCTCATAACTGTCTGAGTTTCTCTGCTTTGTCGAGAGACGCTGCATCTACTTCCTGTGATTAGTGTGATGTCACTTCCTCATAGCGACTGTTAGTCTCTTTTAGATTTTCGTCTCTCTGAATTTCTTGTAGACGTCCAAACAGCCAAAAACCTCATGTTTGAAATGTAGTTTTCTCTCATAAGAAAGGAACATGTTTCTGCATTCATTGAGCCAATCTAAGGCTGTAACAAGCAAACTGTATTAAGGCTCAAGTTCACACTGTGTCCAGTCCCACGGTGCATTTTTGACACTGACGTGTTTCACACCCTGAAGAGAAAAATAAAAGACACTGAGGAAGTCAAAGGTGTGAAGTTCATTGGTTAGGTTTAATGTTTGCAATGATGCATCTTGTTTTCTTTAGATGGTGTTTATCAGAAAACAGACAGGAGTCATGGTGATGTTTGACAGCACACATGAACAGACAGGTGAAGAGTCAAACTCCTCACACAGCAGAATTTAACTCTTGATGTCCACGGTGCAACATGGTGATACTGTAGCAGCTGAGAAAGACCACAGATGAGATGATATCTCACTGGTCTGAGACCTGTTGTTCCTCATTGTATCTTTGTGTCGTGTTTCTCACAGAGCTGAAGGGGAAGTGTTTTGGTGAGAATGTGGGTACAACAGCAGCAGAGCTCTGGAGGTTTTACCCTCTAATGACGACCACATCAACATCAGAAACACATGAAAATGTTTTAAAAAGCACAAAAAAGCTGATTTGACCAATCAAGTCCAAACCTAAGCCGGCACAGATAAATACTAGTAAACTTACTACACACATAAAAAATGCTCACAGAAATTAATCCTGAAAATGATCAATAATTTTAAAAGAAAGCAAAGGTAAAAAACACTTCTACATTGTCTTTCACTTTATTTATCAAGAAGAGTGTCACGGGTGGTAGCAGAGAACACAGGGGTAAGACCCGGAGGCAGTGGAAGATCTTCAGACATTTTAATAAGAGAATACCTTACAAACAATTGCAGACAGACAAGTACAGGTATAAATCCAAATACAGGCTCCAAAACTCAGGAGAAAACACACAGAGAAAGGGGAACACACAGACTAAATACACAGGGCAGGAAGTGAAGTAACCTGAAACGAGACAAGAGGAAAGTACTACAAAATAAAACAGGAACCAATGCATGAATAACAAGACTACAAAAATAAAACTGAACATGGCAAACTCAAGTCCTTAGAAAGTCTTTCTATAGTCTTTTCTGAAAAACAGCTATATAGACTGGAAAGAACAGATACAGATCATAAAAATCAACAGTGGACGTGAGGTAAGAAAACCACAGTGACATGAAAGGCTCTCCATAAGAATCAACACAGCATCAACAACAACCAAGGTACACAAATGTGCCAAAAGTTGTGTGTGTGTTAGAGGGCAGCGGGTCTACTGGGTCATTACCCCCGTTCACGAACCATATTTCAGATTCATGTGTTTGGTTTGTTGACGGTGGCGTAAAGGTCGCTGGGATCAGCAGCAGAGGAAGACGCTTTCACAGTGGTGTAGGTCACTTCAACACGATCTTTACCTTGAACCTGGGAATAAAAGGGGGAGAGCGAGACATAAACTGACACAGTGGAACACAGTGCAGTACAATGAAACAATGCAATACAATGTCACTTTGCTGCAGCCGTCATCTGTTGATCAGATCATGAGATATCTTGTGTGTGAAGTTGAGACGTGAGGACGACAAAAGGATTTCTCTTCTAGGAGACCATGAATATTCATTACATGTTGCATTTCAGTCTGGTTAGTATCTGTTGAGATAGGGGTTCTTTTCTTTTAACTCATTCCTGAAAAGTTTGATTATTCACTAACATCACTAATATAACCAGATCACACAGCTTACCCGGCCTTTACTGCTGGTCTTCTTGGTGAAGCTGATGGAGGCGTAGGAAACACCATCTTCAGGATCAGCCTACACAGAGAAGACAACATGATGGCTGCTCAGTAACATGTGGTTGTATACTGACTCTGTCTGCAGCTGGGCTGTCTGCAGGATGTGTCTGACAGAAACCTTCACATATAGTTTCATTCAACAGTTTAACTAAAGATCTAACTGCAAGTCACCATAGAAGCATAACTTCTGCATGTTGCTACGGTAACAGTGAACTCACTGGTATTAACTGACTGAAACCAAACGTTTTAAAACTATATTGTCTATATTGTTTTCTGCTTTAAGTGGCCATGGTATAGGAGTCATTACAGTCTTGAAATGCAGGTCACGTTGGGTCAGGTTACATCAGAAGAAGCCTTGTTCAGGACTGACTGACACGTCCACTGTGTGTGATCCAAGATCCTACTATATCAGAGTTTAGGGTAACGTTAGTGGCTTATTGGACTTTTCTCGTGTAAAGTGAAACAAATAGTTTGAAGAGTAAACATCTGTAGCATGATCCTACGGCTAACCAGCTCTACACTGCAATACGAGAACAATGCTGCTCCTGTATTTCCATGTCTTCTTCCTGGATCATCACATGGTAAGGATGGGGACTTTTAGCCTGGGACAAAAAGGCTTTAGCCTTCAGAGTCAGTTGGAAACATTAACGAGTGAGCCGCAGACAGCGTTTTCAACAAACTCAGAGAGTTGCTTTTGACTTATGTGTCTGAAGTCAAAAAGCTTTTTCCATAATTGGCACAAATTTTAAGTTGTTAATCTGCCACCGTTATCATTTTAAACTAAATGTGTGGAGCTTTCACACTGAAGGAACGGGGAATATCTTTACAGAGAATTCTTAATAATTAGGATTTTAAGGTGATTAGAGAAGACACAGTATATTACTAAGTTTTACATATTTATTTTAATTTGCAGATGATATTTGTATCAGTTACAATAAAGAGACAAACAACAGTGATGAATGAAAGTGAATTAAACTTTGTTATTCTGCACACTAACTGAAGCACACCAAATACACAATAATACAAAAAGCTGTTTTTCTGCAATAATGTAAATATGCATTTCGCTTTCATATGCTAGTAGAAATTAAAGTGTGCAAAAGTAAAAAAACAAAGTGAAAGCTGAATTAAAATGACTTCTGCAGCTACTTACAATTTCAAAAGCAATCAGAAAAATCTGCAGGATCAAATTCCCTTGGATGCCATCCTAAGATGTTTTTAGAAGTTGGGTTCTGAACTGACTGCAAAGATTTTCAAAAGTGATGCAGGAAAAGACAAAATGTTGTTAAATGTACAGCAAACTTATTAAAATGAGATGACAACATCAACTTTAACCAAACACATTCACCAAAACTTCATCTAAGCCTCAAACTGCAGTTTTCATGTAAAATGATGAAGAAATGTTGAACAGCAGTGGACTCATTTCTCTGCTGAGTCGATGTTGGTGTGGAAGTTGTTGATCAGTGGAGTCTGACAGAAGCTGAAGAGTCTCCAACGTTTTCATAGTTCACTGTGCCGTCATGTCCGCCTCCATCATGATGCACCTGTGAAAAACAACAACACACCTGAGTTCAAATGGAACAAATAAATGTTGAATTGAAACCTGACAAGTCCATACATTTTGTTATAATGCCCCAAACTGTCCTGCATCACAGTAACATGAAGTCACCAGCAGCAGCTTATCATCATTTACACTGACTTACAGTCCCTGATCATTCAGATACATTTTTCATTTTACTCATCAGTTCACTTCACTTTGTGTTTTCAACTCACAGTGTTGTCATCAGGTGGTCTCTGGTTCCCTGGAAAATAAATCACAGAGGAACTTTTCAGCTGGAAACTTACAGTTTGTGTTAATCAGTCTGAACAAATGTTGGTCTGAGTTTTCTCACCTGCAGCTCTGATGAGAAGAACAGTAATCACAGTAATCAGGAGGAGTTCAGCCACACGCATAACCAACATTATGTAGTCCAGAACAGAACAACCTGTACGAGCGGTGCAACAGAAACATGCATCATGTAAGAAAAATATTTAGGATGTAATTCATGTTGACATGCAGTATTAAGGTGTTTTCCCTGTAGTGTTTTAAACATACATCTACAGTTTATAGCAATTCTCGTTGTTTAAGTGGATAAATAAAATTCACTACTGTTGTAGATATGTTTCATATTGGATATAAATGAGTGAATGAATGAGTGATAATCATGTATAAATCTCTTAATGACTATAATGATGTTGTCGGGTAGGAAAATGTGTTTCTCCAATCTGTAAAATTTGCAGTAACTAAACAGCTTTCTCATTTTCTTGTGCTCTTGAGTTTAATATCGGTGACGTTGTTCTGAATTCTGCTGCTGGCGTTGGTTTTGTTTGGTCCTCACCTGGACAAATGAATTAACAAAACCCAACACACAGAAAGATGAGACCATACCGCACGTTTACATTCTGTATTAACTAAATGACAGAGGATGATGTAACCTTAAAATTTCAAATTCATTAAATTCATCTTTTATTTTGACATCAGGATGAAGTGATTTTAAACAGCTCATTAATTCACCTGATTTCTCACCTGAAGACTGAGAGCTGAAGGGAAACACCAGCACTTGTCCACTCTTCTTATCTGTCACGTGACACTTCAGTAACTCATAATTGTTGGACTTGTGATTAAGATGAGTAGTTTTAAATGTCACACTGGCTGAACAGGAACTCTGTGATGTCTCCACGTCGTTCTTATTACCCTCATACAACCACTTCACTGTGTGTCCACACACTTCAAATGTCAACACAGAGCAGTACAAGATGTTCAGATGTTCTTGAACTGGTGCAGATGGAGATATTATGAGAGAAAGACAACAATAGTAAAATTAACTTCATCACTGTAATCATAATAATTGAAATATTCAGTAGATGGTTTGAGCTGAAAACATTAATACTCACTTTTCACAACATACAGGTTAACTTGAGAGTCTGGACCTTGTTGTTCTCCTCCTGAGTTGATGAACTGTCTGCAGCTGTAACGACCAACATCCTCAGCTGTGACCTTCTTTATAACCAGAGAACAGTTCTCTGTAACACTCAGTCTGTCTGATTTCTTCTGCCCATGTATAATCAGCTCTACTGCTGCTGTGTTTCTTCCATTGAAGATCCAGACAGTATAGCCACATTTCTGCTGACCCTCGATCACATTTTCACAAGGCAAAGTGACTTCATGTCCAGCTCTGACAGTGAAGGAGGGTGAATGTTGTTCAGCTGCTTCTGTTAAGAAGATGAGAGAAAATAATGAAAAACAAACTGAAATGAGAAAATGTCTGTTATGTTCAGAGTTAGTGGGACGATTATTTCATCACAGTTATCCTGGATATCTTTCACATTTTCACAAGGCAAAGTGACTTCACCTCCAACTCTGACAGTGAAAACTTGCACAGTTTCTGTTGAAAAAAAGAGACAGAAATGTGAAATAGAAACTGAAATATGAATATGACAGTTAATAGTCTTACAGTAAGTTTATATACAACAATAATTTGCATGTGTGTCTCATTTTTGGTTTCCAAAAGTTCACTAAACTCACCAAGTTACAAACAAAACGTGTCTCAGTTAAAGGAAGAATACTTAATAAAGTAGCATTAATATTAATGCAGTTCAGTAATGTTTCCTTATTAAATGTGTGTTTGATGAATCCTACCTGAAAACCCAAACAGCAGCATCAGAAATAAAGACATGATAATCCATCTGAATTCAACCATCGTGCTTCTCTCTCGGTCTCACGCTCTCGACTGTCAAAGTCTCGAAGGTTCTGCTTCTTAAAACTGAATATAGCATCTACTTCCTGTGGTAGGTAAGGAGTCACTTCCTCACACTGACGTCAGTCTGTTTTCTCTCTGTTGGCTGTTGATTTTATGTGTAATATCAGCTTTTATTCTCTCTGAATGTCTTGTGGATGTCAAAGGAGTGAAAGACTTTTCACATTTTAACATTTTCTGACTTTCTTATCTAGATATTGTTCATGAGAAAGAACACAGCTCTGATTATTTCTTGCTCGTCTGAGACCTGTTGGTTTCTCATCATGTTATTTTTATCTGAGAGGTGAAGGGGGGGTGTTTTGTTGAAAATGTGGTTAACACCAGCAGCAGAGCCCTGGAGGTTTTATGTTTCTCACGATGACCAAATAAACATCAGGAACACAAATGGTGATCACACTGATGAGAGTCTGACTGAACTGTCTTTAATCGCCTGGAGGTAGAGCACCAAGTCCCTACAATCCCACTGTTGAACACATGTAGTAGCAGGTCTGTTCATGTTGTTTTAAAATGGCATTTGTCTAAATTATACACGCACACTGCAGAGATGAGTCTTTGGTCCTTTAATGACGTCATATTACAGCTACAGTAAGAGTTCATGTGCATCCACCGTGAACACTTCTGACATGCACAGAAGCTATTGCACTTCTGTGCATTTACTTGTCATTTTAGATGCATTTATATGTTATTTAGACAAACATTAGAGCCCAGTGCAGACAGAGCTGTCGCTGACAGAGGGAAGGTTTCCTACCAGAGGTGAGAAAACAACATGTGGTCAGCTGACAGAGGGAAGCTTGTAGTGTGGTCTGTGTTGTGGTCTGTGTGTGTTTGAGAGAGACAGAACTACAAAACACACTGTGAAATGGAATATAAATACTTTGTTTTGTTGCAGCTCAATCAGGAGAGACTTAATTTATTTTTAAGCGTGCACAAGGTTTATTGACAAAGTATGTAATGATATGAGAATTGTAACAAAGTCTTTGGTGGTTTGGCTCCATCATGACTTCATCATATTTAAAGGGGGAGAGAAGCGATGCGTAGTAAAGGATAGACCCCTGATCAACCTGGACGCTGGAGGTGATGAAGCTGGAGGTGATGAAGCTGGAGGTGATGAAGCTGGACATGAATGGTGGTGGAGGAGGGTTGCAGCGATTTGGTTCTGAAATGAACAGCTGACAGCAGCAGAGAAGGAGAGCAGATTTAAACTGTGACAGCAGCGATGTGATTGGGTCACCGAGGATTGAGGTGAAACCTGATTGGTTTAGCTGAAGAGAAAACGCCCAGAGATCAGCTGATGAGAAGGCAGCGGGAGAGGAGAGAGAGAGGGAGAAATGTGAATGACGTAGCACATCAGTCTTCCTGATTGAACACACCACCCCCCCCCCCAACCAAAACCACAGCACACTTCCTTTCCACTGCAGTATTTCAGTGTTTCAGTGCTTCCTGTTTATATTAATGACCTCATCACATTATGCTTTTGAACATAACATGAACATTGAGTATTCATGAGAGCTCATCCCCTCGTTAGCAGCGAGTGTTCGTTAACCCACTAAAGTATCTGGGGACTCACCTGTGCAGGGAGACAGCCCCATACGTTTTACAATACCTGAACTACAGTAAGTGTTTGCAGTATTAAAGATTCAGTTCAGTGTATTTGTCTGTCACTTATCTACACATGCATACATAAATACACTCTAATGCAAACACAGACATATAATACACAGATATACAAGCACACACTCTGCATATTCTCCTATCTGAGCCTGGTCAGTTTGCAGAAGTCTCTCCGACAAGGCTTTAATATCTGGCTGCTAGTAAGAATTGGTTCAGCACAACATCAACTTTAACCAAACACATTCACCAAAACTTCTTCCAAGCCTCCAGATGAAATCAGGATTCATGTCTTCATGTAAAATGATGAAGAAATGTTTAACAGCAGATTCAATTCAAAAATAAACTGAGCAGAGATACAGATGTTAAAATGACTGCATAATAAACAATGACAGGTGATAAAAACTAATACATCTTTAACTACAACACAACACTGAAGCGTCTGACAGCAAGTTCATCAAGCAAAATGTACCAAATATTCTGCTCCTTTACATCTCAAGCAGCCATATAATGTTGGGTTATTGTGCTGCTGGTTAACCTGCTACAACCCCTTCTGGACAAAAAGGCTTTTTACAGCAACAAATCCTGAAAATGATCAGAAAAACAATTCTAATAACAAAAGCATCAAACATTTATCAGTATCAGTTATCAGTGTAAAATAACTGGACTGATAGGAGCTGTAACTGTACTGTGCTCTCTCATTTCTTTGGTTTGTTGACGGTGGTGTAGAGGTCGCTGGGATCAGCAGAGGCTCCAGCAGAAGAAGAAGAAGAAGCTTTCACAGTGCTGTAGGTCACTGCTTCATCCTCATCATCATCATCTTTACCCAGAACCTGTAACACAACAGACAAACAGCTCAACACTTAAATCACACAACATTCAATGACACAGAATAATGCAACTAAATGCAACGTTATGATATCCAGCATCACTTAAACACAACACAATGCTCAATAATAAGATAGGAAACGACATGACACAATCCTAACATGTAGACCTGAGCTTTAATGGTAAAATAAAGAATCTTTCATGTGTTTTCATTCACCACCATCATCACTGTAACCAGTCAGACAGCTTACCTGACTTTTACTGCTGGTCTTCTTGGTGAAGCTGATGGAGGCGTAGGAAACACCATCTTCAGGATCAGCCTACACAGAGAAGACAACATGATGGCTGCTCAGTAACATGCGGATTTATACTGACTCTCTCTTCTAACTTTATTCTATTTCCTCACAGTCAACATTTTAAATTCTATGACTCCTGCCAAGGAGGTCATGTTACGTCTCTTTCAAACGACGTCTCAACATGTTGTATAGTAGTTTTTTGGTGGTGGTTTGTCCCTTGTGGTGTTGTCCAGTTGCATCATCCAACTTCCCTTTTTATCTTTATTTCACATTGTCACACTCTCAACACTGTGCAGACTGTAAATACAGTTATATTTCAGAGAACAAATGCAAGCAGCAGTGAGTGTAACTTTGCACTGGGTGCAGTGTGTGATCTCACCGTGTCCTGACTGGTTTCTGGACCAGACTGAGTCCCTGCAGCGTTTGAGGTCGGCCCCTGGACAAACACAGTCTAGTCAGACTTGGTACAGTTCAGTTCATGCAGATATTGTCAGGGCACGATGCAAACAACAGCCGTGCAACGTATGCAGTATATCTGAGCAGGTTTCAGGTTGAGGCAGTGTGATGGGAGAGTCAACACAGCTTCAAACTGTCTCTGTGAAGCGTACAGTGTTCAGTTCCTTGACCTTAGTTTTAATACAACACAGTCAGTACTGTTCATCTTATCTGATCCTTTCTCAGCTATAGAGTCAAACTTTACAGTGAAGAACCGTTTTTAAACTCACAACATTGTCATTCCTCCGGGTTTTGTTCCCTGAAAAGACAAAAAAGAGAGTCGACTTCAGCTTCCACAATAGAAAATCCAGTTTTATCCAAACGTCTTGTTTATGACAGTTTGATCTGTGCTCTCACCTTTAGTTCTCTTCCATCTGATGACGGCCACAACGATTATTAAGAGAGCTACTAAAACCACAGCCACAATGATGACAATGGTTTGTCTAGATTTAGTTGCTGCTGCTGTTGTTGTTGTTGTTGTTGTTGTTGTTGTGTCCTCACCTGAACAGATGAACACAACAACCTGTTCAGTACAAAACTTGAGTTGAAACATCAAATCCATCAAATAAACATATTTTAGGCAATTATTCACATCAGCTCAACATATTCTCACCTGGTTTCTCACCTGAGGTCTGAGGTCTGAGGGGAAACTTCTGCACTTTGTCACCATCAGTAACTTCACATGTAAAGACTTTATACCTCGATGTGTAATTGTAATGAGAGGTCAGAAAGGTCACAGAGGCGTTACAGGGAGACTGTGATGTCTTCAGTTCTTTGTTATCTTTATCCACATCGTTACCCTGAAACAGACACTTCACTGTGTGTTTACATCGTTCATATGTCGACACAGAGCAGATTAATGTCACCTTATCATCGTCCTTATGTTCAGTCACTGGTGCAGATGGAGATATTGTGAGACAAAGACAACAAGAGTAAAATTAACTTCATCAATGTAATTATAAATATTGTATGTTTCAGTATTTTGTTCTAACAAGACAGTTTGAGTTGAAAACATTAAGATGTAAATACTCACTGTTGATAACAGACAGATGAACCTGAGAGTCTGGACCTTGTTGTTTTCCTCCTGGGATGATGAACTGTCTGCAGGTGTAAAGACCAACATCCTCAGCTGTGACCTTCTTTATAACCAGAGAACAGTTCTCTGTAACACTCAGTCTGTCTGATTTCTTCTGCCCATGTGTAATCAGCTCTACTGCTGCTGTGTTTCCTCCACTGAAGATCCAGGTAGTATAGCCACATTTCTGCTGACCCTCGATCACATTTCCACAAGGCAAAGTGACTTCATGTCCAGCTCTGACAGTGAAGGAGGGGGGATGTTGTTCAGCTGCTTCTGTTAAGAAGATGAGAGAAAATAATGAAAAACAAACTGAAATGAGAAAATGTCTGTTATGTTCAGAGTTAGTGGGACGATTATTTCTTTATTCTTGTTTCCAACAGTTCACTAAACTCACCATGTTAAAAACAAACAGATTCAGTTTTCTTAGTTGAATAAAACATAGTTAATAAAGTATTTTTAATAATATTGATAAAGTTATTTGTTTTATATATGTGATATATGTATTCTTACCTGGAAACTGAAGCGCTGATATAAGAAACAAAGACATTTGAATCCATTTGAAGTCGACCATCGTGATCGTGCGTCTCTCTCCTTCTTCTCTCTTGTTCTTATGCTCATAACTGTCTGAGTTTCTCTGCTTTGTCGAGAGACGCTGCATCTACTTCCTGTGATTAGTGTGATGTCACTTCCTCATAGCGACTGTTAGTCTCCTTTAGATTTTCGTCTCTCTGAATTTCTTGTAGACGTCCAAACAGCCAAAAACCTGTCACAATTTTCACTTTTACATGTTTGAAATGTAGTTTTCTCTCATAAGAAAGGAACATGTTTCTGCATTCATTGAGCCAATCTAAGGCTGTAACAAGCAAACTGTATTAAGGCTCAAGTTCACACTGTGTCCAGTCCCACGGTGCATTTGTGACACTGACGTGTTTCACACCCTGAAAAGAAGAAGAAGAAGAAGTTGAGGGAGTCAAAGGTGTGAAGATTGTCCGTTAAGATAAATGTTTGCAATGATGCAACTTGTTTTCTTTAGATGGTGTTTATCAGAAAACAGACAGGAGTCATGGTGATGTTTGACAGCACACATGAACAGACAGGTGAAGAGTCAAACTCCTCACACAGCAGAATTTAACTCTTGATGTCCACGGTGCAACATGGTGATACTGTAGCAGCTGAGAAAGACCACAGATGAGATGATATCTCACTGGTCTGAGACCTGTTGTTCCTCATTGTATCTTTGTGTCGTGTTTCTCACAGAGCTGAAGTGTTTTGGTGAGAATGTGGGTACAACAGCAGCAGAGCTCTGGAGGTTTTACCCTCTAATGACGACCACATCAACATCAGAAACACATGAGGCCCACAGGAACAGACAGTCCTCACTTTATCAGGACATAAGACAGAGAGGCGCTTATCCAATTCTGTTGAAAACTACTTTAACTCCTGGAAGGTTTGGGGTCACTGAGACTAGTTACACCAAACGGTTCAACACTGATGAGCGTCCTGACTGAACTGTCTTTAACTGCCAGGACGTAGAGCATCAGGCCTCCACAATGTGCAGCAGCAGGTCTGTTCATGTGGTTTTCAGCGGATAGAAATATACATTTTGTGCTCCACTCTTCAACTAGACAGTGGTGGACGAGTTTGTTTGACATCAATACTTCAGCTGTTGGTTTGGAGGTTTTTCGTGTCATACGCTCACTGCAGACACGACTAGCTGGACGTTTCAGATGTGTGAAATGTATTTATATTCATATTAGGTCAGAGTAGGTGATCATACATGATGAGAAAGGGAAGCCTTGCCTTTTTTTCCCACTTTTATTTCTTTTTTTATTTCTCTTTTATTACGTGCCTTGGCGCTTTTATCGGCTTTCTCATTGAGTGCCGGGAAGACGAGAGAAAATGCCCTCAACGTGTCCTCAACACACGGCCCTCAACACGCCCAAACCCTGTCCCCTTCTCCCTCTCCCTCTTGTCTCATTGTTTGCTCATCCATGGTCCGGCAAGTCTACTGTCCGAACACAGAAACCGTGTGTTATCCCGGGGCTCAGGTACTCCACGTTCATTCTGTGCTCCATGAACTGCTGCGGGATAATCCTTCTGTGTCTTCAGTCGTCACACATGTAGGATGTAATGATATTAAGTGACGACAATCTGAAAAGTTGAAGGAGGACTTTAAAACACTGGTGAACACTGTCCTGGACTCTGGCAGACAGTGTGTTATTTCCGGATGCGTCAGCTGCACATCTGGCTCAAAGGACTGTGCTGTGCAATGGGAATCCCTTTCGTGGATCACTTCCATGCTTTTTGGAAACGACCTGACGTCTTTGCACGGGATGGACTCCATCTTAACAGCAAATAGCAATATTGAACTTACAAGGAAGTCTCACTTAATAAGTGACTGTTTTATGGTTTTAATGGTTTTAGTTTTTAGTCTTGCAATATGTATTTACTAATGTTTTATTGCTATCTCTTTTTCCTTGTTTTTAATTTCTGAGACATTTTTATTTTTCTTATTTTTTAATTAATTGTAATTTCCCCCTCTGTGAAGCACCTTGGGCTGCATTTCATGTATGAAAGGTGCTATATAAATAAAGTTGAGCTGAGTCATGTGCATCCAAAACCTCTGAAAGTTGCCTGAGTTATTAGATTTCTGTGCATTCTCAGGTCACTTTGAGTGCATTCATGTCTGTATTTAGACACATTTGAGCGTCCAGTGTGAACAGAGCTGCTCAACTACTGTTGTAGCTGTGGTGCTTCTAGTAGAGGCCGGACATTCATAGTAAAGAATATATTTACTTTCCATTAGACACTGTTAGTACATGAAGGAATCTAAAAACACAGTGTAGAATTAAAAGCAGTAAATATTTCTTTATTCACAGATTATATTGTTATCAGATATAATAAAGAGAAAACTGTTACTGACTCCATTAAGTCTGAAAAACATTCAAGCCAAACACATCCCAACACATATGTTAACAACACTGTGAAATTAAAGTTAATAAAAATGAAATTTCTAAACAGAGAACTCAGCTTGAACTTAAAAAAAAAAACAAGTAAATCTTAAAATCAGGTCTGAATCCTTCAGCTGGAAGATCATTTAAGGAAGTTAACAAGAGTTAAACGCTTGTTCATGTTAAATGAAGTTGAAATCCAGCTGCTGTGTTCTGAGCTGGCTGCAGAAAATAAAGATTTTCACAACTGATGCAGAAAAAGTCAAAAACTCAAGAAAAACTCAAAATGATCTTCTAAGATTCTTAAAGGCTTCAACTACTGGTGTAAATGTGTTATTTAAGTGCAGGGGAGTCTTTTCTCTGATGAGCTGATGTTGATGTTGTTGATCAGTGGAGTCTGACAGAGGTAGAAGTGTCTCCAAAGTTTTCATAGTTCACCTCACCATCATCTTCATCATTATTCACCTGACAAACACAACACAAACACAGCCTCACTCTGACACACTTTAACTGACAACTTCCACATCACTGACCCACATTCAACACAAGGAAATAAGAGATAATCTGACAGCACTTGAACGCACCATCAGTTACTGTCTGATCTGATCTTTACCTGACTGGCTGCTGGACCTGAACGCCTCACGGTTCGGCTTCTTACTGAGTAGAAAACCTGCACAAACACAAACAGTGAGACGTTCACTGTCCTGCATTACAGTAAGATGAAGTCACCAGCAGCAGCTTATCATCATTTACACTGACTTACAGTCCCTGATCATTCAGATACATTTTTCATTTTACTCATCAGTTCACTTCACTTTGTGTTTTCAACTCACAGTGTTGTCATCAGGTGGTCTCTGGTTCCCTGGAAAATAAATCACAGAGGAACTTTTCAGCTGGAAACTTACAGTTTGTGTTAATCAGTCTGAACAAATGTTGGTCTGAGTTTTCTCACCTGCAGCTCTGATGAGAAGAACAGTAATCACAGTAATCAGGAGGAGTTCAGCCACACGCACAACCAACATTATGTAGTCCAGAACAGAACAACCTGTACGAGCTGTGCAACAGAAACATGCATCATGTAAGAAAAATATTTAGGATGTAATTCATGTTGACATGCAGTATTAAGGTGTTTTCCCTGTAGTGTTTTAAACATACATCTACAGTTTATAGCAATTCTCGTTGCACAGGTGCTGTCATGATCTGTCTGTTTGTCACTTCTGCTCACTGTCTGGACTTTTGCTTTGTTCCCCTCACCTGCCATTTCCTCACCTTCCACCAGGTGCCCTCTGTCTTTCCTTCCTTCCCCATCTCCTCATCAGCCTCACTCCTTTCACCTGTTCCCTCACCTGTCTCTAGTCAGTCATCAGCCACCATATTTATACCAGTTCACTTTCCTTGTCGGGTGTCAGATCCTTTAGTTTGTTTGTGAGTCTTGTTCCTTGTATATTGGTTCTTGTTTCCATGTGTTTGTGTCGGTTCTGGACGCCCTGCTACCGGATTATTCACCTGCCTGTTTTTGGATGAATAAACTCCTATCAGCTACCTGCCGGTCTCCTCTCCTCTCCTCTCCTCTCTGTGCTTGGCTCCTATATTTGCGAAACGGCTACCGCGCCGTGACAGGTGCATAAATAACATTCACTACTGTTGTAGATATGTTTCATATTGGATATAAATGAGTGAATGAATCAGTGATAATCATGTATAAATCTCTTAATGACTATAATGATGTTGTCGGGTAGGAAAAAGTGTTTCTCCAATCTGTAAAATTTGCAGTAACTAAGCAGCTTTCTCACCGTGTTGTGCTCTTGAGTTTAATATCGGTGACGTTTGGTCCTCACCTGGACAAATTAATTAACAAAACCCAACACACAGAAAGATGAGACCATACCGCACGTTTACATTCTGTATTAACTAAATGACAGAGGATGATGTAACCTTAAAATTTCAAATTCATTAATTTCATGTTTTATTTTGACATCAGGATGAAGTGATTTTAAACAGCTCATTAATTCACCTGATTTCTCACCTGAAGACTGAGAGTTGAAGGGAAACACCAGCACTTGTCCACTCTTCTTATCTGTCACGTGACACTTCAGTAACTCATAATAGTTGGACTTGTGATTAAGATGAGTAGTTTTAAATGTCACAGTGGCTGAACAGGAACTCTGTGATGTCTCCACGTCGTTCTTATTACCCTCATACAACCACTTCACTGTGTGTCCACAACCTTCATATGTCTTCACAGAGCAGTAAGAGATGTTCAGATGTTCCTCAACTGGTGCAGATGGAGATATTATGAGAGAAAGACAACAAGAGTAAACTGAATTAATCACTGTAATCATAATAATTGTGAAGTTTGAGTTGAACACTTAATTAAGATGTAAATACTCACTGATAACAACAGACAGATGAACCAGAGAGTCTGAACCTTGTTGTTGTTCTAACGTGTTGAACTGTCTGCAGCTGTAACGACCAGCATCCTCAGCTGTGACCTTCTTTATAACCAGAGAACATGTTTCTGTCACACTCAGTCTGTCAGATTTAGTTTTACTGATCCCAAGTGTAACCAGCTCTTCTGATGATGCTCCTTCAAAACGAGTAACAAGCCAAGAAGTACCAGCACATTTGTTCTGATTTCTTCTCACATTTTCACAAGGCAAAGTGACTTCACCTCCAACTCTGGCAGTGAAGGAGTTGGAGGTTTGTCCAGTTACAGCTGTTGAAGATGAGAGATAAACATAAGAAAGTCAGCTGTGATAAGATCCACTCAGAACACCATGTTCAAAACACACAGCAAACTAGGTTGTTATTTACCTAAATACTATTAGTCCATCCAAATTGAACCGCCCTGCTTCTCTCTCTCTTGTTCTCAAGCCCTTAACTGTCAAAGTGTGTGAACTGGTGCTTCTTTAAGAGAGATTCAGCATTTACTTCCTCTAATTAGTGAAGTGTCACTTCCTTATAGTGAAATTTATCTGTTTTTTCCATCATTTGAGTTGTTGAATGTATGTAGACAACGCCCATCAGGCGGTCAACTCTCTCTGAATTTCTTGTAGGAATCTAAAACAGCCAAAAAGCCAAATGTGGTTCAGTGTGACATCATGAGCCACTGACGTGTTTTCAGGTGTTCACAACCTCTATTCATACAATGCTTTTAAGATGGGATCCCACTGTTTTCTCTCTATCCACAAAAAGACGACGAGGAGGGCTGAGGAGGTTGAGCTGCAAATGTAACTGTGCAACTGTGGCACTAAAATACAGCCGAGTAAAAACATTCATGGTAATGTTCGACACCACACGTAAACCCTAAAGTGAGTCAAACTCCTCGCGCCCTTGATATGTGGTGAAACGGGAAAACCAAATATGATATTTTAGTGGTTTTAGAATTGTTGAATTGTTGAAACGTAGTATTTTGTTCTGAGAAATGAAAAGTATTTTCTCCTGAATGTGTGTAACAGCAGCAGAACTGTGGAGGTTTTACCCTCTAATGATGACCAGATAACACTTTGTTAACACATGGTGCTCCCTGGACTCATCAGTATATGTTGATAGACAATGATGATTTAACTTTTTCTTACTGAATAGAGAATAATAGTAGATGAGACAGATACCAGTTATTTTAATAAAATAGCTTTTTAATGTTTGTGTATGTCATATGCGTGTTATATGTGTCCTTACCTGTAAACTGAAGCTCCAGCATCAGAAATAAAGACATTTGAATCCATCTGAATTCCACCATCGTGCCTCTCTGTCTCTCCTCTCTCTGCTTCTTGTTCTTGTAAGACTCTGAACTTAAAGAGAAGTGTTGTATCTACTTCCTCTAATTAGTAACGTGTCACTTCCTCACAGTGACCGTCGTCCTTCTTTTCTCTCGTACGTTCCTCCATCTCTTATGGCCGACATGAGCTGGTCTGAAGTTCACACTGACTGAAGTATCTGGAATCAACACCAGGGAAAATTTGACCCTTTTGGGTTTCTACACTTTCTCTCATTCAGCTGTTTGATTCGACTCTCAAAAGTGACTCAAGATGAGCGTTGTCTCACTTCCTCTTAGTTTGCTTTAATTACTTTAATACCTGAACATCAAAAATAAAGTGAGCAGAGATACAGATGTTAAATCTAAACTTGTAGACGTCCAAACAGCCAAAAACCTCTGTTACAATTTTCACTTTTACATGTTTGAAATGTAGTTTTCTCTCATAAGAAAGGAACATGTTTCTGCATTCATTGAGCCAATCTAAGGATGTAACAAGCAAACTATATTAAGGCTCAAGTTCACACTGTGTCCAGTCCCACGGTGCATCTGACGTGTTTCACACCCTGAAAAGAAGAAGAAGAAGAAGCTGAGGAAGTCAAACATGTGAAGATTGTCCGTTAAGATAAATGTTTGCTGTAATGCATCTTGTTTCCTTTAGATGGTGTTTATCAGAAAACAGACAGGAGTCATGGTGATGTTTGACAGCACACATGAACAGACAGGTGAAGAGTCAAACTCCTGGTTTGGAGGTTTTTCATGTCATACGCTCACTGGTTGTTTCAGATGTGTGAAATGTATTTATATTCATATTATGTCAGAGTAGGTGATCATGTGCATCCAAAAACCTCTGAAAGTTGCCCGAGTCATTAGATTTCTGTGCATTTTCAGGTCGCTTTGAGTGCATTCATGTCTGTATTTAGACACATTTGAGGGTCCAGTGTGAACAGAGCTGCTCAACTGCTGTTGTAGCTGTGGTGCTTCTAGTAGAGGCCAGACATTCATAGTAAAGAATATATTTACTTTCCATTAGACACTGTTAGTACATGAAGGAATCACAAAACACAGTGTAGAATTAAAAGCAGTAAATATTTCTTTATTTGCAGATTATATTGTTATCAGATATAATAAAGAGAAAACTGTTACTGACTCCATTAAGGCTGAAAAACATTCAAACCAAACACATCCCAACAAATATGTTAACAACACTGTGAAATGAAAGGGAATTAAAATGAGCTCTTCAGACAGAATGATAGAAGTGACGTCATGCTAAGCTACGTACAAAAATCAATCAGAGAAATCTGCTGGCTTGAACTCACACGGATGCCATCCTAACAAAGTTGTTAGAAGTTGTGTTCTGAACTGGCTGCAAAGATTTTCAAACTGATGCAGGAAAAGAGAAGATGTTCTTAAATGTACAGCATCTTAAAATGAGAGTAAATCAAGGCTTTAATATCTGGCTGCTAGTAAGAACTGGTTCAGCACAACATCAACTTTAACCAAACACATTCACCAAAACTTCTTCTAAGCCTCCAGATGAAATCAGGATTCATGTCTTCATGTAAAATGATGAAGAAATGTTTAACAGCAGATTCAATTCAAAAATAAACTGAGCAGAGATACAGATGTTAAAATGACTGCATATTAAACAATGACAGGTGATAAAAACTAATACATCTTTAACTACAACACAACATTAAAGCGTCTGACAGCAAGTTCATCAAGCAAAATGTACCAAATATTCTGCTCCTTTACATCTCAAGCAGCCATATAATGTTGGGTTATTGTGCTGCTGGTTAACCTGCTACAACCCCTTCTGGACAAAAAGGCTTTTTACAGCAACAAATCCTGAAAATGATCAGAAAAACAATTCTAATAACAAAAGCATCAAACATTTATCAGTATCAGTTATCAGTGTAAAATAACTGGACTGATAGGAGCTGTAACTGTACTGTGCTCTCTCATTTCTTTGGTTTGTTGACGGTGGCGTAGAGGTCGCTGGGATCAGCAGAGGCTCCAGCAGAAGAAGAAGAAGAAGCTTTCACAGTGCTGTAGGTCACTGCTTCATCCTCATCATCATCATCTTTACCCAGAACCTGTAACACAACAGACAAACAGCTCAACACTTAAATCACACAACATTCAATGACACAGAATAATGCAACTAAATGCAACGTTATGATATCCAGCATCACTTAAACACAACACAATGCTCAATAATAAGATAGCAAACGACATGACACAATCCTAACATGTAGACCTGAGCTTTAATGGTAAAATAAAGAATCTTTCATGTGTTTTCATTCACCACCATCATCACTGTAACCAGTCAGACTGCTTACCTGACTTTTACTGCTGGTCTTCTTGGTGAAGCTGATGGAGGCGTAGGAAACACCATCTTCAGGATCAGCCTACACAGAGAAGACAACATGATGGCTGCTCAGTAACATGTGGATTTATACTGACTCTCTCTTCTAACTTTATTCTATTTCCTCACAGTCAACATTTTAAATTCTATGACTCCTGCCAAGGAGGTCATGTTACGTCTCTTTCAAACGACGTCTCAACATGTTGTATAGTAGTTTTTTGGTGGTGGTTTGTCCCTTGTGGTGTTGTCCAGTTGCATCATCCAACTTCCCTTTTTATCTTTATTTCACATTGTCACACTCTCAACACTGTGCAGACTGTAAATACAGTTATATTTCAGAGAACAAATGCAAGCAGCAGTGAGTGTAACTTTGCACTGGGTGCAGTGTGTGATCTCACCGTGTCCTGACTGGTTTCTGGACCAGACTGAGTCCCTGCAGCGTTTGAGGTCGGCCCCTGGACAAACACAGTCTAGTCAGACTTGGTACAGTTCAGTTCATGCAGATATTGTCAGGGCACGATGCAAACAACAGCCGTGCAACGTATGCAGTATATCTGAGCAGGTTTCAGGTTGAGGCAGTGTGATGGGAGAGTCAACACAGCTTCAAACTGTCTCTGTGAAGCGTACAGTGTTCAGTTCCTTGACCTTAGTTTTAATACAACACAGTCAGTACTGTTCATCTTATCTGATCCTTTCTCAGCTATAGAGTCAAACTTTACAGTGAAGAACCGTTTTTAAACTCACAACATTGTCATTCCTCCGGGTTTTGTTCCCTGAAAAGACAAAAAAGAGAGTCGACTTCAGCTTCCACAATAGAAAATCCAGTTTTATCAAAACGTCTTGTTTATGACAGTTTGATCTGTGCTCTCACCTTTAGTTCTCTTCCATCTGATGACGGCCACAACGATTATTAAGAGAGCTACTAAAACCACAGCCACAATGATGAGCCACCACCACGGAGCTGGAAAGAGAATGAAAATACTTTAAGCATTTCTGCTACAGCTTTCTGTTCTGTTCAGAGTCATTTAGCTAAAAGAGGAGCGGATTAGGTGTGATTAAACATTCATTTGATAGTTTAACTAAGTGCTGCAAGGTTCCTCGACCCACAGCCACACAACCCACAATGAGGTAACATTGTAGAAATGGTTTCATGAAAGTGTTGAGTCACCACTTCGTAGTTCTGTTGAAACATCTTTGGTTTCTGTTTTTACGTCATTTTTAGTGGTTCTTGTTGATTTAGTTGCTGTTGCTGCTGTTGCTGTTGTTGTTCTTGTCGTTGCTGTTGTTGTGTCCTCACCTGAACAGATGAACACAACAAACTTCTCAGTACAAAACTTGTGTTAAAACATCAAATCAAAAAATATTTTAGGCAATTATTCACATCAGCTCAACATATTCTCACCTGGTTTCTCACCTGAGGTCTGAGGTCTGAGGGGAAACTTCTGCACTTTGTCACCATCAGTAACTTCACATGTAAAGACTTTATACCTCGATGTGAAATTGTGATGATAGGTCAGAAAGGTCACAGAGGCGTTACAGGGAGACTGTGATGTCTTCAGATCTTTGTTATCTTTATCCACATCTTTACCCTGAAACAGCCACTTCACTGTGTGTTTACATCGTTCATATGTCGACACAGAGCAGATTAATGTCAACTTATCAGTGTCCGTATGTTCAGTCACTGGTGCAGATGGAGATATTGTGAGACAAAGACAACAAGAGTAAAATTAACTTCATCAATGTAATTATAAATATTGTATGTTTCAGTATTTTGTTCTAACAAGACAGTTTGAGCTGAAAACATTAAGATGTAAATACTCACTGTTGATAACAGACAGATGAACCTGAGAGTCTGAACCTTGTTGTTCTCCTCCTGAGATGATGAACTGTCTGCAGCTGTAACGACCAACATCCTCAGCTGTGACCTTCTTTATAACCAGAGAACAGTTCTCTGTAACACTCAGTCTGTCTGATTTCTTCTGCCCATGTGTAATCAGCTCTACTGCTGCTGTGTTTCCTTCATTGAAGATCCAGGTAGTATAGCCACATTTCTGCTGACCCTCGATCACATTTCCACAAGGCAAAGTGACTTCATGTCCAGCTCTGACAGTGAAGGAGGGGGGATGTTGTTCAGCTGCTTCTGTTAAGAAGATGAGAGAAAATAATGAAAAACAAACTGAAATGAGAAAATGTCTGTTATGTTCAGAGTTAGTGGGACGATTATTTCTTTATTCTTGTTTCCAAGAGTTCACTAAACTCACCATGTTAAAAACAAACAGATTCAGTTTTGATAGTTGAATAAAACGTAGTTAATAAAGTATTTTTAATAATATTGATAGTTATTTGTTTTATATATGTGATATATGTATTCTTACCTGGAAACTGAAGCGCTGATATAAGAAACAAAGACATTTGAATCCATTTGAAGTCGACCATCGTGATCGTGCGTCTCTCTCCTTCTTCTCTCTTGTTCTTATGCTCATAACTGTCTGAGTTTCTCTGCTTTGTCGAGAGACGCTGCATCTACTTCCTGTGATTAGTGTGATGTCACTTCCTCATAGCGACTGTTAGTCTCTTTTAGATTTTCGTCTCTCTAAATTTCTTGTAGACGTCCAAACAGCCAAAAACCTCTGTTACAATTTTGACTTTTACATGTTTGAAATGTAGTTTTCTCTCATAAGAAAGGAACATGTTTCTGCATTCATTGAGCCAATCTAAGGCTGTAACAAGCAAACTGTATTAAGGCTCAAGTTCACACTGTGTCCAGTCCCACGGTGCATTTGTGACACTGACGTGTTTGACACACTGAAAAGAAGAACAAGAAGAAGTTGAGGGAGTCAAAGGTGTGAAGATTATCCGTTAAGATAAATGTTTGCTGTAATGCATCTTGTTTTGTTTAGATGGTGTTTATCAGAAAACAGACAGGAGTCATGGTGATGTTTGACAGCACACATGAACAGACAGGTGAAGAGTCAAACTCCTCACACAGCAGAATTTAACTCTTGATGTCCACGGTGCAACATGGTGATACTGTAGCAGCTGAGAAAGACCACAGATGAGATGATATCTCACTGGTCTGAGACCTGTTGTTCCTCATTGTATCTTTGTGTCGTGTTTCTCACAGAGCTGAAGTGTTTTGGTGAGAATGTGGGTACAACAGCAGCAGAGCTCTGGAGGTTTTACCCTCTAATGACGACCACATCAACATCAGAAACACATGAGGCCCACAGGAACAGACAGTCCTCACTTTATCAGGACATAAGACAGAGAGGCGCTTATCCAATTCTGTTGAAAACTACTTTAACTCCTGGAAGGTTTGGGGTCACTGAGACTAGTTACACCAAACGGTTCAACACTGATGAGCGTCCTGACTGAACTGTCTTTAACTGCCAGGACGTAGAGCATCAGGCCTCCACAATGTGCAGCAGCAGGTCTGTTCATGTGGTTTTCAGAGGATAGAAATACACATTTTGTGCTCCACTCTTCAACTAGACAGTGGTGGACGAGTTTGTTTGACATCAATACTTCAGCTGTTGGTTTGGAGGTTTTTCGTGTCATACGCTCACTGCAGACACGACTAGCTGGACGTTTCAGATGTGTGAAATGTATTTATATTCATATTAGGTCAGAGTAGGTGATCATACATGATGAGAAAGGGAAGCCTTGCCTTTTTTTCCCACTTTTATTTCTTTTTTTATTTCTCTTTTATTACGTGCCTTGGCGCTTTTATCGGCTTTCTCATTGAGTGACTTCCCTGTGGACATTCCCTTCCATGCCGTGCATTGACTGCTGCCCACTCCAGAAAGCAAACAGGAGTATCACTCAGCTCAAAGAAAACATCCGCAGACTATCAGATGAACTGAAACAGAAGGATACTCTCCTGTCCAGTTTCATCAACACTGCCTCCGTTCAGTCAAAAAGGTGAGCTGCGATGAGCTCAGCTGTTTCAGACACTATCCTGTGGGACACGTCGTCGCGTCTGAAACCCTCCTCCTGCTCTACCCCGAACTCCCAGGCCGCTTGGACAGAAGTGGTGGTCAGAGGCCGCAGGAAGGGTGGGCTCCAGGTGACCTCACCTCCAGCTCTCAACCTCTTGAACAGCTTTGGGGCTCTACCTGCGGATGCTCCGGCCCACCCAGCTGACGTATCTATGGCTGCTGCCGACGTGCGTTATCCCACTGCTGAAACTGCCTGTGGCTGCCGGGAAGACGAGAGAAAATGCCCTCAACGTGTCCTCAACACACGGCCCTCAACACGCCCAAACCCACTCTACTCCACGTTAATTCTGTGCTCCATGAACTGCTGCGGGATAATCCTTCTGTGTCTTCAGTCGTCACACATGTAGGATGTAATGATATTAAGTGACGACAATCTGAAAAGTTGAAGGAGGACTTTAAAACACTGGTGAACACTGTCCTGGACTCTGGCAGACAGTGTGTTATTTCCGGATGCGTCAGCTGCACATCTGGCTCAAAGGACTGTGCTGTGCAATGGGAATCCCTTTCGTGGATCACTTCCATGCTTTTTGGAAACGACCTGACGTCTTTGCACGCGATGGACTCCATCTTAACAGCAAATAGCAATATTGAACTTACAAGGAAGTCTCACTTAATAAGTGACTGTTTTATGGTTTTAATGGTTTTAGTTTTTAGTCTTGCAATATGTATTTACTAATGTTTTATTGCTATCTCTTTTTCCTTGTTTTTAATTTCTGAGACATTTTTATTTTTCTTATTTTTTAATTAATTGTAATTTCCCCCTCTGTGAAGCACCTTGGGCTGCATTTCATGTATGAAAGGTGCTATATAAATAAAGTTGAGCTGAGTCATGTGCATCCAAAACCTCTGAAAGTTGCCTGAGTTATTAGATTTCTGTGCATTCTCAGGTCACTTTGAGTGCATTCATGTCTGTATTTAGACACATTTGAGCGTCCAGTGTGAACAGAGCTGCTCAACTACTGTTGTAGCTGTGGTGCTTCTAGTAGAGGCCGGACATTCATAGTAAAGAATATATTTACTTTCCATTAGACACTGTTAGTACATGAAGGAATCTAAAAACACAGTGTAGAATTAAAAGCAGTAAATATTTCTTTATTCACAGATTATATTGTTATCAGATATAATAAAGAGAAAACTGTTACTGACTCCATTAAGTCTGAAAAACATTCAAGCCAAACACATCCCAACACATATGTTAACAACACTGTGAAATTAAAGTTAATAAAAATGAAATTTCTAAACAGAGAACTCAGCTTGAACTTAAAAAAAAAAACAAGTAAATCTTAAAATCAGGTCTGAATCCTTCAGCTGGAAGATCATTTAAGGAAGTTAACAAGAGTTAAACGCTTGTTCATGTTAAATGAAGTTGAAATCCAGCTGCTGTGTTCTGAGCTGGCTGCAGAAAATAAAGATTTTCACAACTGATGCAGAAAAAGTCAAAAACTCAAGAAAAACTCAAAATGATCTTCTAAGATTCTTAAAGGCTTCAACTACTGGTGTAAATGTGTTATTTAAGTGCAGGGGAGTCTTTTCTCTGATGAGCTGATGTTGATGTTGTTGATCAGTGGAGTCTGACAGAGGTAGAAGTGTCTCCAAAGTTTTCATAGTTCACCTCACCATCATCTTCATCATTATTCACCTGACAAACACAACACAAACACAGCCTCACTCTGACACACTTTAACTGACAACTTCCACATCACTGACCCACATTCAACACAAGGTAATAAGAGATAATCTGACAGCACTTGAACGCACCATCAGTTACTGTCTGATCTGATCTTTACCTGACTGGCTGCTGGACCTGAACGCCTCACGGTTCGGCTTCTTACGGAGTAGAAAACCTGCACAAACACAAACAGTGAGACGTTCACTGTCCTGCATTACAGTAAGATGAAGTCACCAGCAGCAGCTTATCATCATTTACACTGACTTACAGTCCCTGATCATTCAGATACATTTTTAATTTTACTCATCAGTTCACTTCACTTTGTGTTTTCAACTCACAGTGTTGTCATCAGGTGGTCTCTGGTTCCCTGGAAAATAAATCACAGAGGAACTTTTCAGCTGGAAACTTACAGTTTGTGTTAATCAGTCTAAACAAATGTTGGTCTGAGTTTTCTCACCTGCAGCTCTGATGAGAAGAACAGTAATCACAGTAATCAGGAGGAGTTCAGCCACACGCATAACCAACATTATGTAGTCCAGAACAGAACAACCTGTACGAGCTGTGCAACAGAAACAAATCATGTCAGAGAAGAAAGTTATCAGCAGAAAATCAGAAGCACAAGACGTGTTTCTGTAGAGTCAATCATGATCCCCTGAGGATGAAGCCTGCTGACTCTGGTGACCCTCTGGTGCTACCAGCAGGGGGACATTTTAGTCTTGGCATGTTATCATGCTAACACATTAAACGAAGATAATGACTGCAGACCGGTGCATGGAACCAACTCCATCATTAAGTTCTCAGACGACACCACGGTGATTGGTTTCATCAGCAACAACGATGAGACAGCCTACAGGGAAGAGGTACAGCACCTGGGGACATGGTGCGCCAAAAATAACCTGCTCCTCAACACCAGCAAAACCAAGGAGCTCATTGTGTTCTTCAGGAAGGAGAAAAGAAACACGCATGCACTCATCCACATCAATGGGATGGACGTTGAGCGTGTCTCCGGCTTCAAGTTCCTGGGGACCCACATCTCGGAGGACCTGTCCTGGACCAACAACACCTCCAGCCTTGTCAAGAAAGCTCACCAGCGCCTCTTCTTCCTGAGGACACTGAAGAAGAACCATCTCTCTTCAGCCATCCTGGTGGATTTTACCACTGCGTGATCGAGAGCATCCTAACCAACTGTGTCACAGTCTGGTATGGGAGCTGCTCTGTCGGGGAACGAAAGGACTGCAGTGGGTGGTGAAAACTGCCCAACGCATTACAGAAACTCCACTTCCAGCCATTGAGGAAGTCCAGAGAAAACGCTGTCTGTTTATTATTATGCACTATTTAATGTTCACTCAATCTGTATTCTGCATTACCTAATTCATCATATGCCCATTTGCTTTTTGTAAATTATGTTTATAGTTCCTGCTTATAGTCTACTTACATTTAATGCACAGATCAACCTGTATAATATGTACATATTACCTCAACAAATCAATCTGTATATTTTCACCTATATATAACAGTTCCACTTAAAATGCTAATTTATTAGCGGTAAAAAAACTTATTTTCTTATCTGTATATTGGTACTTACTTCTTATTGCACTTCTGGTTGGATGTTAAACTGCATTTCATTGCTCTGTACTTGTACATGTGTAATGACAATAAAGTTGAATCTAATCTAATCTAAGATGGTGAACATACTAAACATTATACCTGCTAAAATCATTTAAATGAAAGATGAACAAGTTCCTTATGAGTTTCACATGCCAGAATAAAATTGTTACGTTTCCATTAGTGAAGATTAAAAGGCCGTCCACACGGAGAACTGTAAGTATAAATATCGCCATAACGATAAAGTTATGAGCATCCACACTGATGAATGATAAAGTTGATGCCGAGCACGCTGCACGCTCCAGCTGTGGGCAGCTTAGGAAAGTGGATATTGATGGATAAAATGATAGGAGAATGGGAAAATAAACATAAAGGCCCAATAAATATATGAGAGTTTGTCTACGTCACCAAAACATCCAAGACCGCCACTGTAAACATGCATCTACATTTTTAACCACATCTGCTGCGTTTGTGTGTTTATAAATTATATTCACAACTCCTGATCTGTTTCATGTTGAATACAATAAGTTACTTTGTTTCTCACCTTCTTGTGTTGCTGTTGTTGTTGGAACTGCTGGTGATATTGATCGTGTTGTTGTTGCGTCCTCACCTGATAAATGAGAAAATACCTCATGTTCACCATCTGCAGTAACTAAATAAGAAATATTCTTCTTAAAACTTAAATCCAATGATCAAATATAGGAAGGGATTTTAAACAGCTCATCATATTCTCACCTGGTTTCTCACCTGAGGTCTGAGGGCTGAAGGTGAACAGCTGCACTTGTTTAGTGACAGTATCAGTCACTTTACACTTGAACAACTCATGATACTTTGACTTCTGCTTAAGATGAGTAGTAGGAAATGTCAGAGTAACTGAGCAGTCAGACTGTGATGTCTTCATGTCTTTGTTATCTTCATCCACATCTTTACCCTCATACAGCCACTTCACTGTGTATCTACACCAACCGTATGTCAACACAGAGCATTTTAACTTCACCTCATCATCGTCCTTATGTTCAGTCACTGGTGCAGATGGAGATATTGTGAGAGAAAGACATCAAGAGTAAAATTAACTTCATCACTGTGATTATAATTGTAATGTTTCAGTATTTTGTTCTAACAAGAGAGTTTGAGCTGAAAACATTAAGATGTAAATACTCACTGGTAATAAGAGACAGATGAACATTAGCATCTTGATGTCCTGATTGTCTGCAGGTGTAAAGACCAACATCCTCAGCTGTGACCTTCTTTATAACCAGAGAACATTTCTCTGTAACACTCAGTCTGTCTGATTCAGCTTCAGCTTTTTCACCAATCTGTCCACGTTCAATCAGCCGTACTGTTGCTGTGTTTCCTGAACCAGCAAAGATCCAGTCAGTGTTGTCACATCTGTTCTGATCATCAATCTTATTTCCACAAGGCAAAGTGACTTCATCTCCATCTCTGACAACAAAGTGGGGGGAATATTGTCCAGTCACTGATGCTGTAAACATTAGAGAAAAATAAGATCAAATATCAATATGGCTTTCATGTTGAGATTTAGCATAAAGATCATTTTAGCTTCAACAGAAGTGTGTTTTGTAATGTTTCTGGTATTTCTGTATGTTGGATGTATCCTTACCTGTAAAGTGAAGCAGCAGCATCAGAAATAAAGATATTTTAATCCATCTGAATTCAACCATCGTGCTTGAGTCTGTTTTCTGTCCCTCCTCAGCTGTTAACTGTCCGAGTCTCTGAAGTGGTGCCTGTTAAATGAAGAAATGAAGAAACTGTTTCCTGTGATCAGTAATGTGTTACTTCCTCATTGTTACTGTCTACGTTTAGTCTCCTCAGCAAGTTTTATATGTAGACTGTAGATGCTCCGCCTACACACAATCTTTTTTTCATCTCTGAATTTGATCAGCCAAAAACTGTTTAACTTTTACATTGAAGCCATTTAATTAACACTTTTATCCACACTGATTTACACTAGATTAAACAGTAGACTAATTATCCATCAGCAAACCAAACTTTGATGCAAAGGAAATGTGACTGATTCAATTAAAAAGTATAACATATTATAATCTGGTTAAACTGCTAAACTGCAGTAGAAGAGAGGATACTTTTGTTTGGGTCAATAATCGCTGGCATTACATGTAAAACTTATACAAGCGACGACACTTTTAGAAGGACAGAATTGAAGAATGGGTGATACTCTACACATCTGGTTATTGGACCTCTTGATTACTTGTATGTGTTTCCACTAAACAGCTCTGGTGAAATCTTCTGGTCAACTTTACCATCAGAAGACGCCCTGGATCATAGACAGATAAACATGTAGTGCGTAGGAAAGGATAGACCCCTGATGGAGTCTGGGATGGAGGATGCTGAGGATCTGGATGGATGTGGAGATGAGCAGCTCTGATGGCTCAACCTGGACGCTGGTGGTGATGAAGCTGGAGGTGATGAAGCTGGAGGTGATGAAGCTGGACATGAATGGGGGTGGAGGAGGGTTGCAGCGATTTGGATCTGAAATGAACAGCTGACAGCAGCAGAGAAGGAGAGCAGATTTAAACTGTGACAGCAGCGATGTGATTGGGTCACCGAGGATTGAGGTGAAACCTGATTGGTTTAGCTGAAGAGAAAACGCCCAGAGATCAGCTGATGAGAAGGCAGCGGGAGAGGAGAGAGAGAGGGAGAAATGTGAATGACGTAGCACATCAGTCTTCCTGATTGAACACACCACCCCCCCCCCCCAACCAAAACCACAGCACACTTCCTTTCCACTGCAGTATTTCAGTGTTTCAGTGCTTCCTGTTTATATTAACGACCTCATCACATTATGCTTTTGAACATAACATGAACATTGAGTATTCATGAGAGCTCATCCCCTCGTTAGCAGCGAGTGTTCGTTAACCCACTAAAGTATCTGGGGACTCACCTGTGCAGGGAGACAGCCCCATACGTCTGCAGGTGTAGATAAGTCTGTCACTTATCTACACATGCATACATAAATACACTCTAATGCAAACACAGACATATAATACACAGATATACAAGCACACACTCTGCATATTCTCCTATCTGAGCCTGGTCAGTTTGCAGAAGTGTCTCCGACCAGCAGGCTGAGTGGAAGAGAGACGGATTCTGACCTCATGTCTTTTTTTACATATTCATGATGAAATCACTTCCCTTCACCTTTACACCTCAGTAGGTGTCACATTACTCAGTTCAGTTCTTCAGAAACAGATCAGATAACATCAACAGTTGAAGTTGGATCTAATTTGGATCAAGCTGAGGTCACAGTAGTGGAAAGACTCTTGTCCGTCTCTTCCTCATCGCTCTATTTCTGCAACACATCGGCAGAGATCACCTGTCAGTCGAATGGAGTGAGAGGGTCTGTGACATCTCACCAAAGAGCTTTCACACTGTAGGAACGGGCAATTTATTTACATAGAATTGCTAATAATTAGGATTTTAAGGTGATTAGAGAAGACACAGTATATTATTAAGTTTTAAATATTTATTTTTAATTGCAGATGATATTTGTATCAGTTACAATAAATAGACAAACAACAACAGTGATGATTTAAAGTGAATTAAACTTTGTTATTCTGCACACTAACTGAAACACACCAAATACACAATAATACAAAAAGCTGTTTTTCTGCAATAATGTGAATATGCATTTCGCTTCCATATGCTGGTAGAAATTAAAGTGTGCAAAAGTAAAAAACAAAAGTGGAAACTGAATTAAAATGACTTCTGCAGACACAGTGAAAAAGTGAGGTCATGATGAACAACTCACAATTTCAAAACCATTCAAAAAAATCTGCAGGAACAAATTAACTTGGATGCCATCCTAAGATGTTTTTAGAAGTTGTGTTGTGAACTGACTGCAAAGATTTTCAAACTGATGCAGGAAAAGAGAAGATGTTCTTAAATGTACAGCATCTTAAATTGAGAGTAAATCAAGGTTTTAATATCTGGCTGCTAGTAAGAACTGGTTCAGCACAACATCAACTTTAACCAAACACATTCACCAAAACTTCTTCCAAGCCTCCAGATGAAATCAGGATTCATGTCTTCATGTAAAATGATGAAGAAATGTTTAACAGCAGATTCAATTCAAAAATAAACTGAGCAGAGATACAGATGTTAAAATGACTGCATATTAAACAATGACAGGTGATAAAAACTAATACATCTTTAACTACAACACAACATTAAAGCGTCTGACAGCAAGTTCATCAAGCAAAATGTACCAAATATTCTGCTCCTTTACATCTCAAGCAGCCATATAATGTTGGGTTATTGTGCTGCTGGTTAACCTGCTACGACCCCTTCTGGACAAAAAGGCTTTTTACAGCAACAAATCCTGAAAATGATCAGAAAAACAATTCTAATAACAAAAGCATCAAACATTTATCAGTATCAGTTATCAGTGTAAAATAACTGGACTGATAGGAGCTGTAACTGTACTGTGGTCTCTCATTTCTTTGGTTTGTTGACGGTGGCGTAGAGGTCGCTGGGATCAGCAGAGGCTCCAGCAGAAGAAGAAGAAGAAGCTTTCACAGTGCTGTAGGTCACTGCTTCATCCTCATCATCATCATCTTTACCCAGAACCTGTAACACAACAGACAAACAGCTCAACACTTAAATCACACAACATTCAATGACACAGAATAATGCAACTAAATGCAACGTTATGATATCCAGCATCACTTAAACACAACACAATGCTCAATAATAAGATAGCAAACGACATGACACAATCCTAACATGTAGACCTGAGCTTTGTCCCTTGTGGTGTTGTCCAGTTGCATCATCTAACTTCCCTTTTTATCTTTATTTCACATTGTCACACTCTCAACACTGTGCAGACTGTAAATACAGTTATATTTCAGAGAACAAATGCAAGCAGCAGTGAGTGTAACTTTGCACTGGGTGCAGTGTGTGATCTCACCGTGTCCTGACTGGTTTCTGGACCAGACTGAGTCCCTGCAGCGTTTGAGGTCGGCCCCTGGACAAACACAGTCTAGTTAGACTTGGTACAGTTCAGTTCATGCAGATATTGTCAGGGCACGATGCAAACAACAGCCGTGCAACGTATGCAGTATATCTGAGCAGGTTTCAGGTTGAGGCAGTGTGATGGGAGAGTCAACACAGCTTCAAACTGTCTCTGTGAAGCGTACAGTGTTCAGTTCCTTGACCTTAGTTTTAATACAACACAGTCAGTACTGTTCATCTTATCTGATCCTTTCTCAGCTATAGAGTCAAACTTTACAGTGAAGAACCGTTTTTAAACTCACAACATTGTCATTCCTCCGGGTTTTGTTCCCTGAAAAGACAAAAAAGAGAGTCGACTTCAGCTTCCACAATAGAAAATCCAGTTTTATCAAAACGTCTTGTTTATGACAGTTTGATCTGTGCTCTCACCTTTAGTTCTCTTCCATCTGATGACGGCCACAACGATTATTAAGAGAGCTACTAAAACCACAGCCACAATGATGACAATGGTTTGTCTAGATTTAGTTGCTGTCGTTGCTGTTGTTGTGTCCTCACCTGAACAGATGAACACAACAAACTGTTCAGTACAAAACTTGAGTTGAAACATCAAATCCATCAAATAAACATATTTTAGGCAATTATTCACATCAGCTCAACATATTCTCACCTGGTTTCTCACCTGAGGACTGAGGGCTGAGGGGAAACTTCTGCACTTTGTCACCATCAGTAACTTCACATGTAAAGACTTTATACCTCGATGTGTAATTGTGATGATAGGTCAGAAAGGTCACAGAGGCGTTACAGAGAGACTGTGATGTCTTCAGATCTTTGTAATCTTTATCCAGATCTTTACCCTGAAACAGCCACTTCACTGTGTGTTTACATTGTTCATGTGTCGACACAGAGCAGATTAATGTCACCTTATCAGTGTCCTTATGTTCAGTCACTGGTGCAGATGGAGATATTGTGAGAGAAAGACAAAAGGAGTCAAATTGACTTCATCATTGTAAGTACAATTATTGTAATTTCTTCCAGTATTTTGTTCTAACAAGTCAGTTTGAGCTGAAAACTTTAAGATGTAAATACTCACTGTTGATAACAGACAGATGAACCTGAGAGTCTGAACCTTGTTGTTTTCCTCCTGAGATGATGAACTGTCTGCAGCTGTAAAGACCAACATCCTCAGCTGTGACCTTCTTTATAACCAGAGAACAGTTCTCTGTAACACTCAGTCTGTCTGATTTCTTCTGCCCATGTGTAATCAGCTCTACTGATGTGTTTCCTTCACTGAAGATCCAGGTAGTATAGCCACATTTCTGCTGACCCTCGATCACATTTTCACAAGGCAAAGTGACTTCATGTCCAGCTCTGACAGTGAAGGAGGGGGGATGTTGTTCAGCTGCTTCTGTTAAGAAGATGAGAGAAAATAATGAAAAACAAACTGAAATGAGAAAATGTCTGTTATGTTCAGAGTTAGTGGGACGATTCTTTCTTTATTCTTGTTTCCAAGAGTTCACTAAACTCACCATGTTAAAAACAAACAGATTCAGTTTTGATAGTTGAATAAAATTTGAATAAAGTATTTTTAATAACTTTGATGAAGTTATTTGTTTTATATATGTGATATATGTATTCTTACCTGGAAACTGAAGCGCTGATATAAGAAACAAAGACATTTGAATCCATTTGAAGTCGACCATCGTGATCGTGCGTCTCTCTCCTTCTTCTCTCTTGTTCTTATGCTCATAACTGTCTGAGTTTCTCTGCTTTGTCGAGAGACGCTGCATCTACTTCCTGTGATTAGTGTGATGTCACTTCCTCATAGCGACTGTTAGTCTCTTTTAGATTTTCGTCTCTCTGAATTTCTTGTAGACGTCCAAACAGCCAAAAACCTCTGTTACAATTTTCACTTTTACATGTTTGAAATGTAGTTTTCTCTCATAAGAAAGGAACATGTTTCTACATTCACTGAGCCAATCTAAGGCTGTAACAAGCAAACTGTATTAAGGCTCAAGTTCACACTGTGTCCAGTCCCACGGTGCATCTGACGTGTTTGACACCCTCAAAAGAAGAAGAAGAAGATGAGGAAGTTGAACTTGTGAAGAATGTTGGTTAGGTTTAATATTTGCAATGATGCATCTTGTTTTGTTTAGATGGTGTTTATCAGAAAACAGACAGGAGTCATGGTGATGTTTGACAGCACACATGAACAGACAGGTGAAGAGTCAAACTCCTCACACAGCAGAATTTAACTCTTGATGTCCACGGTGCAACATGGTGATACTGTAGCAGCTGAGAAAGACCACAGATGAGATGATATCTCACTGGTCTGAGACCTGTTGTTCCTCATTGTATCTTTGTGTCGTGTTTCTCACAGAGCTGAAGGGGAAGTGTTTTGGTGAGAATGTGGGTACAACAGCAATAGAGCTCTGGAGGTTTTACCCTCTAATGACGACCACATCAACATCAGAAACACATGAAAATGTTTTAAAAAGCACAAAAAAGCTGATTTGACCAATCAAGTCCAAACCTTTTTGAACAGAGATTCAAAAGTTCAAATTGTTGCATATCAAACAGTAAGTTAAATATTTAAATTAAAAAATTGCTGGAAAAAGTCAGAACTACCTCCCAACACTAGCACATCCCTCACCGAGAACAATGAGCCTGACAGCAAGTTCACTGTGGGAAATGTATGTTTTAAACAGGCACAGATAAATACTAGTAAACCTACTACACACACAAAAAATACTCACAGAAATTAATGCTGGAAATGATCATTAAAAGAACTGTAAAAGAAAGTAAAGTAAAGGTAAAAAACACTTCTAAATTGTCTTTCACGAGGAGTGAAAGTGTCACGGGTGGTAGCAGAGAACACAGGGGTAAGACAAACAATTACAGACAGACAAGTACAGGTATAAATCCAAATACAGGCTCAAAAACTCAGGAGAAAACACACAGAGAAAGGGGAACACACAGACTAAATACACAGGGCAGGAAGTGAAGTAACCTGAAACGAGACAAGAGGAAAGTACTACAAAATAAAACAGGAACCAATGCATGAATAACAAGACTACAAAAATAAAACTGAACATGGCAACCTCAAGTCCTTACAAAGTCTTTCTATAGTCTTTTCTGAAAAACAGCTATATAGAATGGAAAGAACAGATGCAGATCATAAAAATCAACAGTGGACGTGAGGTAAGAAAACCACAGTGACATGAAAGGCTCTCCATAAGAATCAACACAGTATCAACAACAACCAAGGTACACAAATGTGCCAAAAGTTGGGTGTGTGTTAGAGGGCAGCGGGTCTACTGGGTCATTACCCCCGTTCGCGAACCATATTTCAGATTCATGTGTTTGGTTTGTTGACGGTGGCGTAAAGGTCGCTGGGATCAGCAGCAGAGGAAGACGCTTTCACAGTGGTGTAGGTCACTTCAACACGATCTTTACCTTGAACCTGGGAATAAAAGGGGGAGAGCGAGACATAAACTGACACAGTGGAACACAGTGCAGTACAATGAAACAATGCAATACAATGTCACTTTGCTGCAGCCGTCATCTGTTGATCAGATCATGAGATATCTTGTGTGTGAAGTTGAGACGTGAGGACGACAAAAGGATTTCTCTTCTAGGAGACCATGAATATTCATTACATGTTGCATTTCAGTCTGGTTAGTATCTGTTGAGATAGGGGTTCTTTTCTTTAACTCATTCCTGAAAAGTTTTATTATTCATTAACATCACTAATATAACCAGATCACACAGCTTACCCGGCCTTTACTGCTGGTCTTCTTGGTGAAGCTGATGGAGGCGTAGGAAACACCATCTTCAGGATCAGCCTACACAGAGAAGACAACATGATGGCTGCTCAGTAACATGTTGTTGTATACTGACTCTGTCTGCAGCTGGGCTGTCTGCAGGATGTGTCTGACAGAAACCTTCAGATATAGTTTCATTCGACAGTTTAACTAAAGATCTAACTGCAAGTCACCATAGAAGCATAACTTCTGCATGTTGCTACGGTAACAGTGAACTCACTGGTATTAACTGACTAAAACCAAACGTTTTAAAACTATATTGTCTATATTGTTTTCTGCTTTAAGTGGCCATGGAATAGGAGTCATTACAGTCTTGAAATGCAGGTCACGTTGGGTCAGGTTACATCAGAAGAAGCCTTGTTCAGGACTGACTGACACGTCCACTGTGTGTGATCCAAGATCCTACTATATCAGAGTTTAGGGTAACGTTAGTGGCTTATTGGACTTTTCTCGTGTAAAGTGAAACAAATAGTTTGAAGAGTAAACATCTGTAGCATGATCCTACGGCTAACCAGCTCTACACTGCAATACGAGAACAATGCTGCTCCTGTATTTCCATGTCTTCTTCCTGGATCATCACATGGTAAGGATGGGGACTTTTAGCCTGGGACAAAAAGGCTTTAGCCTTCAGAGTCAGTTGGAAACATTAACGAGTGAGCCGCAGACAGCGTTTTCAACAAACTCAGAGAGTTGCTTTTGACTTATGTGTCTGAAGTCAAAAAGCTTTTTCCATAATTGGCACAAATTTTAAGTTGTTAATCTGCCACCGTTATCATTTTAAACTAAATGTGTGGAGCTTTCACACTGTAGGAACGGGGAATTTCTTTACAGAGAATTCTTAATAATTAGGATTTTAAGGTGATTAGAGAAGACACAGTATATTACTAAGTTTTACATATTTTTTTAATTTGCGGATGATATTTATATCAGTTACAATAAAGAGACAAACAACAACAGTGATGAATGAAAGTGAATTAAACTTTGTTATTCTGCACACTAACTGAAGCACACCAAATACACAATAATACAAAAAGCTGTTTTTCTGCAATAATGTAAATATGCATTTCGCTTTCATATGCTGGTAGAAATTAAAGTGTGCAAAAGTAAAAAAACAAAGTGGAAGCTGAATTAAAATTACTTCTGCAGCTACTTACAATTTCAAAAGCAATCAGAAAAATCTGCAGGATCAAATTCCCTTGGATGCCATCCTAAGATGTTTTTAGAAGTTGTGTTCTGAACTGACTGCAAAGATTTTCAAAAGTGATGCAGGAAAAGACAAAATGTTCTTAAATATACAGCAAACCTATTAAAATGAGATGAAAACATCAACTTTAACCAAACACATTCACCAAAACTTCATCTAAGCCTCAAACTGCAGTTTTCATGTAAAATGATGAAGAAATGTTGAACAGCAGTGGACTCATTTCTCTGCTGAGTCGATGTTGGTGTGGAAGTTGTTGATCAGTGGAGTCTGACAGAAGCTGAAGAGTCTCCAACGTTTTCATAGTTCACTGTGCCGTCATGTCCGCCTCCATCATGATGCACCTGTGAAAAACAACAACACACCTGAGTTCAAATGGAACAAATAAATGTTGAATTGAAACCTGACAAGTCCATACATTTTGTTATAATGCCCCAAACTGTCCTGCATCACAGTAAGATGAAGTCACCAGCAGCAGCTTATCATCATTTACACTGACTTACAGTCCCTGATCATTCAGATACATTTTTCATTTTACTCATCAGTTCACTTCACTTTGTGTTTTCAACTCACAGTGTTGTCATCAGGTGGTCTCTGGTTCCCTGGAAAATAAATCACAGAGGAACTTTTCAGCTGGAAACTTACAGTTTGTGTTAATCAGTCTGAACAAATGTTGGTCTGAGTTTTCTCACCTGCAGCTCTGATGAGAAGAACAGTAATCACAGTAATCAGGAGGAGTTCAGCCACACGCACAACCAACATTATGTAGTCCAGAACAGAACAACCTGTACGAGCGGTGCAACAGAAACAGATCATGTCAGAGAAGAAAGTTATCAGCAGAAAATCAGAAGCACAAGACGTGTTTCTGTAGAGTCAATCATGATCCCCTGAGGATGAAGCCTGCTGACTCTGGTGACCCTCTGGTGCTACCAGCAGGGGGACATTTTAGTCTTTTAGTGAAATATCTCAACAATTGTTGGCCGTTAAGTTTGATTCAGACATTCATGTTCCCCTCAGGATGAATCTTAACAACTTTGACGATCGGCTGAATTTGAGTGTAGCGCCACCATCAGGTCAGAATATGAATCAGTGCTCCTTTCAGGAAGACAAGTGATGTGACCAAGTGGTCTGAGTGGAACGTGACATACATTTCATTCTTTTGTATGTTTGAATAGAAAAAACCTGACAATTGAAAATATTTACATGTCTTTAAAGAAGCATATTTGATGAATATATATATCTGTAGATTACATTGTAACTGTTGTTCTCTGAGTGAAGAGACTTTCTCTCCACCCAGCTACAGATTCAAATGTATGGGGACATTCACTAATATGAATGATCGTCTCAATACGATAGAGAATATATATATATATATATATATATATATGGACACAGGGACAATCTGTGGGCAACAGAAGCCTGACTGAACAGTGTGTTGAACAGAATTATTTTCTCTGATAGTGAGGACACTGAGCTTGAGGGAAAATACATAAAGGAAAAATTCACCCCAGAATCAGGTTTAAGAGGCAGAAATATACTAGTTTACACCCAATGTATTTATCCTGGAATAACGAACTGTAATCTATAATATGATCTACATCATATAGTATAAGAATCCATCTGAAGCAGCAAATTGCAACAAAGTGTAGAAGAAGCAGAAGAAAATAAGAAAAGTGCAATTGCAAGTGACAGATGATAAATTATCAGAGAGAAATAAGATGAAATCATGTTTTAAATGATACTATATTGTGTGCAGTAGAGGGTTAAAACAGTTTGGCTGCTTGTTACAATTTAAGGAAAAAAATGTTGTGCTGTGAAAATCAAATTCAGGCAAAATCCTCTAAATAAAAGATGAACAGGTTCCATACGTGTCTCACATGTTAGAAACAGCATTTCTGCTGCAGCTTTCTGTTCTGTTCAAAATCATTTAACTAAAAGAGGAGAGAATTACATGTGGTTTTCAAAAGTGTTTAAACTTTCATTTTATAGTTTTAACCAAGTCAAACAGTTACTTTTAGTACAAAAACTGCATAAAATAGAAATACCATCTGAAACTAGTTTGACAAAACAAATGAAACACTTTTTTAACTCAAGCTCCACTTACTAGTTCTTCCCAGAGCTTTCAACTCCATGTTACAGCTGGGATGTTGTTGAAATCTCCACAAGAAACTAATAAAAACAGCAACTAATTTAACCATCTATATTATTTGGATGTGTAAAGTTTGCTGTTTAAACTTTAAAACATCTATTTTGTTGAAGGGCTACGTGGCCGTGGGTCGAGAAAATTCTTCATCCTTTTTTCTCTTCACAAAAAGTTTGTTTGCTTCTGTCGTTGTGTCCGTGCGAATGTAAAGAACATTTGAAAATACTGATTTGTCAACAGCCACTGTGAAGAACATTTCAGAACAAACCAGAAAACCCCAAACAACAAAAAACAGAGACACAAAGTGTCTGTCAGTAGCTAAAAGTTATTTTTCCTGCATGTCTTTTCTCACTGTGAATTTATAATATCTCCACCCACAGACAAGTGTCAGAGAGAGAAACATGAAAGTGTTGAGTCACTACCTCGTAGTTCTGTTGAAACATCTTTGGTTTCTGATGCTGTCGTGAAGGTTCCTGTTTTTATGAAGTTTTCAGTGGTTGTTGTTGATTTAGTTGTTGTTCTTGTCGTTGCTGTTGTCGTTGTTGTTGTTGTGTCCTCACCTGAACAGATGAACACAACAAACTGTTCAGTACAAAACTTGAGTTGAAACATCAAATCCATCAAATAAACATATTTTAGGCAATTATTCACATCAGCTCAACATGTTCTCACCTGGTTTCTCACCTGAGGTCTGAGGGCTGAGGGGAAACTTCTGCACTTTGTCACCATCAGTAACTTCACATGTAAAGACTTTATACCCCGATGTGTAAATGTAATGAGAGGTCAGAAAGGTCACAGAGGCGTAGCAGAGAGACTGTGATGTCTTCAGATCTTTGTTATCTTTAACCAGATCTTTACCCTGAAACAGCCACTTCACTGTGTGTTTACATCGTTCATATGTCGACACAGAGCAGATTAATGTCACCTTATCATTGTCCGTATGTTCAGTCACTGGTGCAGATGGAGATATTGTGAGACAAAGACAACAAGAGTAAAATTAACTTCATCAATGTAATTATAAATATTGTATGTTTCAGTATTTTGTTCTAACAAGACAGTTTGATCTGAAAACATTAAGATGTAAATACTCACTGTTGATAACAGACAGATGAACCTGAGAGTCTGGACCTTGTTGTTTTCCTCCTGAGATGATGAACTGTCTGCAGGTGTAAAGACCAACATCCTCAGCTGTGACCTTCTTTATAACCAGAGAACAGTTCTCTGTAACACTCAGTCTGTCTGATTTCTTCTGCCCGTGTGTAATCAGCTCTACTATTGCTGTGTTTCCTCCACTGAAGATCCAGGTAGTATAGCCACATTTCTGCTGACCCTCGATCACATTTTCACAAGGCAAAGTGACTTCATGTCCAGCTCTGACAGTGAAGGAGGGGGGATGTTGTTCAGCTGCTTCTGTTAAGAAGATGAGAGAAAATAATGAAACACAAACTGAAATGAGAAAATGTCTGTTATGTTCAGAGTTAGTGGGACGATTATTTCTTTATTCTTGTTTCCAAGAGTTCACTAAACTCACCATGTTAAAAACAAACAGATTCAGTTTTCTTAGTTGAATAAAACGTAGTTAATAAAGTATTTTTAATAATATTGATAAAGTTATTTGTTTTATATATGTGATATATGTATTCTTACCTGGAAACTGAAGCGCTGATATAAGAAACAAAGACATTTGAATCCATTTGAAGTCGACCATCGTGATCGTGCGTCTCTCTCCTTCTTCTCTCTTGTTCTTATGCTCATAACTGTCTGAGTTTCTCTGCTTTGTCGAGAGACGCTGCATCTACTTCCTGTGATTAGTGTGATGTCACTTCCTCATAGCGACTGTTAGTCTCTTTTAGATTTTCGTCTCTCTGAATTTCTTGTAGACGTCCAAACAGCCAAAAACCTCTGTCACAATTTTCACTTTTACACGTTTGAAATGTAGTTTTCTCTCATAAGAAAGGAACATGTTTCTGCATTCATTGAGCCAATCTAAGGCTGTAACAAGCAAACTGTATTAAGGCTCAAGTTCACACTGTGTCCAGTCCCACGGTGCATTTGTGACACTGACGTGTTTGACATCCTGAAAAGAAGAACAAGAAGTTGAGGAAGTCTAACGTGTGAAGATTGTTGGTTAGGTTTAATGTTTGCAATGATGCATCTTGTTTTGTTTAGATGGTGTTTATCAGAAAACAGACAGGAGTCATGGTGATGTTTGACAGCACACATGAACAGACAGGTGAAGAGTCAAACTCCTCACACAGCAGAATTTAACTCTTGATGTCCACGGTGCAACATGGTGATACTGTAGCAGCTGAGAAAGACCACAGATGAGATGATATCTCACTGGTCTGAGACCTGTTGTTCCTCATTGTATCTTTGTGTCGTGTTTCTCACAGAGCTGAAGTGTTTTGGTGAGAATGTGGGTACAACAGCAGCAGAGTTCTGGAGGTTTTACCCTCTAATGACGACCACATCAACATCAGAAACACATGAAAATGTTTTAAAAAGCACAAAAAAGCTGATTTGACCAATCAAGTCCAAACCTAAGCCGGCACAGATAAATACTAGTAAACTTACTACACACATAAAAAATGCTCACAGAAATTAATCCTGAAAATGATCAATAATTGTAAAAGAAAGCAAAGGTAAAAAACACTTCTAAATTGTCTTTCACTTTATTTATCAAGAAGAGTGTCACGGGTGGTAGCAGAGAACACAGGGGTAAGACCCGGAGGCAGTGGAAGATCTTCAGAGATTTTAATAAGAGAATACCTTACAAACAATTGCAGGCAGACAAGTACAGGTATAAATCCAAATACAGGCTCAAAAACTCAGGAGAAAACACACAGAGAAAGGGGAACACACAGACTAAATACACAGGGCAGGAAGTGAAGTAACCTGAAACAAGACAAGAGGAAAGTACTACAAAATAAAACAGGAACCAATGCATGAATAACAAGACTACAAAAATAAAACTGAACATGGCAACCTCAAGTCCTTAGAAAGTCTTTCTATAGTCTTTTCTGAAAAACAGCTATATAGAATGGAAAGAACAGATGCAGACCATTAAAATCAACAGTGGACGTGAGGTAAGAAAACCACAGTGACATGAAAGGCTCTCCATAAGAATCAACACAGTATCAACAACAACCAAGGGACACAAATGTGCCAAAAGTTGTGTGTGTGTTAGAGGGCAGCGGGTCTACTGGGTCATTACCCCCGTTCACGAACCATATTTCAGATTCATGTGTTTGGTTTGTTGACGGTGGCGTAAAGGTCGCTGGGATCAGCAGCAGAGGAAGACGCTTGCACAGTGGTGTAGGTCACTTCAACACGATCTTTACCTTGAACCTGGGAATAAAAGGGGGAGAGCGAGACATAAACTGACACAGTGGAACACAGTGCAGTACAATGAAACAATGCAATACAATGTTACTTTGCTGCAGCCGTCATCTGTTGATCAGATCATGAGATATCTTGTGTGTGAAGTTGACACGTGAGGACGACAAAAGGATTTCTCTTCTAGGAGACCATGAATATTCATTACAAGTTGCATTTCAGTCTGGTTAGTATCTGTTGAGATAGGGGTTCTTTTCTTTAACTCATTCCTGAAAAGTTTTATTATTCACTAACATCACTAATATAACCAGATCACACAGCTTACCCGGCCTTTACTGCTGGTCTTCTTGGTGAAGCTGATGGAGGCGTAGGAAACACCATCTTCAGGATCAGCCTACACAGAGAAGACAACATGATGGCTGCTCAGTAACATGTGGATTTATACTGACTCTCTCTTCTAACTTTATTCTATTTCCTCACAGTCAACATTTTAAATTCTATGAGTCCTGCCAAGGAGGTCATGTTACGTCTCTTTCAAACGACGTCTCAACATGTTGTATAGTAGTTTTTTGGTGGTGGTTTTTCCCTTGTGGTGATGTCCAGTTGCATCATCTAACTTCCCTTTTTATCTTTCTTTCACATTGTCACACTCTCAACACTGTGCAGACTGTAAATACAGTTATATTTCAGAGAACAAATGCAAGCAGCAGTGAGTGTAACTTTGCACTGGGTGCAGTGTGTGATCTCACCGTGTCCTGACTGGTTTCTGGACCAGACTGAGTCCCTGCAGCGTTTGAGGTCGGCCCCTGGACAAACACAGTCTAGTTAGACTTGGTACAGTTCAGTTCATGCAGATATTGTCAGGGCACGATGCAAACAACAGCCGTGCAACGTATGCAGTATATCTGAGCAGGTTTCAGGTTGAGGCAGTGTGATGGGAGAGTCAACACAGCTTCAAACTGTCTCTGTGAAGCGTACAGTGTTCAGTTCCTTGACCTTAGTTTTAATACAACACAGTCAGTACTGTTCATCTTATCTGATCCTTTCTCAGCTATAGAGTCAAACTTTACAGTGAAGAACCGTTTTTAAACTCACAACATTGTCATTCCTCCGGGTTTTGTTCCCTGAAAAGACAAAAAAGAGAGTCGACTTCAGCTTCCACAATAGAAAATCCAGTTTTATCAAAACGTCTTGTTTATGACAGTTTGATCTGTGCTCTCACCTTTAGTTCTCTTCCATCTGATGACGGCCACAACGATTATTAAGAGAGCTACTAAAACCACAGCCACAATGATGACAATGGTTTGTCTAGATTTAGTTGCTGCTGCTGTTGTTGTTGTCGTTGTCATTGTTGTTGTCGTTGTTGTTGTTGTTGATTCAGTTGTTGTTGTTGTCGTTGTCGTTGCTGTTGTTGTTGTTGTTGTTGTGTCCTCACCTGAACAGATGAACACAACAAACTGTTCAGTACAAAACTTGAGTTGAAACATCAAATCCATCAAATAAACATATTTTAGGCAATTATTCATATCAGCTCAACATATTCTCACCTGGTTTCTCACCTGAGGACTGAGGTCTGAGGGGAAACTTCAGCACTTTGTCACCATCAGTAACTTCACATGTAAAGACTTTATACCTCGATGTGTAAATGTAATGAGAGGTCAGAAAGGTCACAGAGGCGTTACAGAGAGACTGTGATGTCTTCAGATCTTTGTTATCTTTACCCACATCGTTACCCTGAAACAGCCACTTCACTGTGTGTTTACATCGTTCATATGTCGACACAGAGCAGTTTAATGTCACCTTATCATCGTCCTTATGTTCAGTCACTGGTGCAGATGGAGATATTATGAGAGAAAGACAACAAGAGTCAAATTAACTTCATCAATGTCATTATAATTATTGTAATCTTTTAGTATTTTGTTTTAACAAGACAGTTTAATTTGAAAACATTAAGATGTAAATACTCACTGTTGATAACAGACAGATGAACCTGAGAGTCTGAACCTTGTTGTTCTCCTCCTGAGATGATGAACTGTCTGCAGCTGTAAAGACCAACATCCTCAGCTGTGACCTTCTTTATAACCAGAGAACAGTTCTCTGTAACACTCAGTCTGTCTGATTTCTTCTGCCCATGTGTAATCAGCTCTCCTGCTGCTGTGTTTCCTCCACTGAAGATCCAGGTAGTATAGTTACATTTCTGCTGACCCTCGATCACATTTCCACAAGGCAAAGTGACTTCATGTCCAGCTCTGACAGTGAAGGAGGGGGGATGTTGTTCAGCTGCTTCTGTTAAGAAGATGAGAGAAAATAATGAAAAACAAACTGAAATGAGAACATAAATGAGTCTGTTATGTTCAGAGTTAGTTGGATGATTACTTGGTTTTTATTTACTTTCACAGCAGGATGAAGTGATTTTAAACAGCTCATTAATTCACCTGATTTCTCACCTGAAGAGTTGAAGGGCAACACCAGCACTTGTCCACTCTTCTTATCTGTCACGTGACACTTCAGTAACTTATAATAGTTGGACTTGTGATTAAGATGAGTAGTTTTAAATGTCACAGTGGCTGAACAGGCACTCTGTGATGTCTCCACGTCGTTCTTATTACCCTCATACAACCACTTCACTGTGTATCCACATGCTCCATATATCAACACAGCGCAGTAAGAGATGTTCGGATGTTCCTCAACTGGTGCAGATGGAGATATTATGAGAGAAAGACAACAAGAGTAAACTGAATTAATCACTGTAATCATAATAATTGTGAAGTTTGAGCTGAAAACATTAAGATGTAAATACTCACTGTTGACAACAGACAGATGAACCTGAGAGTCTGGACCTTGTTGTTGTCCTGACGTGTTGAACTGTCTGCAGCTGTAACGACCAACATCCTCAGCTGTGACCTTCTTTATAACCAGAGAACATGTTTCTGTCAGACTCAGTCTGTCAGATTTAGTTTTACTGATCCCAAGTGTAACCAGCTCTACTGATGATGTTCCTTCATAACGAGTAACAAGCCAAGAAGTACCAGCACATTTGTTCTGATTTCTTCTCACATTTTCACAAGGCAAAGTGACTTCACCTCCAACTCTGGCAGTGAAGGAGTTGGAGGTTTGTCCAGTTACAGCTGTTGAAGATGAGAGATAAACATAAGAAAGTCAGCTGTGATAAGATCCACTCAGAACACCATGTTCAAAACACACAGCAAACTAGGTTATTTACCTAAATACTATTAGTAATGTTCTGTAATGTTCCTTCTATTCATGTGTGTGTTTTGTATGTCCTTACCTGTGAACAAAAGCACCAGTATCACAAATAAAGACATGTTAATCCATCCAAATTGAACCGCCCTGCTTCTCTCTCTCTTGTTCTCAAGCCCTTAACTGTCAAAGTGTGTGAGCTGGTGCTTCTTTAAGAGAGATTCAGCATTTACTTCCTCTAATTAGTGAAGTGTCACTTCCTTATAGTGAAATTTATCTGTTTTTTCCATCATTTGAGTTGTTGAATGTATGTAGACAACGCCCATCAGCCGGTCAACTCTCCGAATTTCTTGTAGGAATCTAAAACAGCCAAAAAGCCAAATGTTGTTCAGTGTGACATCATGAGCCACTGACGTGTTTTCAGGTGTTCACAACCTCTATTCATACAATGCTTTTAAGATGGGATCCCACTGTTTTCTCTCTATCCACAAAAAGACGACGAGGAGGGCTGAGGAGGTTGAGCTGCAAATGTAACTGTGCAACTGTGGCACTAAAATACAGCCGAGTAAAAACATTCATGGTAATGTTCGACACCACACATAAACCCTAAAGTGAGTCAAACTCCTCGCCCCCTTGATATGTGGTGAAACAGGAAAACCAAATATGATATTTTAGTGGTTTTAGAATTGTTGAATTGTTGAAACGTAGTATTTTGTTCTGAGAAATGAAAAGTATTTTCTCCTGAATGTGGGTAACAGCAGCAGAACTGTGGAGGTTTTACCCTCTAATGATGACCAGATAACACTTTGTTAACACATGGTGCTCCCTGGACTCATCAGTATATGTTGATAGACAATGATGATTTAACTTTTTCTTACTGAATAGAGCCTATTAGTAGATCAGACAGATACCAGTTATTTTAATAAAATAGCTTTTTAATGTGTCTGTGTGTCATATGCATGTTATATGTGTCCTTACCTGTAAACTGAAGCTCCAGCATCAGAAATAAAGACATTTGAATCCATCTGAATTCCACCATCGTGCCTCTCTGTCTCTCCTCTCTCTGCTTCTTGTTCTTGTAAGACTCTGAACTTAAAGAGAAGTGTTGTATCTACTTCCTCTAATTAGTAACGTGTCACTTCCTCACAGTGACCGTCGTCCTTCTTTTCTCTCGTACGTTCCTCCGTCTCTTATGGCCGACATGAGCTGGTCTGAAGTTCACACTGACTGAAGTATCTGGAATCAACACCAGGGAAAATTTGACCCTTTTGGGTTTCTACAGTTTCTCTCATTCAGCTGTTTGATTCGACTCTCAAAAGTGACTCAAGATGAGCGTTGTCTCACTTCCTCTTAGTTTGCTTTAATTACTTTCATACCTGAACATAAAAAATAAACTGAGCAGAGATACAGATGTTAAATCTAAACTTGTAGACGTCCAAACAGCCAAAAACCTCTGGTACAATTTTCACTTTTACATGTTTGACATGTAGTTTTCTCTCATAAGAAAGGAACATGTTTCTGCATTCATTGAGCCAATCTAAGGCTGTAACAAGCAAACTGTATTAAGGCTCAAGTTCACACTGTGTCCAGTCCCACGGTGCATTTGTGACACTGACGTGTTTCACACCCTGAGGAGAAAAATAAAAGACACTAAGGAAGTCAAAGGTGTGAAGTTCATTGGTTAGGCTTAATGTTTGCAATGATGCAACTTGTTTTCTTTAGATGGTGTTTATCAGAAAACAGACAGGAGTCATGGTGATGTTTGACAGCACATATGAACAGACAGGTGAAGAGTTAAACTCTTTTCGTGTCATACGCTCACTGCAGACACGACTAGCTGGACGTTTCAGATGTGTGAAATGTATTTATATTCATATTAGGTCAGAGTAGGTGGTTGTGTGCATCCAAAACCTCTGAAAGTTGCCTGAGTCATTTGATTTCTGTGCATTCTCAGGTCACTTTGAGTGCATTCATGTCTGTATTTAGACACATTTGAGGGTCCAGTGTGAACAGAGCTGCTCAACTACTGTTGTAGCTGTGGTGCTTCTAGTAGAGGCCAGACATTCATAGTAAAGAATATATTTACTTTCCATTAGACACTGTTAGTACATGAAGGAATCACACAACACAGTGTAGAATTAAAAGCAGTAAATATTTCTTTATTCGCAGATTATATTGTTATCACATATAATAAAGAGAAAACTGTTACTGGCTTAAACTTAAAAAAAAAGAACTAGTAAATCTTAAAATCAGGTCTGAATCCTTCAGCTGGAAGATCATTTGAGGAAGTTAACAAGAGTTAAATGCTCGTTCATGTTAAATGAAGTTGAAATCCAGCTGCTGTGTTCTGAGCTGGCTGCACAAAATAAAGATTTTTACAACTGATGCAGAAAAAGTCAAAAACTCAAGAAAAACTCAAAATGATCTTCTAAGATTCTTAAAGGCTTCAACTACTGGTGTAAATGTGTTATTTAAGTGCAGGGGAGTCTTTTCTCTGATGAGCTGATGTTGATGTTGTTGATCAGTGGAGTCTGACAGAGGTAGAAGTGTCTCCAAAGTTTTCATAGTTCACCTCACCATCATCTTCATCATTATTCACCTGACAAACACAACACAAACACAGCCTCACTCTGACACACTTTAACTGACAACTTCCACATCACTGACCCACATTCAACACAAGGTAATAAGAGATAATCTGACAGCACTTGAACGCACCATCAGTTACTGTCTGATCTGATCTTTACCTGACTGGCTGCTGGACCTGAACGCCTCACGGTTCGGCTTCTTACGGAGTAGAAAACCTGCACAAACACAAACAGTGAGACGTTCACTGTCCTGCATTACAGTAAGATGAAGTCACCAGCAGCAGCTTATCATCATTTACACTGACTTACAGTCCCTGATCATTCAGATACATTTTTCATTTTACTCATCAGTTCACTTCACTTTGTGTTTTCAACTCACAGTGTTGTCATCAGGTGGTCTCTGGTTCCCTGGAAAATAAATCACAGAGGAACTTTTCAGCTGGAAACTTACAGTTTGTGTTAATCAGTCTGAACAAATGTTGGTCTGAGTTTTCTCACCTGCAGCTCTGATGAGAAGAACAGTAATCACAGTAATCAGGAGGAGTTCAGCCACACGCATAACCAACATTATGTAGTCCAGAACAGAACTTTGTTTCTCAAATTCTTCTGCTGCTGTTGTTGTTGTTGGAGCTGCTGGTGATATTGATCGTGTTGTTGTTGGAGCTGCTGGTGATATTGATCGTGTTGTTGTTGTTGCGTCCTCACCTGATAAATGAAAACAAAAACCAACAAAGTGTAAAATGAGAAAATACCTCATGTTCACCATCTGCAGTAACTAGAAAGAAAGAATGATGTCATCTTAAAACTTAAAATCCATCAAATAATCAAATGTTCTTTATTTGTTACATCAGTTTGAAGTGATTTTAAACAGCTCATCATATTCTCACCTGGTTTCTCACCTGAGGTCTGAGGGCTGAAGGTGAACAGCTGCACTTGTTTAGTGTCAGTATCAGTCACTTTACACTTGAACAACTCATGATACTTTGACTTCTGTTTAAGATGAGTAGTAGGAAATGTCAGAGTAACTGAGCAGTCAGACTGTGATGTCTTCATGTCTTTGTTATCTTCATCCACATCTTTACCCTCATACAGCCACTTCACTGTGTGTCTACACCAACCGTCTGTCAACACAGAGCAGTTTAACATCACCTCATCATCGTCCTCATGTTCAGTCACTGGTGCAGATGGAGATATTGTGAGAGAAAGACATCAAGAGTAAAATTAACTTCATCACTGTAATTATAATTGTAATGTTTCAGTATTTTGTTCTAACAAGAGAGTTTGAGCTGAAAACATTAAGATGTAAATACTCACTGGTAATAAGAGACAGATGAACATTAGCATCTTGATGTCCTGATTGTCTGCAGGAGTAGTAACCAGCATCCTCAGCTGTGACCTTCTTTATAACCAGAGAACATTTCTCTGTAACACTCAGTCTGTCTGATTTTGCTTCAGCATTTTCACCAATCTGTCCACGTTCAGTCAGCTGTACTGCTGCTGTGTTTCTTGAACCAGCAAAGATGCAGTCAGTGTTGTCACATCTGTTCTGATCATCAATCTTATTTCTACAAGGCAAAGTGACTTCATCTCCATCTCTGACAACAAAGTGGGGGGAATATTGTCCAGTCACTGATGCTGTAAACATTAGAGAACAATAAGATCAAATATCAATATGGCTTTCATGTTGAGATTTAGTGTCAAGATAATTTCACTCATCAGAAGTTTTGTAATGTTTCTAGTATTTCTGTATGTTGTATGTATCCTTACCTGTAAAGTGAAGCAGCAGCATCAGAAATAAAGATATTTTAATCCATCTGAATTCAACCATCGTGCTTGAGTCTGTTTTCTGTCCCTCCTCAGCTGTTAACTGTCCGAGTCTCTGAAGTGGTGCCTGTTAAATGAGGAAATGAAGAAACTGTTTCCTGTGATCAGTAATGTGTTACTTCCTCATTGTTACTGTCTACGTTTAGTCTCCTCAGCAAGTTTTATATGTAGACTGTAGATGCTCTGCCTATACACAATCTTTTTTATCTCTCTGAATTTGAACTGCCAAAAACTGTTTTGAGCCAATTAATAATACTTTTATCCACACTGATTTACACTTTATTAAACAGTAGAATATTTTTTTCTATCAGCAAACCAAACATTTATGCAAAGGAAATGTGATTACCATCAGAACACGCCCTGGATCATAAACAGATAAACACTAAAAACACAAATAATCCATCCGGCTCAAAAGGTGTTAAAACAACCATAATTTATTTAATAAAGCATAGAAAATGGAGGACATGGGTAAACACATTTACTAGAACAAAAAGCAATGTTCACTTAAATGGTAGATGAAGAAGTTAACAAAGATGGTTTAACCTTAAACTTAACAAAAAACTTTATGACTTTACAAAACCTTCATTCTGTCCATGCAGGGACACAGTATGAAGAATACAGTATATATCAAACATGTCTGCCTCCTTTTTTCACTCTCTCCTCCTCTAGAGGGAGTCTCAGCTCTCTCAATGGCTACAGTGAGAGGTGATCTGCAACTGGTTTCTTTGTACATTGAATAAGATCCTTCAGACTTTGTGTCCACTATGACAGACGTCAATTGACAGCCAATTATAATGCAGTGTTTTCATATTTTATAACTGTTTTCATTTTGTCCCAATCAAGCCAAGAACAGGAACAACATGATCAACTATTAAGATCAATCTAATTGTAACTCTGCTTGTTTTGACCTTAAAATTCTGAATCTCTGATCCAAAACGATCTTTGTTGCATTTAATAAGCAACATCTTATTTCTTTGGTTTGTTGACGGTAGCATAGAGGTCTCTGGGATCAGCAGAGGCTCCAGCAGAAGAGGACGAAGCTTTCACAGTGCTGTAGGTCACTGCATCACCTTCATCATCATCACTACCCCGAACCTGGAGGGAAAGAGCACAACACATAAATTACATACACATAAACTTAACACAACATAACCTGACAGACGCTCTGAAAGTCCTGATTTTGGTGACATCGAACAACTGAAATGTTCACTTTGCTGCAGCTTTTATCTGATGATTACATGATGAGATATCTTGTGTGTGAAGGTGACATGTTGGTCTGTTGGTGGCGTTACTGTATCAGAAAGATGAGGGGAGTCACCGAAAAAACACGGGGATTCATCGTCTGGTGACCATGAATATTCACAGCAGAGTTCATGTCAACATGGCCTTTAGATTTGGACCAGAGACACCAACACCACCTCTATAATCCATCAGACAGCTTACCCGGCCTTTACTGCTGGTCTTCTTGGTGAAGCTGATGGAGGCGTAGGAAACACCATCTGCAGGATCAGCCTACACAGAGAAGACAACATGATGGCTGCTCAGTAACATGTGGATTTATACTGACTCTCTCTTCCACCTGTTTGACTACACTTTGCAGTGTAATGCAACATTTCTGTGCAGGTTTTAGGTAAAGTTAATGTGATGGATGAACATCTTCAACATCTGTGCATTGTAATCCAACACAAGAGTCCCATAACAAATACTGCCAACATCAGACTCAGTTGATTCCATGGTGTCAGGTTTGTGTCAGTTTGGAGGCTGTTGTTTGTCTCTTGTGTTTCTCACGTTTCTTATTTTTGTTCATATTCTCCAAAATGAATCTTTTCACTTTGCTGCTGCACAAACACTTTTCTATACGATAAAGTCAGCAATGTTTGTTGTTTTCTTATTCTCTATCAGGTGTAGAACTACACAGGTAATAGTGAACATTTAACATAATAGTGTTAACATTTCATAATTTGGTTTTCAAACTCACCATGTTGTCATCCGTCTGTGTTTTGTTCCCTGAAAAGACATAAAAGAGAGTCGAGTTTAGCTTCCAGGTTTATCAGAGCTTCTTGTTTAGAAAAGTCTCACCTGTGGACGCTCTCACCTTTAGTTCTCCTCCATCTGATGACTGTAACAACAGTTATTATGAGTGCTGCTAAACCCACAGACACAATGATGAACCACCACCAACCTGGAGAGACAATTAGAAATGTTAAATATAGTCAGAGGTGTTTGATGATGAGCTATTTGTCAGCATGTTCTTGTTCTGTCTCTATATGTCTCATATCTGGATTAACAAAGTGTCTTTTGTCTGCATGTCTTTTCTTTCTGTAAATGTAGTTCTGTTCTGTTCACTCACTGTCTGGTTTTGTTGGATTATTCTTGTTTGTAGATGTGGTGTTGTTTCTACCTTCTGGTGTGCTTATTTTCACTGATGTCCTTTTATCTCCTGTTGTCGATGGTGATGTAGTTGTTGGTGATACTGTAGAAGCTGTTGTTGCATCCTCACCTTAACAAATACAGAATCACAATGCAACAAACTGTACAGGTAGAAAAAACTTAACCATCAGCATAAAACAAATGACATGTGATATTAAACAGCTCAACATATTCTCACCTGGAAACCAGGTGGACTGAGAGCTGAAGGGAAACTGCAGCATATTGTCACTGTCAGTCACTTCAGACGTAAAGACATTAATATACCTTGCTTTTTATTTATATTCAGAACCAGGATGAAGTGATTTTAAACAGCTCATTAATTCACCTCATTTCTCACCTGAAGACTGAGAGCTGAAGGGAAACAGCAGCTCTTGTCCACTCTTCTTATCTGTCACGTGACACTTCAGTAACTTATAATAGTTGGACTTGTTAAGATGAGTAGTTTTAAATGTCACAGTGGCTGAACAGGAACTCTGTGATGTCTCCACGTCGTTCTTATTACCCTCATACAACCACTTCACTGTGTGTCCACATGCTCCATATGACAACACAGAGCAGTAAGAGATGTTCGGATGTTCCTCAACTGGTGCAGATGGAGATATTATGAGAGAAAGACAACAAGAGTAAACTGAATTAATCACTGTAATCATAATAATTGTGAAGTTTGAGCTGAAAACATTAAGATGTAAATACTCACTGTTGATAACAGACAGATGAACCTGAGAGTCTGGACCTGGTTGTTCTCCTCCTGAGATGATGAACTGTCTGCAGCTGTAACGACCAACATCCTCAGCTGTGACCTTCTTTATAACCAGAGAACAGTTCTCTGTAACACTCAGTCTGTCTGATTTCTTCTGCCCATGTGTAATCAACTCTACTGCTGCTGTGTTTCCTCCACTGAAGATCCAGGTAGTATAGTCACATTTCTGCTGACCCTCGATCACATTTCCACAAGGCAAAGTGACTTCATGTCCAGCTCTGACAGTGAAGGAGGGGGGATGTTGTTCAGCTGCTTCTGTTAAGAAGATGAGAGAAAATAATGAAAAACAAACTGAAATGAGAAAATGTCTGTTATGTTCAGAGTTAGTGGGACGATTATTTCTTTATTCTTGTTTCCAAGAGTTCACTAAACTCACCATGTTAAAAACAAACAGATTCAGTTTTCTTAGTTGATTAAAATGTAGCTAATAAAGTATTTTTAATAATACTGATAAAGTTATTTGTTTTATATATGTGATATATGTATTCTTACCTGGAAACTGAAGCGCTGATATAAGAAACAAAGACATTTGAATCCATTTGAAGTCGACCATCGTGATCGTGCGTCTCTCTCCTTCTTCTCTCTTGTTCTTATGCTCATAACTGTCTGAGTTTCTCTGCTTTGTCGAGAGACGCTGCATCTACTTCCTGTGATTAGTGTGATGTCACTCCCTTATAGCGACTGTTAGTCTCTTTTAGATTTTCGTCTCTCTGAATTTCTTGTAGACGTCCAAACAGCCAAAAACCTCTGGTACAATTTTGACTTTTACATGTTTGAAATGTAGTTTTCTCTCATAAGAAAGGAACATGTTTCTGCATTCATTGAGCCAATCTAAGGCTGTAACAAGCAAACTGTATTAAGGCTCAAGTTCACACTGTGTCCAGTCCCACGGTGCATCTGACGTGTTTCACACCCTGAAGACAAGAATAAAAGACACTGAGGAAGTCAAAGGTGTGAAGTTCGTTGGTTAGGTTTAATGTTTGCAATGATGCATCTTGTTTTGTTTAGATGGTGTTTATCAGAAAACAGACAGGAGTCATGGTGATGTTTGACAGCACACATGAACAGACAGGTGAAGAGTCAAACTCCTGGTTTGGAGGTTTTTCATGTCATACGCTCACTGGACGTTTCAGATGTGTGAAATGTATTTATGTTCATATTAGGTCAGAGAACGTGATCGTGTGCGTCCAAAACCTCTGAAAGTTGCCTGAGTCATTAGATTTCTGTGCATTCTCAGGTCACTTTGAGTGCATTCATGTCTGTATTTAGACACATTTGAGGGTCCAGTGTGAACAGAGCTGCTCAACTACTGTTGTAGCTGTGGTGCTTCTAGTAGAGGCCGGACATTCATATTTAAGAATATATTTACTTTCCATTAGACACTGTTAGTACATGAAGAAATCAGAAAACACAGTGTAGAATTAAAAGCAGTAAATATTTCTTTATTTGCAGATTATATTGTTATCAGATATAATAAAGAGAAAACTGTTACTGACTCCATTAAGGCTGAAAAACATTCAAGCCAAACAAATCCCAACAAATATGTTAACAACAATGTGAAATTAAAGTTAATAAAAATGAATTCTTTTCTAAACAGAGAACTCAGTTTAATCCTAAAAAACAACTAGTAAATCTTAAATTCAGGTCTGAATCCTTCAGCTGGAAGATCATTTAAGGAAGTTAACAAGAGTTAAACACTCGTTCATGTTAAATGAAGTTGAAATCCAGCTGCTGTGTTCTGAGCTGGCTGCAGAAAATAAAGATTTTCACAACTGATGCAGAAAAAGACATTTTATAAAACCCACAGTGGGCTTCCTGACATGAGATGAAATCTAGACTTCAATATTGTTGTCCAAAGACCTGCTAAGATAGAAACGGCTTATCACACAAATCACACCAACATGTCTCACATTGATCAGTGAAAACAAAACCAATCAGTCGTCTAAAACTCAAAATGATCTTCTAAGATTCTTAAAGGCTTCAACTTCTGGTGTAAATGTGTTATTTAAGTGCAGGGGAGTCTTTTCTCTGATGAGCTGATGTTGATGTTGTTGATCAGTGGAGTCTGACAGAGGTAGAAGTGTCTCCAAAGTTTTCATAGTTCACCTCACCATCATCTTCATCATTATTCACCTGACAAACACAACACAAACACAGCCTCACTCTGACACACTTTAACTGACAACTTCCACATCACTGACCCACATTCAACACAAGGTAATAGAAGATAATCTGACAGCACTTGAACGCACCATCAGTTACTGTCTGATCTGATCTTTACCTGACTGAATGCTGGACCTGAACGCCTCACGGTTCGGCTTCTTACTGAGTAGAAAACCTGCACAAACACAAACAGTGAGACGTTCACTGTCCTGCATCACATTAACATGAAGTCACCAGCAGCAGCTTATCATCATTTACACTGACTTACAGTCCCTGATCATTCAGATACATTTTTCATTTTACTCATCAGTTCACTTCACTTTGTGTTTTCAACTCACAGTGTTGTCATCAGGTGGTCTCTGGTTCCCTGGAAAATAAATCACAGAGGAACTTTTCAGCTGGAAACTTACAGTTTGTGTTAATCAGTCTAAACAAATGTTGGTCTGAGTTTTCTCACCTGCAGCTCTGATGAGAAGAACAGTAATCACAGTAATCAGGAGGAGTTCAGCCACACGCATAACCAACATTATGTAGTCCAGAACAGAACTTTGTTTCTCAAATTCTTCTGCTGCTGTTGTTGTTGTTGGAGCTGCTGGTGATATTGATCGTGTTGTTGTTGGAGCTGCTGGTGATATTGATCGTGTTGTTGTTGGAGCTGCTGGTGATATTGATCGTGTTGTTGTTGGAGCTGCTGGTGATATTGATCGTGTTGTTGTTGCGTCCTCACCTGATAAATGAAAACAAAAACCAACAAAGTGTAAAACGAGAAAATAACTCATGTTCACCATCTGCAGTAACTAGAAAGAAAGAATGATGTCATCTTAAAACTTAAAATCCATCAAATAGTCAAATGTTCTTTATTTGTTACATCAGTTTGAAGTGATTTTAAACAGCTCATCATATTCTCACCTGGTTTCTCACCTGAGGTCTGAGGGCTGAAGGTGAACAGCTGCACTTGTTTAGTGTCAGTATTAGTCACTTTACACTTGAACAACTCATGATACTTTGACTTCTGCTTAAGATGAGTAGTAGGAAATGTCAGAGTAACTGAGCAGTCAGACTGTGATGTCTTCATGTCTTTGTTATCTTCATCCACATCTTTACCCTCATACAGCCACTTCACTGTGTGTCTACACCAACCGTATGTCAACACAGAGCATTTTAACTTCACCTCATCATCGTCCTTATGTTCAGTCACTGGTGCAGATGGAGATATTGTGAGAGAAAGACAACAAGAGTCAAATTAACTTCATCACTGTGATTATTATTGTAATGTTTCAGTATATTGTTCTATCGAGACAGTTTGAGCTGAAAACATTAAGATGTAAATACTCACTGGTAACAACAGACAGATGAACATGAGAGACTGGACCTTGTTTTCCTCCTGTTTTCTTGTACTGTTCGCAGGTGTAACGACCAACATCATGGACTGTGACCTTCTTTATAACCAGAGAACATTTCTCTGTAACACTCAGTCTGTCTGATTTAGCTTCAGCTTCTTCACCAATCTGCCCAAGTGTAATCAGCTCTACTGCCTCTGTGTTTGTTGGATCACTGAAGACCCAGACAGTACCGTCACAGTTATCCTGGATATCTTTCACATTTTCACAAGGCAAAGTGACTTCACTTCCAACTCTGACAGTGAAAACTTGCACAGTTTCTGTTGTTGAGAAAAAAAGATAGAAAATGTGGAAAAGAACCTGAAATATGAATATGACAGCTAATAGTCTTACAGTAAGTTTAGATACAACAATAATTTGCATGTGTGTCTCATTTTTGGTTTCCAAAAGTTCACTAAACTCACCAAGTTACAAACAAAACGTGTCTCAGTTAAAGGAAGAATACTTAATAAAGTAGCATTAATATTAATGCAGTTCAGTAATGTTTCCTTATTAAATGTGTGTTTGATGAATCCTACCTGAAAACCCAAACAGCAGCATCAGAAATAAAGACATGATAATCCATCTGAATTCAACCATCGTGCTTCTCTCTCGGTCTCACGCTCTCGACTGTCAAAGTCTCGAAGGTGCTGCTTCTTAAAACTGAATATAGCATCTACTTCCTGTGGTAGGTAAGGAGTCACTTCCTCACACTGACGTCAGTCTGTTTTCTCTCTGTTGGCTGTTGAATTTATGTGTAATATCAGCTTTTATTCTCTCTGAATGTCTTGTGGATATCAAAGGAGTGAAAGACTTTTCACATTTTAACATTTTCTTACTTTCTTATCTAGATATTGTTCATGAGAAAGAACACAGCTCTGATTATTTCTTGCTCGTCTGAGACCTGTTGGTTTCTCATCATGTTATATTTATCTGAGAGGTGAAGGGGGCGTGTTTTGTTGAAAATGTGGTTAACACCAGCAGCAGAGCCCTGGAGGTTTTATGTTTCTCACGATGACCAAATAAACATCAGGAACACAAATGGTGATCACACTGATGAGAGTCTGACTGAACTGTCTTTAATCGCCTGGAGGTAGAGCACCAAGTCCCTACAATCCCACTGTTGAACACATGTAGTAGCAGGTCTGTTCATGTTGTTTTAAAATGGCATTTGTCTAAATTATACACGCACACTGCAGAGATGAGTCTTTGGTCCTTTAATGACGTCATATTACAGCTACAGTAAGAGGTCATGTGCATCCACCGTGAACACTTCTGACATGCACAGAAGCTATTGCACTTCTGTGCATTTACTTGTCATTTTAGATGCATTTATATGTTATTTAGACAAGGGCAAGGGTTGCAGTGATTTGGTTCTGAAATGAACAGCTGACAGCAGCAGAGAAGGAGAGCAGATTTAAACTGTGACAGCAGCGATGTGATTGGGTCACCGAGGATTGAGGTGAAACCTGATTGGTTTAGCTGAAGAGAAAACGCCCAGAGATCAGTTGATGAGAAGGCAGCAGGAGAGGAGAGAGAGAGGGAGAAATGTGAATGACGTAGCACATCAGTCTTCCTGATTGAACTCACGCTGAGCTTCATTTATATCATCAGCCATCACAAAGACAAGATAGTTACAGATTCCATTAAGACCTGAAGCTCGTTAAAGCCAAACACATAATGGAGTCCAATATGTTTAAATGAAATCAACTCTTCATTACATGTGTTGATTGTGTGTGTGATGTAGGTTTATTTATGGTGAACACACCCCCCCCCCCCCCAACCAAAACCACAACACACTTCCTTTCCACTGCAGTTTTTCAGTGCATCATCTCTTTTTTTACACATTCATAATGAAATCACTTCCCTTTGTCTCACACTTCAGTAGGTGTCACATTACTCAGTTCAGTTCTTCAGAAACAGACCAGATAACATCAACAGTTGAAGTTGGATCTAATTTGGATCAAGCTGAGGTCACAGTAGTGGAAAGACTCTTGTCCGTCTCTTCCTCATCGCTCTATTTCTGCAACACATCGGCAGAGATCACCTGTCAGTCGAATGGAGTGAGAGGGTCTGTGACATCTCACCAAAGAGCTTTCACACTGTAGGAACGGGGAATTTCTTTACATAGAATTGTTAATAATTAGGATTTTTAAGGTGATTGGACAAGACTGAAACTGATCATTTTAACCAGGGCAGTTTAACAGCTTGTAGACGGGCACCTGAGCCAATCAAGTGACGGGTCTGAGACCACAGCAGTGTGTGAATATCTACCTGAATATCCTCCTTCCATTAGGAAAGCCACGAAGAACATGAAGCTATTACAAAACACAGAATGTTATTAAGTTTGAAGTATGTATTTTAATTTGCAGATGATATTTGTATCAGTTACAATAAAGAGACAAACAACAACAATGATGAATGAAAGTGAATTAAACTTTGTTATTCTGCACACTAACTGAAGCAGACTGTCCCACTTTGGGGCAGAGGCCAGAGCTTTGCTGTCTGTGCTGTAGTGGTTTGGGACCGGCCTTTAAAGTGTTTGCTCCTTGGCTGAGATGCTGCGATCACAGCTTCTGTCACCCAATTGAGTTTGCTGATTGAGCTTTCATGCATATGTATGCAAGTGTAGCCTGGATGTTTAAGGCCAAGGCTCCACACTGCTTTAAGGGTTACAGCCGTTGTATGGTTCCTTCCAGATGGCCAGTACACCACCGAGTGCAAGTGACTCTTAGTTCTGTCGGTAAATTATCTGGATTTGGAGGACTTCGTCTTTAACACATCTGTTGTTGAATCTTTATCTTTACTTCCCCTTTCTTATTAGCCAAAATCATTGTTTACAGTAAAACATCCAGGTAGCAGCTCCTCATGTTTAGCTGCTGCTCACTGTCCTTTTCGCCAGTAAAAATGACAAACGTCACAGGCTTCAGTTCATATCAGCTGTCGCTAACTAATTAAGTTAATTCTGTGAGAAACACGTAAACTAAGTATGCCAAAATACAACTGGGACGCAAGCCGGTTTCTGTACTCTGACAAAGACCTGGATAAAATGCAGTAAATCACAACACAATATAAATGCAGGACATTTTGATCAGTGGCGTCTGGAGTCAGAGGCGTGACGGTCTCCCAGGTTTTCATAGGTCACCGCTCCATCATCTTCATCGTTGCGCACCTGTAAAAAACCAAACATCATCTCACCTGTACCCTGTGTTGATTATCAAATGTTAGCAAGGTAACATGACTAACTAATATTGTAATTGTTGTAGATCAAAACACGGATGTTAGATTGTATTCCTTGCATCTGTCTTTGCTCACCCAACACTAGATATAATATTATACAACCTCACAAGCGACTTATCATGTTGACTTTCACATTATATCCTCACACAAATAAACTATGTAACACTGCCACAGATCTCACTAAAAGGCCCTGAAATCTGCTTCTTATAATGATGCTGCATGAATGCACAATTCTCAAACAGCGCAAACAGTTTTGGTTAATTCACATTGGAGATATCTGTGTATTTTGTTAAGTTGATGTAACTTATTTCTGTCCACTGATCTATAAAACCACACTGTCCTGATGAAGCAGATTAAAAGAGAGTTTTTGAGTGTTAAACTCAAGATGTTTTACCTTGATTGTTGCTTATTTTGTCATGAATATGTAATGTAATAGAACAACTCTTAAGATTTGAAGCCAGAGTTAACATTTTTATGCCCACATCATGATCAGCCTTTCTGACACTGCCGAAGACCTTTATTTTGACACCACTCTCTGGCCAATTATTGACTTCACCAGGACTGCTCAAAGAGAAAAGGTTTTCTTTTGTCTTACATAATTGTGAAAAACTATTGAAAAAAATATATATGATTCAATCTTAAAACTCACAATGTTTTCATTCATCTGTGTTCTGTTCCCTGAAAAAAAAAAAACAGAGACGACTTTAGCTTCCGAAGGGAAACGCAGGTTTATCAAAACTTCTTGTTTATAAAGGTTTCACCTGCATGCTCTCACCTTTAGTCCTCGTCCACACGTTGACTCCCACAACAGTTATTATGAGTGCTGCTAAACCCACAGACACGATGAGGAACCTCCACCAACCTGGACAGATAAATAAATAAAATAGGAGCGGGTGCTTTTTGAAAAAGTGTCAAATCAAACCATTTCTGTTGTTACACAATCCATTAGCAATACATCACATACAGTGCCGTGTACATTAGGTGTGCACAGAGAGAGAGAGAGAGAGAGAGAGAGAGAGAGAGAGAGCTTCTGGAGAGGTGGCAGCAGTGTCTCTACCTTGTTGATTTGATGTGTCGTTGTTTGCAGATGCTCCTTTTGTACTTTTTTCTATTGGTCTCACCGTTGTTGCATCCTCACCTGGACAAATACAATAACAGGTCAACAACGCGTCAACCTCATGTTAACCATTTGCAGTAAATGAGAAAGAAAGATATAAAACTTTCAATCCGTCAGATTAGGTAGATTTTGAACGGCTCATCAGATTCTCACCTGAGGACTGAGGGCTGAAGGTAAACTGCTGCACTTTTCCAGTGTAAATATCAGTCGCTTGACACGTCAATAATCCATTCCTCAATGTGTAATTGTAATAAGAGGTCATGAAGGTCACGCTGGCCGAGCAGTAATCCTGTGATGTCTTCACATTTCTGATAAACGTATCTTTACCCTTAACCATCCAGTTGACTCTCTGTGTACACCATCCGTATGTCGACACAGAGCAGTGTAACGTCACCTTATCAGTGTCCTCAAACTCATCCACTGGTGAAAATGGAGATATTATGAGAGAAAGACAACAAGATTAAAAATGGACTTCATCTCTTTGATCAGAATTATTCAATTTGAGCTGAAAACATTAAGATGTAAATACTCACTGGTAACCACAGCCAGATAAACATGAGCATCTTCCCCTTGTTGTTCTCCTGAGTTGATGAACTGTCTGCAGCTGTAACGACCAACATCCTCGACTGTGACCTTCTTTATAACCAGAGAACAGTTCTCTGTAACACTCAGTCTGTCTGATTCAGCTTTGCCGTTTTCACCAACCCGCCCAAGTGTAACCAGCTCTACAGATGAGTGTGTGTTTCCTGCACCACGAAAGAGCCAGCTTGTATTTTCACATTCATTCTGGTTGTGAAACACATTTTCACAAGGCAAAGTGATTTCATCTCCATCTCTGACAGCGAACGCCGAGTATTGTCCAGTTACGCCTGTGAAGCAAATGACAGAGAGATAAGAACACGAGTGTTCAAAGTGTGAACAAACAAACCACTGGGTTACAAAGGAGTAACAGTTACAGAGGGTTAACCAAATGTCTTCTGTTGGATTAACTGCTGTGTTACATCTTTAAATATTGTCTTACCTTTCAAATGAAACAGCATCAGAAGTAGTGAAATTATACTCCGTCTGAGACCGGACATTCTGCTCTCTCAGTCAGTGTCTGATGAACTAACATTTCCTCAAATAGAAAGGTTTCTTTTCTTGTGATGACATGGAGGCGCAACTTCCTCCTGGTTGTTTCTGTCAGTGAAAGAGGAAGTGTTCTTGTGTGGACAAATTGTTTGTGTAAAAGCTTGATTAAAAGATTTAATCACCGAACCTGTAAGCATTAAAAACACTTACCGAAACTTATTATTGAATCAAGCAGAATTAACTGGTATGAAGCCTCAGTAAGACATGATGGAGTGCCACTGGTTAGTGAGCTGTTTACAGGAAGTTGTCTCCGTCATTGTAAATTCTGAATTTTGCAACTGAAATTTCCCTTTTTTGTTCCTTCTGCAAAAGCAGACGCAGACGTCGTATTTGTTACGTGTTGAATTTAACCTGGGAACCAGACCAATCTACAAGCTCAAGATTAATTTTTTCCCTTGGCAGATACGTCTGCCCCCCCCCCTCCTGTTCATACAGATTTCCTCCGCCCTGTGGGAGCGAAAAGTCAGGTGAAGTCAGTAGGATTCCTTCTCTGGACATCATGGATGTCTGTACACAATTTCATAGCAATCCCTCCAATATTTGGTATATTTCAGTTTGGACGCAATGGCGCTCTTAGTGAGCAGCAGTGTCAGTCAGTCAGTCCACCACTTGAGTCCAGGCTAAAATATCTCGACAACTAGATGGATCTGCACAAAAGACAATCTACAGTGTGTGCATGTTCATGGTTATGAAAGAACCCGTGACTCAGTGCAACAGTGGGACTCATTGATGTGTTTTTAATAACAATGGAGCTCTCTGGCACAGAGGAAGAAGATAAATCAGACCTTGGATAAGTAGAGAACAGCATGCTGATAAGACAGACAAATGTGAAGGGCAATAAAAAAACTTTTAAGCAGATATGAGACAGAAGCTGTGTGGGAGTAGACCCCACATACACCCCAGACATCCAGTCATTGTTGATGTCTGTGCCAAAAAAACATAGAGACACAATTTAGATGTGTTTATTTTAAGATTAGTGCATTCCCAAACCGTAGATGGCTCGAGACCAAGAGCACTAACTGTGGAAAAAATTGTCACTGTTTCCATCTTTGCTGAATCTGTTTATGTGTGTTTATCTCATTTAAAAATACAGCATGCACTTGTTGGCCTCAGAGACTTAATAGACAGGAATGTCTTACTGGCATAAATTGTTCATGAGAATTAGATGGAGCTTCTCTGTCCTTGAGGCCTTACAGACAGGTTGAATGAACTTCCTTAATCATAACACATTTTCAAAGTGGATATTTGAACTTTTTTGCCAGCTTGCAGGGTTCTTCACCGCCTCTCCTGGCGCCTTGTTACGTTTCTTTGCGTGCTACCTCCAACTGTTGATCAGAAAAATATTGTGAAACCAGAGGAAAGAGTGTGTATGACCCATTCAATAAAACCTTACTCCATAGCACTTCTAGTGGTCAAAAGTCAACAGAGTACATTTAAGAATAAAGTTTGTAAAGAGGCGTTGTTAGACGGTGTATATACTAACATCTTAAAACATCTGCATATAAAATTTTTCATGTCGTTTTGTTTTTGTTGCCATTTATTTAGAACATGACTTGGGTATCCTTGGGTAGCCCCGGGGCCCCAGACCCTCAAGGGTCAACATGTGGCAATACTTTATTTATACAATACAATATTTTGTTTTTATTGTGTGCAACCTGAACGGACATTTTAAACTGAAATGGTAGAGGCCTTAAGAAAACACCTACATTGTTTTCTGTCTTGCATAAAGGTAAAGTTTGACATTTTGGGAAATACGCTTTTTCCCTTACTTACAGAGACGAAAATATTGATACCGCTCTCAAATCTTTACAGTAAGTATGAAGCTACTGCCAGCAGTTAGTTAACTTAACTTAGCACAAAGACTGGACACAGACGGAAACAGCTGACTTGGCTCTTACAAAATAAAGTCACCACAAACTAATAACATATTACCAACTAATACAGTCACAATACACAGAGAGTGGGGGTTAAATGGGGCCCACAGTTCATTTTGCACCAGGGCACCATGTGGCCCCGGGTTTGGGAGACTCACTATTTAAATTGTTCACTTGTTTTAATAAGTCTGTTTTGTCTCATTGCAATTTCTGTTAAATTTTAGGCCTCAAAAAGAAGAAGAAAAAAACAAGCTTTATTTAAATTTTAACATGCTTTTATTCTTAATTCCACACAATAGGCCACTTTTTGTCAGCTGTTTTAGTATCTCGGTGCCAAGAATGAACAGGGCAGGACTCTCGGGAGCTGCAGAGCATCACTTAACATTCCCTGTGAAGAGCAGCGTAACCTAACAACCACCCAGAGGAAACAAACAGAGCCGAGGGGTGACACTGACGAATGCAGGGGAGCTGACATTGCTAGGATTTAGGATTAATCACATTTCCAAAATAGAGACACCGGCAACAACACATATCTGTGGACGGGATTACACTCGCCACATTTAAATTCCTCAGTTTTATACACAGTGATTTAGCATCTTTCGGTTCATTGTTTTGGTTTTACGGCACACAACGTTACTGACTTGGTTCACTCTCACTTTTCAGTGTCAAATGAAATATTATGAGCAAAATGTAATTAAAGTAGAAACATAAAAGCTTCATTACATAAAATGACTATATTATCATAGTTTTTTCATATATTTATATTATTAGACAATGCATTAACATGTAGTATTTTAATTGTGCTGCTGGTTGAGTTGGATCTGACTTGAACTACTTGACGTTGTGGATTTTAATCTATAAGATTACATTATATTTTATAAGATGATCAAATGTTTTGCATGAAAAATCTTATTCTACCAAGTAACCAGTAACTGCAGCTGTCAGACAGATGCAGTGCAGTGAAGTGTAGTGCAGCAGAAGAAGAAAGTTGCGTGTGTGTGTGTGTGTGTGTGTGTGAGTGTGATAACTGCATGATGTCATCGTGGGGGCGGGGTTATGCAAATGAAGCAGACGGAGCGACGGGAGGATGTGAGCGTCGGGTCTCTCCCATCATCCTCATCCTCACCAGCACCACCATCACCACCGTCCCTCTGAGGTGTGTCTGCAGACAGGCGACCGAGGACCACTCCTGCTCTTTGTTCACGCGGAACATGGCGTCAAAATGTCCAAAATGCGACAAGACGGTGTATTTCGGTAAGCGCATGTTGCCTGTGTCCCGTCGGGCCGTCGGTTGCTGGGTGGGAGCGTTGCCATGCCAATCCGCTATTCTTTCATCCTTCATATCTATCTCTTTATTTCCAGTGAGGGGGTTTGTGTTTAAACCAGACAGGATTTATTTTAGGCCATGCAGCGACATAGAGGAGTTCATATCTGATCTGAGATGACGTGCCCCCATTGACAAAAACAGGGGTTTTATACAGTACAATGATTTTACAAATGTAATATAATCACATCTGAAGGGACAAAGGAGCATCCAGGAATATTGCATAAACTATATTCTTTGAAAACGTTATTCATGACTATGTTATAAATCTTATTTTTGAAGGAAAATGTGCACAATTTGTATCACAGGTGGGGCTTGTTAATATGGAGAACATTAATATGGTGATATGATACTCAAGTATTCAAAATCACATGATGATGATGAAAAGTTCACCTCATTATTCAAGATCTTATATAACACACTGTATCTTTTTGGATAAAAACAGTAGTATTATGTTGAACATATTACCATAAAGCAGTCCTGGTCACTGATTTGCAACATCGTCCACAAAGGCCTAACGAAGATATGAAAGTGGCAGCTACCAAGATACAAACGGTACGATAAAGTCTCTGACAAAGTTATTTAATATTATCACATCACCCGACTCTATAATCTTTCTTTTAGAGCTGAGAACTGTGGGAAAAAGGATTTTGTCACTATTACCACCATGAGAGAATTCTTAGAAAGACGAGCTGAAGGCTACCAGCGGATACGACTATAAAAAAAGAATATTATTATATGAATATTATCATAAGGCCTTTAATCAGATTACACTTAAAGGGTGGATATTAAATGTATGCGTTGTCTTTAAAAGCCTGTTATATCCTGTGCTGTAGATCAAGGCTGCAACTAATCAGTTAATTGTTTGGTGTATAAAATGTCAAAAAACTCTTAATCAGCTGCTGATGATGGAAGTAGCTGACGACTGAGCCATCAGTGCATCGATAGTTTGCATCGTGGTACTCTGAACTGAATCGAACCTTGAGGTGCGTAGAGTCCCACCCCTACTAAGAACCCTCCTGCTGCAGTTATCTGAAGTCTGTCTGCGCCGCCTCAAGTTGCCTCAGTTCTTTCTTCTTTTTTTTTTTTTACCAGTTTTGTTGTGAAATGGATGTGACAGTTTGTCTGACGAAGCCTCAGATGGTGAGTCCATGACTCAGACTGGGAGCTGCTCTGTTCTGACGCAGCCCAGACTGGTTCACTGTCTTTGGATAAGATAACAGGGAGCCATTAACAGCCCAGTGGTCATCGGCCTGAACTGTGTTATCTGACAGCTTATGACAAACCACCATCTTTACGTTTATGTTTATGTTGTCGGACGCTGGTGTTGAATATTAAATGTCAGTTTATTTCCCCTGACTGTAGGCAGTGTTGTTGAATGATATCATCTTGCTGAGGAGTGAGTTTACTGACCTTATATCATCTTGCAGCTTATTTTCCTCTTGGAGCCACACCACATGGCATTGTAAATAATTTATTGATTGCACACGCGTCATGTGGATTGATTTTCTTTTTGTTCCTCACCCCCTTCATTTGTCTGGAGAACAGCAGCAAAGCCCCGCCCTGCAGGTTCTCTCTTGAAACTCTGAAGAAAATGTGCAAGAACTATGTTTCCTGTGGCAGTGTGAGTTGTTGTTTGGTAGCTGCACAGGGAATTTATTGTGGTGGAATCGCATTTTAAACATTTTAAACTCCATAGTCAGTGTATTACCTACAGTAGATGTCCTACAGTCGGAAAGGGCTGTCTGACAGCAAGGTAAAGCGTATTCTAAATATGGCGTGCACTAAAACTGATACTGATGTTTTAAGATGAGTCTTTTCTTAGGTGGCTAAAATCTGTTTTGCTGCTGACCACAGCAGTACATCGCGTAGTGTCCGTGTGTAGATACAGCTGCCTGTTTGTCAAAACTCTGGGCGTGCCGACCGCCATCAACTGCAGGTAAAATAAGTACCTCTTACAACCCCACTTCAAAAAAGTATCCTATAAAATCTGAACTATCCCTTGTATCCCTTGCTTATGACTTGATAAGCACAGTAGGACACTACTGTACACACACACACACACACACACACACACACGTCCTCCACCATCAACGCAAACTGCTCGCTGCGTGCCAAGGTGACTTGCTGTCACATATCACAGTGACAGGCTGGCCGCTGAGTCTAAACAGGAAGTGTCATGTTGTGTCAGGGCCTCAGTGTCTGCTGGGATATTCTGGGAGGAGGACAAACAGATAAATGAACCTCTCTCTCATTCTGTCCGTCCGTCTGTCCTTTCACAGCGCTCTCTGTGACCCAAGCTGTTGAGTAGTTTGAACAAAGGCTTTTCACGGGGACTGTACAATGATCGACCTTCCCTTACAATATACTGAATAGTTACTTAAATAGTTACATGGCATTTGTGTGGGCAGTAGTGGAAGAAGTACTCAGATCTTCTGTTTAAATAAAAGTAGCACAGTGTAGAAATAGTCATATCTTAACCTTCAAAAAAACATTTATTTAATGATTATATTTGAAATTTTTAAACACAATATGCAAAAAATAAGAGTAAAAAGTAAAATATTTTGGACTAGAAGTGCAAAGTAGTAGAAAATGGACAGAGTCAAGTAAAGCAAAAGTTCTTAAGTACTAAAGTACAGTACTTGAGTAAATGTACTTCAAGTGTCAGAAACAGGTTTAGGATGGGGTAAAGCTTGGGCATAAAGCTGAGATAGTTAAAGTTTGAGAGAGTGTCAGTAGAGTTATAAGGGTGGAGGAACGTGCAATAGCTTTACTAGAAGTCTGAATTAATACTCAGACAACAAAATGGAAATACTTCGGTGTCTCTGTGCTCTCCGTCCAAACGCAGTGGAAAGAATGTGCTTTAGGTTGACATGAACTCCTGGGTGCCTGTTAAGCGCCTTCTATCTCTGTAACTGTTACAGTCTTCTGTATCGGAGAACAAACATTTTTACATATGTCTTTGTGCTGGACACACTGACACTAGATTGTTTCCTCAATTCCTCTGAAGATGTGACAGTCCAAGCTGCCTGTTGCTGAATCCATACATGAAGGTTTAGTTGTGTGTCTCTGCAGCTTAATAACATAATGTAGATTTATTTACAGTTGCAAGGGAAGGGAGCCGTTCAGTGCAGTGAAGTCTTGCCTGTATGTGCCTACGTTTGTGTAGAAATCAAGCGTAGTAGTGTTTTTCCCCAGGGAGCTGATTCTTCAACTGTTTCTGTCAGAGTTTGCTTTCTTAAAATACAGCTTTCACTGGATGTTTTTTCCCCTTTTAAAATTTAACCATTATCTTATTAAAATAACAGTAAACTACTACTTTTTACAACTTTTTAACTATTATTTTTGACAAAGATGTTGGTGTTTATGCACCTCCTGAAACACTTTTTAGTTGCTTTTAATGTGCCTGATCCCTCCGGTTTGTGCCTTGGATGTTTGGATTGTCATTTTTCTTTGGTGGATTTATACTCAGATCTAATTAATTATCCTTCTACCCCCTTATCATCTGGTTACCCAGGGCTGAGCACCTGGTCCATTCATCTTAGCTGGATCCATATACCTGTTTTTGAAGGGGTAAATGTCCCATAAACCCCATAAACCATGTAACACTGTACTTTTACAGTGCAGATTGACAGAAATTCCTCATCTTCTTCTTCTTCTTCTTCCTCTGCAGCGGAGAAGGTGTCGTCTTTAGGGAAAGACTGGCACAAGTTTTGTCTGAAATGTGAGCGCTGCAGCAAGACGTTGAATCCAGGAGGCCATGCTGAGGTGAGAGGAAGTGAACCGAAGGAGGCATCAAACGGCAGACACGATAGAGTGTCTTTTACATCCATTTACAATCCATTTATGCCATTTATGAAGTGTAACAATGGAATATGTTTAAAGTTAATATGTTATTTCCACATCATCACAAATATGTAGCGCCCAGGATTCCCATGTTTAAGTGATTTTATCTACAAATAAATAGAGGTATAAGAGCAGTGGTGGAAAGATGAGAAAATAATGATGTGATGAGAAATAATCAAAGATGTGACTAAAACTACTCTCAGGCTGTTTCAAATACGCTTGGTGTGTGAATGTACACTAAAACCGAAACAGACACTTCTGTGGCCTTTGACAAAAGAGAACAAAACCTCAGCAGGAAGTATTGGGGTTTCCTTGTGGTCCAACTTGCACAGTCTCTACTGACTTTCTAACCACCGAAGACTGTGCAAGTTTAACCACAAAGAAATCCCAAGTACTTCCTGTTGAGGTAACTTTCTCTAGTTTAATCATCTGCCTTAGTTCGAGGAGCTGTTTCAACATTTTATTCATCTTTGGAGCCTTTTGGTCCACGTAAAAGCACAATCATTTAAATCCAAGAAGCACCAAATAACTGCACAGAGACATCTGAGAGTATCTGTTCTTTTTGGGTGCATAACATGACCTGAAGCCCCTGAAGGAAGGGATCATAAAACATAAAGTGTAAATAGTAAAAAGAGATGAATGTGGATGCCTGAGAGCCAGATGTTCCTCTCTTGCAATCTTACTAAGTCGGACCCAGAGAGTCCCAACTTAATGTCTTATATCCTTCAAACTAACAAAGCAAAGTAAGTTTTAAGTGAGAGAACAGGATATCATTAAGACATCATGAAGTTGTGCTTGAAGGAAACTAATTTTGACGTTGCGTTGCGAGAACTAATAGTTCAGAGCTGTTCGTCAATCCAACGCGAGCAGCAGCAGCTTCAGTCCTCCATCTGTGTCTACCCATGGTGCGTTCAGGCACTGTGTTGAGTGTAGGTCACCTGCCTGTCAGCAGCGCTCATATACACAATCGCTGTGGTTACGTGCGTAAAACAGGAGGAAACTGACTAGAAGCATGTGCTTTGGTTAGCGGCTGCATGCGTAAAATGCAGGTTTCTTTCTGAAAACGACTAAAAAACATGAAATTTAACGGCCCAGACATGTCTGAATGACAAAGGGACATTTACTCCAGACAAAGCCAGCAGGGTTGCATATTTTATGTCTGAAAAAGGTCATACATGGAAAGTCAAGCTGAAGGGGTTTTCCTGGAAAAGACACATTAGTCTCCACTGCTTTAAACAACACATAGTTATCAGAAAGAGTCTTTTTCCAAATAACTGGCTTTCACAGGGAGTGATACAGTGAAATGAAGGTAAACAGACCACAGAATGGACTGATGCTCATATTAACAGAGAGCCGACAAGTCATACAAACTTCTGTGAATATGTCCTGGTTCATTTATTATCTGGCATTATGTGAATCCAAACAGACTAAATACAAAAAATGTGTTTAAACCTTTCCACTCTGGTTCAGAAGACAGAGACTTTTTAGGAATGAATGCCTCTGCTTACTGTCCCTCCCTCTTGTATCCTACAGCATGATGGGAAGCCTTATTGTCACAAGCCCTGCTACGCCGCCCTCTTTGGACCAAAAGGTGCCGTTTCTTCTCGTGTTCACTTAAAAACACCACGTCTGTATTGGTCACTTTTGGGTCTTTTAATGCAACTTTTGCATGTGCCCTCTAGGCGTGAACATCGGCGGCGCCGGATCCTACGTGTACGACGCTCCTGTCAACGAAGCCCCTGCTGCCGTTTCCATGGAAACAGATGCCAAACCAGAGGAGGTGAAAAAAGCCCCCGCACGGGGACCAGTGAAGGGTGAGAAATATGCAGAGTGAAAATAGAAAAACTGTCATATGTTGGGAAGAGAAATTCAACGTCTGATACAACAGTGTACTCTCTGAAGGGATGAGGAGGTCTGCACGCTGCTCACAAGTTGATTCCCCCAAAATCTCTCAGAATAAAAATGTTCACTTATTGCAGATAAAGCGAATAATACATTGTTCCAATTCAATGTGACCTTTTCAGCTGCAAGCTTCTCTTCTTTCTCCGGAGGACCCAACATCTGCCCCCGGTGCAACAAGACTGTATATTTCGGTAAGCAGATCGATGTGTCCTCATATCTCACCATTTTTGCACGAGTGTTGGATGTGTCTAGGTGACAAAGGTGGCTGGTTGCCATGGTGACTGTCTCCGTGGTTGTGTGTGTGTGTGTGTGTGGGCAGCTGAGAAGGTGTCGTCTCTCGGGAAGAACTGGCACCGGCCCTGTCTGCGCTGCGAGAGATGCAGTAAGACTCTGGCTCCGGGCAGCCACGCAGAGGTGAGAGACACCGTACAACCCGACCACAGTCACAATGTTCCTGGTGATTTTAATTCCACATGAGGAGGAATTAAGAGGAAATCTTCTCTTTTCTGTTGCAGCATGATGGACAGCCGTACTGCCACAAGCCGTGCTACGCTGTGCTGTTTGGGCCCAAAGGTATGAAATCAGAAAACACAGAGAGAGACATGTCCACCATGTCCCCAAACAGCTGTCTGCAGAAGGTTGTTTTAGGTCTACAAAAACACAATCCCACATAGTTTTTATAAGTTAACTAGGTTATTAGCCTCGTGACCATAGTTAACCAAACCATTTTGTATCTTAATTGGTTAAAATAATCATTTAAATTTGCCGTTTCATAAAAGTGAGCCTCTACTAACAGAGAGAACCAGTGATGCCTCACGCTTAAGCTCTCAGCGAGTGTGTGGGCGCTGTCTGCAACCATCAGTGTGCACACTTGCACTAGTCGTGCACTTCAGTCTGTGTTATGAGCTACTCTGCAGCAGACACACGGGAAGGCTGCTGTAGAAGTACAGAGCACAGGATGTGTCACAGAGAGAAGAAAAAAAAAAGATTGGTGCTCTCGATTTAATGTTCTTTTAATAGGTTCTGTCTCCCGCTCTCATGCTGCTAAGCTGCTCCTTATTTAATTAATCTTACCTATTATATTCACATGTCATTAAATAATCCGCTCAGTATTAATTATAAAATACCTGAGGCCGTCACACAGCAGCAGGAACGATATGAGTGTCGCCAAATTAAGAATTGACTGTGGCACAGCTGCAGTAACTTCATGAATTATTAATTTTATTTTTATTTATTAACTGCAGTAACTTCATTATATTAATTAAGCTCTCCTGTTTTGGATACTTTGACAAGAGCTATACTAATTTTTGGGATATTGACACCTTAATATCTCTCAACATCTGATTTATCCAGTTAATTTTACCATTATTTAGATGTATAATGCTTTTCATCTACAGGCAGCCATGTGCTTTATCCCATGTGTGCTTTTTCCAAATGGGTTCAAAATTGTGGCAAAAACTTTCAGAGGAAGCTATTACAGAAGAGAATTAACTGGATACACTGAGTTAGTTACATGTAAAATGTTTGTTATTTGGGTGAACTGACCCTTTAAAGCTAAAGGCTGTGTTCTGCCCTCTCTCAGGCGTTAACACCGGAGGTGTCGGCAGCTACATCTACGATGACCCTGAAGCCGAGGCGCAGCCCTGAGCCCTGGTCCCTGCCTCGGACACCTCCAGGACCCTCCATGTGTCTTTGATTTGCCTACTACAGTCAAACGATACGTACTGCACTCACAGGGATGGATATTTAGACGTTTATGTTGTATTTGTATATTGTTTATATATATATTTTTTGTACTGAAACAAACCTTTAACATGTCCTCCCACGTGAGTTTCAGATTTGCCTTTAAGTTTCTTAGTTCTCTTTGCCAAATGTGTGTTTTCTTCACTCATTATTCATCGTTTTTCAAACTTTTGTGCACTTACAAGATGTACTGGATGAAAAAGAAAAGTATCCCAGCTCAGTAATTTACTGTCAGTGTTTCTTGAACAGGTCCTGGCTCTAAAAAGAGTTATGAGGTGTAGATGTACTGTAGCTGAGGTACTATACACACACACACACACACACACACACACACACACACAAACCTGCATTTTACTGAATGTTATGAAGTTGTGAACAAAAAGTGGTCAACTGCAAATCACATTTTCTACAGTAAAAACGTGTGATACCAAACCTGTGTTCAGTTTCTGTGGATGTGTGTTTGTTCATTTATTACCAAACAGCAACAATACTCACAAGTTATAATTTGTCAAGGAACAGAAGAACGATTACTGAACCGATTACATTTATTGATTCATCTGTCGATTATTGTTTGGAATTAAGCTGGAAGCTGGAACAACAAATGTTGTTTTTGCTTGAAAAATGATATCAAAACTGTCAGAAACATTAAGGTGAGCTAATAAAATCACGTTGGCATACAAAGTATTCATAGAATAGAGAGGCAACAATCTTATTAAGCGCTCAGGAAGCCTGTTGCAGGGAGCAGGAGCTTAAAAAGTAGCTTCACCAGATTTAAATTGACCTCCAGTGACCTGAGAGTTCAGCTTTTAGTGAAATAAAAAAGGGTGAAACGTCACAAACAGGAAGTTGGTGGAGTTGGTGTTGCCTTTTACTGGAAACGAACCACGGCCCGGAAGAGGAGATTTGTCAAGCAAAACAGAATACTACCGGAAGTTGGGAGCGTTTGTTACAAAGTAATAGTTTGGAAAGTAGTGGTGGATTATAACTAAGTACATTAACACAATATACTGTACTTAAGTACAAATTCAAGGTACTTGCACTTGTTCAGTGAAAACCATGTATCTACAAATTCCTTTATGGGTTGAGACCTACTTCTTCTTCTAAGTAAACTATTTAAAACCCTCTCGCATCAGCCGGAAAATGTATTGTGGCAAAGCTGAAAACATGAAAAGTCGACTTTTTAGAGATACGTGGTTCTCACAGGATGCCGACGCTACAAACACGTTATGATCTTATAGACCATGATGCATTGCTGTAGATTAAACTACCCAACAGGATATAAAGGAGTTAAAATGAGCTCAACCATAAACATCTACAGCAGGAAAATGCAACAGACACATGAACGCAGCAGGAATATTAATCCAGAAACATCAGAGATAATAAAACACTGACAGGGAACATTTTACTGCACAATGAGTACTTTTACTTTAAGTACATTTAGCTGATAATACTTACATACTTTTACTCAAGTAAGGTTTTGAATGCAGGACTTTTACTTGTGGTGGAGTATTTTCACAGTGTGGTTTTAGTACTTTTACTCAGTGTAAATTCATTGTGCCAACATATTACCACAGAAGACGTGTCCGCTGTATTTTCACTGGTTAATAGTTTTAAAACAGGGAGAGAGTTTACACTCTATAGTTAAAAACTCAAAAACATCATACATATCTTATATGCTGATTAAAGTCAATATAAATAAATTTGATTATTACAAAAAATAATAATAATACTCTCAGAATTGTATCCCTGGTAGTCTCACAAGAAAACTTGGAAACAGAACTTAGACTTTCATGTTGGAAAATGTGTTTTTTCAAAGAATATGGTTAAACAGAGTAATGACCAGTACTTCTACAATCCTGACCACGGTCCTGAGTACTTTTACATTTGATACTTTCATTTTGCTTTTCATTTGACAATATTTTTGTATTTGAAGTATGTTACCTGTAACAAAGCATTACTATGTGAATGCTTCTTCCACAACCAAGAAACAAACAGATAAACACTGAAAAGGAAAGTACTCAGTGGATCTTTAAAAAAGTTATTATAGGTGACATAATACTGTTTCACTTAGCTTGAGACGGTATTTTTGCACTATTAGTTCAAGTACAACACTAATGAGTTTAATAGTTCTATATAGTTTCTATTTTATTCTATTTTTCTTTCTTGATTTTATATATTTACACCTACCTGTTTCTCTATTTATCTGCTGTAACACCCAAATGTCCCCTCAGGAGGCTCAATAAGGATTATCTTATCTTATCTTAATGACGAAAAAATGATCATAAATTACTTTTTTATTTTTAATCTTGGTATATGCCTATCAATAATTAAATAAATACTTACATATATTTCCATGTACTGCATAGTCTGCTCTCTTATTTTGAAATCCATCAGCGGATGTGACGTGTCCTCGTGCCTGGCGCTACTTCCGCCTTCAGCAGCTCTTTAACGCTCGACGCCATCTCGGGTTCAGGGACGTTTATCGGCGTTTTTTAGCAGCAGAAATAACCAAAATCCCACAAGTTTAACCTCGGGAAGCCTCCGAAACGACAATATATCCGGGAACGCGTCGTTTTTCTCCCCGTGAGCGCCGTGTTTTAACCCCCCACACCCCCCCGCAGCGGAGAAGAAGCGGCTGAACCCCGGCGCGTTTATGTCGTCGCCGGTCCACGGAAATGTTGGACGGATCTCCGGCTCGCAGCGATGAAGCCAACCTCGGCAACGTGGAGAACAACAGCCCGACCCCGCTGATCCGCGGCGGCGATGGGGTGAACACGGCCGGCAGGACGAGGCCGAAGAAAGGAGGCCGGAAGCTGCGGTCGACGGCGCCGCTGCGCCAACAGCAGAAGCCCCCGAGGACCGGCTCCAACCTCCGGCTGTGCGACCACAACAACAACAACTCCCCGACGGCTCCGTCCGCCAACAGACCGGCGGCTCCGCCCGGTACCGAGCCGCCCGCCGGGGCCCCCACCGGACTGACCCTCCATCAGCTCAAACAGGGGGCCAAGAAGGAGGTAACTTCCGGGTTTACTGGGGTGGTTGTTGTTGTTGTTGTTAAAAAAGGTTGTTTAAACTTAATGTAACATCCAGGTTCTGCTCTTGATCGGTTAAATATCCTCAGATATTACCAGAAATCAATAATAAACCCAAACACGTGTTTCAGCTGTCCCCCTCTTATTAATTGATTAGTCAGTTGATGTAAGATTAAGTCATTTTTTGCCTCTAAAATGTGAATGTTTGATGGTTTTGTCTCTTTTATGATTTCACATTTGATATCTGAGTTTCACACAAAACAAGACTTTGTAAGACACGTACTTTGTCTCTGTGAAACTAGTATTTTCTGACATAATATATTAAATCACTTATTTGCAGCCCTATCTACATCACTTTCAACTTATTTTGGAGCTTTATGCCTCTAAAGCTCCATTAAAAAAAAAAAAAGGTTATGAAGTCTATTAAACAAAAAATCTTCATGTGTTGTTGAAATAAAGTGGATTTAACTGTGAGTGAAGTGTCTGTCGTGCCTCAGGCAGTTTTAAATGACGCAGTTACTAATTCTTGTTGTGAGGAATCGAAAGTAGACGTGGTGAACAAACCTGTCTTCCTTCCTCTTTCTGCAGGCAGCTTCAGGGAGATAAAAGTCGAGGAAGCTGAAGCGAACAGTGCAGGGTTCATAACACTCAGATGTTTTTTTGTGATGTAGGAATAATATTTTATAAGTATGTGTTTGTGACTTTATAAACCTTGTTAATTGAACAGTTATTGTGGGGCATCGCATCTGCAATAACGATTATTGAAAGATGATTTTTAGTGGGTTATAACTTTGTGTTTGGATCACGATTTTGGATTAATGATCAAAGAATAATGGTTCAATATTAGTTTTAAATATGATTTTGGGCTGATTGTCCGTCTTGTCTTCAAATGTTATTTCATACCATTTTAAAGTGAGCTGTAGAATGATAAAACATTTGTATTGTCTTAATAAGTCTCAAAAAAGATAAGAGAGGCATGTAGGGCTCAAATGTTTTGTGTTTACATTTGAACTTCTACCAAATGCTTATCAATCGGTGGATATCAATGTCTGAAAAAGGGGAAAAAAAACATATTGTGCTTCACCAATCAAGGTTTTTGTATTTAGAAAGTCCATTTTATTCAAAAGTCATGATGATATTTTTGTTGTTTTGTTTGTTTTTGATGCAGAATTCTTAACTCAAGTTAACCAACTCTCACGTCTTCACCGGTGTAGATGTAGTTTGCTCAGTTTCACGGTTGCTTCAGTCGGTATCATGTTGCTATACTTTCATACTTTGCTCAAGTAAAATACTTAGTTATTTTTCCACTTTCATTCTCTTTCAACACTAGGGTGTTGCTTTGCCCAGTAATAAAATAATTATATTTATCAGATAACTGGATTAATAAGAGTTTGTTTTCCTGTTTCTTAGCTGCTGAAATCCAAAGGTGGCAGAGTTGAGCGAGGGGCCATGCAGTCCGGGGCGCAGCCTGCCCGCAACCTGCCCAGACACGATCAAATCACCCAGAACGTGAACACACGGAGCCACAAGCCCAAGCAGGGCCAAACCGCCGGCGCTCCTCACTCCGCGAAGAAGAAAGAAAGCCCGGATAAGCCCTCTCCTCTCCGCCAGCCTCCTCTCCGAGAGCAGAAAGAACCCCTCCACGCCTCCAACAACGTGAAGATCGTGCACACGCCGCCCGCTGAAGCTGCGCCCGAATACCTCAAGGATGGCGAGAAGGTCTACGCCGGAGCCAAGTTCAGCGAGCCGCCCTCACCGAGTGTCTTACCTAAACCGCCCAGTCACTGGGTCGGAGAAAACGAGCCTCAGCAGAGCGACGACAGCCGGGAGCAGATGACCGTTCATTTAAAGTCGCTGCTGAAGGTTCAAGATAAACCATGAACACAGTCTGGAGTTTCAGATTGGAGCTGACCCGTCTGGTGTCTGATTTACAGCGGATGCCATCAATTGGAAAATTAGTATTAAGGTAAATTGAGTTTGGCCTTTAACACGCTGCAATACAATGTAGGGAGTTTTTATTAACTGTAGGACAATTTCCCATAATTCAACACGCTGCCTGCATTTTGGAGACGTCGTGTTGTTGCTGGAATGAGTCAAATAGTTCCTGCCTTCTTGTTGGCAGAGGAAAGAGAAAATAATACTTTTTTCGCGGTTGAATTTGTGAGCGAACTAGCTGTTAATTCTGAAGACGTGAGCGTGAGACGGTGTTTTGGTCAGAGGTCGAGGTCGTCTCCAGCAGCAACACGATCAGTGTCTCATGTTTAGATTATGTAAAGTGATGACGGCACTTTCTCTGTGAGCTTTGTTTGAAAAGGCAGCCTTGTGTTGATTTAACTTTTTTAAGAGCATTGTGTAAATGTACATAATATATTGTAAACATATATTTGTGTATATTTTTCCTTGTTATTTTAACTGAGATTCTAGTTTTGTTACTGAGGTTTTTCCTAAAAAAAAATATAAGAAAAAAAAAAAAAAAGAGTCTCCTGCAAACTGAGGCACTTTGTCACAGCTCCATCAGTGTGAGGCACAGTGGACGAAAGGAAGACTTTTCTTACTGATTTGCACTGAAAACAAAGATCAGGAATGGGCAGGAAACCTGGATTTTGATGATCCAAAGCTTGACCGACCACTTTGATGAATTCACCAGCCAGCTTAGAGCACAGGAGTGGACTTCCAGATCCTGGCTGGTTACCTTTTCAAAATGGCTCTGATAGCGGACAAATCAAAAAGCCAGAATTTACCAGCTGGCTGAAGTTCTTTCCCTTCCCCGAACACGGGGAGTCTGATCAGGGACCGCGAGGCTGCTGAAACCTCAGCGAACTGAGGAGAAGAAGAATGTGAAAAGTGTCACAACCAGCTGCTGCAGAATCCAGCGTCCAGACCGAGTGCTTGTTTCTTTTTAACTTTATTGCACTGACTTAGGGTACGTTCACATTAAGCCAGTTACATTTAAAAACTCATCTTTTTCTCTCCGTTTTTTTCTTCTTCACACCCAAAAGCAAATGTTTTCAAATGTTTACACGGCGTGGGTGAATCTTAAAATGTGTGCTCTGCGTTTCCGTGTGAACGAGGACAATCTGTCGCTTCTAACTTTCTCCGATCACCAACCAGCTGTTTACCACGTTTTTGTTAGAAGAGTTAGTCGATTAAATGATTAGTCGATTGCCAGAAAAATTATCTGCAACTGTGATTTCGTTTGTCACACAAATGCAAGACATTTCAACATGTCACTTAAGGATCTACTGTAAGAGGCATTTTAAACAGTTTTCTGGCATTTTATAAAAGGATTTGAAACAATTGGTTAATCGATAATGAAAATAATCATTAGTTGCATCCTTCTCATAATCATAAAATGACTTAATCAGCACCGGAGCGCATTAACGTAGTATTTATGTACAGTAAGTGAGAACAACTACATCGTGAATTCGGCTGTATTAAAAGACAGTGTACTGTAGGTGATCACAGAGAGCAGGAGGGGACAGGAAAGAGGTTAGAAATGCTGAGACTCCGCTAAATGTTTGTCCCACAACTGACCAGGTGACAGGACAAAGAAGAAGAGATTAAGCTGTTTTCTTATTGCTCAGTGGGGACAGGGATCTTTACCAAAGCGATGTGAAGACGGTAGCGTACACGCACATTTTTACCCGTAAACTGCGCTTTGAAAATCGTGTGGCTTCATGTGGACGTGGTCTTACTTATGTTTTTTTTTTTAAGGGGGACTTGTTTCCACAAACAACTTGATCTCACATACCTCTTCTTTACCTTTCCATTCCTCCAGGATACTTTAAAGCAAGTTAATGTACACCAAGAGTATGATGATGATCGTGTGATTACAGTATGTACCATGTGTTTTGTTTCTTTTTTTTATTATTTGAATGATTTCTGTGGATGCAGGCAGCTGCTGGATTCTTGTTTCTTGACCTTTGTGACGTCTCACAAATGGAAAATTGTATTACCGTGGCAAAAACTGCCCATTTCATTGCAGTGTTTTAAAATTATACCATTCAAGTTTTGAGAATTAACACACCTCCATGCCTCAATTTTGAAAGAAAAAAAATAATTTTATGAAGCCTTTCATATCTAAATTAAAAATGATTATTAAAATATTGGTTACCCTATTACACGTTGTTTCTGTGTTCATTACAAGTTAACATGCCAGTTTGTCTGTTTAGAGACAGAAAAAACAAGATATGGTTAAGAATGTTTCCTGCAGAGGAAAAAGTTTATTAATGTAATTTAAATAGCTTAATGGTGAGAAAATTGCAAGAAACATTGTGTATAATTGTGTTGCAATTTGACACAAACAGGTACCAAGGGAATATGAAAAAAAGATTAATATATTGAGAAATCATGAAAGAGAATAAGAATTAATGCAGGTGTGAATCACATGTTCAGGCTTTGTGGGACCAACTTGTTTGATTCTGAGCTGTATCTTTATGCTTGATGTTTTTTTTGTTTTGTTTTTTATCTATATTCTATATTTACATCTGAGTATGTAACTACAAAGTAACTCTAAAAAGCTACAAAAAGGACATTTTAGACATTTTCTTTGACTCATTTTTTTTAATTTGAAATAAGCTTAATGAATTTAAGCAATTTAAATATAGTTTTTGCATACCTGATATTTGAATTTATGAATTCGTAAACCCTAAGAACTATAGTTTTTGAAATTGCACAGCTTTATGTAGACTTGAAATACACTGTAAACATTTCAAATAAGACCACATAAATTCATATAATCATTTTCAAAGTAAAATGTTTCAGTGCTGTAAATTCAGTGGTATTTGAATTAAATGTCACTACACATCTTTATCATCCATCCATCTACCCATTATCTATACCCACCTTTCTTAAGAAGAAGAAGATACCACGCCCCTGCTGCTGTTGTAACTTGATTGCAAAACAACATCATGCACATCTTTCAACACAAAGAACCCTGCAATAATGAGCAAGCAGCTTTACTAAAACTAACCTGTTGTTCAGTCCTGGTTTGACAAAACGATATAAAACAAAGAAAGGAAGCATCAGCATCAGATTTCTTTGAGATATCCTGCTAATTAAAAGCAAATGAACAACCATACCAGCAAAAGCATAACCTTGTTTTTAATACAGAGAGATTCAGTCAGCGGTGTAAGTTTTTACTTTGTTTTACTGTTGAGGTATTTCAGTCAAGCAGTGGATCAACCGACCAACATTTCCAGGCCTTCAGCAGCATAAATGATCTGAAGCACAATATTACTTAAAAGGAGAGATGTCATCAAAGAGAAAATATGGCATGTTTATAGTTCAAAACTAAACCAAATAAATTTGGCAGAAACTGAAGCGTTTTGGCTTCATTGATGTGAATTGATGTATTTGTCCAACAGACAGTGACTTTATATTTGATTTGAATGCTGTTAGTCAACATTTAAAATGAAGATCATACTTTCTAAGATATTAATTTAAGACATAACTCAACACAAACAACATAAATGAGAAGTGGCCTCATCTTTTTTTTTTTTTTTTTTTTTTTGCAGAATTGTTGCAAGGAGATTAACTGTGCAATTTTTAATAGGAAGGAACTAACAGTGTCACAATCTGGTCCCTTGACTCTCTCCAGCCTCGTCTCACTTCTCTCAGGCCCCGGACTTTTTCCCTGTTCTCCGGACATGCCATCCTCATACTTTCCACCAGATCCCCTCGCAATTTTTCCCTCCTTTCCCCATCACCTGACTGCCCCACCCATCTACACACCTGTTCCCACTTCTCTCATCAGCCCTGCACTTACCTGCCCCCCCCCCCACACACACACACCTCACCTGCAGCTCATTCCCTCATCTTATGAAGATCATACTTTCTAAGATATGAATTTAAGACATAACTCAAAAACAACATAAATGAGAGGTGTCCTCATCTTGTTTTTGCAGAATTGTTGCAAGGACAGTAACTGTGCAACTTTCAACAGAATAAGGAACTAACAGTGTCACAATCTGGTCCTTGGTCCCTCTCTTTGGCCACGCTCTAAGTCCACCGGCTGTCAGGCCAGGGACTTTTCTCCTGTTCTCATGCCACCTGCCATGCTCATACTTTCCACCAGATGCCCGAGGACATTCGTTCCTTTCATTCCTACTTCCTCATTCATGTTCATTAACCACATAAACAGCTCAGTAGGAACATTGTCTTTTTCAGAATAAAAGTAAAAACCTGGAATATTCTGTGCACGTAACCGTAGTCACTGTTAATAATTAATGCAACAATGACAGTGACTGATGGGCACTGCAGTCCTGTATCTGCACTGGAAGTCATCCCCACTCCACTAGTGGACCGCAGCAGTAAACAACTCTGGCTTCACTTTCTATGGGAATCAAAGTGAACCAGAATGGCTCTCGTCTGGTTGTCGCTCACATCACTTCAGAGGAGTTGAGTTTTTCTCAACCACTCCCTGTAATGCCGTTCAGCATCTTTTAGCTTTTAGCTCAGTTACTAAAAAGAGGGTGAACACAACAACTTCACAGGGGTGTCCTTTTCAGTAAAGAGACGGGGCCTAACAGAATTTCACAGATGTTACTCCAATTATATAAGTACGTCACAGACTACCATCACTACTTCTGCACATGACTTCAATGCAGAACCAACAGGACCAAGTAAATATAACACAGTCTCCTTCTCATCTCCACAGGATCGTTTACAGGCCGCTGGGACATCTGATCCCTGACCTCTTTACTGTTGGAGACTGCTGCTAATTATTATTGCTGATGGATTATTAATCCGCTGTTTAATCTAGAGTAAATCAGTGTGGATGAAAGGGTTCATTTAATGGATAAAATGTTAAACAGTCTTTGGATGTTCAAATTCATTGAGCATTGAGTGAGCATTTGGCATTTGCCAACATAAATGTAAAAGTTTACAAAAGACACTAAAAGTAGGCACAATGAGGAAGTAAGACATTACTAATCAGGAAGCAGTTTCTTCATTTCTTCATTTAACAGGCACCACTTCAGAGACTCGGACAGTTAACAGCTGAGGAGGGACAGAAAACAGACTCAAGCACGATGGTTGAATTCAGATGGATTAAAATATCTTTATTTCTGATGCTGCTGCTTCACTTTACAGGTAAGGATACATACAACATACAGAAATACTAGAAACATTACAAAACACACTTCTGTTAATATAAAATTATTTTTACACTAAATCTCAACATGAAAGCCATATTGATATTTGATCTTATTTTCCTCTCATCTTTACAGCATCAGTGACTGGACAATATCCCCCCCACTTTGTTGTCAGAGATGGAGATGAAGTCACTTTGCCTTGTGGAAATAAGATTGATGATCAGAACAGATGTAACAACACTGACTGGATCTTTGCTGGTTCAGGATACACAGCAGCAGTACGGCTGATTGAACAAGGGCTGATTGGTGAAAATGCTGAAGCAAAATCAGACAGACTGAGTGTTACAGAGAAATGTTCTCTGGTTATAAAGAAGGTCACAGCTGAGGATGTTGGTCAATATACCTGCAGACAATCAGGACATCAAGATGCTGATGTTCATCTGTCTCTTATTACCAGTGAGTATTTACATCTTAATGTTTTCTGCTCAAACGTTGCAATATCTATAATTACAGTGATGAAGTTAATTTTACTCTTGTTGTCTTTCTCTCACAATATCTCCATCTGCACCAGTGACTGAACATAAGGACGATGATGTGGTGATGTTAAAATGCTCTGTGTCGACATATGGAGTGTGTGGACATATAGTGAAGTGGCTGTATGAGGGTAAAGATGTGGATGAAGATATCAAAGACATGAAGACATCACAGTCTGACTGCTCAGTTACTCTGACATTTCCTACTACTCATCTTAAGCAGAAGTCAAAGTATCATGAGTTGTTCAAGTGTAAATTAACAGATGGTCACAGAAAGGTGCAGCTGTTCACCTTCAGCCCTCAGACCTCAGGTCAGAATGCAGGTGAGAAGATGATGAGCTGTTTAAAATCACTTCAAACTGATGTAACAAATAAAGAACATTTGATTATTTGATGGATTTAAGTTTTAAGATGACATCATTCTTTCTGATTTAGTTGCTGCAGATGGTGAACATGTATGAGGTTCCATCTGCGCCAAAATTATGTTGTTTGCACAATGTCTGTGTCGACTGAACATGTGACAAAACATTTGTCTATGACTATTCAACTTTTAACTGTACTTCATTTGTGACAAAACTCTATTGGCAATAAAATTGTCTATGTAGATTGCTCACCTGACAAAACATTCGGCTGTGTCAGTTTAACTTCAAACTGTACTTCTGTCATCTTGTTGCACAGATGGAACCCCATAAACATTAGATATTTTCTGATTTTACAGTTTGCTGTTTTTTTTTTCATTTATCAGGTGAGGATGCAACAACAACACAATCAGTATCACCAGCAGCTCCAACAACAACACGATCAATATCACCAGCAGCTCCAACAACAACACGATCAATATCACCAGCAGCAACAACAACAACAACAGCAACACAAGAAGGTGAGAAACAAAGTAACTTAAGGGCAGAGGGCCAACTCTCTCCTGTCTTCTGTATTTGAAGTTTTCCTGTTGGCTGCAACTATGTCAGAGCCATTTCACTGGACTTATACGATATGAACGTCAGCCTACTGACTGCTGTGAAATATGTTTTTATTATCTGTTTGACAGACTGGGATTTCAGCTGAAAGAATGACATTGTTATACACACCATAAGAAAAGCTTACATCTAAGCAACACATTGATTCACTGGGATACACGTAGCCTCATTAAAGTCAGATACTCATGTCCTAATAATGGGCAGTGATATTATCAGTCTGTTAACTTTTACACGTTCAATTTTTTTTCCAGCTGTCATTCCTGTATTTGGCAGCTACAACTGTGATGCTTTCAGCCTGCAATATGTGTTTAACTTAGTATTGGACGAATTCATATTCTGACCTGATCGTGGCCCTGCATTAAAATTCATGTGATCGTCAAAGTTGTTACGATTCATCCTGAGGGGAACATGAATGTCTGAATCAAACTTAACGGCCAACAGTTGTTGAGATATTTCACTAAAAGACTAAAATGTCCCCCTGCTGGTAGCACCAGAGGGTCACCAGAGTCAGCAGGCTTCATCCTCAGGGGATCATGATTGACTCTACAGAAACACGTCTTGTGCTTCTGATTTTCTGCTGATAACTTTCTTCTCTGACATGATTTGTTTCTGTTGCACAGCTCGTACAGGTTGTTCTGTTCTGGACTACATAATGTTGGTTATGCGTGTGGCTGAACTCCTCCTGATTACTGTGATTACTGTTCTTCTCATCAGAGCTGCAGGTGAGAAAACTCAGACCAACATTTGTTCAGACTGATTAACACAAACTGTAAGTTTCCAGCTGAAAAGTTCCTCTGTGATTTATTTTCCAGGGAACCAGAGACCACCTGATGACAACACTGTGAGTTGAAAACACAAAGTGAAGTGAACTGATGAGTAAAATGAAAAATGTATCTGAATGATCAGGGACTGTAAGTCAGTGTAAATGATGATAAGCTGCTGCTGGTGACTTCATGTTACTGTAATGCAGGACAGTTTGGGGCATTATAACAAAATGTATGGACTTGTCAGGTTTCAATTCAACATTTATTTGTTCCATTTGAACTCAGGTGTGTTGTTGTTTTTCACAGGTGCATCATGATGGAGGCGGACATGACGGCACAGTGAACTATGAAAACGTTGGAGACTCTTCAGCTTCTGTCAGACTCCACTGATCAACAACTTCCACACCAACATCGACTCAGCAGAGAAATGAGTCCACTGCTGTTCAACATTTCTTCATCATTTTACATGAAAACTGATATTTGAGGTTTAGATGAAGCTTTGTTGAATGTGTTTGGTTAAAGTTGATGTTGTCATCTCATTTTAATAAGTTTGCTGTACATTTAAGAACATTTTGTGTTCTTCTAAACTTCTAAAAACAGCTTAGGATGGCATCCAAGTGAATTTGTTCCTGCAGATTTTTTTGAATGGTTTTGAAATTGTAAGTAGCTCATCATGACCTCACTTTTTCACTGTGTCTGCAGAAGTCATTTTAATTCAGTTTCAACTTTTGTTTTTTACTTTTGCACACTTTAATTTCTACCAGCATATGGAAGCAAAATGTATATTTACATTATTGCAGAAAAACAGCTTTTTGTATTATTGTGTATTTGGTGTGCTTCAGTTAGTGTGCAGAATAACAAAGTTTAATTCACTTTAAATCATCACTGTTGTTGTTTGTCTCTTTATTGTAACTGATACAAATATCATCTGCAATTAAAAATAAATATTTAAAACTTAATAATATACTGTGTCTTCTCTAATCACCTTAAAATCCTAATTATTAACAATTCTGTGTAAATAAATTGCCCGTTCCTACAGTGTGAAAGCTCTTTGGTGAGATGTCACAGACCCTCTCACTCCATTCGACTGACAGGTGATCTCTGCCGATGTGTTGCAGAAATAGAGCGATGAGGAAGAGACGGACAAGAGTCTTTCCACTACTGTGACCTCAGCTTGATCCAAATTAGATCCAACTTCAACTGTTGATGTTATCTGATCTGTTTCTGAAGAACTGAACTGAGTAATGTGACACCTACTGAAGTGTAAAGGTGAAGGGAAGTGATTTCATCATGAATATGTAAAAAAAGACATGAGGTCAGAATCCGTCTCTCTTCCACTCAGCCTGCTGGTCGGAGACACTTCTGCAAACTGACCAGGCTCAGATAGGAGAATATGCAGAGTGTGTGCTTGTATATCTGTGTATTATATGTCTGTGTTTGCATTAGAGTGTATTTATGTATGCATGTGTAGATAAGTGACAGACAAATACACTGAACTGAATCTTTAATACTGCAAACACTTACTGTAGTTCAGGTATTGTAAAACGTATGGGGCTGTCTCCCTGCACAGGTGAGTCCCCAGATACTTTAGTGGGTTAACGAACACTCGCTGCTAACGAGGGGATGAGCTCTCATGAATACTCAATGTTCATGTTATGTTCAAAAGCATAATGTGATGAGGTCATTAATATAAACAGGAAGCACTGAAACACTGAAATACTGCAGTGGAAAGGAAGTGTGCTGTGGTTTTGGTTGGGGGGGGGGGGGGGGGTGTTCACCATAAATAAACCCACATCACACACACAATCAACACATGTAACGAAGAGTTGATTTCATTTAAACATATTGGACTCCATTATGTGTTTGGCTTTAACGAGCTTCAGGTCTTAATGGAATCTGTAACTGTTTTGTCTTTGTGATGTGTTTATCTGGTCATCATGAGAAACAGAAAACCTCCAGGGCTCTGCTGCTGGTGTTAACCACATTTTCAACAAAACACCCCCCTTCACCTCTCAAATAAAATTACCTGATGAGAAACCAACAGGTCTCAGACGAGCAAGAAATAATTAGAGCTGTGTTCTTTCTCATGAACAATATCTAGATAAGAAAGTCAGAAAAATGTTAAAATGTGAAAAGTCTTTCACTCCTTTGATATCCACAAGACATTCAGAGAGAATAAAAGCTGATATTACACATAAATTCAACAGCCAACAGAGAGAAAACAGACTGACGTCAGTGTGAGGAAGTGACTCCTTACCTACCACAGGAAGTAGATGCTATATTCAGTTTTAAGAAGCAGCACCTTCGAGACTTTGACAGTCGAGAGCGTGAGACCGAGAGAGAAGCACGATGGTTGAATTCAGATGGATTATCATGTCTTTATTTCTGATGCTGCTGTTTGGGTTTTCAGGTAGGATTCATCAAACACACATTTAATAAGGAAACATTACTGAACTGCATTAATATTAATGCTACTTTATTAAGTATTCTTCCTTTAACTGAGACACGTTTTGTTTGTAACTTGGTGAGTTTAGTGAACTTTTGGAAACCAAAAATGAGACACACATGCAAACTATTGTTGTATCTAAACTTACTGTAAGACTATTAACTGTCATATTCATATTTCAGTTTCTTTTCCACATTTTCTATCTTTTTTTCTCAACAACAGAAACTGTGCAAGTTTTCACTGTCAGAGTTGGAGGTGAAGTCACTTTGCCTTGTGAAAATGTGAAAGATATCCAGGATAACTGTGACGGTACTACCTGGGTCTTCAGTGATCCAACAAACACAGCGTCAGTAGAGCTGATTAGACTTGGGCAGATTGTTGAAAAGTCTAAAGGTAAATCAGACAGACTGAGTGTTACAGAGAAATGTTCTCTGGTTATAAAGAAGGTCACAGTCCATGATGTTGGTCGTTACTCCTGCCAACAGTACAAGAAAACAGGAGGAAAACAAGGTTCAGACTCTCAGGTTTATCTGTCTGTTGTCATCAGTGAGTATTTACATCTTAATGTTTTCAGCTCAAACTGTCTCGATAGAACAAAATACAGAAACATTACAATTATAATTACAGTGATGAAGTTAATTTTACTCTTGATGTCTTTCTCTCACAATATCTCCATCTGCACCAGTGACTGAACATAAGGACGATGATGAGGTGATGTTAAAATGCTCTGTGTTGACAGACGGTTGGTGTAGATACACAGTGAAGTGGCTGTATGAGGGTAAAGATGTGGATGAAGATAACAAAGACATGAAGACATCACAGTCTGACTGCTCAGTTACTCTGACATTTCCTACTACTCATCTTAAGCAGAAGTCAAAGTATCATGAGTTGTTCAAGTGTAAAGTGACTGATACTGACACTAAACAAGTGCAGCTGTTCACCTTCAGCCCTCAGACCTCAGGTGAGAAACCAGGTGAGAATATGATGAGCTGTTTAAAATCACTTCAAACTGTTGTGGATAATTACACAAACTATTTATTTAGATCTTTTTAATATCACATGTCATTTGTTTTATGCTGATGGTTAAGTTTTTTCTACCTGTACAGTTTGTTGCATTGTGATTCTGTATTTGTTAAGGTGAGGATGCAACAACAGCTTCTACAGTATCACCAACAACTACATCACCATCGACAACAGGAGATAAAAGGACACCAGTGAAAATAAGCACACCAGAAGGTAGAAACAACACCACATCTACAAACAAGAATAATCCAACAAAACCAGACAGTGAGTGAACAGAACAGAACTACATTTACAGAAAGAAAAGACATGCAGGCAAAAGACACTTTGTTAATCCAGATATGAGACATATAGAGACAGAACAAGAACATGCTGACAAATAGCTCATCATCAAACACCTCTGACTATATTTAACATTTCTAATTGTCTCTCCAGGTTGGTGGTGGTTCATCATTGTGTCTGTGGGTTTAGCAGCACTCATAATAACTGTTGTTACAGTCATCAGATGGAGGAGAACTAAAGGTGAGAGCGTCCACAGGTGAGACTTTTCTAAACAAGAAGCTCTGATAAACCTGGAAGCTAAACTCGACTCTCTTTTATGTCTTTTCAGGGAACAAAACACAGACGGATGACAACATGGTGAGTTTGAAAACCAAATTATGAAATGTTAACACTATTATGTTAAATGTTCACTATTACCTGTGTAGTTCTATACCTGATAGAGAATAAGAAAACAACAAACATTGCTGACTTTATTGTATAGAAAAATAAGTGTTTGTGCAGCAGCAAAGTGAAAAGATTCATTTTGGAGAATATGAACAAAAATAAGAAACGTAAGAAACACAAGAGACAAACAACAGCCTCCAAACTGACACAAACCTGACACCATGGAATCAACTGAGTCTGATGTTGGCAGTATTTGTTATGGGACTCTTGTGTTGGATTACAATGCACAGATGTTGAAGATGTTCATCCATCACATTAACTTTACCTAAAACCTGCACAGAAATGTTGCATTACACTGCAAAGTGTAGTCAAACAGGTGGAAGAGAGAGTCAGTATAAATCCACATGTTACTGAGCAGCCATCATGTTGTCTTCTCTGTGTAGGCTGATCCTGCAGATGGTGTTTCCTACGCCTCCATCAGCTTCACCAAGAAGACCAGCAGTAAAGGCCGGGTAAGCTGTCTGATGGATTATAGAGGTGGTGTTGGTGTCTCTGGTCCAAATCTAAAGGCCATGTTGACATGAACTCTGCTGTGAATATTCATGGTCACCAGACGATGAATCCCCGTGTTTTTTCGGTGACTCCCCTCATCTTTCTGATACAGTAACGCCACCAACAGACCAACATGTCACCTTCACACACAAGATATCTCATCATGTAATCATCAGATAAAAGCTGCAGCAAAGTGAACATTTCAGTTGTTCGATGTCACCAAAATCAGGACTTTCAGAACGCCTGTCAGGTTATGTGGTGTTAAGTTTATGTGTATGTAATTTATGTGTTGTGCTCTTTCCCTCCAGGTTCGGGGTAGTGATGATGATGAAGGTGATGCAGTGACCTACAGCACTGTGAAAGCTTCGTCCTCTTCTGCTGGAGCCTCTGCTGATCCCAGAGACCTCTATGCTACCGTCAACAAACCAAAGAAATAAGATGTTGCTTATTAAATGCAACAAAGATCGTCTGGATCAGAGATTCAGAATTTTAAGGTCAAAACAAGCAGAGTTACAATTAGATTGATCTTAATAGTTGATCATGTTGTTCCTGTTCTTGGCTTGATTGGGACAAAATGAAAACAGTTATAAAAGAAGAATGAAGGTTTTGTAAAGTCGTAAAGTTTTTTGTTAAGTTTAAGGTTAAACCATCTTTGTTAACTTCTTCATCTACCATTTAAGTGAACATTGCTTTTTGTTCTAGTAAATGTGTTTACCCATGTCCTCCATTTTCTATGCTTTATTAAATAAATGATGGTTGTTTTAACACCTTATGAGTGGGATGGATTTTTAGTGTTTGGTGTTTAGTATAACCCATACAAGTAATCAAGAGGTCCAATAACCAGATGTGTAGAGTATCACCCATTCTTCAATTCTGTCCTTCTAAAAGTGTCGTCACTTGTATTAGTTGTTACATGTAATGCCAGCGATTATCGACCCAAACAAAAGTATCCTCTCTTCTACTGCAGTTTAGCAGTTTAACCAGATTATAATAAGTTATACTTTTTAATTGAATCAGTCACATTTCCTTTGCATCAAAGTTTGGTTTGCTGATGGATAATTAGTCTACTGTTTAATCTAGTGTAAATCAGTGTGGATAAAAGTGTTAATTAAATGGCTAAAACATAAAAGTTAAACAGTTTTTGGCTGTTCAAATTCAGAGATGAAAAAAACATTTTCTGTAGGCAGAGCATCTACAGTCTACATATAAAACTTGCTAAGGAGACTAAAAGTAGACAGTAACAATGAGGAAGTAACACATTACTGATCACAGGAAGCAGTTTCTTAATTTCTTCATTTAACAGGCACCACTTCAGAGACTCGGACAGTTAACAGCTGAGGAGGGACAGAAAACAGACTCAAGCACGATGGTGGAATTCAGATGGATTAAAATATCTTTATTTCTGATGCTGCTGCTTCACTTTACAGGTAAGGATACATCCAACATACAGAAATACCAGAAACATTACAAAACACACTTCTGATGAGAGAAATTATCTTTACACTAAATCTCAACATGAAAGCCATATTGATATTTGATCTTATTGTTCTCTAATGTTTACAGCATCAGTGACTGGACAATATCCCCCCCACTTTGTTGTCAGAGATGGAGATGAAGTCACTTTGCCTTGTAGTAATAAGATTGATAATCAGAACAGATGTAACAACACTGACTGGATCTTTGCTGGTTCAGGAAACACAGCAGCAGTACTGCTGATTGAAACGTGGGCAGATTGGTGACAATGCTGAAGCTAAATCAGACAGACTGAGTGTTACAGAGAAATGTTCTCTGGTTATAAAGAAGGTCACAGCTGAGGATGCTGGTTACTACTCCTGCAGACAATCAGGACATCAGGATGATGTTCATCTGTCTCTTCTAACCAGTGAGTATTTACATCTTAATGTTTTCAGCTCAAACTGTCTTGTTAGAACAAAATACTGAAACATTACAATAATTATGATAACATTAATAGTTAATTTTACTCTTGTTGTCTTTCTCTCACAATATCTCCATCTGCACCAGTGACTGAACATAAGGACGATGATGAGGTGATGTTAAAATGCTCTGTGTCGACATACGAACGGTGTATATACACAGTGAAGTGGCTGTATGAGGGTAAAGATGTGGATGAAGATAATAAAGACATGAAGACATCACAGTCTGACTGCTCAGTTACTCTGACATTTCCTACTACTCATCTTAAGCAGAAGTCAAAGTATCATGAGTTGTTCAAGTGTAACGTGAGTTAGTTACTGCAGATCGTGAACATGAGGTATTTTCTCATTTAAACTTTGGTGGTTTTGTTATTTTATTTGTCAGGTGAGGACGCAACAAAACAGTCAGGCAGTCCTTGAAGTCTGATTTATATGGCCATTAAAGGACATGTCCTGATCAAAGGTTACTCCTAGATTCCTTACAGCGGTGCTAGAGGCCAGGGCAAGGCCATCTAGAGTAACTATGTCTATAGATAATGTGTCCCGCATGTGTTTAGGGCCGAGAACAATAACTACAGTTTTGTCTGCGTTTAACAGCAGAAAATTGCAGGTCATCCAGTTTTTGATGTCCTTAATACATGTGTGAAGTTTGGCTAACTTATCGGTTACATCTGGCTTTATTGATAAGTATAATTGAGTATCATCTGCATAGAGGTGAAAGCTAATGGTGTGTTTCCTATTCATATTGCCTAAAGGAAGCATATGTGAGGTGAATAAAATTGGTCCAAGCACATCAGGGACTGTAAGTCAGTGTAAATGATGATAAGCTGCTGCTGGTGACTTCATGTTACTGTGATGCAGGACAGTTTAGGGCATTATAACAAAATGTATGGACATGTCAGGTTTCAATACAACATTTATTTGTTCCATTTGAACTCAGGTGTGTTGTTGTCCTGAAAGATCAAATGTATTAAACTTTAACCCGAGCTGCCTGATCTTTGTGGTGCAGGAACCATACAACGGCTGTAACCCTTAAAGCAGTGTGGAGCCTTGGCCTCAAACATCCAGGCTACACTTGCATACATATGCATGAAAGCTCAAGCAGCAAATTCAATTGGGTGACAGAAGCTGTGATCGCAGCATCTCAGCCAAGGAGCAAACACTTTAAAGGCCGGTCCCAAACCACTACAGCACAGACAGCAAAGCTCTGGCCTCTGCCCCAAAGTGGGACAGTCTGCTTCAGTTAGTGTGCAGAATAACAAAGTTTGATTCACTTTCATTCATCATTGTTGTTGTTTGTCTCTTTATTGTAACTGATACAAATATCATCTGCAAATTAAAATACATACTTCAAACTTAACAACATACTGTGTTTTGTAATAGCTTCATGTTCTTCGTGGCTTTCCTAATGGAAGGAGGATATTCAGGTAGATATTCACACACTGCTGTGGTCTCAGACCCGTCACTTGATTGGCTCAGGTGCCCGTCTACAAGCTGTTAAACTGCCCTGGTTAAAATGATCAGTTTTCAGTCTTGTTTAATCAACTTAAAATCCTAATTATTATCTCTTATATTATCTCTGCCACGGTGCCCTATTCTGAATGAAGCTGCCAGAGAGGAAGAATCGTGTCTTAGCATCTTTATTGATATCTCCCCACAAAAGCTCTTTGGTGAGATGTCACAGACCCTCTCACTCCATTCGACTGACAGGTGATCTCTGCCAATGTGTTGCAGAAATAGAGCGATGAGGAAGAGACGGACAAGAGTCTTTCCACTACTGTGACCTCAGCCTGATCCAAATTAGATCCAACTTCAACTGTTGATGTTATCTGATCTGTTTCTGAAGAACTGAACTGAGTAATGTGACACCTACTGAGGTGTAAAGGTGAAGGGAAGTGATTTCATCATGAATATGTAAAAAAAGACATGAGGTCAGAATCCGTCTCTCTTCCACTCAGCCTGCTGGTCAGAGACACTTCTGCAAACTAACCAGGCTCAAATAGGAGAATATGCAGAGTGTGTGCTTGTATATCTGTGTATTATATGTCTGTGTTTGCATTAGAGTGTATTTATGTATGCATGTGTAGATAAGTGACAGACAAATACACTGAACTGAATCTTTAATACTGCAAACACTTACTGTAGTTCAGGTATTGTAAAACGTATGGGGCTGTCTCCCTGCACAGGTGAGTCCCCAGATACTTTAGTGGGTTAACGAACACTCGCTGCTAACGAGGGGATGAGCTCTCATGAATACTCAATGTTCATGTTATGTTCAAAAGCATAATGTGATGAGGTCATTAATATAAACAGGAAGCACTGAAACACTGAAATACTGCAGTGGAAAGGAAGTGTGCTGTGGTTTTGGTTGGGGGGTGGTGTGTTCAATCAGGAAGACTGATGTGCTACGTCATTCACATTTCTCCCTCTCTCTCTCCTCTCCCGCTGCCTTCTCATCAGCTGATCTCTGGGCGTTTTCTCTTCAGCTAAACCAATCAGGTTTCACCTCAATCCTCGGTGACCCAATCACATTGCTGCTGTCACAGTTTAAATCTGCTCTCCTTCTCTGCTGCTGTCAGCTGTTCATTTCAGAACCAAATCGCTGCAACCCTCCTCCTCCACCATTCATGTCCAGCTTCATCACCTCCAGCTTCATCACCTCCAGCTTCATCACCTCCAGCGTCCAGGTTGATCAGGGGTCTATCCTTTACTACGCATCGCTTCTCTACCTCCTCTAAATATGAGGACGACGTACCACCAAAGACTTTTTACAAGTCTTATATAATTACATACTTTGTCAATAAACCTTGTGCACGCTTAAAAATAAATTAAGTCTCTCCTGATTGAGCTGCAACAAAACAAAGTATTTATATTCCATTTCACAGTGTGTTTTGTAGTTCTGTCTCTCTCAAACACACACAGACCACAACACAGACCACACTACAAGCTTCCCTCTGTCAGCTGACCACATGTTGTTTTCTCACCTCTGGTAGGAAACCTTCCCTCTGTCAGCGACAGCTCTGTCTGCATTGAGCTCTAATGTTTGTCTAAATAACATATAAATGCATCTAAAATGACAAGTAAATGCACAGAAGTGCAATAGCTTCTGTGCATGTCAGAAGTGTTCACGGTGGATGCACATGACCTCTTACTGTAGCTGTAATATGACGTCATTAAAGGACCAAAGACTCATCTCTGCAGTGTGCGTGTATAATTTAGACAAATGCCATTTTAAAACAACATGAACAGACTTGCTACTACATGTGTTCAACAGTGGGATTGTAGGGACTTGGTGCTCTACCTCCAGGCGATTAAAGACAGTTCAGTCAGACTCTCATCAGTGTGATCACCATTTGTGTTCCTGATGTTTATTTGGTCATCATGAGAAACATAAAACCTCCAGGGCTCTGCTGCTGGTGTTAACCACATTTTCAACAAAACACCCCCCCTTCACCTCTCAGATAAAAATAACATGATGAGAAACCAACAGGTCTCAGACGAGCAAGAAATAATCAGAGCTGTGTTCTTTCTCATGAACAATATCTAGATAAGAAAGTCAGAAAAATGTTAAAATGTGAAAAGTCTTTCACTCCTTTGATATCCACAAGACATTCAGAGAGAATAAAAGCTGATATTACACATAAATTCAACAGCCAACAGAGAGAAAACAGACTGACGTCAGTGTGAGGAAGTGACTCCTTACCTACCACAGGAAGTAGATGCTATATTCAGTTTTAAGAAGCAGCACCTTCGAGACTTTGACAGTCGAGAGCGTGAGACCGAGAGAGAAGCACGATGGTTGAATTCAGATGGATTATCATGTCTTTATTTCTGATGCTGCTGTTTGGGTTTTCAGGTAGGATTCATCAAACACACATTTAATAAGGAAACATTACTGAACTGCATTAATATTAATGCTACTTTATTAAGTATTCTTCCTTTAACTGAGACACGTTTTGTTTGTAACTTGGTGAGTTTAGTGAACTTTTGGAAACCAAAAATGAGACACACATGCAAATTATTGTTGTATCTAAACTTACTGTAAGACTATTAACTGTCATATTCATATTTCAGTTTCTTTTTCACATTTCTGTCTCTGTTTTCAACAGAAACTGTGCAACTTTTCCCTGTCAGAGTTGGAGGTGAAGTCACTTTGCCTTGTGAAAATGTGAAAGATATCCAGGATAACTGTGATGAAATAATCGTCCCACTAACTCTGAACATAACAGACATTTTCTCATTTCAGTTTGTTTTTCATTCTTTTCTCTCATCTTCTTAACAGAAGCAGCTGAACAACATCCCCCCTCCTTCACTGTCAGAACTGGAGATGAAGTCACTTTGCCTTGTGGAAATGTGATCGAGGGTCAGCAGAAATGTAACTATACTACCTGGATCTTCAGTGGAGGAAACACAACAGCAGTAGAGCTGATTACACATGGGCAGAAGAAATCAGACAGACTGAGTGTTACAGAGAAATGTTCTCTGGTTATAAAGAAGGTCACAGCTGAGGATGTTGGTCTTTACATCTGCAGACAGTTCATCAACTCAGGGGGAGAACAACAAGGTCCAGACTCTCAGGTTCATCTGTCTGTTATCAACAGTGAGTATTTACATCTTAATGTTTTCAGATCAAACTGTCTTGTTAGAACAAAATACTGAAACAATACAATAATTAAAATTAATGTGATGAAGTTCATTTTGACTCTTGTTGTCTTTGTCTCACAATATCTCCATCTGCACCAGTGACTGAACATAAGGACGATGATGAGGTGATGTTAAAATGCTCTGTGTCGACAAACGGAGGGTGTATATACACAGTGAAGTGGCTGTATGAGGGTAAAGATGTGGATAAAGATAACAAAGATCTGAAGACATCACAGTCTCCCTGTAACGCCTCTGTGACCTTTCTGACCTTTCATTACATTTACACATCGAGGTATAAAGTCTTTACATGTGAAGTTACTGATGGTGACAAAGTGCAGAAGTTTCCCCTCAGACCTCAGACCTCAGGTGAGAAACCAGGTGAGAATATGTTGAGCTGATGTGAATAATTGCCTAAAATATGTTTATTTGATGGATTTGATGTTTTAACTCAAGTTTTGTACTGAACAGTTTGTTGTGTTCATCTGTTCAGGTGAGGACACAACAACAGCAACAACAACAACAGCAACGACAACAACAACTAAATCAACAAGAACCACTGAAAACTTCATAAAAACAGGAACCTTCACGACAGCGTCAGAAACCAAAGATGTTTCAACAGAACTACGAGGTAGTGACTCAACACTTTCATGTTTCTCTCTCTGACACTTGTCTGTGGGTGGAGATATTATAAATTCACAGTGAGAAAAGACATGCAGGAAAAATAACTTTTAGCTACTGACAGACACTTTGTGTCTCTGTTTTATGTTGTTTGGGGTTTTCTGGTTTGTTCTGAAATGTTCTTCACTGTGGCTGTTGACAAATCAGTATTTTCAAATGTTCTTTACATTCGCACGGACACAACGACAGAAGCAAACAAACTTTTTGTGAAGAGAAAAAAGGATGAAAAATTTTCTCGACCCACGGCCACGTAGCCCTTCAACAAAATAGAATTTTTAAAGTTTAAACAGCAAACTTTACACATCCAAATAATATAGATGGTTAAATTAGTTGCTGTTTTTATTAGTTTCTTGTGGAGATTTCAACAACATCCCAGCTGTAACATGGAGTTGAAAGCTCTGGGAAGAACTAGTAAGTGGAGCTTGAGTTAAAAAAGTGTTTTGTTTGTTTTGTCAAACTAGTTTCAGATGGTATTTCTATTTTATGCAGTTTTTGTACTAAAAGTAACCGTTTGACTTGGTTAAAACTATAAAATGAAAGTTTAAACACTTTTGAAAACCACATGTAATTCTCTCCTCTTTTAGTTAAATGATTTTGAACAGAACAGAAAGCTGCAGCAGAAATGCTGTTTCTAACATGTGAGACACGTATGGAACCTGTTCATCTTTTATTTAGAGGATTTTGCCTGAATTTGATTTTCACAGCACAACATTTTTTTCCTTAAATTGTAACAAGCAGCCAAACTGTTTTAACCCTCTACTGCACACAATATAGTATCATTTAAAACATGATTTCATCTTATTTCTCTCTGATAATTTATCATCTGTCTACCTACACTTTGTAGCAAATTGCTGCTTCAGATGGATTCTTATACTATATGATGTAGATCATATTATAGATTACAGTTCGTTATTCCAGGAGTAATACATTGGGTGTAAACTAGTATATTTCTGCCTCTTAAACCTGATTCTGGGGTGAATTTTTCCTTTATGTTATTTCCCTCAAACTCACTGTCCTCACTATCAGAGAAAATAATTCTGTTCAACACACTGTTCAGTCAGGCTTCTGTTGCCCACAGATTGTCCCTGTGTCCATATATATATATATATATATATATATATATATATATATATATATTCTCTATCGTATTGAGACGATCATTCATATTAGTGAATGTCCCCATACATTTGGAATCTGTAGCTGGGTGGAGAGATAGTCTCTTCACTCAGAGAACAGTTACAACGTAACCTACAGACCTTGGCCTACAGGCTGTGGCTCAGTGGTAGAGCGCGGTTGTCCAATAACCCAAAGTTGGAGGTTCGATCCCCGCTCTCCCCCCGAAGATTGGTGGACTGACAGCTTACCACGGCCGAGGTGCCCTTGAGCAAGGCACCGCACCCCCAATTGCTCCCCGGGTGCTGTGAACTGCTGCCCACCGCTCCAGTGTGAATATGGCACCTGTCTCTTTGTGTGACCCTGTGCGTGTGTGTTCGTACAGGTGCCACTGGATGGGTTAAATGCGGAGAAAGAATTTCACTGCTGTGATTAATAAAGTAATAAAAATATATATATTCATCAAATATGCTTCTTTAAAGACATGTCAATATTGTTAATTGTCAGGTTTTTTCTAATCAAACATACAAAAGAATGAAATGTATGTCACGTTCCACTCAGAACGTTACGATTCATCCTGAGGGGAACATGAATGTCTGAATCAAACTTAACGGCCAACAGTTGTTGAGATATTTCACTAAAAGACTAAAATGTCCCCCTGCTGGTAGCACCAGAGGGTCACCAGAGTCAGCAGGCTTCATCCTCAGGGGATCATGATTGACTCTACAGAAACACGTCTTGTGCTTCTGATTTTCTGCTGATAACTTTCTTCTCTGCCATGATTTGTTTCTGTTGCACAGCTCGTACAGGTCGTTCTGTTCTGGACTACATAATGTTGGTTATGCGTGTGGCTGAACTCCTCCTGATTACTGTGATTACTGTTCTTCTCATCAGAGCTGCAGGTGAGAAAACTCAGACCAACATTTGTTCAGACTGATTAACACAAACTGTAAGTTTCCAGCTGAAAAGTTCCTCTGTGATTTATTTTCCAGGGAACCAGAGACCACCTGATGACAACACTGTGAGTTGAAAACACAAAGTGAAGTGAACTGATGAGTAAAATGAAAAATGTATCTGAATGATCAGGGACTGTAAGTCAGTGTAAATGATGATAAGCTGCTGCTGGTGACTTCATGTTACTGTGATGCAGGACAGTTTGGGGCATTATAACAAAATGTATGGACTTGTCAGGTTTCAATTCAACATTTATTTGTTCCATTTGAACTCAGGTGTGTTGTTGTTTTTCACAGGTGCATCATGATGGAGGCGGACATGACAGCACAGTGAACTATGAAAACGTTGGAGACTCTTCAGCTTCTGTCAGACTCCACTGATCAACAACTTCCACACCAACATCGACTCAGCAGAGAAATGAGTCCACTGCTGTTCAACATTTCTTCATCATTTTACATGAAAACTGCAGTTTGAGGCTTAGATGAAGTTTTGGTGAATGTGTTTGGTTAAAGTTGATGTTGTCATCTCATTTTAATAAGTTTGCTGTACATTTAAGAACATTTTGTCTTTTCCTGCATCACTTTTGAAAATCTTTGCAGTCAGTTCAGAACACAACTTCTAAAAACATCTTAGGATGGCATCCAAGGGAATTTGGTCCTGCAGATTTTTCTGATTGCTTGTTAAATTGTAAGTAGTTCAGCATGACCTCACTTTTTCATTGTATCTGCAGAAGTCATTTTAATTCAGTTTCCACTTGCACTGGTGTGGCCTAATAAGTTTTTAGTTTTGGACACTTTTATTTCTACTAGCATATGTGAGCAAAATGTATATTATAATTATCGCAGAAAAACAGCTTTTTGTATTAATGTGTATGTGGTGTGCTGCGATGGTTCTGCCCAGATGTCCGTGGTGCACCAAGTGGAACGGGGCTGTCCTGAAAGTTCAAATGTATTAAACTTTAACCCGAGCTGCCTGATCTTTGTGGTGCAGGAACCATACAACGGCTGTAACCCTTAAAGCAGTGTGGAGCCTTGGCCTCGAACATCCAGGCTACACTTGCATACATATGCATGAAAGCTCAAGCAGCAAACTCAATTGGGTGACAGAAGCTGTGATCGCAGCATCTCAGCCAAGGAGCAAACACTTTAAAGGCCGGTCCCAAACCACTACAGCACAGACAGCAAAGCTCTGGCCTCTGCCCCAAAGTGGGACAGTCTGCTTCAGTTAGTGTGCAGAATAACAAAGTTTAATTCACTTTCATTCATCATTGTTGTTGTTTGTCTCTTTATTGTAACTGATACAAATATCATCTGCAAATTAAAATACATACTTCAAACTTAATAACATACTGTGTTTTGTAATAGCTTCATGTTCTTCATGGCTTTCCTAATGGAAGGAGGATATTCAGGTAGATATTCACACACTGCTGTGGTCTCAGACCCGTCACTTGATTGGCTCAGGTGCCCGTCTACAAGCTGTTAAACTGCCCTGGTTAAAATGATCAGTTTTCAGTCTTGCCCAATCACCTTAAAATCCTAATTATTAACAATTCTATGTAAAGAAATTCCCCGTTCCTACAGTGTGAAAGCTCTTTGGTGAGATGTCACAGACCCTCTCACTCCATTCGACTGACAGGTGATCTCTGCCGATGTGTTGCAGAAATAGAGCGATGAGGAAGAGACGGACAAGAGTCTTTCCACTACTGTGACCTCGGCCTGATCCAAATTAGATCCAACTTCAACTGTTGATGTTATCTGATCTGTTTCTGAAGAACTGAACTGAGTAATGTGACACCTACTGAAGTGTGAGACAAAGGGAAGTGATTTCATTATGAATGTGTAAAAAAAGAGATGATGCACTGAAACACTGAAATACTGCAGTGGAAAGGAAGTGTGCTGTGGTTTTTGTTGGGGGGGGGGGGGGGGGGTGGTGTTCACCACAAATAAACCTACATCACACACACAATCAACACATGTAATGAAGAGTTGATTTCATTTAAACATATTGGACTCCATTATGTGCTTGGCTTTAAGGAGCTTCAGGTCTTAATGGAATCTGTAACTATCTTGTCTTTGTGATGGCTGATAATATAAATGAAGCTCAGCGTGAGTTCAATCAGGAAGACTGATGTGCTACGTCATTCACATTTCTCCCTCTCTCTCTCCTCTCCCGCTGCCTTCTCATCAGCTGATCTCTGGGCGTTTTCTCTTCAGCTAAACCAATCAGGTTTCACCTCAATCCTCGGTGACCCAATCACATCGCTGCTGTCACAGTTTAAATCTGCTCTCCTTCTCTGCTGCTGTCAGCTGTTCATTTCAGAACCAAATCGCTGCAACCCTCCTCCACCACCATTCATGTCCAGCTTCATCACCTCCAGCTTCATCACCTCCAGCTTCATCACCTCCAGCGTCCAGGTTGATCAGGGGTCTATCCTTTACTACGCATCACTTCTCTACCTCCTCTAAATATGAGGACGTCGTACCACCAAAGACTTTTTACAAGTCTTATATAATTACATAGTTTGTCAATAAACCTTGTGCACGCTTAAAAATAAATTAAGTCTCTCCTGATTGAGCTGCAACAAAACAAAGTATTTATATTCCATTTCACAGTGTGTTTTGTAGTTCTGTCTCTCTCAAACACACACAGACCACAACACAGACCACACTACAAGCTTCCCTCTGTCAGCTGACCACATGTTGTTTTCTCACCTCTGGTAGGAAACCTTCCCTCTGTCAGCGACAGCTCTGTCTGCACTGGGCTCTAATGTTTGTCTAAATAACATATAAATGCATCTAAAATGACAAGTAAATGCACAGAAGTGCAATAGCTTCTGTGCATGTCAGAAGTGTTCACGGTGGATGCACATGACCTCTTACTGTAGCTGTAATATGACGTCATTAAAGGACCAAAGACTCATCTCTGCAGTGTGCGTGTATAATTTAGACAAATGCCATTTTAAAACAAGATGAACAGACCTGCTACTACATGTGTTCAACAGTGGGATTGTAGGGACTTGGTGCTCTACCTCCAGGCGATTAAAGACAGTTCAGTCAGACTCTCATCAGTGTGATCACCATTTGTGTTCCTGATGTTTATTTGGTCATCGTGAGAAACATAAAACCTCCAGGGCTCTGCTGCTGGTGTTAACCACATTTTCAACAAAACACCCCCCCTTCACCTCTCAGATTAAAATAACATGATGAGAAACCAACAGGTCTCAGACGAGCAAGAAATAATCAGAGCTGTGTTCTTTCTCATGAACAATATCTAGATAAGAAAGTCAGAAAATGTTAAAATGTGAAAAGTCTTTCACTCCTTTGATATCCACAAGACATTCAGAGAGAATAAAAGCTGATATTACACATAAATTCAACAGCCAACAGAGAGAAAACAGACTGACGTCAGTGTGAGGAAGTGACTCCTTACCTACCACAGGAAGTAGATGCTATATTCAGTTTTAAGAAGCAGCACCTTCGAGACTTTGACAGTCGAGAGCGTGAGACCGAGAGAGAAGCACGATGGTTGAATTCAGATGGATTATCATGTCTTTATTTCTGATGCTGCTGTTTGGGTTTTCAGGTAGGATTCATCAAACACACATTTAATAAGGAAACATTACTGAACTGCATTAATATTAATGCTACTTTATTAAGTATTCTTCCTTTAACTGAGACAAGTTTTGTTTGTAACTTGGTGAGTTTAGTGAGCTTTTGGAAACCAAAAATGAGACACACATGCAAATTATTGTTGTATCTAAACTTACTGTAAGACTATTAACTGTCATATTCATATTTCAGTTTCTTTTCCACATTGTCTATCTTTTTTTCTCAGCAACAGAAACTGTGCAACATAACTACTTCCCTATCAGAGTTGGAGGTGAAGTCACTTTGCCTTGTGAAAATATGAAAGATATCCAGGATAACTGTGACGGTACTACCTGGGTCTTCAGTGATCCAACAAACACAGAGTCAGTAGAGCTGATTACACTTGGGCAGATTGGTGAAGAGGCTGAAGCTAAATCAGACAGACTGATTGTTACAGAGAAATGTTCTCTGGTCATAAAGAAGGTCACAGTCCATGATGTTGGTCATTACACCTGCAGACAGTACAAGAAAACAGGAGAACAACAAGGTTCAGACTCTCAGGTTCATCTGTCTGTTGTTATCAGTGAGTATTTACATCTTAATGTTTTCAGCTCAAACTGTCTCGATAGAACAAAATACTGAAACATTACAATTATAATTACAGTGATGAAGTTAATTTGACTCTTGTTGTCTTTGTCTCACAATATCTCCATCTGCACCAGTGACTGAACATGAGGACGATGATGAGGTGAAGTTAAACTGCTCTGTGTCGACATACGGTTGGTGTAGATACACAGTGAAGTGGCTGTATGAGGGTAAAGATGTGGATGAAGATAACAAAGACATGAAGACATCACAGACCAACTGCTCAGTTACTCTGACATTTCCTACTACTCATCTTAAACAGAAGTCAAAGTATCATGAGTTGTTCAAGTGTAAAGTGACTGATACTGACACTAAACAAGTGCAGCTGTTCACCTTCAGCCCTCAGACCTCAGGTGAGAAACCAGGTGAGAATATGATGAGCTGTTTAAAATCATTTCAAACTGTTGTGGATAATTACACAAACTATTTATTTAGATCTTTTTAATATCACATGTCATTTGTTTTATGCTGATGGTTAAGTTTTTTCTACCTGTACAGTTTGTTGCATTGTGATTCTGTATTTGTTAAGGTGAGGATGCAACAACAGCTTCTACAGTATCACCAACAACTACATCACCATCGACAACAGGAGATAAAAGGACATCAGTGAAAATAAGCACACCAGAAGGTAGAAACAACACCACATCTACAAACAAGAATAATCCAACAAAACCAGACAGTGAGTGAACAGAACAGAACTACATTTACAGAAAGAAAAGACATGCAGACAAAAGACACTTTGTTAATCCAGATATGAGACATATAGAGACAGAACAAGAACATGCTGACAAATAGCTCATCATCAAACACCTCTGACTATATTTAACATTTCTAATTGTCTCTCCAGGTTGGTGGTGGTTCATCATTGTGTCTGTGGGTTTAGCAGCACTCATAATAACTGTTGTTACAGTCATCAGATGGAGGAGAACTAAAGGTGAGAGCGTCCACAGGTGAGACTTTTCTAAACAAGAAGCTCTGATAAACCTGGAAGCTAAACTCGACTCTCTTTTATGTCTTTTCAGGGAACAAAACACAGACGGATGACAACATGGTGAGTTTGAAAACCAAATTATGAAATGTTAACACTATTATGTTAAATGTTCACTATTACCTGTGTAGTTCTACACCTGATAGAGAATAAGAAAACAACAAACATTGCTGACTTTATTGTATAGAAAATAAGTGTTTGTGCAGCAGCAAAGTGAAAATTCATTTTGGAGAATATGAACAAAAATAAGAAACGTAAGAAACACAAGAGACAAACAACAGCCTCCAAACTGACACAAACCTGACACCATGGAATCAACTGAGTCTGATGTTGGCAGTATTTGTTATGGGACTCTTGTGTTGGATTACAATGCACAGATGTTGAAGATGTTCATCCATCACATTAACTTTACCTAAAACCTGCACAGAAATGTTGCATTACACTGCAAAGTGTAGTCAAACAGGTGGAAGAGAGAGTCAGTATAAATCCACATGTTACTGAGCAGCCATCATGTTGTCTTCTCTGTGTAGGCTGATCCTGCAGATGGTGTTTCCTACGCCTCCATCAGCTTCACCAAGAAGACCAGCAGTAAAGGCCGGGTAAGCTGTCTGATGGATTATAGAGGTGGTGTTGGTCTCTCTGGTCCAAATCTAAAGGCCATGTTGACATGAACTCTGCTGTGAATATTCATGGTCACCAGACGATGAATCCCCGTGTTTTTTCGGTGACTCCCCTCATCTTTCTGATACAGTAACGCCACCAACAGACCAACATGTCACCTTCACACACAAGATATCTCATCATGTAATCATCAGATAAAAGCTGCAGCAAAGTGAACATTTCAGTTGTTCGATGTCACCAAAATCAGGACTTTCAGAACGCCTGTCAGGTTATGTGGTGTTAAGTTTATGTGTATGTAATTTATGTGTTGTGCTCTTTCCCTCCAGGTTCGGGGTAGTGATGATGATGAAGGTGATGCAGTGACCTACAGCACTGTGAAAGCTTCGTCCTCTTCTGCTGGAGCCTCTGCTGATCCCAGAGACCTCTATGCTACCGTCAACAAACCAAAGAAATAAGATGTTGCTTATTAGATGCAACAAAGATCGTCTGGATCAGAGATTCAGAATTTTAAGGTCAAAACAAGCAGAGTTACAATTAGATTGATCTTAATAGTTGTTCATGTTGTTCCTGTTCTTGGCTTGATTGGGACAAAATGAAAACAGTTATAAAAGAAGAATGAAGGTTTTGTAAAGTCGTAAAGTTTTTTGTTAAGTTTAAGGTTAAACCATCTTTGTTAACTTCTTCATCTACCATTTAAGTGAAGATTGCTTTTTGTTCTAGTAAATGTGTTTACCCATGTCCTCCATTTTCTATGCTTTATTAAATAAATGATGTTTGTTTTAACAACTTATGAGTGGGATGGATTTTTAGTGTTTGGTGTTTAGTGCAAACACATACAAGTAATCAAAAGGTCCAATAACCAGATGTGTAGAGTATCACCCATTCTTCAATTCTGTCCTTCTAAAAGTGTTGTCGCTTGTATTAGTTGTTACATGTAATGCCAGCGATTATCGACCCAAACAAAAGTATCCTCTCTTCTACTGCAGTTTAGCAGTTTAACCAGATTATAATAAGTTATACTTTTTAATTGAATCAGTCAGATTTCCTTTGCATCAAAGTTTGGTTTGCTGATGGATAATTAGTCTACTGTTTAATCTAGTGTAAATCAGTGTGGATAAAAGTGTTAATTAAATGGCTAAAACATAAAAGTTAAACAGTTTTTGGCTGATCAAATTCAGAGATGAAAAAAACATTTTCTGTAGGCAGAGCATCTACAGTCTACATATAAAACTTGCTGAGGAGACTAAAAGTAGACAGTAACAATGAGGAAGTAACACATTACTGATCACAGGAAGCAGTTTCTTCATTTCCTCATTTAACAGGCACCACTTCAGAGACTCGGACAGTTAACAGCTGAGGAGGGACAGAAAACAGACTCAAGCACGATGGTTGAATTCAGATGGATTAAAATATCTTTATTTCTGATGCTGCTGCTTCACTTTACAGGTAAGGACACATACAACATACAGAAATACCAGAAACATTACAAAACACACTTCTGTTAATATAAAATTATTTTTACACTAAATCTCAACATGAAAGCCATATTGATATTTGATCTTATTGTTCTATCATCTTTACAGCATCAGTGACTGGACAATATTCCCCCCACTTTGTTGTCAGAGATGGAGATGAAGTCACTTTGCCTTGTAGTAATAAGATTGATGATCAGAACAGATGTAACAACACTGACTGGATCTTCATTGGTTCAGGATACACAGCAGCAGTACTGTTGATTGAAACATGGACAGATTGGTGAAAAAGCCAAAGCAAAATCAGACAGACTGAGTGTTACAGAGAAATGTTCTCTGGTTATAAAGAAGGTCAGAGCTGAGGATGCTGGTTACTACTCCTGCAGACAATCAGGACATCAGGATGATGTTCATCTGTCTCTTCTAACCAGTGAGTATTTACATCTTAATGTTTTCAGCTCAAACTGTCTTGTTAGAACAAAATACTGAAACATTACAATAATTATGATAAAATTAATAGTTAATTTTACTCTTGTTGTCTTTCTCTCACAATATCTCCATCTGCACCAGTGACTGAACATAAGGACGATGATGAGGTGATGTTAAACTGCTCTGTGTCGACATACGGTTGGTGTATATACACAGTGAAGTGGCTGTATGAGGGTAAAGATGTGGATGAAGATAACAAAGACATGAAGACATCACAGTCTGACTGCTCAGTTACTCTGACATTTCCTACTACTCATCTTAAGCAGAAGTCAAAGTATCATGAGTTGTTCAAGTGTAACGTGAGTTAGTTACTGCAGATGGTGAACATGAGGTATTTTCTCATTTACACTTTGGTGGTTTTTGTTATTTTATTTGTCAGGTGAGGACGCAACAACAACACAGTCAGGCAGTCCTTGAAGTCTGTTTTATATGGCCATTAAAGGACATGTCCTGATCAAAGGTTACTCCTAGATTCCTTACAGCGGTGCTAGAGGCCAGGGCAAGGCCATCTAGAGTAACTATGTCTATAGATAATGTGTCCCGCATGTGTTTAGGGCCGAGAACAATAAATACAGTTTTGTCTGCGTTTAACAGCAGAAAATTGCAGGTCATCCAGTTTTTGATGTCCTTAATACATGTGTGAAGTTTGGCTAACTTATCGGTTACATCTGGCTTTATTGATAAGTATAATTGAGTATCATCTGCATAGAGGTGAAAGTTAATGGTGTGTTTCCTATTAATATTGCCTAAAGGAAGCATATGTGAGGTGAATAAAATTGGTCCAAGCACATCAGGGACTGTAAGTCAGTGTAAATGATGATAAGCTGCTGCTGGTGACTTCATGTTACTGTAATGCAGGACAGTTTGGGGCATTATAACAAAACGTATGGACTTGTCAGGTTTCAATTCAACATTTATTTGTTCCATTTGAACTCAGGTGTGTTGTTGTTTTTCACAGGTGCATCATGATGGAGGCGGACATGACGGCACAGTGAACTATGAAAACGTTGGAGACTCTTCAGCTTCTGTCAGACTCCACTGATCAACAACTTCCACACCAACATCGACTCAGCAGAGAAATGAGTCCACTGCTGTTCAACATTTCTTCATCATTTTACATGAAAACTGCAGTTTGAGGCTTAGATGAAGTTTTGGTGAATGTGTTTGGTTAAAGTTGATGTTGTCATCTCATTTTAATAAGTTTGCTGTACATTTAACAACATTTTGTCTTTTCCTGCATCACTTTTGAAAATCTTTGCAGTCAGTTCAGAACACAACTTCTAAAAACATCTTAGGATGGCATCCAAGTGAATTTGGTCCTGCAGATTTTTCTGATTGCTTTTTTAAATTGTAAGTAGTTCAGCATGACCTCACTTTTTCACTGTGTCTGCAGAAGTCATTTTAATTCAGTTTCCACTTGCACTGGTGTGGCCTAATAAGTTTTTACTTTTGGACACTTTTATTTCTACTAGCATATGTGAGCAAAATGCATATTCACATTATCGCAGAAAAACAGCTTTTTGTATTAATGTGTATGTGGTGTGCTGCGATGGTTCTGCCCAGATGTCCGCGGTGCACCAAGTGGAACGGGGCTGTCCTGAAAGTTCAAATGTATTAAACTTTAACCCGAGCTGCCTGATCTTTGTGGTGCAGGAACCATACAACGGCTGTAACCCTTAAAGCAGTGTGGAGCCTTGGCATCAAACATCCAGGCTACACTTGCATACATATGCATGAAAGCTCAAGCAGCAAACTCAATTGGGTGACAGAAGCTGTGATCGCAGCATCTCAGCCAAGGAGCAAACACTTTAAAGGCCGGTCCCAAACCACTACAGCACAGACAGCAAAGCTCTGGCCTCTGCCCCAAAGTGGGACAGTCTGCTTCAGTTAGTGTGCAGAATAACAAAGTTTAATTCACTTTCATTCATCATTGTTGTTGTTTGTCTCTTTATTGTAACTGATACAAATATCATCTGCAAATTAAAATACATACTTCAATCTTAATAACATACTGTGTTTTGTAATAGCTTCATGTTCTTCATGGCTTTCCTAATGGAAGGAGGATATTCAGGTAGATATTCACACACTGCTGTGGTCTCAGACCCGTCACTTGATTGGCTCAGGTGCCCGTCTACAAGCTGTTAAACTGCCCTGGTTAAAATGATCAGTTTCAGTCTTGTTTAATCAACTTAAAATCCTAATTATTATCTCTTATATTATCTCTGCCACGGTGCCCTATTCTGAATGAAGCTGCCAGAGAGGAAGAATCGTGTCTTAGCATCTTTATTGATATCTCCCCACAAAAGCTCTTTGGTGAGATGTCACAGACCCTCTCACTCCATTCGACTGACAGGTGATCTCTGCCGATGTGTTGCAGAAATAGAGCGATGAGGAAGAGACGGACAAGAGTCTTTCCACTACTGTGACCTCAGCTTGATCCAAATTAGATCCAACTTCAACTGTTGATGTTATCTGATCTGTTTCTGAAGAACTGAACTGATTAATGTGACACCTACTGAAGTGTGAGACAAAGGGAAGTGATTTCATTATGAATGTGTAAAAAAAGAGATGATGCACTGAAAAACTGCAGTGGAAAGGAAGTGTGTTGTGGTTTTGGTTGGGGGGGGGGGGTGTGTTCACCATAAATAAACCAACATCACACACACAATCAACACATGTAACGAAGAGTTGATTTCATTTAAACATATTGGACTCCATTATGTGTTTGGCTTTAACGAGCTTCAGGTCTTAATGGAATCTGTAACTATCTTGTCTTTGTGATGGCTGATAATATAAATGAAGCTCAGCGTGAGTTCAATCAGGAAGACTGATGTGCTACGTCATTCACATTTCTCCCTCTCTCTCTCCTCTCCCGCTGCCTTCTCATCAGCTGATCTCTGGGCGTTTTCTCTTCAGCTAAACCAATCAGGTTTCACCTCAATCCTCGGTGACCCAATCACATCGCTGCTGTCACAGTTTAAATCTGCTCTCCTTCTCTGCTGCTGTCAGCTGTTCATTTCAGAACCAAATCGCTGCAACCCTCCTTCATCACCTCCAGCTTCATCACCTCCAGCGTCCAGGTTGGGGTCTATCCTTTACTACGCATTGCTTCTCTACCTCCTTCTCTACCTCCTTCTCTACCTCCTCTAAATATGAGGACGTCGTACCACCAAAGACTTTTTACAAGTCTTATATAATTACATACTTTGTCAATAAACCTTGTGCACGCTTAAAAATAAATTAAGTTAGACAAATGCCATTTTAAAACAACATGAACAGACCTGCTACTACATGTGTTCAACAGTGGGATTGTAGGGACTTGGTGCTCTACCTCCAGGCGATTAAAGACAGTTCAGTCAGACTCTCATCAGTGTGATCACCATTTGTGTTCCTGATGTTTATCTGGTCATCGTGAGAAACATAAAACCTCCAGGGCTCTGCTGCTGGTGTTAACCACATTTTCAACAAAACACCCCCCCTTCACCTCTCAGATTAAAATAACATGATGAGAAACCAACAGGTCTCAGACGAGCAGGAAATAATCAGAGCTGTGTTCTTTCTCATGAACAATATCTAGATAAGAAAGTAAGAAAATGTTAAAATGTGAAAAGTTTTTCACTCCTTTGATATCCACAAGACATTCAGAGAGAATAAAAGCTGATATTACACATAAATTCAACAGCCAACAGAGAGAAAACAGACTGACGTCAGTGTGAGGAAGTGACTCCTTACCTACCACAGGAAGTAGATGCTATATTCAGTTTTAAGAAGCAGCACCTTCGAGACTTTGACAGTCGAGAGCGTGAGACCGAGAGAGAAGCACGATGGTTGAATTCAGATGGATTATCATGTCTTTATTTCTGATGCTGCTGTTTGGGTTTTCAGGTAGGATACATCAAACACACATTTAATAAGGAAACATTACTGAACTGCATTAATATTAATGCTACTTTATTAAGTATTCTTCCTTTAACTGAGACACATTTTGTTTGTAACTTGGTGAGTTTAGTGAACTTTTGGAAACCAAAAATGAGACACACATGTGTAGCAGTATAGAGGTGGCATCTGTTAATTACTGCCCTGGCTCGTAATTAGTGCCAGGTGGCTGTCATTAGGTGGGCCAGTATAAAGGCCATCCTCCTCTGCTGGTTCTTCCTCTTGCGCCTCTGTCAGTGGGGCATCATTTTTGAGCCAAGGTTGGTTGGCTCAACAGGTATGGCTGTCCGCTGCTTCAGCACATTTGGACGCTTGGGTTTTTCTGTGTCTCACAGCATTTTGTGTGGTTGTAGGGCAACTGTATGCGTGCTGCTCCATGCTCCCTTATGTGCAGCTGCGTATTTGTTTGGTAAGTGTCCCTCTTAGTGTTGTTGATGCTGTCTGATGGCTAATACTAGTGTGGTCGCAGGTAAATGCCAGCTACAGCCAGTGTCCTCTTCCTCCCTCCTCCTGTGCGTGTGTGTCCTGAAACAGGTGTGTGTGTTTTAGTATACACAAGCAACCACAGTACTTTAGAGTAATGTTAACAGCATTTTTTTCCTGCAATTAGGAGTTGCTTTGACCAGCTGATTGGGGTCACTGCTGCTGCTTTATTTCCAGTGAAGCTTCGCCTCCGATGCTTTGTTTTCAACAAGACTTCGTCTTCGATGTTTTGTCTCAGCTGAAGCTCCGCCTCAGGGAAAGCTTTGTCTTTGCTGGGTTGACTCTGCTGAAGCTTTACCTCCCTCAGAAACATTGTTTTCTCCACGCTGCCTGTGTTTTAACCAGGGCTTGGTCCCGTGTGTGTAATGGGTGTTTAGCTTATTATAATTTTGCATTATAATTTGTTTCTTTCTTTTTTAGTTACTGGAGGCTGGTGGTGGCGGTGTTGGTGCTCGGGTGGTGGTATCCCCCCCTTTTTGTCTGCCGTGTCTTGGGAAGCAGGTTCCTCACTTTGAGTGTGTGGGTCACATATGTTGGGTGGTTTAGTTTGTTTTTCTTAATTTGGTGGGTTCCCCCCCTTGCACCTAGCCTTGTCCATCCATTCAGCTCCTGCCCCCTTAATTGATTTTCCTTTAACTTTCTTTTGGGATGAATGGAATTTTAAATCATTTTTAAAACTATTTAAAATAAAATGATTTTTTTAAATTAATTTGCATCCATACGCCTCGTGTCGCCACAATCTGGCGTTGTCGGCAGGGTTACTCTTTTTCAAACGGCTGAGACGTGTTCCCTTTTATTTTCTGTTCACTTTATTTGAGTTGTGAGGCCTAATTTTGTTTTTTGTTTGTGCATGCAGAGTGGAGTATCGGAGACAAAGCAGCAGTGGCTCCTTGTGGATTCCCACTACTGGTTTGACTTTTGTGGTGCCTTTGCATCACTTGTAGCGTAGTGGGTTTGTAGTAATTATGGAAGATGAAATACAGGAACTTAGAGAGCTGATCGTACAGCTAAAAGCAGATAATGAGCGGTTGCGTCAGGGACAGGCTGGCCCTAGTTCTTTACCGTCTACCTCTTCGGCACCACCCGTTGCCCCTTCCACTTCTAGTCCCTCTGTAGCAGAGAGACTTATTTTTGTGCCCAGAGATAGGAGGTGTCCCATCTTTAGGGGAAGGACAGGCATAGGGTTGAGTGAGTGAGTGGGTGGAGGAGGTGCAGGCGAGTATGAGGGCTCGGCGTTTATCCCAGTTCGACCAGGCGTTTTTCCTGTTTGACCACCTAGAAGGAGAGGCCAAGGATGAGAGAAAGTATCGCTCCGCCGCTGAGAGGGAAGATCCTGCTAAAATACTTTCCATTTTAGAGGAGATATATGGTTGCACCGAGTCGTATGTCGCACTGCAGCAGGCCTTCTTCTCCAGGAGGCAGCAAGAGGGAGAAACTCTTCATGAGTTCTCCCTTGTTTTGATGGGCCTCATGGAGAAGGTGCAGCAGTGCGCCCCCACTGACATGTCAGATGCCGGTGCCCTTTTGAGAGACCAGTTTGTTGAGCACGTTTTGAATAGTTCCTTGCGCCGTGAGTTGAAGCAGTTTGTGCGCCGGCAGCCTACCGCTACCTTACTGGAGGCCAGGAGTGAGGCGATCAGGTGGGAACGAGAAGGCTCACCTGGAGGGGGTAGGGGTCGCAGTCATTCAGTCCCTTCTGTCTTCGGTGCGCAGTGTGTGGTTCAGGGCAGTGGCCAAGTAGGTGTTAGTCCTTCTCAAGCCTCTGAGTTGCAGGAGATGAGGGAAATGCTCAAGTTGCAGCAGGAGCAGTTGAACCAACTGACTCAGAGCATCTCCCGTTTGCAGGGTTCTAAGCAGTATGGCCGAACAGCATTGCGTGGTCCTATAATCTGTAGGCGATGTCAGCAACCAGGTCACATTGCTAGGGAGTGTGATGGCGCTCACGTGCCTACTCGCACCCAGCCCCCTTTGCCAGCCTCTCAGCCGAGTAGGCCTTTCCACCCCGCCCAGGGGCCGGGAAACTAGCACCCGCCGAGCTGCAGAGTCACAGTTCGGAGGGGGCAGCTACTGGCTCAGGTTCAGGTGATGTGGAAGTGTCAAAGCTCATGTCATCTTGTCCTCATGTAAGTGTGAGCATGGGAGGGGTTGCAGTCTCATGCCTGGTAGATACAGGGTCTATGGTGTCAACTATCACAGAGTCTCTCTTTCGGCAGCAGTTTGAGCCTTGGGGCCAAGAGCGGCTCAAATCTTGTCATTGGCTGCAGCTCAGAGCAGCCAATGGCCTGGCCATTCCGTATATAGGTTACTTAGAGTTGGAGGTGGAGCTCTGTGGTAAACTGTTGCCAGCTTGTGGGATTTTGGTGGTCAAGGACCCCCCCTGGTGGTGTGCCTTCACAGGCTCCCGGGGTTCTAGGGATGAATGTCATCCGTAGGTGCTATGGGGAACTCTTTGGGCAGCATGGCTTGGCTTTGTTTGATCTGCCAGTGGTGTCTGAGGCTCCTAAGCTTGTCATGCAGGCCTTCCAAAAGTGTCACAAAGCCAGTTTTGTGATTGATCAGGGTGCCGGGAGGGTCAAGGTCCGTGGTAAAAAGGCTTGTCGTATCCCAGGTGGCGTGATGAAGATCGTCGCGGCCACATGCTCAGAGCAGTACTCTGGCACTACGGTGCTGTTTCAGCCCCTAGACTCCGGCCTGCCTGCTGGCCTTTTGGCTTCTCCTGCCCTGGTGCCAGTGGTACAGGGCACAGCCTACATCCCCATTGTCAATGTAGGATCCTTAGATGTGCTGCTCTACCCCCATGCTGTTGTTGGGACCTTAGAGGAGGTACGGGTGGTAAGTTTACCTGCCGGTGTCACTGAGGTGCCACCTGTGGTGGCTACAGTGGCTTCCCAGTCTGTTGCATCACCAGGGCAGGATCAGCTAGCAGGCTTGGAGTTGGGTCATTTGCCAGTAGAAGCACAGGGCGAGGTGAGAGCGCTTTTGGGTCAGTTTGCGTCCGTCTTTTCAGCCCATGATGGGGACCTAGGTTGTACTGACCTGATTTCCCATGAGATCCCACTCTTAGACGAGGTCCCCGTGCGGCAGCGGTATCGCCGGATTCCCCCGTCCGAGTATGAGGTTGTGAAAGACCACATTAACCAGCTGCTCAGTGCACAGGTGATTAGGGAGAGCAGCAGTCCCTATGCTTCTCCAATTGTGCTGGTTAAAAAGAAGGATGGCAGTCTTCGTATGTGCGTGGACTACAGGCTCCTTAACAGAAAAACCAGGAAGGACACCTTTCCATTGCCCCGCATTGACGAGTCCTTAGATGCCTTGACCGGAGCTCGTTGGTTCTCCACCATGGACCTTGCTAGTGGGTACAACCAGGTCCCCATGGCAGAGTCTGACCGTCTTAAGACGGCTTTTTGTACCCCTTTTGGTCTTTTTGAGTGGAACCGCATGCCCTTCGGGCTTTGCAACGCTCCCAGCACCTTCCAGAGGTTGATGCAGCGGATCTTTGGTGACCAGCAGTGCCAGTCCCTGCTGCTCTACCTGGATGACATTGTGGTCTTCTCCTCTACCATTGAACAACATCTGGAGAGGTTGGGTGTGGTGCTGGGGCGTTTGCAGCACGAAGGGCTAAAGGTGAAACTCAATAAGTGCGCCTTCTTCCAGCAGGAAGTGCGTTATTTGGGACATGTCATTTCTGACCAAGGTGTCTCCACAGATCCCAACAAGGTTGAAGCAGTCTCCTGCTGGCAACCTCCTACCACTCTCTCTGAGCTGCGCTCCTTTCTTGGTTTTGCCAGCTATTACCGCCGCTTTGTAGAGGGTTTTGCAAAGTTGGCCGCACCCCTGCATAAGCTGGTGGCAGAGCTGGCAAGTCACAAGTCCAAGCGGGTAGAGGCTGTAGTCTCTGGTCACTGGACGGCGGAGTGTCACCATAGCTTTGAGGCATTGAAGGCCAGACTCATCTCTGCGCCTGTGCTAGCCTATGCTGACTTACCCTCCCATTTATTTTGGAGGTGGATGCCAGCTATGGTGGTCTTGGAGCCATCCTGTCACAAGAACAGGATGGTAAGGTTAGGCCCGGAGCGCAACATGCACAACTATAGCTCCATGAAGTTGGAGTTTTTGGCACTCAAGTGGGCCATGACTGACAAGTTCAGGGAGTATCTGTTGGGCCACAAATGTGTCGTTTATACTGACAGCAACCCCTTGAGCCACTTGTCATCTGCCAAGCTCGGGGCCACCGAACAACGTTGGGCAGCCCAACTTGCTTCCTTTGACTTTGAAATAAAGTACCGCTCGGGCCGCAGCAATAAGAATGCTGATGCTTTGTCTCGTCGGCATCCCCCTGAGGCACAGGATATGCAAACTATGGTTCGTGGCACACTACTCCCTCAACCCTTGCGGCAGGCCCTGCAGGTGGACAAGGTAGAGGCAACACAAGCCACTGTGGCAGCCTTGCCCCATCATCCTCCATCTGACCTTGCCACGCTCCAGCACACTGATCCCGTTATTCGGGAAGTGTTGGTTTTCTGGACACGTAAACGGCGTCCAGATAGAGAGGAGCGGAAGCAGGTATCGCAGGCAGCCTTGGTCTTACTTCGGCAGTGGGATCGGCTGGTTGAGAGGAGTGGCGTGTTGTATCGCCAGGTTTTCAGGCCAGATGGGGCCGAGGTGGTGTTTCAGGTGTTGTTGCCAGTGACGTTTAAAACAGAGGTGCTGACTGAAGTCCACCAGGGGCATGGTCATCAGGGAGTTGAGAGGACCCTGGAGCTTTTACGGCAGCGGTGCTACTGGCCAGGGATGTCTGCTGAGGTAATGCAGTGGTGTCAGACATGTGAGAGGTGTCAGGTGGCCAAGGTGAGTCAACCAGCCACTCGTAGTTACATGGGACACCTTTTGGCTTCTCGGCCTAATGAGATTCTGGCCATTGATTTTACTATTCTGGAGCCCAGCCATAATGGGATGGAAAACGTTCTTGTCATGACTGACATTTTTAGTAAATACACCTGGGCTGTCCCTACCCGTGATCAGCGAGCTGCCACTGTAACTCAAGTCATGGTTTCGGAATGGTTCTTGAGATTCGGTGTTCCAGCCCGGATACACTCAGACCAGGGGCGAAGTTTTGAGAGCTCCCTCATTCAGCAGCTGTGTGGCCTCTATGGTATCGAGAAGTCTCGCACCACGCCATACCATCCTTCTGGGAATGGACAATGTGAGCGCTTCAATAGAACCCTCCATGACCTGCTGCGTACATTGCCTGTGTCCCGAAAGCGGGACTGGAGTTCCTGTCTGCCCCAGGTCCTTTATGCCTATAATACCACCCCGCATCAGACAACTGGTGAGTCTCCTTTCCTTCTGATGTTTGGTCAGGAGCCAAGACTCCCCATTGATTTCCTGCTAGGCAGAGTCCAGGATCCTGTTGGTGGGTATGTGCATGAGTGGGTTCAGGAGCACCAGACTCGCTTGCAGATGGCGTTTGAGAGAGCTCGTGACCAGTTGAGGGCTGCTGCAGAGCGCCGTAAGAAAAAACCATGACCAACATGTCTGAGGTGTTTCCTTGAAGGAGGGCCAGTTGGTATGGTTGCGAGACCTTGGTATACGGGGGCGCCACAAGATCCAGGATCAGTGGGCCTCAGTCATGTATCGTGTCTTAAGGGCACCGAGGGAAGGGGGATCAGTTTACACCATCGCCCCTAAGGATGACCCAACCAGAGCCAGACAGGTCCATCGATCTCTGCTGAAGGCTGTGTTAGGGGTCAGTTCTCCAGGTGGTGCTGCCACCGTTCCCTCTCCGCCTCCTCCGGCGCAGCCTCAGTCAGAGGATGAGCTGTCTTTCGATGGTGGTTGGTTGGTCTCGGGATTTGAGAACCCGTTGCCCACTCCTGTTCAGGCTGAAGCAGTGACTCAAACCACTCCTCGGCAGCTGGTATCATCATTTGACTTAGTCCCTATTGTGCCATCTTCGTCTGCAGATCCGGTGATAGGTACCTCTTCTCTCCCTTCTTTAGAAGAAGCTGCTGTCCGTCGGACCATTAGGGCAACTGCAGGTTATCACCCTAACGTCCACCACCTCCCACGGCCTGCAGGGGGGGCTGAGCGAGGAGGTGTTAATCCTCCTGGCCCTGTGTCTAATGCAGTTGCTGCACTATTTAGGCCTTGGAGTTAGCTTGTTGTACTAGCCGTACTTTGTCGATCGTCAGGGCGACGATCCAAGAAGCCAGGGTAGAATGTAGCAGTATAGAGGTGGCATCTGTTAATTACTGCCCTGGCTCGTAATTAGTGCCAGGTGGCTGTCATTAGGTGGGCCAGTATAAAGGCCATCCTCCTCTGCTGGTTCTTCCTCTTGCGCCTCTGTCAGTGGGGCATCATTTTTGAGCCAAGGTTGGTTGGCTCAACAGGTATGGCTGTCCGCTGCTTCAGCACATTTGGACGCTTGGGTTTTTCTGTGTCTCACAGCATTTTGTGTGGTTGTAGGGCAACTGTATGCGTGCTGCTCCATGCTCCCTTATGTGCAGCTGCGTATTTGTTTGGTAAGTGTCCCTCTTAGTGTTGTTGATGCTGTCTGATGGCTAATACTAGTGTGGTCGCAGGTAAATGCCAGCTACAGCCAGTGTCCTCTTCCTCCCTCCTCCTGTGCGTGTGTGTCCTGAAACAGGTGTGCGTGTGTGTCCTGAAACAGGTGTGTGTGTTTTAGTATACACAAGCAACCACAGTACTTTAGAGTAATGTTAACAGCATTTTTTTCCTGCAATTAGGAGTTGCTTTTACCAGCCCGTTTGGGGTCACTGCTGCTGCTTTATTTCCAGTGAAGCTTCGCCGCCGATGCTTTGTTTTCAACAAGACTTCGTCTTCGATGTTTTGTCTCAGCTGAAGCTCCGCCTCAGGGAAAGCTTTGTCTTTGCTGGGTTGACTCTGCTGAAGCTTTACCTCCCTCAGAAACATTGTTTTCTCCACGCTGCCTGTGTTTTAACCAGGGCTTGGTCCCGTGTGTGTAATGGGTGTTTAGCTTATTATAATTTTGCATTATAATTTGTTTCTTTCTTTTTTAGTTACTGGAGGCTGGTGGTGGCGGTGTTGGTGCTCGGGTGGTGGTATCCCCCCCTTTTTGTCTGCCGTGTCTTGGGAAGCAGGTTCCTCACTTTGAGTGTGTGGGTCACATATGTTGGGTGGTTTAGTTTGTTTTTCTTAATTTGGTGGGTTCCCCCCCTTGCACCTAGCCTTGTCCATCCATTCAGCTCCTGCCCCCTTAATTGATTTTCCTTTAACTTTCTTTTGGGATGAATGAAATTTTAAATCATTTTTAAAACTATTTAAAATATAATTGTATTTTCTAAGTTTCGGTGAACTGCGTCTCTTGCCTCTAAAAGAGTATACTTGTGTGCCTGGTGCTCTACTAAATTATTTCCTGGGGTGAAATTCCCCAGGTGGCGTTGTTGGTCTTTTCCCAATTTTTGGTGTTAAATGATTTTTTAAAATTAATTTGCATCCATACGCCTCGTGTCGCCACACATGCAAATTATTGTTGTATCTAAACTTACTGCAAGACTATTAGCTGTCATGTTCATATTTCAGTTTCTTTTTCACATTTCTGTCTGTTTTTCAACAGAAACTGTGCAAGTTTTCACTGTCAGAGTTGGAGGTGAAGTCACTTTGCCTTGTGAAAATGTGAAAGATATCCAGGATAACTGTGACGGTACTACCTGGGTCTTCAGTGATCCAACAAACACAGAGTCAGTAGAGCTGATTACACTTGGGCAGATTGTTGAAGAGGCTAAATCAGACAGACTGAGTGTTACAGAGAAATGTTCTCTGGTTATAAAGAAGGTAACAGTCCATGATGTTGGTCGTTACACCTGCCAACAGTACAAGAAAACAGGAAGAAAACAAGGTTCAGACTCTCAGGTTCATCTGTCGGTTGTTACCAGTGAGTATTTACATCTTAATGTTTTCAGCTCAAACTGTCTCGATAGAACAATATACAGAAACATTACAATTATAATTACAGTGATGAAGTTAATTTGACTCTTGTTGTCTTTCTCTCACAATATCTCCATCTGCACCAGTGACTGAACATAAGGACGATGATGAGGTGAAGTTAAAATGCTCTGTGTCGACATACAAACAGTGTAGACACACAGTGAAGTGGCTGTATGAGAGTAAAGATGTGGATGAAGATAACAAAGACATGAAGACATCACAGACCAACTGCTCAGTTACTCTGACATTTCCTACTACCCATCTTAAGCAGAAGTCAAAGTATCATGAGTTGTTCAAGTGTAAAGTGACTATTACTGACACTAAACAAGTGCAGCTGTTCACCTTCAGCCCTCAGACCTCAGGTGAGAAACCAGGTGAGAATATGATGAGCTGTTTAAAATCACTTCAAACTGATGTGGATAATTACACAAACTATTTATTTCGATCTTTTTAATATCACATGTCATTTGTTTTATGCTGATGGTTAAGTTTTTTCTACCTGTACAGTTTGTTGCATTGTGATTCTGTATTTGTTAAGGTGAGGATGCAACAACAGCTTCTACAGTATCACCAACAACTACATCACCATCGACAACAGGAGATAAAAGGACATCAGTGAAAATAAGCACACCAGAAGGTAGAAACAACACCACATCTACAAACAAGAATAATCCAACAAAACCAGACAGTGAGTGAACAGAACAGATCTACATTTACAGAAAGAAAAGACATGCAGGCAAAAGACACTTTGTTAATCCAGATATGAGACATATAGAGACAGAACAAGAACATGCTGACAAATAGCTCAACATCAAACACCTCTGACTATATTTAACATTTCTAATTGTCTCTCCAGGTTGGTGGTGGTTCATCATTGTGTCTGTGGGTTTAGCAGCACTCATAATAACTGTTGTTACAGTCATCAGATGGAGGAGAACTAAAGGTGAGAGCGTCCACAGGTGAGACTTTTCTAAACAAGAAGCTCTGATAAACCTGGAAGCTAAACTCGACTCTCTTTTATGTCTTTTCAGGGAACAAAACACAGACGGATGACAACATGGTGAGTTTGAAAACCAAATTATGAAATGTTAACACTATTATGTTAAATGTTCACTATTACCTGTGTAGTTCTACACCTGATAGAGAATAAGAAAACAACAAACATTGCTGACTTTATTGTATAGAAAATAAGTGTTTGTGCAGCAGCAAAGTGAAAATTCATTTTGGAGAATATGAACAAAAATAAGAAACGTAAGAAACACAAGAGACAAACAACAGCCTCCAAACTGACACAAACCTGACACCATGGAATCAACTGAGTCTGATGTTGGCAGTATTTGTTATGGGACTCTTGTGTTGGATTACAATGCACAGATGTTGAAGATGTTCATCCATCACATTAACTTTACCTAAAACCTGCACAGAAATGTTGCATTACACTGCAAAGTGTAGTCAAACAGGTGGAAGAGAGAGTCAGTATAAATCCACATGTTACTGAGCAGCCATCATGTTGTCTTCTCTGTGTAGGCTGATCCTGCAGATGGTGTTTCCTACGCCTCCATCAGCTTCACCAAGAAGACCAGCAGTAAAGGCCGGGTAAGCTGTCTGATGGATTATAGAGGTGGTGTTGGTCTCTCTGGTCCAAATCTAAAGGCCATGTTGACATGAACTCTGCTGTGAATATTCATGGTCACCAGACGATGAATCCCCGTGTTTTTTCGGTGACTCCCCTCATCTTTCTGATACAGTAACGCCACCAACAGACCAACATGTCACCTTCACACACAAGATATCTCATCATGTAATCATCAGATAAAAGCTGCAGCAAAGTGAACATTTCAGTTGTTCGATGTCACCAAAATCAGGACTTTCAGAACGCCTGTCAGGTTATGTTGTGTTAAGTTTATGTGTATGTAATTTATGTGTTGTGCTCTTTCCCTCCAGGTTCGGGGTAGTGATGATGATGAAGGTGATGCAGTGACCTACAGCACTGTGAAAGCTTCGTCCTCTTCTGCTGGAGCCTCTGCTGATCCCAGAGACCTCTATGCTACCGTCAACAAACCAAAGAAATAAGATGTTGCTTATTAGATGCAACAAAGATCGTCTGGATCAGAGATTCAGAATTTTAAGGTCAAAACAAGCAGAGTTACAATTAGATTGATCTTAATAGTTGTTCATGTTGTTCCTGTTCTTGGCTTGATTGGGACAAAATGAAAACAGTTATAAAAGAAGAATGAAGGTTTTGTAAAGTCGTAAAGTTTTTTGTTAAGTTTAAGGTTAAACCATCTTTGTTAACTTCTTCATCTACCATTTAAGTGAAGATTGCTTTTTGTTCTAGTAAATGTGTTTACCCATGTCCTCCATTTTCTATGCTTTATTAAATAAATGATGTTTGTTTTAACAACTTATGAGTGGGATGGATTTTTAGTGTTTGGTGTTTAGTGCAAACACATACAAGTAATCAAAAGGTCCAATAACCAGATGTGTAGAGTATCACCCATTCTTCAATTCTGTCCTTCTAAAAGTGTTGTCGCTTGTATTAGTTGTTACATGTAATGCCAGCGATTATCGACCCAAACAAAAGTATCCTCTCTTCTACTGCAGTTTAGCAGTTTAACCAGATTATAATAAGTTATACTTTTTAATTGAATCAGTCAGATTTCCTTTGCATCAAAGTTTGGTTTGCTGATGGATAATTAGTCTACTGTTTAATCTAGTGTAAATCAGTGTGGATAAAAGTGTTAATTAAATGGCTAAAACATAAAAGTTAAACAGTTTTTGGCTGATCAAATTCAGAGATGAAAAAAACATTTTCTGTAGGCAGAGCATCTACAGTCTACATATAAAACTTGCTGAGGAGACTAAAAGTAGACAGTAACAATGAGGAAGTAACACATTACTGATCACAGGAAGCAGTTTCTTCATTTCCTCATTTAACAGGCACCACTTCAGAGACTCGGACAGTTAACAGCTGAGGAGGGACAGAAAACAGACTCAAGCACGATGGTTGAATTCAGATGGATTAAAATATCTTTATTTCTGATGCTGCTGCTTCACTTTACAGGTAAGGACACATACAACATACAGAAATACCAGAAACATTACAAAACACACTTCTGTTAATATAAAATTATTTTTACACTAAATCTCAACATGAAAGCCATATTGATATTTGATCTTATTGTTCTATCATCTTTACAGCATCAGTGACTGGACAATATTCCCCCCACTTTGTTGTCAGAGATGGAGATGAAGTCACTTTGCCTTGTAGTAATAAGATTGATGATCAGAACAGATGTAACAACACTGACTGGATCTTCATTGGTTCAGGATACACAGCAGCAGTACTGTTGATTGAAACATGGACAGATTGGTGAAAAAGCCAAAGCAAAATCAGACAGACTGAGTGTTACAGAGAAATGTTCTCTGGTTATAAAGAAGGTCAGAGCTGAGGATGCTGGTTACTACTCCTGCAGACAATCAGGACATCAGGATGATGTTCATCTGTCTCTTCTAACCAGTGAGTATTTACATCTTAATGTTTTCAGCTCAAACTGTCTTGTTAGAACAAAATACTGAAACATTACAATAATTATGATAAAATTAATAGTTAATTTTACTCTTGTTGTCTTTCTCTCACAATATCTCCATCTGCACCAGTGACTGAACATAAGGACGATGATGAGGTGATGTTAAACTGCTCTGTGTCGACATACGGTTGGTGTATATACACAGTGAAGTGGCTGTATGAGGGTAAAGATGTGGATGAAGATAACAAAGACATGAAGACATCACAGTCTGACTGCTCAGTTACTCTGACATTTCCTACTACTCATCTTAAGCAGAAGTCAAAGTATCATGAGTTGTTCAAGTGTAACGTGAGTTAGTTACTGCAGATGGTGAACATGAGGTATTTTCTCATTTACACTTTGGTGGTTTTTGTTATTTTATTTGTCAGGTGAGGACGCAACAACAACACAGTCAGGCAGTCCTTGAAGTCTGTTTTATATGGCCATTAAAGGACATGTCCTGATCAAAGGTTACTCCTAGATTCCTTACAGCGGTGCTAGAGGCCAGGGCAAGGCCATCTAGAGTAACTATGTCTATAGATAATGTGTCCCGCATGTGTTTAGGGCCGAGAACAATAAATACAGTTTTGTCTGCGTTTAACAGCAGAAAATTGCAGGTCATCCAGTTTTTGATGTCCTTAATACATGTGTGAAGTTTGGCTAACTTATCGGTTACATCTGGCTTTATTGATAAGTATAATTGAGTATCATCTGCATAGAGGTGAAAGTTAATGGTGTGTTTCCTATTAATATTGCCTAAAGGAAGCATATGTGAGGTGAATAAAATTGGTCCAAGCACATCAGGGACTGTAAGTCAGTGTAAATGATGATAAGCTGCTGCTGGTGACTTCATGTTACTGTAATGCAGGACAGTTTGGGGCATTATAACAAAACGTATGGACTTGTCAGGTTTCAATTCAACATTTATTTGTTCCATTTGAACTCAGGTGTGTTGTTGTTTTTCACAGGTGCATCATGATGGAGGCGGACATGACGGCACAGTGAACTATGAAAACGTTGGAGACTCTTCAGCTTCTGTCAGACTCCACTGATCAACAACTTCCACACCAACATCGACTCAGCAGAGAAATGAGTCCACTGCTGTTCAACATTTCTTCATCATTTTACATGAAAACTGCAGTTTGAGGCTTAGATGAAGTTTTGGTGAATGTGTTTGGTTAAAGTTGATGTTGTCATCTCATTTTAATAAGTTTGCTGTACATTTAACAACATTTTGTCTTTTCCTGCATCACTTTTGAAAATCTTTGCAGTCAGTTCAGAACACAACTTCTAAAAACATCTTAGGATGGCATCCAAGTGAATTTGGTCCTGCAGATTTTTCTGATTGCTTTTTTAAATTGTAAGTAGTTCAGCATGACCTCACTTTTTCACTGTGTCTGCAGAAGTCATTTTAATTCAGTTTCCACTTGCACTGGTGTGGCCTAATAAGTTTTTACTTTTGGACACTTTTATTTCTACTAGCATATGTGAGCAAAATGCATATTCACATTATCGCAGAAAAACAGCTTTTTGTATTAATGTGTATGTGGTGTGCTGCGATGGTTCTGCCCAGATGTCCGCGGTGCACCAAGTGGAACGGGGCTGTCCTGAAAGTTCAAATGTATTAAACTTTAACCCGAGCTGCCTGATCTTTGTGGTGCAGGAACCATACAACGGCTGTAACCCTTAAAGCAGTGTGGAGCCTTGGCATCAAACATCCAGGCTACACTTGCATACATATGCATGAAAGCTCAAGCAGCAAACTCAATTGGGTGACAGAAGCTGTGATCGCAGCATCTCAGCCAAGGAGCAAACACTTTAAAGGCCGGTCCCAAACCACTACAGCACAGACAGCAAAGCTCTGGCCTCTGCCCCAAAGTGGGACAGTCTGCTTCAGTTAGTGTGCAGAATAACAAAGTTTAATTCACTTTCATTCATCATTGTTGTTGTTTGTCTCTTTATTGTAACTGATACAAATATCATCTGCAAATTAAAATACATACTTCAATCTTAATAACATACTGTGTTTTGTAATAGCTTCATGTTCTTCATGGCTTTCCTAATGGAAGGAGGATATTCAGGTAGATATTCACACACTGCTGTGGTCTCAGACCCGTCACTTGATTGGCTCAGGTGCCCGTCTACAAGCTGTTAAACTGCCCTGGTTAAAATGATCAGTTTCAGTCTTGTTTAATCAACTTAAAATCCTAATTATTATCTCTTATATTATCTCTGCCACGGTGCCCTATTCTGAATGAAGCTGCCAGAGAGGAAGAATCGTGTCTTAGCATCTTTATTGATATCTCCCCACAAAAGCTCTTTGGTGAGATGTCACAGACCCTCTCACTCCATTCGACTGACAGGTGATCTCTGCCGATGTGTTGCAGAAATAGAGCGATGAGGAAGAGACGGACAAGAGTCTTTCCACTACTGTGACCTCAGCTTGATCCAAATTAGATCCAACTTCAACTGTTGATGTTATCTGATCTGTTTCTGAAGAACTGAACTGATTAATGTGACACCTACTGAAGTGTGAGACAAAGGGAAGTGATTTCATTATGAATGTGTAAAAAAAGAGATGATGCACTGAAAAACTGCAGTGGAAAGGAAGTGTGTTGTGGTTTTGGTTGGGGGGGGGGGGTGTGTTCACCATAAATAAACCAACATCACACACACAATCAACACATGTAACGAAGAGTTGATTTCATTTAAACATATTGGACTCCATTATGTGTTTGGCTTTAACGAGCTTCAGGTCTTAATGGAATCTGTAACTATCTTGTCTTTGTGATGGCTGATAATATAAATGAAGCTCAGCGTGAGTTCAATCAGGAAGACTGATGTGCTACGTCATTCACATTTCTCCCTCTCTCTCTCCTCTCCCGCTGCCTTCTCATCAGCTGATCTCTGGGCGTTTTCTCTTCAGCTAAACCAATCAGGTTTCACCTCAATCCTCGGTGACCCAATCACATCGCTGCTGTCACAGTTTAAATCTGCTCTCCTTCTCTGCTGCTGTCAGCTGTTCATTTCAGAACCAAATCGCTGCAACCCTCCTTCATCACCTCCAGCTTCATCACCTCCAGCGTCCAGGTTGGGGTCTATCCTTTACTACGCATTGCTTCTCTACCTCCTTCTCTACCTCCTTCTCTACCTCCTCTAAATATGAGGACGTCGTACCACCAAAGACTTTTTACAAGTCTTATATAATTACATACTTTGTCAATAAACCTTGTGCACGCTTAAAAATAAATTAAGTTAGACAAATGCCATTTTAAAACAACATGAACAGACCTGCTACTACATGTGTTCAACAGTGGGATTGTAGGGACTTGGTGCTCTACCTCCAGGCGATTAAAGACAGTTCAGTCAGACTCTCATCAGTGTGATCACCATTTGTGTTCCTGATGTTTATCTGGTCATCGTGAGAAACATAAAACCTCCAGGGCTCTGCTGCTGGTGTTAACCACATTTTCAACAAAACACCCCCCCTTCACCTCTCAGATTAAAATAACATGATGAGAAACCAACAGGTCTCAGACGAGCAGGAAATAATCAGAGCTGTGTTCTTTCTCATGAACAATATCTAGATAAGAAAGTAAGAAAATGTTAAAATGTGAAAAGTTTTTCACTCCTTTGATATCCACAAGACATTCAGAGAGAATAAAAGCTGATATTACACATAAATTCAACAGCCAACAGAGAGAAAACAGACTGACGTCAGTGTGAGGAAGTGACTCCTTACCTACCACAGGAAGTAGATGCTATATTCAGTTTTAAGAAGCAGCACCTTCGAGACTTTGACAGTCGAGAGCGTGAGACCGAGAGAGAAGCACGATGGTTGAATTCAGATGGATTATCATGTCTTTATTTCTGATGCTGCTGTTTGGGTTTTCAGGTAGGATACATCAAACACACATTTAATAAGGAAACATTACTGAACTGCATTAATATTAATGCTACTTTATTAAGTATTCTTCCTTTAACTGAGACACATTTTGTTTGTAACTTGGTGAGTTTAGTGAACTTTTGGAAACCAAAAATGAGACACACATGTGTAGCAGTATAGAGGTGGCATCTGTTAATTACTGCCCTGGCTCGTAATTAGTGCCAGGTGGCTGTCATTAGGTGGGCCAGTATAAAGGCCATCCTCCTCTGCTGGTTCTTCCTCTTGCGCCTCTGTCAGTGGGGCATCATTTTTGAGCCAAGGTTGGTTGGCTCAACAGGTATGGCTGTCCGCTGCTTCAGCACATTTGGACGCTTGGGTTTTTCTGTGTCTCACAGCATTTTGTGTGGTTGTAGGGCAACTGTATGCGTGCTGCTCCATGCTCCCTTATGTGCAGCTGCGTATTTGTTTGGTAAGTGTCCCTCTTAGTGTTGTTGATGCTGTCTGATGGCTAATACTAGTGTGGTCGCAGGTAAATGCCAGCTACAGCCAGTGTCCTCTTCCTCCCTCCTCCTGTGCGTGTGTGTCCTGAAACAGGTGTGTGTGTTTTAGTATACACAAGCAACCACAGTACTTTAGAGTAATGTTAACAGCATTTTTTTCCTGCAATTAGGAGTTGCTTTGACCAGCTGATTGGGGTCACTGCTGCTGCTTTATTTCCAGTGAAGCTTCGCCTCCGATGCTTTGTTTTCAACAAGACTTCGTCTTCGATGTTTTGTCTCAGCTGAAGCTCCGCCTCAGGGAAAGCTTTGTCTTTGCTGGGTTGACTCTGCTGAAGCTTTACCTCCCTCAGAAACATTGTTTTCTCCACGCTGCCTGTGTTTTAACCAGGGCTTGGTCCCGTGTGTGTAATGGGTGTTTAGCTTATTATAATTTTGCATTATAATTTGTTTCTTTCTTTTTTAGTTACTGGAGGCTGGTGGTGGCGGTGTTGGTGCTCGGGTGGTGGTATCCCCCCCTTTTTGTCTGCCGTGTCTTGGGAAGCAGGTTCCTCACTTTGAGTGTGTGGGTCACATATGTTGGGTGGTTTAGTTTGTTTTTCTTAATTTGGTGGGTTCCCCCCCTTGCACCTAGCCTTGTCCATCCATTCAGCTCCTGCCCCCTTAATTGATTTTCCTTTAACTTTCTTTTGGGATGAATGGAATTTTAAATCATTTTTAAAACTATTTAAAATAAAATGATTTTTTTAAATTAATTTGCATCCATACGCCTCGTGTCGCCACAATCTGGCGTTGTCGGCAGGGTTACTCTTTTTCAAACGGCTGAGACGTGTTCCCTTTTATTTTCTGTTCACTTTATTTGAGTTGTGAGGCCTAATTTTGTTTTTTGTTTGTGCATGCAGAGTGGAGTATCGGAGACAAAGCAGCAGTGGCTCCTTGTGGATTCCCACTACTGGTTTGACTTTTGTGGTGCCTTTGCATCACTTGTAGCGTAGTGGGTTTGTAGTAATTATGGAAGATGAAATACAGGAACTTAGAGAGCTGATCGTACAGCTAAAAGCAGATAATGAGCGGTTGCGTCAGGGACAGGCTGGCCCTAGTTCTTTACCGTCTACCTCTTCGGCACCACCCGTTGCCCCTTCCACTTCTAGTCCCTCTGTAGCAGAGAGACTTATTTTTGTGCCCAGAGATAGGAGGTGTCCCATCTTTAGGGGAAGGACAGGCATAGGGTTGAGTGAGTGAGTGGGTGGAGGAGGTGCAGGCGAGTATGAGGGCTCGGCGTTTATCCCAGTTCGACCAGGCGTTTTTCCTGTTTGACCACCTAGAAGGAGAGGCCAAGGATGAGAGAAAGTATCGCTCCGCCGCTGAGAGGGAAGATCCTGCTAAAATACTTTCCATTTTAGAGGAGATATATGGTTGCACCGAGTCGTATGTCGCACTGCAGCAGGCCTTCTTCTCCAGGAGGCAGCAAGAGGGAGAAACTCTTCATGAGTTCTCCCTTGTTTTGATGGGCCTCATGGAGAAGGTGCAGCAGTGCGCCCCCACTGACATGTCAGATGCCGGTGCCCTTTTGAGAGACCAGTTTGTTGAGCACGTTTTGAATAGTTCCTTGCGCCGTGAGTTGAAGCAGTTTGTGCGCCGGCAGCCTACCGCTACCTTACTGGAGGCCAGGAGTGAGGCGATCAGGTGGGAACGAGAAGGCTCACCTGGAGGGGGTAGGGGTCGCAGTCATTCAGTCCCTTCTGTCTTCGGTGCGCAGTGTGTGGTTCAGGGCAGTGGCCAAGTAGGTGTTAGTCCTTCTCAAGCCTCTGAGTTGCAGGAGATGAGGGAAATGCTCAAGTTGCAGCAGGAGCAGTTGAACCAACTGACTCAGAGCATCTCCCGTTTGCAGGGTTCTAAGCAGTATGGCCGAACAGCATTGCGTGGTCCTATAATCTGTAGGCGATGTCAGCAACCAGGTCACATTGCTAGGGAGTGTGATGGCGCTCACGTGCCTACTCGCACCCAGCCCCCTTTGCCAGCCTCTCAGCCGAGTAGGCCTTTCCACCCCGCCCAGGGGCCGGGAAACTAGCACCCGCCGAGCTGCAGAGTCACAGTTCGGAGGGGGCAGCTACTGGCTCAGGTTCAGGTGATGTGGAAGTGTCAAAGCTCATGTCATCTTGTCCTCATGTAAGTGTGAGCATGGGAGGGGTTGCAGTCTCATGCCTGGTAGATACAGGGTCTATGGTGTCAACTATCACAGAGTCTCTCTTTCGGCAGCAGTTTGAGCCTTGGGGCCAAGAGCGGCTCAAATCTTGTCATTGGCTGCAGCTCAGAGCAGCCAATGGCCTGGCCATTCCGTATATAGGTTACTTAGAGTTGGAGGTGGAGCTCTGTGGTAAACTGTTGCCAGCTTGTGGGATTTTGGTGGTCAAGGACCCCCCCTGGTGGTGTGCCTTCACAGGCTCCCGGGGTTCTAGGGATGAATGTCATCCGTAGGTGCTATGGGGAACTCTTTGGGCAGCATGGCTTGGCTTTGTTTGATCTGCCAGTGGTGTCTGAGGCTCCTAAGCTTGTCATGCAGGCCTTCCAAAAGTGTCACAAAGCCAGTTTTGTGATTGATCAGGGTGCCGGGAGGGTCAAGGTCCGTGGTAAAAAGGCTTGTCGTATCCCAGGTGGCGTGATGAAGATCGTCGCGGCCACATGCTCAGAGCAGTACTCTGGCACTACGGTGCTGTTTCAGCCCCTAGACTCCGGCCTGCCTGCTGGCCTTTTGGCTTCTCCTGCCCTGGTGCCAGTGGTACAGGGCACAGCCTACATCCCCATTGTCAATGTAGGATCCTTAGATGTGCTGCTCTACCCCCATGCTGTTGTTGGGACCTTAGAGGAGGTACGGGTGGTAAGTTTACCTGCCGGTGTCACTGAGGTGCCACCTGTGGTGGCTACAGTGGCTTCCCAGTCTGTTGCATCACCAGGGCAGGATCAGCTAGCAGGCTTGGAGTTGGGTCATTTGCCAGTAGAAGCACAGGGCGAGGTGAGAGCGCTTTTGGGTCAGTTTGCGTCCGTCTTTTCAGCCCATGATGGGGACCTAGGTTGTACTGACCTGATTTCCCATGAGATCCCACTCTTAGACGAGGTCCCCGTGCGGCAGCGGTATCGCCGGATTCCCCCGTCCGAGTATGAGGTTGTGAAAGACCACATTAACCAGCTGCTCAGTGCACAGGTGATTAGGGAGAGCAGCAGTCCCTATGCTTCTCCAATTGTGCTGGTTAAAAAGAAGGATGGCAGTCTTCGTATGTGCGTGGACTACAGGCTCCTTAACAGAAAAACCAGGAAGGACACCTTTCCATTGCCCCGCATTGACGAGTCCTTAGATGCCTTGACCGGAGCTCGTTGGTTCTCCACCATGGACCTTGCTAGTGGGTACAACCAGGTCCCCATGGCAGAGTCTGACCGTCTTAAGACGGCTTTTTGTACCCCTTTTGGTCTTTTTGAGTGGAACCGCATGCCCTTCGGGCTTTGCAACGCTCCCAGCACCTTCCAGAGGTTGATGCAGCGGATCTTTGGTGACCAGCAGTGCCAGTCCCTGCTGCTCTACCTGGATGACATTGTGGTCTTCTCCTCTACCATTGAACAACATCTGGAGAGGTTGGGTGTGGTGCTGGGGCGTTTGCAGCACGAAGGGCTAAAGGTGAAACTCAATAAGTGCGCCTTCTTCCAGCAGGAAGTGCGTTATTTGGGACATGTCATTTCTGACCAAGGTGTCTCCACAGATCCCAACAAGGTTGAAGCAGTCTCCTGCTGGCAACCTCCTACCACTCTCTCTGAGCTGCGCTCCTTTCTTGGTTTTGCCAGCTATTACCGCCGCTTTGTAGAGGGTTTTGCAAAGTTGGCCGCACCCCTGCATAAGCTGGTGGCAGAGCTGGCAAGTCACAAGTCCAAGCGGGTAGAGGCTGTAGTCTCTGGTCACTGGACGGCGGAGTGTCACCATAGCTTTGAGGCATTGAAGGCCAGACTCATCTCTGCGCCTGTGCTAGCCTATGCTGACTTACCCTCCCATTTATTTTGGAGGTGGATGCCAGCTATGGTGGTCTTGGAGCCATCCTGTCACAAGAACAGGATGGTAAGGTTAGGCCCGGAGCGCAACATGCACAACTATAGCTCCATGAAGTTGGAGTTTTTGGCACTCAAGTGGGCCATGACTGACAAGTTCAGGGAGTATCTGTTGGGCCACAAATGTGTCGTTTATACTGACAGCAACCCCTTGAGCCACTTGTCATCTGCCAAGCTCGGGGCCACCGAACAACGTTGGGCAGCCCAACTTGCTTCCTTTGACTTTGAAATAAAGTACCGCTCGGGCCGCAGCAATAAGAATGCTGATGCTTTGTCTCGTCGGCATCCCCCTGAGGCACAGGATATGCAAACTATGGTTCGTGGCACACTACTCCCTCAACCCTTGCGGCAGGCCCTGCAGGTGGACAAGGTAGAGGCAACACAAGCCACTGTGGCAGCCTTGCCCCATCATCCTCCATCTGACCTTGCCACGCTCCAGCACACTGATCCCGTTATTCGGGAAGTGTTGGTTTTCTGGACACGTAAACGGCGTCCAGATAGAGAGGAGCGGAAGCAGGTATCGCAGGCAGCCTTGGTCTTACTTCGGCAGTGGGATCGGCTGGTTGAGAGGAGTGGCGTGTTGTATCGCCAGGTTTTCAGGCCAGATGGGGCCGAGGTGGTGTTTCAGGTGTTGTTGCCAGTGACGTTTAAAACAGAGGTGCTGACTGAAGTCCACCAGGGGCATGGTCATCAGGGAGTTGAGAGGACCCTGGAGCTTTTACGGCAGCGGTGCTACTGGCCAGGGATGTCTGCTGAGGTAATGCAGTGGTGTCAGACATGTGAGAGGTGTCAGGTGGCCAAGGTGAGTCAACCAGCCACTCGTAGTTACATGGGACACCTTTTGGCTTCTCGGCCTAATGAGATTCTGGCCATTGATTTTACTATTCTGGAGCCCAGCCATAATGGGATGGAAAACGTTCTTGTCATGACTGACATTTTTAGTAAATACACCTGGGCTGTCCCTACCCGTGATCAGCGAGCTGCCACTGTAACTCAAGTCATGGTTTCGGAATGGTTCTTGAGATTCGGTGTTCCAGCCCGGATACACTCAGACCAGGGGCGAAGTTTTGAGAGCTCCCTCATTCAGCAGCTGTGTGGCCTCTATGGTATCGAGAAGTCTCGCACCACGCCATACCATCCTTCTGGGAATGGACAATGTGAGCGCTTCAATAGAACCCTCCATGACCTGCTGCGTACATTGCCTGTGTCCCGAAAGCGGGACTGGAGTTCCTGTCTGCCCCAGGTCCTTTATGCCTATAATACCACCCCGCATCAGACAACTGGTGAGTCTCCTTTCCTTCTGATGTTTGGTCAGGAGCCAAGACTCCCCATTGATTTCCTGCTAGGCAGAGTCCAGGATCCTGTTGGTGGGTATGTGCATGAGTGGGTTCAGGAGCACCAGACTCGCTTGCAGATGGCGTTTGAGAGAGCTCGTGACCAGTTGAGGGCTGCTGCAGAGCGCCGTAAGAAAAAACCATGACCAACATGTCTGAGGTGTTTCCTTGAAGGAGGGCCAGTTGGTATGGTTGCGAGACCTTGGTATACGGGGGCGCCACAAGATCCAGGATCAGTGGGCCTCAGTCATGTATCGTGTCTTAAGGGCACCGAGGGAAGGGGGATCAGTTTACACCATCGCCCCTAAGGATGACCCAACCAGAGCCAGACAGGTCCATCGATCTCTGCTGAAGGCTGTGTTAGGGGTCAGTTCTCCAGGTGGTGCTGCCACCGTTCCCTCTCCGCCTCCTCCGGCGCAGCCTCAGTCAGAGGATGAGCTGTCTTTCGATGGTGGTTGGTTGGTCTCGGGATTTGAGAACCCGTTGCCCACTCCTGTTCAGGCTGAAGCAGTGACTCAAACCACTCCTCGGCAGCTGGTATCATCATTTGACTTAGTCCCTATTGTGCCATCTTCGTCTGCAGATCCGGTGATAGGTACCTCTTCTCTCCCTTCTTTAGAAGAAGCTGCTGTCCGTCGGACCATTAGGGCAACTGCAGGTTATCACCCTAACGTCCACCACCTCCCACGGCCTGCAGGGGGGGCTGAGCGAGGAGGTGTTAATCCTCCTGGCCCTGTGTCTAATGCAGTTGCTGCACTATTTAGGCCTTGGAGTTAGCTTGTTGTACTAGCCGTACTTTGTCGATCGTCAGGGCGACGATCCAAGAAGCCAGGGTAGAATGTAGCAGTATAGAGGTGGCATCTGTTAATTACTGCCCTGGCTCGTAATTAGTGCCAGGTGGCTGTCATTAGGTGGGCCAGTATAAAGGCCATCCTCCTCTGCTGGTTCTTCCTCTTGCGCCTCTGTCAGTGGGGCATCATTTTTGAGCCAAGGTTGGTTGGCTCAACAGGTATGGCTGTCCGCTGCTTCAGCACATTTGGACGCTTGGGTTTTTCTGTGTCTCACAGCATTTTGTGTGGTTGTAGGGCAACTGTATGCGTGCTGCTCCATGCTCCCTTATGTGCAGCTGCGTATTTGTTTGGTAAGTGTCCCTCTTAGTGTTGTTGATGCTGTCTGATGGCTAATACTAGTGTGGTCGCAGGTAAATGCCAGCTACAGCCAGTGTCCTCTTCCTCCCTCCTCCTGTGCGTGTGTGTCCTGAAACAGGTGTGCGTGTGTGTCCTGAAACAGGTGTGTGTGTTTTAGTATACACAAGCAACCACAGTACTTTAGAGTAATGTTAACAGCATTTTTTTCCTGCAATTAGGAGTTGCTTTTACCAGCCCGTTTGGGGTCACTGCTGCTGCTTTATTTCCAGTGAAGCTTCGCCGCCGATGCTTTGTTTTCAACAAGACTTCGTCTTCGATGTTTTGTCTCAGCTGAAGCTCCGCCTCAGGGAAAGCTTTGTCTTTGCTGGGTTGACTCTGCTGAAGCTTTACCTCCCTCAGAAACATTGTTTTCTCCACGCTGCCTGTGTTTTAACCAGGGCTTGGTCCCGTGTGTGTAATGGGTGTTTAGCTTATTATAATTTTGCATTATAATTTGTTTCTTTCTTTTTTAGTTACTGGAGGCTGGTGGTGGCGGTGTTGGTGCTCGGGTGGTGGTATCCCCCCCTTTTTGTCTGCCGTGTCTTGGGAAGCAGGTTCCTCACTTTGAGTGTGTGGGTCACATATGTTGGGTGGTTTAGTTTGTTTTTCTTAATTTGGTGGGTTCCCCCCCTTGCACCTAGCCTTGTCCATCCATTCAGCTCCTGCCCCCTTAATTGATTTTCCTTTAACTTTCTTTTGGGATGAATGAAATTTTAAATCATTTTTAAAACTATTTAAAATATAATTGTATTTTCTAAGTTTCGGTGAACTGCGTCTCTTGCCTCTAAAAGAGTATACTTGTGTGCCTGGTGCTCTACTAAATTATTTCCTGGGGTGAAATTCCCCAGGTGGCGTTGTTGGTCTTTTCCCAATTTTTGGTGTTAAATGATTTTTTAAAATTAATTTGCATCCATACGCCTCGTGTCGCCACACATGCAAATTATTGTTGTATCTAAACTTACTGCAAGACTATTAGCTGTCATGTTCATATTTCAGTTTCTTTTTCACATTTCTGTCTGTTTTTCAACAGAAACTGTGCAAGTTTTCACTGTCAGAGTTGGAGGTGAAGTCACTTTGCCTTGTGAAAATGTGAAAGATATCCAGGATAACTGTGACGGTACTACCTGGGTCTTCAGTGATCCAACAAACACAGAGTCAGTAGAGCTGATTACACTTGGGCAGATTGTTGAAGAGGCTAAATCAGACAGACTGAGTGTTACAGAGAAATGTTCTCTGGTTATAAAGAAGGTAACAGTCCATGATGTTGGTCGTTACACCTGCCAACAGTACAAGAAAACAGGAAGAAAACAAGGTTCAGACTCTCAGGTTCATCTGTCGGTTGTTACCAGTGAGTATTTACATCTTAATGTTTTCAGCTCAAACTGTCTCGATAGAACAATATACAGAAACATTACAATTATAATTACAGTGATGAAGTTAATTTGACTCTTGTTGTCTTTCTCTCACAATATCTCCATCTGCACCAGTGACTGAACATAAGGACGATGATGAGGTGAAGTTAAAATGCTCTGTGTCGACATACAAACAGTGTAGACACACAGTGAAGTGGCTGTATGAGAGTAAAGATGTGGATGAAGATAACAAAGACATGAAGACATCACAGACCAACTGCTCAGTTACTCTGACATTTCCTACTACCCATCTTAAGCAGAAGTCAAAGTATCATGAGTTGTTCAAGTGTAAAGTGACTATTACTGACACTAAACAAGTGCAGCTGTTCACCTTCAGCCCTCAGACCTCAGGTGAGAAACCAGGTGAGAATATGATGAGCTGTTTAAAATCACTTCAAACTGATGTGGATAATTACACAAACTATTTATTTCGATCTTTTTAATATCACATGTCATTTGTTTTATGCTGATGGTTAAGTTTTTTCTACCTGTACAGTTTGTTGCATTGTGATTCTGTATTTGTTAAGGTGAGGATGCAACAACAGCTTCTACAGTATCACCAACAACTACATCACCATCGACAACAGGAGATAAAAGGACATCAGTGAAAATAAGCACACCAGAAGGTAGAAACAACACCACATCTACAAACAAGAATAATCCAACAAAACCAGACAGTGAGTGAACAGAACAGATCTACATTTACAGAAAGAAAAGACATGCAGGCAAAAGACACTTTGTTAATCCAGATATGAGACATATAGAGACAGAACAAGAACATGCTGACAAATAGCTCAACATCAAACACCTCTGACTATATTTAACATTTCTAATTGTCTCTCCAGGTTGGTGGTGGTTCATCATTGTGTCTGTGGGTTTAGCAGCACTCATAATAACTGTTGTTACAGTCATCAGATGGAGGAGAACTAAAGGTGAGAGCGTCCACAGGTGAGACTTTTCTAAACAAGAAGCTCTGATAAACCTGGAAGCTAAACTCGACTCTCTTTTATGTCTTTTCAGGGAACAAAACACAGACGGATGACAACATGGTGAGTTTGAAAACCAAATTATGAAATGTTAACACTATTATGTTAAATGTTCACTATTACCTGTGTAGTTCTACACCTGATAGAGAATAAGAAAACAACAAACATTGCTGACTTTATTGTATAGAAAATAAGTGTTTGTGCAGCAGCAAAGTGAAAATTCATTTTGGAGAATATGAACAAAAATAAGAAACGTAAGAAACACAAGAGACAAACAACAGCCTCCAAACTGACACAAACCTGACACCATGGAATCAACTGAGTCTGATGTTGGCAGTATTTGTTATGGGACTCTTGTGTTGGATTACAATGCACAGATGTTGAAGATGTTCATCCATCACATTAACTTTACCTAAAACCTGCACAGAAATGTTGCATTACACTGCAAAGTGTAGTCAAACAGGTGGAAGAGAGAGTCAGTATAAATCCACATGTTACTGAGCAGCCATCATGTTGTCTTCTCTGTGTAGGCTGATCCTGCAGATGGTGTTTCCTACGCCTCCATCAGCTTCACCAAGAAGACCAGCAGTAAAGGCCGGGTAAGCTGTCTGATGGATTATAGAGGTGGTGTTGGTCTCTCTGGTCCAAATCTAAAGGCCATGTTGACATGAACTCTGCTGTGAATATTCATGGTCACCAGACGATGAATCCCCGTGTTTTTTCGGTGACTCCCCTCATCTTTCTGATACAGTAACGCCACCAACAGACCAACATGTCACCTTCACACACAAGATATCTCATCATGTAATCATCAGATAAAAGCTGCAGCAAAGTGAACATTTCAGTTGTTCGATGTCACCAAAATCAGGACTTTCAGAACGCCTGTCAGGTTATGTTGTGTTAAGTTTATGTGTATGTAATTTATGTGTTGTGCTCTTTCCCTCCAGGTTCGGGGTAGTGATGATGATGAAGGTGATGCAGTGACCTACAGCACTGTGAAAGCTTCGTCCTCTTCTGCTGGAGCCTCTGCTGATCCCAGAGACCTCTATGCTACCGTCAACAAACCAAAGAAATAAGATGTTGCTTATTAGATGCAACAAAGATCGTCTGGATCAGAGATTCAGAATTTTAAGGTCAAAACAAGCAGAGTTACAATTAGATTGATCTTAATAGTTGTTCATGTTGTTCCTGTTCTTGGCTTGATTGGGACAAAATGAAAACAGTTATAAAAGAAGAATGAAGGTTTTGTAAAGTCGTAAAGTTTTTTGTTAAGTTTAAGGTTAAACCATCTTTGTTAACTTCTTCATCTACCATTTAAGTGAAGATTGCTTTTTGTTCTAGTAAATGTGTTTACCCATGTCCTCCATTTTCTATGCTTTATTAAATAAATGATGTTTGTTTTAACAACTTATGAGTGGGATGGATTTTTAGTGTTTGGTGTTTAGTGCAAACACATACAAGTAATCAAAAGGTCCAATAACCAGATGTGTAGAGTATCACCCATTCTTCAATTCTGTCCTTCTAAAAGTGTTGTCGCTTGTATTAGTTGTTACATGTAATGCCAGCGATTATCGACCCAAACAAAAGTATCCTCTCTTCTACTGCAGTTTAGCAGTTTAACCAGATTATAATAAGTTATACTTTTTAATTGAATCAGTCAGATTTCCTTTGCATCAAAGTTTGGTTTGCTGATGGATAATTAGTCTACTGTTTAATCTAGTGTAAATCAGTGTGGATAAAAGTGTTAATTAAATGGCTAAAACATAAAAGTTAAACAGTTTTTGGCTGATCAAATTCAGAGATGAAAAAAACATTTTCTGTAGGCAGAGCATCTACAGTCTACATATAAAACTTGCTGAGGAGACTAAAAGTAGACAGTAACAATGAGGAAGTAACACATTACTGATCACAGGAAGCAGTTTCTTCATTTCCTCATTTAACAGGCACCACTTCAGAGACTCGGACAGTTAACAGCTGAGGAGGGACAGAAAACAGACTCAAGCACGATGGTTGAATTCAGATGGATTAAAATATCTTTATTTCTGATGCTGCTGCTTCACTTTACAGGTAAGGACACATACAACATACAGAAATACCAGAAACATTACAAAACACACTTCTGTTAATATAAAATTATTTTTACACTAAATCTCAACATGAAAGCCATATTGATATTTGATCTTATTGTTCTATCATCTTTACAGCATCAGTGACTGGACAATATTCCCCCCACTTTGTTGTCAGAGATGGAGATGAAGTCACTTTGCCTTGTAGTAATAAGATTGATGATCAGAACAGATGTAACAACACTGACTGGATCTTCATTGGTTCAGGATACACAGCAGCAGTACTGTTGATTGAAACATGGACAGATTGGTGAAAAAGCCAAAGCAAAATCAGACAGACTGAGTGTTACAGAGAAATGTTCTCTGGTTATAAAGAAGGTCAGAGCTGAGGATGCTGGTTACTACTCCTGCAGACAATCAGGACATCAGGATGATGTTCATCTGTCTCTTCTAACCAGTGAGTATTTACATCTTAATGTTTTCAGCTCAAACTGTCTTGTTAGAACAAAATACTGAAACATTACAATAATTATGATAAAATTAATAGTTAATTTTACTCTTGTTGTCTTTCTCTCACAATATCTCCATCTGCACCAGTGACTGAACATAAGGACGATGATGAGGTGATGTTAAACTGCTCTGTGTCGACATACGGTTGGTGTATATACACAGTGAAGTGGCTGTATGAGGGTAAAGATGTGGATGAAGATAACAAAGACATGAAGACATCACAGTCTGACTGCTCAGTTACTCTGACATTTCCTACTACTCATCTTAAGCAGAAGTCAAAGTATCATGAGTTGTTCAAGTGTAACGTGAGTTAGTTACTGCAGATGGTGAACATGAGGTATTTTCTCATTTACACTTTGGTGGTTTTTGTTATTTTATTTGTCAGGTGAGGACGCAACAACAACACAGTCAGGCAGTCCTTGAAGTCTGTTTTATATGGCCATTAAAGGACATGTCCTGATCAAAGGTTACTCCTAGATTCCTTACAGCGGTGCTAGAGGCCAGGGCAAGGCCATCTAGAGTAACTATGTCTATAGATAATGTGTCCCGCATGTGTTTAGGGCCGAGAACAATAAATACAGTTTTGTCTGCGTTTAACAGCAGAAAATTGCAGGTCATCCAGTTTTTGATGTCCTTAATACATGTGTGAAGTTTGGCTAACTTATCGGTTACATCTGGCTTTATTGATAAGTATAATTGAGTATCATCTGCATAGAGGTGAAAGTTAATGGTGTGTTTCCTATTAATATTGCCTAAAGGAAGCATATGTGAGGTGAATAAAATTGGTCCAAGCACATCAGGGACTGTAAGTCAGTGTAAATGATGATAAGCTGCTGCTGGTGACTTCATGTTACTGTAATGCAGGACAGTTTGGGGCATTATAACAAAACGTATGGACTTGTCAGGTTTCAATTCAACATTTATTTGTTCCATTTGAACTCAGGTGTGTTGTTGTTTTTCACAGGTGCATCATGATGGAGGCGGACATGACGGCACAGTGAACTATGAAAACGTTGGAGACTCTTCAGCTTCTGTCAGACTCCACTGATCAACAACTTCCACACCAACATCGACTCAGCAGAGAAATGAGTCCACTGCTGTTCAACATTTCTTCATCATTTTACATGAAAACTGCAGTTTGAGGCTTAGATGAAGTTTTGGTGAATGTGTTTGGTTAAAGTTGATGTTGTCATCTCATTTTAATAAGTTTGCTGTACATTTAACAACATTTTGTCTTTTCCTGCATCACTTTTGAAAATCTTTGCAGTCAGTTCAGAACACAACTTCTAAAAACATCTTAGGATGGCATCCAAGTGAATTTGGTCCTGCAGATTTTTCTGATTGCTTTTTTAAATTGTAAGTAGTTCAGCATGACCTCACTTTTTCACTGTGTCTGCAGAAGTCATTTTAATTCAGTTTCCACTTGCACTGGTGTGGCCTAATAAGTTTTTACTTTTGGACACTTTTATTTCTACTAGCATATGTGAGCAAAATGCATATTCACATTATCGCAGAAAAACAGCTTTTTGTATTAATGTGTATGTGGTGTGCTGCGATGGTTCTGCCCAGATGTCCGCGGTGCACCAAGTGGAACGGGGCTGTCCTGAAAGTTCAAATGTATTAAACTTTAACCCGAGCTGCCTGATCTTTGTGGTGCAGGAACCATACAACGGCTGTAACCCTTAAAGCAGTGTGGAGCCTTGGCATCAAACATCCAGGCTACACTTGCATACATATGCATGAAAGCTCAAGCAGCAAACTCAATTGGGTGACAGAAGCTGTGATCGCAGCATCTCAGCCAAGGAGCAAACACTTTAAAGGCCGGTCCCAAACCACTACAGCACAGACAGCAAAGCTCTGGCCTCTGCCCCAAAGTGGGACAGTCTGCTTCAGTTAGTGTGCAGAATAACAAAGTTTAATTCACTTTCATTCATCATTGTTGTTGTTTGTCTCTTTATTGTAACTGATACAAATATCATCTGCAAATTAAAATACATACTTCAATCTTAATAACATACTGTGTTTTGTAATAGCTTCATGTTCTTCATGGCTTTCCTAATGGAAGGAGGATATTCAGGTAGATATTCACACACTGCTGTGGTCTCAGACCCGTCACTTGATTGGCTCAGGTGCCCGTCTACAAGCTGTTAAACTGCCCTGGTTAAAATGATCAGTTTCAGTCTTGTTTAATCAACTTAAAATCCTAATTATTATCTCTTATATTATCTCTGCCACGGTGCCCTATTCTGAATGAAGCTGCCAGAGAGGAAGAATCGTGTCTTAGCATCTTTATTGATATCTCCCCACAAAAGCTCTTTGGTGAGATGTCACAGACCCTCTCACTCCATTCGACTGACAGGTGATCTCTGCCGATGTGTTGCAGAAATAGAGCGATGAGGAAGAGACGGACAAGAGTCTTTCCACTACTGTGACCTCAGCTTGATCCAAATTAGATCCAACTTCAACTGTTGATGTTATCTGATCTGTTTCTGAAGAACTGAACTGATTAATGTGACACCTACTGAAGTGTGAGACAAAGGGAAGTGATTTCATTATGAATGTGTAAAAAAAGAGATGATGCACTGAAAAACTGCAGTGGAAAGGAAGTGTGTTGTGGTTTTGGTTGGGGGGGGGGGGTGTGTTCACCATAAATAAACCAACATCACACACACAATCAACACATGTAACGAAGAGTTGATTTCATTTAAACATATTGGACTCCATTATGTGTTTGGCTTTAACGAGCTTCAGGTCTTAATGGAATCTGTAACTATCTTGTCTTTGTGATGGCTGATAATATAAATGAAGCTCAGCGTGAGTTCAATCAGGAAGACTGATGTGCTACGTCATTCACATTTCTCCCTCTCTCTCTCCTCTCCCGCTGCCTTCTCATCAGCTGATCTCTGGGCGTTTTCTCTTCAGCTAAACCAATCAGGTTTCACCTCAATCCTCGGTGACCCAATCACATCGCTGCTGTCACAGTTTAAATCTGCTCTCCTTCTCTGCTGCTGTCAGCTGTTCATTTCAGAACCAAATCGCTGCAACCCTCCTTCATCACCTCCAGCTTCATCACCTCCAGCGTCCAGGTTGGGGTCTATCCTTTACTACGCATTGCTTCTCTACCTCCTTCTCTACCTCCTTCTCTACCTCCTCTAAATATGAGGACGTCGTACCACCAAAGACTTTTTACAAGTCTTATATAATTACATACTTTGTCAATAAACCTTGTGCACGCTTAAAAATAAATTAAGTTAGACAAATGCCATTTTAAAACAACATGAACAGACCTGCTACTACATGTGTTCAACAGTGGGATTGTAGGGACTTGGTGCTCTACCTCCAGGCGATTAAAGACAGTTCAGTCAGACTCTCATCAGTGTGATCACCATTTGTGTTCCTGATGTTTATCTGGTCATCGTGAGAAACATAAAACCTCCAGGGCTCTGCTGCTGGTGTTAACCACATTTTCAACAAAACACCCCCCCTTCACCTCTCAGATTAAAATAACATGATGAGAAACCAACAGGTCTCAGACGAGCAGGAAATAATCAGAGCTGTGTTCTTTCTCATGAACAATATCTAGATAAGAAAGTAAGAAAATGTTAAAATGTGAAAAGTTTTTCACTCCTTTGATATCCACAAGACATTCAGAGAGAATAAAAGCTGATATTACACATAAATTCAACAGCCAACAGAGAGAAAACAGACTGACGTCAGTGTGAGGAAGTGACTCCTTACCTACCACAGGAAGTAGATGCTATATTCAGTTTTAAGAAGCAGCACCTTCGAGACTTTGACAGTCGAGAGCGTGAGACCGAGAGAGAAGCACGATGGTTGAATTCAGATGGATTATCATGTCTTTATTTCTGATGCTGCTGTTTGGGTTTTCAGGTAGGATACATCAAACACACATTTAATAAGGAAACATTACTGAACTGCATTAATATTAATGCTACTTTATTAAGTATTCTTCCTTTAACTGAGACACATTTTGTTTGTAACTTGGTGAGTTTAGTGAACTTTTGGAAACCAAAAATGAGACACACATGTGTAGCAGTATAGAGGTGGCATCTGTTAATTACTGCCCTGGCTCGTAATTAGTGCCAGGTGGCTGTCATTAGGTGGGCCAGTATAAAGGCCATCCTCCTCTGCTGGTTCTTCCTCTTGCGCCTCTGTCAGTGGGGCATCATTTTTGAGCCAAGGTTGGTTGGCTCAACAGGTATGGCTGTCCGCTGCTTCAGCACATTTGGACGCTTGGGTTTTTCTGTGTCTCACAGCATTTTGTGTGGTTGTAGGGCAACTGTATGCGTGCTGCTCCATGCTCCCTTATGTGCAGCTGCGTATTTGTTTGGTAAGTGTCCCTCTTAGTGTTGTTGATGCTGTCTGATGGCTAATACTAGTGTGGTCGCAGGTAAATGCCAGCTACAGCCAGTGTCCTCTTCCTCCCTCCTCCTGTGCGTGTGTGTCCTGAAACAGGTGTGTGTGTTTTAGTATACACAAGCAACCACAGTACTTTAGAGTAATGTTAACAGCATTTTTTTCCTGCAATTAGGAGTTGCTTTGACCAGCTGATTGGGGTCACTGCTGCTGCTTTATTTCCAGTGAAGCTTCGCCTCCGATGCTTTGTTTTCAACAAGACTTCGTCTTCGATGTTTTGTCTCAGCTGAAGCTCCGCCTCAGGGAAAGCTTTGTCTTTGCTGGGTTGACTCTGCTGAAGCTTTACCTCCCTCAGAAACATTGTTTTCTCCACGCTGCCTGTGTTTTAACCAGGGCTTGGTCCCGTGTGTGTAATGGGTGTTTAGCTTATTATAATTTTGCATTATAATTTGTTTCTTTCTTTTTTAGTTACTGGAGGCTGGTGGTGGCGGTGTTGGTGCTCGGGTGGTGGTATCCCCCCCTTTTTGTCTGCCGTGTCTTGGGAAGCAGGTTCCTCACTTTGAGTGTGTGGGTCACATATGTTGGGTGGTTTAGTTTGTTTTTCTTAATTTGGTGGGTTCCCCCCCTTGCACCTAGCCTTGTCCATCCATTCAGCTCCTGCCCCCTTAATTGATTTTCCTTTAACTTTCTTTTGGGATGAATGGAATTTTAAATCATTTTTAAAACTATTTAAAATAAAATGATTTTTTTAAATTAATTTGCATCCATACGCCTCGTGTCGCCACAATCTGGCGTTGTCGGCAGGGTTACTCTTTTTCAAACGGCTGAGACGTGTTCCCTTTTATTTTCTGTTCACTTTATTTGAGTTGTGAGGCCTAATTTTGTTTTTTGTTTGTGCATGCAGAGTGGAGTATCGGAGACAAAGCAGCAGTGGCTCCTTGTGGATTCCCACTACTGGTTTGACTTTTGTGGTGCCTTTGCATCACTTGTAGCGTAGTGGGTTTGTAGTAATTATGGAAGATGAAATACAGGAACTTAGAGAGCTGATCGTACAGCTAAAAGCAGATAATGAGCGGTTGCGTCAGGGACAGGCTGGCCCTAGTTCTTTACCGTCTACCTCTTCGGCACCACCCGTTGCCCCTTCCACTTCTAGTCCCTCTGTAGCAGAGAGACTTATTTTTGTGCCCAGAGATAGGAGGTGTCCCATCTTTAGGGGAAGGACAGGCATAGGGTTGAGTGAGTGAGTGGGTGGAGGAGGTGCAGGCGAGTATGAGGGCTCGGCGTTTATCCCAGTTCGACCAGGCGTTTTTCCTGTTTGACCACCTAGAAGGAGAGGCCAAGGATGAGAGAAAGTATCGCTCCGCCGCTGAGAGGGAAGATCCTGCTAAAATACTTTCCATTTTAGAGGAGATATATGGTTGCACCGAGTCGTATGTCGCACTGCAGCAGGCCTTCTTCTCCAGGAGGCAGCAAGAGGGAGAAACTCTTCATGAGTTCTCCCTTGTTTTGATGGGCCTCATGGAGAAGGTGCAGCAGTGCGCCCCCACTGACATGTCAGATGCCGGTGCCCTTTTGAGAGACCAGTTTGTTGAGCACGTTTTGAATAGTTCCTTGCGCCGTGAGTTGAAGCAGTTTGTGCGCCGGCAGCCTACCGCTACCTTACTGGAGGCCAGGAGTGAGGCGATCAGGTGGGAACGAGAAGGCTCACCTGGAGGGGGTAGGGGTCGCAGTCATTCAGTCCCTTCTGTCTTCGGTGCGCAGTGTGTGGTTCAGGGCAGTGGCCAAGTAGGTGTTAGTCCTTCTCAAGCCTCTGAGTTGCAGGAGATGAGGGAAATGCTCAAGTTGCAGCAGGAGCAGTTGAACCAACTGACTCAGAGCATCTCCCGTTTGCAGGGTTCTAAGCAGTATGGCCGAACAGCATTGCGTGGTCCTATAATCTGTAGGCGATGTCAGCAACCAGGTCACATTGCTAGGGAGTGTGATGGCGCTCACGTGCCTACTCGCACCCAGCCCCCTTTGCCAGCCTCTCAGCCGAGTAGGCCTTTCCACCCCGCCCAGGGGCCGGGAAACTAGCACCCGCCGAGCTGCAGAGTCACAGTTCGGAGGGGGCAGCTACTGGCTCAGGTTCAGGTGATGTGGAAGTGTCAAAGCTCATGTCATCTTGTCCTCATGTAAGTGTGAGCATGGGAGGGGTTGCAGTCTCATGCCTGGTAGATACAGGGTCTATGGTGTCAACTATCACAGAGTCTCTCTTTCGGCAGCAGTTTGAGCCTTGGGGCCAAGAGCGGCTCAAATCTTGTCATTGGCTGCAGCTCAGAGCAGCCAATGGCCTGGCCATTCCGTATATAGGTTACTTAGAGTTGGAGGTGGAGCTCTGTGGTAAACTGTTGCCAGCTTGTGGGATTTTGGTGGTCAAGGACCCCCCCTGGTGGTGTGCCTTCACAGGCTCCCGGGGTTCTAGGGATGAATGTCATCCGTAGGTGCTATGGGGAACTCTTTGGGCAGCATGGCTTGGCTTTGTTTGATCTGCCAGTGGTGTCTGAGGCTCCTAAGCTTGTCATGCAGGCCTTCCAAAAGTGTCACAAAGCCAGTTTTGTGATTGATCAGGGTGCCGGGAGGGTCAAGGTCCGTGGTAAAAAGGCTTGTCGTATCCCAGGTGGCGTGATGAAGATCGTCGCGGCCACATGCTCAGAGCAGTACTCTGGCACTACGGTGCTGTTTCAGCCCCTAGACTCCGGCCTGCCTGCTGGCCTTTTGGCTTCTCCTGCCCTGGTGCCAGTGGTACAGGGCACAGCCTACATCCCCATTGTCAATGTAGGATCCTTAGATGTGCTGCTCTACCCCCATGCTGTTGTTGGGACCTTAGAGGAGGTACGGGTGGTAAGTTTACCTGCCGGTGTCACTGAGGTGCCACCTGTGGTGGCTACAGTGGCTTCCCAGTCTGTTGCATCACCAGGGCAGGATCAGCTAGCAGGCTTGGAGTTGGGTCATTTGCCAGTAGAAGCACAGGGCGAGGTGAGAGCGCTTTTGGGTCAGTTTGCGTCCGTCTTTTCAGCCCATGATGGGGACCTAGGTTGTACTGACCTGATTTCCCATGAGATCCCACTCTTAGACGAGGTCCCCGTGCGGCAGCGGTATCGCCGGATTCCCCCGTCCGAGTATGAGGTTGTGAAAGACCACATTAACCAGCTGCTCAGTGCACAGGTGATTAGGGAGAGCAGCAGTCCCTATGCTTCTCCAATTGTGCTGGTTAAAAAGAAGGATGGCAGTCTTCGTATGTGCGTGGACTACAGGCTCCTTAACAGAAAAACCAGGAAGGACACCTTTCCATTGCCCCGCATTGACGAGTCCTTAGATGCCTTGACCGGAGCTCGTTGGTTCTCCACCATGGACCTTGCTAGTGGGTACAACCAGGTCCCCATGGCAGAGTCTGACCGTCTTAAGACGGCTTTTTGTACCCCTTTTGGTCTTTTTGAGTGGAACCGCATGCCCTTCGGGCTTTGCAACGCTCCCAGCACCTTCCAGAGGTTGATGCAGCGGATCTTTGGTGACCAGCAGTGCCAGTCCCTGCTGCTCTACCTGGATGACATTGTGGTCTTCTCCTCTACCATTGAACAACATCTGGAGAGGTTGGGTGTGGTGCTGGGGCGTTTGCAGCACGAAGGGCTAAAGGTGAAACTCAATAAGTGCGCCTTCTTCCAGCAGGAAGTGCGTTATTTGGGACATGTCATTTCTGACCAAGGTGTCTCCACAGATCCCAACAAGGTTGAAGCAGTCTCCTGCTGGCAACCTCCTACCACTCTCTCTGAGCTGCGCTCCTTTCTTGGTTTTGCCAGCTATTACCGCCGCTTTGTAGAGGGTTTTGCAAAGTTGGCCGCACCCCTGCATAAGCTGGTGGCAGAGCTGGCAAGTCACAAGTCCAAGCGGGTAGAGGCTGTAGTCTCTGGTCACTGGACGGCGGAGTGTCACCATAGCTTTGAGGCATTGAAGGCCAGACTCATCTCTGCGCCTGTGCTAGCCTATGCTGACTTACCCTCCCATTTATTTTGGAGGTGGATGCCAGCTATGGTGGTCTTGGAGCCATCCTGTCACAAGAACAGGATGGTAAGGTTAGGCCCGGAGCGCAACATGCACAACTATAGCTCCATGAAGTTGGAGTTTTTGGCACTCAAGTGGGCCATGACTGACAAGTTCAGGGAGTATCTGTTGGGCCACAAATGTGTCGTTTATACTGACAGCAACCCCTTGAGCCACTTGTCATCTGCCAAGCTCGGGGCCACCGAACAACGTTGGGCAGCCCAACTTGCTTCCTTTGACTTTGAAATAAAGTACCGCTCGGGCCGCAGCAATAAGAATGCTGATGCTTTGTCTCGTCGGCATCCCCCTGAGGCACAGGATATGCAAACTATGGTTCGTGGCACACTACTCCCTCAACCCTTGCGGCAGGCCCTGCAGGTGGACAAGGTAGAGGCAACACAAGCCACTGTGGCAGCCTTGCCCCATCATCCTCCATCTGACCTTGCCACGCTCCAGCACACTGATCCCGTTATTCGGGAAGTGTTGGTTTTCTGGACACGTAAACGGCGTCCAGATAGAGAGGAGCGGAAGCAGGTATCGCAGGCAGCCTTGGTCTTACTTCGGCAGTGGGATCGGCTGGTTGAGAGGAGTGGCGTGTTGTATCGCCAGGTTTTCAGGCCAGATGGGGCCGAGGTGGTGTTTCAGGTGTTGTTGCCAGTGACGTTTAAAACAGAGGTGCTGACTGAAGTCCACCAGGGGCATGGTCATCAGGGAGTTGAGAGGACCCTGGAGCTTTTACGGCAGCGGTGCTACTGGCCAGGGATGTCTGCTGAGGTAATGCAGTGGTGTCAGACATGTGAGAGGTGTCAGGTGGCCAAGGTGAGTCAACCAGCCACTCGTAGTTACATGGGACACCTTTTGGCTTCTCGGCCTAATGAGATTCTGGCCATTGATTTTACTATTCTGGAGCCCAGCCATAATGGGATGGAAAACGTTCTTGTCATGACTGACATTTTTAGTAAATACACCTGGGCTGTCCCTACCCGTGATCAGCGAGCTGCCACTGTAACTCAAGTCATGGTTTCGGAATGGTTCTTGAGATTCGGTGTTCCAGCCCGGATACACTCAGACCAGGGGCGAAGTTTTGAGAGCTCCCTCATTCAGCAGCTGTGTGGCCTCTATGGTATCGAGAAGTCTCGCACCACGCCATACCATCCTTCTGGGAATGGACAATGTGAGCGCTTCAATAGAACCCTCCATGACCTGCTGCGTACATTGCCTGTGTCCCGAAAGCGGGACTGGAGTTCCTGTCTGCCCCAGGTCCTTTATGCCTATAATACCACCCCGCATCAGACAACTGGTGAGTCTCCTTTCCTTCTGATGTTTGGTCAGGAGCCAAGACTCCCCATTGATTTCCTGCTAGGCAGAGTCCAGGATCCTGTTGGTGGGTATGTGCATGAGTGGGTTCAGGAGCACCAGACTCGCTTGCAGATGGCGTTTGAGAGAGCTCGTGACCAGTTGAGGGCTGCTGCAGAGCGCCGTAAGAAAAAACCATGACCAACATGTCTGAGGTGTTTCCTTGAAGGAGGGCCAGTTGGTATGGTTGCGAGACCTTGGTATACGGGGGCGCCACAAGATCCAGGATCAGTGGGCCTCAGTCATGTATCGTGTCTTAAGGGCACCGAGGGAAGGGGGATCAGTTTACACCATCGCCCCTAAGGATGACCCAACCAGAGCCAGACAGGTCCATCGATCTCTGCTGAAGGCTGTGTTAGGGGTCAGTTCTCCAGGTGGTGCTGCCACCGTTCCCTCTCCGCCTCCTCCGGCGCAGCCTCAGTCAGAGGATGAGCTGTCTTTCGATGGTGGTTGGTTGGTCTCGGGATTTGAGAACCCGTTGCCCACTCCTGTTCAGGCTGAAGCAGTGACTCAAACCACTCCTCGGCAGCTGGTATCATCATTTGACTTAGTCCCTATTGTGCCATCTTCGTCTGCAGATCCGGTGATAGGTACCTCTTCTCTCCCTTCTTTAGAAGAAGCTGCTGTCCGTCGGACCATTAGGGCAACTGCAGGTTATCACCCTAACGTCCACCACCTCCCACGGCCTGCAGGGGGGGCTGAGCGAGGAGGTGTTAATCCTCCTGGCCCTGTGTCTAATGCAGTTGCTGCACTATTTAGGCCTTGGAGTTAGCTTGTTGTACTAGCCGTACTTTGTCGATCGTCAGGGCGACGATCCAAGAAGCCAGGGTAGAATGTAGCAGTATAGAGGTGGCATCTGTTAATTACTGCCCTGGCTCGTAATTAGTGCCAGGTGGCTGTCATTAGGTGGGCCAGTATAAAGGCCATCCTCCTCTGCTGGTTCTTCCTCTTGCGCCTCTGTCAGTGGGGCATCATTTTTGAGCCAAGGTTGGTTGGCTCAACAGGTATGGCTGTCCGCTGCTTCAGCACATTTGGACGCTTGGGTTTTTCTGTGTCTCACAGCATTTTGTGTGGTTGTAGGGCAACTGTATGCGTGCTGCTCCATGCTCCCTTATGTGCAGCTGCGTATTTGTTTGGTAAGTGTCCCTCTTAGTGTTGTTGATGCTGTCTGATGGCTAATACTAGTGTGGTCGCAGGTAAATGCCAGCTACAGCCAGTGTCCTCTTCCTCCCTCCTCCTGTGCGTGTGTGTCCTGAAACAGGTGTGCGTGTGTGTCCTGAAACAGGTGTGTGTGTTTTAGTATACACAAGCAACCACAGTACTTTAGAGTAATGTTAACAGCATTTTTTTCCTGCAATTAGGAGTTGCTTTTACCAGCCCGTTTGGGGTCACTGCTGCTGCTTTATTTCCAGTGAAGCTTCGCCGCCGATGCTTTGTTTTCAACAAGACTTCGTCTTCGATGTTTTGTCTCAGCTGAAGCTCCGCCTCAGGGAAAGCTTTGTCTTTGCTGGGTTGACTCTGCTGAAGCTTTACCTCCCTCAGAAACATTGTTTTCTCCACGCTGCCTGTGTTTTAACCAGGGCTTGGTCCCGTGTGTGTAATGGGTGTTTAGCTTATTATAATTTTGCATTATAATTTGTTTCTTTCTTTTTTAGTTACTGGAGGCTGGTGGTGGCGGTGTTGGTGCTCGGGTGGTGGTATCCCCCCCTTTTTGTCTGCCGTGTCTTGGGAAGCAGGTTCCTCACTTTGAGTGTGTGGGTCACATATGTTGGGTGGTTTAGTTTGTTTTTCTTAATTTGGTGGGTTCCCCCCCTTGCACCTAGCCTTGTCCATCCATTCAGCTCCTGCCCCCTTAATTGATTTTCCTTTAACTTTCTTTTGGGATGAATGAAATTTTAAATCATTTTTAAAACTATTTAAAATATAATTGTATTTTCTAAGTTTCGGTGAACTGCGTCTCTTGCCTCTAAAAGAGTATACTTGTGTGCCTGGTGCTCTACTAAATTATTTCCTGGGGTGAAATTCCCCAGGTGGCGTTGTTGGTCTTTTCCCAATTTTTGGTGTTAAATGATTTTTTAAAATTAATTTGCATCCATACGCCTCGTGTCGCCACACATGCAAATTATTGTTGTATCTAAACTTACTGCAAGACTATTAGCTGTCATGTTCATATTTCAGTTTCTTTTTCACATTTCTGTCTGTTTTTCAACAGAAACTGTGCAAGTTTTCACTGTCAGAGTTGGAGGTGAAGTCACTTTGCCTTGTGAAAATGTGAAAGATATCCAGGATAACTGTGACGGTACTACCTGGGTCTTCAGTGATCCAACAAACACAGAGTCAGTAGAGCTGATTACACTTGGGCAGATTGTTGAAGAGGCTAAATCAGACAGACTGAGTGTTACAGAGAAATGTTCTCTGGTTATAAAGAAGGTAACAGTCCATGATGTTGGTCGTTACACCTGCCAACAGTACAAGAAAACAGGAAGAAAACAAGGTTCAGACTCTCAGGTTCATCTGTCGGTTGTTACCAGTGAGTATTTACATCTTAATGTTTTCAGCTCAAACTGTCTCGATAGAACAATATACAGAAACATTACAATTATAATTACAGTGATGAAGTTAATTTGACTCTTGTTGTCTTTCTCTCACAATATCTCCATCTGCACCAGTGACTGAACATAAGGACGATGATGAGGTGAAGTTAAAATGCTCTGTGTCGACATACAAACAGTGTAGACACACAGTGAAGTGGCTGTATGAGAGTAAAGATGTGGATGAAGATAACAAAGACATGAAGACATCACAGACCAACTGCTCAGTTACTCTGACATTTCCTACTACCCATCTTAAGCAGAAGTCAAAGTATCATGAGTTGTTCAAGTGTAAAGTGACTATTACTGACACTAAACAAGTGCAGCTGTTCACCTTCAGCCCTCAGACCTCAGGTGAGAAACCAGGTGAGAATATGATGAGCTGTTTAAAATCACTTCAAACTGATGTGGATAATTACACAAACTATTTATTTCGATCTTTTTAATATCACATGTCATTTGTTTTATGCTGATGGTTAAGTTTTTTCTACCTGTACAGTTTGTTGCATTGTGATTCTGTATTTGTTAAGGTGAGGATGCAACAACAGCTTCTACAGTATCACCAACAACTACATCACCATCGACAACAGGAGATAAAAGGACATCAGTGAAAATAAGCACACCAGAAGGTAGAAACAACACCACATCTACAAACAAGAATAATCCAACAAAACCAGACAGTGAGTGAACAGAACAGATCTACATTTACAGAAAGAAAAGACATGCAGGCAAAAGACACTTTGTTAATCCAGATATGAGACATATAGAGACAGAACAAGAACATGCTGACAAATAGCTCAACATCAAACACCTCTGACTATATTTAACATTTCTAATTGTCTCTCCAGGTTGGTGGTGGTTCATCATTGTGTCTGTGGGTTTAGCAGCACTCATAATAACTGTTGTTACAGTCATCAGATGGAGGAGAACTAAAGGTGAGAGCGTCCACAGGTGAGACTTTTCTAAACAAGAAGCTCTGATAAACCTGGAAGCTAAACTCGACTCTCTTTTATGTCTTTTCAGGGAACAAAACACAGACGGATGACAACATGGTGAGTTTGAAAACCAAATTATGAAATGTTAACACTATTATGTTAAATGTTCACTATTACCTGTGTAGTTCTACACCTGATAGAGAATAAGAAAACAACAAACATTGCTGACTTTATTGTATAGAAAATAAGTGTTTGTGCAGCAGCAAAGTGAAAATTCATTTTGGAGAATATGAACAAAAATAAGAAACGTAAGAAACACAAGAGACAAACAACAGCCTCCAAACTGACACAAACCTGACACCATGGAATCAACTGAGTCTGATGTTGGCAGTATTTGTTATGGGACTCTTGTGTTGGATTACAATGCACAGATGTTGAAGATGTTCATCCATCACATTAACTTTACCTAAAACCTGCACAGAAATGTTGCATTACACTGCAAAGTGTAGTCAAACAGGTGGAAGAGAGAGTCAGTATAAATCCACATGTTACTGAGCAGCCATCATGTTGTCTTCTCTGTGTAGGCTGATCCTGCAGATGGTGTTTCCTACGCCTCCATCAGCTTCACCAAGAAGACCAGCAGTAAAGGCCGGGTAAGCTGTCTGATGGATTATAGAGGTGGTGTTGGTCTCTCTGGTCCAAATCTAAAGGCCATGTTGACATGAACTCTGCTGTGAATATTCATGGTCACCAGACGATGAATCCCCGTGTTTTTTCGGTGACTCCCCTCATCTTTCTGATACAGTAACGCCACCAACAGACCAACATGTCACCTTCACACACAAGATATCTCATCATGTAATCATCAGATAAAAGCTGCAGCAAAGTGAACATTTCAGTTGTTCGATGTCACCAAAATCAGGACTTTCAGAACGCCTGTCAGGTTATGTTGTGTTAAGTTTATGTGTATGTAATTTATGTGTTGTGCTCTTTCCCTCCAGGTTCGGGGTAGTGATGATGATGAAGGTGATGCAGTGACCTACAGCACTGTGAAAGCTTCGTCCTCTTCTGCTGGAGCCTCTGCTGATCCCAGAGACCTCTATGCTACCGTCAACAAACCAAAGAAATAAGATGTTGCTTATTAGATGCAACAAAGATCGTCTGGATCAGAGATTCAGAATTTTAAGGTCAAAACAAGCAGAGTTACAATTAGATTGATCTTAATAGTTGTTCATGTTGTTCCTGTTCTTGGCTTGATTGGGACAAAATGAAAACAGTTATAAAATATGAAAACACTGCATTATAATTGGCTGTCAATTGACGTCTGTCATAGTGGACACAAAGTCTGAAGGATCTTATTCAATGTACAAAGAAACCAGTTGCAGATCACCTCTCACTGTAGCCATTGAGAGAGCTAAGACTCCCTCTAGAGGAGGAGAGAGTGAAAAAAGGAGGCAGACATGTTTGATATATAGTGTATTCTTCATACTGTGTCCCTGCATGGACAGAATGAAGGTTTTGTAAAGTTGTAAAGTTTTTTTTTTGTTAAGTTTAAGGTTAAACCATCTTTGTTAACTTCTTCATCTACCATTTAAGTGAACATTGCTTTTTGTTCTAGTAAATGTGTTTACCCATGTCCTCCATTTTCTATGCTTTATTGAATAAATTATGGTTGTTTTAACAACTTATGAGTGGGATGGATTTTTAGTGTTTGGTGTTTTCAGTGTTTATCTTCATATCAACCAAAATGTTCTTGCTCAGGATCAAACATTTCACCTCAAATACCTGTTTCTATCCTTTGACTTTTATAGACTGTTGACTGTTTCTGCAACTTTGTAGGTTTTCAGTTTTAATCATGACAAGAATAAACCACCAGAGGCAATTTTGGTGCCAAAAGTGAAGCTAAAACCTTTATCATTAGCACCTTAGTTAACGTTAATTCCTTACTATAAAATGTGGTATTGTTGAAGTCTGTGCATTTTAGGCCTTCTGTGACATCACCCGTCGCAGGGAGGGAAACACATGCAATTAATCAAACGTCCAATAAGTTGTCGAGAGTATCACCCATTATTCAGTTCTGTCCTAGTTAGTTGTTTCATAAAATGCCAGCAATTATAAAACCAAACAACAGTATGCTCTCTCCTAATATGTTATACTATTTAATTTGATCAGTCACAATTCCTTTGCATCAAAGTTGGGAAAAAAAGTTTCCCATGCTGAGCTGTGCACGGACTCTCACTGGAAGGGGGGAATCAAAAACTAGAGCATGCAGGGTTAAGTCACATCTAGAATCAAATACATTTTTTCCACAATGTCACACAAGAGGGGATAAACTTTATCCCATAACAACATAATTAAAAACTGTTTCCAAAGGAATCTCCGGCAGGAACACTAACTAGTTTTCTTTCAGTGTCAGAAATGTGTTGGCGTACCTGTTAATGCTGTCAGAAAACTCTCAATCTTCTGGAGAGCTCCTCACGTCTAACTCTGTCAGCCGATCATTGCCGAGAATATCAAAAGAAAGGACGAGAGAGGAAAAGAAAATCAAGAGGAGGAAGGAGAAAAAATGGGAAGGAGAGCAAAGGAAAGGAGTGGAACAGCCTGTGGTTAGATTTAGTTATCCTTGGGTAGTTTTTCTGAGTATTACAGAAAGGATTGGTGGTAGTGGTGTTACAAATTTTCTATGCTGCACGATATAAAATGATGTGGTGATTGCAGTAGAAGCTTTGAGAACTGTGACAGTGTTTCAGAAAAATGTTTTTAAGCAATTGAGAAAAAGAGTAATCTGAGTGGTGACAGGAATAATGATGTACGTGAATTGCAAAATACAAATTCCTATGATTAGGTTTTGTTTAATATAATTACAGGTTTGTGTAAGCTAAAAAGAACAATTTCACTCTACCCTGTTAACTCTCTAATGACTGTTTTTAATGGCAATACAGACTCAAAAATTGCATGCTAGGCCAAGTCCTACAGTTTGCAGGTGTGGTAAATACTGCAAATCAAATGCATAGAACAACGGCAAGCAGCCGAAGTTCCCACTTTGCCTTAATGAAGCTGGCTCACTAGTTTTGTTTTCTTTGCCTTTCCAGCAGACGTGTAACGTTACAGAACAGTAAAATCAGTTCATTTTGACTTGGTCATTATTATGCATGTGTCATTGAAAAGCGATCACCACGTAGAGTAGTTAATCAGTATCAGTGTAGACTGATGAATTAAAGTGTAAGCACAACGAGAATACAAATTAATTTCTATGTCAACTTTTCCCACAATAAAACAGTTGTTGTGGGGTTGGCCAATGAAATCGATCCTGAGAACCAGGGGGTGTGGTTATGGCGGAAGTGCGTTTGGCAAATACGGTATTATGTTGGCTTGTGGTGGTAACGGCAGTAAAACAGAAGTGGCTAAAATTGTGTTTTTAAAGCAGAAACAAAAGGTTTGATCTGAAAGAAGACAGGTGTACTTGATGAAATTAAAGCCTCAGGTGAAGTGAAACACATCCTGTCCTTTAACTCCACACTGAACCACAGCTTCCTCCTCTGCTGCTGTATTTTTAGAAAATCTTAGTAACACTTTAGCTTCTGAATAACTTCCTGAAAAGGAAACAATATGTTCTTGAAAAGAGTCCTGGAAAGGACTTTGCGTCATTTGGTGCTAATTATAGAAAAACTGAGACAATGAGTGATGAGTGACAATAACATCTGAGTCTTCCCATCAGTTCAATTTGTCTTTCTGTAAAACTATAAATTACAAGCAAGCAAAAAACCAACAGGACCAATTAAATAAAAGAATCTTTGTGGATCTCCACAGGATCATTTACAGGCCGCTGGGACATCTGATCCCTGACATCTTTACTGTTGGTTTCTTCTGAGACTGCTGGTAATTATTATTGCTGATGGATTATTAATCCACTGTTTAATCTAGTGTAAATCAGTGTGGATGAAAGGGTTCATTTAATGGATAAAATGTTAAACAGTCTTTGGATGTTCAAATTCAGAGCGATAAAAAAAAGATATTATGTAGGCGGAGCATCCGCCAACATAAATTCTGAAGTTTACAAAAGACACTAAAAGTAGACAGTCACAATGAGGAAGTAAGACATTTCTAATCAGGAAGCAGTTTCTTCATTTCCTCATTTACTGACTGTAAGTCCGTGTAAATGATGATAAGCTGCTGCTGGTGACTTCATGTTACTGTGATGCAGGACAGTTTGGGGCATTATAACAAAATGTATGGACTTGTCAGGTTTCAATTCAACATTTATTTGTTCCATTTGAACTCAGGTGTGTTGTTGTTTTTCACAGGTGCATCATGATGGAGGCGGACATGACGGCACAGTGAACTATGAAAACGTTGGAGACTCTTCAGCTTCTGTCAGACTCCACTGATCAACAACTTCCACACCAACATCGACTCAGCAGAGAAATGAGTCCACTGCTGTTCAACATTTCTTCATCATTTTACATGAAAACTGCAGTTTGAGGCTTAGATGAAGTTTTGTTTATATGTTTAAGTTAATGTTGTGCTGAACCGATTCTTACTAGCAGTCAGATATTAAAGTCTTGATTTCATGTCTTTTTAATAAGTTTGCTGAACATTTAAGAAAGTTTTGCCTTTTATTTTATCAGTTTTTAAAATCGAATTCTAATAAACTTTGCTTTGGTGTCTAATGTGTTTTTGCCAAATTTTGCAGAGTAGGTTTGAATGATCTTGGTATAATAATAATATGATCTAATGAGAAAACTGTTCAATTCTCACTTATATATATGTGTGTTTTTATTCACTACTTACGTCTTTTACAATAAAACGCAAAACTCAATATTGATTTGATTTTTTTATTTGAGACAGAGAGAAAAATCAAATCAAATATAAAATTCTTCATTTAGTTTCGCAAGTATTTTGTATTGTATTGTAAGTATTGGACAAATTGAAATTGTGATCTGAGATAATCCCAAAAGTGGTTGCAATTCATCCTTCAGAGAAACTTTCTTTCACGGCAATCAATCCAGTAGTCATGAAGAGTTTTCAATAAAAAACACAAATGTCAACCTCATGGTGGAGCTAAAGGAAAGGTCACAGGATCACCAAATTAGTAGGATTCAGCCTCTTCGGACCATGAATGTCTGTACGAAATTTCATGGCAACATTGGATAGTTGTTGAGATATTTCAGTCTGGACCAAAGGGGTGGACCAACCGACCGAGTGACATTTTCAGCCCTAGAGTCACGCTGCTGGCATGGCTTAAAGTACAGAATTATAAATGATCTGTTCCAAAATATTTCTTAAAAGTGGAGATGACATAAAAGAGAAAATATGTTTATAATGCCTGTAGTTCCAGAGAAAAGAGAAATTATTTGGCAGAAACTGAAGAATTTTGGCTTTGTAGATGTCATACTTGTCGTATAATTAGACATAAATGGGACATAAATTGAAAAAAACAGGTCTCAAATTGTCGCAAGGACAGTAAATGTGCAACTTTCAAGAGAATAAGGAAGTAACAGTTCAACAACCACTGACTCGCCATTACATCATCATAATAAGGCTTCATACCAGTTGGTCATTGTGGTTTGAGTGTGTCCTATTTTGGCTGTTTTGGTTTTTTAATCAATGTGACTGTGTCAGTGTCCTCAGAGGCAACAGAGGCCTCCTGTTGGCTGTAAACAATGTCAGAGCTATTTTATTGTACTTTTGTATACTATATACAATATTATACCGATACTATCATACAACAGAGACTGATTGAAGTACCATCGCCCTGTACTTGTTATACTTATACTATATATTATATACTGTACTTGTTATGCCTATTGCCGCTTTGAATTATATTTTTAGATTTATTTTTTATTTGCTCCCAAATCCATTGAATTAATGAGGCTAAACGTTTCATACACGCCATAAGAATACATCTAAGAAACACATTTATTTAATGGAATATACAAATGCTTTTCAATTGTTGTCCAGAAGGGGTTGTAGCAGGTTAACCAGCAGCACAATAACCCAACATTATATGGCTGCTTGAGATGTAAAGGAGCAGAATATTTGGTACATTTTGCTTGATGAACTTGCTGTCAGACGCTTCAATGTTGTGTTGTAGCTAAAGATGTATTAGTTTCTATCACCTGTCATTGTTTAATATGCAGTCATTTTAACATGTGTATCTCTGCTCAGTTTATTTTTGATGTTCAGGTATTAGAGTAATTAAAGCAAACTAAGAGGAAGTGAGACAACGCTCATCTTGAGTCACTTTTGAGAGTCGAATCAAACAGCTGAATGAGAGAAAGTGTAGAAACCCAAAAGGGTCAAATTTTCCCTGGTGTTGATTCCAGATACTTCAGTCAGTGTGAACTTCAGACCAGCTCATGTCGGCCATAAGAGACGGAGGAACGTACGAGAGAAAAGAAGGACGACGGTCACTGTGAGGAAGTGACACGTTACTAATTAGAGGAAGTAGATACAACACTTCTCTTTAAGTTCAGAGTCTTACAAGAACAAGAAGCAGAGAGAGGAGAGACAGAGAGGCACGATGGTGGAATTCAGATGGATTCAAATGTCTTTATTTCTGATGCTGGAGCTTCAGTTTACAGGTAAGGACACATATAACATGCATATGACACACACAAACATTAAAAAGCTCATTCATTAATATCATTAATGTTACTTTATTAACTTAACTTTATTACCTAATTTCCCTTCGGGGATGAATAAAGTAATCTATCTATCTATCTAACTTCATTTAAGTGAGAAAACCAAATCTGTTTGTTTTCCAACAAGGTGAATAATGAGTTTGGTGAAGTCTTTCAAACCAAAGATGAGGCACATGTGTAAACTTTTGTTGTATCTAAAATGATCCTCACACTCACATTAAGAGTCATGTTTGTATTTCTTTTTATTCTTTATATTTCTCTCTCATCTTGTCAGGAGCAGCAGCCAGAGACCTTCTCCTCTTCTTCACTGTCAGAGCTGGAGAGGAAGTCACTTTGTCTTGTGAAAGTGTGATAGAGGGTCAGAATAAATGTAATGCTACCACATGGATCTTCAGTGATTCAGGAAAGAGAGCAGCAGTAGAGCTGATTAATCTTGGGCAGATTGGTGTAAATGCTAACGAAAAATCAGACAGACTGAGTGTTACAGAGAACTGTTCTCTGGTTATAAAGAAGGTCACAGCTGAGGATGTTGGTCGTTACAGCTGCAGACAGTTCATCATCTCAGGAGGAAAACAACAAGGTTCAGACTCTCTGGTTCATCTGTCTGTTATCAACAGTGAGTATTTACATCTTAATGTTTTCAGCTCAAACTGTCTTGATAGAACAAAATACTGAAACATTACAATAATAAGTAAAATATTAATACAGTGATGAAGTTAATTTGACTCTTGTTGTCTTTGTCTCACAATATCTCCATCTGCACCAGTGACTGAACATAAGGACGATGATGAGGTGACATTAAACTGCTCTGTGTCGACACATGGACGATGTAGACACACAGTGAAGTGGCTGTTTCAGGGTAAAGATGTGGGTAAAGATAACAAAGACATGAAGACATCACAGTCTCTCTGCTACGCCTCTGTGACCTTTCTGACCTCTCATTACATTTACACATCGAGGTATAAAGTCTTTACATGTGAAGTTACTGATGGTGACAAAGTGCCGCAGTTTCCCCTCAGACCTCAGACCTCAGGTGAGAAACCAGGTGAGAATATGTTGAGCTGATGTGAATAATTGCCTAAAATATTTTTTTATTTTATGGATTTGACATTTAAATATTACAACACATCAAATATTCGTACTGAACAGTTTGTTGTGTTCATCTGTTCAGGTGAGGACACAACAACAACAACGACAACAGCAACGACAAGAACAACAACTAAATCAACAAGAACCACTGAAAACTTCATAAAAACAGGAACCAAAGATGTTTCAACAGAACTACGAGGTAGTGACTCAACACTTTCATGTTTCTCTCTCTGACACTTGTCTGTGGGTGGAGATATTATAAATTCACAGTGAGAAAAGACATGCAGGCAAAATAACTTTTGGTTGGTTTGGTTAAAACTATGAAATGAAAGTTTAAACACTTTTGAAAACCACATGTAATTCTCTCCTCTTTTAGTTAAACGATTTTGAACAGAACAGAAAGCTGCAGCAGAAATGCTGTTTCTAACATGTGAGACACGTATGGAACCTGTTCATCTTTTATTTTAGAGGATTTTGCCTGAATTTGATTTTCACAGCACAACATTTTTTTTTTAAATTGTAACAAGCAGCCAAACTGTTTTAACCCTCTACTGCACACAATATAGTATCATTTAAAACATGATTTCATCTTATTTCTCTCTGATAATTTATCATCTGTCACTTGCAATTGCACTTTTCTTATTTTCTTCTGCTTCTTCTACACTTTGTTGCAATTTGCTGCTTCAGATGGATTCTTACACTATATGATGTAGATCATATTATAGATTACAGTTCGTTATTCCAGGAGTAATACATTGGGTGTAAACTAGTATATTTCTGCCTCTTAAACCTGATTCTGGGGTGAATTTTTCCTTTATGTAATTTTCCTCAAACTCACTGTCTTCACTATCAGAGGGAATAATTCTGTTTAACACACTGTTCAGTCAGGCTTCTGTTGCCCACAGATTGTCCCTGTGTCCATATATATATATATATTCTCTATCGTGTTGAGACGATCATTCATATTAGTGAATGTCCCCATACATTTGGAATCTGTAGCTGGGTGGAGAGAAAGTCTCTTCACTCAGAGAACAACAGTTACAATGTAACCTACAGATATATATATTCATCAAATATGCTTCTTTAAAGACATGTAAATATTTTCAATTGTCAGGTTTTTTCTATTCAAACATACAAAAGAATGAAATGTATGTCACGTTCCACTCAGACCACTTGGTCACATCACTTGTCTTCCTGAAAGGAGCACTGATTCATATTCTGACCTGATGGTGGCGCTACACTCAAATTCAGGTGATCGTCAAAGTTGTTACGATTCATCCTGAGGGGAACATGAATGTCTGAATCAAACTTAACGGCCAACAGTTGTTGAGATATTTCACTAAAAGACTAAAATGTCCCCCTGCTGGTAGCACCAGAGGGTCACCAGAGTCAGCAGGCTTCATCCTCAGGGGATCATGATTGACTCTACAGAAACACGTCTTGTGCTTCTGATTTTCTGCTGATAACTTTCTTCTCTGACATGATTTGTTTCTGTTGCACAGCTCGTACAGGTTGTTCTGTTCTGGACTACATAATGTTGGTTATGCGTGTGGCTGAACTCCTCCTGATTACTGTGATTACTGTTCTTCTCATCAGAGCTGCAGGTGAGAAAACTCAGACCAACATTTGTTCAGACTGATTAACACAAACTGTAAGTTTCCAGCTGAAAAGTTCCTCTGTGATTTATTTTCCAGGGAACCAGAGACCACCTGATGACAACACTGTGAGTTGAAAACACAAAGTGAAGTGAACTGATGAGTAAAATGAAAAATGTATCTGAATGATCAGGGACTGTAAGTCAGTGTAAATGATGATAAGCTGCTGCTGGTGACTTCATGTTACTGTGATGCAGGACAGTGAATGTCTCACTGTTTGTGTTTGTGCAGGTTTTCTACTCAGTAAGAAGCCGAACCGTGAGGCGTTCAGGTCCAGCAGCCAGTCAGGTAAAGATCAGATCAGACAGTAACTGATGGTGCGTTCAAGTGCTGTCTTATTATCTCTTATTACCTTGTGTTGAATGTGGGTCAGTGATGTGGAAGTTGTCAGTTAAAGTGTGTCAGAGTGAGGCTGTGTTTGTGTTGTGTTTGTCAGGTGAATAATGATGAAGATGATGGTGAGGTGAACTATGAAAACTTTGGAGACACTTCTACCTCTGTCAGACTCCACTGATCAACAACATCAACATCAGCTCATCAGAGAAAAGACTCCCCTGCACTTAAATAACACATTTACACCAGTAGTTGAAGCCTTTAAGAATCTTAGAAGATCAGAAGTTTTAGACGACTGATTGGTTTTGTTTTCACTGATCAATGTGAGACATGTTGGTGTGTTTTGTGTGATAAGCCGTTTCTATCTTAGCAGGTCTTTGGACAACAGTATTGAAGTCTAGATTTCATCTCATGTCAGGAAGCCCACTGTGGGTTTTATAAAATGTCTTTTCCTGCATCAGTTGTGAAAATCTTTATTTTGTGCAGCCAGCTCAGAACACAGCAGCTGGATTTCAACTTCATTTAACATGAACGAGCGTTTAACTCTTGTTAACTTCCTTAAATGATCTTCCAGCTGAAGGATTCAGACATGATTTCAAGATTTACTGTTTTTTTTTTTTAAGTTTAAGCTGAGTTCTCTGTTTAGAAAGTAACTCATTTTTTTTAAGTTTAATTTCACGTTGTTGTTAACATATTTGTTGGGATGTGTTTGGCTTGTATGTTTTTCAGCCTTAATGGAGTCAGTAACAGTTTTCTCTTTATTATATGTGATAACAATATAATCTGCAAATAAAGAAATATTTCCTGCTTTTAATTCTACACTGTGTTGTGTGATTCTTTCATGTACTAACAGTGTCTAATGGAAAGTAAATATATTCTTTACTATGAATGTCCGGCCTCTACTAGAAGCACCACAGCTACAACAGCAGTTGAGCAGCTCTGTTCACACTGGACCCTCAAATGTGTCTAAATACAGACATAAATGCACTCAAAGTGACCTGAGAATGCACAGAAATCTAATAACTCAGGAAACTTTCAGAGGTTTTGGATGCACATGACTCAGCTCAACTTTATTTATATAGCAACTTTCATACATGAAATGCAGCCCAAGGTGCTTCACAGAGTGGGAAATTACAATTAATTAAAAAATAAGAAAAATGAAAATAAAAACAAGGAAAAAGAGATAGCAATAAAACATTAATAAATACATATTGCAAGACTAAAAACTAAAACCATTAAAACCATAAAACAGTCACTTATTAAGTGAGACTTCCGTGTAAGTTCAATATTGTCGGCTAATAGTTGTTTACCCTGTCTGTTAAGATGGAGTCCATCCCGTGCAAAGAGGTCAGGTCATTTCCAAAAAGCATGGAAGTGATCCACGAAAGGGATTCCCATTGCACAGCACAGTCCTTTGAGCCAGATGTGCAGCTGACGCATCCGGAAATAACACACTGTCTGCCAGAGTCCAGGACAGTGTTCACCAGTGTTTTAAAGTCCTCCTTCAACTTTTCAGATTGTCGTCCCTTAATATCATTACATCCTACATGTGTGACCACTGAAGACACAGAAGGATTATCCCGCAGCAGTTCATGGAGCACAGAATTAACGTGGAGTAGAGTGGGTTTGGGCGTGTTGAGGGCCGTGTGTTGAGGACACGTTGAGGGCATTTTCTCTCGTCTTCCCGGCAGCCACAGGCAGTTTCAGCAGTGGGATAACGCACGTCGGCAGCAGCCATAGATATGTCAGCTGGGTGGGCCGGAGCTTCCGCAGGTAGAGCCCCAAAGCTGTTCAAGAGGTAGAGAGCTGGAGGTGAGGTCACCTGGAGCCCACCCTTCCTGCGGCCTCTGACCACCACTTCTGTCCAAGCGGCCTGGGAGTTCGGGGTAGAGCAGGAGGAGGGTTTCAGACGCGACGACGTGTCCCACAGGATAGTGTCTGAAACAGCTGAGCTCATCGCAGCTCACCTTTTTGACTGACGGAGGCAGTGTTGATGAAACTGGACAGGAGAGTATCCTTCTGTTTCAGTTCATCTGATAGTCTGCAGATGTTTTCTGTGAGCTGAGTGATACTCCTGTTTGCTTTCTGGAGTGAGCAGCAGTTAATGCACGGCATGGAAGGGAATGTCCGCAGGGAAGTCACTCAATGAGAAAGCCGATAAAAGCGCCAAGGCACGTAATAAAAGAGAAATAAAAGTGGTAAAAAATAACAAGGCTTCCCTGTCTCGTCATGTATGACCACCTACTCTGACCTAATATGAAAATAAATACATTTCACACATCTGAAACGTCCAGCTAGTCGTGTCTGCAGTGAGCGTATGACTTGAAAAACCTCCAAACCAACAGCTGAAGTATTGATGTCAAACAAACTCGTCCACCACTGTCTAGTTGAAGAGTGGAGCACAAAATGTGTATTTCTATCCTCTGAAAACCACATGAACAGACCTGCTGCTGCACATTGTGGAGGCCTGATGCTCTACGTCCTGGCAGTTAAAGACAGTTCAGTCAGGACGCTCATCAGTGTTGAACCGTTTGGTGTAACTAGTCTCAGTGACCCCAAACCTTCCAGGAGTTAAAGTAGTTTTCAACAGAATTGGATAAGCGCCTCTCTGTCTTATGTCCTGATAAAGTGAGGACTGTCTGTTCCTGTGGGCCTCATGTGTTTCTGATGTTGATGTGGTCGTCATTAGAGGGTAAAACCTCCAGAGCTCTGCTGCTGTTGTACCCACATTCTCACCAAAACACTTCAGCTCTGTGAGAAACACGACACAAAGATACAATGAGGAACAACAGGTCTCAGACCAGTGAGATATCATCTCATCTGTGGTCTTTCTCAGCTGCTACAGTATCACCATGTTGCACCGTGGACATCAAGAGTTAAATTCTGCTGTGTGAGGAGTTTGACTCTTCACCTGTCTGTTCATGTGTGCTGTCAAACATCACCATGACTCCTGTCTGTTTTCTGATAAACACCATCTAAACAAAACAAGATGCATCATTGCAAATATTAAACCTAACCAACAATCTTCACAAGTTCAACTTCCTCATCTTCTTCTTCTTCTTTTCAGGATGTCAAACACGTCAGATGCACAGTGGGACTGGACACAGTGTGAACTTGAGCCTTAATACAGTTTGCTTGTTACAGCCTTAGATTGGCTCAATGAATGCAGAAACATGTTCCTTTCTTATGAGATAAAACTACATTTCAAACATGTAAAAGTGAAAATTGTAAGAGGTTTTTGGCTGTTTGGACGTCTACAAGAAATTCAGAGAGACGAAAATCTAAAAGAGACTAACAGTCGCTATGAGGAAGTGACATCACACTAATCACAGGAAGTAGATGCAGCGTCTCTCGACAAAGCAGAGAAACTCAGACAGTTATGAGCATAAGAACAAGAGAGAAGAAGGAGAGAGACGCACGATCACGATGGTCGACTTCAAATGGATTCAAATGTCTTTGTTTCTTATATCAGCGGTTCAGTTTCCAGGTAAGAATACATATATCACATATATAAAACAAATAACTTTATCAATATTATTAAAAATACTTTATTAACTATGTTTTATTCAACTAAGAAAACTGAATCTGTTTGTTTTTAACATGGTGAGTTTAGTGAACTCTTGGAAACAAGAATAAAGAAATAATCGTCGCACTAACTCTGAACATAACAGACATTTTCTCATTTCAGTTTGTGTTTCATTATTTTCTCTCATCTTCTTAACAGAAGCAGCTGAACAACATCCCCCCTCCTTCACTGTCAGAGCTGGACATGAAGTCACTTTGCCTTGTGGAAATGTGATCGAGGGTCAGCAGAAATGTGGCTATACTACCTGGATCTTCAGTGGAGGAAACACAGCAACAGTAGAGCTGATTACACATGGGCAGAAGAGATCAGACAGACTGAGTGTTACAGAGAACTGTTCTCTGGTTATAAAGAAGGTCACAGCTGAGGATGCTGGTTTTCATTTTTGTCAACAGTACAACTCAGGAGGAAAAAAACAAGGTCCAGACTCTCAGGTTCATCTGTTTGTTATCAACAGTGAGTATTTACATCTTAATGTTTTCAGCTCAAACTGTCTTGTTAGAACAAAATACTGAAACATACAATAATTATAATTACAGTGATGAAGTTAAATTTACTCTTGTTGTCTTTATCTCACAATATCTCCATCTGCACCAGTGACTGAACATAAGGACGATGATGTGGTGATGTTAAAATGCTCTGTGTCGACATACGGTTGGTGTATATACACAGTGAAGTGGCTGTATGAGGGTAAAGATGTGGATGAAGATAACAAAGACATGAAGACATCACTGTCTGACTGCTCAGTTACTCTGACATTTCCTACTACTCATCTTAAGCAGAAGTCAAAGTATCATGAGTTGTTCAAGTGTAAAGTGACTGATACTGACACTAAACAAGTGCAGCTGTTCAACTTCAGCCCTCAGACCTCAGGTGAGAAACCAGGTGAGAATATGATGAACTTTTTAATATCACATGTCATTTGTTTTATGCTGATGGTTAAGTTTTTTCTACCTAAACAGTTTGTTGCATTGTGATTCTGTATTTGTTAAGGTGAGGATGCAACAACAGCTTCTACAGTATCACCAACAACTACATCACCATCGACAACAGGAGATAAAAGGACATCAGTGAAAATAAGCACACCAGAAGGTAGAAACAACACCACATCTACAAACAAGAATAATCCAACAAAACCAGACAGTGAGTGAACAGAACAGAACTACATTTACAGAAAGAAAAGACATGCAGGCAAAAGACACTTTGTTAATCCAGATATGAGACATATAGAGACAGAACAAGAACATGCTGACAAATAGCTCATCATCAAACACCTCTGACTATATTTAACATTTCTAATTGTCTCTCCAGGTTGGTGGTGGTTCATCATTGTGTCTGTGGGTTTAGCAGCACTCATAATAACTGTTGTTACAGTCATCAGATGGAGGAGAACTAAAGGTGAGAGCGTCCACAGGTGAGACTTTTCTAAACAAGAAGCTCTGATAAACCTGGAAGCTAAACTCGACTCTCTTTTATGTCTTTTCAGGGAACAAAACACAGACGGATGACAACATGGTGAGTTTGAAAACCAAATTATGAAATGTTAACACTATTATGTTAAATGTTCACTATTACCTGTGTAGTTCTACACCTGATAGAGAATAAGAAAACAACAAACATTGCTGACTTTATCGTATAGAAAATAAGTGTTTGTGCAGCAGCAAAGTGAAAAGATTCATTTTGGAGAATATGAACAAAAATAAGAAACGTGAGAAACACAAGAGACAAACAACAGCCTCCAAACTGACACAAACCTGACACCATGGAATCAACTGAGTCTGATGTTGGCAGTATTTGTTATGGGACTCTTGTGTTGGATTACAATGCACAGATGTTGAAGATGTTCATCCATCACATTAACTTTACCTAAAACCTGCACAGAAATGTTGCATTACACTGCAAAGTGTAGTCCAACAGGTGGAAGAGAGAGTCAGTATAAATCCACATGTTACTGAGCAGCCATCATGTTGTCTTCTCTGTGTAGGCTGATCCTGCAGATGGTGTTTCCTACGCCTCCATCAGCTTCACCAAGAAGACCAGCAGTAAAGGCCGGGTAAGCTGTCTGATGGATTATAGAGGTGGTGTTGGTGTCTCTGGTCCAAATCTAAAGGCCATGTTGACATGAACTCTGCTGTGAATATTCATGGTCACCAGACGATGAATCCCCGTGTTTTTTCGGTGACTCCCCTCATCTTTCTGATACAGTAACGCCACAGACCAACATGTCACCTTCACACACAAGATATCTCATCATGTAATCATCAGATAAAAGCTGCAGCAAAGTGAACATTTCAGTTGTTCGATGTCACCAAAATCAGGACTTTCAGAACGCCTGTCAGGTTATGTTGTGTTAAGTTTATGTGTATGTAATTTATGTGTTGTGCTCTTTCCCTCCAGGTTCGGGGTAGTGATGATGATGAAGGTGATGCAGTGACCTACAGCACTGTGAAAGCTTCGTCCTCTTCTGCTGGAGCCTCTGCTGATCCCAGAGACCTCTATGCTACCGTCAACAAACCAAAGAAATAAGATGTTGCTTATTAAATGCAACAAAGATCGTCTGGATCAGAGATTCAGAATTTTAAGGTCAAAACAAGCAGAGTTACAATTAGATTGATCTTAATAGTTGATCATGTTGTTCCTGTTCTTGGCTTGATTGGGACAAAATGAAAACAGTTATAAAATATGAAAACACTGCATTATAATTGGCTGTCAATTGACGTCTGTCATAGTGGACACAAAGTCTGAAGGATCTTATTCAATGTACAAAGAAACCAGTTGCAGATCACCTCTCACTGTAGCCATTGAGAGAGCTGAGACTCCCTCTAGAGGAGGAGAGAGTGAAAAAAGGAGGCAGACATGTTTGATATATACTGTATTCTTCATACTGTGTCCCTGCATGGACAGAATGAAGGTTTTGTAAAGTCGTAAAGTTTTTTATTAAGTTTAAGGTTAAACCATCTTTGTTAACTTCTTCATCTACCATTTAAGTGAACATTGCTTTTTGTTCTAGTAAATGTGTTTACCCATGTCCTCCATTTTCTATGCTTTATTAAAGAAATTATGGTTGTTTTAACACCTTTTGAGCGGGATGGATTATTTGTGTTTTTAGTGTTTATCTGTTTATGATCCAGGGCGTGTTCTGATGGTAATCACATTTCCTTTGCATAAATGTTTGGTTTGCTGATAGACAAAATATTTTACTGTTTAATAAAGTGTAAATCAGTGTGGATAAAAGTATTATTAATTGGCTCAAAACAGTTTTTGGCTGTTCAAATTCAGAGATGAAAAAAACATTTTCTGTAGGCAGAGCATCTACAGTCTACATATAAAACTTGCTGAGGAGACTAAAAGTAGACTGTAACAATGAGGAAGTAACACATTACTGATCACAGGAAACAGTTTCTTCATTTCCTCATTTAACAGGCACCACTTCAGAGACTCGGACAGTTAACAGCTGAGGAGGGACAGAAAACAGACTCAAGCACGATGGTTGAATTCAGATGGATTAAAATATCTTTATTTCTGATGCTGCTGCTTCACTTTACAGGTAATGATACATACAACATACAGAAATACCTCTTCTTTCCCTCATCATTTCTCCAAGATACTTTAAAGGAAGTTAACATAAAAGCAAAAGTTCAGTATGTGTTGAATTTGGCACAGATGATTTTTGTGAAGCCTTTCATATCTAAATTAACAATGATTACATTAAAATTGGTTCTGTGTTCATTACAAGTTAACATGTCAGTTTGTCTTGTTAGAGACGTAGAAAACAACAAGACATGGTTATTCAATGTTTCCTCCAGACAAAAAAGTGTATGCATGTCATTTTAAATAGTTTAATGATGAGAACATTTGTAAGAAACATTGTGTATAATTGGGTTTGTCACAAAATTTGCATTCAGGTGAAAGTAGTTTGGCTTGAGAAATCATGAAAGATAAGAGTGTAGAATGAATGCAGGTGTGAATCACATGTTCAGCCTTTGTGGGACCAACTTTTTTCTTCTCCTGAGCTGTAACTTTATGTTGATGGTGACTTTTTTGCAGACTGAGTTATATTCCGTATCTACATGCGAGTATGTAAGAAGTATCTTTAAAAAGCCACAAAAAGGACATTTTAGACAACGGGGACTCTTCATTCAGTTTCTTCTCACATGCATATTTCTTTAAAAAATAGTCAATTTGAGATTCAAACAGGTGAGAAACCGATACATTTATCCTGATATATAAACATGACTTTAATCAATTCTAAGGCAAATAATGATGACAATGATAACTAAAGTGTCTGAATTTGACAAAGAAATCCAAGCAACCAGACTTCTTTGACTCAAATCTTTAGATTTACATTAAACTTAATGAATTTAAGCAGTTTAAATACAGTTTTTGCGTACCTGGTATTTGAATTCATGAATTTTTAAACTAACAAATATAGTTTTTGAAATTGCACAAACTGAAATTGACAATTGACCACATCAATTCAGACAGATAGTTTTCTAAGTTAAATATTTCAGTGGTATTTGAATTAAATGTCACAACACATCTTTATCATCCATCCATCTACCCGTTATCTATACCCACCTTTCTTAAGAAGAAGAAGATACCACGCCCCTGCTGCTGTTGTAACTTGATTGCAAAACAACATCATGCACATCTTTCAACACAAAGAACCCTGCAATAATGAGCAAGCAGCTTTACTAAAACTAACCTGTTGTTCAGTCCTGGTTTGACAAAACGATATAAAACAAAGAAAGGAAGCTGTTTTTCTTATTTGCGTGGGCGTACATGAACAATGAACTTTGAAAAGGACATTTCAGACTTTACTTCTAAGATTTTAAATAACTTATATCCTACAGTTGAGATACCATTATACAGGTGTTGTGTCTGTCACGCAGGGCTACATTATGTTAGTTTTATAAGGTGTTAAATGTTAGATGTTAAAAAAATAAAAAAAGCAAGCAAATAAAAATTGGGAGTGAGAGTTAAAGAGAATTAGATTTCTTTGAGAACATGAAGGTTTCACAACAATCCATTCAGTAGTTGTCAAGATTTTTCAATAAAAAACACAAAAGTGAACCTCATGGTTGCCTCATCCTACATCCCTCCTTAATGGCAATCCCTCAAATAGTTGTTGAGATATTCCAGTCAAGCAGTAGACCAACCAACCAACTTAAATGATGTGAAGCACAATATTCCTTAAAAGAAGAGATGTCATCAAAGAGAAAATATGGCATGTTTATACTTCAAAACTATAATTTTGAAGAAACTGAAGCATTTTGGCTTCGTAGATGTGATATTTCTCAAACAAAAACAGTGACTTCATATTTGATTTGAATGCTGTTAGTCAACATTTAAAATGAAGATCAGACTTTCTAAGATATGAATTTAAGACATAACTCAACACAAACAACATAAATGAGAAGTGGCCTATTCTTTTTTTTTTTTTTTTTTTTTGCAGAATTGTTGCAAGGACAGTGACTGTGCATCCTTCAATAGAAGAAGGAACTAACAGATCTCTAACCACTGAAACACAATTAAGTCATCGTGATACGGCTTCATACAAGATGGTCATTGTGGTTCCAATGTATTCTTTTTTTGGTTGTTTTTGGGGGGGGGGGGGGGGGGGGGGGGTTTCCAGTTTATTTGAGATGTTGTTGTTTAATCAAGCCTTCATGGGCAGTGTATGGTCATATTAATTTGTAGCTCTGTGGGTATGTTGTGTTGAGCACATAATCTACATACTCATCTCCAACTCTTATTTTTTTTGTGAAGTTCATGTCAGTAAAACTGACTATGTTTACATGCACTTAATATTCGATATTTTCGAATTTGATAGGATCATGTAAACAGAGGTTTCCGTGTGGATATTCGGAATTAGGCTTTTTTTCTACTACTGGTAATTATTATTGCTGATGGATTATTAACCTACTGTTAAATTTAGTGTAAATCAGTGTGGATGAAAGTGATAATTAATTGGCTAACATGTAAAAGCTAAACAGTCTTTGGCTCTTCAAATTCAGAGATATTAAAAAAAAGATATTATGTATGTTCTGAAGTAAAAATTCTGCAAAATTAAAATATAAAATATCTTTATTTCTGATGCTGCTGCTTCACTTTACAGGTAAGGATACATACAACATACAGAAATACTAGAAACATTACAAAATGATGAGAACATTTGTAACATTTGTACATCTGTTGAATCAAATTATCTTTACATTAAATTTCAACATAAAAGCCATTTTGATATTTAATCTTATTTTCCTCTCATCTTTACAGCATCAGTGACTGGACAATATTCCCCCTACTCTATTGTCAGAGATGGAGATGAAGTCACTTTGCCTTGTAGTAATAGGATTGATGATCAGAACAGATGTAACAAGACTAACTGGATCTTCGCTGGTTCAGGAAACACAGCAGCAGTACTGTTGATTGAACGTGGGCTGATTGTTGAAAAAGCCAAAGCTGAATCAGACAGACTGAGTGTTACAGAGAAATGTTCTCTGGTTATAAAGAAGGTCACAGCTGAGGATGCTGGTTACTACTCCTGCAGACAATCAGCACATAAGGATGATGTTCATCTGTCTCTTCTAACCAGTGAGTATTTACATCTTAATGTTTTCAGATCAAACTGTCTTGTTAGAACAAAATACTGAAACATTACAATAATTATGATAAAATTAATAGTTAATTTGACTCTTGTTGTCTTTCTCTCACAATATCTCCATCTGCACCAGTGACTGAACATAAGGACGATGATGAGGTGATGTTAAACTGCTCTGTGTCGACAAACGGAGGGTGTATATACACAGTGAAGTGGCTGTATGAGGGTAAAGATGTGGATGAAGATAACAAAGACATGAAGACATCACAGTCTGACTGCTCAGTTACTCTGACATTTCCTACTACTCATCTTAAGCAGAAGTCAAAGTATCATGAGTTGTTCAAGTGTAACGTGACTAATACTGACACTAAAGAAGTGCAGCTGTTCACCTTCAGCCCTCAGACCTCAGGTGAGAAACCAGGTGAGAATATGATGAGCTGTTTAAAATTATTTCAAACTGATGTAACAAATAAACTAAATTTGATTATTTGATGGATTTTAAGTTTTAAGATGACATCATTCTTTCTGATTTAGTTTCTGCAGATGGTGAACATGAGGTATTTTCTCATTTTAAAGTTTATTGGTATTTGTTTTCATTTATCAGGTGAGGACGCAACAACAACACGATCAATATCACCAGCAGCCCCCCCCCCCCCCCCCCCCCCCCGCTCCTCCACACACTGCTGAAACATGGACACTGCTGTTTACTAGTGTAGATGGAGAGATTCTTTCCAAAAGACTTTTCATCAGTGGAAATTTCAAACATACAAACTATCAAAACTTTCTTCTCTGCCATGATTTGTTTCTGTTGCACAGCTCGTACAGGTTGTTCTGTTCTGGGCTACATAATGTTGGTTATGCGTGTGGCTGAACTCCTCCTGATTACTGTGATTACTGTTCTTCTCATCAGAGCTGCAGGTGAGAAAACTCAGACCAACATTTGTTCAGACTGATTAACACAAACTGTAAGTTTCCAGCTGAAAAGTTCCTCTGTGATTTATTTTCCAGGGAACCAGAGACCACCTGATGACAACACTGTGAGTTGAAAACACAAAGTGAAGTGAACTGATGAGTAAAATGAAAAATGTGTCTGAATGATCAGGGACTGTAAGTCAGTGTAAATGATGATAAGCTGCTGCTGGTGACTTCATGTTACTGTGATGCAGGACAGTTTGGGGCATTATAACAAAATGTATGGACTTGTCAGGTTTCAATTCAACATTTATTTGTTCCATTTGAACTCAGGTGTGTTGTTGTTTTTCACAGGTGCATCATGATGGAGGCGGACATGACGGCACAGTGAACTATGAAAACGTTGGAGACTCTTCAGCTTCTGTCAGACTCCACTGATCAACAACTTCCACACCAACATCGACTCAGCAGTTGGTATTGTGCTGAACCGATTCTTAGTAGCAGCCAGATATTAAAGATATGGATTTCATTTCATTTTAAGATGCATTTAAGAACGTCTTCTCTTTTCCTGTGTGAAGTTAGGCCTGCAGATTTTTCTGATTGCCTTTTGTAAGTAGCGTAGCATGTCCTCACTTGCATTACTCTGTCTACAGAAGAACTCATTTTAATTCACTTTCATTTAACATTGTTGTTACTATATTTGTTGGGACGTATATGTGTTTGGCTTGAATCGTAATGGAGTTTAACACAGTTAACAGCTAAACTGTTTTTTCTTTATTATATCTGATAACAATATAATCTGCAAATAAAGAAATACTTACTGCTTTTAATTCTACACTGTGTTTTCTGATTCCTTCATGTACTAACAGTGTCTAATGGAAAGTAAATATATTCTTTACTATGAATGTCCGGCCTCTACTAGAAGCACCACAGCTACAACAGTAGTTGAGCAGCTCTGTTCACACTGGACCCTCAAATGTGTCTAAATACAGACATAAATGCACTCAAAGTGACCTGAGAATGCACAGAAATCTAATAACTCAGGCAACTTTCAGAGGTTTTGGATGCACACAACCACCTACTCTGACCTAATATGAATATAAATACATTTCACACATCTGAAACGTCCAGCTAGTCGTGTCTGCAGTGAGCGTATGACATGAAAAACCTCCAAACCAACAGCTGAAGTATTGATGTCAAACAAACTCGTCCACCACTGTCTAGTTGAAGAGTGGAGCACGAAATGTGTATTTCTATCCTCTGAAAACCACATGAACAGACCTGCTGCTACACATTGTGGAGGCCTGATGCTCTACGTCCTGGCAGTTAAAGACAGTTCAGTCAGGACGCTCATCAGTGTTGAACCGTTTGGTGTAACTAGTCTCAGTGACCCCAAACCTTCCAGGAGTTAAAGTAGTTTTCAACAGAATTGGATAAGCGCCTCTCTGTCTTATGTCCTGATAAAGTGAGGACTGTCTGTTCCTGTGGGCCTCATGTGTTTCTGATGTTGATGTGGTCGTCATTAGAGGGTAAAACCTCCAGAGCTCTGCTGCTGTTGTACCCACATTCTCACCAAAACACTTCCCCTTCAGCTCTGTGAGAAACACGACACAAAGATACAATGAGGAACAACAGGTCTCAGACCAGTGAGATATCATCTCATCTGTGGTCTTTCTCAGCTGCTACAGTATCACCATGTTGCACCGTGGACATCAAGAGTTAAATTCTGCTGTGTGAGGAGTTTGACTCTTCACCTGTCTGTTCATGTGTGCTGTCAAACATCACCATGACTCCTGTCTGTTTTCTGATAAACACCATCTAAAGAAAACAAGATGCATCATTGCAAATATTAAACCTAACCAACATTCTTCACACGTTCAACTTCCTCATCTTCTTCTTCTTCTTTTCAGGGTGTGAAACACGTCAGATGCATTGTGGGACTGGACACAGTGTGAACTTGAGCCTGGGGCATTGGCTGAACTGTTAACCATCAGGGGCTGAGCCCAGTATTTCATTTTAAATACTCTGTTCCCATGCATTTCTTTCTTGCATGTGAGGGCTACATATTGTTTAAAGCTTAAAACTCAGCACAGCAAGTAGTCTAAAGTTTAGTTTTTATGGAAGCTGTGGTAATTTAGCTGTCAGTGTATGACATGATCGGTTAAAAATTTGGATTGGTCACATAACTTACCTCTGGTGTTATCACTGTTGAAGGGCGCAGGATTCATTAAAACATGGGTGCGACACATATTAAGCGATTCTGAGAGTCAAACACTTCATTTCCTGCATTGTGGTGAATTGTTATGCACCAATAACCACCTAACCCAGGTGACAATTTAAAATGTAATGGAATATAATACATAAGGCTCTGTACTGCTTTCAAATATTGATTATCCTGTAGATCAACTTTCTCATTTAATGTTGTAATGTCCCTGCTGAGTCAACACACATGTAGGAATGATCTTCTAGCCCTCCTATACAAGTTTTTTTATTGCATTAATGGAATTACTTTAGTTCCATATTGTGCACTTGGAATTACTCTGCAAAAGTATATCGAGGAGAACGCAGCAGTCACTTTATCGAGACCAGTCAGCACTGAGGTTCCCTCCATGATGCTGCTCATTTAGCTTATTTAGTTGATATGATTTAGCATTGATAACTTATAAATGTTGATTATGTTGTTTCGGATCATTTTCAGGATTTGTTGCTGTAAAAAGCCTTTTTGTCCAGAAGGGGGTGCAGTAGGTTAACCAGCAGCACAATAACCCAACATTATGTGTATTAGTTCTTACTGTGAGTTTCCTGTCACCTGTTATTGTTTAATATCAGGTCAACTTGTGCTTTGAGTAACATGCAAGAAAACATTCCACCTCAAAAGTTGCAGGTAGGTTTCTCCAGTCTATAGCCAGCTCACATTAAGTAGCAAAGATGAAAAGGAAGCAACTGAAGCAATCTGAGACTTGAGGTGCTGTAAAACCACAATGCTCCAGTTTCAGACCTGAGTTCATTTCAATGTAAAAATGTGAGACTTTTTTCTTCTTGCCACCCAAAATCAAAGAATAAAGTGATGTCAATTAAGTGGGATGTATTAATTCATAAAGGACACAAATATCATGCTTTACGCTTCCCGTGAATATAATCCAGTTCATCTCATTTCCATATTATGTACTTTGTATCTACCCTGTATTAACACCTTATTTTAAAAACCAGAGGTAGTCACATGTGTATCCTTGTGTTTACTTCGCCAAGTGTGACACAATTTATTAAACTGTACTGTAGCCTATTTGGTACGCCCGGGTACAATAAAGATTTCACAGCCTCCCTTTAAGTAAGACTTGCATACTGCAACACTTCCTATTTTAAAAATGAGAAACTCATGTCGGCCATAAGAGACGGAGGAACGTACGAGAGAGAAGAAGGAGGACGGTCACTGTGAGGAAGTGACACGTTACTAATTAGAGGAAGTAGATACAACACTTCTCTTTAAGTTCAGAGTCTTACAAGAACAAGAAGCAGAGAGAGGAGAGACAGAGAGGCACGATGGTGGAATTCAGATGGATTCAAATGTCTTTATTTCTGATGCTGGAGCTTCAGTTTACAGGTAAGGACACATATAACATGCATATGACACACAGACACATTAAAAAGCTCATTCATTAATATCATTAATGTTACTTTATTAACTGAACTTCATTTAACTGAGACAACCAAGTCTGTTCGTTTTCCAACAAGGTGAATAATGAGTTTGGTGAAGTCTTTCAAACCAAAGATGAGGCACATGTGTCAACTTTTGTTGTATCTAAAATGATCCTCACACTCACATTAAGAGTCATGTTTGTATTTCTTTTTATTCTTTATATTTCTCTCTCATCTTGTCAGGAGCAGCAGCCAGAGACCTTCTCCTCTTCTTCACTGTCAGAGCTGGAGAGGAAGTCACTTTGTCTTGTGAAAGTGTGATAGAGGGTCAGAATAAATGTAATGCTACCACATGGATCTTCAGTAACTCAAGAAACACAGCAGCAGTAGAGCTGATTAATCTTGGGCAGATTGGTGTAAATGCTAAAGAAAAATCAGACAGACTGAGTGTTACAGAGAACTGTTCTCTGGTTATAACGAAGGTCACAGCTGAGGATGTTGGTCGTTACACCTGCAGACAGATCAACACGTCAGGAAAACAACAAGGTCCAGACTCTCTGGTTCATCTGTCTTTTATTAACAGTGAGTATTTACATCTTAATGTTTTCAGCTCAAACTGTCTTGATAGAACAAAATACTGAAACATTACAATAATAAGTAAAATATTAATACAGTGTTGAAGTTAATTTGACTCTTGTTGTCTTTCTCTCACAATATCTCCATCTGCACCAGTGACTGAACATAAGGACGATGATGAGGTGACATTAATCTGCTCTGTGTCGACAAATGGACGATGTAGACACACAGTGAAGTGGCTGTTTCAGGGTAAAGATGTGGGTCAAAATAGCCCATATCTGAATACATCACAGTCTCTCTGTAACGCCTCTGTGACCTTTCTGACCTCTCATTACATTTACACATCGAGGTATAAAGTCTTTACATGTGAAGTTACTGATGGTGACAAAGTGCAGAAGTTTCCCCTCAGACCTCAGACCTCAGGTGAGAAACCAGGTGAGAATATGTTGCGCTGATATGAATAATTGACTAAAATATTTTATGGATTGGACATTTAAATATTACAACACATCAAATATTCATACTGAACAGTTTGTTGTGTTCATCTGTTCAGGTGAGGACACAACAACAACAACAACAACTGAAAACTTCATAAAAACAGGAACCAAAGATGTTTCAACAGAACTACGAGGTAGTGACTCAACACTTTCATGTTTCTCTCTCTGACACTTGTCTGTGGGTGGAGATATTATAAATTCACAGTGAGAAAACACATGCAGGAAAAATAACTTTTGGTTGGTTTGGTTAAAACTATGAAATGAAAGTTTAAACACTTTTGATAATCACATGTAATTCTCTCCTCTTTTAGTTAAACGATTTTGAACAGAACAGAAAGCTGCAGCAGAAATGCTGTTTCTAACATGTGAGACACGTATGGAACCTGTTCATCTTTTATTTAGAGGATTTTGCCTGAATTTGATTTTCACAGCACAAAAACCCATCTTGATATTTTAACAAGCAGACAAAATCTTTTAAATACACATTAACGAGACTAAGAGTCTGCAGCCATGCAGCTCTGTGATGTATTAACAAGAAGAGGCTGCACTGAGGAACAGAGGGACTTTGAGCTAAATGATTTTATGTTTAGGTATATTGTTCAGTATGTTCACCCCCTTAGTTTAGTGGGTTGGTATTATAACATTTGCTAATGAACACTACAGACAAAGTACAGCCGAGGCTGATGGGATGTCATTAGTGTTGCAGGTATTTGGTCATAAACCAAAGTATTGGACAAATTCATATTCTGACCGGATGCTGGCGCTACATTAAAAGTTGTTACGGTTCATCCTGAGGGGAACATGAATATCTAAATCAAACTTAACGGCCAACAGTTGTTGAGATATTTCACTAAAAGACTAAAATGTCCCCCTGCTGGTAGCACCAGAGGGTCACCAGAGTCAGCAGGCTTCATCCTCAGGGGATCATGATTGACTCTACAGAAACACGTCTTGTGCTTCTGATTTTCTGCTGATAACTTTCTTCTCTGACATGATTTGTTTCTGTTGCACAGCTCGTACAGGTCGTTCTGTTCTGGACTACATAATGTTGGTTATGCGTGTGGCTGAACTCCTCCTGATTACTGTGATTACTGTTCTTCTCATCAGAGCTGCAGGTGAGAAAACTCAGACCAACATTTGTTCAGACTGATTAACACAAACTGTAAGTTTCCAGCTGAAAAGTTCCTCTGTGATTTATTTTCCAGGGAACCAGAGACCACCTGATGACAACACTGTGAGTTGAAAACACAAAGTGAAGTGAACTGATGAGTAAAATGGAAAATGTATCTGAATGATCAGGGACTGTAAGTCAGTGTAAATGATGATAAGCTGCTGCTGGTGACTTCATGTTACTGTGATGCAGGACAGTTTGGGGCATTATAACAAAATGTATGGACTTGTCAGGTTTCAATTCAACATTTATTTGTTCCATTTGAACTCAGGTGTGTTGTTGTTTTTCACAGGTGCATCATGATGGAGGCGGACATGACGGCACAGTGAACTATGAAAACGTTGGAGACTCTTCAGCTTCTGTCAGACTCCACTGATCAACAACTTCCACACCAACATCGACTCAGCAGAGAAATGAGTCCACTGCTGTTCAACATTTCTTCATCATTTTACATGAAAACTGCAGTTTGAGGCTGAGATGAAGTTTTGTTTATATGTTAAAGTTAATGTTGTGCTGAACCGATTCTTACTAGCAGTCAGATATTAAGGTCTTGATTTCATCTCTTTTTTTTTTATAAGTTTGCTGAACATTTAAGAAAGTTTTTTTTTCCTGCAGCAGTTTTCAAAATCTTTGCAGCCAGTTCAGAGCACAACTTCTAAAATCTTTCTCAGGAAGTCATCCAAGTGAAAATAGGCTGCAGATTGTCATGCTTGCCTTTTTTATTGATAGAAGCTTAGCATGACCTCACTTGTATCAGTGTGTGATTAGAAGAACTCATTTTAATAATCTTTGGTTTGGAGTCTCATATGTTTGTGCTAATTTTGCAGAGAAGGTTTTGAGCTTTGAGTTGTAATGGAGTCAGTAACAGTGTTGTCTTGATTAGAACTGATAATCTGATCTGCTGAGAAAACGTGTTTAATCTTTCTGTATACAAGTGTTGTAACACATTCACATCTCATGTCTTTCACAATAAAAGGTGGATATCAACCCTCCATTATATTACCATTTTTTATTTGCCTTTTATTTATAAAATTCTTGAAAATAAATTGTGTCCAATAAATCACATTGCAGCATTGAAACTGTCCTTAAAGTTACAGCCACCTTTAATGATTGCTGATGCAGCATGTGCTCAGTTCTCGTGCTACTTGACTTACAGCCATTGAATCACATTTTGACATAAAAACACGTACAAAGGGAAATATGCAAAATAAGATAAAAACAATTCTACTATTCTTTTTGGATGAAAACATTTGAATACAAAAAGAGGTTCTGTCACAACTTTGTGCATCTCAAATTTGTGCAACTTTCAACAGAATAAGGAACAAACAGTTCACTAAGCACTGTCATGTGTATGTGTATGTAATCATGATAAGGCTTCATACCAGTTGGCCATTGTGGTTTCAAGTTCAAGTTTGATGCCATCCAGCCCGGCCCTCCTCTAGCGACGAACCTTCTCTCTGGTGGCTTGAACAGCTCTGTTCACACTGGGAACTCAAATGTGTCAAAATACAGATAGAAATGCCCCAAAATGACACAAGAACACACAGGAATCCAATCAGTCAAGCCCCTTTAGAGAGCTCATGGCACATGACTACTTACTGTTAGTAGAGCAAATATATCTCAGACAGTATTAAGGGACTTTAGACTCAGTGCATACAGTAAAGCATGAGAAGCATCCTAAACTACAGCCGAAGTGGTGACACCCACTCTTCCGAGCGCAAATGTGGCGTTTTGTGAAAAGAAACTTTTTTATTTCAGAGCCACATGAACAGACCGGATGCTACATTAGTGCACAGTGTGATAGTGGAGGCCTGATGCCCTACCTCCAGTTATTTATAGGCAGTTCAGTGTGACCCTCCTCAGTGTGTTCACCACATGTGTTTCTGAGGGTAAAACCTCCAGAGCTCTGCTGCTGTTGTTACCCACATTCTCACCAAAACACTTCCCTTCAGCTCTGAGAACAAATGACTGTAAACCACAAGGTCTCACCCCTCTAAACCATCATGTTATCTTCATCAGCTGCTACAGTATCAGCATACATACAGCAGTTTGACTCTTCACCTGTCTGTTCATGCTGTCAAACATCACCATGACTCCGGTCTGTTTGTAACAAACACGATCTGAAGAAAACAAGTTGCATCATTGCAAACAGTAAGCCTAACCAATTATCGTCCCACGTTCAACTTCCTCAGTCCTCTTCTTCCTCTTTTCAAACCTCACTGTCACAAATGCATCTTGGGAGTGCATTTAGTAAAGTCTCCTCAACTTATTTCTCAGCACTTCTTCTTCCCACATGCTTCACCCAGTTTCACAGGATCTTTGTCAGGCTGCTGTGACCTCTTTAATGCTTTAATTTATTTGCATATTTATGATCAGAGAATTGGGGATTATTTAGCAATTAACTCATTTTGGCTGTTTAGAAAATTCACAGAGATGAAAAGCTGATACGCTCCACCTATATCAGAAAAAAAGCAGACTATGAGGAAGTGACTGTTTCTTTAACCAGCGGTTTTTGTATTTCTGTATAAGAAGCAGATGAATGAAAGAGATGAAAAGAAGAAGCACGATGGCTGAACTCAGATGGATTAAAATATCTTTATTTCTGACACTGATGCTTCAGTTTACAGGTAAGGAAACATATAAAATCCATGAATAATAGGAAGATGTCCAGATTCTAAAAAAGTCTTTGAAAAAAAAAAGTTTGTCTTTAGCAACACGTTAGAAATACAATGTTTTTGTTTTACTTATTTACAAGTCAAGCACTCGCACTGTATACTGCTGAACGGTCTATGTCACTTTTTTATATTTGAAGAGGAAGAGGTTTTCCACACATGCCTTGATAGAGACGCATAATGTAGTTAAGTAGCATAAGTACCATGAGACATATTTGCAAATGTTTCTTGTCTCTTACAATTAACTTTACAAACTATGATCATAAAGGACATTTTCTGGTTAATTTTTCATTTTCCTCTCTTATCTTCTCAACAGGAACACTTGGGCAGTTCACCTCCTTCACTGCCAGAGTTGGAGATGAAGTGACTTTGCCTTGTAACAACATGAAAGAAGATCAGGATACATGTGTCAGTGTTACCTGGAGCCTCACTGGTTCAAGAAACTCAGTAAGAGCTGATCTGATTTTATATGGACAGATTAGTGAAAACGCCAAAGCTGAATCAGACAGACTGAGTGTTACAGAGAAATGTTCTCTGGTTATAAAGAAGGTCACAGCTGAGGATGCTGGTCAATATACCTGCAAACAGCAGAAATCTGAAACACATCTGGTTTTTCTGTCTGCTGTTACCAGTGAGTATTAATATCTTAATGTTTTCAACTCAAACTCTCTTGTTTGAACAAAATACTGAAACATACAATAATTAAGATTACATATATGAAGTTAATTTAACTTTTTTTATGTACTGAAACATTACAATTATGATTACAATGATGAACTTAATTCTACTCTTGTTGTCTTTCTCTCACAATATCTCCATCTGCACCAGAGACTGAACATAAGGACGATGATGAGGTGATGTTAAACTGCTCTGTGTTGTCTGGTGGACCCTGTAGACACACAGTGAAGTGGCTGTATGAGGGTAAAGATAACAGAGACGTGACCACAGCTCCGTCTCACTGCTCGCCGGCTGATGTGACTTCTCCTTCTGACGAGTCAAAGTATCGAGAGTTATTCAGATGTGAAGTGACTGATAACAACGGTGGTCAGCAGGTAAACTTCAGCCTTCAGTCCTCAGGTGAGAATATGATGAGCTGTTTAAAATCATCTCATCCTGATGTAACAAATAAACTACGTTTCATTATTTGATGTTTTTTAAGTTTTAAGATGACATCAGACTGTCTACATGAGGTGTTTTCTAATTTTAGTTTTTTCTTTATTGTCAGTTGAGGAGGCAACACCAACAAGATCGATATCAACAACACCAACAAGATCGATATCAACAACACCAACAAGATCGATATCAACAACACCAACAAGATCGATATCAACAACAACACCAACAAGATCGATATCAACAACACCAACAAGATCGATATCAACAACGCCAACAAGATCGATATCAACAACGCCAACAAGATCGATATCAACAACAACACCAACACAAGAAGGTGACAAACAAAGTATGAGCTCACTCATTTGTGTAATAACATGAAACAAATGTAGGAGCTGTGAATGTAATTCATACATGTACACAAATACATTAGTACAAACATAGACGTGGTTAAAAAGTAAAATTTTAATTCTTCTTAGCTTCTTAGCGTGATTCTGTATGGGTATCCTATATATTAGTCAAGTATTCTTACGAATGACTTGCAGATTGTATTTTCAGAAGACAAAGTTCAGGCATCTTGAGATATAAGTGATGCATGTTTTACTAAAAGTTCATTTGTCTTTCAAAAAACAAATTCAAATTTTATAGCATTTTTTTAGAAACACGTGTATTTCTCGTCTCTTTCAGTCACTTATTTTAAACAGAACACAAAGCTGCAGTTAAACATTTTTTATGTTTTCATTCTCTCTCCAGGTTGGGGGAGGTTCCTCATTGTGTCTGTGGGGTTAGCAGCACTCATCATACCTGTTGTGGCAGTCATCATATGGACAAGAACTAAAGTTTAAATAAACCTGGATTTTTACTAAATTCGACTCTTTCTCTTGTCTTATCAGGGAAAATTACACAGATGCATGAAAACACTGTGAGTTTTTACAACAAAATAATGAAATGTTTTTACAATTGGCATAGTTGGTACACAGCAAACCACTGTATGTGATAGCTGTTCTTTAATATAAACTGTAAATATAAATAGAAGAAGACAAAAACAAAACAGGACTCACTGTATTGTATTGAAGTGGTCAAATCAGCAAAGTTCAAAAAACGCATTGGACATAAAAGCAAAATAAAAAAAAAAATACAATAAAAATTTAAATATGAGCAACAAATGAAATGGATGCAAATATTAGATAAACATGAAAATATAATGCATTACAACACCAACACAAACTACAACCTCCAAAGAGACCATCGATCTGAATCAAATTAGATTAAAGGGTTGTTTCACCTAAATTACATCACATCATACAGTTTTTTCTCACGTTCACTCTAGTTATGTTAAGTAAGTCCATGTTACTCTGGATAATCTACAAAATAAAATGTAGTTACAACGCAAACTGTCCAGCAGATAAAGATCAGATCAGACAGTAACAAATGGTGCGTTCAGGGTCTGTCTGACACAACTGCGAGCTGTGTTCAGTTTCAAACATCAACAGTAAACTGGCGAGACAAAGTGGGGAGTTTGGCAGGTGAAGAGTCAAACTGCTGTATGTATGCTGATACTGTAGCAGCTGACAAAGATAACATGATGGTTTAGAGGGGTGAGACCTTGTGGTTTGCAGTCATTTGTTCTCAGAGCTGAAGGGAAGTGTTTTGGTGAGAATGTGGGTAACAACAGCAGCAGAGCTCTGGAGGTTTTACCCTCAGAAACACATGTGGTGAACACACTGAGGAGGGTCACACTGAACTGTCTATAAATAACTGGAGGTAGAGCATCAGGCCTCCACTATCACACTGTGCACTAATGTAGCATCCGGTCTGTTCATGTGGCTCTGAAATAAAAAAGTTTCTTTTCACAAAACGCCACATTTGCGCTCGGCCCCAGAAATAGGAAGAGTGGGTGTCACCACTTCGGCTGTAGTTTAGGATGCTTCTCATGCTTTACTGTATGCACTGAGTCTAAAGTCCCTTAATACTGTCTGAGATATATTTGCTCTACTAACAGTAAGTAGTCATGTGCCATGAGCTCTCTAAAGGGGCTTGACTGATTGGATTCCTGTGTGTTCTCGTGTAATTTTGGGGCATTTCTATCTGTATTTTTTATTCACGGAGGAGTAGTGAGGATGGGCTGCAAAGTCCTTTAATTGTATAATTGGAGTGGCATCATTTGTTGGGGGACGGCCCCTCTGCTGTTGCTTGCTTTGATTCTCCAACTCCGCAGTGACCTCCCGTATTCCCACCAGCGCGCTGCTGTCGGCTCGTGATTTGTGAGAGGGGGCAGAAGTTGTATCAGGATGGCCTTGCCTGGCCTTGGCTGCACCACTGCGCTCAGGCATCAACAGATTTAAATGTGCCAGCGTCCTGTAATTTCAGCTTGTGGCAGCAGAGGCCGCTGGTCAGCAACAGTTACACAGAGTTGCTTTAAACACTTTCAACTAATTGAAACACAGTTTCAATGATGTGTACTGCACAAAAAAAGTTGTGGCTCATGTGCTTAACACAACATACGACAGAGCTACAGATTCATGAGGCCAGCCGCTGTCTGTGAAAACTTAATTTAAAAATTGAGCACATCTCAAAAAAACCCAAATGAAACATATAATGATAATAAAAAAGAACAACTTGAAACCACAATGGCCAACTGGTATGAAGCCTTATCATGATTACATACACATACACATGCCAGTGCTTAATGAACTTATTTTGCATATTTCCCTTTGTACGTGTTTTTATGTCAAAATGTGATTCAATGGCTGTAAGTCAAGTAGCACGAGAACTGAGCACATGCTGCATCAGCAATCATTAAAGGTGGCTGTAACTTTAAGGACAGTTTCAATGCTGCAATGTGATTTATTGGACACAATTTATTTTCAAGAATTTTATGAATAAAAGGCAAATAAGAAATGGTAATATAATGGAGGGTTGATATCCACCTTTTATTGTGAAAGACATGAGATGTGAATGTGTTACAACACTTGTATACAGAAAGATTAAACACGTTTTCTCAGCAGATCAGATTATCAGTTCTAATCAAGACAACACTGTTACTGACTCCATTACAACTCAAAGCTCAAAACCTTCTCTGCAAAATTAGCACAAACATATGAGACTCCAAACCAAAGATTATTAAAATGAGTTCTTCTAATCACACACTGATACAAGTGAGGTCATGCTAAGCTTCTATCAATAAAAAAGGCAAGCATGACAATCTGCAGCCTATTTTCACTTGGATGACTTCCTGAGAAAGATTTTAGAAGTTGTGCTCTGAACTGGCTGCAAAGATTTTGAAAACTGCTGCAGGAAAAAAAAACTTTCTTAAATGTTCAGCAAACTTATAAAAAAAAAAGAGATGAAATCAAGACCTTAATATCTGACTGCTAGTAAGAATCGGTTCAGCACAACATTAACTTTAACATATAAACAAAACTTCATCTCAGCCTCAAACTGCAGTTTTCATGTAAAATGATGAAGAAATGTTGAACAGCAGTGGACTCATTTCTCTGCTGAGTCGATGTTGGTGTGGAAGTTGTTGATCAGTGGAGTCTGACAGAAGCTGAAGAGTCTCCAACGTTTTCATAGTTCACTGTGCCGTCATGTCCGCCTCCATCATGATGCACCTGTGAAAAACAACAACACACCTGAGTTCAAATGGAACAAATAAATGTTGAATTGAAACCTGACAAGTCCATACATTTTGTTATAATGCCCCAAACTGTCCTGCATCACAGTAACATGAAGTCACCAGCAGCAGCTTATCATCATTTACACTGACTTACAGTCCCTGATCATTCAGATACATTTTTCATTTTACTCATCAGTTCACTTCACTTTGTGTTTTCAACTCACAGTGTTGTCATCAGGTGGTCTCTGGTTCCCTGGAAAATAAATCACAGAGGAACTTTTCAGCTGGAAACTTACAGTTTGTGTTAATCAGTCTGAACAAATGTTGGTCTGAGTTTTCTCACCTGCAGCTCTGATGAGAAGAACAGTAATCACAGTAATCAGGAGGAGTTCAGCCACACGCATAACCAACATTATGTAGCCCAGAACAGAACAACCTGTACGAGCTGTGAAACAGAAACAAATCATGTCAGAGAAGAAAGTTTTGATAGTTTGTATGTTTGAAACTTCCACTGATGAAAAGTCTTTTGGAAAGAATCTCTCCATCTACACTAGTAAACAGCAGTGTCCATGTTTCAGCAGTGTGTCTGTGTGTGTGTGTGGGGGGGGGGAGGGGGGGGGGCACAGAGAATAGGAAAATAAACATAAAGGCCCAATGAATATATGAGAGTTTGTCTACGTCACCAAAACATCCAAGACCGCCACTGTAAACATGCATCTACATGTTTAACCACATCTGCTGCGTTTGTGTGTTTATAAATTATATTCACAACTCCTGATCTGTTTCATGTTGAATACAATAAGTTACTTTGTTTCTCACCTTCTTGTGTTATTGTTGTTGCGTCCTCACCTGATAAATGACAACAAAAACCAACAAAGTGTAAAATGAGAAAATACCTCATGTTCACCATCTGCAGTAACTAAATAAGAAATAATCTTCTTAAAACTTAAATCCAACGATCAAATATAGGAAGGGATTTTAAACAGCTCATCATATTCTCACCTGTTTGCTGACCTGAGGTCTGAGGTCTGAAGGTGAACAGCTGACCAATGTAACCATTAGTCACTTCACACTTAAACAACTCATGATACTTTGACTTCTGCTTAAGATGAGTAGTAGGAAATGTCAGAGTAACTGAGCAGTCAGACTGTGATGTCTTCATGTCTTTGTTATCTTCATCCACATCTTTACCCTCATACAGCCACTTCACTGTGTGTCTACACCAACCGTATGTCGACACAGAGCATTTTAACTTCACCTCATCATCGTCCTTATGTTCAGTCACTGGTGCAGATGGAGATATTGTGAGAGAAAGACAAAAGGAGTAAAATTGTCTTCATCACATTAATCTTAAATATTAAGTAATGTTTCAGTATTTTGTTCTAACAAGACAGTTTGAGCTGAAAACATTAAGATGTAAATACTCACTGGTTAGAAGAGACAGATGAGACACACGAGCATTGAGTTGTCCTGATTTAAACTGTCTGCAGGAGTAGTAACCAGCATCCTCAGCTGTGACCTTCTTTATAACCAGAGAACATTTCTCTGTAACACTCAGTCTGTCTGATTTATTTTTGGCATTTTTACCAATCTGCCCAAATTCAACCAGCTCTGTGTATTGTAAACCACTACTGAAGATCCAGGTAGTCCTCTCACATCTGTTCTGATCATCAATCTTATTTCCACAAAGCAAAGTGACTTCATCTCCGTCTCTGACAAAGTAGGGGGGATATTGTCCAGTCACTGATGATGTAAAGGTGAAAGGAACAAAGCAGAAATATCAGCATGGTGTTATGTTGACATTAAGTGTAAAGAAGACAGAAGTGTGTTTTGTAATGTTTCTGGTATTTCTGTATGTTGTATGTATCCTTACCTGTAAAGTGAAGCAGCAGCATCAGAAATAAAGATATTTTAATCCATCTGAATTCAACCATCGTGCTTGAGTCTGTTTTCTGTCCCTCCTCAGCTGTTAACTGTCCGAGTCTCTGAAGTGGTGCTTGTTAAATGAGACAAATCATGTGTCACTTCCTTCTTGTTTATCTTATGATACTCCACCTACATAATTTATCTTTTTATCTGCTGAATTTGAACAGCCAAAGACTGTTACACCAAGCTCTACTCTGACCTGTAATATTTATCTATTTATATCTTTTTCTTTTAAATTTCATTTTAGTGTACTTTTCACTTTTTAAAATCTATTTATCTTATGGATCTTTTGTCCATATCCTTGCACTTTTTAATGACATTTTTTCCCCCTTTACTGTATGTTTTACTTTGTAAAGCATTTGCCTTTGTGTAAAAAAAATTGTGCTATACACAGAAAGCTGCCTTGCTTTGGCTTCGTCTTATTTTCAGGAGCTCAAATGTGACCACAATGCATAACTGGATGCAGATTGAACTTGTTGAGTCTGCGATGTTTTACTTGATAGAGCATTATGTCGGTTTGTAGTGGTTACGATAGTAAAACAGAAGTGGCTAAACTAGACCACAGGTGCACTGGATGAAATTAAAGCTTCGGGTGAAGTGAAATGCATCATAGAGAGTTACTGTGGAGTAGTTTGTGTCTTGGAACTCATCTGAAAACACATCCTGTCCTTTAACTCCACACTGAACCGCAGCTTCCTCCTCTGCTGCTGTATTTTTAGAAAATCTTATTAACACTTTAGCTTCTGAATGACTTCCTGAAAAGAAACCAATAGCTGTAAGTTTTTAAGAAAGTCCCTTTAAAGGACTTCATGTCATTTGGTATTAATCATAGGAAAACTGAGATAATTTTCATGGGTTAACTTTCAAACTGATGAGTAAAATGAAAAATGTATCTGAATGATCAGGGACTGTAAGTCAGTGTAAATGATGATAAGCTGCTGCTGGTGACTTCATGTTACTGTGATGCAGGACAGTTTGGGGCATTATAACAAAATGTATGGACTTGTCAGGTTTCAATTCAACATTTATTTGTTCCATTTGAACTCAGGTGTGTTGTTGTTTTTCACAGGTGCATCATGATGGAGGCGGACATGACGGCACAGTGAACTATGAAAACGTTGGAGACTCTTCAGCTTCTGTCAGACTCCACTGATCAACAACTTCCACACCAACATCGACTCAGCAGTTGGTGTTTCGCTGAACCGATTCTTAGTAGCAGCCAGATATTAAAGATATGGATTTAATTTCATTTTAAGATGCATTTAAGAACGTCTTCTCTTTTCCTGTGTGAAGTTAGGCCTGCAGATTTTTATGATTGCCTTTTGTAAGTAGCGTAGCATGTCCTCACTTGTATCACTCTGTCTACAGAAGAACTCATTTTAATTCACTTTCATTTAACATTGTTGTTACTATATTTGTTGGGACGTATATGTGTTTGGCTTGAATCGTAATGGAGTTTAACACAGTTAACAGCTAAACTGTTTTTTCTTTATTATATCTGATAACAATATAATCTGGAAATAAAGAAATACTTACTGCTTTTAATTCTACATTGTGTTGTGTGATTCCTTCATGTACTTACAGTGTCTAATGGAAAGTAAATATATTCTTTACTATGAATGTCCGGCCTCTACTAGAAGCACCACAGCTACAACAGCAGTTGAGCAGCTCTGTTCACACTGGACCCTCAAATGTGTCTAAATACAGACATAAATGCACTCAAAGTGACCTGAGAATGCACAGAAATCTAATGACTCAGGCAACTTTCAGAGGTTTTGGATGCACACAACCACCTACTCTGACCTAATATGAAAATAAATACATTTCTCACATCTGAAACGTCCAGCTAGTCGTGTCTGCAGTGAGCGTATGACACGAAAAACCTCCAAACCAACAGTTGAAGTATTGATGTCAAACAAACTCGTCCACCACTGTCTAGTTGAAGAGTGGAGCACAAAATGTGTATTTCTATCCTCTGAAAACCACATGAACAGACCTGCTGCTACACATTGTGGAGGCCTGATGCTCTACGTCCTGGCAGTTAAAGACAGTTCAGTCAGGACGCTCATCAGTGTTGAACCGTTTGGTGTAACTAGTCTCAGTGACCCCAAACCTTCCAGGAGTTAAAGTAGTTTTCAACAGAATTGGATAAGCGCCTCTCTGTCTTATGTCCTGATAAAGTGAGGACTGTCTGTTCCTGTGGGCCTCATGTGTTTCTGATGTTGATGTGGTCGTCATTAGAGGGTAAAACCTCCAGAGCTCTGCTGCTGTTGTACCCACATTCTCACCAAAACACTTCAGCTCTGTGAGAAACACGACACAAAGATACAATGAGGAACAACAGGTCTCAGACCAGTGAGATATCATCTCATCTGTGGTCTTTCTCAGCTGCTACAGTATCACCATGTTGCACCGTGGACATCAAGAGTTAAATTCTGCTGTGTGAGGAGTTTGACTCTTCACCTGTCTGTTCATGTGTGCTGTCAAACATCACCATGACTCCTGTCTGTTTTCTGATAAACACCATCTAAACAAAACAAGTTGCATCATTGCAAACATTAAACCTAACCAACATTCTTCACACGTTCAACTTCCTCATCTTCTTCTTCTTCTTTTCAGGGTGTGAAACACGTCAGATGCATTGTGGGACTGGACACAGTGTGAACTTGAGCCTGGGGCATTGGCTGAACTGTTAACCATCAGGGGCTGAGCCCAGTATTTCATTTTAAATACTCTGTTCCCATGCATTTCTTTCTTGCATGTGAGGGCTACATATTGTTTAAAGCTTAAAACTCAGCACAGCAAGTAGTCTAAAGTTTAGTTTTTATGGAAGCTGTGGTAATTTAGCTGTCAGTGTATGACATGATCGGTTAAAAATTTGGATTGGTCACATAACTTACCTCTGGTGTTATCACTGTTGAAGGGCGCAGGATTCATTAAAACATGGGTGCGACACATATTAAGCGATTCTGAGAGTCAAACACTTCATTTCCTGCATTGTGGTGAATTGTTATGCACCAATAACCACCTAACCCAGGTGACAATTTAAAATGTAATGGAATATAATACATAAGGCTCTGTACTGCTTTCAAATATTGATTATCCTGTAGATCAACTTTCTCATTTAATGTTGTAATGTCCCTGCTGAGTCAACACACATGTAGGAATGATCTTCTAGCCCTCCTATACAAGTTTTTTTATTGCATTAATGGAATTACTTTAGTTCCATATTGTGCACTTGGAATTACTCTGCAAAAGTATATCGAGGAGAACGCAGCAGTCACTTTATCGAGACCAGTCAGCACTGAGGTTCCCTCCATGATGCTGCTCATTTAGCTTATTTAGTTGATATGATTTAGCATTGATAACTTATAAATGTTGATTATGTTGTTTCGGATCATTTTCAGGATTTGTTGCTGTAAAAAGCCTTTTTGTCCAGAAGGGGGTGCAGTAGGTTAACCAGCAGCACAATAACCCAACATTATGTGTATTAGTTCTTACTGTGAGTTTCCTGTCACCTGTTATTGTTTAATATCAGGTCAACTTGTGCTTTGAGTAACATGCAAGAAAACATTCCACCTCAAAAGTTGCAGGTAGGTTTCTCCAGTCTATAGCCAGCTCACATTAAGTAGCAAAGATGAAAAGGAAGCAACTGAAGCAATCTGAGACTTGAGGTGCTGTAAAACCACAATGCTCCAGTTTCAGACCTGAGTTCATTTCAATGTAAAAATGTGAGACTTTTTTCTTCTTGCCACCCAAAATCAAAGAATAAAGTGATGTCAATTAAGTGGGATGTATTAATTCATAAAGGACACAAATATCATGCTTTACGCTTCCCGTGAATATAATCCAGTTCATCTCATTTCCATATTATGTACTTTGTATCTACCCTGTATTAACACCTTATTTTAAAAACCAGAGGTAGTCACATGTGTATCCTTGTGTTTACTTCGCCAAGTGTGACACAATTTATTAAACTGTACTGTAGCCTATTTGGTACGCCCGGGTACAATAAAGATTTCACAGCCTCCCTTTAAGTAAGACTTGCATACTGCAACACTTTCTATTTTAAAAATGAGAAACTCATGTCGGCCATAAGAGACGGAGGAACGTACGAGAGAGAAGAAGGACGACGGTCGCTGTGAGGAAGTGACACGTTACTAATTAGAGGAAGTAGATACAACACTTCTCTTTAAGTTCAGAGTCTTACAAGAACAAGAAGCAGAGAGAGGAGAGACAGAGAGGCACGATGGTGGAATTCAGATGGATTCAAATGTCTTTATTTCTGATGCTGGAGCTTCAGTTTACAGGTAAGGACACATATAACATGCATATGACACACAGACACATTAAAAAGCTCATTCATTAATATCATTAATGTTACTTTATTAACTGAACTTCATTTAACTGAGACAACCAAATCTGTTTGTTTTCCAACAAGGTGAATAATGAGTTTGGTGAAGTCTTTCAAACCAAAGATGAGGCACATGTGTCAACTTTTGTTGTATCTAAAATGATCCTCACACTCACATTAAGAGTCATGTTTGTATTTCTTTTTATTCTTTATATTTCTCTCTCATCTTGTCAGGAGCAGCAGCCAGAGACCTTCTCCTCTCCTTCACTGTCAGAGCTGGAGAGGAAGTCACTTTGTCTTGTGAAAGTGTGATAGAGGGTCAGAATAACTGTGATGGTACTACATGGATCTTCAGTGATTCAAGAAAGAGAGCAGCAGTAGAGCTGATTAATCTTGGGCAGATTGGTGTAAATGCTAAAGAAAAATCAGACAGACTGAGTGTTACAGAGAACTGTTCTCTGGTTATAAAGAAGGTCACAGCTGAGGATGTTGGTCTTTACACCTGCAGACAGTTCAACATGTTAGGAGGAAAACAACAAGGTCCAGACTCTCTGGTTTATCTGTCTGTTATCAACAGTGAGTATTTACATCTTAATGTTTTCAGCTCAAACTGTCTTGTTAGAACAAAATACTGAAACATTACACTAATAAGTAAAATATTAATACAGTGATGAAGTTAATTTTACTCTTGTTGTCTTTTTCTCACAATATCTCCATCTGCACCAGTGACTGAACATAAGGACGATGATGAGGTGATGTTAATCTGCTCTGTGTCGACACATGGACGATGTAAACACAAAGTGAAGTGGCTGTTTCAGGGTAACGATGTGGGTAAAGATAACAAAGATCTGAAGACATCACAGTCTCCCTGTAACACCTCTGTGACCTTTCTGACCTCTCATTACATTTACACATCGAGGTATAAAGTCTTTACATGTGAAGTTACTGATGGTGACAAAGTGCAGAAGTTTCCCCTCAGCCCTCAGACCTCAGGTGAGAAACCAGGTGAGAATATGCTGAGCTGATGTGAATAATTGACTAAAATATTTTTTTATTTTATGGATTTGACATTTAAATATTACAACACAACACAAGTTTTGTACTGAACAGTTTTGTTGCTCATCTGTTCAGGTGAGAACACAACAACAGCAACAACAACAGCAGCAGCAACTAAATCAACAAGAACCACTAAAAACGACGTAAAAGCAGGAACCATCACGACAGCATCAGAAACCGAAGATGTTTCAACAGAACTACGAGGTAGTGACTCAACACTTTCATGAATCCATTTCTACAATGTTACCTCATTGTGGGTTGTGTGGCTGTGGGTCGAGGAACCTTGCAGCACTTAGTTAAACTATCAAATGAATGTTTAATCACACCTAATCCGCTCCTCTTTTAGCTAAATGACTCTGAACAGAACAGAAAGCTGCAGCAGAAATGCTTAAAGTATTTTCATTCTCTTTCCAGCTCCGTGGTGGTGGCTCATCATTGTGGCTGTGGTTTTAGTAGCTCTCTTAATAATCGTTGTGGCCGTCATCAGATGGAAGAGAACTAAAGGTGAGAGCACAGATCAAACTGTCATAAACAAGACGTTTTGATAAAACTGGATTTTCTATTGTGGAAGCTGAAGTCGACTCTCTTTTTTGTCTTTTCAGGGAACAAAACCCGGAGGAATGACAATGTTGTGAGTTTAAAAACGGTTCTTCACTGTAAAGTTTGACTCTATAGCTGAGAAAGGATCAGATAAGATGAACAGTACTGACTGTGTTGTATTAAAACTAAGGTCAAGGAACTGAACACTGTACGCTTCACAGAGACAGTTTGAAGCTGTGTTGACTCTCCCATCACACTGCCTCAACCTGAAACCTGCTCAGATATACTGCATACGTTGCACGGCTGTTGTTTGCATCGTGCCCTGACAATATCTGCATGAACTGAACTGTACCAAGTCTAACTAGACTGTGTTTGTCCAGGGGCTGACCTCAAACGCTGCAGGGACTCAGTCTGGTCCAGAAACCAGTCAGGACACGGTGAGATCACACACTGCACCCAGTGCAAAGTTACACTCACTGCTGCTTGCATTTGTTCTCTGAAATATAACTGTATTTACAGTCTGCACAGTGTTGAGAGTGTGACAATGTGAAATAAAGATAAAAAGGGAAGTTAGATGATGCAACTGGACAACACCACAAGGGACAAACCACCACCAAAAAACTACTATACAACATGTTGAGACGTCGTTTAAATTCAAATTTAAAATGTTGACTGTGAGGAAATAGAATAAAGTTAGAAGAGAGAGTCAGTATAAATCCACATGTTACTGAGCAGCCATCATGTTGTCTTCTCTGTGTAGGCTGATCCTGCAGATGGTGTTTCCTACGCCTCCATCAGCTTCACCAAGAAGACCAGCAGTAAAAGTCAGGTAAGCTGTCTGACTGGTTACAGTGATGATGGTGATGATGGTGGTGAATGAAGAAGACAAAACATTTTGCTTTTGTTGCGTTGACAATGTTGCTTTGTGTTGTTTTGCATGTCCTGTTGCACAGAGCTGGTGCACTGCACTTGGTTATGTTGTGTTTTACTGTTGGAAATCATCAGTGCTGTCAAATCCTGTTGTGTAACTTATGTTGTGTTGTTTCCTGCCAGTTTCAGAGTAAAAATGATGATGATTCAGTGACCTACACAACTGTGAAATCTTCCTCTGTTGATCCCAGCAGCCTCTACGCAACCGTCAAATAACCAAACATACCAAACCTAATGTCTGTTAATGTTTTTATGATCATTTTCTGGTTGGATTATTGTAAAATGCTTCTTATTCAGAAGGGAGTGTGGTAATAATGACACAATGTGAAAAGGAGAAGTAACACCTCAACATATATATGGGTGGTTGCTGAAAATGTAAATGAAGATAATATGACACATTTTGCTCGATGAACTTGCTGTCCTGCACTTTTTGCTAATCTTTCCTAAATTGTTTACCAATTTTAAAAGTTTTTAGTCTTTATTTTAACTTTTTTCTGTTTAGTTTCACCTGCTATTGTTTGATATGCATTCAATTTGACCATGGCTTTGTTCAGTTAGCTTTGAATATCCTGGTATCAAAGTATTGAAAGCAAACTGAAAGCTTTGTGACGGATGTGACGTTAAAAGTCGTAACTGAATGTGGGGAAATAGGAAATCCAAAATGAACTTTGAGTCATATCACTATGAATATGTTTGTTAGAAGGAAGTTATGATAAGAGTAAGTTAGAACAAAAGGATGAAAGTCACTTTGAGCAAGGGACACCTTACTGATCACAGGGTGCGGACAATGTATCTTTCTTTAAGAAGGAACAAGTTTAGAGACTCTTAAAAGTTTGAGAACAACATAGGGAAGAGAAACAGAGATGCACAATGCGTAAATTCAGGTGGATTAAAAGGTCTTTAAATCACATGCCGATGGATAATCATCCTGATTGACTGATTGCAGCCGTGGTTTTTGAAGAATACCTTAATTGTCCACTGGGATAATTGGGTCTGGCACAAGGATCAACTGTGTAAAAAAAAAAAAGTAGTGCCAACTGCTGTAAAATGCTGTAAAAGTCTACAGGCAGCGTCAAAGAATTCTCTCAGAGTTGATGTGTGTACCAGTCATTTATGTTTGGCAGTGGTGGAGGAAGTATTCACATCCTTTGTTGAAATAAAAGACGCAAAAACTACAATGTAAAAATAGGTATTACGTTATTATAGATTATACAATTGGTATATTTTACAGATACATTAACATGTATGTAAGCAGCATGTTTATGTTGTGTTGGAGCTAAGTCTACCTATTGTACATATTATTATTATTATTATTATTATTATTATTATCAGTATTGTACATAGTGGGTGTTTTAATTTACTGTATAACATTGCATTATATTTTATATGTTCATTATAGGTTTTTAAAATCTTACCCCGAAAAACAACTTGTAACTATGGGAAGTGCTACACAAGTACCTCACAATTGGCCTTTTTCAATGCAGACATTTTGACTTGTGATCGTAGGAAAAACACAGTTGTTGATAATAGCATTAACGATGAAAAGATCTATAGTACCTGCAGTACAGTACTTGAGTACTTTATACGTTGAACATTTGTACATTACATGGTTCATATTTTGCACATTCCTGCTCAAACTGCAACTTCTTTGTATACTTTACACTTTTTTCTACTATACATGTTTATATTTTATATTTAAATTGCAGTGCTTGCTTCTTACTTTGTTTATGAGCCAAAATACAATTGCATGTGTACTTGGCAATGAAGCAATAAAGACCAGTCTGATTGAGTCTGATTGACGCCTTTAACACTGAAGGTGATTTCAGTGAAACAGGTCTCAGTTTGAAGAGGTGACTGGAGAAACATGAAATTAAAACGTGCCTTTGATCGCTGAAAAGACTTCCTGGTGGGGACCTTTATTTTGAAAAGCTGCTTCTCGAACCGGAAGAGCCTGCGGTTGACCCAGAGTCGGCTTCCGTCGGTGTGATGTCGGAGGAATTGTGTATTTTCCTGCACAGTTGGGGACAATTAATCACGACGGCGTCTTCTGAAACCGCCTTTAGTTGAACCCTGGAGTGAAAAAAAGAGCCGCTCGCTACGTTCAAAGCGCAGGACGGACGGAGAACCGGAGCCGTCGGCGAGCTGCGCGCTGACGGTTGTTCCGGTGTCAAATGTCCGCGACAACAAACCTCAACGAGCCGGCCGGTTAGAGTATTTTTAACCTGCCAACCGCGTCGTTTTACTAAAATATGACCAGCACACCCTGACAAATACTGGATTTTTTGTATTTTAACGTAAGCCTCGTACATTTGTTCCCGCCCGCCGTTTTGGATTTCATGGCTTTCTAGTTAGCATTTAGCTCCCGTTGAGCTCGCCGGTTGCCGCCCCGCGTCCGCCTCACGCGTTTTTTTTTTTTTGTTTTGTTTGTTTTTTTGTTGTCTCCTGTGCGGCAGATGTGAGCGTGGCAGCCGGCCACCATGAGTAACAGCCACCCCCTGCGGCCTCTGGCCTCCGTGTCGGAGATCGACCACGTCCACCTGCTGTCGGAGCAGCTGGGCGCCCTGGTGCTGGGCGAGGAGTACAGCGATGTCACCTTCGTGGTGGAGGGGAAGCGCTTCCCGGCGCACCGGGTCATCCTGGCGGCTCGCTGCCACTACTTCAGGTAACCGACAACACCTGGGACGCCTCTGGGCGTCCCTGCACATGGGTTTGGTGATGAAATCCACAAACCTCAGCTGCGCAACCGTGAGGATTTCCTTCCAATCTGTCTAATGTGACCCATAAACTGAAATTATATTATTACACTGTAGAAAGCTCAAATTCAAGTGAAGACACATTATTTTAAGTTGTGATTTGTTGTTTTTGGGTCCTGTGTGCTGCCTATTTCTATATTTTCCCCAGAAACGCCTCCTTCCATAGTCACACACAAGCTCACACAACAGAAATGTGTGTTATGTGTGTTTTTTCTACATGAGGAGCATTTAACACTACATATACATGTACATGTGATTCACACGATCTTGATACTTTTCCAGTTTTTGTTATTCAGTATGCTTGTTAGAATATATTTGAGGGCAGCTGGTTGAGATAGTTGGAAGCTTATTTGGGGCTTTCTGAAATTTCTGCGGAGACTATTAAAAAAAAAAAAAAAAAGGAATGGCCTCTGAAAAACAAATGTAAACACTTAAGCTTTTTTCTTCTTTTGGCTCCTTCAGGGCCCTGCTGTACGGTGGGATGAAAGAGTCCCAGCCCCAGGCGGAGGTGTCTTTGGAGGAGACGCGGGCCGAAGCCTTCTCGATGCTGCTACACTACCTGTACACGGGCCGGGCCAGCCTCAGCTCCGCCCGGGAAGAGGTGCTGCTGGACTTCCTGGGCCTGGCTCACCGCTACGGCCTCCAGCCACTGGAGGACTCCACGTCCGAGTTCCTCCGCACCATCCTGCACACCAACAACGTCTGCCTGGTTTTTGATGTGGCCAGCCTGTACTCTCTGAGCGCGCTCAGTGCAGCCTGCTGCTCCTATATGGACAGACACGCACCTGAAGTGTTAAATTCTGACGGTTTCCTCATGCTCTCCAAGGTAAGTTTGCAGTTTTACAAACTGGATTAGAGAATGGTGTTTGAAGAGTTGTAATCAGGACTGCATCTGGTTCATTCTTACATTAGGGTAGCCTTTATTTCTCCATACATTGTACACAGATATCTCTATTTTTCCCTAAATTGTTTGATTAAAACACCTGTGTTTGCAGACTGCCCTGCTGACTGTGGTCAGGCGCGACTCGTTTGCTGCCAGTGAGAAGGAGATTTTCCAGGCCTTGTCTCGTTGGTGCCGGCAGCACGTGGACGGGGCAGACACCCAGGAAGTGATGGCAGCAGTGCGGCTGCCGCTCATGACCCTGACGGAGATGCTGAATGTGGTGCGACCGTCCGGCTTACTGAGCCCAGACGACCTGCTGGACGCCATCAAAACCCGCTCTGAGAGCCGCAACATGGACCTTAACTACCGTGGCATGCTCAGTCAGTGCTCTTACTCCTCCATCTTCTTACTGTTTTTATTATTACTATGAATCGCATCAAACATCAAATCAAAAATGCATTGTCTGTGTATTTCATGTATTCATTTGCACATACATTTCTTCTTCTTTCAGTCCCAGAGGAGAACATTGCCACCATGAAGTACGGAGCTCAGGTGGTGAAAGGGGAGCTGAAGTCGGCGCTGCTTGACGGAGACACCCAGAACTACGACCTGGACCATGGCTTTTCCAGACATCCCATCGAGGAGGACGGCCGGGCCGGGATCCAGGTCAAACTGGGCCAGTCATCCATCATCAACCACATCCGTCTGCTGCTGTGGGACAGAGACAGCCGGTAAGACAAACCAGCATAGCAGGGTTTGAATTTTATATGAAGACATATGTTGTATGATTCAGATTGATTGTTTGTTTGTTTGTTTGTTTGTTTGAATTGAAAATTAGAGCGTGTATTCAAACTCAGTTTATTGTTGAAGTAGTTGTATGACTGCACTGATATTTAGTTTAGCTGGTTCCAACAAACTGTTCTGGCAAGGTGATAAAAGGTCTTATCTGAAAGTTGTTTTGTTGTGTGCGTGTTTGTAATGATTTGAACCTGAAGCATGTCAGTTATGACAAATTGATTATTTAAATAATCAATTTTCTAACAAAATGATTACTACAGAACCCATTTCTTAAGAAACGTGTATGAATAGTAACTTATTGCTTTTTTGTGAACCTCATTATTCTGACTTTATCTGATAATGACAAACTGAGTTTGTGAACTGATTTTTAATGTCTTTCTTGATTATTTAAGGTCTTACTCCTATTACATTGAGGTATCTATGGATGAGCTGGACTGGGTGCGTGTTGTGGACCACTCAAAGTATCTCTGCCGCTCTTGGCAGAATCTCTACTTCACACCACGAGTTTGCAGGTAAACTAAACTAAACCATTTGGCTCCCGGTCCAGTTGCACCAACAGTTGTTATTCCTCGGCCCAAGCTGTTGTGGAAAAGTTGACTTTGTCAAGTAGTTCACCATCTTTTGATGCTCTGTCATCTTGCCAGGCTGGAGATTTTGGTGGCATCATGAGTCAAAACAAGTCTGATTCCATCTGTGTCATTTTTGCCAAAACCTGGTGTACATAGCAATTACAGGCTGTTTTGATGTTGTTGCTTGTAGTTGATTGGGATTATATTCTCAGTGTTTAAAAACCACACTGATCTTTGCTTGGCAGATGGACAGAGAAGCGTATTTTCAAGCATTTCCGTGCAGTATTTTGGTTCCTCCTGAGTTGGAGACGCTGGAAACAATCCAGAATTGGAATAATGTGTGTTGTGGGCATGCCTGGTTTGAGATAACTGTGTGTAAACATCCAGTCGGATGTCAGAAGATGTGACTCAAGCTTGCCCTAAGGAATGCAGTAATGGTGCTGCGCCATCAAACTAACACAGTCAACCAGCCAACACTCCTCTTCCGTAGAACTGTGCTAAATACAAATTCTCATGCAAATTGACCCTAAAACTATATATATATACACACACACACACACACACACACACACACACACACTGACCAGTTTAAAATTAATGCTGTCTAATACAACAGTCCTACAATAAATCCGACCTTCATGAATGTTATAATGCTCAGTTTAGGCTGAAATTGTTTTGGAGAGGTGTTGAGTCAACTGTATGATTATTTTGGATGTTGTAGTTTGTGGTGTTGATGAATTTTATTGTGTTTTACTGACAAGTGTTTCTATTATTACAGTGCATTTGAACAAGATGGAGGGTTGTCCTTTCATGCCAGTTTTCTCCTGGTTGTTTAAAGATTGATTTACGGTCGCTTGGTTTTCCTGTGCACCCAAATCTTGACTTTGCTCTCTGTGTCTCAGGTACGTTCGCCTTGTGGGAACACACAACACAGTCAACAAGGTATTTCACCTCGTGGCTTTTGAGTGCATGTTCACCAACCGCTCGTTTACCCTGGAGAATGGACTTCTGGGTAAGTTGCAGAAAACACAGACACACAGAACAGAAACTACGTGATCGGAAGTGTTTTTTAATGAGTGCACTTTTACTTTTGATGTTACTGGTTACAACATTTGTCTTACATTTCAACTATGCTTTACTCTGGGTTACTTGTAATGTGAATTTAAGCCTTTTTTTGTTTAAGTTGTTCGTACTAAATGAGATCCCATTCATGTTAACAAGTGCAGATCATAGCAAAACAAGTCTGTAACCCTGCGTCTGGCGTCTGCAGTGCCCAGTGAGAATGTGGCGACCATCGCATCGTGCGCCAGTGTCATCGAGGGTGTGAGCCGAAGCAGAAATGCCTTGCTCAACGGCGACACGCGCAACTACGACTGGGACTCCGGCTACACCTGCCACCAGCTGGGCTCTGGAGCAATCGTCATTCAGCTGGCACAGCCCTACTCCATTAGTTCCCTGAGGTACATCGGGCCACATCATTAACTCTGAGTATGGAACAAAAACTGAGCTCTGAAAACCAGAAATCTCAGCATTGGGTGAAGTAATTGTTTAGTCTAACTTAACTTTGTCCCTCACCCAGCTGATATTGCAGTTGTATCTTCCACATCTTGACATGGTTATATGGCCATTAGAATTTCAAAGTATGTTGTTGTGAGGGGTCATTTTAATCTACAGTGTGAAATAGCATTGAAACATGAAATGACATTATGGCAGTTAAGTTCAAAACAGGTAAATAGTGTTTATTGGCTTCCTCTACCTGTTAGGCTGCTGCTGTGGGACTGTGACGAGCGCTCCTACAGTTATTACATTGAAGTCTCCACCAACCAGCAGCAGTGGACAAAGGTGATCGATCGCACCAGGGTGGCATGTCGGTGAGGCTCCCATTTCCTCTTCTGTCACTTCCTTTTTCCACATGGTGACTTTTTCCTGTTACCTGCACCCTTTGAACACAGGTGTCAGATCCATCTGACTAAGACCTGGGATGTAAACATCTTGAATAACTTGACTTGAATAAACACTCTTTTTTTGATACTATGTGTGTTTAATGATAGTAGTAATATTTTTTTTCTTTACAGTTTATTGTTAAATTATCCCACTTATCTTGAACTTGAACTTGCTGAAAGCCTGTCTAATTATAAAGGAACCTTGAGCCACATGTTCCTCGCTAAGTAAGTAGCTGGCCTGTTTGAAAATCACTTCCTCGAGGGGGCAGGATTAAAAATACCTGGTTATATTCCAGCTACTGTTGACTAAATCTTCATTTTTGGCAGATGTGTGCTTAAATAGCTGTTGCCCCTGTAGGTACGTAGAGTACAGAGAAAATTGCAGGCTTAATGTGAAACTGTTAACAAACTTTTCCTTAAAACTCTATATACAATAGTCAGGGTCCTGTCATGAAAATGTAGCCATAATAGACATAAGTGTTGTAAACAAAATCACAAGATACAATCAGAATGTTTTTATATTTCTGTCTTGATGATTTTCACCGCCCTCTCTTCCAGATCATGGCAGACATTGAAGTTTGATAAGCAGCCTGCTTCCTTCATCCGTATTGTTGGGACTCACAACACTGCTAATGAGGTGAAAACACAGTTTATTGTGGTCGTCAGGTTCTTTTCTGTTTCTTTAATGCTATAGGAAAAACCGAATCAGACGTGTAACTGAATCTGTGTTAATGTGTGTCAGTGCCACTTTTTACATTGAATCTATAACGGCTGGTTGTTATTATTGTAAGTAGTTGGTAAAGTGTCCGGTGTTAGGTGTGCGTGGTTGTGATTTCTCCTGTTTGACTCCGATCTCTCTTCAGGTGTTCCACTGTGTTCACTTCGAGTGTCCGGCCCAGCTGGACACAGAGGTTAATGAAGGCAGCCCGGGCCTGGACTCGTCTGATGCTGGGACCGCCACCCAGCAGTCGCGACCCCAACGACCTTCACGCACACACAGCCTGCTGCCCTCCCAGCCCTCCCAGCACTCCTCCTCCTCATCATCGTCCTCACAGTCCCATCTTTAAAAGCCCCCACCCACCCTACCCTCTTATTGAAAGGTGTTGAGAGGGAAGGAAGATCTCAGAATGCCATTTTGCACAGCCTTCATCATCCAGACTGCACTGCTACAACGCTGCTAAAGGCGATGTCTCATTGTCATAACCCATGGTCCGTCTGTCATAAGTGCAACATTAGAGACTGGTATATCTGTAGCAGCAGCATTTAGGGCTCCAGTCTTCCCAATTTTGAAACAGAAAGTTAGGTATTACATCCACTGGCTCATGCATTTTTGTGAAGGTACTTTTTAGCTACTAAGACTCAAGTTTTTTCCTTCAAAATCATCAAAGTGGAATCTTTACTTCTCCAAAGATGAGGCACACACTGAACTGTGGTTACACTGTACCACCAAAGAGCAGTAAGACCAGGGTGGGGGGTGGGGGGGGATTGCTATCTGAATTTTACGAGTTAATATTTCCACAACAGATGGATTTTATCCTTAAACAAGCTATTTTTTTAAGAAACTGTCTTAAAACGACTCTGCTCACTTTTCGTAACATCAAGATACCAGAGTAGCAGTCAAGTATTTTTCAAAGTTTGGAATTCAATTATTCAAAGGTTTGCCAAAGCTGTGGAGCTAATGCATTCTGCGGCATTTGTATGCAATTTGCACTTAATCCAATTATGCATTTGCATATTAAGTAATAGCTGTTGGGTATTTGTTGACACCTGAAACCAAAATGTGGTTCTTATCTGGTGTTACTTTTTGATAGTTAAAATCCATACCTCAAGAAAAACCTCATTAAAAGTAAACTTAGGTTGAATTAAGTGTCTTAATTTAGTATTTTAAGCACTTGAATAGCTTAGCACAAATGATTGGGGAAATCAATTAGGTTGTGAAAATTGGGGCTGAGGGGCTCGGACCAAATTATGTATGCACTAGGGCTGCAGGGAAGGAAGTTTATATACAATAAATACATGAGCAGCTGCTATTGGCACTTTATTTTACTCAAGTACACAGAAATAAAGGTTGCAGCTTGGGTCTTCTGACTGAAGTACAGTACTGAAGTGCTGGATTTGGTAACTTTCTGTTTGTATGTTAAATTAATTTAAAGACTTCCTCGCTCTGGCAGGATCTGTCAGGTTTAAGCTGTTTTTTTTTTTGTGTGTGTGTTTTTGGAGGTTTGTTTTTAAATTAAGCTATCAGTGCTGTGGTTCCTGTTTGTTTCCTTTTGTGTCCTGATGTTGCACTTTTGAGTTGTTTGTCTTGAAAAACTCCTTTTGTTTCAAACCTTTTTATTTGATGTTAAGTAACCTGAAATACCTAACTACCCTGGGTTGACCCACTAATGTTTCTATAAGCCTTCTTTAGTCATCCCCATCTGCATTTTAGAAGATTACCCATAGTTGAGATAGTTGGATAAAGTCTTCCTTAATAACTAACCAGAGAACTGCAATAGGGCTTTGTTCAGGAACACACTCCCCATCCCCCATCTAACTTTATGTATGTGGATAGTTTTACTTATAATATATTAGTTATGACCATTGACGTGTGATTGCATTTCACTGCCTCTTGTTCAATACATTGCCTGTCAAAAATGTGATATGGAAACAACTGACATTGTTTATTAATGTTCATTGCTGTGAGGGGTCACACCCGTCTGCTTGCCTGAATCGCTGCTGTTAAACACAGTGGAGGTCTTTGATACAAGCAATACAGTGATCTCTATCTTCTGTTGAGAGCTTCTGTTACAGACCAACAGTGGTGTTTGATCAGTCAACATGTATTCATCCTGCTCCAGGCACTGATGCCCTGGTGGCTCTTTAGAAAATGTTGATGTGTAATGCTGCCCAAGGAGGTGTTTTCTTGTCATGAAACATTTAAAAAAACATCTGATTTTGGAGCTCAAATAGCACTTTTGTCTTGTTTTTGTTGCTCAAATTATGGCTTTGTTTGTCCCAGGCGGTTTCAACCAGAACAGTGTGACAGAAAACATTTAGAAGCAGAGGTGAAGGAGAGCAAACTCATCTCTTTGAATAGCAGAGTTTGCCTGTTACACTGATGAGCATTATATGGAAATAGTCACACCTTAGTTAAGTTTTGTGTACCTTTAATGGGCTTTATCTCAACATAGGCTGAATTGTTACCTAATATTTTAAGGGTAATGCAGGAACTGTCCCCGGGTCCCAGACCCTCTGGGGCCAAGAAGCCTCATTACCTAATCTTGAGACTGCCCTGAAGAGGGGCCCTGGGATGAGATCTAATTTTAAAGCCTTTGTTATTTCACTTTACCTTGTACTTATGTGGCACACATTGCTAAATTAATTTTGTTTGTTAAGTAATATTTTTACATTAACAATGTGAAATCTGAAAAGTGTCGCTCGTGGTAACAAACTGCTCTTTCAGCTCATTGTTTAGGTCAGTTTTCAGCACCAAGAAGCAGACAAACACAGTTAGTGACTGCGTGGTGAACATAGTGGAGCTTTTAGCGGCTCCTGTATATCCCTCAGGAGTTGGAGGAGACCAAATCTGAGCAAAAAGAGGTGTAAATATTAGACTTCCATTCATTAGGCCACCTGAAACATGACCCCAAATCCTAATCTAGCTCTGTGTCTGCCTGATGTGTTAATAGGCTACTGTTTTCTAACATAGTCAACATATCCGCTTATAAAGTGATAATATGTCCAGGTTGTGTTTCATATCTTGTAGTGCTGGTTTATCAGAGTAGAACTACCACAAACTAACTAATACATACACAATGCACAGACAATGGGAACAGAAGGGAGGTTACAGGTGCCCTGGGGCCATGTAGACAGTTAATCCAGCCCTGCCGGTTACTATATGATCGATATATAGGTGCTGTTGAATACCTGTGTAAAAGTACATTCTGCCTCTCAAGAGGTTTTATTTTCACAACCTGCTTATAATGCTATGATGGAATCCACATTCAAGTTGATTTTATTTTTTTAATTTGTAATTCTAAATGAAATACCGAGTTAAGTTCTTCGCTGTAATCAGATACAGCGGATTACAGTAAAGCCAGTGATCAAAGCCAGTCAAACCCTTACACGCTCCGCCTTTGTACTCATCTGAACTGAATACAGCAATAACAGTTGGTACTTTTTATTGGGATTTAGTCGTGTAATAGTGCCTTTACATGTCCTCTTGTGTCACAGTTGCCTTCATTTCGTTGGGCAATATTGACATTTCTGGTTTGATGGACGCGTTTCCGGCCCAGCGTACTTCGTGCGAGCGACGCGTGAATAGGGGTGGTCACGATCCGCCAAGAGGGGAAGGCCTTCCCCTGTCTATTTATTTTCTCTTTTCTCGCACCCTCCCGTGCACCTAAACTCGGAATAATCCTATTTTATCTGTTTCAGCGGACAGCCGGCGGTCTTTCTACGCCTTTTAGTGTCGAGTGAAACACCGGGACGCCCCCCTCTCTCCGCCGGCCGGTCGTAGCGTCCGACCGTCCAGCTGATTGCTGAGTGCCGTTCAATTATTCCAGTTCAAACTCAGCCGTTTTCTTTCACTTCACCGAAGGATTTTACGGTCGAAACGGGCCGAGATCGCCCGCCACCGCCGTTTTTCACCGACTTGTGGACTTTAAAAAGCAAGAGGACGTGTATCTCTTTTGTCTAACTTGAATGTTGGATCGTTTTTTTCCTCGTTGAACGACCAGGCCCCGGACTCATCCCCAGCCTCGCGTTTCCACATCGGGCTGTTTTTTGTTGGAAGTCATGGGGGACACCAGCGAGCGAAGCAAACCGCCGAGTCTACCTCCCCGGTGTCCCTGTGGATTTTGGGGGTAAGAGTTGAAACCTGATTTAAACTAGATTGAAACCTGCCATCTTGAACTGAAAGGGAAAAATATGCTCAACGGGTTCAACTAGTCTAAACCCATTGTTGTTGTTCTGTTGTACAAGGCCGAGGGTGGGGGGTTGGGAAGTTGGCTAATAAATAAACCTCCTGGCAGTAAAACTAGTTCAATTTCCCCAGTTTTCCAAGTTTATACCTTTACTTTCGTCCTCCCAAACGCCGGCTATTCTTTTATATTCGTGCTGTATCGTGTTTTAAGGCAATTTGTACACCAGGAGGTGACGTACCCGAGACAGAACATGATTTATTGCCAGCAGGTTCCTTTTAAACCTGCCCTGTTTTCTTGAACCCCCTCGAAGATAAGCAGCAGTGACACGATTAACACGTTACTTTGGTTAAACCCCACGAGCCCAGCAGAGCTCAGGAAGCAGCTTTTTTTAGTTATTTTACACCCTTTTTTTTTTTTTTTTTTGTATTCGGTCTTGTCAAGTGGTGGATGTGTGTTGCATACCGGATGTGATTCACTGGTGTCTTCAGTGTTACCCCATAGGAAAATGACTTCATGTAACCTTTAATCAATTTAACAACGACACTCAAACGCGACTGACTGCTTCTCCTTATAGGGATGTAAGTTGTTTCAAAGCAACAGGAGGAAAAAAAACACTCTCAGATAAGATTACTGTCAGCTCATGACTGCCCACCATAGACATACTATTAATACACCCCTGTGATACTTGCATTACAGTAATATTAAGGATTTTAGGGTGGCAACCTATTACTATTGTGTGAAATACAACCAGTAAGACAAAAGCCTCCCTGTTTGGAGGTATTATCATTACAGAACATTGTCATATGACTTTTCATTTGGTTACCACCCTCCCTCCCTCCCTCAAGCCCCATCCCCCCCAGTTGCCTTCATTTTGTGGTGACCAGTAAGCAAACTGGTACCAGCAACCCACCTGTCAATGTCAGGTGACACAAATGGCAGCGTTGTGTGTTTACGGCCCTGCCTGCCTCGGCTCAGAATAACACCTGGCCTGGGGCTGCTGGCTGTCCTGTCCCGCACAGGCTCCTCACACATGTCCCTGAAACTCAAGGCCTCTTAAACGGATCTGGACCATGGTTACCTTTGAGCAGTTTGAAGGGTTTAATACAGTATTGGAGCTCTTTTTTAAAGCAGTGATTGTAGCCCTGTACCCTTGCATTATTAATGACATGCATCTCCCAACACTAAACACAGTGTTTTTTTAGCGGTTTAAGCAACATTACGGTTAATTAAAGGTAAGTGCAAATACTTATTTTAAGTATTCAGTCTCACAATTTTACTAATGTGACAATTATTCAGTGTTTCCTGGCCTCAAATAATATTAAAGGACCAGGTGCACACGAACAAGTGCTGAAAGTGTACAGGTATACAGTCCAGTCAAACACTACACCAGGTGATTTCATTGACAAGTTCTTCCTCTAAAGCTCCCCATTAAAAATCAGTTAGAGATTTGTTAAGGTAGGGAAGCAGCATAGCTCGACCGATATCCGATACGACATATCTTTGAAACTTCTGTACTGTATAAGCACTTGTGTACCGGCTGACAGATATGCCGGTACAGATATATCAACAATTGGCTAATACCGAGCATAATATCGGGGAGAAATGAGAGAAATATTGAAAATACTTGCAGCCCCAGTTCAGTCCCTTTTCATGGCTCAAGGTCAATGGCTTGTTTTCTGTGCTGTCTTATCTCTGTTTGTTTTTTCCACTCTGTGTGCTGCTATCTGATGAACCAGGTGTGTTTTAAGCACCTCAACAAGATACTTGACTTGGCTGTGGCACTGTGTGGGCATAATCTAATATTCACATCTAGTCTCCTAGTTGGAGTATTGTATTGGAGGATAAGGGGCACTCTGTAATAACTCTTTCCTAAATGAGTTTTTATTACCTGCCTGCTGTAAAGTGCATACTTTTTTTGATTATTATAGCCACAAAAAGGAGATTTTGTGTCACCTTACTTGGATAGTATTGTTTGTTTTATTAATTAAAGTAGCCCCGCCTCTGAAATATTTGTCTGTTTATGTAAATGGGTTTTAATTTGTGACACTTATTGTAATACTTTCTTTCAAAATATGGATGCTCCCTTGTCAGAAGTCTAATTCCCATTTTGACAGTCCGATTGCATTATGCGGTTTGAGCAACTGACGAAACATCCTTATTTATTGCTCTTTGGACATAAAATGTGATGAAACAGCGTTTTTGAGTTTCATCATTCTTAGTAATCATTCTTAATAGTTTTTCTTATGAATTTCTCAGTAGAAATAAAACCTTATTTTCCAGCAGCTGCATCTTAAAGAATAATCACTGAGGCTGTCGTCATTAGGAAAACGTGAACATGTCTGATCTTGGTTGGACTAACCTTCTCTAAACACTTTTGTTGGCTACAAACCTGCAATTATCAAAGGAAATCAGTTACATTTTACAACATGAAGATACTTGGAGGCAGCAATAATGTAAAATTAATGAAAAGGTGCAGACTGAGAGCAAAAATGTGCAGCTATCTGAAGTTGTATGACTCCATGAATGTGCAGAAACTGGAGCAGAAAGGAGAATGCTGGAAAGAAATAAGTCTCTCACACACACACACACACACACACACACACACACACGGCTCTTGTTGTCACAGCAAATGTCCATCGGGGAACTCGTCCATTGATAGTTTGTGGCCAAAAGGCACAGACTGCAAAAACAGTCCAGCAGTTACAGCGAGCTTGAAATTCACTCTACACTGTATGAGAATGCAGCTTGTTCGTGGGATGGAGCGTCAGCTTGGCTTGAATGGCATCGCAGACAGTCGGGACTGATAAAATATACTTGATTTGAGTTCTTTTGTTCCATTATGCAATATACTCAAAATAACAGCAATACATAGTAATAAAGCTGTTGAAACATGCCATTAAACATCTATCTTTAAGTCGTTTGTTCAGGGACAAGAGACACTTGGTGTCAAGCTAAACCTGTTTTATAAATACTTGCTTATTTACTAGCCTGTTAATGCAATAAGGAGATTTTGACTCAACAGGATCTTGTTACTGAATAATAAGCAAATGCATATTTACTTATCTTTGTTGGTTTTCTTTTTAAACTTTTAAACTAACTACCATTAAGTAGCTGTAACAAATCACTATTAAATTACTACTAGTAGCCTATTATTTGTATATTTTTCCCAGAGAACCAGTATGATCAGTTTGATTAGCTGTAGTTCTCATGTTTTTTGAAGTGAAAGGCAGCCAGAGCGTCACACTGTCACCCCCTTCATGCTTTTTATCGGTCAGGAATTACACAAGAGTGTCCGGTTCATTGGGCACACATATACAGTCTCATAAATGATATCTTCATGAAGCCTCCCGTGTTCAGTCTTCGTTGACATTGTGTCCGACAGTTTGTTGATTCAGCTCTCTGGCAGTGCTTGACACTTATAGTTCCTAATATTCTGTCTGCCTCACATTTGTAAATGTGGGTGGACAAAATGGTCGAAGCGCCATTCCGTGTCTGTATCTCTAGCAGTATAATCACAGCAAAAATATGATAATGACAGATCGGGGTCACCACCAGAGTCCAATCAATTGTTACTTTGCCAAAGGCCCGTCTTTCTACCAAATTTCATAGGAATCCATTTATAGATGATGAGGTGTCTTGGTGACACACCTGTTCTTAGTGGAGGCAGAAACAGTCTGTGCAGGCTTGTCCTGCAGCATTAGTACAGCATAGCTCCTGTAGGAACAATGATCTGAACACCCTACAGCGTTCCAGCCTCTGTGCCATTGACAGGGCTCACAGCTGACAAAAATGGTTGTATTGTGGTGGTATGGACATTAAAGAGAAGTCCAGAAGGTGAGGGAAAGGAATAGGGAAAAGGTACCACCAGCCCCCAAGAAAACCAGGAGACAGACAAGGACATCTCTAAAATGCTCAGATTAAAGTTGATTGTCCTGTAGACGGCCTTAAAATGAATTGTTGAACTTCACAGGAAGTCTTACAGTATGCTTTATCTTTATTATTAAACTGTGTAATGACAATGCTTTCCCTGTGTCCTCGTGGTTCTCTGCCACAGTTAAATCATTGCCCATCATGGCAAAAACGTTTTTAAAATTACTCTGTTTTTGTTGAAAATTCTCTAAGTAGGCTGGCTTACTGTGCAGCCATGACTGAAACAGGTGACTGACAAAGAACTCTGGGCTTTTGCAGGACCCAACTCTGTAAGTGAAACCTGCATCCATTACACATCCACCCCCCTCGCCCTAAAGGCAGCCGGTAGTATTTTGAGTACAGTGTAGCCAAACCTCAAAGGTACGGTGGCCATTTTAGGACATCTCATACCCAGCTTTTTAGGCTCAGCTCTTTGTTGTCAGACTTGACTCAACGTTCAACAGACTAAGCTGTCCTTTTTGTCATCTTCAGCTGGCCTTTGTCACGCTCAGCTCCACTATGTCAGCCTCAGCTGTACTTTGAGCCTAATGCTAGAAAGATACGGAGACAGTTCCAGACTGATGGGATTTAGGCAAATCATTTATATATGCATTGCATGCATATTCAGAGGTGTTGAACATGGGTGTTAACTCATCATCATGACAGGATACCCAGTGTTGGTTTGAGCTAAACCCAGTATTAGTGACATTATAGCTAAACATTTCTTTGTTCGACTGCAGAAAGATCCACAGTAATCTGCGCCACTATGTAACGGGAGATGGACTTGGTTTGATTCTCTCTGCTTGCATGAAACTAGTAGTGCTGAAACAATTACTCTATTGGCAGGAAATTAATGAACAACAATAGTAAAACAGTAAAATAATTGAATTTATTACAACCGTATGCTCCTTCTGTAAGTAATTTTTAGGGTCCCCATATAAGCCATTTGCTCCCCCGTCCTCTGTGATTTCCTGTCATCCTGCCTTGAATTTATTGACTCAAAGGCTCAATTGCCAGGCTGACAAACCAAAAAAAAGGGTTGCTGAGGTGAAACATTAGGAGCGATTATGAAAGGTGTTATGGTTGACGCCCAGGATGTGATATAATTGTCATTTGAGATATTGAATATGGGGTAAGGTTCTAGTAGTGTTTGTTACAGAGGCAGTACCTTATTTCAGAATGGCATCTGTCTTCCCACATTTATGTTGATCCACTCTGCATAAAGTTGATACAGGTATTGGTCAATGGGGAAACAAAAGTCTTATTTTACAGAGAGAGATTATCTGTATATCTTGCCAAAAAATGATGCACAAAACAATTTATGATGTTAACAATATTTGCTTTATTGTGAACATCCATACAATTCTTTTTTGTTTAATTTGTCATGCCATGGTATTGTCTTCAAATGAAAAACATTTTACTTTAGGTTTGTATCAGAAAAGGTTTATGTCTTAACAGTTTTAATGAGTAGAGGCAAAGCTTAGATGTCTGAGGAGGTCAATGACATTCATTTTCTCACCTGTCTCCTCAGGTCCAGTAAAACCATGAATCTCTGCTCCAAATGTTTTGCTGGTAAGTCTTTTCTCAATACACAGTATTTCTTTATCTTTGTCCGGGGTGACATCTGCATATCACCCCACAGCAAAGAGTTTAGGGCAACTAACATGGGACAGAAAAGAAGTGGTTAAACAGAAATGGCAAAAGGTCACTATACTGTGCAACTGTGTCTCCCTGTGTTTCAAACTGGTCGATAAAATAACCACTTGGTTTCTTCATGCCCCCCACCCACCCCCCCAATCCAAATCTGCTATTCAGCTAAAGTCACAGTTGTCATGAGATCATCCTACAAATGCCAAATTGTCACTGTGAGGTGACCAGTTGCCATTTAGATTCCTTTCCCTGTTTTTAAAATTCAGTTTGCCTGCAAAAATTGTTCATCACATACATTTGAGATGCAGTAGTATTTCTGGCCTGCAAGCCAAAAAACAGAAGAACAGTTGGCCCCTCAGATGGCTGTCATAATATCAGCATGTGTGTGCATCGCTCGCCTCGAGTCGTTCACCTGTAAAATGTACAATTGTTGCTCGACTGCTGAGTTAACTGAAGCAAAGCACCACATTTATGCATGCTCATGAGAATAAGAGAACCAGACCGGAAGAGGACATTGAATTTCATGTTCCCCATCCCTGACACTGCCTTTGAGGGTTACTTTTAGCTGGTTACTAGTCACATATAAATGGGCGAAACGGTTCCACATTTGTTTCTTGGCATGCAGAGCTGTCCTCGCTGACAGACGCAGCTCGCAGCAGCTTGAGGCTAGGTGTGCCAGCTTATTTCGGTTAGGAATGCTAACAATGCTAAGAAGACATTTAGGAAAATGGAAGGAGAAGTAGAGGAGTCTCATTCCAAAATGTGATGTATCCACCATTTGGAGGGAAAAGTTGGTTAAAGTTCAAAGATAATCACTTGCTTCCATTAGTTTAAACAATAATCTAAAGTAACTGTGTGGAGAGTAGTTGTGTTTTAATGGTAGAATCAGCTGCGTGTTTGGAAAACAGACCAGTGAATCTTAGACTGGTTACCTCATTCAGCATTTTGTTATGAAACCACCTCAAATGTAAAACATTTTTTTATTTTTTTCCTCCACAACGTGACAAATGTCTGACAAAGAAAAATGCCCAATTAAAGTTTGAAAAGGCCATGGTATGCATTAAGTTTCCTCAATGACTCCTCCAGTCTGGTTTGGGAGGATGGGTTGAGGGTGCGCTGCAGCCAGTCGGTGGTCATGGCAACCAGTGAGTATGGCAGACAGCGAGGACCTAAGGGCCCGGCATTGAGTCTAGCATCACAGACAGCAAGAACGCTCAGAATAGACTCAATACACTTGAGCATAGAGGCTGAGCAGAAGTGGGTTAGTCCACATGTGGAGGAGAAACTGAAATCTAGGCTGACCTCCCGCACCCTCCCTGGAGGGGAGAGAGTAAAGACGATATCCTCGTGGATCGATCGGTCTGAGATTATCGTCATACAGAGAGTTCTGAAGTGCAGCTCAGTCGTCCAAAGTCATCACGTTTCATTTGGAAAAGTTAACTTACAGTCGTGGTTATGCAACTTCTGAAACTCAAAAATGTTTTTAACTGGGGGGTATTGAATTTGTCTTTATTAGACGGTGCTGAAAACTTCCCATCACAGTTTACTGGGGCCCCGGGGGACATCTTTAAACTGTTTAGTCTGACCAACAGTTCAACCCAAAGATATTCCAATTTATATCCTCAAACACTAAGTTAACTAGAACCAGAACCAGGGAGGTTTTGGCATCGTTGCATAAAAAATTAATTAATGGTTAATGGTTAATCAAAATGTTAACAGTTCAGTTTCTTTTTAATTTATCAATCAATCAGTTGCTCAGTGTTTCAGCTCTAATTCAAATGATCTTTTACATAATGTCCATGTTTGCTCAGGGCAATTTTATTTTCCCACAAAAATGTGAATTGAATGCTTTTAAAGCCACTAATTGTCAACTGGTGTTGGAGCTTCTGTGAACGCACCAACAAGGAAGAGTTTTCTAAACTCTGCTCTCAGCTGCATTGACATGTGACTTAATGTTTGACACCAAAAGCCAAGGCAGCTAAAGGTTTACCTAAATGGATCAACCGAGTTTCAAGTTTCAAAGGAAACCCTTTAAAATGATGTTAGGAAACTGTACACACATTAACATGTACACATTTGCACTCGCTCACTCCTTTTGTTTTTAACTGATCACTTCCTGTGGGCAAAGAACCGCCAACAAAAGTTCACCAACAATTCAATGTGGGTAAAATATATGTTCTTACATAAATGTCTTTGCAAGGTACAGATTTGTTTTATACAAACATCAATAATGTTAGGCTGCCTGGTAGCTGCAATACCCTACAAATGATTACAGACTCAGTATCAGGAGGTTTGGCTTGTGTGGCTGTATTTCTGTACTACACACCATAATCAGGCACATTTCTGCACGTTTTAGTTCTTTATTGACTTTGTTTCTGTGTCGTCTCTCTTTTCCTCTCTTCCTCCCTCTCTGTCTGTATCGCTCTTATTTCCGTGTCCTAATTTTACATTCCTGTCCGCTTGCTTACTTGCTGTCCTTGACCACAGACATCGAGAAGAAGCAGCCAGGGGAGGACTGCACCTCCAAGCCCATCCAAAGCACTGGGAGTAGCCAGTCGCCAGTTTTCAGTAGCGAGACGAGCAGTAGCAGTAGCCAATCCCTATCGTCGTCGCCGCCCTCTAGCTCCGAGCAGCCATCAACCGAAGAGCCCTCGACTACGTTTCCCAGCACGAGGGATGGTAAGACAGGACAGCAAATGTTTTTTGTTTTTTTTTTTGTCATTTTATGTTCTGATGAAATTGTCCTAAAACAAAGACAAAAACTTTTAGTCTCTGAAGTGATAAATACAGAACCTTTTGTCCACGGCAAGCTGTTGATGAAGATTGGACTGTCTATTCTTTATGTCTTTTAAATCCAGTGGGAAAGTACAGAGTGAGATAAAACAGGACAAATGGGAGATAAAGTTCTGACTGGACATTCAGTCACAGGCCGCTGGGGAGTGAAGTAGTAGCGTGAAGTTGCAGAACTCAGGAAATCATTTCATGCTACAACTCTCCCAACAATTGCTGAGCTCAAGACTGCATCAGCAGTGTGTCTTTGTAGATATCAGTCGTGTGATGTCTGTGAGGGGCACAAACGCTGCTGTGTAGCCTTCTCTATCTTCAGATCGGTGCGGTGGTAGATTCACAATCAAGATGTCGGGAGTCAGTGTGTGAATTGTGCTTTTTGACACACAGCCACAACAATAGTACAAAGTGACACATGGCACTGGGACAGCAGGACCTCACATACAGATGAAAGCACACGTTTCTCAGTGAAAGCATCTAGTTATTAAAAATCTGAATGCCCAGTGTATTCATCATGTATGTCTCTGTACAGAAACCATCTTATAAAGTCATCACTATTGTCTATTTTTGCAAACTTTCCTTAAGCAAATAAAAAAAGCCAATTGGGAAAGACAATTCACTTATTTCCAGTACAAATGCAAATGTTGCAGAAATGTTTATTTTGTTTATTCTGTCATTTTACGGGGCTCTCAGAAATATTAAACTGATTTGGGAAGAAGGGGAATGATGTTGCCCTGCTGTATAATTCAATCATGTTAAGAACATCTAAAGAGTAATCTAATGAATAAATAAGACTCCTCACAAAGAGGTCACACTTTGTGTACAAAAATAAAACGAATGTTGATATTTCTTTAAGCGTGGGTAACCAGTACTCAGCATGGAGGCATGGGGTGAATAACGTTTCACATCCTGTCTTTTTCCATCTGCAGGCGTGTCGTCCACAGAAACAGCCCAAGGCACACTCTGCACACCCACAAAACGTCCACGAGAATCAGGTACAGCCAGCCCCCCCCCACACACCAGCAGCTCTGCGCCACCCGCCCCACTCTGAGCGCTAACTCTTAACCCTGCCGTTTGTTTCCCAGCGTCGGGCTCGGAGAGTGAGGCGACGCCAGAGAAGCGGCCACGGGCGGACGAGAAGGAGGGCAGCGGCGAGGAGGCCCGCAGGACGCCCAAGCAGAAGAACCGCCGGCGCTGCTATCGCTGCCAAACCAAACTAGAGCTGGTGCAGCAGGAACTGGGCTCCTGTCGCTGTGGTCAGTACCAAAACATCAGCGTGGCTCCATTCAAAGCTCCTCTAGCTTCCACCTTCGTACCGCTGCTTTTAATTTGACTGACTCGGTTCCCCCACTGTGGCTGAAAATGTGTCAGGCGATAAAGTTAGCTGCTGTAGTGTTTTAGTTTGACCTGAAAAACTGAAACTAAATAAACCACTGCCCTAAAGCAGGTACGGGCGCCCCTGGGTTTGTTCCTGCTTTTAGATATTTGTTAATGTTTCACTTTCACACAGTCTTTTTACACAGTCTGTAATCCTAATATAAAAAAGGTGGAGTCACTCCATCATTAAGGATTGTAACCTGTTAATATGTTTAAACTGTCTAACACTGAACAAATGGAGTTATTAATTCAAGCTTTATAATGCTGTTAAGTTTGTGTTATTGTAATTTTTGTAAAACAGGCCAGATTTTGATTTAATGAAAAATGTAAAGATTTTTGATCTATTAGTTGAACTGTGTAATTATGTACATGATTATACTTCAAAAAATGATTGATGAGGCGTTAATATCCCTTAAAGTATCAGATATGAGTGGCGCACTGGGTCAGAGTGCTTCAGATGGAGCTGTCAGGCACAGATGTGTGTTTATGAATTTATAATACTGTACTTCATGTGATTTCTAAACACACACTGGAATTGACATGTATGGTAAACCCAGTAATGTTCCATCAAAGTAAAACAAATCATCATTTTAACTGTTGATGTAACTACTTCTTCTATCGACGTCTCAAACCCAGGACTCATGCCAAACTGTACAATCTTCACATATATTAAATCTCAAATATGTCAGTATCATATTTAGAAACCTCTGAAAAAAGGCTAATCAGCAGACATTGAGGTAAGCATTAAAAGTTAAAAATTCAAATGTTTACGTAGAATTTAGTGTAATTACAGCTAATACACAGAGCTGCACTTTATTCAGTAATTTCGTTACTTTGTTACTTTCTCTTCAAATTGGACGATGAAAGTAAGTAAGAGTAAGTCGGTGAGAGGCTTGTTTTATTATGTTTGTGTTTGGCTCTAAGCTTGGCGAGGTAAAGCCATTGCTGTGATGTTTTTTCTCTCATGCAAAGCGTTAACAACTGAGCGTTTATTGGGGTCACTTCCTCCCTCACCACTCTGCTTCTCTGTGTCCCTCCCAGGCTACGTGTTCTGCATGCTTCACCGTCTACCCGAGCAGCACGACTGTCTGTTCGACCATCTGGGCCGCGGGCGCGAGGAGGCCGTCCTCAAGATGGTGAAGCTGGACCGCAAGGTGGGCCGCTCGTGCCAACGCATCGGGGAGGAGTGCTCCTGATTGGCCGCACCGTGACCGGCCATCCAATTAGAGATGAGGCGCTTACAAAGAGGAGGAGGAGGTCGTGGAAGGGGAGCGAGGAGGAATGACAAATGGGGTGATGGGTGGGAGGGGGAGGGAGGGAGGGAGGGAGGGAAGAAGAAGAAGAAGAGGAGGAGGAGGAAGAGGAGGAGGAGGGAGCACGGTCGTAACATCCTGCATCTGACCTGACAATTCTGGATCTGAGCTTGACGCCGCCCTGTTGATGTCCTGATTTCCCGCCCGGAGCGTCCGTTTGGACTCGGCTCTGGACGAGGTCGCTCGGGGCCGGGGGGGGGGGCTGGTGGTTGTCCTGCAGAGCCGCGTTCAGTATCGCATGTTCACACTCACACAGCCTTAACCCCCCCACCCTGCCCCCATCTTCAGAGGAAGGACGCCGCAGAGACGGATCCAGTTAGTCGTACATCATTCGCCACGGTTTCCTCCTCTCTGCTCAAGCTCCTTTTTTTTTTTTTTTTTTTTTTTTTCGCAGTACAGGAAGTTTTGGAAGATGAACTGTTGTGGCGTTCAGCTGAACTGATCCGTTTGGATTGTCATTCAGACAAAGTTTTTGTTTGTTTTAATTATTTTTCATTTCTTGGTCGCGGGTGAGGTCGTCCAGCTCTATCCCACGACCGCTCCTCAGGTCGTCATCAAGGGGGTTGGAGTATCAAACCTGTAACCCCGCCTTCCTCTTCTTCTTCTTCTTCTTCTTCTTCTTCTTCTTCTTTTTGTTTTTCTTCCACCAACGTTCAGGTCCATGTGCAGCATCACTGACCATGTTTTGCTCGTGCATGGTACCAGCAACAGTGTATTTGTGCAGGTTTGAGTGTGGTAATGTGAGGCAGTCCAAGGATGCTGTCATGGTTTGATTCTTTCCTCTTTTTTTTTTTTTGTTCTTTTTTCGTGTGGCCGTCATGGTGATTAGCTCTGTTTTTACTGCTTAACCACGGCGTCGTGGAGGACAATACAGCCAATCCCTGCCTCTGCTCACATGGACTGTTGACAAAAATACAAATAAATATAAAAAATAAATAAAAACCACACTAATGGACAAGAGTCACCTGGATAAATCCTCTGTGTAGCAGATCCTCTTCTCCCTCTTTCCCTCCTCTTTTTCAATTTACCGAGTAGTACAGTTGTTTTATGGAAAGGGGAATACGACTGAATTTTTGTATTCCAAGAGTTATTCACCAAAACGCAGTGTATTCATTTAGAAAAAACAATAATCAAACTTCATCACTGAGGGTCTCTATAGTTGTAGACGATCAGTCGATAATCGCTAAACTAAATACTTAAATTACTTAAGACCCTTTAAATCGTTCTATAATTTATTTCTTATTTTGTGTTTTGTGGGTAGGATTAGGTGTCATTTAATTTAGAGGTATGTGATATCTGTTTGGAACATAATTGAAATGTTATTTCTAGTGAGCTTTCACTAAATCGAAGACCGATGATGTTTGTCCCACAGTTTAAATCAGTGATGTCATATTGATACACAGCACAAGCGAAAGTGTGTTTTTAAGGCTGAGAATTTAACCAAAAGCTGGTTAACTTGGAGACGTTATACACCTAAAGCAAAGAGAGAAAAAAAGAGGGTTATTACGATAACAGCCAAGCGTTGATACGTTTTGAACACGGCTGGACTCTCAACTCGCCACGATTGGTTTTCTTCAGTTCTGCTATAGATTAACCTTATTCAGGTGTATGTGGGTGTAAGATCAAACTCCCGGCGGTCCATAATATATATTTTTGTCCTGTCGGACCGTGTCCATGCTATACATCTATTGACATCACAGATTCAAACTGTGTCTGAAGACGCTTCAGCTGCTTTTGGCTGCAGAAATAACGTGAATTCTTAAATTGAGTGGTTTCCCCTTTCAGCATACGTTTTTGTTTTGTCATCGTTTGTCATCGTCTCCGACCCCGCTCTTAATCAGCCTACACAGTCTGACTGCTTGGACTTTGTGCTGTGCATATTGTTCAGTTACACGCCTCTCTTCCTTCTTCTCCTAAAAGGGTGTTCTACCAAAATCAACTTTTTTTGTTTGTGACGTTGCAGAAGCGGACTTTTGTGTTTTTTCTTCAATTTGTTTGGCATTTAGCACACAGTGTAGGTGCATTTAAAGTATAAGTTGTGATTTGTTTAACCACAGGTACGGAATCTCCATAAAATGTACTTTGCAGCATCACAGGAAGTGCAATTTGATGATGTGGGATTGTACATTCATGTTTTTCAATTTGGAGAACTAAGAAACACAAAGCAGTAGATTTCCTTGAATGGCAGGAAAATCAGAAAGTGTCTTTTTTTTTTTTTTTTTTTTTTTTGCAAATTAACTTCAGAAAAGTTGATTGAGGTGGAGAGCCCTTTATACCCAGACACCACTTAACTATGCTAATCCTCATGCACACAAGTTCTTGTTTCTTCTCTCCCTCCCCCCCTCCCGTCTTTTCCAACGAGAACACGGCGAAGGACAAAGGGCGCCTGGAGAAACGTCGTGACTGGTTCTTATTTTGATATTTTGAAAAACTTGTTCCTTTTTTTGAGTGCTAATGAGAAATGGAAGAAATGGAATATCTTTCTGTACCTTTTTTAGAGAAAAAAAATTATTTAACCTTATATCAGTTTGAGTTACTTACACCCTAGCATAGAGTGGCATATTTAGTTAAATGTATAAAAAAGCAAGAACATAATTCTGTCCTATTTTCTCCTTTAATTTTATCGTGTTCCATTTTCTGCTGAGGAAAATAAACTGGATTAGAGGATGTGGTGTGTGTTAATCTGTGTTTCTTTTTCCCATATTAACCTTTGTTTGAAACAGGGTTTTTCTCTCTGAAAATAAACCATGATCAGAATGCCATAATATCCACGAGTTCTTTATTATTAGCCCAAATGTGTTAAAACTCATGTAGGTCATGATCTTAAACTACGCTTTTGTTTTTCCCTGCTGTGATTTTTGTTGAAGTTGATCCCATTTTGATATTAAAACATAATATATTTGTTAATGTTCTGTATGATGTGCTGTATAATATATATCTGCCTGCCCGGTGCAAGAGGAAGAAGATCTACTTCATTCATTATACTGGCCAGTTCCTCAGAAGGACCCAGGATTTGCCAGTAATACTGGTGATTAGGTGTAATTATCATTAAAGCATGGTAACTCAGTATGTCACAGTCTTGGAGCTTTAGCAAAATTACAGATGAGCCATAACTTCAGTGTTTTCTGTGGTTGAGGAATTAATTTGGCTGCTACCAAAATGTGTTAAGGAAATTTGCACTGCCTCCTTTAAAGCTCTACTTTTCCTATTTAAATTCACAGCCAAAAAAGGGGGATTTGAGGATATTACTGATCCCAGTCATTGCAGTTTAGTTTCTAACAAACTAGCTTCACTGTAATACTAATTAATGCATTATTTAGAGTACAAAGCCACTCAGCCAGGGTTATGGTAGTGTCCAGGAGGACAGTAATGGCCCATCTGTGAGCAGTTTCACTCCTGGTCTGCTGCTGAGGACAGTTTAATACGGCCGAAAGCTCAACAGCAACTGAGTAAGAGGAACCTTGAGCCGAGTGTTTCCAAGGTCAGGACTGAGATGTGAAGCTCGACACTAGAGTCGACGTGGATGGGACTCCTGGTGAAGGAGGAATCGGATCCACGCTGCATTTCAGAGGGAAGTTTACTTTTTCTTTTTTACTTCACTACATTTATCTGACAGCTTTAGTTACTTTACACAAGACTTTTGCAAACAAAACAAAGACGAGCTTATAAAATAGGATGTTTTGTTTTAAAATAAACTACCCAACAGTTCATGCAAGTACAGCTAAAATGATTAGTCGATTAATCAATTTAGTTGATTGACAGAAAATGAATATGGCAAATATTTTGATAATTTTTCAAGTAAAAGTGTTTCATGGTTCCAGCTCACGAGAGGATTTCCTTTGCTTTTACTTTTAATAATCTTAATCATTTTTACAATCCAAATAATCAATTGTTTAATGGAGAAAAAAATCAGCAGGTTCATCCATAATGAGAATAATTAGTTTCAGTCCGATACAAAGTAGTTGAAAATGAGTAATAATGTAATGATATATTTAACAGTCACAGGGGACATTTTTCTGCTTTGAGTACTTTTACTTTTAGTAATTTGAGCACAGGAGTATTTTTTACAGTTTGTGTACTTCCTCCACCAGCCGTTGGGGGCGCTGTAGTTTAACATGTTACATGGACATGTTTTCAGGTATTGAGCTGATAAAACCATGTGATCTGCTGAACAGGTAACTTTCCTCCCAAAGATCATTGATCATGTTAGTGAACTCTTTGTTCAGCAGTTAATAGTGTCAAAATGTCTTTTAAAAAGTAAAGTGAAATGTTACAAATGTGTGAAAACATTTTTCTATTTAAGCATTTCATCTGGTTTATATCTTAAGGCAAGGTAAGTTTATTTGTACTGCACCTTTAAACAGTGAGCCGCTTTTAAAAAGAACATAAGACTTTAAAATAAACAATATAAAAAAGAATCATGTGAATATGAGTAAAATAAGACAGAAGATGTAACAAAGTAAATGTTTTTTAAGCAGCAAGCTGACTTACCTCCACTGAAGAGCTGTTCGATCCCACATCTTCATCTTCTTGCTCAGACTGGAAGATGAAGCTGCTGCAGAGTCACCTTCAAAAACCTACAGAGGTCCAGGAAACGTGGACAGGTTGTACATGTGATGTCCACAGTGTCTGAAGCTACATGAATGCAGACTAACAGAGTGTAATTAACTGGCCGGTCATGAAGCAGCAGTCTGGCCTTGATCGACTGTATGTTTAACACAGTGCTGGCAGATTACACAGAAGAGGGTCACATCATTTAAAAACGCCTCAGTTTGCTACTTTAGTACAAACTCCAAGTGTTTTAACAAGTGAAACCAGATACAAATATTGTATATCTGCTTTTAAATGAGCTGAATGGATTGAATTAGAGTTAATGTTAGATTTTATTTGAATGTAACTGCCGGCAGCAGTGGCTCTGCAGCTCTTTATTCCACTGGACGTCTGAATTGTGATCTGAACAATATAAACAGGTGAAGTTGTTTGTGTCAGAGGACGTTTGGCTCTCAGTTTGCAGCTTGAACTCTCCATCCAAAACTTTTACTGTCATCTGTCAGTCTCATTTTTAAAGTTACGGAAAAACTCTGTATACACATATACATAAAGTACCTTTAATTACAATGTTAATGTACTTGTACTTGGTTATTTCCATTTTATGATACTTCCAATACATTTTGAAGGCAAATATTGTAGTTTTTACTACATTTATTTGACATCTTTAGTTACTTTGCAGATTTAGATGATTAATACAAAATATGAATCAACTAGTACTCATATTTATTATATGTTATTAAAGGTTAAGACACCCAGCAGCATAAAATCATTAAAATGATCTCCATCTTTACCAGCTGCAACATCAAAGCCAGTAATGCATCACTAATTATAACCCAGTAATATAATATATATGATGATGTACTTCTACTTTTGGCACTTTAAGTATGTTTTGATGCTAAAACTTCTGTAAGAGTTTGAATGCAGGACTTTTACTTGTAAAGGAGTATTTTTACCTAATTTCCCTTCGGGGATGAATAAAGTAATCTATCTATCTTTTACTCTGCAGTGTTGCTACTGTTACTTAAGTAAAAGACCAGGATGAGTCCACAGACGGAGGAGCTGCTGAGCTCGGACACCAGGTGGTGCACTAAGACAACAAACCTGTGGTTCCTCCTCAGCTCGTCACATCACAAGGAGCATTTTTATTTTTGTCCCACGTGTTTTATTAATAACACTCATATGTGCTCGGCGGTGTGGCTGATCATTTATTCAAATCAAATTTGGGATAACTGTCGGTTTTCTTCTTGTCAACTTGTCTTGTTCTTGTGACTGCAGCAGCCTTCCTCTCTCCTCCTCCTCATCCTCCCGCTCTTCCCATCTCACCCCTCTTCTTTCAGTTTGTTTTCTCGGCTCCTCTCTTCACCTTTTCTCTCCTGTCTTCTTCTTTCCATCTTTTCTCCTCATATTTTCTCTACCTCTTCTGTTATTTTTGCTTCCATCTTCCCTCCATCTTTCTCCCAGGAACATTTGAACATTTTCTCCCCTTTTTTTAAATCTTTAGTACACAAAAAACAAACAAGCACTGTGTTAAATACTGACCCAGCGTGGGTCAGTGTGGCACTGACGTTAATACTCAGTTAACTTACGCAGTACTAATGGGGGTGTTTGACCCAGTGTTGTGGTGTTAATCCATGGGCACAAACCCAGTTATCACCGTCAACCTGTTCATTTTTGACATTGTGGATTTGCACTTTATTGATATATATTTTATATTTGCACTCCTTCCTACTCATCCTGCAACTTCTGCACGGAGATGTGCCTCTATATGAATAAAGTTGTATTTTATGTTATCTTCTGGTTAAATGTCTTTATCTAAATGCCAAAAAGATAAAGAAGCCTTGGACACGTACAGGACTGTCTTCTGCTCTGCTCTATCCTGCTGTGCTTTTCATTTACTCCCTTTTACTCTCTTGTTCTTGCCTTTTATCAGAGGAGGCAACCGATGATCATCCTCATCTGTCCATTACTGTCTCCACGCATTGTTGTGGTCGAGAAAAATATCAGAAACTGGTAAGATTCAGATATTCGTCTGACAAACGAGGAGGAATGACCACAGATTTGTTCAAGCTGGACTTTAAGTGAATCATCGACACGTTTGTTGCAGATCCAATAATCGTCTTCTGTCTCCTGTCTCCTCTGTGATCTGTCCTCTGCACCTGATGCATCGCATCCTGTGTTCACTCTGCTGCATTTTATTCTATATTTATTCTGTCCTCCTGTGTGTCCTCCTCTGTCCTCCCTGTCCTCCCCTGTCCTCCTGTGTCCTCCTGTGTCCTCCTCTGTCCTCCTGTGTGTTCTCCTCTGTCCTCCCTGTCCTCCTGTGTGTGATCCCCTGTTCTCCCCTGTCCTTCTGTGTGTCCTCCCCTGTCCTCCCGTGTCCTCCTCTGTCCTCCTGTGTGTCCTCCTCTGTCCTCCTCTGTCCTCCTGTGTGTCCTCCTCTGTCCTCCTCTGTCCTCCCTGTCCTCCTCTGTCCTTCTGTGTGTCCTCCCCTGTCCTCCCGTGTCCTCCTCTGTCCTCCTGTGTCCTCCTGTGTCCTCCTGTGTCCTCCCATGTCCTCCTCTCTCCTCCCTGTCCTCCCCTGTCCTCCTCTGTCCTCCCCTGTCCTCTTGTGTCCTCCTCTGTCCTCCTCTGTCCTCCTGTGTGTCCTCCTCTGTCCTCCTCTGTCCTCCCTGTCCTCCTGTGTGTCCTCCTGTGTCCTCCTCTGTCCTCCTCTGTCCTCCTGTGTCCTCCTCTGTCCTCCTCTGTCCTCCCTGTCCTCCTGTGTGTCCTCCTGTGTCCTCCTCTGTCCTCCTGTGTGTCCTCCTCTGTCCTCCTCTGTCCTCCTGTGTGTCCTCCTGTGTGTCCTCCTCTGTCCTCCCTGTCCTCCTCTGTCCTCCTGTGTGTCCTCCCCTGTCCTCCTGTGTCCTCCTCTGTCCTCCTGTGTGTCCTCCTGTGTCCTCCTCTGTCCTCCCTGTCCTCCTGTGTGTCCTCCTGTGTCCTCCTCTGTCCTCCTGTGTGTCCTCCTCTGTCCTCCTCTGTCCTCCTGTGTGTCCTCCTGTGTGTCCTCCTCTGTCCTCCCTGTCCTCCTCTGTCCTCCTGTGTGTCCTCCTCTGTCCTCCTCTGTCCTCCTGTGTGTCCTCCTGTGTGTCCTCCTCTGTCCTCCCTGTCCTCCTCTGTCCTCCTGTGTGTCCTCCCCTGTCCTCCTGTGTCCTCCTCTGTCCTCCTGTGTGTCCTCCTGTGTCCTCCTCTGTCCTCCTCTGTCCTCCCTGTCCTCCTCTGTCCTCCTGTGTGTCCTCCCCTGTCCTCCTGTGTCCTCCTCTGTCCTCCTGTGTGTCCTCCTGTGTCCTCCTCTCTCCTCCCTGTCCTCCCCTGTCCTCTTGTGTCCTCCTCTGTCCTCCCCTGTCCTCCCTGTCCTCCTCTGTGTCCTCCTGTGTGTCCTCCTGTGTGTCCTCCTCTGTCCTCCTGTGTGTCCTCCTGTGTGTCCTCCTCTGTCCTCCTGTGTGTCCTCCTGTGTGTCCTCCCCTGTCCTCCTCTGTCCTCCTCTGTCCTCCCGTGTCCTCCCCTGTCCTCCTGTGTCCTCCTCTGTCCTCCTCTGTCCTCCTGTGTGTCCTCCCCTGTCCTCCTCTGTCCTCCCTGTCCTCCTGTCCTCCTGCAGGGTGGTGTGTTAGTGTGGGGTGTCGGCAGGTGGAGCTCCATGCTCTCGGGTGCAGACCTGCAGGAGGGTGCAGGTCTCCCCTCAGAGCAGCGCACTCACTCACGCACGCACGCACGCACGCACGCCGTCCCGCACGCGCAGCCGGCTGTCAGGCGTGTCAGAGGCGCTCGAGCCTCCGCGAGTTGAGAGGGAGAGAGCGCGCGCTGCCTCCTCACCGGGACCGTCAGCTGGCGGAGGGTTTCCGGTCGGCGCGGCTGCTTTTCTTTTGCTTTTTCTCGCTTTTTCTGTGTGAAAATGGGATTCTGACCGCGGGCGGGCTGCGGGCGCCGCCGGCTCCTCCTGACCGGAAAATGAAGCGTCTCTGTCGGAGGCTGGCGGTGGCCGTGGCGGTGCTGGTGTGGCTGGGGGCGCTGGTTTACCTGCTGGTGCTGAGCCGCAGGAGGCTGCCGGAGCTCGGGACCGGAGCAGGAGGAGCAGGAGGAGCAGGAGGAGAGACCCCGTACAACCAGGTGAAGAGCAGTGTGTGTGTGTGTGTGTGTGTGTGTGTTGTTGTTGGTTGGTGGAAAAGTGTTTAAAGTCTGGATAAACGCAGCTCAGTGACAGGTAGTAGAGTAAAAGCAGGAATTATTGGTAAAATGTACTTCGGGACAGTTCATGTGTGTCTGTTTACTAAAATCCTATTTTAGGAGTCGATGAATTAATTCTTAGTCTGAAACTGAACTTTTCCTGTTAAGAAATCTCACAAAATTAAAATATAACCAAAAGTGCCGTCACCCAAAAAACTTATTTCAGGTAAATGAGTAAATGTACTTTGTTATTTCCTCCCTCTAATGTTTCTTCTGTCAGCTTCCAACTTTAAAACTATTTTCCTCTAGTTTCATCTCTAGTATCAGTGAGAATTTACCTCCTGTGCAATATCTCTGTAGATGATAATGTAATACTGGTATGATAATATTATATGTGCCATTCCTACAATAGCCCGGTAACATACCCATACACCCACTATAGGGGCTCTTATAATTGTATGGAGTCATCATCAGAGTGCTGTGGCCCTGCTGAAGATAATTGCCCCATGTGCACTGCAGGATGTCTGTTATGCAGAAGCCCCGCAGCATGTTAACTGTGGCTGGTGGGATAAATTGTATTGATCCTGCCTCTCTTACCTTGTTGTATTGAACTTCCAGCACACCCACACACAAACTAAAAACCCTACAACAGCCCACGTTTCTGAGACACACTTCTTTATTTATATACTGTGAGACGGGAGGATACAAATATCATAAAGTAATATAAACCCTACTTCATTTTCATTGCAGACACTATATGCCCTTAAAGGAGTATTGGATGAATATAATAACCTATCTATAAAGTTATTTATCTTTTCCATGAAGTACCCATGGAGGTTAGCAGCTTGTTCTGCTGCCTCTTATTTGAATAATGACACTTATTTGCACCAGAATCAGATGTATTTTTTTGCTGTATTTGCAGTCACCCTGCTCTAAAGTTCAGTTAGTGGCACCAATTTAACGAATGTTTCCAAGGCGTCCAGACAAAAGGTGTTTAGATGAAAAGACCCTTGTGTTAGTGTGTGTGCAGTGTGTTTCTGTGTGTGTGCAGTGTGTTTCTGTGTGTGTGCAGTGTGTTTCTGTGTGTGTGCAGTGTGTTTCTGTGTGTGTGAGGGCGGCTGCATGTTCAGCCCCTCCACCGCACGCCGACACTCAGCAGTCTGCGTCAAGGTGACAAGTGTTTATGTAGCGACAACAGAAATACATAACTGAGCTGCAAAGAGCTGCATATCAAATCTGATAACTCGCCACTCAGCTCTTTGTGTTCCTTGTGGTTTACTACATATATATGTATGTGCTCGAGTCACCGGATTATTTGTACTATTGATCAGCAGCACGTTGTGGCCTCTGACCTCCCTGAGCTTCTTGAGAACTGCTGCTTGTGATGCAGCTGATCCAGGAAGTGAAGCTCACTGTGGCGTTCGTCTTGATGTGAGTTGTTTTGGATGTGAGCATCGGTTAAAGGGCTAAAATGTAAAATGCAAATGCACGTCAGTCGCTGAATGGAAGTTTTGAGTACACAGCAAGTCCCTGTAAGATCACCTGCAGTCAAAAGTGTGTGTGTGTGTGTTTCTGTAACAGGTTCAGACTGTGGTGGTTTCAGAGCTGCCATAAAAAAAAAAAAATACAAAACCACAAATATTTCACATATCCTATGAAATATCTCAATGTCCTTGTTGGATTGGCTCAAACATTTGTAGAGACATTCATGGTTCCCAGATGACGAATCCTAATTAATTTGGTGATCCTCTGACTTTTTCCTCTAGCGCCACTACGAGGTTATCAGTTGTGGTTTTGAATGAAATGTTTCAATATAATTATTGGATTGATTGGCATGAAATTTGGTGCACACATTCATGTTCCCCTTAGGGTGAAGTAGAATCACTTTGCTGATCCTTGAACATTTCATGTAGCACCATCATCAAGTCGAGATTAATTGTCCAATGTTTTGGTTTATGGCTGATAACATCATACTGTACTTTGTGTTTTGTGCTAATTAAACGAAACCACAACTGTGCCTGAGCACAGCCTCACAGAGCTGCTAAGCATGGCTGCAGACTTTCAGTATTGTTTCTCAGTATGTTGGAAACTTAAAGGCAGTCAGATCAGGCAAATAAAACCAAAGACAAGCAGGCAGCGGTTAATCAGAGCAGGCGGACATAACACGATCAAGGCGACTGCTGAGGAGCAGCTGGGAGGGCAGGTGATGGGCTCAGGTGGTGTCCCGGAGCATGAACCTCTGCAGTGGCCTTTAGTGGACTGGTAAAGAAGGGCAGATCTGAAATGACAGGTGGAAGTTTTAGGGAAAAGGATGGGCTAGAGGAGCTGAGGTGAATGATCAGAATTAATTTGTTGATGCTTGTTTTTAGGACAAAATCTCAATCATATAAAAGGATTCATGTACAAAATGGAATCTGTTTTGGAGAAACTCTGGATAATTTGTGAAAAGTAGAGAATCCAGCCAGTCGAAGTGTGATCATAATGTGTCAACAAAGCTTTAAAGACATCAACATTTCTTATAGAAGAGCCACACTTTTTCTTAATTTTGAGACTCGCCTTAATTTTCTATGAGTAGGAGGTGTTTTTCAAATGGTGGATAATTCAGGCATTGAAGCTTAATCTGCTGTTGCTCTCATTGTAAATTGACCGGATAAGATCCTCAGCTAAATGCCTCAAATATGAAATTTGAATTGTAATTAAAGTACTTCAGTAGACGGGATAGAAACAGCTGCAGCCACTTAGCTGATCAGACGTAGAAGAAGAAGGAAAAAAAAAGGACGGTCTTGTCTTGTGTGGACTTGTTCTGTGAGATGTGAGCCTACAAGCTAATGAGAGAGTCTCTGTTCATTCAGCAGGACCGTCAGTGTGTGTGTGTGTGTGTGTGTGTGTGTGTGTGTGTGGGGGAGCACGAGTGAGTGTATCATTTTCAAGTCAGGACACACATGCTGTAACACACCTCGGCTAATAACCGTGCCAGATACAGATTTGCCAACTTAATCCTACAGTTTTTCACACCCGGTGTGAAACCGTAGGATCTGTCAGCAGGTACAGACCGCCTCGTATCATCATTACCAAGGACACAGTCTGTTCCTATCATAAAGAAAGAAAGCTTAATCCGTCCCAGTGGTATATTATTCAAACACAAGTTAAAACAGGATCAGGGATATGATACATTGTTAGAGAAATATTTGAACCAAAACCAAAAGTTTTGAGTCAGAGACACACCTTCCATGTTTATAAGATAAACTCGGTCTAATATCTTTTATTTAATGGGATACGGGATAATGGTACGTAGAGATCTCAACACTCTCAACGTAAAAACCAGAGGCTCTTGTGCAAAATGTGATGGTACACTCTGAGACTGTAGCCTCCGTGATGTCACCCGTTGGTTTGTGGACGGCCGTTTTGAAGCCGTGAGTTTGGCGTTTTGACCGTCACCATCTTGGTTGTTTGGAACCAGAAGTGACGGGTAGCGCTGCCTCTATCCTGATTGGTGGTCGCTGCGATAGCGAATTGTCAATCACAAGGTAGCCCCGGCCCTCAGACATACGCTGCTGTTTTCGTCTAAACGGGACCATAACTTACTAAGCGAACATCCTGCTGTACTGAAGAAGACAAACCAGTGATTGAGACCATAAGAAGTGGGGTCATTTTGCAGCCATGTTTTCACGTGTTACGGGAATATCCGGGAAGACGTTGACAGCGGAAACGCTGCTCAGCTGTGTGAGTTAAATGTCGCTTCGTCAGAACTTATTCGACAACGGTGTTTCCATCTCCCATTTGCACATCAACTCTTTTTCGAAAAAGGCAAAAAACACCTCAGGCGAGCTTAAAAGGGACTTTTTTTTGAATTTTGCCATTTCCATCAAGCATTTCCAATGTAATACTTCAAAATGTGAATAAAAATACGTTGATGGGAACACGGCTAATGTAATATAAGCAGATCCATGTCTGCTGTCCATGTGAGTCTGCTTTGTACTGTAGTTTATCCTGCTCTTCAACCTGCACCGCCCCAACCTTTGGGTTGTTTTTCCCCTTACGAAAGCAATAAAACTGATGTAATCTACTGTAGCTGGCAAGTTCTAACATTAACATCAGTGACAAGCTGTGCTTATCTGCAGTCTGAGTTTCTAGGTTGTGTGTAGTGTGTTGTGTTTGTATTTTCTCCTTGCATGTGTTTTCTCAAGTTGCAGTGCGTTGAGCTTTCAGGGCCACCGTACAAAATGCATGTAAAACTCCTAATTTCCTAAATTGCTAAATAGATTCCTGGAAAAGGCCAATGGAACAGAGAAATTAGTCATTTTATGGTCTTTTGTCCTTTAGGTTTGATAAAACTCTAAATCATATTTGCATAGTAGCACAGATTAAAAAAAAATTAAAAAAAAGGTTTGCTGGCAGACACCAGCATATGTTCCTGCTATTGTGCATACTTGCACGTAATCAGATGTTGTTTACATGGTCCCTTACCCTCATTATTGGCCTAATTACAGTATAATCACATTATTAATGTGCATGTAAATGTAGCCTGTGGTTGTGTCTTACAGCTTGCAGGTGAGAATGTGCAGCGGTGTGTAAATGTGAAGCTCAGGAACCTCCAGTATGTCAGAAACAATCAGCAGGTAGTTCTTTTTTCTCTGAAGGGATCCTATGTACATATAAGCTACATTTTTCTGACTGCTATAAGAAATTCTTCCTCTTCAGCTCTGAATATATGAGGTGTTTTTGTGTGCGAGTGTAAGCCGGGACAGAGGATGTGTGTTAGTTTTGTCAGCAGTACTTGTGGCCCTGTGCGCTATTCAAATGCTAATGCAGAAATTCCCATTCCCCACAGGATCAGCCTGCACTCCTGTTTACCTAGCACCACTACTTCCTGTACAAGGCATGGTACTCCTGTTTGCACACACACACACTCATATGCAGGATCACACCCTCATCTGCATGTGCACACAAGAGAAATGGTATTTCTTGCACAGAGGCGAGAACACAGACATGCACACACAGTCGTGTTTCCATCACTTTTGGGGACATTACGTTGACTCACATTCATTACCTGGAGACTTACCCTAACCTTAACTATAACCACTACTTGCCTGAACCTAACCATAACCCTGACCTTAACCTAAACCTAACCTTACCCTAACCTTAGGCCAAGTCTTCACCCTAAAATTTAAGGCTTATTAATTGCATTTTGTCTCCATAAGGAAGGCGAATCCCCGCAATGTGATTTATGTCCCCACAACATAAGTAATACCCGCCCACACACACACACACACACACACACACACACACACACTGAGAGAGCCTTTGAAGCAGCGTGGTTGGAGAGTGCCTGTGTCCTCAGGCAGGTTGGCAGGGGATCTTTATGGAGTTTTTGCCTTCAGAAGTCCAAACATGAGAGGAAACAATCTGTTGGTCCGTTGAATACTGAAGGACACTCTGCCTCTGTGTGTGTGTGTGTGTGTGTGTGTGTCTCTGTAATGTGTGAATGTGAAGCGTCTCAGGACAGACGTGCCGGACGATGGACCAGACAGAAACAATTAGATATTACGCAATTCAAGGATTTACAGTTATTTTATGGGAGATTCTGCCTTTAAGTGAGAAGAACACTGTCACCAAAGCGTCCACGTGTCTCAGCCGATTGTTAGATTGGTGCCAACGCCGCCTGACACGATGCGCCCGGACTGACTGTTGGTTTGTTGTGTTTTGTTGTTTGTTTTGTTGGTTTGTGTGCTGTATACCATATGCTGCCATAACCCAGCTCCTCAGTCTTTCACCTTATGTCAAATCAGCCAAATGCTGCTTCAAATCAGCCCAAAAATAGTTTCCAGGTAGTTTTGAGATCTACTGAATGCATATCACATGTATGTTTATGCCTTGACACTGACTCCAAACCACACATTTATTTAAATAGACAATGTTATGATCCCAATTGGATCTTTGTGAGGTAAAATTTTCAGTGGGGTTATTGATTAAAATATCCGTTCAGGTAAACTTGTGGTTTCAGTCTCAGTCAGTAATTTAACACTGATTATTGTCGGTGTCCTACTGGGCCGAGTTACTGCTTATTTTCACATTCGTACTGCAGGTTCAGGTCTGTTCTGCTTTCAGTGATGAAGTATTTCTATTGAACATGACATTTTGCTGTAAGTTTTGTGAGGACGTTATGTCTACACATCAGCTATCAGTCCTCAGTTTGTCAGGTTCTGGAGGTTTTGTTGAGTGTTTAGCTTGGAGAATGTTTTTAAACTTGTATTTTGTCGTGTTCTTCTCACATTAAGGCAAAATGAGCCAGTTTCTGCTCATTAAGGACTTGCTCGCCCATCGATCGTTATGATTGTTGAAGTGTTCTTTATCAGTGGGCGATGATTTGGAGATTTGAGAGTTTGTCTCCGAGTCTGTAGTAATGAGTGCTGCATCATTATAGAGATGTGGCGATAAAGGGAAACACAGGGAGAGTTTTGATGTTAAAATATTGACGGCATTGTGTTGTCGTGTCGGAGGATGAATCCGGCTCTGGTCGAGATTTCCCAAACATCCTGTCAAAAGGAAAACACAGCTTAAAACTCTCATTAAATTCACATTAAAATAAATGCCTGATATGTATCTACACACCACAACCTGAGGGACAGTGAATGACAGCAGACACACAAATACATGGATAGGGTATACTGTATATGTAATTAATATAATCAATCTTAACATTGTATTCGTATTATTCAATATTACTGTTGGCAACATTGCGTGTACATGCACAAAATATTCTGTTTTATTCCAAATAGGACAACCTACCGAGTTGTTTACATGGCTAATGAAAAACCCCAATTAAGAAGCATATTTCGATGTGTAATAAATGTCCAAAGAAAGCTCCTAAAACCTGAATAATACCGGCGTATCCCATATTTCTTAATCGGACAATGCTTCATTTGAAATAAGGCCTAATTTGAAATATCCAAACAGAACATGCTGTTTACGTGACTGATATCAAATTCAGAATATCGTCATATTCGTAATAATAGTGGAATATTAGTGTGCATGTAAACTTAGTCATTGTCAGACTTTCCAATAAAGTCCTTTGAGTATAGTCTGCAGCTGGCTGAAAGACAGGTGAAAATTAAAATCTCTCACTCCGTCCAGTCTCTTTTTCTATATTTTCTTCCCTGTATGATTTTCCGCTCGTGTCAGTGCGAATGACTGTTTCGAGATCTTATTCTCTTCTATTCTCTTCTATCCGAATGGACGATTCTCTTAACTCGTGTGTCTTTTACTGCAACTTTTTTTTTTCCTGCGACTGAACCTCTCTCTCCCTGTCTTAGTTTCGGTCTCAGTTTCTCTCTCTCTCTCTCTCTCTCTCGCTCTTTCGTTTCTCGAGGAAACAAGATCGATGCTCCAATCTGTGTGCTCGCCTTGTGTATCACAACGCCCAATCGCTCCACAGTGTCACAAGGCAAACACACACACACACACACACACACACACACACTCACACACACACACAATACCCTACGCTACACATTTACACACGCTGCATGCACACGCCCGGTTGAAATTATTCATTTCCCCGTCATATGAAATGCAGTTATTGTTCCTTTCTCCTTCCCTCTCCCTATCAGGAGGTATTCACATGGACAAGAGGAGGGGGAAATGAGTTTTCAGAGCGGCTATAACCAGCTCCCAAGGAGGGAATAATAATAATAAGGTTTTATATGAGGCTCCCTGTACAGCAGGACCCACAGGTTGGCTAACTAGACTGGCCTCTGGCACTCGGGGCCTCATTTGTGAAACACGCTGGGGAAATGAACCCGTCTCTGGTTCAATAGCTACAGCGGCTGATAAATCACAGAAGTCACATGCCAGTTTTGCTCTTTTGGCGGACGGAGTGTTGGTTTGGAGAAATGCAAAAAAGTCACCTGCCAGATTCAATAATTTAACAGCTGAATTTTACGCGATGTTAAACCAAATTAAGAGGTTAAATTAACTTAAATTTAAATGAATTATGGACTTCCAGAGATGAAAAATGTCACTAATAAGTGATCTGACTGATAAAATGTTCAACTGAACACATTAAGAAATAACGTTTAATTTGAACAGGAAATTTAGTTATGTCACTCTCCCATTTACCCATTAGTGCCTTTTTATTTTTGACATTAATGTTGACTTTTTATTTGGACTATTCTATTACTATTATTCACCTTCTGCAGAACATCAACTGTTGCTGCTGCTGTGATTCAGTAGTTTGCAGAGATAAACCTGATTTATTGCAAACTCAACACTTCCTGCAGCTGCGTCACAGTAAAGTCCTTGCAGCAGTTTGGTGCACATCAGTTCCTTCTGTTGTACGCCAAAATCTACAGAGCTAAAACACAACCAGGGATCTGACTAAAGACACTTACTGTCAGACTTAGCCATGAGGATTCATCACCAAGGGCCAGATCAAAGCTTTAAGTACCGAGCAAAGATGAAGGATATCTATCCTACTCACAGAACAATCAGGAGTTTATAAGTGCCTTATATTATTATTATTAGTAGTAGTAGTCAAATTTGGATATTTTGTTTGTTTACTTCCAAACTTTTTCTTCCCGGGTGCCTCGCAGTTTATTAATTTGTTTGTTTAAAAGGCACAAGGAAGCCAATGCAACAGAATGTAAATTAATGTACAGAATATAAGGTGTCTAGCTGAAGTGAAGTTGCTGCCTGAGTCCCTGTCTTGAATACTTATTGCAGCGTTGTGCAGTCTGAAGGTCAGGGATCTAAGGTTGCAGGTAGAGCTAAATGTTGTGATGGCAGAGAAGTGCTCATTGAGGAGATGACAGGTAAGTAAGTGAGGAGATTTAGACACCAACTCCAGTCGTGGCGTGTTTTGCTCCTCGGTGGCATTCAGCCAAATGAACAGTTGCTCTGATATTATACACAGACAGGCAATTTGCAATCACCGTGCCGTTTCTGCATTAAGAAGCACGTTTCTCACAAAAAGCACAAGGAAGTGTGTTTTGCATTTTTCCCCCTCCTTGTCCCTTCCTCCTTTTATAAATGATTCAGACGATTCAGAAAAAAAACAGCAAGAATCAGCATAAATGAGATTTTTTAAAGTTGAGGATGCGGCATAATCAAGCATCTTTGACTGCAAAATGATCTAAGTATACTGTGTGTGTGTGTGTGTGTGTGTGTGTGCGTGTGTCTTTCAAACACACACACACACAAACATGCATGAAAGGCTGAAAGCAGTTGATCATTCTGGCTTTTGCATGACGTCAATAAATCCCAACTGTACGTGTGTTGAAATTACATTCATACGTGTTCCATTTATATTATTGATATCAGTGTCTTCTGAGTATCAGTTTGTGTGCTGGTTTGTGAAGATGTGTCCCTCCCCCCTTGTGCTACACACTTTCACACACACACACACGCACACACACACACACACACACACACACATGCATGCATTGTGTCTGTGTAAATGACAAGCATTCACTGGAAATAAACTGTCAGTGACAAGACGTGCACCGCTCTGTCACGCTACACCACACATGGCTTTACACTATGGTGTGTGTGTGTGTGTGTGTGTGTGTGTGTGTGTGTGTGTGTTTGAGAGACTATGTTTCCATGGGTTTGAGTAGCTTCACTGTCAGCTTTCCATTCGTTTTTAAAACGACATTTCAAACCAGATTCCTGGTCTCCTTCATCAGGTTTAGGGATCAGCAGAAACCAGGTTAACACAGCTGCTGAAGAAAGCTGAATTCTGGGTAATGAAGGCATGTAAATAGGTCTCTAACAGGGTTTTAATAGAGTGAGTGTGCATGATTCAAATAGGGAAAGTAACAGTGTGGCAGTAGTCTGGGTTATTACTTGCAGGGGTTAACTGAAGTTCTTGCATATGATTAATTTAAATGAGCCACAAAGTAATTTGTGAATGTTGACAAAACTTTCAAAATCAGAATTTGACCTGACCGGCCTACTTTCGGTACCAGAAACAATTCAATCTAAATCTAATTGTAATCTCACACTTGTATCAAAATAGTGAAAAGTGAGACTGAAATAGATCATAAATAAAAACAGGAGGAATGAACGACTTTGAACAATCAGACGTTCACACAGTAAGAAGTGTCTGTGCTTTCAGCTGCGTTCAAACGACTTTCCTCGCCAGGAAAACCACAGCATTTCTTTTTGTTCAAACGCTTAGAACAACGTTGTTCACGTTTTCCTGATAAGCACCAACCTCCTGTGGACTGTCCTGTCCAAGTACAACAGGAGGAAGTAGTGTGATGTTTTCTGAGGAGGTCAGTGAGGACAGATGTGTAAATGTGAGAGTGGTGGGCGCAGTTGGTGTCAACGTTGGCTCTTTTTGAAGCTCATCATCTTCAGACCTCAACCTGAACTCCACCAGACCTTAACCGTGGAGGTGGCGGATCAGAAAAAAAATGCTCATTATCATAGCATGGAGCACAGGAACTGTTGCTATGGTTACCTGCAATTTAATATACCTTGCTCACAGATTTAGACATTTAAACTGTTGACGGGAGCAGTGTTTGTGGTGTTCTGAGTAGTGTTGTCTTATCTGTTGTTTTTTGTGTGATTCAAAACTGATGCCCTACAGTTAGATTCATTATGACTCAAATCGATCAAATACTGAGTCAGAAATACCCCAGAAACTGACGCTTTCTGCCACATACATAACAGGAAACACAGTTTACACTGGATAACTTTTTGACCATCGGATCAATTCTAATTTTTGGTATTTTCAATAAAGCTGAATGGGTGCAGATCCCTGTGAATAAGACAGCACATGGCTTCAGTAACCGGGAGGAGTTAGGGCCAGACAGAAGCAGCGTTAGTCACAAACACTGGGGTTACTTATCTTATGTTGACCGCTCTTCCTGCTAACTTTGCGGTTTGACGCGTTATTAAGGCGGGGGGGGAGAGACAGAGTTACTTGGAAAAATCAGGTTGATTTTTTTTTTTTTATGCAGAATTTTGGTCTGATCTGTTGTTCCGTATCGATGCAGCCAAATTTCTGATTTCATTTGTTCAGCTTTAAGTCCCCAGTCCTGAGGGTCTTAATGCACAAACAAGCCCGTCAGAAACAGGTCGTTCCAGTGGCGATGGCGTGAATACCACTATTACACTTACAATATGCCTGTCCTGGTTCAGATATGTGGATTTTGGATTTATTATCCTGCTTTAAACTTGATTTCTGCCCGTAACCTGGTTACTATTGTAGAGGATAATGTGGGAGGTAAAGGGAGTCATTGTCCACCGCCATTTGTGTTGAGTGTATACGTGTGTGTGTACGTGTGTGTGTGTGTGTTCTGGTGTAAAAAATTGTAATTGTCACCTTGATGCATGTAGGATTAAGCCATCAATCTAGTTTATAGAGAGCGCAGGGTAAAGTGAGGATAAAGAGAGAGAGGGAGAACGATAACAGAGAGGTAGAGAGAGGGAGGGAGGGAGAACCACAGAGGAAAAAGAGCACAAAAGAGAGAATAAGATGGGTAAAAAGTAGAGAGACAAAGAAAGGGAGAGAAATGAAAGACAACAGCAGTGACAGAAAAAGGAGGACAGAAAAGTAGAGAGAAACAGAATGAGAGATTGAGACAGAATAGAAAAGACGAAGAATAGCAGAGGCGATACAAAGGGAGAGCGTGATGCAAGATGAGAACGAAAATGAGAAAGAAGAAGAAATGGATTAAAGACATAGAAAAAAGGAAAATATAGACATATATAAAGGGTGGGAGGAAAAGAGAGACGGGGGAGAGAGAGCCCAACCACACACACACACACACACACAAACACACACACATACACACAAACACACACACACACACACAGGAACAACAACAGTGAGGCGACAGGGAGCAAATGAACTGGTTTAAAGCAGACAGAGTACAAGCTGTTTTCGCTGTCGCCAGTCATTTGCGCTCAATGTGTCATTTCGCCGCTCAGTGCCAGTCACAGCCAGCTTCTCCCGTCACCGCCGCCGCCGTAGCACAGGCTGGTATCGATACCGCTGCAGGAACGCACGTTGGGCTGAAGTATTGAGGTGAAACATACAAGAAGCCACTTATCAGAGGACAGCTCTTCATCAAGTCGCGGCCTCTAGGTGTGTTTCACCAGTCGTTATCCCTCTTTGATTTGCAGTGCCGCTAAGTGGGCGTCCAAAGAGATCAATCTGTACCCAATGATGCTGAAAGGCCACAAAACATAAATGACGCACAGCCGACAGCTTTGATGGCAGGCACACATGCTTCCATGTGATGACTTTTAGTCATATATTGGACCGAGAACATTTCAAAATTCCTTGATAACTTAAACATTTCTTTTCAAAACTGTGTTTATACTGTAGATATCTGAGACCTTTCCGTTCAGCCACAGTCTCATAATGAAACGAAAATATTTCTACACCTCTCAAAGGGTGGGGTCCGTCCACTCGGTGTGGGAGGATCCCCCCGTGGGACCATTTTCAGAGCGGCTACCACCAGTGGTTCTAGGTCGTCTTGGGTGGAGGTACAGCACCCCTCGCCCCGGACCTCGCCACCTCCCGGGGCCGTGGACTAAGTGCTCGCTGGGCCCTCTTTCCCTGCGGGGAAAGAGCCATCTTGAAACACGGACCCCCTCTTGTTTACCATGCCTCTCTCTTTATATCTATGTCTATACAACCAATGTATTTATAATTAAATTGTTTAGTTCTTCATAGATCTCTAACCTCTTAATTAATTTTGCTCTCAAAGTGCACCAGATTGATGCATTAAACTTTATAATGCACTTTATAATTCATAGTCTCACACAGTCCTGTGGGAAACACTGCCATTCATAAGTATAATAGTTGTAATAATCAGGGTGTGTGGCTGTGCAAACCTGCCTAGCTTTCATCTTACTGTATGTGTCTTTGCTGTTCTGGTATTTTATCAGGTCCAAACTTGTTTTTTCCTTAAAGTCTCAAGTCAGGGAGTGAATTCTCAAATCAAGCCTCGGAGTCTGTGAAGGTTCATGTCATTCATCTACCTGGAAGAAGGCGATGCTTCAAGACAAAATTAATTATGCAACAGTTTCAGTCCATATTTTCCCCCCGATCAGGCCTCAGAGCAGTGGAGCTCGAGTTTTCGTCTTTGTGGCTTTTGAGGTCTGACTCAAGTCCATTTGTCAAGTCTGCATCTGTAAACTCAGAATTGACGCGTATTCCACCGCTGCAACCTCATGTTGGTGCAAAACTGACTGCTTCGCTTCCCAGAAAACAAGAGTGTGTCGTCTCTCCGTATGTTTTGCTGTCGCCGTAGTCGCCATCGACACCGCCGCGCTCGCTTGCTGTTGTTGTGGTCGGGGCTAAAAGCAGATGTATCGTCTCCATTAGCAGTTAATCTCCTCGCCAAGAGGGTGAAGAAAGCAATATTACCAGGAGGATTTAACCGAGTGCTCCTCTATCTTCCTCTTCCTCCTCCACCTCCTCCTCCGCCTCTTCCTCCTCCTGCTAAACTCCCCTCTGAAAACTCAAGTCTTTCCTTCTTCCTCAGCAACAAAGACACACACACACACACGCTCACACACATTATTGTGTATTCCCCGACTGGCCCTGCTGCTTGGGGCCAATAAAGAAAGGGATTAGATTGAAAGCTCTAAACTCTGCACACACCTCTAACACACACACACACACACACACACACACACACACACAGCTGCCATCAATACATTTTATAATGAATCTGTGTGTGTGTGTGTGATTACGTTGTTGAGTGTGTGTGCGTACTTCTTTGTCGTTATTAGTCTTTATTACTTCACCTGTTATACGTTTGATGACGGTGTGTGTGTGTGTTGTGTGTTTATGTTTGTGTGTGTGTGTGGTGTGTGTGTGTGTGTTGTGTGTTTATGTTTGTGTGTGTGTTGTGTGTTTATGTTTGTGTGTGTGTGTGTTGTGTGTTTATGTTTGTGTGTGTGTGTGTGTGTGTGTGTGTGAGCGAGAGAGAGGAGGAGACAGAGAAAAATAGAAGAAAAGAATGAGCACATTTTGTATTTTGTCGCTTCCCTTAAGTTTGTTTTTATTCATGGCTTTTGCAGAGGGTGAATTATTGCTCTGCTTCCAGACTGCTTGCTCTGCAGTGTTTGCTAAGCATCCCCCCACCACAACACACACACACACACACACACACACACACACACACACAATCCGAGGCATTTATATGCACCGCTGAAGGTAGGTTTTGTTGGAGTAGGTGAGGAATTTTGAACAGCTGTGATTGGATAAACAGTTTCCCAGTCTGCTGTCCACTGGGATATATGTATGGATTAGAGCAGGAGAGAGAGGAGGACAGAGAGGGAGAGAGAGAGAGAGAGAGCGGTAATATCCCGTGGCAACAACAGCACCTGAATTGTTGATGTAGTGTTATTTGGAAGAGGCGCAAGGAAAGATCCTGGTTTTCAGGAGAGTATTCCTGTAACCCAGCTCAGAACACAAGAATATATTGAAAATATTGATTACATTCCCTGGCAGCGCAGGAAGTAATATGATGTTCATGTAGAACAGGGGAGGTGCAGGAGCATTGGACAGGGTGGTGGTCGGTTGCATGTGTTTGTGTTCAGTCATCAGTTCCACCACTGGATTCATGCCCGGTCTCCTTCCACGTGCAGAGCGCCACAAACTGCGAGTTAAAGCATGAAAATGTTGAAAAAAAATTTTGATTGAAAAAAACAAACAAAAAAAGACACGGTTTAGTTTCAAGGACAGTTTTGATTAACGAGTTGCATCTCGGACAGAAAAATACATAGAACACATTTCTACTTTGCAGCGACGTTGAGCTCTGGAAGGCAAAACTTTGACTTGTGTGTTTCGGAGACAAATGTCGCAAATACAGTTATTTTCCTAATCTTAACCAACAGGCATTAGATGTGTCCTTACTTGGAGTCATTACATGCCTAACCATTAAACATACTCTAATTCCCTTCATGGATACGTGCCAGAAACATCAGATTGACCTGCTGGGGAACCACAGGGCAAAAACTAATAAGCTGTGGGCGATGAACACTGGCAGATATTGGTGGTTGATATTTTGCAGATACACAAAATAAAGATACATCCAGTGATGCAGATTTTTAAACTGTATGCATTATAAATATTTAATTATTGTTGATCGCAGAGGTTATGATAATACATCAGTAGAGTTTTTCACAATATTTCAGTGTTGCTCATAACAGTATTTCAGTGCTGTATACTCCATTGCATCAGTTTTCATTCTGAAGTGCCTCATATGTGTGTGTGAAGGGTAAAATGTGCATCTGTACAAGGTAACGTTTAAATTACACCCCATCTGTCACCTCATACATATGCATGCAGAAACACACACACACACACACACACACACACACACACACAGACAAAAGGCCTCGGTTGTTTTTCTCTACAGTTTCGAGCTCAGTTGAACAGAGACCGAACGCCTTGCAGAACTGTGAAGAAAAATGTTTTAAATTCAAGGAGAATTTAAGAAAAACACATTCTCTCTCTCTCCTGTTTGTCTCCTCCTCTCTCTACCACGCCGTCCCCCTCTCTCTCCGTGTGCTTTATGGTGGGTGCTTTTATCCTCGGCTCTTTGCTGTACCATAAATATGCGATGGGATCCTCTCTTGATCCCTGTGGGGAAATTCTGCCTCGTCTCTGCTCTTTCGCCTCCACGGGAGGGGTCAGAGGTCAGAGGTCGGGCTCAGCCACGACCTGGACCTGGTACAGATTCAGTGCCTTGTTTAAAGGCACTGCAGCTGGACTGAAAGTCTCCTACTTACTTTTTCAGGGACATTTTTTACATTAAGGTTTGAATGAAGTTAAATGTTCGTGTGTGTGCCAAGCATATAGTGTTAATCCATACTGCATGAATATGTGTGTGTGTGTGTGTGTGTGGGTGTCTAAACACAAAAATTAATTTTTATGAATTTTTGCTTCTTCAAATGTGTGCAGTCATGTGACCAAACAATAATGTAGGAGCCATTTCTGTGCTTTTAAGGGGAAAATGAGTGTTGCGGCTTTTCCTGCTGTCAACCGCTGACCTGCTCCTACAGTTAGATATACAGATAGAAAACACACACGCACACACACACACACACACACATACCTACACATACACCCCAACAGCTGTCGGGCCAATTCCACTCAGGTCCCTGTTCTCCCATGATTCATTGCACCGCTGGTAGATTTCAGGTTCAGTGGAGAGTTCTGTGTCTGTGTTATGAGATATGATATGGATATATGTGTACATGTCTGTGTGTGTGTGTGTGTATGGTTTGTTTTTCACTCGATCACTGTCAGGAACTAAACTCATCCGGAGCTGAAAGTTCCTTTATGTACATTTGTGTTTGATATACACGACATCAACAGAGAAATTAAAAAGCATCAGCATGGTTTGTAATTTATTTGACAATAACAAAGAGGCATCATGTCAATCTTTGTAATTTCCTGTTCCGTGACTGCGATGTTTGAGTGGATGCTGGAAGGAGACGTGCAGAGGTGGAGAGATTAACCTTGACATGGTGCTGTGACAAATAATTATTTGGGTGTTTCTTGTTTGAAAAATCACTCAAATGATAAATTAGACATCAAAAATAGTTGCAGCTAATAAACTAATTCTGTTCTATTCATTGTTTCAGCTGCACATTGAAAATGTGAAAAGCAATCATCTTGCATTTGCACAGCATGTCAGGAGCTGTGAACGTTGGACAAATTAGACCAATAAGAGATTTGGAAAGACAGCGGGAGCTATCCCTTCGTGTCTCTGCTGTATATTCGGAGCAGGCTGTGAAGCAAACCAGGGCTGGATTCTCTCGGGATCTCTCGAATCCAACTGTCTCGCAAGGTAACGTGATTTGGGCAGCGAGACTGATTACTTGATTAGGGAGAAGAAACTGATACTAAAGGTGTGCAACTTCTGTCGTGTGGAAAAATACGTTATACGATAACTGTATCATGATATATACCGTTACCGTGATATAAAATTACATATTGCGTGATATATGTAATAAGAGATCAAAAGAAATAACTTGGTTTCAAATTGACAACAGAGATTCATCATGTTCTTAGTTTTAACTGTTGTGTGACTGATATGTTTGAACGGATGTTGGAAAGGAGACGCAGATATGAAAACTGCAAAGTAACGACAGTCTACAAAGAATATTCTTCTGTAGTTGTTTCTGTTTTTCTGATTTAGTACTTAACTACATGCTTGCTATGCTTTTTTTTTTACCTGTGTTGTTTTAAAACCAGTCAGGAAGTCGACGAAATAACTAACTGTTTAAATGTAATGTTGAAATCCCCCCTCCCCCGGTCTAATATCGTTACAATAACCAGATCTTCTGTTTGACATTTCGTCCACATTCGGTTTACTCTGATAAATCCTGGGTTTCAGTTATCCTGACTTCAGGAACAGAGATTCACTGGGAGCAGAAATGTTTTTTAGGGCCCAAAACACCCAAAACTAGAACTTCACGCCTGTGATCAAAATGCAGAGAAAGTTCCCGAGTTTCCAAAAAGGTTCCTGGGAAAACATCCTGCGTTGTGGCGTCGAGGCTTATCGTGCAGCAGTACGCAAGTGTGTGTTTAGGTGTGTGTGTGTGTCATAGACAGAGATGTATGAGCTGGAACAGAAAACAATGTAGAAACCAAACAAGCACCGCCGCTGCAGGGAGAGATCTATACACACCCTTAATTGATGACTGAGCCGTGTGTGTGTGTGTGTGTGTGTGTGTGAGACGGTGTTGAAGGGAGAAAGAGGACAAGGTGTTTGTCTCAGTGTGTGTGTGTGTGTGTGTTGTATTGACGTTGCCGGGCTCTCTCCAGACCTGAGCTCAATAAGCCCCGACTTCAAACAAACAGCGAGCACTTCACACAGCAGCAGAGGAGAGGGCGAAGGAAAGACGAGGAGGTAAAAACAAATGAAGGGAAGGCAGGAGGAGAGAGGAGCAAGGCGGCGTAGAATAGCAGAGGAGGAGAAGTGATGTGGGTAGAAAGAGCCGCAGATGAGGGGAAGAAGGACTGGAAATGAAAGGAAATGGAGGGAAAAGGGGAGAGAAAAGGGGGAAGGAATCAAGAAAATGTGAGCTGATGTCACCACGGCTTAGTGTTTTAATCTCCGATGAGCGGCGATGTGTTCAAGCACAGAACGAAGATTCTTTTTACTGTGTTCAGTCTCTCATACTAACAAGTAATTACAGAGAAAAGCTCTCAAATCAAAATTCTGTCGTTTTGACGTCACTTTGCTTCAGTCTGTCCAGTCATGTACACACAGCTGAACCATCTGGTTTGGTTTGGACTGGTGTCAGTTAAAGGTCCACTGTGGATTTTATTTTTACCACTAGTAATGCTGTGGAGCAATGGAGGCATTCGCAAACGCTCTAATGGTTTATACGTGTATAGATTTGGGGTATAATGTTAAATGTGCTATACAGCAGCAATGCACAAGAAAAAAGTCAAGGAAGAAAATATATAAACTGATTTAAACTGTAAAAAGAAAAAAAATCTGCTTTGCAAATGGTCTATAAACAAAGAAATGCATCCACAAGGCCAGTCCACATATTAAAGACGCACATGTTGGTGAACAAATTCTTAAAACAGACTTCACTAACTACACTAGTCCCAAAGCTGTCCATTAGACGCTATGGTAAATGTAGAACAACAACAAAAAAAAACCTCTCTTTTTCTTTCTTTTTAGACAAAGACGAAAAGTTTGTGGCTTCAACTTTTATTTTCAGACTCGTCTACCCTTGAACTCACTGCCTCTCTCGTATGCATACATTTTCACCAATTAATTACCATTACCAAAAGATATCAAACTCCATTTTCTCAAGATCCATGTTTAATTATCTCATTATCTCAAGACAGCAAACTATAAAAGCCACCAGTTCAAGTGAACTTGCCTGGTGCAGTTTCTTCCTGTTCCGCCCTGATTAGAGCAGAATGTGAAGCGCTGATCAATCGTTTCCTCCGACTGTGTCGCCGCTGCTTTGGTTCCTCTTCAGTGAGCCGGACGATGTAAGGCGACGCCACCCCGAGTCGCTCTGATGTCAATCTGAAGATCTAAAGTCACGATCCGACAAGACGGTTTTCAGTTTCATAGGATAACAAGATAATTCACCGAGACTCGGAGATATAAGGAGTTTGATACCTCGTTGTGGCACAAACACTAATTGGCAAGCTTGAGATAACAGGATTATAAAAAAAAAAAGTATGTAAATGAGGTCTGTTGCTGTGAGTAATTTAAAGAATCCTGCAGATGCATCTTCTTTAAAACATGGATATTTTGTGCAGCATCTGGCCTCTCTGGACTGCAACTAATCCCACCTTTTCTTTCTTGTTTTTGTTTTCTTTCTTCACCTTGTATAATATGTCTTCAGGATGCTTGTCTCCTGTCTATTTTCTGTTTTTAAATTGGGGATTTCACTGTCAGTCTGTGCTGCATAATGCTTAATCTGGAACTGAAAATGCATATTCATATGTTTGTCTTATTGCTGCAGAGGATTTAATGCCTCTTTTGCATGCTCAGATATTCAGCAGCCTCAGCCTGTTTTTTCTATCCCACCTTTCTTTATTTACTTAGCTCACTACTCTTGAGATCCAAATCTCTTTTTTTAAGTGAATGCTGGCCAAAACAGCAGCAACACAATGTTCACAACATTTCCTGAAGGAAGAAGCATAAGGAGTAAGAAAAAGGAAAAGAGGAAAAGGCAGAACCATGGAACCACATATAAAACACTAAAGGAGGAAAAATCTCTGATATAATTTATGCTCAGCAACCTTTCTACTTTAATCCTACCTCTGTAACCTGAGTCAGATCCTTTTGAAATCGGAGGAGATGAAGGATGATATTCCTCTTACCTTCATAATAAAGCCACTGATAACTACCAACTGTCTGGGTTTAATCTGCCTTTGAAAAAGCAAATAGATAATTCAAGAAGAAATGTAAAGTAATGGAGATATCACATGTGTTTTTGCCGCTTTGTTACAATTGTTACAGAGGTGATACATCACAGTATAATAGAGGGGTTGACATGTGTGTGTTTATGTGTGTGAGAGAGAGGTCATTGTTCAAACGGTGCACATGAACGGATAATGAAGAGGGCGCACACACACACACACACACACACACACACACTCCATACATGATTTATGCCTTGGTTATAATGGGTGATTCATCATCTGACTGGGGGCACATATTAAGGTTAGGAGACACTGAGAAACAGAGAGCCAGAGAGCTTAGTAGGATGTGGTTCATCAGAAATAGTAAATTGAAAACTTGATTTGTAAGGTTTGTTTTTCTAAAAGTACACACTGCTCTTACACTGTATCCTCCATCTTTGTCTTTGTCCCAGTATCACACAAGGAAGAAATCACGACTGCAGGCCGACATCCCAAAAATAAAGATGGGAACGGGTGACTGCACCGGATGTGGAGACATTCGCGTCAACACTCACATTTGACTCAGCCGGTGTTGACCATTAATCACATGTTTGAGCCTTAGTGCCCCTCCAGCAAGTCACTCCACTCCGATTGCTCCTGATGGTCAGACCCGTGACGCCATCGCTGCGTAAAGTACAGCAGGCAAAATGTCCTCACAAGGACACTGAGGACAAATGCTTAATTTGACAATGATGTCGATGGGTCCTCGTGTGTATATCTAAACCTGACTCTCTCTCTCTCACCACTCAAAACCAGTACGTTGTCATGGCTACACAACAAAATGACGGGGACGCGTTGGTCTCTAGTGATTGTTTAGGGAAAATCGAATCCCCCTCCCCCTCGGAAATCGGTTAGTGTGGAGGCAACGTCAGACTGAAGATACAGAAAATATATTTTAATTATAAAAAAGTCAGATAAAAAATGAGTGAAATAAGTTAATGAACAACATACTTTTATTTTGATAAATCCTGACCGTTTGGTGGCGGGTAGGCGTGCTGTTAATATCCTCGAGGTGTACGTTTAATGATTATGATTCATGCCCCCACGCCATCCATTACAACCTCGCAGGGCTTCATCCTTTACGTTTGTTACTTCTGATACCACACTGATCTAAGAACTGAAAAAGGAAGAGGGATTCAAACCAGCAACCTTCCTGCTGCCTTTAAGACTCGTCCTTCGTTACCTTTCTTTCTCCACACTGAGCTGTCAAGCCCGTGCGTGTGTGTGTGTGTGTGTGTGTGTGTTCAGCTTTCTCATTATGATTCTAAATGTATCAGTCTGTCTCGTCTGGATGAATTAATAGGTTCCTTGGTGGCTTGGATCACACACACACACACACACACACACATAAACACACACACACACACACACACACCTACACGCACACACACTGTTTGTCCAGCGCTTCGTGCCTCAGGTTCGTTAATTGAATGTCTGTGTTCATGTAAGAGGCCGTGAGAGGCGTTGAGAGGATGCCACGGTGCATTAGGAAGACAAGCTGTGTGTGTGTGTGTTTGTGTGTGTGTGTTTGTGTGTGTGTGTGTGTGTGTGTGTGTGTGTGTGTCTTGTAAATAGGATGGAATCCAGAGGACCTTGAACGCAGCCTCTCCTGAGCTCCTAGCGAGACGAGACGCAAACAAATCTTACAGGGAGGCGAGGAGGCCGCAGGTGTGTGCGTGAAACTCAGACAAGCTTAATCGCACCCCGCCCTCGCTGCTCGCTCCTTCCCTCAGCTCGTCTCCTCTCTCCACTGCACTCCTCTCCACTTTCCTTTGTCTTCTCTCCCCTCTCCTCTGCTCTTCTTCCCTTCCTTGTTCTCCTCATCCTCCCCCTTTATCCCCTTCCTCTCGTTCTTATTTCACCTCTTCTCCTTTCTCTGCTCTCAGTCCTTCTCCTCTTCTCTGTCTTTCCTCCTGCTCCTCGTCTCTTTGCTTTCTGGTTTATTTTCCTCATTTCTTTTCCTGCGTTATGCTCGGTGCTTCGTCATTTTCTCCCTCCCTCCTCTTATCTCCTCTCTGTCCTTCCTTGCTCACTTTCTTGTCATCCTCCTGATTCTCTCTGAGTTTTTATCTCTGAATTGTTTCGTTTTATTTATTTTCCTCCTCTTCCTTCTCCTCTTTTCCTCTCTGTCTTCTATCATCTTGGCTTTCTTACTTGTTTCTTTATTATTTTCTATTTTCTCCTCTCTTTCCTCTCTCTTCTCCCCCACTTTACCCCCCTCTCCATTTTCTTTACAGACTTCTCTTTACTCCTCTCTCCTCCTCTTTCTTCTGCTTCTTCTCTCTCTTCCCTCGTCTCTTTACTTACTTCCTCTCTTCAATCCACACCTTTTTTTACTAATGTTGCTTTTCTCACCCTCATTTTGTGCCTTTCTTTTCTCTCTGTCTTTCTTCCTTCTTCCCTCTCTCCTCTCTTCTTCTTTGTCTCTATCATTTTCTTTTTTGTTTTTCCCTTATCTCTCCCTTCACCTTTCCTCTCTCCTCCCACCTTTCCATGTTTCCTTCTTCCTCTCACCTTTGCCTCCCACTTTTCCTCCCTCTCCTTTTGTCTTCTTTCCCTCCCTCTCTACTCTCTTTCCATCCACCTCTCTCTCTCCCTCCCTCTTGTTCTTCATGCTTGTGTTGTTACAGCCACCAGGGGAAGAACTAGAAACACACACACACACACAGAAAGACTCTGACTCCCAGCCCTCTAATGGCCCCATTTAGACAATGTGTCGCATCAGCAAGTCGTATGGCTGAATAATGAGAAGAGAAGAAGAAGAAGGAGGAGGAGGAGGAGAAGGAGGAGGAGGAGGAGGAGGACAAGAGAAGAAGAAGAAGATGACAGTCGTTTTCCGCATCCCTCCATCCAGACTGCTGCTCCACCATAAATGTTCTGTTACACACACCATCAGCTCTGTGACCCAGTGTGCGTCTATCTGTGTGTGTGTGTGTGTGTTCATTCATCTCCACTACGTGCCAGTGTGTGTGGTCGTTGGGGAGAAATATGGCCTCTGGGTTTCTGCTGAAGCTCCTGTGTTATGTTTATGATGGGGGCAAAAGAGAGAGAGAACGATAATGTACGCTCTTTATGTCCCTCGCCCTCAAAGAAACATCCCGTCTCTTATGCATTACACAAACACACACGGGAACACACACTCCCGTCTCTATCAACCGAAACACACACTCCTCAGCCTCATAAATGATACACACAAACACATTTACTCCCACACTCACACCACACACACACACACACACACACACTCACACTACACACTCCTTCCTGCATACAAACAGGCATCTGTACTGTTTCATAAATGATATACTCTCTTTTAAACTACACACACACTCACAGCAGAGCTCCGACAGACAGAAAGTGCAGCTGTAGCTGGTTTTTTTATTATTATATTTTTTTTAAGTTACTGCCACCTTGTGTTTTTCTCCACCAGCTGTTTGGAGCTGAACAGGATTTATGTGCTACATTAACATTTTATATCTTATTTTATAACATTTGTATTTTCTGGAGAAGTGGGAGTTGGTTGTTTCCTCTGCGCGACACTGGAAACATAATCTTTTTGTTTCCTCCTCAGAATAACACGTAGTAGGACCGACTGTTACTGTGGCTCACACTGAGAACTTTGCGTCTGATTAGCATTTTAAAGGTTCATACTGCTGTTTTTGTTGCCTGCTTTAGCCCATTAGCTCTGAATTGCATATGTTTTACATTGTTTTTGCCTATTTTCTTACCTTGCAGGCAACTGATTTCCATTCATTGTAACAAGAAAATCTACCTGCAAAGTCTTTAAACTAGTCTGAGTTCAGATATTCATCACAGTGAACATTTAGTTACCTTCCTTCCTCTGTTAACGTGTTCAAGGACAAACTGTGAACGTGGTGAGGTTAATTCTCAGATGTCATGAATCGAACCACCAAGTAATAAGTGACAAAAAACTAAGGGTAAGGTGGATTAGCTGCTGTATCTCAAGCTTCAAGTTTTTAAGCCTCTCCATGTGATTTTCATACATAACAGAAATGAGCTGAAACCAGGGGCTTTCTTGGAGGTAAAAACATGAATCTAAAACCTCATGTTAGGGTTTCAAACAGTTTGATGTAGTTCAGATAGACTCTGGAGTTGCAGTTCTGCAGTTTTATTTTATTTATGTTCATTCATTAAGGTCAAATTTATATGATCTGAAAATAAACAATTGGGACTTTAAAGCACAAACCAACATGGAGCTTCCAGCAAACTACACATCAATACAACAAAAGCTCTGAGAGAGACTTAAGTGCAGCATTTAGTCACAACATTCATCTTAAATACCAAAGAGCAGAGAGTTAAAAACCCCTCTGAATCTTCTTTAAGTACAATTACCTCTAAAAGCTCTCCTGTTGCTTTTAAAAATAACCTCTCCAAATCCACAGATATACAGTATATATATTCACACACACATATCTTTGGTGCATAATCACACGTTACAATCCAAGACTCAGAATGTGACATTTATGACTAAATCTCACATTCAGTTGTCATCCAGTCTGATGACGGATGCAGATTTATTTATATATTTTTGCAAACGACAGTTAAGTGAGACGCGCCAAACACGCAGAAGCTGTAGTCAAGGGACAATAGCAGGGATGTGCAGATATGAGGTGTGAATACCATAAAAAACAGCTGCTTTTCTGGAGAAAAAAACGTGGCGTATCCCAGCGTGGTGATGTGTGTTATCTCGCAATGATGCGCATTGATACACACCACATGTGGCCATGTGTCGGCTTACATCGCAAACAATGGGTGTGGGTGTTTGAAATTAATGTTACATTTTGTAGACTAAACCATTAACCAAAACAAAGTGTGGATAGTTTAAAAAGATTATTAGTTGCAGCCCTAATTGACTTTTTGACTGCTTGGTTGACAGATCTCGGATGCAGAGTGGGAGGACATGTTGGAGGGGTTCGATGAGCGGAGTTACCTGAGCGCCCGGCGCTGGAAGCCCGGAGACGACCCCTACACCCTGTACGCCTTCAACCAGAGAGAGAGCGAGCGCATCCCCAGCAACCGCGCCCTGAGAGACACACGACACTACAGGTACACACACACACACACACTCTCTTCTCTTTTTGCTCATTGCTTTTGTTTGAGTCTGTGTACAATGTCAGATGGGTTTGAGAAAGTATCAGCCTGTGTGGTGAACTTTATCTGTACAACACAGCAGTCTAGTGTGTTCAGTCCGACCTCTCTGGAGGCTTTGGTTTATTAAACACACTCTCTACAGTGTGACGCATGGATCTGCCGAGGGTGTACCGCACAGAAACGAAGCTTATCAGAACACATACAAACCCAAACCCCAGTAGCCTGCAGGCATAAACAAACACCTCAAAATACACACATGACACTATAGATCAGCTCTCAGTGTCACAGGTATGTACACACACACACACACACACACACACACACACACACAGTCAAACAGTTACCAGCAGCAGCTGTCTGTGCTTGTAATTAATCCCCTATCTGTACTAAAACAAATTTAGATTACGGAACCAAACACGTTTCCATAGAAAAACTACGAAATTACAATCCGTCTGTCCGCTAAGAAATTAAATTAAACACTAAAATAGAAATCCTCTTAGCGGAGCGCCGTCCTCGTCTGTTGGAAAGACGCTCGGCAAGTAGATAAGGAGCCCGCCGCTTTGACAGCAGCCGCCTTCTTACACAGTCCAGGAGATAAAAACTTCTGGGCACTTGTGGAAAGCGTGAAGAGGTCCAGTGTAGCCGGACACAAACACGCACACACTCACCTCACCACACATCTTCCTGCTCTGCTGTTTCCATGATGCACTTTGTGCTTTGATCTTTCCTTACACATTTAATACTGTGACTTTTACTTCTATAGTTTTTGACGTATTTAAGTATGGCAATATATCAATAATCCTGTGTGAATATTCACTGGATTACATCAAAGTGTTTCCTGTCTTGGTCTGATGAATGATTGAATTGCTCTTGTTTAGAAAGGGATGTCCATTTTATGTTATTAAGTATGTCGTCTTTATAGTCTCCGTTTTTATGCTTCAAATGTGTATCTACATTGTATGACAAAATCACATATATATTCTGCATCTGGATGTAAAACTTGATTGCATCTAGTTTCTGTCTTCGCTGAATGAAATATTCACGCCTGAGGCATTTTATTTTTACATCAGATGGAAATATTTTAGACGTGCGGTGAATTAATTTATACATACTGCTCCTCAGATTCAACCTGAATGTTTATAAAGGCTTCTTGGTCAAGTTTCTAAGTTTTGTCAAGTTGAACATTTTTGCTCCATCCAACTTGAGTTTGTAATTATTGATCCATGTATAGTTATAGGAAGGCTGGATATTCTGTACTTTTCCAACTATGAATCGATCCTGCTTGCAAGTTTTGTCCGTGTATCCAGCTCCATTGTTCTTTCATCAACACAGGCACTGCAGTTTATTTTGAATCAGTCACACACACAAAGTTCCTGCGGCTGTAAGACTCTCAAAAGCACCAAATGTGGATTAATCCGCCACTGAAAATAGTCCTCAACAAATCCACTATTTCTTCATGTTTGAGTCACTTTTACTTAAAACTACAGTGACCAGTTGTTTTAGGGAATTAGAGAAAAAGAGTTTTTTATATAGACTTTTTAAAGATTATTGCTGTTCAGCAGGAACCAGTGGGCTGAGATGACTGGTTTTCTTTTCTTGGTGCTGTTACTGTTTACATTTTATTCTTTTTCCTAAAATACTTTAGTTCAGAGGTGGCATTGGCGTTGTTTTGTTTTGTCTGTGACAACCTGGATTCGTCGGCCAATGTGTAAACTAGCGTTTCACGTCTGCTGAGGGGTGTTTGTTTGATGTATTTTATGGAGCTGCAAAAGCACAGAAAAAGGTCGATTAATGCTAAAGACAAACAAATCCAGCTGGAACATCCATTTTCCCTGTTGTGACGGCGCGGCTTTCAGCCAATGTTTGCTGTGTGATTAAAGGTTACCAGGCAGCTCATGGTGACCCAGCTCTCGAATAGGAAGCTGCATGTGGGCGTTAATTGGGTGGCTGTCAGCTCTGGCAGTTACACTGAACATGACTAAGTCCTGCATGGTTGCTGCTGCTGCGGCTGCGGCTGGTGGTGGTGAGCACAGCGGGTTACGGCCCGGCGACTCACGCAGGAAGCTGAAATCTGTTAACATAACTGGCTGTACATCACTGTGTGTGTGTGTGTGTGTGGATGTGTGTATTTGTGTGTGTGGATGTGTGTGACGTTTTGAAGCTGCATCCTGCACATGATGGGATGTTTGATGTCTGACTCAATCATAGCTTGTCTGCTGCTTCTGATACTGTGTGTGTGCGCACAAGTGTGAGTGTGTGTGAGTATGTGTATGTGTATGTGTGTGTGTGTGTGTGTGTGTGTGTGTGAGTGAGTGTTTCTACATGTCCACATGTCTACGCTAATGTGCGTAATTGCGTTGTGTTGATCGCCTGCATCATCTGCTGTGTTTCCGGAGGAGGGATATTCGCTGTTGAGCTGACATAAGGCTGAGAAGTGTGTGAGTGTGTTTGTGGGTGTGTGTGTGTGTGTGTGTGTGTTTGACAGAGAAAGTGAGTGTGTGTCGGAGGAGGGAACCCAGGGATACGCTTACACATTAATCTGTTAGCAGGGAGGTAGGGGGCTGATAGTGCTCATTTATCTCGTATAGGACGGCGATGAAGGCTGTGTGTCTGTTTGTGTGTGTGTGTGTGTGTGTGTGTGTGTGGACGAGGGGGGTTTGCTGTTATGTGATTATCTGTTAACTCTGTTACCGTATAGCTGTAGATCTCAGGAGCGCTTGGCAGGGAAAATGATTGCACCCCGTACTCCGTTAGGATGGAAAAAAACTGCAGTGAAATCCTCGAGTGAAGCCACTGAGGTTTTTGTATTCTTAGAAACACCTTCTCTTCTACCGCAGACTCACCGAGGTGCTTCCTACACTTGGGCTCCGTTCCCGAAGGGGGGGAACTTGGTGGAAATTCAAAGTGGTGTGACAGTCATTTGTAGAAAGAGCACAAAAAATGAGGGGAAAGCAAATGTTAAAAGGCTCTTTGGAGGAGATTTCTTAAGACATGGAAATGGAGCATTATAGTGTGGAGGTTGAGCGTTTAACATTACAGCACCTCTGATGTTCGGCCAACGGCATCACATATAATGGAATATAAACATGTTACAGTCAAAACACTAAAAATCTATAAAAAAGTATGATTTAAGTGAGAAAATGATTAGGCCTATACAAGAGTAAAGACTGACCAAGCATTTGATCCCAGCTTTCAGTACTTGAACTTAACGAAACATGTAAACATTGTCGAGGTTCGATACCCTGGGCGTGGCACATGGATCGCAGTAAAGTTAAGTAAATCTTAACATTTGACCCTCAAATATTGCACATGAGCAGCGCAGAGGGAAACGCTGTTTGTGTTCTTTCACCCCAAGATGAATTTTGAGTCTAAACTGCATTTAGAAGTGAATTTTGAGCTGGAGTTGTTTTTCAGTCTCTCTGGACCCCATTCGACGGACAAGATGGTTGAGTGACAGTGGGGATGTGTCCTAGTTCCCTCTCTGTGTGACAGCTCAGACAGAATGATTTCAAAACATACCGATCTCCAGTTGTTTCACTTACTTCTCTCACATTCATGGAGTCATATGACTAATATAAGCACGCATTTTCATTCAAGTGTCGTTTAAGTATTTAGCTCAAACAGACTTGCCTTTGCCTCAGTTGGTGTCGCTTAATGCAGATTTTTATCTGTTTCTACATTATTTTCTATTAAATATTACCCTATGGTACTATCTTGGAGAATGTTAGTCTACCCAAGTTGAATGATTTGCTCTTTATGTTAATCAGGACATTATCATGTTTTTAATTCCACAGTTTCTATTTATGAAGATAAGGATCTGTAAAACAAGCAAACAAAATTTTTCTTTGTAAAACAATTATTTCCAGTTTGTTTGGACTAAACACATTATAAACCATTTAGTTTGCATTAGCGACAGTGCTCATAGTGCTTAAAGATAAGAGAAGCTTATCGTTTGATTGACAGGTGATCGCTGGGTAATGTAGTGCCGACACACCTCAGCAATCAGCCTTAACAACATATAGAGAGACACAGAAACATGAGAAGCTGGTAGATTACCACTCTGAAGGGAAGCTCCAGTAGAGAAAGCGCAGCAGGTTTAGAGGAGAGGCTCCAGGTCTGTTATTTTCCCAGTGTGGGGCATCGATAACCTACAGATTATGGAAGAAAGCTTTTGACCTAAAGATGCATGGCTGGTCTCCCTATAGCCTGCAGGCTGGAAGAAATCTTACACTGCAGGTGTAATTTCTATTTTTTTTTTGCATTTGTGGGCTTGTTTTACACATTATTAGTCTTTATAGGCTGGAGGAGCGTGATGTTACCTCGTTTTAGTCTGGACAGAATATCCAGGAAAGTCCTGTATTACATGTATAACTTGTAAGTGTTGCTTATATGTAGATGTGCCTTCCTCCCATATTTGAATAAATGAAATTAATTAGTGAAAGGGGCCCAAAATCACCCTTCCCAACTCAGAACTACAGTACAGAAGTAAATAGTAAATAATTGACTTCTTTGTCAGAATGCAAAGTCACTGATTATTTGCATCTTCTTTATGTGTTTTTGTCAAATCACTGTTGTGTGTTTGTTTATTTGTGCAGTAGCTGTAAAGAGTTTGTCACCCAAGTTGAAAATGTGTGGCTCCAGTAACCTACACAGTCAAAAGCAAGTAGTAGACACAGACAAAGTGTCCCTCGAGTTTGCATGTTTTTGTTCGTTCTTCACTGGATCTTCAGTGTCTGTTCACTCAGGCGATGAGTTGTGTTCGCGTGTTGCAGAGTCGCTGCATTAAAAAACAGTGGTGTTTTTAGGTGTGAAGAGGGACCAGTGAACTGTGAAGAGCTTTTTTCTTTTAAAGCGGTGTTTCATTTTCTTTGGGAGGCAGACTGTTCAGGTCCTTATTGTGTATGGGAGGAGTGCTCTGTCACTATCTCAAGTTTGAAGGAGGAGGAGCAGCGATTGGAGGCGAGGAAGGAGATGAGAGGAGAGCTATACGGCTTAGGCAAAGATGGGGAGATACGGCAGAGAAGGTGGTTGTAGGTGGGGGAAAAGAGGGGGAAGACGAAGAGGAGGACAAGTCAAGAGGAGATTAGGGAGAGGAGATGAGGAGAGAGGTGGAGGAGAGGAGATGCCACAAGCTGCTGAGAGGAGAGATAATTGCCACATGCAGAGCTGGAGAGGCTGTGTATGTGTGTGTGTGTGTGTGTGTGTGTGTGTGTGTGTGTGTATCCACTCCACTTCAGTGCTCTGCTATTATCTCGGTGAACAGGGGAACCTCCCTCCGTCTGCTCTCCGACAGACCGACAGTCTATAAGCCCAACAGCCGCTCCACCGCGGGGATTGGATCCAGGGTGAAGACAATGGGCTGATACAGTACGGAGAGGAAACATGTCCTACAGTACCACACAATGGGTTGATATGGCAACAAGAACCGCGCGAGAAAAAAACGCTCTAATGCGAGACAAAGGAAAACAGAGAGGAAATGTGTTGTACAATGTGAGATAAATGGTAACAAAACACAACGCAGAATAAGAAAAGCGATTTCATGGGTCTTTAGTGAAGGTGCCATGGTAAGAACACCTTGGTTTCTTTTGTCCCTGAGTTTATTGTTTCACTGTGTTTGAATGTAGATTTTGTATTTTGAAGTTCTGTGTGGACTATTGCAGCAGATTACATCAATGATTCAGTTTCACTGTGGAAAAAGTTCTCCTGCTGCATCTGTTTCTCCACTGTCCATCTGTCCACTCGCTGCGTTCGGGTTTATTTACGTTACATTATTATTAGTATTTATCACTCCGGACCTCCAGGTAGTGCTGTAATGTTAAACCGGTACAAAAGTTATCATCAGTCGATATATAGCAGAAGGAAACATCTTTTCACTAAAACAACAGAGGCGTCCACTGGTCTCGAGGGAAATGTCACCGCGTTGAAGCAGTGACATGAAAACCACGTAAAATGATCAACTCTCTCTCCTCTGAAGCCCAACAACACACCGCCCTGAACACATTTGTCATTTTCCTTGTTTTGCCAGGGTGGGAGATGCGATAACGCTCCAGTGTTTTGTTGTCCTCCCTGTAACCATTGGCAACCAGAGACCTGCGTCCCGTGCTGTCGGGGAAAAATAAATAAATCAACGTCTCACTGATTTGGCTACTAATTATCCCGTTGCATTGTGACCCAGTGATCCTTGAACACTTATCACTAACTAGATCTTGCAGTTGTTCAATAACACCGTCCATGTCTTTGTGTGTTTGTGTCTGCAAAGTGTGAGTGTGTGTGTGTGTGTGTGTGTGTGTGTGTTTCACTGGCGTCAGCGTCTTTCACACTCAGTCAACCTCTTAGTCATGTTTCCATGAATCACAACATGGAGCTAAACATTAATCACTGTATTAGCTTTTGGTGCCACCCACGCTGATGCTCCTCATCCTTCTCAGATCGCAACCCCCCCAAAAAAAAAAATACAAAGAAAAAAGAAAAAACCCTCTGAACTCTTGACAGTGAATGATTTTTATTTTCCCTCGTCAAGCTTGTTTATTTGATTACCTGCTCCAGTGATGAATGATCACAGAGTCTGGTATCAAAAGCAGATGGAGGAACCATAAAACACCCTCGAGGCTCTGATTCGCTGTGAACCGATGTTCTGCATTAAGGCTGGGATTTGAAAAACACACATTTGACCTCCAAAAACATTACGTTATGCATCACTTTATTCACTTCCTCCCAGTAAACCCTGACCTGATGATTTGCAAGTCAATATATGTCTAGACATTTAGATTAAACATGGGCTAAATCTGTTTTTTTAGATGTCTAATTTACATGTAACTGTTGTTTCAGTCAGTGTGGTTCCAGACGTCTGATTTGTTTCCACTTATTGAAATAGGCCTGATGTTGTGCTCATTGACAACTGTTCCCCTGTTTGGAAAAACAACTAAGACTACCAGAGCTTTGTTGGTAGGATCAGGGATAGGGACACTATCTTCCTGTGCCAGAGCCAGAAAACTTAAACCCATTTACTTTACCCAAAGGAGATCTAGACTTCCAGTTACAGCCTAGATATCTAGATCTCTTCTAACCTGAAATCACCAAACTAGACTGAATTGTCATATAATTTTCACTTTTTATTCAGGCTGACTTCTTGTGCTCTTTATAGAAGCTGCAGTAGCAGGAGATGCAGATTTAAGTGCTTTTTACTGCTGTCGACTCACAGGAACCTTTACAGTCGATCTTATCCACCACTGTTGCCATTTTTGTGGCAATTTTCCTGGAGCGGGAAGACGCCTCCATTCTTAATCCCACATACCGAGTTGTGATTGGCTCGGTTCTTTTAACGCTGTGGAAACAGCTGTCAGTGGGCACAGCACCAGGCCTGTTTGAATTGCTGCAAAATGGGGGATGTGGGAAATGAGGTGTGGAACCAGGCTCATTCAAATTCCCTCACAATTGTGAACTTTGACTCTTAGTAATGACTTTTAGATTTCCCCTTGAAGCTATTTTATTCGATTATTTTTAAGATTAAAACAAAATTATTTCTTGAGAAAAATCTACTAGTTACATTAATTATTGATATGAAAATAAATTGGCTTTTTTTCCCTTCAGGCTGAAATTCCTACGCATGACAGTTTGACATTGAATCTCATACCTGACAGGTTTTATTGTGAAAAACATGGTATAACAGTCAGTGAAAGTGAACTAAATCCAGCCGTGATGCTTTTAGTTAAATCTGTCTGAAACACTGAACAAGATATGGATACTTGAATATTCAGAAACCTTAAATTCAGTCACATCTGAGCATTATGCTGATGAAACACCTTTGATCATACAGGACTCCTCTAAGACAGACTCTAATGTCATCTAATGTCCTCAGCTTGAGCCTGGTTCAGCTGTCCAAGAAGTTTCTCTGTGAGACACGATGACTCCTGTCACATTTACCACTGTTTACACTGAATTCAACCAACGGCACAGACCACAGCAGAAAGCTCTCTGTGAGGCGAGGAAATCCTCTTGGTGTATTGTGGGTAATCTGCTGATGTGGAACCTGAGCTCTGAAGCACCCCGGTGCTCTACAACAGCACAGAGTGACAGTGACGCTAAGCGGCTTTACCGTAGCCGGGGCCTCAGCTACCCGGCCCGCTCTGCCTCAGAGACGACTGCATGTCGAAACAATCACGAGCCGACGGAGTTACAACTGTATCTGCTCCGATACCTGATTAGATTTGTTTGGCTCTCATTTCACTTTCTGTACTTTTTTCTGGAGTCATGTTTCTCCAAATTCCCACTTTGCTTTTGTGTTATGTCCTTTGTTGATGAGTGCAGAGAATTACAGGGAATTACATTGTGATAAAACACAGAGTGTTTGAAACACGAGGTCCTTGAAATAGACTGAGACGGTGGCTCCGTGTGAAGCTCTGATGTCTCATTGATTTCACCTCTTAAATCCACTTCAGTCGTGAAGGCAAGATGGAGAGGAAGGGGCGGAGGCAGATTAAAGAGAGTTTTTAAGCCCTCTTATATTTCAGGCATGGATAGTGAAACTTAAAGAAACAGTCCAGCCTGAAACACTTCATCACACAGCTATTGGTGTTGTGCTTTGTGTTGTGTGGTGTTTTATTCTTCTCAGCAGAAGCAGACAAAGCAGGTTGAACAATAGAGGGGTTCGCCTCAAAAGCAAGGTCCAAATCTCATTGCAAAATAACGCAGAGGGTCGATAGCGATGATTGTGTAGATGATATATAGCAGTTAGATATCCAGAGCAGTGCCATCAAACCAGGGGGTCTGGCCTCTCCCAAGGAATTGCAAGATAAATCTTAGGAGTCGTAAGATAAACGGAATAGGAAAGTATAAACCATTATTTTTCTACAAATTTTTTTTCAGATTTACTGGATTATTTTACATCTTCAGGCCTTCAAATATTATTCAAACCTCAAAAGGAAAAGTCACTTTTGGTTGATATAACCAATCCCAGTGCCGACTATTGTACTAATGATTTGTCATTAATTTCAATTTGAAGATGATGGATTAATTAAAAGAAAAACAACATAATGTGTCACAATTCACAGGCACCACGAGCCTCCAGAACAGCTTCAAGTCTCTGGACTGGAGGGACAAACACCAATCTTCCCAAATAGTCCCTTATTTGGTGTTTTGCTGATGGTCCCTTTGCTGTTCGGTTTGGTTGTTATTTCAGGCCGGATCGTACGACTCACATGATTTGTACTCTCATCTAAAGATTCAGTGATCCCTTTTCCCCCGTATCGAAGCGTCCACGCCATCTGTCTGTCTATTGTACTTCTGAATATCAAAACTAAGTAACAAACGAGTAAGTACATCCAGGCTAACAGTCCTGCTTGTTCCGTCGCCCTCTGTTACAAGCTGAGTACAGCACTTCACAATCGATACTGTACAACAGCTGTCAGGAGGTTGAGTGTGGTCAAATTTGCCATTAACTATTACACTTAGTTGAACGTAAAAGTCTGCCACTTCTATTCCCTGATTGTCTATCACTGTTTGTATTTTGAAACAGATTAGGAACAAGATTAATATCTTTTGATTATCTTCTATTCATAATAAATGTAAAGAGGCCTGTGCAGCTGTGATGGAGGTATGTCTCGGAGTACTGAGTACTCTTGTTTTAGAGTCTTAAATCTGCAGCTAGTAAAAATAAAAATAAAAAACGGATGTGTGTACAAGACAATTGGATTGAGGACCCAAATGCAGACACGGAGGCAGAACAGGTCGAAGAAAAAGGACTTTACTAAACCAGCGCTCAAATTAACAGGCCTACAGGCCGTCCAAACAAATCCAGAGGTGCAAGGCGGGTAGGAAGGTTGGTCATAAACAGGCAGCAGGTTAAAACAGATAAAAGGCTGGAAACCAGGAACGGGTGCAGATGGCTGGACGCACAGCATGGTGGGAAAGGGCTGGTGAACTGAAGGACAGGTGAGATAGTGAGAGGCAGGCGGGGGGGATTTGGGGACGTGGACAGGTGAGCAGGTGGATGAGGGACAGTCCGAGGACATCTGGTGGACAGGTGGAGAACTGCAGGTCTGGAAAGTTCCTCATGGCGGTCCTGAAAAACAAAAAAGTCCAAATTGAGAGTAGTTAAATTTGTAAGAATGAAAATGAAGAGTCAGTTGTCAGTTTGCAGGATCACAGTTTAATCCAACATGGCCTCCTTGTGGCAGGTGTAACATATCGACACTAAAAATAAATGAATTCAATTACAAGCTGGAAAATATGACAATTATTGTCACACTGCACTTATTTCACACTTTAATGTGAAATTTATGTACCGTCTACCTTGACATGGCTTCAGATGAGGCTGTGTAATGGCAGTATAAATGAGTGTGTGTGTGTGTGTGTGTGTGTGTGTGTGTGTGTGTGTCACAGAGGTTGTGGCAGCTATCGATTGGCCCAGTCACATATTGATCCGTCTTCATTGATTGGCTGGTGTAAGTGCCTGTCAACCATCCTGTCACCGCCACTCCTCACAAGAAGGATCGGTGTTACATCCACTTCTCCTTGTCTGCCTCTGCTGTGTGTGTGTGTGTGTGTGTGTGTGTGTGTGTGTGTTACTCTTGTATTGAGCAGGACTGATCCTCTTCAGTCTCGACCATCCCTCCTCCGTTCTCTCTCTCTCTCTCTCTCTTTCCTGGTGTTTTCCCTCTCGTTACTCGTCTCTTTCCTCCTCCCTGCTTCCGTTCTTCCTCCTCCTCCGTCTCCTGTCCTTCCTGTCCGTCTCTCCTCCACCTTCTCTCTTCTGCTTCAGGCCATATTTAAATTGAGCTGGAGCCGGGGAACGCTCGATACTGCCTGATCCCTGCAGGTGTGTCAGGACAGAAAAGAGGTGGATAGAAAAAGAGAGAGAGAGAGACAGATGGAGAGATTGACAGTCAGTGCAACACTGATCCAAAATAGTCAATACTACAAATCAAGTTTCGATTACACTTTTGCCATGAATGTGTTTGTTTCCAAGTGTATGGAGTAATGTGTGACTATGTACAGCATCAGTGAGAAAATGTGGCTGTAAAGTTGGAAGCAACATTATTTTGTTTTTTTTAATTTGTGTTAAATTGTTTCGAATTTATGTTACATTACATTTACTTTAAGGATACAACGATCCCACTTTTCCTATACTGATTCTGTTACCTGAACTCAGGGTATCTGCTGATACTGATTCCCAAAAAATCTATAAATCTAAAAACAGGAACAGTGAATTTTATAATGACGCTTAGAGTAAAACTGTAAATTATGAGGATCAGCTCAGTAATGTCCAGAGCGTCTGTTACGACTTTCAGCTGAAGAAGCTCAGAATAAAACACTAAAGCTGATCGACCGATGAAACAGATAAAAACTTAAAGAACACAATGTGGAACGGATCGGTGCATTCCTAATTAATTCACAGACAAAATTTGGACGCTTTTGTCCAAAGCTGCAATTAAGTGGATTCAAACTCATCGGAAACAGGAGCTACGTGTCTTCGATCATTTGAAGTGCATCAGAGAACTGAGGGGATATTCAGAGCTTGTGACTTGAATATGCTTTTATCAAGGAGGAAACACGTATTTTGTATCTTACAAGCTTTAAATAATAAATAAAACCCCCAAGTCCTGAAGTTTGGTATAGTGCCGCCAAAATTGATGGTTGTTAAACAAATCAAATCTCTTCCCATGATTTGGTGGTGCCCCAAAATGGGTAATTTTTTTCTAATCTCAAAATTTGTTCCAGCACTCATAAAGCCCCAAATTGTATCATTAGTTACCTGTTTTATTACTTAAAATGGTCAGCAATTATTATAATTATTCTATTGTTATTATTCTGTTTACTGCATGTCTTATCTCACTACGTCTACAGATCTTCTTCAGTTGAAACAAACACGTTCTGCTCAACTGGACTTGTGCAGTGCAGGGTTACTGTTGATGATCCTGCAAACAGCTGGATGTAACTTCATGCTGAAGGCCTCCAACATCCTCTCCATGCATGGACACACACTCACACACACACACACACACTCTCTCTCTCACACACACACACACACACACACACACACACACACACAGATATACAATCCAAAACCTGTACACAATCACACACAAAAGCACCATCCGTCTCCCCTGCTGAGCTGTTGATAATTACAAGTAAAACACTGCAGTAAACACCCACCTACACACATACACACACACACACGTAGAGAAGGAGTTTTATTGCGGTTTGTAGCTGCTGGGCGTCTGTTCTCTGAGCTGCGTGCAGAGTTCACTAAAAACAACTTTCAGCTGAAAAAGCTCGGAACAAAATGCAAAAGCTTGTCGCCAGATTAAACAAACGTATAAAAACGCATAAAAAAAAGGTCAAAAGAATATGTATGAACTAACTCACGAGTTACAGATTGAATAAGTAAATAATTAAATGGTCTGATTAACGAGATCAGATGAATAATTAACAAATGAACAAGCGAGCGAGGAAGTCAACAGAGGAGAAAATGCACACAGGTGACAGAGCGGACGCCTGAGTGCACGAAACAACAAACTAATCAGATTCTCAAAGCGTAACACGGACGAAGTCGACATCAGACAACATCACAGACTGTCAAAAGCTTTCAACTCTAATAGACTTCAATCAAAGGAACTTACATGAAAATGCATATCTTTTATCTTTGTTTCTATCAGAAAGCTCTGAAACAAAGGGGAACAGCTGTCAGTGAGCACCACACCAGACCTACTTGAAGATTTGTGTCTGCCCCGAACATCTGTGCATTAACAGATTGAATAAATAATTGGAGCGTTGTGTGAATGTTGATCTGTTTTTAAGGATTCAACAATCAGCTGAGCATAAAGAGTTTTTTGCCATTCTGTATTCTCATGTCAAATGTTTCCCTCTCCCAGATAATGTAGCACTCCTATCAGTTAATGCTTTGACCTCCACTTTTAATTATTTCAACTTAAATAATAAACTTCACTTTGGCACGGCAGATGGCTCTAAATAGCAAATTCAAAACATTTTCATCATTGTAGTTGCACAAGCATAATTCTTGTCGAAATGCACCTCGGGAGTCGTAGTTAACCGGAAATGTACGTGTACCTGCTTGTGCCTTCAACTTTTTATCCAAGAAGTTTTAGTTCAGAACCAGGGGCGCCCAAAAATAGCTTGTTCCACTTTGCAACAATCTATAGATATATGATATATATGTTAATTTCATTGTGACAAATGTTTTATTTCGTTCCTTCCTGTATGTGAAGAAGTGACAATAGAGACAAGGAATTTATTTTGGACATTTAATTTGTTTTTAGCCATATTTTCATAAAATGTCCTTGTTCAGTGCAGCTTTCACACAGTAAATGATATGAGGCGATTGCAGTTTGTATTTTCCATCAGTCTCAGGGTCCAAACCAGCAAATATCCAAACCATGATTCTAAATGTAGACATGTGACCTCCGTGCCTGTTGTCTCTCGTCGTCCTCTGGGAGTCAAGGTCAGTCAAGCCGTCGCCACGTCGCAGCAAGAGTGCTGAAACTCACACGGTCCTTTCATAACGCCATTCTCCTCCCTCCTGTTACTGATTAATACACATGCACACTTATGGATGGACAGACAAACAGCCACACACACACACACACAAACACACACGCAGTGTTTTTCTCACACTGCCCGGCTGTTTCAGTCGGCTGCTCTGTAACAATTAAAGAATTTCTGCCTGAGTTTGTTTCCTCCTTCCGGCTTTTGTCGAACAACTGCAATATGTTCCAGCTCGGCATGATGCAGTGCACAAAGAGTGGGCTGAACAAGGTCGTATAGATCCTGGTTCTCACACACACACACACACACACACACACACACACACCAAAGCCTTGTTGGTGCTCTAAGCAAGATTACTATTAAATAACCCATTAAATTCCCAAGTTTTGTATAGAGGCCCAAAATGTATTTGTCATGCTTGCTGAATTTTTAGGGCTCTCATAAAACCTGTTCACGCTGGTGCGCACGCAAAACCACACATATAAACATACACACTACACAAACACATGAACCCAGACATGTAATATGCATGAGCATTAATATAAGACATATATAACTACATGAAAACGGGCACAAACAAATACACACATTTAAGTAGTTGAATAAAAGCACACACACACGGAGGGAGAAAGGGCAGAGATGGACTGGGAGTGTTTTCCTTGTTTGAAGTGATCAATAATGACAGCCGAGAAATACGCAGAATGCAGATGGATCATCAGCTAACGACGGATGTGGACCGTTCATCAGCTCAAATCGAGCGTGGTGAAATATATAGATGTTCTAGCCGAGTGAAACATCACCTCACATTACATTACATTTAGCTGACTGGCTTTTAAGTGGCTCGCTCGGGCATGAAGACTCTGTCAAACACAAGTTAACACTCACACAGGGATGTCGGAAACAAACGCACCCACGCTCCCGGTTGTTCTGTTATTTGTTTTGTTTTTTAAAGTTAAGGTGCTCGGACAGTAGAGCCAGCGGAGAAGGCTTCAAATCCCCGATCAGCATCATTATGAGCAACTAAATGAGAGTTAGAAGTCACTGAAACAAGAGAATTAATGTTACAGCTGACAGGAGGGATAAAGGGAAGATTTTTTATCAATTCTGGTGGTATGAAGCTATTTTCCGAGCTGCTGTCTCTGCATTGTGGACGTAGAAGCATTTTTGGTGCTTGAAAACAGATGCCAGTATCAGAACGGCTTGTTGGATGGTGGAATAACTTCAGAAACCCCCTCCTCCCCTCTTAAGATTATTCTTTTTGGCATTTTCTGTTCTGATGGAGCATAACGCAACCCTTACAGGTGGGAAAAATTCACATTCTGAGTCCATCTTTTCCATTTGCACATGACAGGTTAGGTTAAAATATAAATCTTACTTCTAACCATTCATTTTCACTAACAGGTATAACTTTTAATACGATGATATACTCATTATGTTGAGGGTTGCAGTTTTTTTTTTTTATCATATCAGAATTCTTTCAAATCCTGTATTGAATCTGATCTATCAAATCACCTTTTGTTGTCTGAGAGCTCCTGTTTTGCTCCAAATACTAAAGATCTAGAAGCACAACTATTACATTGATCAGGTTAAAATATTGATATGACATGCATAACTTTAACTGGGAAAGTTTTCTGCATTTGAAAGAGTGTTTCATCTTCTTTGGAGAAATTAATTTCTCCTGTTGGACTTGTTGGCAAAGTTTATTTTAGCTGCCACAGAATTAACTTTAAGTATCTGCTACCTGGATATTTTCTTTATTACTGGTAATAAAAATGAGCATTGAGACATAATAGGTTTGACAGGAGATTTGTTAGCTTCAGAGCTCTGTGAAATCCAAAGCTTGACCCACTGTGATCACTTTGTATCATTGGCTTTGTACGGAGCGGTTACTTTAATCAGCTGTGAGGGGCTTTCTGATGACAAGTGGCACCCACTCAGTCGCTGTTCATGTTCAGTCAGAGACGAGGCAGGTCAGGGCAGTTTGGCAGCCAGAGAAAACTGGCTCAAACTGTTCGTGGCAAATGTCTGTCTGCCTCCAATTTGATCCATTCAGAACCTCTGAAATAATGATGCAGGGTTCAGCCACAGTGGAGCAATCAGTATACAGAATTACCCTTGTGTCTGGGAAGCTTCGGGAAGGTAAATCAGCCTTATCAGAGCAGACAATCTGTGCTATAGATAGGGTGTAAAAGGTACATTGTATAAAGTGATTGATGATTGAGTTGGGTTGTCATGTTGCTCCACAAAACAGAGCAGTTTGTTATGAGAGTGGAGTGTTTTTTTCTGTTCTGGCATGTCGGAGTTTACCAGGTGGGGTCTGTTGATTGGTCAGTTTTTCCTCTGGAACATGCAAATGATGTCCCATCCAAAAATAAAATTGAAGAATTAACTTCCAGTACCAATCAAATAATTTGGGATTATTTCAGTTTTTATGTTCCTGCAATTACATTTAGTTTTTATCTGACTAAACAAAATTATATATTTACTAAATTATAAATGTAACTCCAGGAATGTTGAAGTAATACTTGAAGGGTATTTGTATTTCTCATTAAAATGACTGATGTGTTATATGTGCAGTTACTTAAGTAATGTTTTTATGTAGCACTAATCCCATCCAGACGGAAGTGTAGCATCATTTAATCCCATTTGGTTCCACATGGCTATTAATACAATTACTGAAATCCGTCTGGATTACAAAACGCAGACATTCAGTGGTGGAATAGAACTGCATCAGTGTTTAGATTTAATAAAATCTGATTAATGCTGATCTGATTTAACTTCAATGCTCCCTGTGGGAATATTTGGTTGTTGTAGCTGCAAAAATAATATTATATATGTATATATAAAACATTACAATCAATATAAATAGTAAGAATATTAATATTTCTTTCTGAATTACTATTTTTTTAATATTGTTTTTTAAATCATTTTTAGGAATGACTAAATACAAATTATTGATGTGCACAGGCAACATCAAAATACTGAACTCCTGATAATATTTATATAGTTCAGATATTTTTTTAAAGAAAGGTGATGTAGTTAGATTATAGATCATGGCGACCTCTGACCTCTGATGGCGACCTCACCGTCGACCCCTGACTGATGAAAAGATTAGGTTGGTCTCCCCCAACACATCATTATCACCGATCAGCATGCAGACCGGACACTGCTTCCCTAATGTCCGCTTTTTTCCTTCTTAAAATAATAGCTATTAGTTTCCGAGGATGTGGAGGATCGATGTTCATCATTCAGAGGGGGATTAAAAGAAGAAAAAAAAAAAAACTATTCAGCCAGGATCACTGACCGGAGGTGATAATACCATTCCCTCCGCATTACATTCCTCTATAAATTCATGGATTGTAATTTTCTGAATTAGACTGAAAGGGAACTGAGTGCCTGGGAGAGACAGGAAGAGAGAGAAGGAGTAATAAAAGTTTAATGGAGGGAGGAGAGACAGAGAGAAAGACAGAGAGAGGAGAGGGAAAGAGAGAAAGAGAGATGGATCAGCCGATCTCCCGACATGACAGCCTCATCAGACAACGATGTGTGTGCGTGAGAGAGAGAGATAAAAAAAAAGACAAAGAGAGAGAGGAAATTGTTCTGTCAGGATCTTCGGGTGTTGTATCATCATCCTGCAAGGCTCTCTGCTGCTGTCGGTCTGTCTGTCTGTCGTCCTCTTCTCTTTCTTTCCTCTCTCTCTCTCTCTCTCTTTCTCTCCGGTCTATCTGCTCTGCTGTCCAGCCGTCTAATGGAACAGTCCATGCAAATAGCTCGGGTTAATAGAGCGAGGGACAGGAGAGAGGAGAGGAGGGGCAGGGGAGAGAGAACACCGGCGTCCAGCGTCTCTCCTCAGCTTCTCCCATCAGCAGCCGTGTTACACTGCTGCTGCCATAATGTCAGGTTGGATTTATTGTAAATATGAGCTTTAGCCCCTAGTAGCAGTCATTACAAGTATATGCATCATTTGGTGTCACAGATTTCAGTCAACAATAGGTTCAAGGGAGTCAAGAGCAAGAATATCCGTTATAGCCACAGATGTACAGCCAGCCATCATCTTACAGGTACAAATACATCTGTACAGCAAAATAATTCAGTTGGCATCTGGTCAAACACAGGTTTGAAGTGAAAGGTGTATAAATAAGTAAAAGATTTTCCACACACACCAGTTTTTAGTCATCGTCAGTCAGTCGGTCCAACACTTATATCTCAACATCTAACGGACTGATTGCCATGAAATTTTGAACAGAAACAAAAAAAAACTGAGAGGTTCCAGACTAATATGCATTTGCGAAATAGTCTGGCAATGCCAGGCTAGTAGTTTATGTAAATCATTGCTCTTTAATTTAAGCTGTATCTGCAGTTGAGTTTGTGCAAGTAGGCTTCTTAAGCCTAACTAATCAATAATAAGGTTGGGTATCATTTTGATATTTTGATCAGTTTTGTATCTGGTTCTTCTGATCGATTCCAGTTTGTACCAAATTCCAGGTGTTTTTTCTTGTCATATTCCTCGAGTAAGTAAAGAAACCAACACTGACAGATTAACTCTGTTCCACTGATGGAATATTTCACCCTGCAACCTCTTCTCCTAACGTAGATGCCACATAGATGCAAACGCTGATAGCAACTGTTTTCCTCTTAGGATGCAATTTTCAACTGAAATATCAGTTCAGGCTCATAACAGGCATCGCTGACATTTTGGTTCAGCAGCCTTTAAAGGCTGATTGTTACTCCCCCTTCTATTCCCCATGCAGGAGATGGAGCCTTTGAACCAGTGCAGCTAAGGCAAAGCATTGATAGTTAAGGTCACTAACTAATGTTTGTGTAAAAACTTCACCAAAGCTGGATATGAAGCTCATATAAACAAACCTCCCCATTAAATTGACATCGAGTAAAAGACACTCGCTGGTTTCAGGTGAATTGCATCAACTCCGTATAAAAAAAAAAATGAAACCAAATCCAATCAAATTGGCAGAAACAAGAACTTATCTTTAACCATGTCTAGTTACAAATTACCTCAGGCCAAAAAAAGCGTATTGAAACTGAATAGGGAGAGAGCATGTAGTTAAGTGGCGAGACAGACCAGGGTCACGTTCTGCTGGCAGAGAAAACAGCTTCTCGTCTTACCACAAGACATACTGTCACTCTACCAATATAGAGCCTACACACACACACACACACACACACATACACACAACAGAGAGCATGATGCATCTTAAAATAGCCGTCTGCCTGCTGGGTCCAGACAGCCGAAGACCGACTGCAGCTCCATGCAGGACACTGACAGACCAACTGACAGCTGCACTCAGGATTCAGCAGGTGCTCGGTGTAGCATTTAAAACATTAATTTCTCTCTTATTCATGACATTTTGGTGTAATTGTAATTGTACGACCATTGTAGAGCATTACCAGTACAGATATGGTGATGTGGTGCGTGTTTTTCCTGCTATACTTTACGGTATTTCCCATTAATGCTCGGTGGAACGCTGCAGTAAATACAAGGGCCAGACTTTTCATGAGTAAATGGGTAAAATAAAGTCCTTTGCGCCTCCAGGAACAGACAGGCTCATCATTACATCATCCGGTGGCATTTTGCGAGCATCATTTGAGGCCATACGAAATAACATCAATACAATAAATACTCCTCGTGACCTTTCACGGCGTAAAGGATCAGATGATTAACACGTCCGTCTCCTTCCTCGACAAAAGACCTCCGCGGCTCATCGTTCATCAGCAATTGTGAATATATTTCTTCTACATGTGACACTTAATCGGCGGCCGTGGCCTTTGATCTTTTGGACGACACAACCGTGCAGGCCAGTGCGCCTTTGTGTGGCAGCGCCGGGTTAACAGGCTGCGTTGTCAGTAGTGAACTGAGCATCGATCTGCCCTCCGGTGACAGAGGTTTTGACCCCGGCCGGCTGAGGGCTGCACATCGCTAATTCCCTCTAATCAAGTCCACTACTGTAGTAAAGTGGGTGTGATTGAGGAGAGAGAGACGAAGACGGAGAGGGAAACTACCGGTGTTGAATATGTGTTGACAAAACTGTAAATTCTATACATGTTACTAATAGTTGGATTAAGTCTCCTTGCATCTTTAGCCTTGTAAAAACGTTTTTCTTTTTTTTTTACATATGATTTTTTAAAGATATCTAATGATGAAAATGTTGTAGTTTGGAAAATCATCTCAATCCACAGAGGACAATGTATTTTTGGTGAAATTTAAGCATCTGTACAAACATCTCCTCCACAGACACTTAATGACATGTTGGAAATTAACATTTAGACTGTCATGGGACACTAAATAATACCATATACAACAGGTGTCATTATATGTATGTGTTCTGATTGAATTTCATGGTATACAAACTGTTGCAAAATTGGCTGGAGAAATGTTTCGTTTTTTCTGGTGGATGAACACGAGGAATGAACAAAACTATGTTGAATTGTGAATTCATAAAAGCATTTTGTGTGAAATTGCTGAAATTTGAAAACGTCTTTCAGCTTGAAAAAAAGAGTAGTGTTGGTGTACTTTTATTTATTTTAGTTAGTTTAGTTTAGTTTGTTAATTGTAATTCTCTGACCTGCAATTTCAGTAGGCGAGAATTAATTGTAGTTCATTTTATCATTAAATGCAGCAATAAGTTTTTGGGGTTTTGGTTGTCCATTACAATGGTCCTGTTCTACCTGTGGTGACTTACCTGCATGATTGGATCAGCTGGAGGTTAAAACGCTTGTTTAAAGGTAATTTAAAGGACCCATTTTCTCTCTGTCATCAAGGGTTTGTTGGTTACAAATCCACCTTCTGTACACAGCCGTGAAACACATTGATGACACGTTTCTTACTGATCGGTGCCTTGAAGCAGCGGTGTGGTGTTGTCTTAAAAGTGTGAATGACTTGAAGTGAAGCGAGGCGGACCCCTGCATGGCTGTCAGAGCAGAGGAAACAGGACTTTCCGTGTTAACGTGCCCTCTGAAGCTGGTACAGGAAATGAGAAGTGAGCCTCTGATTGTTCGCTTTGATCCACAGCGACGTTTGCTTTTCATTTCTGCCGCTCTCTCATTCCCTTTATTGTTTTTCTCCCACATTCACCCCTTTACTTTTCATTTTGTATTCTCTTTTCTCTTCGGCGCTCCCTGGGAGCAGATAAAGGGATGTAAATGATGAGAGCTGGTGTTGACTGCTGGGCAGATGGCCGGATAGACAAAGTGACTGGTGAAGCTCAGATAAAAGAGACGGTCTGATGATGGAAAACTGAACTCTCTGTTTTCTTTCCTTTTATCTCTCTATGAAAAACTTATTCTTTATTGCTTTCTCCTTCCTTGCGATGCAAAATACCACACTTGTGTTTAAGGTCACATGCTGCAACACTTTCAGGCAAAACAAACTCATCTGGACCTTGAAATACTCTAAATGTAAATGCCAGTCGGAGGCTCTACTCTACTGTACTGTGTGAATAAATAACCTCCTCTAGTGTGAGCACTGTAATGTATGCGCACCACTTTAAAGAAAACGGTTCAGTCAGCACACATGCATCGGTGACCGCTGAACAGAAAACCTTAATACTCCTCGGATGTCCTTAACTGTGATTGTGGGCACCTCGGTGCTGCGGACCAGCCGCATCGCTGGACTCCTAATCACAGTGAGGGACGTCCTCTGTGGGGTATGGACTTCAACACAATGGGTTTACTGCTTCAGGTGTTAGATTTCTTACAGGCAGTGCTGCGTATTAACATTGTTAAAGGTATTATCATCTGGCAGCTGGTGTTATTATTTTATTTTGAAGTGCAGGAATACGACAACCTCTCAAACACATAGGTTTCTTCGTGTGTGTATATATACTGTTTGAATAACTAGTTCAATGAGCCTAGAAAGGAAAGACTTCCCAGCTGCCAGGGCTTCTATGTTTGTTTTTAAACCAGATCAAATCAAGTTTTATTCAAGACTTTAACAGGACAATAAATACACAGTGAAAGAATTTGGACCAGGTGACAGGAATAAGTTATAATGCAGCTGAGTCAAGTTAAAACAAACATGACTGCAAAACCAATCCAACGCATCAGAAAACTAACATTATTAAAAACTCTATGAAATATCTTCTGTATCTGAAGGTCTTTGTTCTGTTTTCAAAAGACAGTAGCAGCCAAGGTGAGCCAGTGGTACACCGAGGGCTGCTGGATCCATTGTAATGTGGCAGCAGAGTTCGTTTAATCCCTGTCCCAGTGCAGCCTAATCCAAATGGAGCGCTGAATAGTCCTAAAGCTAATAGCCTCCCAGGAGCTTCTCCATTGGCTCTGCCTGCAGATTAATACAAGGTCTATTCCAAGCCGTTTCCACTCTGTGACTCTGTGTCTCTGTGTGTGTGTAAGTATGAGTGAAATTTTCTTTTGGCCTGCTCAGCTGTATCTCGCTCTGTCTTTGTTATATATTTAACCCTGAATTTTACCAAGCAAGTTGACCAAAAACAAAGTCTTCATCAGTCAAGCAACACCAAAGTGGAAGCTTAGTCATTAAAAAACAACAACAAAATGAACATATCACTGAATGTAACAGCACATTTAGTGCACACACAGAGCAGCAAACAGCTTCATCACAACATATAGTAACAACTATGTCTAAACGTAAACTTTTGATGCAAGTTTTTCACATTGTTGTGCCGTTTATCTTTGATGTGCTCATGTAAAAAGTACCCTTAACCTGCCTTAACTGTTCTTTATTTATTCAAATAGAAAGGTATCACAATTTGACGGATGTTTATGAAATTCACAGTGTACAAACCAACTTCAACCAGTCGAGCACTCCAAGAAAACTGTCTATAAAATGTTCTTCTTCCTACTCTAAAGGTACAGAAGCTGTGTGTTGGTTTGTTAAAATTCACACTGTTTAATGGAACTGCGCTGCTGAGGCGGTGCCGAGCCCCCACAACCCCACGTGAAAATCCATCCCGTGCTCGTACAGCAAGCTGCACAACAGAAATCAAACAAGCATCAAACTCACACTGGCTGCACATCCTCCCACCTGGAAGCAACTGATGGATCTTCCAACCGCAGCGACTAAATCTACCCATGAATTAAACATTTTGTTCAAAAATTCTCTCACTTTCAACAACACTGTGCTCCGAACCCCCCCCCCCCCCCCACCTCTACATCCACCTGAGCATCTAGAAAACATGTACAGTATGCACTTATTCAACCAGCGGAGCGGACTAAAGTCTCAGACTGGACTAGTTTCTTGGTAACTAATGACTACAAACATCTGTCATTTTCAGTACCAGTTATAATAACTGTACGTTCCCCCTAATATTATGGAGGTAGCAGTGGATGAATAATGAAATTGTCCATGAGAGTAATTTTTTAATTGAGTGATGAGTTTAAGACGTGGATCCACTTTGTTTACCTACAGCTGTCAGCACAGGTGCTCGTATCAGCATCAAAGTTTTAGATCTCGTCATTTACATTTTACGCAGTTTTAGTTTAAAGTATCACATGATTAACTCCCAGCAGGTGGCATTTCTGGTTGATTTCTTCTAGCTTTTCTGCCGTCATCATTAGTAACCCCTGGGGGAAGTGCTAAAGACTCACGTTAAAGGTTTTAAACATGCAGGAAACTGAAAGATATACTGTTTGTATGGTGGAAAGCATATGATGGCAGTCAAAATGCATTTGGGGGAAATAAAAGTCTGTTAAATCACATCAGTTTTAAAGCATATTTATCAGAATTCCCCAGTAAGGTGAGAGGCATTGCAGCTTTATTCGTAGAACACCTTATAAACACAGAGGCCATTCAAAGAGCTTTACATAAAGTGAACAAAAATACATTAGAATGGCATTTAAAAACACAATAAAAAGGAAAAATCAATCAAATAAAACAGAATAAAACTAAAGAAAACACGAGAAAACACCTTAACTGAGCTGCATACAAGCGGCTGAGGGTCAAGTGCCTTCAGGTGAGGTGTCCTCACTTCTTTCCTTCCTCCCCCAAACCCGTCCGCACTCCTTTCCTTTGATTTTTCCCTTCCTTTCTTTCCTCCAGTACTCTCATAATCCCTGACTCACTCCGTCCCTTTCATCCAACTTTCCCCCCTTTTCATCCCTCCTTTTATAATCTGCTTTCTTTGTCTCCTCGTCCCTACAGTTCTGCTTCCCTCCCTCCTCCATCCTTCCTCCCCTTTCTCTCTCAACCCTCACTTTTAAGCGCACTCCTACTCAAACCAAGTCCTCATTCCTTCCTCCCTCCTGTCCTCTCTACTTCAATAGACGCTTCCTCCTTTCTTCCACCTCTTCTTCTTCCCTCTTCCTTGCTAATTCTTTTCTTCCATCCAGACCTCCTCCTCCTCTCTCTTCTTCTCTGCTTTGGTATGAAATTGGTTTCTAAGTGATTTATGAGCGATGAGAGGCTTATAAAGAGTTTATGCTGTAACTCTTCATTACTTTACTATTAACTGCCTTCTTCTGTTCTGTGTGTGTGACTTATGAGCATGTGTGTGTGTGTGTGTGTGAGTGAGAGAGTGTAAAAACCATTTAAAAAGCACCTTATAATGAATTCGGGTTGATGGGTGTCATTAAGGCAATCGTCCCAAGAATTCATTACTTAATTTTTTGTTGCTCAACTCTCAGGCGCAGTAAGTGAGGGAGAGACTTCTGATGGTCTTTATTCAGACATCGCACAACAACACAGAAGACAATCGTAAATAAAAACAGCTCGCCGGCTCCCACATACACTCACCTGCAACGGCTGCACAGGCGAGAACAGGGAGAAACAAACAGCCCACACACGTACAAATGACCCTCGTCTCTTGTATTCTGCTGCCTCCAAACAACCGTGAATGTGAGACAGACTGAGCAAAAAACGAGATTTCTGCTCATAACAATGTTGCTCAGTGATGTAAGCGTGTTTTAATTGAATAACTCTGCGCTCAAACAAAAAAACAAACTCGTTTCCCCTTTCTCATCGTCCATTCCTTTCCTCTCTTAGACTAAGCAAACATTACATTTCCCTGTTGAGCCATTTATGCTGTAAGTTATGAGCATTTCGCCGCTAACGACAGCCAAATGGCCGACACGGCCGCCGTCAAACTCTAAATGTGTAAATCGAAACTCAGCGTGCCGCAATCAATATCTCGTCCTAAGGACAGGAAGATATTATTTCTCGGCTCAGTGTGTGTGTGTGTGTGTGTGTGTGTGTGTGGGTGGGCGATCACATTATGCTGTGTGCTGGGGGGCATGTTGAATGCTGCAGGGATGAATACAATGTAGATGTAAAAAGGAAAATCACTGTCATTTATTTCGGTGTGGGGATCAATTACAGAGACCGCCGTCGGCCAGAGTTTTGTTTCAGCTGCAGGCAGACACGGTGGAGGTAAACAGACAGACTGAGACAGACAGTACGCAGGCGTATACATGGAAAACTGTGGTTGCACGTACTGAATGTATGTTATATATGATATGTTAGGGTTACATTTGCAGTAAAGTTTAACGTTTTTGCGGTGCTTTATTTTTGTGTTAAGCTCTGGCATGGTTACTTACTAATGTAATCAAGCGTTAAATCTGCATTCACTCTAACGGCCGACAGGGGGCGTCTCCACTGGCTGTAAAAAGAAGTCAGATTGTGTAGAAGTCAATGGGAAAAAGACCTGACTTTTATGGTCTCAGTCGCTAGTTTCAGGTCTCTTCAGTACAACAGGATGTTCATTTAGTAAGTTATGGTGCAGCGTACGCTTTAGGGTAGGGCTACTGCGTGATTAACAAGTCATTACGACGGTGACCGCCAGTGAGGATAGAGGCAGCGCTACCTCGTCCAAACAATAAACATCCAGAAAAACACAAGATGGTGACGCAAAATCACCGAACTCGAGGCTTCAAACTACTGTGTAACTACATTTGTCAACATGCCACAACATAAGCCACAATGCAATACAACCTGGTGCAGAACCATGCAATAACACAACACAAATTGAAAAAATGAATACCGTAAACACATTCTGTGACTCCAAGCTTTTCCTCAGTCTTTTCCTGGAAAGCTTGGGTCTCCTGGTGAGCCCTGAGGTGCTGTTACTGTTTCTGGGAATCGATTCACCAAAAACAGAATGGGCTGATGCCTGCTGCCTCTGCTGCAATCCATTTATAGCATCTTCTTGTCACAAATTCACCAAAGAAATGAATTTAACAAGCTACAGTAGAGTGAGAAAAACTGGAAGTGTAAAAAGGAAGGAGGCTCATAAGTTGTGTCGCTGCACGTTGAGAGGCGTGACTCTGTGAAATGGCATTTCTCCGGGTGCACATCTTTTTTTCAGTTTACAATCTCTGTGACTTGATGTAAGGGAGTTGTGCAGTTGGGGATCTCTCAGTGACAAAAGTTGAGATGCAATTGTGGTGTCACAGATTACCCGATTTTGTTCAGACTACAGCCGAGCTGCTCGTGCTTGTGGCTCTGCCTCTTCAACCATGAGTCCCATGTGAATCCATATCTTAGCATCTGTCTGGTTTCTTTTCCCCCTCCCCCCCCACCGTGGGTGAAGAATGAAGGAGGCTGCAGTGTAAATTATTAATGAGATTCTGGTAGTAGTTTATCCGCTGCCAGTTCAGAGGGCTCATCGAGCTTCACAGCACCGTGAGTCATTATGTTTCAGTCGCATCTACAGATAATCGTTAGACTTTGGACAGTAAATTTGTGTGAAACACAGACTGTGTTTACTTTGTGTGAACAGGGAAGACTGGAAGAAAAAATGTATTGTGGGGCATTACTTGCCTCTCTGACGTGCACCATTGGTTCAGGTTAAATATCTGTAGTAACAGCAATAAAGTTTCTATAAAGTCTTAATCTTCCTAATCAGAATAGCTCATTTTACTGCAGTTTGGATTGTCCAGAAGCAGCAGGCTGGTTGTGTTGGTCAGTTTTATTATAGCTCACCACAGTGTGCACTCCACCCACAGAGACAGCTGGGCTAAATGTCTATAGGGTATCTTTACATTTGTGTCTGACCGCAGAGCTACAGCAGCTCCACCCTGCCAAAACACAAACCAACCCTCGGCCATGATAATATACATCCTCCCTCTTACTGCCTAGCGTGTTTTAAGTAGTTTTTGTTTGTTTTGTTTCCCTCTTTTTTGTTGATTACTTTAATTTAACCTTTATTTCACAAGGAAGTCCCTGGAGATACAATATTTTTGCTACAAGACAGACTAATGGAGGACTGCAGTATCATCAATAACAATCCCAGCTGAACATAGAGAGGGGAAGAGGGAGTTTTGTCTGGTAGAATCAGAAACAGTGACACAAACTTCCCGTGAAAGTGACATTAATACGGCTTAAAGTCCTGAACAGAAGGTAGTGTGTCTTGTTTAATTGGGACTTAGATGTTAGATGTTTCCCTCCAATTGCCCAGGGTCCATTTCAAGAAAAGCCAGTTTTACTTACACCTGTGAAATCCTTGGGAATATTAAGAAGCAGCTACCTACCAGACCGAGTCTGATGTATGTAGGATGTTTCTTTAAAGAGCAGCACAGGTTTTTCTTCTGCTTCTCTAACTCGGTGTCAATTTCTCTCAGTTGCTCCCTGCAGACTTGTACCTCTACCTCAGTGGCTTTAACTCACATTAAAATAATGATGATGGAGGTTTCATTTTTTCTGGTATTTCACATTTAAGAAGGATTCCAGTGTTTTTCACCTAAATGATAACAGAACTTTATGATACGACTGATGAATAACAATCATCCAATATTGGATATTTTGAATTTCTACACTGCATTACCAGGAAGGTTGCTCAAATCTGATGCTGCACATTTATCAGCATTCATGTCCTGCTGCCTTCTGATGGCTGCAGGGATTTATTAAAGTGAAGGAGAAGCTTTTCTTACAGCATGAATCAGCTGTGGACAACAGAAACATTAACAATCTCTCGTTCATTTATACATTAAGGCAGCCTGCTTTAGTGACGTTCCTGCTTTAACCCAAAAACATGTTCTGATGCAGATTTAAACACATCTACTTGTTTAATTAAAATAGTTTATTTACACTTTAAGCATTATCGCCCTATTTCGGCAATTTTGCTCCAAGTATTTACCCGGCTGTGGGGCAGCTGAGTGAAACAGACGCACATCTGGGGCGTCTATTCTCAGCATGAAGTCTGAGACACATCTACCCACCAAAATACAAACAAGTCGCCTTGAGCCGCCTCATTTGAATGAACCTCCCACCTGGGCACCAAAATACCACACAGTGAAGGTCAGCAAAAATAAGCCGATGACAACCAACCGTGATGCTGCTGCTCCATCATGAGGGCAACAGCTACTCACAATATTGTTGTATGGGTTAATAATATGCAGGTTAAAATAGGGAGATTGTACAGAGACGTTGTTAGCGACGCTAATTAGGCGAATCAGAAGGAAATGACAGTCTGTGCTGCTGCTGCGAAGCTGAATCTGTGATCTTTAGCCCACAGTGAGTAGAGGAGATAGGAGATAATTTAAATGTTCAGAGCCCCGAGGCTTCAGAAGCTGGTTTCATGTCATGTTAGGGGAGGCGAGAGGAGGAAATGTGATCTCTTTGAGAGTGTGTGTGTGTGTGTGTGTGTGTGTGGTGGCAGAGGGATACTGTACTCACCCTCTCTGAGTCATAGACAGCCAATTATAAAAACCCAACGGCCACCTCTCCCTCTTTCTCTCCATCAGCCTCACTCGTTTCCTACCTCTCTCGCCCTCCCTGTCTCATTCTCCACCTCTCTTATCTTCCTCACTCACACTGTTTTTATCCGTCTCCCTGCTTCCCTCTCCCACACGCTGTATATATAAATCTCTCCTTCATTAATAAAGGCCGGTTGAGGAAAATAGAAGAACAAAATAGGAGAAAGAGAAAGAGGAGGAAAGAAAAGAAAAGGAAGGCGAAGGAAAGGAACAGGGAAGAGGAGAGGGAGATGAAAGCAGAACAGAGAGGTGAAGAGTTGAAAGGAGATAAAAGGAGAGGAGAGGAGGATATGAAAGGAGGGAGCGGAGCTGAGGAGACGGTGGCAATGAGAAGAGACGGCGGGGGAAATGAGAAGAGAGGGCAGATTAAATTAGATTAGTTTTGACTCTATTCATGTTTAAATGGAAATTAAATTTTCACAACGGGAGGTGCATTAGAACAATATTTCACCCCGGTTCAACAACATTTTCTGTTTCCACTTGTTCTCTTCTGCTCCTGTTAATTGCACCAGTTTAAGTCTGTTTGCCTCATGTTGAAATAAACGGTCTGCTGTCTTGTTTAACCCTGAGCAAAAGACTCACCGTGTTAATGAGCGAATATATGGAAGAATCCTCCTGCTGAGGCGGGGGAGCGAGGAGCCCTTCTTACTTTTAGCTTTGTGGTTATAACAAGTGTTGCCCATGCAGGGATACACAAAGTTGTAGTGCACTGAATTAAAGTGAAGGGAACTGAATTGATAACTATTCAAAAAATATATGAAATGCTCTTATTTAGTCTGACACACACAGGAAATAAGCGACAGATACAGAGAGAAACATTTCAGAATATTTAAAAGAATAATGTCATGAACAGTATTTCTAAAAATATGTTTCTTCACTCAGACCAGGATACTATAAGGCATCAAATTTGAAACTCCAGCAGGTTTTTCTCTCCAGAATACTACTTTTGGAACAGCAACAAAGCCTTAATGGCACTCATCTTATTATCTTCTGGCTCCTTAATCGCAGGTGGAGTCAGCAGCTGTTTTTAAGGCAGGACGAGGCCGGTTTGACTGCAGGACTTACAGCCTGAAGCCCTCCCACGCAACACCGGTGTAATGTTAAAATTAAAAATAAAATAAATCACACAGCTTCTCACCAGCTGCGGTCAAAGTAGAGCAGGTGGGCAGCACTGACTGAACTAATGCAGCTTCATATTATTATCATAATCACCGTTGTTATTCCAGCTGGCTCTTCCTCTCTCCCTCCTCCTCCCTGTGGCAGCAGGGCTGTTGGATTTTTTAATATCTCGTGATGTATTTATTTTTCATGTGTCGGTGTGAAATGTTGAATGTGTGTTATTGAGCGTGTCAGCCAGCGTTTTTCCTCCCCTCTCGCCTGTTCAGCGATTCACAGAGACTCACACCGCAAGTAAATAATCCCACTTAACAGTGTTAAGCGCCGTATGCCTCTCACTTCATCAGACGAATTCAGTCACCGTCGGCTGCCGTATCTGTGCAGCTGTCAACCACGCTATCTCTGTGTCTCTGTGTGTGCGCCGAGTCATGTTTCCATTACAGAGTTGCACAAGTTTTAAGCAAATGTTCTGAAATGTTGTTAAAATAAAATATGAATCAGCGCCTGTTGCCTTACCGTTATCTGAATATACTTAAGAAGGTGTCACAGGATCACAAAATTAATTGGGCACTGATACATCACGGCATTTCATGGCTGCTTCTCACCTTAAATTCAGTTTTTTAATGAATTATTTGGTTTCTTCTGAACCACATGTACCTTTTGGTGTTTTTAACAAAACTATTGACGAGGTAATCGCAACATGGTACGGGGGTTATATGAAACTGAATGGTGCGACATTGCTGATATGATAGTCAGTAGTGCAAATGATTGTGTTAATGTTCACCAGAGTTGAGCTCTACATCAAAGATCTGTGCAGATTCACGTCCTTCGTCACAGCTGCTTCTTTGAGAAGAGTTGATCTCGGTTTGACATTTTGCTGTTACAAGCGCTGATTTGTCTCGAGTGGAAAAATCTCTAGCAGGTACCAAAACATCAAAGGTGTGTTTTCCACCTCAGCGAAGCTTTAAAGGAGTTTTTGGTGATATTTCCGTTTTTTTTTTATTATGGCATTTCTGCTGTTCTGATTCGCAACTTGAAGATGTGCATAAAAACAGGTGGATGGAAACATATCTAATGTTTGCCCACCTCTAAAAATAAGGTTATTGACAGGCTCAGGTGTGTATATTGTGTGTGTGTGTGTGTGTGTGTGTGTGTAGCCGTTATTTAACTTGATGAAGAGGTGTGTGTCCAGGCTGTATTGCCTCGGACAGCTGTGCTGCTGGGAGCAATACAGTCGTCACGCACCATCTGCCGTGCACACACACCCATGCACACGCACGCACACACACACAGACACACATCAACATGATGTGATTTAAGCAAACAGGCACATCCACCACCTGCCGTGGCCCTCAGCTACCTACTGCTGTCTCTCTTGGTTTACCTCTCACACACACACACACACACAGAAACAACACACACAGAAACAACACACACAGAAACACACACACAGCACTACGCAAGCAGTGTCAGTTTCTCTCTTTTGTGTTTCTTTCACACTCTCCAGCTCCCCCTCTCTCTCACAGACATCTTCTAAATTTTAGTGTGTGTTGGCATGTGTGCGTGGGTCTGTGTGTGTCTGTGTGTGTGTGTGTGTGTGTGTGTGTGTGTGTGTGTGTGTGGAGCCTGTCGAGAAAGGAGTGTGTTTTAATTAGCCTGTATGCCTCTGTAACGGCTGCTCCTAAACACCAATATAGCTCCCTGGAGGCACTGACAGGTGCCGCAGTGTTTTCTGTGTGTGTGTGTGTGTGTGTGTGTGTGTGTGTGTGTGTGTGTGTGTGTGTGGAGGGGGGCGGTTGCATAGTTGTATCTCAGCATCTGTAAGTGTGTGTGTGTGTCTGGTGTGTCACAAACAATAGAGAACTTAAGCTCAGATAGATGACACAGGGATGCACTAATAGGTCCACAGGGACTGCAGCTTCTTTTTGTGAGTCTGTGTGTGTGTGTGTGTGTGTGTGTGTGTGTGTGTGTGTGTGTGAGTGAGTGTTTTATGCCTAACAAGCATGTTCCTTAACAACAGAACAACCATTTCTTCCCGACCAGGCCGTCTGTGATACTGAATTTCTGACTGACTAATGAACGGCTGCTTAATGTCGGACTTCCTGGTTGTTTTGTGTTTTGTAATTAATATAAGAAAGAGATATGGAAAATAAGGCTGTCACGATGCAAGGATTTTAAACTTTGATACAGTACTAGTATAAAAAAACTACCTCTTTTGATTTGTGTATGATTTGTTTAGTGACCCGACATTAAACGTAACCGGGAGGGACCTTTGTTGCATGTCATCCTCCCCATTTCCTGTTTACATCTCTAATGGTAAAAATCTTTCTAGAAAAGAAATGTAATCGGAAGCACAGGGGGTGTAGTGCTAAAGGACAAAAAGGATCATTTAAAATAATGAGCTGTATGCAGAATATGTTTATTCTATGTAAAAGCAGACACAGAGCAAGGCAGGACTGTGGTTGCAGGACCGGGGCGGTCTGGCCTTCGAGGGACCATGTGCTCATTCGACATGAATGTGGACGTGAACAATGCGCCGCGTGTGATTGGCCTCCTTAACGGTCAGCCAAGTTCACCCTGTCATGAAAATCAAAATTCCCAGAGGGAGAAATTGCCCCTAAATATTTGACTGTGTTGTTGGCATAATAGAGATTCACTTCTAGAGTCCAAGTTTTCTGCATGACAGTCTCTGTGCAGGATTTGGTCCACAACAGGTATCCATGATAAGGGTTTTAAACTCAAGAAATGGATCCCTGTATACAAAACTGCATCAGTTTCCAAAATGCTATCAGCAGCAGGGTGTGAGAATAGAGCAGTAAAGGTACTACACCTGCTGACCGGCTCTTTGGCTCCAACCACGATGTTTTATCAGCAGCAGGTTGTGAAGTCGAGCTCAACTGATGGTAACAAATACAGTTATGTTTTTTGATTTAAAGTTCTTGGATTGCACTGTCAACACTTTCATTTTAATGACAGGTATTTTATTTTTACTTCCTGAGACTATTTGTAGAACATTTTAAAAAGTGTTTTTTACATGCAGATAACCTTACATACCTTATTAGGTAACGCTTTATGATAAGGGTCCAAAACACAGGCATAAGGAATGCATAACATGAGAGGATTTAATGCAGGAACTAATACAGGATGTATCAAGAAGTCCTTTTGCTACATGATAAAAACAGCTTCATATTTCTTTAGACTGATGAGTGATAAAGTGAAAGCATGGATGGGTTTTTTTGCATGACAACAGTAGCACAATAGAAATGCACAAGGTTGAAGTTGTGTTTTATTTCCTGTTTTGTGATCAGTTTGGAAAAGGAGTCCACTGAGTGGGTTGTTGACTAATTTAATGACAGGTGGACCAACTGTATGACTAAACTATTTAACCGAGTGGCTGCACAAAAACATTGAACTGAAACCAAATACTGCAGCCTTTTTATCCAAATAATGAAAGCAGGAAGCCTACAGGCTGCGAGCATTTATTATTTCACAGGAAAAGGGCATTTATCACCAAGATTAACAACATGGTGAGACATTTGCATATTAGAAATATATGTTTTTTGGTTCGATAAATCATTTGCAGCCGCAGGTTGGGAACTGCCGGCCTATTGGACTGCATAAAAATTGACTTTTAAAGTTTCAACCCTCAACTTATGCAATGACTCAGCAGCACAATACATATATATACATTGTACTGTGTTTATTTGATTTGAACTTTTAACATAAGTATGACTTTAAATCCCAAAGTGAAACCTACTCTGGAGAGACAGCCTCGCTGGTTGAGGCTAAAACATTTGTGCAGCTTCTAAATTTCATTTTCGATATCAGCGTGGAAATGTTACTACAGGACCGTATTGTGTTTGGACATGTTTTTGTGTTATACAGCAGTTATTATAAGGCTCACTGAAAGCTTTGATGGATAAATATTGTTTTTGTGAACATGACAGGCTTTTGTTATGGCAGAGAGTGTGTGTGTACAGCCACAGTGGACTCCAGTGGCCTGTTATTGTGTTTTTCTGTGTGTTTCTCTTTGTTTATTCATGTGCTCCTGCTGAAGTGTGTGTCAACAGTTCAGTGTGTGATTTAGTGTGTGTGTTAGTGTTTAGGGAAGTGATGAGGCATGTAGTATATTAGAGCGAGGATAGTTTTTTTCTGTTCTCACTGTCACTCTCTGAGTGTGTGTGAGTGTGTGTGCGTGTGTGTGTGTTGGTGTGTGTGCGCGTGAGTGAGTGAATGAGTGTCTGGGAAGCTCTCCAAAATAGGACGTACCCCCTCCAATCACCAGCTGTTTACCTCAGATAGCTGCCACTAAATTTGGAGGACCACACATACACACACATACACACACACAAACACAAATTAACACACTCTCACTCACACACACACGCACACACACACACACACACCTACACACAGGCAAACGCATTAACTCACACACTGTCACTCACTTTCTCTCCCCATCAGATTTGACTAGACGATCTTTGGGTGACACCGAGGTGGAGCTTCTAATAGCGTCACACTGCTCTATGAAATGGCAGCCAGATGGCTGCGTTTGTGTTCACCAAAATTGTCCAGAACCTTGAAGGGTGACGGGTTCGACAGTGCTTCATCCTGCTGACGTCCTTGAGCAAAACCCGTAACCCTCTAGCTGTTTGCAGAATGAATTAGAAGACATTTTCACAGGAATATTTATACTGTTTGATTTTACTGGATGAGTCATTTTTTAACTCTTAAGTTAGGAGATTGTGGAGATAAATATTGTGATTTTGATGCATCTCAGATTTTAAAAGTGTTGCTATAAACTGAACTCTTGAATTCTAGATTGTGTGTTTTTACTCATGATACCTGAATATCCCATTAATACTTAATTACTTTTAGTTGAGTAACATTTTAAGTTCCTACCTCTTATTTTACTGTAATTGAGTATTTTTACATCTCGGTAAGGCTATTTTATAACTTAAGCTTCAGTGGACAGGTTTGTGCAGGATTAAGATATCTGTTAGCCATATTTGAATGAAAATATGAATTTGAAATATGAAAAAACTCAAAGTGGGGATGAAAGAATAGTCCAGATATCAGTAGTGGCAATTGATTTAACTGTGAGTATAAACACCAACAAATATAACATACTACATCCTGTATCCACTGTATAAGACTGTCTGGATGAAGATGCTTTATTTTACAACAGACCACTATGTTACTGTAGCTTAAGAAAGGGAAAGGCAGCATCGGCTGTTCCCCCGACAGATTTCCATTTGTCTCATAGCAACAGCAGGAGTGGCGGCGGCGGCTCCTCTGCAGAGCTCTGCTGGCTAAGTGTTGAGGGGTTTGGAGGAAACAGGACATAAGCACTTTGAAGAGAAGGTCATGTGCCTACTGGCTGCAAGAGAACTGAGGACCAGTGTGTGTGGATGTGTGTGTGTGTGTGTGTGTGTGTGTGTGTGTGTGTGTGTGTGTGTGTGTGAAGAAGCACCGTGACCACAGTGAGACTCAGGATAACAAACACCAACACCTGCACAACAAACATGCACACACACTGGTGCACACGGGCACTGAACAAACAATACAAACAGACACTTTCAGAAACACACGGATAGTTTTGAATACATGCACAAAAACACACGTGTCCTCAGGCTGACAAGTGCACACACACTTGCACACAAAAAATATTATTATATTAACCATTCAGAATACTCTCACCATCCAATCGATTGGGTCAAATGCTGTGAAAATGCTTTGAAAGCCTGCCGAGATCAACGGGAAGTGTGTGAAAGGGGCTGTTTTTCACAAAGTGGTAGCACATGATGTTCAGAACAGACTGACCAGAGGCGCCACAGCGTTTATTCATGTCCATTTTCTTTAGAAATTCAAGCTCAATTTACATGAGCTGCATTTTACATTGTATTTTTCAAACTTGTAATGAAGCCAACACCACAAATCCACCACAAAAGTTAAGCTCAGACTCGGCAGATTTGGCTGATTCTAAGGGGGGAATGTTACATTTAGGATAATATCTTAAAATTATGATATTATAAATGTTTTATACAAGATATTTTTCATTTTGTCATTATTTTTTGTAGGTTGCTGATATAGAAAAGTGGAGTGGTTTATATGGTATTGGGTAGGTTGGCTGTAGTGTTGGTGCTTCAGTCTCCAGCTCCTTCTCTCCACATGTCGAAGTGTCCATTAATAAATTGCTCCTGTGTCTTTTTAGGAAAGAAATGTTAGTTGTTTTAGAAGCAAAAAAAAAAAAGCATTAGAAATTGTACTGAAGCTTAACAAGGGAAGAACTCACCAGATTTAAAGCTGCAGAAATCATTAACTTGCATTAGATTCAGGTTTTCCAGAGCGAGCCGCAGAGTTAGCCATAGATCAGTGTCGGCCGTGTTCCACTTTTAGCTCCGTGGCCTGGTCAGACCCTCATCACAACACACCACCACCGCTCTCCGCCTGCAGCCAACTGTGTGTGTGTGTGTGTGTGTGTGTGTGTGTGCACCTTAATCCCTGTACGTAATATTCTATCCTTACGTTTCTTTTTAACCATGTTGATTAAGTTGAATTATTCATCCTTATGGAAATTCTAATTTAATTTCATAGACTTAATAGAAGTGTATGTCCTTGTATGTGTGTAAAGTTATGCATTTCAAATCACACACCTGGGTACAAAACTGTGGTTGCAGTCAGTACACTGTCCTCACAAGTATAGCAGCAGAGGTTTGTGTGTGTGTGTGTGTGTGTGTGTGTGTGTGTGTGTGTGTGTGTGTGTGTGAATAAAACAGATGAGAGGAAGAGAAGGCCAGAGGGAGAAACACAATTCTTTTTCAGCATCACTTCCTGCAACATTTAGCCTCAAGGCATCACTAGACGAGACCTGAATCATAGATGGGAAATCCAAGAAATATTAGAAGGCGCTGTTTCACACTGTACTGTGTGTGTGTGTGTGTGTGTGTGTGTGTGTGTGTGTGAGTGGGGGGGGGGGGGTGTGTATATTGATCGTGATAGGGAGTTACCTATGTTTCAAATGACCCCTGAAATAGTGTTTAAATCAGGGATGATGCAGAGATTTTCACTTGGTTTGATTTTGAAATGTTGTGTTGGTTTCTGTCGTTTATCACTGAGAATATGATGAACCACTCACAGGAAATGTTTATTAATTCAATAAATAAAGAATTACTTACTTATTTGGTGGTTTTTTAACATTTTGGCAAGCAAGGCATCACTTTTATCAGTGAAAACCTCAAGTTTATTCTAGTAAAAAGTAGTTTGACTCAGAAATCTTAACTCAGGGTCTACTTACTAGTTTTTTCTGAAACTTGTTATTATTTCAACAACTACTGCTGAAGTGCCCCTGAGCAGCTGAGCTGGAGATCTGAACGTCAACAGTGGCAACTCTCAGGAGCAACAGCGTGTTACTGAGCGAAAATGAATTACAGTTTTTCTGATAAAAGCTACGGCTCAGTGGATGTTCCCTGGACAAATTAAAGCTAAATATTATTTCTAAGTCATTATTACAATGTGACACTTGTGAGCATTTGAAATGAAATGAAATTGGTTTTGATTCCATGATTTTTAATTGGTTTTCATAAGGTATCATTACTCGCTGGCACGTTTCAAACTGGGTCAGATTAATGTGTGTGTCCCGGGAGAGGAAATTAGTTCAGACTTCAAACACACACATCAGCAGTGGCACTCAGGTAACTCCGACCATCCTCCGCGAGCTGTTCCCTCCCTCGCTCCCGCCAGCCCTGTCGTTTTATTTTGCTCAAGTTATTTTTAAAGCATCTCCAGCTTTATTGGATGTGACACGCTGGGAGGGAAAAATGAACCGCAGCCTCCGTCCTCTCCTGCAGTAACCTTGAGCAAGGCACTCAACCAGCATCATTAAGTGACTGGTCGTACTCCTGAGGTTCAGCGTGCTAAACTGTGTGAATGTCAAGCAGTGCACCGCTGATAACAGCACCCAGGTTCAGTCGGCAATTACAACAACGTGACACCGGATAGGAAAAAGTATTTAAAAGCTGTTAGATGAGGCTTAAAACAGGCCACAGCTACTTTAGTGTTAACAAGAGAAGAGGATTGGTTTGCATGTTTCAACTAGAGTAAACTAGGTCATGTTAACCAGCTCGTCGCTGAAACAGTTTGACAACCTCAAGGCAAAAATGACTCAGAACACTTCAAAAGTTAAGCGCCGAGGTCACGAACTCTCCTGTGAGTTGTCATTTTTGATTTTCTTCCCTGAAATTATCCGTCAGTTTAAGTTGAATTTTCAAAGGAGAGTAGTTAGCAATCTAAAAAATCTCAGGGGGGAAAAAATGTCTTGTATTAGTTCGGTAAATACCACTGACGTGTCCTCGGGGCGAAGGTGCTTAACACCCACTGGATCCAGTAGTGCTCAGGGGAAGACTGTGGTCTCACTGGGCAGAATCCTGTGGAAGTGAACGACTATGAATCAAGGTGTTGAACATGTTCATTCATGCTGTGTGCACTTTCTCTGGCAGATCATGGCTAAAATATCAGAAGAAGCATTGGATTTTAATTCTGGTTTTTGCATAAACAGTAAGTATACGGTGCTGCATTTAGATCATTTTTATATAACAAAACACTGGTCATGGTCACTAGAGTATCCAAGATTCAGCAGCCGCTTTCAGATTTACCAGGTAACAACAACAAAAAAAACATTTTTCTTCAAAATGATAGTTCAATGGAGCTAAAATTTCCCAGCGTGTAGCTTCAGCTTGAGCTCATTTCCATCCACAAAATGTTTCTCTGTGTTTACTTTTGCTCAACTTTCTTTGCCTTGACTTGTTTTTACCCACCCGTCGAGTTAATAGTTTCTGAATTACACCCACAACTTTCAGTTTTTCAGCAGACAAAGTGCTGAATCAAACAGACAACAGGCTGGTTGGTTACCTGCCAAAGGAGTTGGACCAAATTTACCAATATTTGAATGATTGGTGTTTATTTTCCACCTTGCCTGCCTTACTACAGAAATAGGCCAAGTAAATACCGTAACGGGACCAAATGAAAGCACATAAACAATCTCTTGGACTACTTCTTATGCCAGTCACAGCCGTTATTGCTATAAAATATGGCTTTTAACGTGCATCTCAGCTGGAAAGAAGATAGATGAAAGGATATCGTGTACAAACAGTGCAGATGAGACAAAAACCTCCCCAAGGGTTTCATAAAAGCATCTCGCCGCAAGAGATCAAAATGAAAAACACACCCAATGACATAAAAGCTCATCTAGGAGGAAAATGGTACAGCAACAAATATATAAATAATGCTGGAAAATAAGTTATTGAAATGAATTTCTAAAGAAGAAAAATGACTGCACTGAACACGACAGGAAAACACCTAACCTTAATTTTATAGAAACACACAGCATGACACTGATTGTATTTTCTGTAACGACAGTCTTAGATTTTACTTTGCTGGCGTTTATGGGAGCGCTACTGTTGGTAACTGAACACTTTGGTAACAGCGGGGAAAGGTTTCAAAATGTTTTAAAGTTTATCACTCAGAAAAGAAAAGTCGCACTTTATCAGAACTTGGGTCTTATTTTTGTATGATTGCGATCGGTTATGATAAAATATGTAGTACTGACATCGACAGGGCCAGAAACAATATCATTTGAAAAAAATAATAATAATCTAAATGATAATTAGATAACTTTATTATGTGAGATTGATCTTGATCTGAACCTCTTTATTTGAGACCAAAAGGGATCGCACCTGAAATTTGGTAATAATCGGTTATTGCTCTGTGTTCTCACAAATATGTTCAACGTTGACCTGTAAACAGACAGTTTCTGTAATCATTTTATTGTTTGACTTTTTTCATCCAAATAAGTAATCTTAGTTTAAGTGTTTGTTTACAGCCTGCTTGTGTCTCTTGATCCATCAGACTTGTTTTTTAGCGTTTTCTCAGATCTCAGCAATTAACTTAACAGATGGCCAAAACTAGAAAAAACAAGACCCAAGCTGTAATTAAGTCGTGTCGTCTCATTTAACTATGATACCTGCAAACTAAATGTATCCTTGTGGCTCTTGAGGAGGATCAGCCGCCCTTGGCGAGTCCAGATTCCCTCGGGCGAAGCGTTCACTTGCTGCTGATGTATTTTGTATTTTGTTTGGCTTTGATGCGTCACTTCCCGTCTCTTTAAAAGATCTACTGCGACAAAATCTTCCATAGACAGATCAACAGTGACTTGATTAGTGACATGCAGTTCCTGCCTTGTGCAGCTTCGAGTGTACTGGTGATGTGGTCTCTGTAGGAGGGCGCTCAGATGATGAGTTCAGGTTCAGGATTGTTGTTTAAGATGGGATTTAGTGTCTTTCTCAAGGTGGTTTCGGGAGGGTCGTTGGTAGTTTTCTGGTCCTGCTGCTCAGTGTGTGTTATCAAAAATTAATGTTTTAATCTGAGATTCATTTAATAAAAATTATTAATGAAACATCCAGGTGTTTAAAATAGCTGCTTGTGCTTCTGCCTCTGCTCATCTCTTCCCTCAGTTTTCAGTGTGTGTGTGTGTGTGTGTGTGGGTGTGAGTGTGAGTGTGAGTGTGCGTGTGCGTATGAGTGTGTGTGTGTGTGTGTGTGTGTGTGTGAGAGAGGTTTGGATGGAAAACAACTAGGACAGCAGAGGCCCTTGCTACCAGACCTGCAGGCAACCTGGCATCACACAAACTGCTAAGCCGACAGTGTGTGTGTGAGTGTGTAGTTGTAGGTGTTTGTTAGTGTCTTCATATACGTTTGTGTGCATGTGTGTGTGGGGTGCGCATGTGTGTGTGTGTGTGTTTGTGTGTGTGTGTGTGTGTGTGTGAGGAGCTGCTAATGCTTGCTTGGCACTGTGATTCTTGCCCTCTGGGCTTTCTCCTAACACAAGGAAGCAACACAACTCTCTGCAGAGTTTAATGAGTGTGTGTGTGTGTGTGTGTGTGTGTGCCCATGTTTTCTCTGTGTCCATAGATGTGCATTAAAGTGTGTTTGCATATACGTGAGTGAGTGTGTGTGTGTAATAAGACAGGTGATTCTTCTGTGCTCCAGACCCTGTCGCACTCTGACAGATAGGGTTTTCACAGCTTTGTGTGTGTGTGTGTGTGTGTGTGAGTGAGGGAGACGGAAAGTGAGAAAGAGAGGAAGTGTTTGTGTGTGTGTGTGTGTGTGTGTGTGTGAGAGTGTGTGAGCATGTGTGTAATGTAAAAGCATTTCTCTATACCACCATCTGTGGTGGGATGCTGGTTTTAGACTGAAATATTGCTTCATTCATCACCCTGCAGAACCCACACACACTGTCATCGCTGAGTATGTGTGTGTGTGTGTGTGTGTGTGTGCTTTTTTGCGTCGATATACTGGGTGTGTGTCTCCTGATGCATTTTGTGTGTGTGTGTGTGTTTCTGCGTGTGTGTGTATGTGTGTGATGGAGAGTGACCACAGATCCATTGTACAGAATCCTCCATGTGGAAAACCTCTCCCTCTGCCTGCCTCCGAACATTCATCTACTACAGTGTGTGTGTGTGTGTGTGTGTGTGTGTGTGTGTGTGTGTGTATGTGTGTGTGTGTGTGTGTGTGTGTGTGTGTGACCTGGGGCTACACAGTGAGTGATGGTTTCCTGCCTGTGTGAAGCAAACTGACTTGGGAGTTGCAGCTATGTCAGAACTGGCACAAACATGCGAACACACACACACACACACACACACACACACACACACACACACACACACGGAGTAATAGAATATACGGATGCTAACAGAGTCTCCCTCCCGCATGCTGTAATGTGAGCAGGAGTGTCACTGTCTGCTGTGGGAGGTGGCGGCCATGACATCATCGCCTGCAGACATATAATATATAATGGTTTTTATCACTCCATTTATATGTATGGAGTAATAAATAATGTGGTGAAACACTAAAAACAGCATATTGAGCCTGGGTTCCTAATTTGAAAACATGTTTTTGAGTTGAGGGTTTCTGTTCATACTGTAAGATAAATGGGTAGTATCTGCTACTACACTGAGTAAAACTTTACATCTTGTCATATTTACAAAAATACCGTACTGGCACAGATATAACATTAACCCTCCACCTTTTCTAACATTTCAGACTTAGATTCCCTGAGATTCTATTAGTCCAAGGATGAGACAGTCCTTATCTTTGAAACCTTTCTTTTCCTTCATAAAAGTGAAACAAGAACACCTTCAATTGAAGTGTAATTTAAACGTTTTTGTAGCTTATCCAGGTAAGTTTTCCAGTCCAGCTGACTCTTCGTTCTGTTTATCAGTCACTTACTCTCTCCTGTAGTTGACAGATGATTCGGTTCCTGGTCCGTTTCATCAGTAAAGACGTCAGAAGATGTTTTCGACTTGTTTTTGTTCGTCTGGGATTTGCTTTTTTCCAAACTAACGTAGGTGAAACTGGACTTTCTACCAGAATTTTTTTTTACTTTCTGGCTGACTAACTCTAACAGCCCAAGATGAAGCGTCCTCCCACAGTCACGCAGGGGCAAGTCGTCGCTCCACAGAATAATATCCAGAAAAACACATTTTTACACATTTTTATGCCAATATGGGAAAACAAGTATATCATTAGCATATGAGCCCCATGATCTCACTGCTATTGGAAAAATGTCAAGGACTCATGGGAGCTGTGTGTTGAATGTCAAGGTGTTTAACTTTTACTGTCGCGCACGGAAGTAGGAGCACATTTACACCAGAATATGGACAGAAAACCACAGCAATATCTTTCAGCTTTTTGTTTTTAACTGATGGCAAAATCATCAATCTTCCTTTTTCTTTATGTGTTGTGTTCTTATAACATGCTGCAGGACAGCATTTAACTACATACCCAAAAGGTAGACAGTAGGTCCAAAACAAAACACCCAAAAAGTCACTTTAAAGAATCAAAACGCAGTTTATATAGATTGTATCTGTAATAGCCAATTCTTGTCTTCAGGAGGGTGAAGTTAAGTGAGTTATCCTGTCAGAATTGTATCTGAAGCTCATGTTGACTCAGCAACAGCAGCAAAAAGTCACTAAGACAGGTGTCAAAAGCTGTTAATGCAGGACGAGAAACAATCAAGTTTACCCTACAGATATTATATGATATTTCACTAGTCATGTTTTGCTGCATTTTTCTGGAAAATAAGAACCACTTTGTTCTTTTACCGGCTCTAATTATGGAGGACCACCCCTGCTTCCTGACACTGAAAGCAGAGGCTGAGTTTGGCTTTTGTCACAGTATGACTGAACCTTAGCGCATGTTTACTCTTAAATGTGCTCAAGTCAGCACTAACAAGTAGAGCCACGAAGCGACGTGCTGACAGATGGAGTCTTGTGCTGTGGCGGCATGTGTGCATTACCATATGCGGCATAAACAACAAAACAACACACAGGCTCCCTGCATTTAGCAGGTCGAGCTTTAAAGTTTGAAACACAACATATAGTGTCGGAAACTCTCCAGTTCTCTTCTCCAAAAGTCTGTTTCTGGCACTTTTTTTCCAGTGCATAGGCAACAAAAATGGCTGGCTGCTGCTCCACGTCAAGCTCCATCTGGCATGCTGATGTTACCTGAAAACTGTCACCTTTCACATTTGTTTTTGCAACGACGTAGACCGCAGAGACGGCACGTTACTGGAGTCTGCACTGAATTGTTTCACTCACCTGGAAATACATTGGTGAGACAATAAACTAAACATTGTAATGTTGTTTGATGAGAGCAGTACTTATATTTGTGATCGGGCAGTTGTATAGTGATATCCAGGTGTAAAGTATAGGCTTCGTGGACCTCAGTCGACTGTGTGAAAATACAAGCTAATCACTGAAATGACTCCATAGATAGAGATAAAGATTTTTAGATGTTTTTGGACAACATTTCGCAGCTTTTTCACATTCAGTAAACATTAATTCGCGGATGCATCAGAGATCATGTTTTCCATCAAACAAAGCATCGAAATGACAAACAAACCAGCAATCCAGCGACATCCAGCAATTATCTCTGTCCTGCAGAGGTATTTAAATCTGCGATTACAAAATGATATCGTAAAAAGCGCTCAGTTGTTGTTCCTTTTGTTGAATCGTGTGATGTCTCTTTTGTCTGGTGTTCTATCACTTCTACTGACTCACTACTCTTTATTTGGTTTATTTTAGCTTTTACTCTCCTCTTCTTCCTCTTTTTCCAGTTCCTCCTTTTTTGTCTTTCATTTTCTCTTCTCCCTCTGCTGTCATCCCCACTCTTCGTCTCCCTCCCACCCATCGTCATCGCCCCACCTCTCTCGCTGTCCAACTCAAAATCCCAAATCGCTCTCTCTGAAGTCCATTCAGCTGATAGAGAGACAGAAGTAGAGGCAATGGTGTGAAACCGAGAGAGAGAGAGAGAGCAGAACAGACTCCTCTCTCCCTCCTTCTCTCCGTCGTTCTCAGTGACAGATCTTTCATCTGCTTTATTGTTCAAAGCCTTGTCTGAGTTTAGATCCTGGTTTCTCTTTGCTCCGACATGACAGGATGAGAGGGGGGAGACGGAGAGACAGGCAGACAGCGACAAAGGGATAGAGAGATGGGAGGGGAGAGAAGGAAGGAAGAAAGGATTAGGAGAGAGAAAGAAAGAGATGGAAGGACAGAGTGGGTGTGGACAAGGAAACGATGGTATTACTATGGATATTCATGATAGTACTGTTAGTATTAGTATCAGTATTGTACACACACTCGTCCAGTCACTTGTTATCTCTCGTAAAAAAAAAAATACACAAAAACACATAAAAGCAATAATCAATCAAGCTCCATCATTAACATACAAAACAGTATGATGTAGTGTGAAAAATTCCAATTAGGCCTGCATTTGTTCCTGTCATGAGAATACGTGAACAGTCCCTCAGGCAGGAATATGGGCAGGTTTGAGAATAGTAGATGTACAAGCAGAAGCAGTAGGAGCATTAATACCATGCTGTAGTAATTTTAGTAGAACTAAAGTACTCGTAGTGTTCGTGAGGAGTCGTGGAACTGGTATCAGGTGCAGTAGTAATAACAGCAGTAGTAGGAGTATTATCACAAGTAATGGTAATGTTAGTAGTGTAGTGTCAGTTGTAATAGCAGTACTAGTTGTACTGGTAGTGTTAGTTGTAGTTGCACTGGTATCACTAGTAGTAGTAAACAAACAAGATATTTACATTCACTGTAACAAACGCATTGTGTGTAAATTTTAGGTCTAAAAAAACGTGTTGAATGCATTTCCTTCCTCAGAAAACATTTACAATTGAACATTTTAAATCTCGCGTTGTTTGTTTGATACCTTGCAGTCTTCTTCTTCACTGCCTTTATTGGTGCATTGGTGCATCTCTTCTTCTTCCACCGCCACAGTGAGATGGGTGGAATAGTGTGAAAACACTGGCAGGACTGTGTTTCGAGACAAACAACACGGGGACTATGAAACCATAGTAGTGGTAGCAGTACTGTAGCACCAATAATGGCCAGTAGTCATACTAGACTGAGTAGCACCACACGTAGTAGTAGTAACACTACTACAGTAGATATAGAAGTAATGAAAGTATAGTAGCACCAGTTTCTGTAGAGTCAGTAGTGATAATAGTAATGGTAGAAATAACAGTAAGATACATGTTATAACAACATTTTGACACAGATGCATAATGAGGTATAGGTAAATAACTAGAATACTATACAGTATACGTTATAACCATCTACTACACAACCATGTCTCTCCATATTTATATCACAGATTTTCCTTTCATACAGCTGCTTGGCTCTGCTTTGTACCAGTTGCATCTCCTTCCCCCAAAATCCCAGTGGGCAACGTTCCTCGTGGGGTTTCTGACTTTCACGACACAGATGCCCACTCATGTGTGCTGTCTGTCTGCAAAGTTTCTTCAAAGACGTTTACTTACATAACAATTCGAACAGAATAAAAGAGAGGCGGCTAACTAGATCCCTGCTTCCCACAGGAGGTGGAAGAGAAAATAACAGAGAGACTGGTTTAATGTCTTCAACCAATTAAATGGCTGAAAATTCTGACAGTGAAGGTTGTGTATGTATTATCATGTGGTACAATAAGTAATTTCATGTTGCTTCATGTTTAAATAGTTAAAACATCTTCTGTTGTTTCAGCACTGTGATTTCCCAAATGAAACAAATGCACATATACACACATATACACATTCTGCACCCATTTAAACATGCGCAAAAACACATAAAAAATGTGTATATACATGAGGACATACACAAACTCAAACACAAACTCCTGTGCAGACTGTTTCCACACCAGTACAAATACCTGTGCATAAACACAGCTGCTGTACACACACACACACACACACACACACACACACACACACACACACAGGGAGTCAGAGGCAGCCAGAGTTGTGGAACTGTAAAGCATGAATATATAAGAAGCAGAGGGTTGAAGCATCTTTCCCAGCAGCTCCAGCCTCATGTTTTTTAAACAGTCAGAAAACTCTGGAAAACACGGGCCTCTCCGCTCCGCTGGGGGATCGCAGCAGCACTAACAAGGAACCAGACGAGCCCCGGGAGTTGTTAAAATTAAAAAAAGCATCCTATCTTCTGTCGAATCTGAAAATCTCTGCCTCTGTTCATCTCTGACACTCACTTCCCCTCTTCTCGACTCGTTTTGTTGGCTCTGAAGCCATCATGTGTTTTTAGCGTTCTTGCCTGTTGCCTTTTAACGTGACGGTGGGTGTTTGGAGTTAGTTTGGAAGTTGCTCTCCCTTGTTAGTCCTCGCCAGGATTTGCAGCATGTGTGACAACTTCGCCCCCTCCGCCACTATATTTAGTTGTTGTATGGTGTACTTTCAAAAGAGGAAAAAAAAAAAGATAACGATGGAAATAATACTTATTCGACAGATACTAAATGAATTTGGAGCATTTCATTCCATGTATGATTCAGTGTTTGGACTGTCAGTCACCTAAACATTTTATTCATTCATTCACTTTAATTTGTTCATTATTATTTAAACACCAAAAATATTTTTAAAAAATGGCACTTTCACAGAAAACATGAGGGTGTCTGTTAGTGAAATCCCCTTAAATGGATCAGAGGCTGCAGTCAAATCTGTTTACTTGGCCCAATTTAGCTCAGATCAGAAGGAATATTTAACAGTTCTTATAATGCAGCAGGACAGTTGTAGAGCGATGATAATGAAGCAGACTACTCCAAAATAAGATCTCCTTCTTTTTAAAGTCATGACTCTCCTGATGACTGTGACAGCTTCACTATCTGCTTCTAAATACAAACGTTTGAGTGTATAAATGAATAAAGTGCTGTATATCAATTTTGGATCAAAAAAAAGCTTCTCAGGTTCATTCTTTGTTGTTGTAGCTTCGTTGTCTCAACCTTTGTGAATGACGAACCAACAGTTTAACTCGTTTCATGGTTTATCTTTACACTGTGGAAGACAAGAAAGTACAGCAGTGGTAATAGTGTGAATATGTTGTTTACCTGGTCGAAACAAACTAAGCATTGGACCGGTCACCTGTCCACGAAACGTCGCCTTGACAGAAGAGGATTAAACCAATTTGAAATGAAAAGTACGGTGGCCCTGAAAGCCCAGTGTGCTGCAGTTTAGGAAAACAAATGCAAATAGACAAAACATGGTAAATCACACAGAAAACCAATTTAACAACACGTGCGCAGAATTTAGACAATATGCTGCAAAATGCAAACCTGCTGTTTCCTTATCTGAATCGAAGGGTCGAAGGATAAAGGGTGTCGTATGTTGTATAGACTGAAAGCTCCGAGGCAAATTGTGACTTTGACACAGAGCCTGCTGTCTGCATCCTGTTTTCTACCAGCAACTATCTAATTCTTGTATTGTATTGGATTGTTTTGGGTGTCTGGAGAAATGGTAGGAAGATTTAAAAGTATGTTTTTATAAAGGCAGTGGCAGAGTTTAAGGTTTTTAGAGGTTTTCCTCCGTCAGGGCAGGTCAATGAGCTCTGGATGTTAAACTTACAGCACTGACGTCCATTACTTATCACACACTTAGAGATATTGAGTCCTACACAGTTTTTCTTACGTAAAGTTACTGTATTCTTTAATGATGTACAGCACATTCTCCACAAAGAGTAATGAGAGAAATGACACAGTACCTAAAAAGGGTTTCCTCTTCTTCCCCTTTCTAATTCCCTTTGAATATGCAGTCATATTCTTCCTGTACTCATTTTCCATGCATCTCATTTGCTATTTATGCACTGCATATAATGTACACATTATTTTTTTTCATCTAACACTGCTTATATTGCATATTTATGGATTATTTCCATATACAGTATTGCCTCTCTAACTAAATTATTTTTTTTTTAATTCTGTGTGTTAGCAGTGAATATTTCAGGAACCTGTTAATCAACAATTCCCCATCCCTAAAAAACAAACTAAGGCGTTTTCTGATCTGTTACCTTTATGGTTACGGTTTGGTTAAGGAAAGCATAAAGTGGGTGTTTTTTCAATGCAATTTGGTGGAAAGTTAAAGTGAGACCAAGTTATAAAGTCCCGTTTTACTGCACAGGCTGAGGAGCAAGTCATTGTTTTATTGTGTCGATCCAGGAGTTTTCAGTCTGCTGAGATGCAGTGTAACATATATCAAAGTTTCATCCTACTTTAACATGTTTATATGGGTCTCCGTGTGTGTTTTAGAGTAAACTCGCTATAGTTCTGTACATTGTGTGGTGTACACTGCATTGTGAATGACTTTATTGTCGCTTTATAAAAGTAGAAATTAAACTGAAATATTGACTTTGGCAGCAGAAAACAGTGAATATGAGGCCACAACCTGGTCTTTCTGGTTTTTCTTTTGCAAAATATGTACACTCCTTCACTCCTTTTGGGGATTGAACCTGCTTCAATTAAAATTGTTGAATCTACTGAACTATTCATTTGAGCTATTCATTCATTGGAGTCATTGACTCGGAAATTTTCCTAATGGAATTTTCCAGTAAAAGAAGAAATGAGGCATTATCAACTGTCCCTCGCTGTCTTTTCTTTCTTTTCTCCTCTTTCTCTCGATCAGGAGAAGTGAAATCCCTCGCTCCCTCATTCACCAGCAGTGTGTGTGTGCATGTGTGTGTGTGTATAAATATGTAAATGGCTGTTGCCTAACCAGCCAAAACTAGGCCATCTTCTCCTCTGTGAACACCTGAAAAGAAGCGAGACAGAGATAGTGGGAAGAGAAAGAAAAGAAAGGCCAGAGGTGAAAAGCTTACGAAAATATCTTACTCCAGCAGGCGTGCTGCTCCTCTGCTCAGATTAAACTGACATTGTTCCATATCGTGTTGCCCAGTGAAAACAAAATGATATTACACTTCCCATTCCACATGTTTATTCTTAAGAATATCACATTGAAAAAAATGCAATATATGATACTTTTCTCCGTCGTCTTTTTTGTAAAAATAGCTCCTGTATTTGCATACAAAAAGCACTTTTCCATTTTTCCATTTTTCCATTGTTGCAAGTGAGTCCTGCATAGTTTGCAAACACAGGCAGGGTGACACAGGGACTCAGGGAATTAAGAATATTGAATACAAAGAGAAGGACCAGCGTCCTGTGAGCAGCGTGCAAATGGCTTTTAGAGGCAAGTCAAGTCTCACAGCAGCATGGGAAGTCTTGAGAAAAGTCACAACTATGAAAATTAAATAAACCAACCTACCAAGAAGTTTTAGTTCCCTAAACTTCAAGCTATGAGGTTCATTTAGGAAGGCCTGCCAGATCAGGAGTCTCTCATTTGGGTCATTTTGGAAAGCAATGGCAGACAACCTTTCCTGTTGTGTGGCTCGGTCGACTTTGCAGACTTTTGATAGAGAGGCGAAGCATTTGGCTCTATTGTGGCAGAATTAAGCTCCGAAACAGGGCCGTACATCACTGCTACAGTAACTCTTAAGTCTTAATGTCTTTATGTTAGACCGAGCTGGACGGAGAAAACAAGAGGAGACTCAGAGACAGAGAGGGGGAGGGAAAAGAGAATAGAAAAAAGCTGAGAGGCAGAGCAAGTGAAGGACAGAGAGAGAAAAGAGGGAGTTAATCAGAGGCTGCAGGTAAGGTAGGCACTCTGTGTGTGTTAGTGTGTGTGTGTTTTAAGTGTGAGAAGGTTTGACAGTATCTCAGGGCTACATCAGTGGCTATTAGTATTTTGCAGCACGAACACACACTTTGACAGGTCGGCCCACAGAGAAGGACTGTGTGTGTGTGTGTGTGTGGACGCCGCTGGTTTTGACCTGTCCTTTCTTGTTTTTATCTCACCCGCAGATGAACCTTGATGAGCACACACACACACACACACACACACACACACACACTCCTGTTGGCTCTGCTCATCAAATATAAATGATTTTCGCACCATCTGGACAGAAATCTAGTCAACACCCTGTTTGTCTTCTTTCTGCTCTCCTACAGAGTTCTTTATTGTCATCCCGTCTTTTACCAAACCTTCACTATTCTTCTTTCTTTTTTTCTCTTTTCTTTTCCTCTAGTCTCATTTTCTTGTCCTCGTCATCTTCTCTCAGTCGTCTCCCGCTCCTCTTTCCTCTCTGCTTGTTGTCTCTTTTCCTCCCTTGTTCTACACTCACCCCTCTCATCACCTGTCCTCTTCCCCCTTTGTTCCTCTTTCTCATCCCCATCTCTATTCTCTCCTTCAGTTTACTCAAATGTTTCATATTACATTTACTCTCCTGTTCTTGTCTCCTCTACTCTTCCATCTCCTTCTCCTCTCCACTGCTCTTATGTCTATATTTGTACATTTTCCATTTTCATTCAATTTTCTTCTTCTTTTGCTGCCCCCCCTCCTCTCCTCTCTCGTTCTTTCCTCTCCCCTTTCTCATCATGGCTCTCCCTCCCCTCCTCACCTTCTCTCCTTTCTCTTTTCCTCATCTTTTCCCCTCAATACATCCTCTCCTAATCTCTCCCCTCGTCTCTCTCGTGTTTGCCCTTACCCTCTCACCTCCCTTTTATCCTCCTGCCTTTCCTCCTCTCACCTCCTTCTTTTCTCCTCTCATTTGACTCCTCTTCTTCCGCACTCGTCCATCATTTATCCCTCTTTACTATTTCCTCCTCTCCCTCTCTCTTCTTCATATAGTTTCTTCCCTTGCCTGTATTTCTTCCTGTTTCCTTCCCTGCGTGTGCCTTCTCTTGAGCTTTGACGCATCAGGAAGTTAAAACGCACACACACACACGCACACACACATACACACACACACACTCATATACACACTCATATACACACAGACACAAACACACACACAAACACACACTCATATACACACCCTCTGGGAGTATGGAAGCTTGTTCTTATCAGCTTCAACATCAGTCATCTGTCAGCACAACTTTTATCTGTACATCTCTGTCAGTCTCTCTCTCCGCCTGTCTGTCACTGTGTCTCTCGGCATCGTTCGTCTCTCTCTCCCTCCCTCACACACACACACACACACACACACACACACAAACACACATACACACAAACTCACACACACACACACAAGCAGCAGCTCGTCTTTATCTTCTTATCGTTCCTCTCTGGTAGAGCTGCTGAATAAATCAACTGCAGGAAAACCAGAGAGGGAGACGGGGAGATAGAGGGATGGATGGAGGCGGAGAGGGGCATGATGGGATATGATATGACAAATATATACAGCGCATATTCCTGTTCTCACTGGAAACAATGGAAGAGCAAAATAAGGAAGGAATAAAGGAGGAAGCAAAGAAAGACAGAAAGAAATCTGAATGCAAAGTGACAGCCTGTCCTGGCCTCCAAAGTGTGTGTGTACATATGTGTGTACGTACATGTATGTGTGTGTGTGTTTGTGTGTGTTTGAAACTCACAAACTGGGCCATGTATGGGCCGTGCTAGCATGTATTTCTATTTTCTATTATGCTTTGATGATAGAAAATACATCTGACAAGATGCAGTTGAGAAAGATAAAAGCCAAGTGAACAGGGAAGAAAAGAAAAGAGGAACGACAGGAAGACTAAAGGATAAGAAGGAAGAACATAGATAAACAGATAGACAGACAAATAGAAAAGAGAAATGGTAAGGGAAGAGAAAGAAAATATGATAGAAAGAAAGACACAAAGAATAGGCGAAAGAAAGAAAGAGAAAGATGGAAAGAAGTATAAAAGTTATAGGAAAAGAAAGAAAAATGGAAAAAAGGATAGATGATGGAAAGAAAGAATAAGAGAAAAAAGAAAGGAAAAAGAAATAAGGATGAAATAATTATTTATTTTATCCTTCTTTCAGAGAAAGAGAGAATGATAAACAGAAAGAAGGAAAATTAAGAAAAAGAAAGAAAAGATGACAAGATGAAGCAAATGATAGCTAGAAAGTTAGATAGATAGATGAAAGAACAAACAAAGAAAGAAAGATAAATCGAACAAAGAAAAACAGATAGATGGAAAAAGGATGATGACAAAAAAGAAAGACTAAAGTAAACGGAAAGAGAAAGAAAGAAAGAAAGAAAGAAGGAAAGCTCACAAGGAGCTGCTTGACAAACAGACAAACTTTGAGTGAAACTTTTAACTTAAGTCGCTCTGCAGCGAGACCCTGAACCGTCTCCCTGCAGCTGCACGACATGCACGTTACACCAAAAAAAGCATGAATCAAACGCTTGTTTCTGAATTTTTACATTCTGTAATCTGCTTTTCCGAGATTGTTTCCACATTTAATCATCGTGCCTCTGAACTAAAAAAAAAAAAAAAAAAAATCAAATTGTGAGTTAATGAGGTGCTGATAGTATTATTTCACAGCCGGGTGCTCGTGTGCACTGACTGATGCTGCTTCCCGACCTGTTAATACAGCAAATTAGGAGAGGAGCTTGTGCTGTAACCCCACAGCAAATCACAGGAGGTGGTTCAATATTTGGCTCAGGGTCACTTTGACGGGACACACTGGGTGTTTAGGAGCAGCTGAAGCCACAAAATATTGCATCTATGGCACCAAAAGTCTGCTGAAATACATTATTCAGCTCCTATTTGACAAAACCCAACAACAAAATATAGGAACAGATGAAGGAAGTCATGTTTAGAGCCATGTCATGTTTTCTGGACAGATAAACTGAACTGCCCAGACTTCATTGAGATTTTGGCATTTTATTAAACGTTTTCTTGATGTCCTCTGATATGGAATTTCCTCCCGGGTCACAGCTTCGTGTTTTTGGTGTCATCTTATTTCAAATGCTTGAAAGTAGATACGTTTTCTTGCCTCTGAGCTACACAAGCTAAATTTTGTCTGTGAAAAATACTGTATATATCTTATCTTTTTAAACTACAAAGTGTGACTGCAACAGAGAACCCAACTTCTCTGAGGCTGAGAAACATGTTCGGGTTATTATAGATATGGGTTTGTAGTTATGCTACAGAAAGTGGTGCTGTCACTTTTTCGTTACATTTTCCTGAAAATCATAGAAAATTACAGCAAGAATATTTCATTTCAGAATGTATTTGTGATGCTAAAAAAGCAACACTTATAATTTTAATCGACTGTTGTAGTTAGTTGCAGTAGTTTGACGTTATAATACAAAAACGTACCTTTTGATCAAAAATCTGCAGAAATACAATTTCTAAATGTTCCAACAGTTCACAGACAGCCAGTCAAGCTCATTTCAGCTGCATTCAGACTTTAATCTTATAAATTGTAATATCAGGTTTTGTTCAGACCTTGCAAGTGTTTCATCTCTTATCTTCATATTTGCTCAAGTTGTGCAAATAGGCTTTACATTTGACAGTTTGTATTCCCACTCGTCTCTTTTTGTACAGTAAAAGACAGGCAGCACATCAAAATCTTTCTTTGTGTATTTTTAATTGAATATTCCCACCTCAGCGCCTTCAATAAACAAATACTGAAACACATTATGAAGTAGATTAGATAAGCAGCAGAGAACCACGCGTTCGGGTGGCAAATGGTGCAGTGTGTCGTGTCAAGTTTTACACGGACACACACACACTGGAGGAAGGTGGGGGTTCTTAAAATTGCAGGCCAGAACTGAGCAAGACTGTTTCTGTTTGAAATGTCACCAATCCATCAATCTGATAGGGAAAGGCCAGTCTTCTCATTATACTGTGTGTGTGTGTGTGTGTGTCTGCCTCTGCTCTTTTAGAAGAAAAGGCTGCTGACCCAGCGAAGGAACACACACACACACACACACACACACACACACACACACACACACTGTTATGTGGTGTATTTTAATGAGCTCTGGCTGGTTATATGTAATTCATCTTCAACAGGTCTGGTCTGATCATTTGGTCCCTGTGTGTGTGTGTGTGTGTGTGTGTGTGTGTGCGTGTGCCTGTGTGTGTGTGTGTGTGTGTGTGTGTGTGTGTGTGTGTAGATGAAGGTGGCCGTATAACAGACAGCAAGCACAACCTCATAGTAAAACATCGTTAAAACTAGAGACCATCTTGCAGCCGGTAATAATTATGTGTCGATCAGGCTGTAGTGTGTTTTGTTAAGGACATCATCTCAGAAAACCTTTAATGCACCTTCTCCTTATAAATAATTATATTTCTATCAATGATCTAAAGCTCGTTACGTAACCGATGTTTGCACAAAATTCTATGTTAACTGTGTAGACTATGTGATAGGTATCATGTTAGTTGTTATAATAAAGGTTTATTGTTGTCTAGATTGAGCTGGATGGACGGGAATGTTGAAACTGGGATGCAGGGATCCGCGACTTAAAATGAATGTGGGCCAGGGGTGTAGAGTTGGGGGGGGGGGGGGGGCGCAATTGCCCCTTCCCTGCTTCCTACGCCCCTGCCTCCGGCGCCCTTGCTTGGACCAAACACATCTTCGAACTTCATTGTGATCCACACACCTGTAAAGTTTTGTGACAATGACAGTCGTGGTTTCTCTCTCTCTCTCTCTATGTAGGTGCACCACTCTTCATTACGACTCTGATCTTCCTCCAACCTCCATCATCATCACCTTCCACAACGAGGCCCGATCCACCCTGCTGCGCACCATCAGGAGGTAACACACACACACACACACACACACATATCACACACACGGGACTTTTTAGACAACATGGTTCAGCGATAAAATACATCCAACTTTTACTGCAGTTTATTTGATCATGTGATTGTTAATTTGATGACGTGATTTTGTGTTAATGAAAATGGTGCAATTTCATGACATTGAATTCTGGCAGAATATCAGCGTCTTTAGTCCTGAGGTAGCTGTGTGTGTGTGTGTGTGTGTGTGTGTGTGTGTGTGTGTGTCAGTCAGTCAAGCTGTTGGCCGATGAGCAAAGAAACACTGAGCTGCCAAAAGTTCCAGTGGAGATGTGGTGATGGTGCAGCAGAATAAAACCTTCACACACACACATTTACTCTGCTGACCCTCAATCTCTGAACCGTCTGACTGTCTTTTAGTTTGATGGTATCAGCAGGTTCCCGCACACGCTCACAATACAAACAGATACACACACACACACAATACAAACAGACACACACACACACACACACACACACACACCTCCAGGTTTTGGCCTGGGTTCAGCTCATTATACCAGTCAGTCAGTAGGGACCGGCTACGTCTCCTTACTATCACAGAGGACATTGTGTGTTTGTATGCGTGTGTGTGTGTGTGTGTTTTCTATGTGTGCGAGTGTGTGTCCTCCCCTTCAGCCCTTCTCAAAGCTCTGCAGTTTTCAACCAATTAAAAGACAATCTGTCTCCCTGAGCCCCTCTGCTCCCTTTGGCTCTGGCTCTCTGTATGTAAGTGTTGCTGTGTGTGTGTGTGTGTGTGTGTTTGCCGGTAGTGACTTGGCGCTGGAAGTATTTTAGCTGCCTTTTATTTTTAGTTTGAGAATTTGGAACATTTGCTTTCACCAGGAAGCTTCAGCAAATAAAGCAAACAGATTAATTTGACATGGGGACATTTTCAGCTGAACATATTTTCTAGATATGATATTTATGGCAACGACAGTCCATAGCATTTTCTTTTCAGACATTATTCTTTTAACAAACAGTGGAAGTTAATGGTCATTACCATGAGCAGTGACAGCCACCGTGGCTGATGATTGGAGAAAGAAAGGACGGTCCACCATGGGCGTATTTTAGGATACCATATCCCAAGATAGCATACCAATCTTTTTCTAATTAAAGTTTCTTATGAAGCACGTTTGCCAACAAAGTTAAATTTCTCTTGAGGGATGAGACAAACATGCGGGTTGCACAAGACCTCACATCTAGATGAAATAACACATTTAAAGATGAAAAATCCATGATATAAAGAGTAATAATTGACCTTGTTTGCCATCTCTGGTGACCTGTCAACAGTTTTACATTCATATCATTGTTATGACAATGTTTGGGCTGCAGGGGATTTTTGAATTGCAGTTCTGGGCCTGGAAGTCGACACAAACCAGCTCATATAAAGTCCAGCCATGCCGTCCAGAATTTGAACAAAAATAGATAATGGCGCACACTTTTGCACACTGTACAAAAGAAAGGTAGCAGAAGGAGTTCTGTAAATAATTCAGTTAGATAAATCCCTACAACAAACACTGGAATTGATTGGATCAGCTTTCAGCATTTTATATTTTATCTTGATATTTTACTTTTTCAAACTGCCATTTCCTGTTTTACTAAAGGTAAATGAGCAGCAGGTTCACAAAAGGTGTCCACTTTTGGAGGACTGTTTCACCTGGTGTCTTTACAGACAGGCTAAAGTACTCTGGAAACATTGAAATGGTGCGACAAGAGATCACTTGACATTTACAGTTTGTATTTCCGTGAGTCAGTGAATCACAGGAAGGCAGCTGACAGCAGCAAACACAGCCAGCAGACAGAAAGCTGCGATGTAACGAGTAATGAGACAATAAGCGTGGAGCAACTTGTCTGTTTTGTGGTGTTTTTAAATGTTCAAAAGCTGCACGCACAACAGTTTTTTAATTTATTTTTTTTGAGAGTGATGTTTGGTTGCTATGGAAACAAAGTTTTCAAATAGGTTGTGTCCAAATTATCTGCTCTATATATGTGTGTTAGACAATGTTTCTCCCTCTTCAGTAGGAGAGGGTGAGCCCAGCAGTTCACAGGGAGTTTACTTGATGACTCCACAGAGAGGTCAGAGGTCGCAGTGAGAGGTGGCTGGATCTGGAAGTGTTAACGCCTTGCTTAAGGACATTTAACGAACCATCATGTGGTTTTGTAGGTTTTGGCCCATTAACTACAAATTCTATGTAATTTACATTACTGCTGATCCAAAGCAAACCATCAATTTTCAGATTGATTTTCCACCTGACAGCCAGCCGCTGGTCTCACTTTAGTTCAGTACGCTATAAAGTAAAATATAAAACCTGTATAGACTTGAAAATGATATGAATTATCAGAGTTACGTAATCCATCACATTGAACCATTTTCTACTTTATATTTTATTTTCGTGGTGCTGCCGTTGTGAGCAAGGAACCGTTTGCAAAACTGCAGTTAAACGTCAAAGAATGGACTTCCAAGATATGCAAGTCATCTTCTAAAAGTCATTGCATGTACCAGCGTGAGTACAGCATGTTGTTGGTAAAAAGCAAACATACACATTGTGGAAAGGGAAATGTACACTTGGCTGTCTTTTGCATTCAAACAGTTAAAATAATACTAAAATATTTTGACGTGAACAAGACCCCGAGCCTGGCGTCCATTCTTTAAACTGTGTTACTGACACAGTATATGTGTCATTAGTTTTAATGTTAAAAAGTCGTATTTATATTTTTAGGGGTAAACCTGCAGCATACACACAAATGCTCGGACGTCGGACTTTCCCACAAGTAACTGAACGCATCAAAAGCAAATGTTTTAAGAGAGGAAAGAAGGGATGACATGCGCTTCAGCAAAGTGCTTCACCTACAAAAACAGCAGAGGATCTTAGTGTTAATGTGTGAAACTATGATAATGTGAAGTAAAGTACTGAGCTGTGAAAAGGCCTCCGTCATCACTCTTTATGGATGAGTACTTTTGAAAAATGTCAATCTGCTTGTTCTCCAATCTTTATTGGATCATAGCCAAAAAGTTTACAAAAGATATTCAGTGCTGTAAAAACTTTTTGAAAAGAGACTTTGAAAGATATTTAGCTGAAGAAAGCAAAATACTGCAATTTAATTTCAAGTGTCGGTTTTCAAGCAGAGAAAAAAAAACAGATAGTAGATAGATAAGTTTTCTTTTTACTATCTGCAATCATGCTTTGCTCTGGGACCTTGAAAACACTGAAAGCGTATTGAATGCCTACAATTACATTATAAAAGGGTATAATTTTGGAGTTTTGTGCGCTTTGAGGCGTGGCGATATGCAGGCCGAACTTTAATAAGTTTGATTTCTGAGACAATGATGGGCACTTTGAAAGCGTTTCATCTCGTGATCAAAGAGTTGATTTCTGTGGGAGAGCTGGGCCTTGTCGATATTTAATCAAGCTGTGATCCGTAAATTGATCTCATCTTCTCTGTCTCTGCTGAGCGAGAGATAAGGAGGCGAAGAGGGAGAGAAAGAAAGAAGTCGAGAGAGAAGAGAGACGTGGAGCTTTTTGAGGACATATTTGATTTTAATGGGTTTATTTTTTTTTGGCTCTGCGTGTGTGTGTGTGTGTGTGTGAAGCAAAGGTTACACTATTGTGGAGGAGCCACAGGAGCATCATGGGAAAAAAAGAGAAAGGGAGAGGCAGATCTCTCCCTGTAGATCAGCACCAGCTCAGCACTTTCTGATTCAGTGGGCCCAAAAGTGCACAGCAAAGAGTCCGGATCACTTCCTCAACCACTGATCACTCAGGATTTATTAGGAAGAGGTCATTAGGTAGATTTATAGTCTCTGCTTTCTACTGCAAGTTTGCTGTTTTAGATGGAGTTTAGGGTTATTCTATTGTACCCTGCTCTACTTCATTTCTATCTCAGTCTTTATATCATATTGTATAACTGGAACATTTATTCACAAAGATTCTTTCTAGATTTCGGACAATGGGCTCAAGTCCCAAAGAACATTTGTAGTCCCCCCAAAAAATCTTGTTTAATCTGATATCAGGTGACATTTAACATTCCTGATTAGACAGCATTTACAGAATACATGCATTTGGCATCCAGCTTCAGCTGTGATTAGACAATATTTGGCAGGATTAGACAGAGTTCACAGGATGCTGATATGTAGAACAATAGATCATCAGTCAGACTTTTTATTTCGTCTAGATACCTTTCGGTTCCTGTACGATGCATTGAATTATCATTGAGGAGCGTCTACATACAGAATCCACTGAATAAACATCATCAGACAGTAATTAGTGAATACAGATATGGATCATTGTAGATTAGCAGTGACAAGACTGTATTTGATGTAGACAAACTAGCCCTTTGGCCCCAGACTGGGACTGATGAATGCAGACGTATAACACTAGATCAGCAGTGATGAGACAGTATTTACTGGGTCCAGATATATAGCATAATGAATCACTGGTGGTTAGACAGAACAGGACGTATTGAGTGGCTGAATCAGGATTTCTTTCCAAGAACAGTTTCTGTAGATTTGCTGGGAAAGACTTTCTGTCAGAGCAAGAAAGATTTAAGATGCGATGAAAACGGTGCAATATATGATTTAAAAAAAAGGCTAAATCTGTGTTTTTTAAGGAATAATGCTCACACGTATTTAATTTAATGTCTTGACTTTTAATAATGATCTCATCCTGGGTACCATTAAAGAATAAATTATGATTTTCTTTTTCTCCATATAGTGGACATCTTATTTTGCAGTGAAATTCTTCCCTTGCTGTCAGAGGTCTTGATAGAGAAATTGGTTGGAGAAAGATTGTGGGATGTGGATGAATGGAAAGAGTGGTGGATGCAGAGGTGGAGAGGAAGGAGTGATGAATTACTCGGCCAAGGTAGAGGATGCAAGAACTGGCTGTCAGCTAACCAATCAGGCAGAGAGAGAGGGGAAGAAAGAGGGAGGGAACCGAGCTGCGGTACGAGCAGAGAAAGATGGAAAGGGAGAAAGCTTTGGAGAGGATAAAACAGAAACAAAATTGTGCCCCGAGCAAAAACTAATACCGCATGAACAGCAGAAACTAATTTGACTCCTCACCTGTAGGGAATGGAGTTTGTGAAAAACAATTGTGCTGCTGATTTACAATAGGAGTAAAACAAAACACAGCATACACATGAAGACGATGTGTTTTTACAGTAACCAACGGAGCAGAAGATATCTCACTCGCAACAGTTGAAAGCATCACTTCTCAGGTGTAAATAAATCCATAAATCCTGGGCAGCAGGGAGGCAACACAATCTGAAACCTGTAATAAAGGTTTTGGATATGCGACACGGGCCCGGCCTTCATGCAGGACCAGCGGAGGGTTGTTAATGCACAAAGGGGAAATAAACAGTTTAACAACTGGAGCTTCTACTTGACATGTTTGCTGGTATCTATTATCTTCTTAACCTCCCAGTGATATTTGCAGAAGTCACACAGTTTTTGCAAGTCAAAGGCGAGTGCAGTCCTGAGACAAAAGTCCCAAGACTGAGACGGGCCAAGTCGAATCGAATCCTTGTCGACTTCCAGTCAGTTTGTTTCCAGATTTAATGCCATTTGTAGGAGAATAAACACAGTGAATGAGCGTAGTTTCAAATGAATAACTTAGATAACGAATGAGGGATGTTCTGTGAAATCTCAATTTATTTATATTCCAAACTTATTCCAAAAAGAAATGTTGGTCTGATGATGTGGCTACATGAAAAGTTCTCCAAAATACTTTCACAATCCATCCTGAGAGGGACATGAGTGTCTGTCCCAAACTTAATGGCAATCCATCCAGCAGATCTTAAGATCTTTCACTGGATAAGTGAAAACTCTACAGGAAAAGTCCTCGGATCACCAAAGTCATGAGGCTTCATCCTCTGGGGAAAAGCACAAGCAAGTACTGGAATAAATCATCTTTTCACACAAAGCTCTCATCCCACAGTATCCATGTTTCTCTTTCTTCTCCATCGCTCTTATATACTGCAGACACGTCTGGCATCACAATCATTCATTCAAACTCACATAAACAGTTTCAACACGTTTGAATGTCTGCAAATTATATAATTCACTCCACACCTGTTTCACATTTACCGAGCCTTATGCTATAGTTAGAGAGCTAATTGACTATTCCTCCATCTGTCCATTGTCTAAACTGCTTTTCCTGCTCAGGGTTGTTGTTTGGGGCTGGACCCTGTCCCAGCATGCACTTGGCAGGAAGCGGGGGGGTGCACAATGGACAGGTCGCCAGTCGTAAGCCAATTGACAGGACGCAAAATCAATCGAACATATCAGTGAGGAGGATACAGTCGCCTTTTTCTAGCTGCTACCAAAGAGCTGAGGACGGTTGTTTTTCGCTCTGGTCTTGGAGGAGCTATGCATTTTTGGTAGCGGCTTTTACTGCTTTTATCCAAATTGCTCCGCTCTGCTGTGAATGCACACACGCTGAGAACGGGTGGCTCTCGGGGGGATTGAACCCCTCACCCTGGCAGCCGTACAGCAGCAGCACTCTCAGTGCTCCTGAGCGGGGGGGGTTAAACTCCCATCGGGGGCCACACACATGCAGCTCTAAAAATGCGCTCTCTCAAGGCCACTTTGGATGAAAGCGTTCTCCAAATGGCAGCTGTAGGTAATGAACATTTCTCCCACAAAAAAAAAAACCCTAAAATTGATATATAGAGTGTTGGAAATGAGCGGCGCAGATATAGAGCTGCTATTCTGTGGCAGTCGACTGCGGTATTGTCAGCGGTGATAATATTTTCTGTGAGCTGAAGATAGTTTCTCCCTCAGCACGCCTGAGGGGAGGTTAAGCCTCATAGCTAGTGGCCTGTGAACCAGAGGATGGGAACTCCTGTGTGTGTGTGTGTGTGTGAGAGAGAGAGAGGGAGAAAGGGGGAGGTGGTGAAAAAGAGGAGGTGGAGAGAGAAAGAAAAGAGATTGTGTCCATCCATCCATGTCTGTCTGCCTCACAGATAGATAGATAGATGTATAGATGAGTGGATGATTGTGAACTAATCAGATAAGTACACAGTTGTCTTTCTACTTGATCACCTCATCTCTCCATCTTATCCCACCCTCCTTTCTTATTTGGTTGGCCCACACCTTCCCCCTCTTCTTCCTTCTCCCCTCTCCTCCCTTCTTCCCTCCATCTCATCCATCAATCCATTCATCCATCTCACCTGATCGGTCCTGGACTCCACAGAGAGAGAGAGAGAGAGAGAGAGAGAGAGAGAGTTACTATCAGGGTTATTTGTCTCCCTTACTAGCCTGCCATTTCTCTCTCTCTCTCTCTCGCTCTCTCTCTCTCGCTCTCCTCCTTTATTATCCCTCACTCTTTCATCTCGCTCCACCTCCCCTCCCTCCGTGCATCCATCATTCCTCCTGATGGGGTCCAGTGCCTCAGAGACTCATACTGTAGTTTCACTCCACACCTCCTCCTCCTACATTATCAGCTCCGGCTCCTTCCGTCCCTCCATCCTTCGCTCGCTCCCTTCTTCACTTTCACCGCTCCCCAATTCCATCCATCGTTCTCCGTGTACGCCTCCTTCCCTTGTTCTGACTCAATAAACAACGGTCAGCCTTATCTCCTTCCATTTATGCTTCCTTTCTTTTCCTTCCCTCTTTGCTGTAGATGCATCTTTTGTACTTTGAAATAAATAGTTTTTTTATATTTTATTTTTGCTTCTTTGACAGAAAAAAAAAGAACGTGAGCACGAATAATAAGTCAAAAGGTTAATTTGACTCAACTATCGCTCACACGCCGGCCTGGTGCCTAAATGCTGATTAGAGCATTTAATGTGTATTAATCCGCAGCTTAAATAGTCCCCAACAAATGCACTATTAACTTTCAGTAATGTGTGTGTCCATCTGTCAGCTTTCCTCTTCTCGTCCCTCTTTTCTCTCTTATTTTATCCTCTCTGCTCCATGTCGTCCTTCCCACTTTCATCCTCTCAAACCGTCCCTGACGGCTTTTTCCCATTTCTTGTTTATTCCCTTTCTTGATTCCCTCCATCATTTTTCCTTCAGCCATTTTTTTTCTGTCTCTGCCTCCTCCTTCCCTCTCTCTTTCTCATACCTTCATGTCTTTCTTTCCATAATCACTTCCGTCCTTCTCTCCTCCTCCCAACTCCATCCTTTTCTATCCCTGGCATCCTTGTTCTTTTTCTTCTGTCATTCTTTTTCTTTTACCACCTTTTATTCTCCCTCACCTCCTCCATCCTCCCAACTTCAACTTTTCATTCCCATCCCTTCTTATTTGTTCTGTTCTGCTTTACTCCCCTCCATTCCTTCTCCTTTTTTTCGTTTTTTGTTTTTTCATTTTTTCTTTTTGCTCTTCTTGCTTTTTTATTTTCTTCATATTTCTTCCATCTTTTCACCCTCATCCTCCCTTTTTTCTTTCCACATTCTTTCCCTCTTGTCACCTGTCTCTCTCTTCATCCTTTCTCCCCTCCTATCTATTGTCTGCTCCCTCCTTTACCTTTACCTATCTTGTCCTCCCTCCCCCTCCTCTCTCCTCCCTCCCTCCTCAGGGGACGATGAACACAGAGGTTATTGAAGAGTAGAAATAATTAAATAAAATAAAGCAGAAAACCACCCTGAACAAAACACATTTTCTTATTTTCTTCCAGTAAAAGTTATGAATTTTTTATGTTTCAATCTTTGTCTTTAATGAAACAGTTTTTTTTTTTTTCAGAGGCGACTCGTCATACATTTTCATAACAGGAATTTGGGTGACATTTTCAATATGTTGTTTCATATGGCGTGCAGGGCGTACATAATGGATTCATGAGCAGCTGAGTGTGTGTGTGTGTGTGCAGGTTGGTATTTGCCTGTCAGGTTTCTGTATATTGCACATGCTTTTTTTTTACGCCTTTATATACTTGTTTGTTTGTGCACATTGGTGACGTATATTTTCTTTTGTCTCTCCAGCGTTTTGAACAGAACTCCAGTTCATCTCATCCACGAGATCATTCTGGTGGACGACTTCAGTGACGACGGTGAGCTGCAGCTGGACACACACACACACACACACATACACACACATAAACACACACAGACACACACACACACACACACACATAAACACACACAGACACACACACACATTCCAGGTCTTTTCCAGGTCAGAGATAACAGAGATGAGACCTACATAACAGGTCAGGGGGAGGATTGTGTTCACAGCAGCTGGGTCCACCATTTCAGGATTACAATGAAAAAAGGCCGACGAGCTGCACATGAACCGTGTTTCGAATGCAGCTGTGTCTGTTCCGTCTCTGGAGAGAAACAAAGTCCAGGTGAAACGGACCAAACAGACCAGAGAAAATCTTAAAACAATGAAACTGGCAGAATTTAGATTCTTTAGAAAGAGGCTACTCATTCTCTAAGAATATTCTTTATTTTTCTTGTTGACAGCAAATCCACTGAAAAGACCAAAACCAACTATGAATGTGTTCTTCTAACAAGATGAGCCATAGAGCTCCAGTAATGACCAAAAACTATTACAGCCATCAATGAGCCTCACTGTTGCTCTGGGTGACATGTTCCTTCATCACTATGAACACACACAGTATAGTTTATTTAGACTCCCACACACACCGTCCAGCTGCCCCAAATGCTCACTAGAGCACCAAATGTGGATTAATACGCTGCTGAAAATAGTCCCTAACAAATGCCCTATTTCCTCCTGTTTGAGTAACATTTGCTAAAAACTACTGTACAGCTACAAGCTGTTTTAGGAAGTTACTGAACCTCTTTTAATCATGAATGTATATATTTGTGAGCTGTTTTTAAAGATTAAAATCTTCAGTAGGAACCAATGGGTTTTGAACTGACAAGGCAGGTTTCATATTATCTTTTTAACAGAAACAAAAATACTAAATAATGCCAGCCATATGTTTTTAGGTAGAAGCAACAATACTTCACTAGTTTCATTAATATATATAGCTTTATTAAAATGCAACATTATTTACAAGATAATCAGAGGTTTTGTATAAAAAATCTCAATTAACAAAGTAAATAATATCTATAGTCTTCATATAAATATAGTAGAGTAAAAAGTAGACATTTTAAGTTGGAATAAAACTTAAATCTAAATTAAGCTTAAGTGCAGTAATTGAGTGAATGTACTGAGTTACTTTGTATCACTGATGTCAGGGACAGACACTTAAAGTTATTGTACAGTTAAAAGCCTTGAACACTTTTACAAGAGAAGCAATCACAGAAATTGTTCTGAATTGCTGCACTTTCCATTTTTTTCTTTCCACTCTTGCTAGAAAATAAGTTCACCTCCATATCTGCAGAGCTGACCTTGATACGATCAACAACAATATGTCTGCACTTTGTGTTTCTATGGACAGGGAGAAAAAGAAAAAAACACACTAACACACACTAACATGCAACAGAAAACTCAATGACAGTGTATATGTATAAGTTCAGGGAAACAGCAGCTTCAGGAGAAGTGGATCGTAACATTTATTTTGTCCCTGGAACCACTGATGCAGTTTATTAATCTGTGTTCAAGGTTGCTCAAGTGTTCAAGTTTATTCTTCCTCCTCAGTGTAATTCTAAGTCACAGCTGAAATGTTTTCAAGGAAACAACAGAGAAAGCAACAAAAACTTAGTGGATCCATGACGTGTGTAGAAGTTTTGTCTTTCAAACTTGTCACATCAAAAATTAGGAATTAGGAAATACTAAGATCTCCAAGACACGGCTGCCTTGCCACATTTTTAGAGTCTCTCATTCCTCCTCCTTTGTCGTGCAGAAACTCAAATGTGGAACTAGAAACAAAAAGAAACATAAAAACGTCCTTTGCAGCCGAGAGGGGAAAAACATGAACACCAATTATTCCAGTAAGGAAAAACCAACTTTGCAGAACATGCAACAGAAAAGTGGCGGCTGAGTTCTACCTGCTCTCCCTGACTTCCTATTATCTGAGACCCCTGCTGAGCCACCAACCTAACAGCCAGTCAGAACTGACGCACATGTACAGAAGTAATGAAGGTTAAATAGTGCCAGATTTAGACTTTGAGGAAGTGATCACGACAGAGATGGAGCCAGCAGTGGAGACGTGACACACACGAGGAAATAAACCAAAGATAAAATATGTGCAAATGAACACAATAAACAGTGTTAATGATACTGTGTGTGCTCTTGAAACATGTCACCCTACAACTGAATGTAAAGGCTGATCTAGAATCCCACAGAGGGAAAACTGTTCCAGAAGTTCATTTCATTTCCTCCCACACAGCAGTATGTCATTTAACAAGTTTATATCTTGCCCGTGGCTATAATCTTATTTTCTTGCAGTGATTTATTTTGGGATATTTGACCAAACACGAATCCATTTTTCCCCATTAACACCCTGCTGCACATCAGTTGAATATTCCTGTCTCAACCAGAAGGACTGCTGATCACTATTATCAATATAGTTTTCTATTCAAGTGGTTCCCATACCTTTATTATTATTTTTTTTATTGGGTCTGACGCACCTCCACAGTTCCAATTATTGACACCACAAATCAGATTTGTATTAACAGTATTTAACAGTATTATTTTTCAAATAAACATTAACTTGTAGTGATCTAGGAATACATTCAGGCTCTGTCTCTTTTATTCAGTTTTGACAATAAATATAAAGATCAGCCTCACATCCATTTGCAATCCCTGTTGAAGTCATAGTGAGTAAACTCTTAGTAAGCCTTGTGGTAGTTCAGGCAGCCACAGAAGTAATTGTATAGTCGCATATAGTCCCTGACTGAACTTTTAGTTTTGTGATAAAGTTGTAGTTTTTGAATCTGAGGTCAAAAAAATAACTTTTTTATAGAATTAACCCTCATAATGGGGTCAGAACATCTCTGTGGGGGTCAAACTATTTTTCTTGCCTTTTTTTTACAATGACTTTGCAGTTTCACACTTGAAAGGAGAAGTTCAGCGACCAGACGTTCCTTCTGGTTCAAAAGGCTCTGATGGAGGTTTTCAGTCATTCAAGGCCAATGAATGTTGACACAGTGTGACTGAAGGTTTTTCTTCTTCTTTTCTATATTTGTTCTTTTCATAACTCAATAGTAGAGAGAGCAGTAATAGTAACGGTCGTAAAGAACGATGAATGCTGGATGTCTGCACATATCGGCAGGAGATAGTCAGGAATGAATCCGGCATCAAAAAGATTCTTATCCAGCTGTATTTCAAGAGAGGACATGAGGAGTGATGTGGATGAGAACAAATGCAGAAGACAGAGTTGACCAGCTGTTGTATTTCTATATCTGTAGCTCTCCTATACAAGTATAGTGATTATGTATAATTTTATATTTCATTCCTGGAATTGCTTTTACTTTACAGTTCATTCTGTGCACTTGGAATTGCTGCAAAAATAAATCTTATTGAGGCATATTATATATGCAGCATTTCTGATTCATCTCTGTGACATAAACTGTAAGGAAGCATAATCCATGCAATAGAGAAGTGACTTATTTTTGTTATAATGGAAACTTGGTTTATGATAAATATGTAAATAAACAAATAAATAAAATATATTTTTACAAAAGCAACAGTGACACTGAATGTGATGCTACCTGTTGGTAGTGATTTTTATGGTCAATATATAATTAATGAGTCAGCGTTCGGATACAAGAGTTGATCCTGAGATGTGTGTTTTTGTTGCATTAGTGCATCTGGATGTTAAATTAAATGTTGTGCTGAGCTATATGTAAAGTTTCATAGTAGTGGTAGTTTTCTCATTACTTCCTCACTGTTTTGGAATTTAAATTAATTCTTGCACTTTTCAGAAATAATGTGTTGAATCTAATCTTGATGTTGTAAGAACAGGCCATATTTTCAGTTGCCATTGTTGTTTCAAAACATGTATTAAATATTAATTTCCCTCGCATATATGACAGCGGTTCAGTTTTTTTCCCTCTTCTCTCTTTTCTTCTTTTCGTTTTGACACTTTCCACACAGTCGGCTGAACAGCAACTAAACAAATGTCTGAGTTGTCAAACTGAAAGCTTTGAATTGCCGCCCTGCTGCTGCAGAGCTTTTCAACGAGCTGCTAATTTCCTTTTCAATGAGCTGCTAATTTCCCTCCAGAGCCAAGAACTTATCAAGATTTATAACACAGCGCGCAATATCCTGTTTCATTCTATTATACATTATTCTGTTTGTTTTTCCAGAGAGTGACTGCCACCTTCTCATCAAACTGCCAAAAGTCAAATGCATTCGCAACAACAAGAGAGAAGGTATGTCAATAACCGTGTGTATGTGTGTAAACTCTGAGTGTTTTTTCTGTGGGAGAATTTAAATTAGCACTTTTAACATGTTTGTGTGTGTATATATTTGCATGTTTAATTATCCATACTGCTGTGTGTCTCTGCATACATTTCACAGTATATTGTACGTGAGCATGTGTGTTTAAAAAGTATTTTAGTGTGTGTGGGTGTGTGTGTGTGTGTGTGTGTGTAGAATAAATTGCCTCGGGGTAAATGAAAAACCTCTGGCCTTTTCATCCCTTTGCCTAAACATTTCCATATACAAACACACACTCACAGACAGACGGACGGACGGACAGACAGACGGTGAGTGAAGTGAAATTGATTCATTCATCTTTGGCCACCTACGGAGCTGCAGAACCGAAATGACCTGAAGTGAATTGAAGTGACAGGAGTTGCTACTGAAATAGAGCCCAGAGAGGCAGCGAGATATGTCATAAAAGAGACGTTTCTGTAGAGAAAATGTCTTCCGTGAACTTAAAACCAAATATACCACAAATTCAAAAGAAATATCACAACCTAAAATTCTACTTCCTCCCTTGTAAAGTGCTAGAAAATCTGCTTAAATTGCGCAAAATTCCTAAATAACTTAATAAATGGCAACAAGTAGAGAGTCAATCACACTAAATATGGATGTTGTTGCTCGTTTGAATGGTTAACACAGTCATGCGTCATGGCTATGCTCATCATTTTTCTATTTAATCCATTTGGAGCTGCCTCCGTGCTCTTAAATATAGAATACAAATGAATGCAGTACACAAATTAACATGACAGCTTGACAATGTGATGGGGTCATGAGCATTTTGAGAACTGAATGCATGGTTAGAAGACTAGGAAAGGTTCCTGTCATCCCGCTGCAGATGTTTCTGTATGCAGGTACGGGAGTTTCAGTGAGCTGAAACCGGCGTTTGATGCTCAGGACTCACAGAAAGTTTCACTCTCATTTAAAATGCGGAGGCGGCATGTGGATTATTTTATTCCAGTAACCTTTTACCAGCCAATGTTCCACCTGCTAGAACTATGTAGAGATTTCACAGGCTGTACTGTGGAAAGTTAATGAAAGTGAACATTTATGTAACTATTGAGAAGACTTTTTGGTCTTAATTTTTGAAAATGTTACATCCAAATTCAGCAGAAGGGTCTAACAAAGTCATTTTGATTTCACAGTTTTTCCACTTCCCTGGGAGATTGACAGTTTTTAAACTGGGACAGAAAGAGAAATGTATTCATTTCTCTTTCTGTCCCAGTTTAAAAACTTTATTTTGTTTTAAAGATTTTAAAACAGCGAGCGAACAGCAAACACCTGAACTCTTTTCAGGCTCAGGAACCATAATATATAATATTTATAAATAATATAATATATATTAATAATATGATAATATATTATATATATATTTGATTACTGACGGCATTTTGTTGGCTTTGTGTCGGGTGATTCTTAGTCTCTAGCGTCATCTATTACAATCATGGAACGTACAATTTGTTGGGTATTATTATATATATACTATATATAAAGAGTATGAAGTGTACCCTAATGAGACTAGCAACCCATTTGTGGAAGCTGATGTGGCTCCAAATAAAGAATAAAAAAGAAAAAAATCCACAATGAAGACAGCATATCTCTCCAGAAAACAGGACAGATGAAGTCTTTCGGTAGATTTAGCAAATCAAAATCCATTTCTCCTCCGCCTTGTTGTAGTCTCCACCTCTATCTGCCCTTTTTTCTCATCGTGTTTGACATGGATATAAAAAAGAAAAACATGAAAATCCACGGGTACCGCCCTTTAAAAGCTCTCCTTCTGCAGTTACACCTGAAATGTCAGATTTACTTGGAACATGCATCACACTGGTACAAACCTTTTTTGACAGCACAGTAATTACAGGAGCCTGTTAGTGCAAGTCATTCACACCAACAGCCTTTTATATACCACGGAAACATAAAGATTTAAAGCCATTTCAGCTAATACCTTTGACTGTCACACTTCAAAAAACGCCATTATGAGCACTTAAACCTTCACAGTAACCCTTCCATTTGGGCATCATTTTCTCCGGATGGTTCGGGTCGCGTTCTCGCCCTGAACCTCAGCACACTTCCCCCGGAAAGAGACAGACGGACGTTTTTATTGCTGTTATTTGGTGCCACCTGACTTCAATTAGCGACGTTCTCACTGGAGCAAAGTAAAGTAGAAAATACTGAGGAACCACTCCTGACGCGCTTGTTCTTGGCTCGTTGACAGCAGTGCCATTTCAACTCAAATTGCCGCACAGAAATATGAGTCTTGCTTCACTGATATCGCTCTCTACTTTCCTTTCCGTACATTTCCTCTCTACATGTCTCACACTTTCTGTTTCTTTCTCTTATTTTATATTTCATCTTTCTTCCGAGTTCACTTGGTTTTTTCTTGTGTTTTATAGTCGTCTCCTTCCCCTCGCATTCACCTCTGTCTGCCTCTCTCTCTTTAACAACAGGGACACTTGTCCTACATGCTGTCGCTGAAGGATTTCATTATAGCACAGTCATGCCGATCACACACACACACACACACACCACACACACACACACACACACACACACACAGGCAGGGTTCATCAGTTTGGCTAGTTAATAGTTTATGGCTTCAGGCCTCCTGACTTGATTGTCTTTTTAATGCCCATAAAAACACACCAGGCTGATACTATATGTCTTCTCTGACACACACACACACACAAGTACTTATATACTTGTGAGGACCCTAATATACATAATGAGTGCCTTAGCCCCCTACTCTAACATTAACGTAAACCTAATGTAACGGTAGTTTTTCAGATTCAGTTTGAAGGCTGGAGTGTTTTTGTAGTCTATATATATTATCCTCTCATTTAGCTTCTTATCTCTGTACGTTCATTAAGAAGAGTGCCGCAGCGTTGGGATAAACATGATTGTTTTTGCATCTTCACTTCTGTTTGTGCCACCTAGGTGATCTGAATGCTCAGTAGGCCCTAAACAATCATGGCTTGGCCAATAAATCACTAAATATGCGATTTTGGCAGAGATTTGAAGCTCTGACGAGGCTGTTGCACAACCCAGAAGTTGTCTATGTTTGTCTGTGTCTTTGTGTGAAGCTGTGTCTGGAGCATCCTCAACATGGAGATCAACAGCAGATCCTTGGCCTTTACACTGAAGTTGTCTGAAAAGTTTCTTTTTTTGTTGTTGTTATTGTGAGCCTGGATGTAACTGCCGTCCTCCATGGACGAGCAAACTACAAACCTTTCAGAGCCAGCTTTCAATGCTACACTCAAAAATCAAAAAAACATTTTTTTCCTCTTACCTGCAGTCCTGTTTATCCATCTAGATTGTTTTGGTGTGAGTTGCCAAGTTTTGGAGATGTCTGCTTTCTCTCAAATATAATGGAACTAGACGGCACAGCGCCAAAAAATACATTTGAAGAACTCAACAGCAACGTCTCCTCCAGAAATCATGACCTTGTTACTCAAGATAATCCACAGACCTTGTTTCATGTAGGAACTATTTCCTGTCTACACCCGCCAACCATATAGCATGGTATGAGCATATACTCATATTTTTTGGATTTTCGAGTGAACTGTCCCTTTAATGGCAAACAGAGTTCTTGATAAACTGTTGAACAATATCGACACCTTTCCAACAGTCGGGGATTTGGACTGCTGCGCCTGGAAACTTTTGTAATTTTTCAATATGGATAATCCAACATAAACTTCTTGCAGCGTAGGTCCAACACTGTGATTCGGCCTCACTAACAATAATACAGCACACACACACACACACACACACACACACACACACACACACACACACACAGCTGTGATAGGTAGAGACAGTTAAGAGTTATCAATGTATATTAACACTTTCCCTGTGTGTGGTGTGTGTTTGAGTCCACTTGTGTGAGTGTGTGAGTGTATCTGTGTGCCTGCTTGTATGTGGGTCCAGTTTATATGTGTGTGTGTGTGTGTGTGTGTGTGTGTGTGTGAGTGTGTGTGTGTGTGTGTGTGTCCATCCATCCAGAAAATAAAGCCTTATTGAGGATGAAATGGGATTTTTAATTGGCTGAGCCTCGGCCTAACAGAGCAGCATGAAACTTCACGGCCCCTCGTACAATGTCACCGACACACACACTCACAATGGACCCACGCACAGTCACGGTAACACACACACACACACACACACACACAGCCTCGCACAAGCGTACACAAGCATACACACATTCAAAAGTGCACACACACACACACACACACACACACACACACACTCACAGAGTACGTCTCCATGTCAGGGAGTATTGATTAGACCATTTAGTCCAAATAGAAGAGAACACTGGCCCCCATCAGGGAGACCTCCCTAACAGGCCCATTTAAACACACACACACACACACACACACACACACACACACACACACACACACACTCTGTCTCTCTGTCTCTCTACAACACAACCACAATCAGCCGACACACACGTTTTCTCCTCCTGACACTAACCTTCACTCCTCTCTCTCTCACACACACACACACACACACACACACACACACACACACACACACACATGCAGAGTGTGATGGGCCTGTTAAAAGGTTTTGTCCATGTCTGACAGGGCCTCTAAGAGCCCTGCATCGATTTTCCCCTTTGCTGACTGACTGAGAGAACGAGCAAGAGAGAGAGGGGATGTCAATAGGCAGAGCAAGGCACTAACAATGCCAAGGTTACGGGTTCCATTCCCTTCCAGTGCTGAAGGTTTCCTGTCCTCCTGCAGCTCTGTGTGTGTGTGTGTGTGTGTGTGTGTGTGTGTGTGTGTGTGTGTGTGTGTGTGTGTGTGTGTCTGATAGTCACAGTTTGTGAGCGTGAAAGTTGAATATATACTGTCTTATCCGATCTGCCACCCTGAAAAGAATCAATTTCAGCAGACAAAGTGGATGATTTCTATTTAGCAGAGAGCAGCTCTGACAGCTCAGAGGCCGTACAGTATGTTCGGTATCAACTGCATCCAAGTGTGTGCACTGTATTTAAACTGCACGGTTCGATGTTTGAGACACGATGAGTCACTGGGAAAGTAAACCAGGAGCAAGACTTCATATGATCATTAAATTTATTATATTGAGGATTTCATCATTATTAGTATTAGTTGTAGTAGTTTTTTTATTGTCTTATCTTAATTATCTTAAAGGATGTATATATAAATATTACGGCATCTTTCGTTACAACATGCATCTTAAATTGCATTACAAAAACAACCTGCATACATCTTTTTTCTTCTTTCTTATACTGTGAAACTCCTCAACTCAACATTTAGATAATTACTTAGATAATTAATTATTGTTCCAGTTGCTCGGCCGGTGGCAGCAGTAGCTCACGAGGCCACGAGGACTGAAACTTATCGTAACCTGAGTTCAGACAGATGTGGTGTTTGACCAATGCCTGTGTTTCTGTTTGTGCGTCAGGTCTGATCAGGTCCAGAGTGCGGGGGGCCGACGCCGCGAGGGCCGGGGTCCTCACCTTCCTGGACAGCCACTGCGAGGTCAACAAGGACTGGCTGCCCCCCCTGCTGCAGAGGATCAAACAGGTAGACCACGAGCCCACAGACGACGTGTGTGTGGCTCCAAGAGCCTCACAAATCCACAGTCAGCTCAGTTTAACCTTCAAGAGGAGTCCGTGTGTGTGTGTGTGTGTGTGTGTTTGTGTGTGTGTGTGTGTGTGTGTGTGTGTGTGTGTGAGTGTTATGCTGGTGTGTGAATGAGATCATGAGTGTCAATAACTTCAGTAAGGCCACTTTAAAAATATGGAGCACTTTACTGCACTACAAAAAAGTGAGTGTGTGTGTGGTTGTGTGGTTGTGTGTGTGTGTGTGTGTGTGTGTGTGTGTGTGTGTGTGTGTGTGTGACTCCAGCGGTCGAGGTGAAAGAGCGCTTTGGGAGAAAATAGCTGTCGGTCTGATTGCCTCTCATTAAGAAATAAGTGCCGCACTCTCTCCTTCACCCCGCTCCTCCCTTCTGCTCTCCTCTGTTTGTCTCTCCTCCTCCTCCTCCTCCTCCTCTTCCTCTTCTCTTCCTCCCCCAGCTCTTCATCTCCTCATGTCACTTTTTACCACTCGTCAGTTCATCCTCCCTTTTCTCACCTTGTCTCCTTGTTTCTCTGTCCTTACCTCCCCCTCTTTTCTGCTCTTCTCGTGTTTTTCTATCTTCATACCTCCTCTTCATTTGTCCTTCATCTTTTCTTTCCTCTTCACCTCATTTTTTCTCCTTCTCCATCGTCGCCCCATACCACTTCTCTTTATCTCTCTTCTCCCTTTTCTGCCCTCTCTTTTCCTCTTCCTCTCACATCACTCACCTCCTCACGCCATTTCCTGTCACATTATTGTCTTTCCTCTCACTCCCCCTTTTCTTGTTCCTCTTACCTGACCTTTCTTTCCCTACCATTACACTCCTCTCTTTTCACCTCATCTCACCTCCCTTTATTCTCTTTTATAACCTTATTTGACCTCCTTGAACCTTTTTCTCTCTTCTCCTCCTATTTCCTCCTGCCCCCCCACTCACATCCTTTAATCCTTCTTTCTTTTCTCTCTCTCTTTACACTTCCTTTCACCTCTGTCTGTTTTTCTTTATCACTACTTTCAGACAGCTGTCCTCTCCTTTTTCTTCCTTTCTGCCACTTATTCTCCTTTCTTGTCTCCTTTTGCCTACATCTCCTCCTCTCTGGTCCTCTCTCCTCACTCGCCTCCTTTTATTCTTCCCCTCTTTTCTTTTCTTCTCTCATTTGAGTGTCTTTCCTTTTACCGCTCCCTTTCTCTTCCTCTCATCTTTTCTCTCCCCATCTCCTCCTTCCCCCACCTGTCAGTTGCTCCCGCTTCCCTTTTCTCTTCTCTTACACCCCTCCTCCTCCCCCCTGCCCTCTCTTTACACCTCCTCCCATCCTTTCCTGTACGCCCTTATTTGACTCCTCTCGTCTCCTCACACCCTCTGGCCTCCTTTTCATTTTCTCAGCTGTCTCCTCCTTCTGCAATTTATCAAGTCAACAGTTGTTTTTGCTGATATTAAAGACCTTTGATCTCCACCTATAAAGCAGCGATCAATACGTTAAACCACCACAGAGCCTCATCTGATCGCACCGCTATACCAACATCATCCATATTCATGCTCACGCTTTAAGTGTGTGTGTGTGTGTGTGTTTGTGCAGGAGAGTCATCTGTCTTTGTCTGTCCTGTCACTTTCTAGTCATATATTTAGATTTAAATGTATGAGGTATTGATCCAGGCACACACACACACACACACAGAACTACACACCACCGTAAAGTTATATTCCCCTGAAAAATAATTGTCTGTCTCATTGATAGAGAGCTGAAGTCCTGACCAACTTCCAGGTTAACTTCTGTGCCACTTGCTCTCTTTGTTTATTGTGTTTTCACATCGTGTCTCTTTTTTCAAACATTATACTTTACTTTTAATATTCTAAACAACATTTGTATCTGCTGTCATGCAATAATAGCAGGGCATGTTCCCATTTCAGTAAGAAAATAACACTTTTTTACAGTTTTCACAAGGCTTTGACAGCACACGATGTGAAATGTTGACAGAATAATCATTATTTAATCATTCATGCCAAATTAATATTTTATTGTCAGAGGATTGATCCAAAAAATGCAGCTTTCCTCATGTAGATAAATACCAATTTTGCTGTTCTTTTCTGCTGAAAAGAGTATAATTCAACCCATGTCCATTACTAAAGTTTTTACATTTGTTGTTCTAAACACCCAGGCTAAATTAACCTATTAATTATTTGTATATATACCGCAGTATAAAGGGAATTCATGTGAATAATATTAGGAATAATAAGCCTGAGTAGCAGAGGTGCTGTGGTTTGATTAACAAAGAAAAGAGTGTCACCTACAGAAACTTAATTTACAGAATAAAGGAAAAGGTATAACAAAACTACAGTGAACACTGGCGCGGCTTTTTCAAGTTTAAAAAAATAAATAAAACTCTCCAAAAGTGCGATGTGGAGTTCTTTTTGTTGTAGGGTTTAGCTTTTTGATATTAGCTGCAGCCTTCAGAGCAAAACACAGAGATAATAGTTGTGCAGATTATTGCTTTATGTTTTCTTTTCTTTTAGTTAAAAACCTTGTACCCAGCCTCATTGAAAGCCTCACTGAGATTAAACATCTCTTTGAGAGTCCTGGCCAACAATAATGAGTTACAGACTAATAACAAAAGAACAGATCATCTCTCTTTCTCAACTTCTTTTTTCAGTAAAAAATTGTAAATTCATAATTAAAATCAATAGAAAGTATCACATATAAGATCCCATCCAAGAAATGAACCTTACAGGCAAACTAAGAGAAGTCTAAATCAGTGGTCATACTGAGTAATGTTCAGAAAAGAACTATGTAAAACCAGCACGAATGCAGGGGCGTGCATGAAGGATGATGATAATGCAGGATGTTTCGGGGGTCAGTTCTCCTCTCTGCTCGGCCATTAAACGTTCTCACTTCAAATCAGGTGGAAAAAAAAGAAGAAGTGGCCGAAATTAAGAAACTGCTCCCCAGCGATTTGAAAATAACACTGATCCAATTACAACAGTAATGTCGCGAATGCTTCACCCTGAGCGCTGCACAGTGTCATTACCGTAACAGCTATTAAAGCAGACGTGGTGCTTTGTAATGTGGTTGGAGCTGTGGGGGGATGCAGCCTGCGTCCCCTTGCACTGACCCTGCAGCTAATGGTCCAGAACCGCTCCACCTGCTCTGTAATATCACTGGCTGAAGACGCATCCAGCCGTTTGACCAAACTAATAGAGGGACACTCCATGATTTAACAGGGACCTCAAGTCTGCTGTGCTTTTGTGTGTGTGTGTGTGTGTGTGTGTGTTTTGTACTTTTATCCTTGTAAAAAGCAAATGGTGCCATCAAGGTAGAAATATGAGGGGAATCATGTGCAAACATTATGCAAGTTCTCACTTTTACAAGGACTCTATTTAAGGGTTAAGGAGGCATAACTAAGCTGAATCCAGGAGTGATGTGGGCAAAAAAATAATAATCTCCTGGAAACGATAGGTGTCAATATTTAATATTTCCGCTTGTATAAATTTTGTGTGATGTGTAAGTCATTTTGAATCTGTGAAGTTGAGTTTTACGAAACATGACCAACCACAAATATTAAGCACTACAATCTTAAAGTCTACTTAAATGTGCACTGATCCACATATATTTAAAAAGTAAGCCACTCAACACACCGGCCTCTTCATCCTTTACCCTGCCAATGTGATTTTGATCTTGTAAATAGTGATTTATTCAGACGCTAAGTAATTAAATGCATGCCAGCATAGGAGAAGTTTAGGGAAATTTGCTTTCTTTTCCGAGATTGAAATAGGATATATACAATAGTTTGTCCATGCTTTGAGTATAGAGCCTGATTGTGAACATGTTGAGCCTATCTCAGCCTAACATAAAAACATAAAACCTCCTTTTCTGAGAATTTGGAAGAGTTTTCAGTACTTCTTAGATTCATGTGGCTCGACGGTCCGACATTAATGCCAGTGAGGTGAATAAAATGGAGCTGAATCGAAGTGAAGGTCGCTCTCACCTCACTAAATGTGCTGTGTGCATGATTGGTGCTGAATGACTGAAATTCCTTTTAGTGTGGTGCAATATAATGACCTTGGAATATACAGTCTGTTTCACACACACACACACACACACACACATGCACACACACACTGGACTGAAAAACTCATTCATTGCAATTGAATTTGATGGTTTGCACACAGGAGCACATTCACCTTCTCGACCATTTTCTCTGCTTGTCTCTTTTTTCTCTCTGCCTTTCTATGGTCTCTTTTTTCAAATTATTATTTTTTGTTATTTCTGTTTGCTTCACAGCCCTAACCCAGCATGAATGTGTGTGTGTGTGTGTGTGTTTTGTGTGTTTGTGTCCAGGACCCAACCCGTGTGGTCAGCCCGGTCATCGACATCATCAACATGGACACTTTTGCCTACGTGGCGGCCTCCGCTGATCTCCGTGGAGGTACGGAAATACTTTCCTCTGTCTGCTGTCTGAGAAATAAAAATGGCTCCGAGGCACCTTCGGGGTGTCTTTTGATGACAGAGAGAAACCCCTGAGCGCTCCTGATTTATGAAGGAGCTCTTTGTGATGAGTTCATGAACCTGTTCTCCCTGCCGTGAACCTCAAACACTTCTGAGGTATTTGTTTCTAGCAATGAACTTGGATCTCCGAGGGACCGTGGGTAGCCTTTTCCTTCAATATGATCTTATATTTGTTTAATGCTCGATTCAGAAAAATATATAAGAAAGTGTCCTGACTGTGTTTGCATTACTTCACTGTACAAAGTTCAATTACTAAGTCAAGACAACACAGTGTAACAGTCCAAGTTCAGCTGTTAGGGCTCGTCCAGGATTTGAACCCGGGACCTCTCGCACCCTAAGCGAGAATCATACCCCTAGACCAACGAGCCACATGTTCAGAGTTTTGTGTACACTCAACACAATGACCAAGGCAGGTCGATTCTTAATTTTTATTATTCTTGCTTTTATAATTTACTCATATCTTCTTATCTATATTTATATAAATCACATAATCCCATAGTTTAATCTCACTGTAGCACTTTGGTGAACAATTGTTGATTTCAAATGCGCTCTATAAATAAATTTACTTGACTTGAATGTTTCATATCAAAATACCATCATAAGTCAAAGTTGACTTCTCTCCTGTTACACAGTTGCTCATCTTTCCTACTGAGGATTCACTACAAAACATGAGGAACATAACCTGCGTTTCCACCGCAGGAACTCGATACATCAGCGGACTAATTTGCCTAATCTTTGCAGGTCCTTAGACCGCAGTGTAAACTGCTGAAGTAACCTTTTAGTTCCTTTAAAAGTAGTTCCTGGGACTAAAAGTTGGGTGGAAACATGGCTATGAAGTAGTAGTTTTTTACTATTTCTTCTTTGTATTTGTTAAATATTTCTCATTGTCTCATATTGAATGCCTGTCTTGAATGGATGGTGGACTGTGAAAACACCAGAGATAACAATGGAAACAAGTCCATCCCATCCTATCCCTGACATTAAGTCTGACATAATGCCTTTTACAGATGTATTTGGATGCTGACAATACACGAGAAACACAAGAAACAAGAAAAACATTACATGTCCATCCATACCTTGAAGTCACCTGGCATTGTCTATGCAAAGAATGAACAGGAATTTCACTTCCACTCTGCAAATTTAGACAAAGCTTTAACAAAATCAGGGAGTGTATTTAAATGTCTTTAAAAGATATGTGCCAGTTCATGCTCCTCCATCATATCAGAGATCGGTCTCCTTACATGCCAGAGTCTCCTTCATTTTAAAGTGCTGGTTCAAGGGTAATTCTTTGTGCATTGCTGAAATTCATTCTTGTTAACTCGAAACCAGAAAATCACAAATGGGAGTGAAAGCGGATCACAGATCGATGACGGAGAGCAGAGAATCCGAGGAAGCCTTTTCCTTTTAGCTTGACAAGCTCCGGTCTAGCTGAAACCAAAAGGGCCTGATAATGCCTGAGAACAATACACATCTGTGTTCTCCGCTCGTCTCCGTCATGTCTCGCTTTTTCTGGAGCCAATCTCTCCTAAGAGCTTCATAGTCCCTCTCGCTTTCCATTAGCCTGTCTCATTCCCATCTTCTTCTCTTGGTAACAGAGATCCGCCAATCAATGCTGATAATAGCCCTGTCCATAGCCCCCCCCCATTCTCTCTCTCACACACACACACACAGACACACACACACACACACGCACACACACACAGACAGGGGAATCGATGGCGATAGTTGGGCTCACAAAGGACATTTTAATTATAGATTAAGCTGTCGCTCATAACATAAAAAAGATGGTTATAAAATGGACTTTCTTTGATCCAGACACTCACACACACACTTTACACACACACATTTTGGCGCACACACACACACACGCTGAAGTGTACAGACACACACACACTCATGTACACTTTACAAATGGATGGGATGGGAGCGCCGTGGCAACCAGTCCTTGGCCTGCACACACCTGCACAAACCTGCACAAGCCAAAACACAAATCTTTTTTTCAGTATGCATGTTTCTACACACATTTTTTCCATTTTCCTTTAAAGGAAATATGGCTCACTGTGTGTTTTTATTAACTCTTGTTATATGAAAGAACAACAATAATACAAAATCAATCTGTACAGTCAGTCTTCTGTAATTCCATCGTGGTATTTCACTACTGATTCCCTCCTCATACAGCAGTTGTCTTAATGCAGAACAGTATTTATATATTTATATATATATATATATATATATATATATATAAAGTATAATGTATATTTACAGTATATATACTTTTTGTCTCTCTCAGGTTTTGATTGGAGTCTCCATTTTAAGTGGGAGCAGCTGTCACCTGAACAGAGAGCTCGCCGGACCGACCCGACCCAGCCGATCAAGTAACACGCTGACACACACACACACACACACACACACACACACACACACACACACACACACACACATTATAGTGCCAATGCACACAGAGATGTATAATATGGAGTGTACATATCCTGACCCCTGGAGGTCATTAAGAAAGTGAAAACAAGTAGAAAAACAGAGAGGAAAAAGCGGACAGGAGCCAGAATCCAGTCCGGACACTAATGTCGCTTTCATTTAAAACCCAGAAACTCAAGCTTGTTTCTGTAGAGTTCCTCCTCCTCCAACTATTCACGGAATAAGTGAGGAAGTTATCCTCATGTTCAGAAAGTTCAGTAAATGAATACATAAGAAGTTTGGTGGTAAAAGAAAAAAAAAGTTTGACGTGGGCGTTTAACCCTGATCTTTACTTCCTATTTTCAAGCTCCAGTGGAGAGTTTTAATTGCTGCTAAATGTGGTCTGAGTGTTTCTGTGTGTGTGTGTGTGTGTGTGTGTGTGTGTGTGTGTGTGTGTGCACTTGATCTATACTGTAAAGACAAACAGTTTTCAGCTGTAGCCACAGCTCCCCATAGGGAAGGAACACAATATTGTGTCTAGACTACACAGATCACAGGTTTTCAAAATATAAAAAACATGTATATTTGTATAAACGATATTCATTAAAATCATTTTCTTTAATTATACTTTGAAAAGCCGAAACACTTTCTGTTGACAGCTACAGTATATTTCTCTGCATGTACATCCAAAACATATTTAAAATGTTATTTGTTGTGCAAGCTTGACTATCATCATTTCTACCTTTTTGGCTTCTTAAGGAGCCCCCAAAGCTGTGGAAGATTCTATATTTTTTAATATATATATTCTTTATTATTAAGGACTTCACGGTGTCCGTTACTCCATTTATGTTGTAGCCATTGATTTTCAGTCTGCCATTGATTGAGGTTTACAGTTTATCATTTTTAATATGTGTATTTTCCTGTTGATATCAGTACATGAACATGTACCCTGTAGTTCCACATATAGAAGGATTACCTGTTTCTGCACAGGTGTGGGTCACATTTGGAACCACACCATCAGTTATTTCATATACAGTATTTACATATAAAACATATATTTACAACAATGCATCAAAAATGTTTGGAATTAAAGAAATATGTGACTGTACTGTACATTTTCAGTCTACTGAATGTGATATACAAAATGTTTTTTCCAAAAGGCTCTAGCCTCTATAATTTAATATTGTATGAATACGGCAGGATGAACCCAATAATATACAATTACAACAAAGCATAGAAATTGAAATAAAATAATAAATACATCTTCAGTGCCACATTTTCTGTGTCGATGGTGGTTAATTGCAGTGCCGATCGAAGTGACGCAGACCCTCTCAGTAACGAATGCATCAACCTGTTCTGACCCGTGCTGGGCTGCGGTGAAAGACTTCATTTAGTGAGAGTTAACACAAAATCAAATCATCAGTGCCTGACAAATCGTCCGCTTTGGAGAGATGAACAAACAAACAAAGGAATGCAGAGGAGCCTGAGCCTCAGACACACACACAGTTATAAATAATAAACTTTGGCAACGCTCCTTCTTCATAAGTCAGATTGGTGGCAGGAGCCCAGATTTACTGCTGTGCCAACTTGTGACTGTCTGACTTAGTGCATGTTTTTCTTTTCTTTTTTTGTGTGGAGGCAGAGTGTTAAACACTTACAGATGGACGGGTGGTGATGTGCCTGTGCGTGTGTGTGTGTGTGTGTGTGTGTGTGTGTGTGTGTGTGTATTATTGAGCTGCATGTTGAAAGATGGAGTTCAGCTCATTTATTATGAAGGCCTGTCTCTACCTGGATATCGGTGTGCTGCTTCTGTCTGTGAAAGGTCAACCTGCGGAGGCTGGACAGTAACTATCACAGCCATTGTGAAAATCCTGTGTCATGGTATCATAACTAAGGTTGTCAAAAGTCTCTATACCACTAAAAAAACAATATGATCTTTGTTAATTATACATCAGATAGTATAGAAAAAACAGATCTACAATCAGATTTTCAATCTAAGGCTGCACCGATGAAATAACTGGTCCTCCACCTGTGGCTGTTACAGCAACTCTCCATCAATTAATCCACCACGTGACCAACGAGCGAGTAATAATAATGTTAATTACTATCAAGATTATTCAGATGCGTTGGTATGTGTTACTAGGACTTTTTTTCTTCCAGCCATGGTATCGAGTATTGTTTTTTAATACTAGTATTGTATCAAAGTTTAAAATTCTGGTATTGTGACAACCTTAATCATAAATACTGTGCAGTGTTCTGGCGTCTGATAAGCCTTGAAACCTGCTTAGGTAAAACGGCCTTCGTGGACGGGTCCTCACAAAGATAGAAGTACAAGGGAATTTGCACACACACACAAATGCATGCCAGCCGTGTCTCATTACATTTATTTGCCAAGTTATTTTATGGTAATTTCCTCAGTTTCCTCAATCACATACAAAGCACAAAGTTTCACATACACACATAGTTACATTCCTTTAAACACACAAGGACAAATGGAGCTCGAAAATGGTTTCATGTGCTTCCACCCACATACAGACACACTCTGCTATTTACAGGCGGCGGCGGCGGGATAATTGTTGATGAACAGAGGGTATTTGATGACACACGCTGGCCCTCAGCTATTCACTTGTCACACTTTCCAGATCAGGATTCGGCCTCTGTTTGTCAGTGTGTGTGTGTGTGTGTGTGTGTGTTTGGCAGCAAACCAACAAGCTCTTTTCTACTCTGGGAAACACAGAGAGCAACAAAAGTGTTCAATGAGCCTTTTAACTTTTAGATTCTGGAGAAATTCAAGCACAAAACACTGTGAACCCTGTTAATGTTCAATCAAATTGACCTACTTAGATTTTCTCTTTCTCTGGCAGGACTCCCATCATCGCGGGAGGGCTCTTTGTGATTGACAGGTCCTGGTTCAATCACCTCGGCAAATACGACACTGCCATGGACATCTGGGGCGGGGAGAACTTCGGTGAGTCGTTGGTATCGTCTCTCATAGACATGAAGCTGAACCGCACTGACAACTCGTTACAGAAGAAAGCAGAGAAGTAGTTGAGTGGTTGAGACGCAGCAACTGGAGTCAAGTTTTAGTCTTTGCATCAAAGCGTTTCAACAGTTAAGTTTCAGAGTTGCAGATTTATTTACAAAAAATAAATCAATGGGCCGTCTTTTAATCTCTCATTTCAGTTTTCTCAAAATCAGAGAACAAAGTGTCACTTTGCAGACGTGGGATGATTACATCAGATTTACGTCTATTAGAAATGCAGTCATAGTGATGCAAACTGTTGTCTGAGACAGAATCCAAAGGTTTGAATATGCAGAGAGCTGTAATTGATCCTTTTTTGACCTCTGATGTTTTCATCATCGTCCTGCCAGAGAGAGCTGGTAAAAGCAAAAAATAAATAAATACAAAATGCAGTGATTTAAATTACTGGTGTGGTACTGACACATATTTACATATTCACATTATAAATCATAATATAGTAACATTTCAGGAAAATCAGTGGAGAAATTGTTGTTTTTTGGGGGGTTAATCTTAACAAATTAAGAAAATCCTATGAAAATACAGTCACCATAAAACAGTCCTGCCCATAGATACCTTGGTATCATATGGCACATTTATAGTTATTTGTCTCAATCAGTGTATTTCTTACTTGTTTTCGAGGATTTGATTGTGATTATAATGTCGTGATAAAGCTCATGCTTGTGCACGAAGCCTTTAACGAGCTCAGTGCTTCCCCTTGTGTCCGATGGAAGAGAAACACCCATTGCAACTGCAGTGTTTGGTTTAACTGCTACGCTCCTGGCATGATGATGCTTTTATGCAAGATTAATGTTTGTATAGTGTTTATGACGGTGTATTTAGGTACCTCAGAGATCTTGGTTAAGGCCAGGGACATATCATGGTCTTGGTTAAATACAGAAAAAAGTTGACGCTCACCGTGAACACCAGTCTCTGGTGTCCTGTGCTTTGTTAATCCACCCTGACACTCCTGCCTGTAATTCACAGCAGTATAACCACGTCACACCTCCTGGACGGGACTGAACATAACGCTGGCAGCTGTTATGTTTCCCTACAAAATATATAATAATACTTTAACCATATTTTGTACGAGACAGTGTTGGTTTTTAGATGAGAAAAACTTGATCAGTTGAATAGAAAAGACAGAGGAAGGAATGATTAAGCTGGTGAGTTAACTGATATAAATTGAAAGGTCCTTTAACGTCAGCTGAATGAAGGTGAACTTTTCATTCAGCAGAAAAAGTCTGACATCCATCCAGCAGCGTGTGTGTGTGTGTGTGTGTGTGTGCTGAGTAATACAGTGTTGGAGTCAGTTTGCTGATTGCTGTACTGCTGCTTTTCTCAGATCAATGAAAGACTGTTTTTGCTCTCTCTCTCTCTCTCTCTCTCTCTGACATGCACACACACACACACACACACACTCACACACACACACACACACACACTCATTTGCTGTTTGTCATGTTTCTGTCAGTCTCACAGGCTCTGTGTCAGTATCTCAGTATCTCGCTGACTTCGAGTTCTCCTTTGTACTCTCTGGTGTTTCATCTTTTACTTCCATCTCTCCTCTTCCTCATCAAACCCAGACCATGCTCTCATTTTCACTTCCTCTCTCCCTCTCTGCCATTCTCTCCCTCTCTCCCCCGCAGTCGCTGTAAAACTTTGTAAAGTTCTCCACATCTCGCTCATTGGGGAAACTTCTCTGTTTCTCTCCTCTGAGCTCACAGACAGACAGCAACTCTATCAATTAAACTACACTAACACACACACACACACACACACACACAATGCTGTGAACTAAAGTGAAGTTAGTTGTGTCTTTTGTGTGTGCTGCTGGGCTCACATCACAGAATGAGCACAGTGTAAGCAGGTCAGATGAACACACATGCAGCGCATATCAACTAATGCACACGCGTGCACGTACAGTACAGTAGTAACACGGCACACTGCGCGTTCTCAAACACACACTGACTCAGGCAAACAAGTCAGAGGACGACAGTGGATCATCAAATATTCAGAGAGGTTTGGCCCACTTAGCCATGATCTGCAGGATAGAAAACTAACGAGGACACACAGAACGAAAAATGCAAAGCTTCAAATAAACACTCAGAGAGAGAGCTGGTGAAGTTACCCGGTTACCACATCACAGCTGATGTTTTACATCTTAAATAAGTAAGTGGGTTTATTTATGTAGCACCTTTCAAGGGCAGAACGTCAGAAAGTGCATCGCAATAAAAAGAAGGCAACTGACATTGGCTACGTTCAGGCTGCAGGCAGAAGTGGCCCAACTCGATTTTTATTTGTGCTCATATGTGACTGACACTTACACTTTACATCCTGAAATTTTGGATGGAGTCTTTTTTCTACGAAGCCATTCATGTCACGATCCGACAACTCCTGGCTCTGACTCCGCATCCACACACACCTCAGTACAGAAGTGGCAGCCATTGCTCCACCAAAAGCCAAAATTAAAAATGAAAACCCTTTTCTGCTCACAAACTCGCTGGCTTCCACTGCACATCAGCGCTTACACAAAACAGTGAACGCTGGCTTCAGTGGCCTCCATGTTTGCTTCCGTACAACAGCGTGCTGCATGTGACATCTTTGTTGTTGTTCTTCACACTGGAATCTGATATCAGCCACTTTTAAAAAATAATGGGAACAGCCAAAACAAAAAAATTGTATCTGAAGCAACAAATCCAAATTGAGCTCTAAGGCTTGCAGTGTGAACATAAAACGTCCCAAAATAACTTTCCGTCTATGATATTTGCAACAACATTTTTGATTTCCTCCGTTTTCACACAAGAGTGAAATTTCACACTGAGCTGATCAAAAAATAAATAAAATAGAAGGACAAGCAGCTCTTCCCACTGAAACAACTCAAAGATCCACTTTAGAATACAAAAGGTCGCTCCGGACAGGAGTACCAGCCAGTTCACAGAAAAACAGTACTGAAGGTAAATGCAGCCATTATTATTACTTGTGTAGGGATGAAAAATACATACTCAGGATTAAAATCACTGACCAGCACGGGTAAAATCACCCCACTTTCTTTAGAGAAATAAATCCAGCCTGAGTGGGGCTTAAGACGCACTTTTGAATGTTTGCTCTGGTCTTCCATATTATAAAAATGACAAGGCAGAGCAAACCTGAGCAGAATATGTATGAAAATGAATGGATAGATGGATGCCAATCTATAGTTAGAGGATCATTCGTGTGTGTGTGTGTGTGTGTGTGTGCAGAGATTTCGTTCCGGGTGTGGCAGTGTGGCGGCAGTCTGGAGATCCTCCCCTGCAGCAGAGTCGGTCACGTCTTCAGGAAGAAACACCCGTACGTCTTCCCTGAGGGTAACGCCAACACATACATCAAGTAAGTCTCTGAAAGAGTTTAACTGACATTAACGTCAGAATTTGTTGTATTTTTTTTTTCACAAACGAAGACTGAATCTGATATCGGTTAGTGATGCCAGAGCGCTGATTAATTTAAGGCACATAGAAAAGGTCAAAACTCCAGCAACACCAACTTAACCAGGGTCCTGATGAAGCCTTGTGGTCTTTATACTACAAGTGTTGCTGGAGTTTTGACCTTTTCTGACTGGATAAAGATAAATAATGATTCTGAACATTAGTCTCCTGAGTTTGTAAACACCCTTGATTTTGTATGACTGGATTCTTGACTGTTTACACCATGTAGTTGAAAAAATATATACAAAAATGGCTGAAAATAGAGGACAAGTGGTACATAAAATTCCTCAACACAGCATGACAGGTGGGAACATGACTAGTCACAAACATATAACTGCACCACGAGTGGGCTATAAATTAGCAAATCTAACTGTTTATGATTGATGTCCTGTTTCTATTTTGGTATGATAATGCAAAAAATGTGTGTCCTTGCAGAACTGCAGGTTGATTAGCGACGTAACTCTAATCATAGTCTACCTGTCATACAATGTGCCGTCCTCTGTGTCATTCAATATGGGTCTTTTTTAGGCTTCAATAATCGTAGGGTTCTCATACCCAAAGTACTGACCTCCTAGCTGCATTCATACCCGAATTCAGTACCAATCGAACTAATTACTATTCATTTGGTGCACACACACTCACCTACCTGCCTAACTAACAATCCCACTAACCTTCCTGCAGACTGATTTACTGACTGACTGACATAATGCACAGGCAACAGACGTGCAGTGTTTGCACTCTGAGCTGTGTGTCGCAGCCACCGAACGCTGTTCACATCATTGTTAAAGTGGATTTACAGCTGCCTGGGAGCCTTTGAGCTGCGAATACAATATTATCCTATTAACATAAGCTGTATTCTGTTCTCTGCCCCTTTTCAAACCGTTCAAACAGAAAGATGTTTACAGGCAGTCCAATAATCCATTAACAGGACTAATGTGCTCAGACTGCATGTGGATTGATCTCGTATAAATAGATTAATCAAGACTACAATAAGGATGCTGCTGCCGCCATTCGGATTACAAAATGGAGTGCACTTTCAACATCACTACACTGTGTTTTCATCATAGTGTTATATTGTAAGGAATAAGAACAAAACAGTTGCATGGAACTGTGAGACAATGCTTGTTTCTTCTTTGAGGTCACACAAGAAAAATAAATTGTTTTTTAAACTTGTTTCATAAATTGTCCAGTTTGTTAGTGAATAACCACTGAAAAAAGGCCAATATGAAGTCTTGGCATGTTATGAAAGGCATTCTGGGAAACGACCTACTGAAGCAAAAGACAAGGAGAGGGAGTTCAGCGGGAAACTAAATTGCAGCACTCCATCAGGAAATAACTCCTGGGATCCACTGAACTCCACAGACTGATGATTTATCCGGCGGTTTATTCCTTTAACAGTTCCGTAACTCATAAACCTCGGCATGTGAGCGAGGCGCTCACACTGCCAGGGTTGGGAGTTGGGTTCCCTTTGTGGCTTAATGGGCGGCGCAAGGCACCAACGCTTCCCGCAAGGAGCGCTCCCGCTGCTGAACGGCACTTTGGAGCAAAGCCTCCGCCAAACGGCTCATATGAACTTATTGTTTTGTGTTTCAACCCGCTAATCCACACCAACACTGAGACTTTTTTTTTATTTTTTATTCCAGTCGGGCTGTTTAGTCGCTCATTTCGCTCCATGTTGGTCGTTACCGAGGCAACATCTGTTCTGTGCGGATGATGATGACTTTTATTCGCATCACGATGGCCTGATGTTGTGTGATCAACGCAGATCTCCCAAACAAAGCTGCCGTTGTCTGCTCTTGTGTTGCTCCGTCGGTTAATTAGCTGGAGGCTCTGCGCTGGCAGTCTGGGTTATGAATATGCTAAATAAAAAGAGCTGCTTAATAATTCGATTACAAAGATTAGGCTGTTTCCTCCCTCGCTGAGGCCTGCTGCTGTGACCTTGTGTGTGTGTGTGTGTGTGTGTGTGTGTGTGAGATTTTTTAATTGTAAGCCTGTGTGTGACATGTATTTATGTTTGTACGCCTACAAGCATCTCATATCCTCTCTCTCTTCCCCTTTCATTAAACCGCCACAGCCAGTGTGTGTAATGCCTGTAATGGAGGGTTTCTGTCATTTCAATGAGATAGTTCACAGCTCAGAGAAACTCAGCTAATAGCTAATTACTTCAGAGAGAGAAAAGGGAGAATGAGAGAAAAAGGAGTTAATGGAGATAGAGAAAATGTGCTTCGCTGTTTGTGCAGTGTGGGTGAATAAAGCGCACTGAGTTGAACAGAACAGGATTTACACCTGGTATGAACATGGTTGTTGTGTGTCTGGATATGCTATCTGGGTGAGGAAAACAGCGCGTCGCTGTAATGCAAGGTGTAAATGAATAGCAGAACGCGTCACAACTGGAGGTGGTCCGGCACACATAGCGATCCCATTTACACCTGGCATTACCATGCAGTCTGGATTTGGATATCCTAACTGGACAGGGAAAATCACAAGGTAATGGTTAATGGAATTGGCCAGAAAACACGTGACAACAGAGCAAGAGTGTGTTTAAAGGCAGCAGGTGAACACCGGGAGCCCCTCACTGTGGTTAAAATATCAGCTGGCTAAGAATCAGAAACAACCTCCACACTGTTGATGGACGAGAGGACAGACCTTACTCACATTTAGGGAGTGTTGCATATATATATTTATATATATCATCCATAAACATCTAAGGCACAGGAGTTGGGATTTCTGTATTTGTGATGAAGGTAACCTGTTTGCACTCATGTTGCCCGGAGACCTTGTGTGTGATTAATGAATTACCCCTCCGTCCCAAACTATATTTGGATTCGTCACCTACGAAATCCCCTAAAATCACTTTGACATCAGAGATTTAAAGAGCATTGCACATTGTAATGCAATACGTGTATCTGTGTGTGTGTGTGTGTGTGTGTGTGTGTGTGTGGTTACAGGAACACGCGTCGCACAGCTGAGGTGTGGATGGACGATTTCCGTCTCTTTTACTACTCAGCTCGCCCTGCAGCACGAGGGAAATCCTACGGAGAGTAAGAACACACACACACACACACACACAATTGACACACACTTGATACTCACACTGGGGAGTGGTCCAACCGTTTCCAGCTATTCAAACAGAACAGACCTGGTGCTGTGCTTGTGGTTGGTTGTTTCTCCGGCCTCGACACTGTCCGGTGTGGTGCAACAGAGCACACTTCTGACCACACCCAACCACACCTGGCAGTGCTGCAGAGGGGGAACGGGCTTGAAACTTTAAACTTTGTCCCCAAAATGGGAGGCGAGTCTCCACAATGTGATTAACACACTACCTCCAGAAACACAGCAGGAACAGACATTAAAGCCCACAGCCGTGCTTAAATGTCAGTGTTTATCTGTCCGACACAGGGAAACACTGACATTTAAACACACAGTTTTACCTGCCTTTTCACATCACACACGTCCATTATACGTTAGATGTTCACTATCTCTGTGTCCATTTTGTTATGTCTTTGTATATTTTAGGACTACCGCTCCTAGACTGTTTATCTTGCTGCTTTTCTCTTTATCTGACCGTCTGCTTTTGTGTGTTTGTTTGTGTGTTTTTCTGTGTATTCGTGTGCATGTGTGTGTGTGTCCTCAGTATCCGAGGCAGAGTGGATCTCCGCAAGAAGCTCAAGTGCAAATCCTTTAAGTGGTACTTGGACAACGTCTATCCCGAGCTCAAGTAAGAGTGTGTGTGTGTGTGTGTGTGTGTGTTTGAACTTATCTGTCCAGGGAAAGAAAGTTTCTGCTGAGCATGCAGCTGCGAGAAAGGAGAAACTGACACCAAAACTGGCTTTATTACTGTATGGGGCATTTAAAAAAATAGGATTATATCTTCGTTTTAGGTTGTTTGTCTTAATCTTTTAAAGGGGAATGCCACTGATTTTGCACATAAAGCTCGGTTTATTCATAATGGGGATAAATACTCTGTGAAAACAGTTGTACGTCTTTGTCTTGTGTGGCTCTGGAAGAGCTTTGTCAAGTCTGAGAAATAACCCCTTTTGAAACTGGGACCATGGGGTTTGAAAGATGTGACACAATCATGTCTCTGCAGTTTGACCATTGACTAAGACGAAGATATCTCAGTCTCTGCTGCTCTGGTTTTAAATAATCTATTTTTAATCGGTCTCTTGGCTTTTGGCTCTGTCCCCCAACTTTAGTACCCTCAACTTTCCCAGGGAGCCCAAAGGAAAACTAGCTGTAATAAAAGATGATAGGCGACAGTATAAACTTAGAGCTTAGAGGTTTGAATCCAAAACTGTGGCTATTTGCAGATCTTACGGTTCAGGAACATATTTTGTCTGGCAAAAAGCACACAGTACAGGTAATAGCGTGGGGATTGGTTGTAAGCATAAACCGCAGGAGTTACCATGACTAGTGGGCTAACAACAGCATTCAGAAAATTGTAAATTATACAGCTTTTTTATCAAACAGTGCACACCTGTGCAATGCTTTGTGTTGTCTGCAAATGTGGCGCACGTCCTGTTTTTTTTTCTAAATCTGTTGAAATTCATGTCCAAAGTGAGCGTACACCCACTTCCAACCACACACACACACACACACACACACACACACACACAGCCCATCTGTATGTCTTTCTGAACACCTCATTCAGTGTCTGTGTGAAATGCTTCTCTCTGTCCTGATTGGCTGAGCTCCCAGGGGCCCTGGTTCCTCAGACTGACTGCCCTGTCTGCACACACACACACATACACAACACACACACACACACACACACACACACAATAACACTTTATTGTAACATTACAAGCCCTAGCAGTGACTCTTTCATATATGCACAGTACATATGGTACTTACACTCACACAAACATGCCCATGCAAATATCTTTAAGAAACATAGGCACTCTCATTTAAACATTTCCTCTCTCTTTCACACACACTCTCACACACACACACACACACTTATATGCCCATTTATCCACTGGAGGATGGTGTTAATCCCCTAGAATGGAATTAACAGGGTTGCTCTCAAGGGAAGACAGACCTGACCCTTAAAACGCAGAATAACCTTTAACGGGTTATTAAAACAGAGCGAGATAGCAGATTGAATTAATGCTACAGGGCTTAAGCCCGAGTTTATAGCGCGGCCGAGAATTTAACAAGAAAGACTGAGAAAGTTTATCAAAGAGGAAGATTGGAAAGAAACTTTCTAAAGTAATGAGTTTAGAGAATCGTGGCCTTCAGCGGATTTGTTAAAGGTGCAGCGCATCATTTTTAGAAAACGCTGATAAATCACTGTCAATGTAACTGTGATATCTTGATGTAGTTAATGAGATCATGGTGGAGATGATTGGGGTCTTATGTCTCATCTCAGAGAGGCTATTAGTGTATCTTAAAATTAAGACGATATATCCTCTAAAACTTGTTGCTTTCACATTGGGTAAATGTGCTTTTTGAGATTAAATATCATATTTTCACACTTACTTCAAGGTTTGTAGTTATGCAGGTTTGGTTTCTGTCTCTCCAATACATTTGACCACTTAACTGTATGAATCCTATGTTGTGTTTCTTCCATCAGGGTCCCAGACGACTCTGACTCTCAGTCCGGGGTGATCAGACAGCGGCAGAACTGTCTGGAGTCTCGCAGGATGGAGGGCCAGGAGCTGCCCGTCCTCACACTGGCTCCCTGCATAGGAAAAGAGGGCGTCCCCGCCATCAACCAGGTGGGTCAACCAGGAGCTAGAAAGACAAAGACAGAGTTTGTAACACAGAAAATATTGTCGCTCAGCGAGGGTGAAGACATCTAAATACAGTGTATGGAATACAGTTTATTGTAAAAGTCTTTTGGTTGTCAAATCAGCTGACGTGAAATCATAAACATCAGGGGCCAGATGCATAAAAAGAGTAGATTAGTATGTATTTCTAAAAAGACAATAATGTTAAAGATATCTTAATTAATAATAAAGAACATAAAAAAATATATAAATAAACCTTATACATTTTGGAATGAAACAGGATTTTTTAAAAATCAAACATAACAAAAAAACACAATAAAAGAAATGTTCATTATTTTATTTTTTTTGTTTGATATTTCAATTATTTTTTTACCATCAGAATCATGTGAAAGATGCTATAATCACATTTAATATTCAACACGTAGTAGATTTTTTTTATCAGACTCTGGCTTTACTGAGAAGCAGGAAGTGTGAATGTGTAGCAGTGGGTTACCAGAAAAAAACAGTTGTTTTGTGCTCTCTCGTGCTCTCTCTCGTTGGTCATTAGAAGATGCAAACAAGATTCCTGTAAGGGAGTTGTCAAAGTTAAGCATAATAAGGTTACAGCAGATGGTGTTTGTGAGACCTGGTTTGTTCACTGTTCATTTTTTATATATACGCTCAACAATATACGGTAATGAATTGGTTCTGTGTGTGTGTGTGTGTGTGTGTTTCTGTGTGTGAGAGTGATTGACAGGCAGGGTATATGGTTGTATGTGTGGCCACCTGTATATACTGTACGTGTGGTTGTGTTTGGCCAGTTATTTTTCTACTGTGTATATATATGTGTGTGTGTGTGTGTCTGGCCTGCTCTTACTGTGCTCATTTTTTTTTACATATAGCACAGCAACACACTTAAGAACCTGTGTGTGTGTGTATTTACTTGCATACCTATCCAACAGTGGACCTCGGCATCCTTGCACCTTCACCAACATTGGATTCGTTAAGTTATATACTGAGGGAACAAATTTCCTTAAAAATGATTTTTTTCTATCAGTTAGTTAAGTGTTGACTTTAATTGATGACCAAACTAGTTTCAATCTTCACACTGTATTAAAATTATGAATATTGGGCTACCAAGAAGGCAGGGGAACACAATGTAGTTGTAACATCTAAAAAAAGAAAAATAATCAGGAAAAGACCATTTTGTTTCATTAATCACTCAAAACACATCTAACATCAGACTTTTACTAGACCTATAAAATTGTTAATTCCCAATAAAAACACCCCTGACCACCTTCCACAAGCATTTAAATCAATTTTACAATTTACTCTCACATTTTTTCAAAATAATCAGAAACAGTGGTCCACACTGGTCAGTGTAGAATGATAGTCCACTGTTAGTAATATAGGAGTGTATTTATGTGTGTTTAGGTGTGTGTCTGTGTGCGCGTTATGCCTTCTCTAGGCCATAATTAATACCCGTAGGATCCTCATTATTCCATGTTTAGAGTGAGTGTGGAGGCTGTGATCTGCTCTAACAAGCCGCTTCTCAGAGAGCGAACATGTCAGCAGCTGAAACGCCTGAAGGCTGGAGAGGCCGGCCTGTGACTGAAAGGTTGCTGGTTTAAATCCCTGAACTCACAGGGAAAACCACTGAGATTTGTATGTGTGAGTGAGTGAGAAACTCTCCCTTATCAACTAATGTAGAGAAGCCCTGAAGGAAGAAGCTTAATCCCTGTTTGTTCATGTTAAGAAGTCTGGGTTTTTTTCGAGCAGCTCCCAGGTGGGAATGTTTTTTAACGTGAAGAATTAAATTAATTTTTCTCTTCTGTCAGTTTCAAAAAATAGTTTTTTTTCCCCCTGCCGTTTGCAAATATCCTTAGCCAATCTAAGTAAAAGAAGAAATCCACATTAAAAGAAAATTATTTTTCTTTACATCCTCTACAGAGTTTATCAGGGCAGCAAAATGTGGTGTCCTCACCAGGAAATCAACAGCATCAGTCCTTTTTCGTCCAAACACACTCACAAAATTACCTTTTTATTTTTTCCTGACAAGGGCCTCTTGTGGCCAATGCGAATATCGACCATCCTCTCCGAAGCAAAAAGTGAAAGAAGCCTGATATCTTTTATATCGATGTCAATTAAAACTCTGATGAGTCATTTTTGTAACCCTCAATTGTTTGTTTTGAAATGCACCGACAACAGTGTTTTTGAGTGTAGACTTTATCAGAGCTGTCAGATGTTCATATAGGTTAAGATTCAAACTGTTAATAAATTAAATTAGATCAGTAGAGTTTGTTAATTAATGAATTATTGAATTAATTGAATTTAATTTAATGAATTTGTGAAATTACCTGTTGGCTTTTTCAAGTATTAATCGTTTATTATATTATACGATATTGCTGTATGTTTGTACTGTTAAACCTTTAACTGACATGTCAGTAATAATGCGATTTTCCTGCCTGCCTCTACATCAAACACTAGAGGACCACAATGTAAATAAGTTTTCATTTTGTCAACCTTATTGTGTTATCCTCTACAATTAATGGGCAACCTGCATTTCCCACATCAACTGTATTTGGTTATAATCCCTCACTGCATAAAAAAGAATTGTGCACAGAATTGCAGTAATTGCAGCATGTTAAAGTAGAACCAGGAACCTGGTCTGCAAGCCATAGACCATATTGATCACACTGAGACATTTATCAGCAGCTACAACAGAGTCTAATAGTAGAACATATGTAAATGATCTGAAACATCCAGTATAAACATAAAGATTCTTGTTTCAGTCTCTCAGAAACAAAGAGAGGATTTCTTTAAAGCAGCCATTTTGCACCAGCATTCACAAACAGGGAAAAATCAATAGTAGAAGCAGAGAGACCAATTTGTAAACCCACAGCAGCAGAAAACACACCAGAATGCTTGTAATGTCAGTCATCTCGGATTCAAATGTATTGTACTGTTCCAGTTATGGGAAGTTTCACATAATTTAAGGCTGACAGCTGTGTATAACAGAGCAGACATATAAGATTAAGGAGTAGGAGAGTGACGGGCATGAAATGCAACCCGCTGAGCCACAAAAACATCATTCTGAACACAATTTGGCCCAAATGTAATTAGTGCGAAAGCATGAAGTTGTGGTTGTGTCGTCTTTACTGTTGACTGTGAATGTGAGAATGAAAACGAGGCAGCTCAGTAAACTTTCTCAGAAAAATAACGCTTACATTCACATCTTTGTAGACAGGGTTGGAGGTGTCAGTGTTATTTTGAGCCAAAGTGCACTTTGTTTTTAGCCTTTATTCATCCAGGGAACACTTGTGCTGAGCATGCAGGCTGTGTTTCAGCACTCACCTGCTTCATGTTTGACTACACAAACACTCAGCATGTTTACCTGCAAACCAATAAGTGTGATTACACTAAGTGATCTGCTTAAAACACTGCCTCATTTCTCTAATAGCCTTATTCACATCATGTATTCACTTAACATTTGTTCTGCCCCTCATCACTCCACTATATTCGGTCGTGTTGTTTGATTTAGAAATACAATACTGAGGTTCAGTGTCTGAATAAGATATGATAAGATGTTTTTTTTATCTGCTGGGAAATTAAATACTGCAGCAGCACGAGAGGGGAGATAGATAGGAAGCAGGAACAGGATAGTAGAAAAAAATACACATTTAAAAAATTTAAAGAAAGCGATACACAGTCCAAAATCCTCATCAGATGTGCATAAATGTGCAAAACCAATTGTGCAATTCCTTGATATTTTTAAAGCAAAGTAAATATAATAATGATAATAATGATAATATAACCAAGACAGATTTAAAATAAAAAAAATCTGCCACAAAGAAACTTTACATTAGCACATATTTGAACATGTTTCTCATAATGTATCCATGTGACAGCGTCAGTGGTGGGGTTACTCTCTCAATACTGTAGGGTTAAGACTGAATTTTCAGTGTGTATGTAAACGTACCAACTGAACCCTGGGAGGCTCCAGCAGAGAAGATATATTGAGCTACAGCACCAATTAACCTCCAATGTCATTTTCTTTGCTGCAGCTCAATAAATCAATCATACGGTGAAATAAACCCTGCAGCGTTGAGTTATTTAAGATAAAACTCTATACATCACAGAGCTGCTTTAAAAAGACCTTCACCAACCAGCTCTCACCATCCATTACTTCATACAGGCCAAAGAGCAGCCTTATACAGGCAGCAGTATGATTATGGTAATAACTTTGAAAGATGTATTGATGTGTCCCTCTGAATGCGGCATAAAAAACTAGAAATGTAATAATTGTTCATTGTTTCCTCATTACAAATTACGCTAATCATTATAAGCTGAAATGATTAGTTGATTAACCGAAATGCTGATCAACAGTTGCTATTTTGATAATGGATTAGTCCATTAAGTTGTTGATCGGTCGAACGGGCCAAACATTTTGCTGGTGATGTTTTTCATCATATGTTTTGTATGTAAAATCTTAAACTGTAAAGTTACTAATAACTGAAGCTGTCAAAATGTTTTATTATAAGAAAAAAATAGGACATCAAATCTGTAGTTAAGTACAGTACTTAAGTAAATGAAACAGACAATAATGAATACAATCATTAGTCAAAGCACTTTTAATCTATAATAAAGTAATAATTCTGACTGTTGATGTCTAATTAAATAGGAAACCAAACGTCAATTAAATATGTGGCCCCTTTATGAAGAAAATCAGTGTGTGCTCATGTGTGTTCTATATGTGTCAAGATGCGATTCA